>OX418216.1:17911710-19178079 GCA_948455865.1 Conomelus anceps
TTGTCTAGAGCATCGTCAGACGACCCACAGTACACTGACTTAAGGTATCAAGATAAGGTTCAGATACCTTAAGTCAGTGTACTGTGGGTCGTCTGACGATGCTCTAGACAACAGAGCGAAACGGCCGTCACGCCATAACGTGAATTAATTTCCATTTAAAAGTGGGTTTTTAAAGTTTATATTATATAAGTTAAAATGAGGTAGTAAAGCAAGAGTGGTTAAATGGGGAGTGATAGCCGCGAGCCGTAGCAGGTTCAATGAGATAGAGATAAGCTGCGTTCCCGTAGGTACTGTTTGTAACGGTGACCGATTAGATTGGCCAGCAAAAAAAGACACTGTTCTCTGCTGGAACATCACTTCCTAGAGGTTCGGAACCATCTAAAACTGTAGGTTCAACTCATCAATCACCATCATCCAACTCATTACCCACGCGCAGGTGTCAGACCTATGTGGGCTTCATCCTCAGAAAAAATAAAATAAAAAATAATGGTATATAAAAAATAAGTAGTTGAGTTGAGGAATGTTGAGAGTTAAGGAGCTAAGGGAGTTGTTAAGGAATGTAGTTGAGTCATTTGGTTGAATAAAGATAGTCTAATGAATGAAAGATGTTTATGTGGGATATGCAAATGAGGGTTTGATATGCATGAGTTTATAGTAGTTGGCCTCTTTGGAAGGATAAGAGGGAGAAACATAAAAGAGAAGAGAGAGAAAAAAGACGGGTGAGTGGGAGATAAAAAAATGAGAAAAAAAGATCAAAAATTAAACATTCACGATTTAAAATTATTGTAGACTAGGGTACATTTGAATCAATTGTATTTAATATCTGACCTTTAAACAATGAAGAATGAAATGATTAAAATATCATTGATATTATCTCTATAAGAGAAGGGCAAGTAAGGAAACGTAATACAGAAAAAGCGAAATTAGAAGAGAGAAAATAAGGAAAAAAGGTGGAGAAAAAAGATGAAAAAAAAACAAACAACAATCATCGCAAATGATGGACTAATAAATGAATAGGCTCAGAAATTGGAAAAGACTGAGGCCAAAATTAATGAACCTACCTTGAAGCTATCTTTTAGTTCGATTTTTAATTTTGTTTCTCTATAGTGATATTATATTAATTTTTAGTTGGATTTTGTAAACATAGATTAAGTTTAATAAGATTGTAATATGTTTTTTTAACTTGATAGGATAGAAGTTGTTCTTCACACACAGGCTGATGCCAATGTGGGGGATTTCTTCTGAATTTAATGTAAAACTGTGCCTTTGTTACTGTTTTAATGAAGGAAATAAATAAAGTTATCAATCAATCTCATTTCCTCAACTCATGGGAAACTTTGAAAGCCTATTAAATGGATGATTTTCAAGTCTCTTTTGAGTTAAAGAAAGCTCAGGTAGTTTCTAGGTCAATTAATCTGAACCAGAGTGTTCCGAGGAAATAAAATCATAAAAAATACTCATTACTCTAAAAGTATGCGAAATGTATGAAAATGTACATTAATAACTTGAAAAATTGCCTCTAAACGAAATGGTCATAAAAAAGTAATTTGATAATTTAAAAGTCACTTCGCTATCATTTAATCCTTTAATCTTTCAAGATGTAGTAATATGATAAGTGCAAAATGCAATCTCGCAAATTACATTACTTGCAATTTTTTTATTCTAGGTATGCAAAGGATGTTGGAAAACAATTTCAGAGTAGCGTAATAAATTATTGGATCTGTCCGAGAAGTAACGTTAAATCTTTCTAATTCATCTTCTCGATAGAAGATGATGGAAAAGAAGAAGATTGATGAAGAAGAAGAAGAAGAAGAGAAAAAAAGGAGGAGGAAGAGGAGAAGAAAAAGAATAAGAGAATGATGAAAATTCGGGATAATCCGACCATAAAAATCAGAAGAAGATTAATTTTGAAGTTTCTTGAAAGGAAAAGGAGATTCACGTCCGTTTTTTCAACGGAAGCTCATTTCGTCCGTTCTTTTCCCGCAACGCGGGAAAACTTCCAACATCATTAATAATGCTTGCCACATTTTTCGCGAATTCATGTTCTGACAAGCCTATGAGACCAATTCGGAAAGTGACAAGAATAGACTCCTCTTCAACTTTTTCTTGTCTATTTTCTTCCCGTCTTCTTCATCTCTTATCTCTCACACACATATTTTCTTTTCTCCCATTTTTCATCATCATTTTATTAATGCTCCTATTTCTCTTATTTCTTGGCATTACAACCTACCCATGTTAATCATAAAAATTATGTTTATTTTCCTTTAGTTCCAACGAAGCGGCTATTAAAGCCCTCATTATAGTATGCAAAAAGCCGATTCCCGCACTATTCTACTCTGCCGCAGTCCAGCTGCCTTTTCGCACTCATTTTATTATTATTATTATAATCATTATTATTATTCTTATTATTATTATTATTATTATTATTAGACACACACATTATAGAATACCAGATTATTATACAGAAATAGGGAAAGCAGTACCAGAATACTTTGTACCACAAATCCTGAACAGTATCCCTAACCATCTTAAAAACCTACAAACATATTCCGCAGTAAAACATGAAATCAAAACTTATTATATTACTGAGCAAGGATAACATATTCAACACAGAGGAATAGGATATTGATTATTCATCACATAAAATCCATAATAAAAACCTGATTAAATTTAAAACTTAGCAAATCACCCCAATACAAGCTAAACTTAGCTTCTGGGGTTGCCACCACTAGAATTATTATCATAATAACTATTTATATATTAAAATATTGTAATATATAATATTTAAATATATAATATTTAAATATATAAATAATTTAAATATATAAAATATTTATATTTGTTAAATTGTTGTATATTATTTATTAATTGCATGTACTGTTATTTACATTCAATAAAGCTTATAAAAAAAAAAAAAATTATTATTATTATTATTTTGTCACATGAAACCGCATTATGATGAGCATAGCTCTAGCGGTGTATGACACGTCAATGCAATTTCAGTTACATAGTCATTAGGTTACAGCAGGTTACAGCGTCAACTTACTATAAGAATATGTAGGAACATTTTTTCAATTCTATTCTAAGTGCTAAACATGGACCGTCGCGCGTATCTCGTCATGGCTCGAGACAAGTGCAACAAAGCTATGGAAATCTTTATGTACTTTGTAGCGCTCCACGAGTGCTAAATGCAGGAAAAATTAAATGTTTAACTTGTGCTGAAAGGATCTTTGCAGTACCTAATAAATTATTCTGCATTCGCCTGCAGCTGGTGTAATGCATTTCTCTCATGCAGCAAAGAGCTACTTTGCGCACTAGTTACACGTATGAGCAAAAGGCGAGTGTGGAATAGTTTCTCGAGTACAGCAAAGATACTTTCAACACGAGTTACACATTGAATTTCTCCCACAGTTAGCACACCTGGAGTGTGACAAAGTAAGATAAGTGCGGCAAAGTCTGCTGGAGTGCGTCAATGTAAAATAGTGCAGGAATCAGCTGTTTTGAGTACTAGAATAAGTCCATAAATAGCGGCTTTGTTAGGCAACTGTAGGAAATTTCTCAAGTATTAAGATCGTAAAGTGCGGCTTTATCGTTCGAGCCAAAACAGTTGTAAACAGTTACAAAACAGTAAACAGTAATTTTGTAAGAGTGATAAAAAAGCTTTACGCCCGAATTATATACGACATTTTTACTACAATATTGCATTTTGGATTCCAACACAATAAAAGCTTGTAGTTTGTAATATCACAGATTTTGGCATGCGCGGATTTGGTTAGCGTGCGCCATTGTTGAGGTTTTGATAATTTCACTGATTTCGTAATATACCAATAAGAAAACATCAAAATCAGCTGGCGAGCGATAAAATGTGAAATGTTTATCGCTCGCCAGCTGATTTTACTGCTTGCCGAGCAGTAAAAAGGTATTTTACAATCAGTTTTCAGTACGTAAAGAACTACCTCAAGAGCAGTTGTGGGTAAATATATTTCAATGCCTAAGTAGGCCTAATCATTCCAGCTAAGCTCCTCACAACTCAGAGTATTAAATTTGTACACCAGACAAAAGTCACTGACACGTTAAATCTACTACAGAAGAATGAATTCAACAAAAAAGCCTCTTCAGAAGTAAAATGCATTCCTCCAGCAGCTCCAGTATAAGTGAGTGGAAATAATATTTTAATAGAAATACAGTGTATGATGCATGGGTACTCATTTCAACAAAACTTCTAACGAAATAAGAGCATTTCTGCACTTGGCGTTTACTCTGCCAAAGAAATATGCTAAACAGCTGTTTACACTATCTACTGTGTTGAGAAGCAGAGCACACGCAATAACATGCTCAAGATTAGGTGAACTTACCATGTGTCCTGTGTGATCGTGGCTTGTTTCTGGCATGCCAACAATGAGTTGAAGGCGATGGCTTACCTGTACAGAAAACAAATCGAATACATTAGAGACACAACAAAGACACTATACACTGTCTACAAAGAGGAATAAATTTGCATCCGGTAGTCGATTCATGAATGCTTTCAAAACAATGGGTTTAGAAGGCTTTGTTGGATGGCGGTTTCAGTTACGTTTTCCTAATCACTGGGAAAATCGACGAAAACTGAACGACGTGAAAAGACGTACACTAGTGGTTGTGTGAACGCGAACTTAACGCCCAAGAAAAAGGGTGCTCGCACAGAAGAACATACTCGATGTACTCAATGATATTCGCAAAATTGAACACCCTTGCATAAATTCGCAGGGTCTATTTTTCATGTTTGTTCTCCATAAAAAGTCACTCTGCATCACATTGAAAAGGCTGCGTTTCTATTTTTCAGATACATGATTGATCAAATCAGATCAGATTTCACATGCCTGATGAATGAATGTTTAGAACAATATTAATTGAATTTGTATACTTATCATTAACTTATCACTCGCTATTAAACTTAATTGGAATATCAGAAGTGATTAGTATCTCTCAAACATATTTATGTTATTCTTACGAACATGCTGATGTTATTCTTGTGAAGGTTCATGTAAAATTTCATAGAATTTGGTCCAAGCGTTCAGACAGATAGGCAGACAGACAGACAGACAGACAGACAGACAGAGAGACAGACAGACAGACAGACAGACAGACAGAAAGATGGACAGACAAATGTAATGTAATGTTTTATTGACTTCAAATAGAGACCTCTTTCCGTTCGGTCAAAAAGAGTGGTTACCACTTCTGTTGTGTCAAGTTTTAGATTTCCAATTTCATTAACAGGCATTGATAAAAACAAAACTATGCTAAGGTCAATTACCTAGGGCAGATTTGATTAATTATTACATGCGATTACCAAGAATTGATGAGTTTTCGACGTATTCTAAGGTGAGAGAAATGTTATGGCAATGTTTAATTGCAATTTAAATTGTTTTCTACAAGCCTAATAAGAAAAGGTAACGCTCCATACAGTGGAAAACGAATCGCAAGTTTAATTGTTTTTTAACAGAAGTAATATATGTAGAGTGAGCGAAACTATAACTGAATTAAAACTTTTTTATATTTATATATCTCTGTCTGGAGCTATAATTGAATGATGGTTACCAACAGAAAAGAAATGCTTTTGCTGGAAATACCGCATGGAATTTCAAATTTTATTCAATATAAAATAGTGGAAAAATAATATTATAAATTTTTATTACAGCTTAAAGTATTATTTGCTACTATATTTTAAAATATATGTATGGAATAAGATAAATTGAATTTAACAGTTCATATTCCGTTCAATAGACCTGATGCTCATGGTGATCAAATCGGGTATCAAAACAAACTCTATGCTGAAAAGTTTTTAGAATTTTATGGGAATATGTATATCAGTGTAAAACCACACAAAAAGGTAAATAAGAGTGGAATTCCAGGATTTCCAGTTGAACAAATAAAATCAAACCTGAGGGGAAAAGGGGTGCAATTGGAAAGTTGATATGTTTATCTTTCTGCCAATGTGAATTTTATGGGAGAAACGTTGTTGTATGCAAGAGTGTGGGAGTAGAAGATGTTGAGAGAGGCATGAAGAAGAAAGAAGAAAGAAACGTAAGAGGGAGAGAATGAGATAGACACGTTGAAAGAGGAAATGGAAGAGGTATCGAATGGATGAGGAGGAATGAAAAGAAGGGATACGTAAAAGGCATAGTTCGGAACAAAAAATTGTTTGAAGTGTGGTGATGGAGTTGAAGGAGAAGACAACAATGAAAAGAAAAGTAAATAGAAAAGAGGAAAATAAAATTTAACAGTGAGAGGGCAAGGAGGAGAAGAAAGAGAAAGAATATGGAGTAGAACACAAAGAAAAAGATAAATAATAATAACAAAAGAAGAGGATGAGAAGAGGTAATCAATAGGAAGAGGAGAGGAAGAGAAGAGTAAGTAAAGAACAAGAGAGAAAGAAGAGAAGAGAAAGAAAAGGGGAGGAGAAGAGGAAGAGAAAAGGAAGACAAGAGTAAAAGAAGAGGAAGCGAAGAGGAAGAGAAGAGGAAGAGAAGAGGAAGAGAAGAGGAAGAGAAGAGGAGGAGAAGAGGAAGAGAAGAGGAAGAGAAGAGGAGGAGAAGGGGAAGAGAAGGGGAAGAGAAGGGGAAGAGAAGGGGAAGAAAAGGGGAAGAGAAGAGGAAGAGAAGAGGATGAGAAGAGGAAGAGAAGGGGAAGAGGAGGGGAAGAAAAGAGGAGGAGAAGAGGAAGAGAAGAGGAAGAGAAGGGGAAGAGAAGGGGAAGAGAAGAGGAAGAGAAGAGGATGAGAAGAGGAAGAAAGAGGAAGAAAAGAGGAAGAGAAGAGGAAGAAAAGAGGAAAAGAAGAGGAAGAAAAGAGGAAGAGAAGAGAAGAGAAAAGGAAGAGAAGAGCAAGAGGAAGAGTAATATAAAAAGAAGAAGAAAGAAGGAGGAGAAAAGAAGTGGAGAGTAGATTAGAGAAGAGAACAGAAAAAAACGATTAGAGAAGAGGAAGAGAAGTAGAAAATAAGAAGAAGAGAAAAGGAAGGTGAGAGGAAAATAAGAGGAAGAGAAGAAAAGAGAAGGAAAGAAAAGAGAAGATAAGAGAGAAGAAAAATAGGAATATGGGAAAGTGAATATGACAGAGAGAGAATTGTATCTGAAGTAGAATGTGAGGGTGAAAAGACCATTGCGAGCGGGCCACAGGGTTTCTGATTGCAGACCATCCAGCGATAATATTTGCCTTCAATACTGTAAAGCAAACCTCAGTCAAGTGGTTGATGGTTCATGGATTCTGAGGTAGTAACAGCTGAGTCAATACCATCATCTGGAAATTTATTTGTACCCAGTTACCTCCTCATTCATCGCACCTCACACGTTTATCAGGATGGAGATGGCGACATGAGAGAAGATGGAGGTGACAAGAAAATGGAAAAGTAGAAGAATTGGAGGGAAATGAAGAATATAAAGAAGAAGAAAAATAAGAACAAATGGGAGAAAATAATTGAACAAGAAGAAGAGTTGTTGACCCAATCATCAAACATCATGAAAAGCTCACGTACATGAACCGTTTGTTTTCAAGGAAAGTAACTTAGTGCCGGTATTTACGAGCATTCCTTGAATGTCACTTGACTCGAGGAACTCTTATATGCTTAGATAAAATTTCATAGTCCCTTGTGTCAAGAGAAACTGAAGAAACGTACATAAATACGGCCCTAAAAATATTGAAGAAGAATCTGTTCAATGATTTCAAAAATAATTAGTTTTCAACTTCACCAAATATGGTTTCATCTTGAATGTATTTGATTTATCGGGAGAAATTATTTCGATTTGATTATCAGTTCTATGTTTATATTCTTATTCTTATACTTATTTTTTCTTCGCTCTTATCTTATCTTTTCTCCTCTTTTTTCTTTACTTTTCTTTTCATCTCTTTTTTCTCCCTCTTATTTTCCTCTTACTTTCTTCTTCTCTTCCTCTTATTTTCCACTTCTCTTCCTCTTCTCATCCTCTTCTCTAATTTTTTCTTTTTTTCTCTTCTCTACTCTACTCTCCACTTCTTTTCTCGTCCTTCTCTCTTCTTCTTTTTATATTACTCTTCCTCTTCCTCTTCTCTTCCTCTCCTCTTCCTTTCCACTACCTCTCCACTACCTCTCCTCTTCCTCTCCACTTCCTCTCCTCTTCCTCTCCTCTTCCTCTCCTCTTCCTCTCCTCTTCCTCTCCTCTTCCTCTCCTCTTCATCTCCTCCCCTCCTCCAAAAGTGCTTTTTGTTACACTTGATAGAAAGTAGCTACTTTCAATAGATTTGTCACGTATGGAAAGTGCCTCTTTTCCGTACTAGATCGGAAAAATCAGCTGACAAAAAGGGCCTTATATCCGTACAAGATAGGAAAAAGCATATGGCGTGCGGCAAAATTTTTCCGTTGACTCTCATATATATATTATATGTATATATATTATATATATATATATATATATATATATATATATATATATATAGTCAACTCATTATATTACTCATTACCTATGAATACCTGTCTCGAATATTATCCAGCTGATTGCACTAGGCTATCATTATTTTGGTTTATATCTGGGAATTCGCCCATCAAATTCTGAATCTAAATAAAGCAGCTGATTCACTTGTCTTGAATACTTTTGAATGTCTCGCATATTATCCAGCTGCTTGTATCTTGCCTTTCTATCAAGTGTAACAAAAAATATCGTACATTACACGGCTGTAAACTTTTGCCGGTTCTTGCATATTCACGTTTCGGCACTCGGCTGCGCCTCGTGCATTAACTATCATTTATGCTCGACCGGCAAAACGTCATTTTCCAGCCTAGTAACGTAATATACTATTCCCGCACTGGAATTTACTTTCCCGCACTGGTGCAGGAATAGACTATTTTGCATGCTATAGTTGGTGCAAAAATCGGCACTTTTTCGGGTCACTGTAGGAAAATATATTTTATTTATTCTTATTTTATTTATTATAATTTATTAAGCCGCGTCTCCACTAACCGAACATGCTCGGCGAACAGTGTACGCTGGAATTATCTGATGTCGCCGAACATTGTTTGGTGCTGGTTTGCTGTGAACGCCTTCTCGAGCTTTATGATCGGTATGGTGGGAGTAGAGGCGGGAACCTGTTGTTGGTCGTCACTGTTCGCTCACAGACCGAACATTTCAATAAGTGTAAGTAGTGAGTTCAATTATTGAACTCACGAACATGTTCGGTGAACCAAATGTTTAATGTTTGTCCATTTTTTGTATTCGTCAACAATGTTCGGAAGACATGTTCGATTGATGGAAACGCGGCTTTACTGTGACACATTAAATGATGTCTTGAATGACAGAACAGTTCCAACATAAGTTTTATAACTACTCCGTTAACAATGAACTGAACTATTTTAACCGATGAGTTTTTTAAAATCGAATTAACTAGCTTAGGGTGGTCTCAGGGGGGTCATGGGGGTCATGATCCCCCAAAATCAGAAACTCATTGGTAAAGGGGTGGAAAAAAGGGACTATCTCACAAAATAGAGTCAGTAAAAACTCCCCTAACGCTCGAGCAGGGACCGCTTCAGTTACTAGCTTATAATGTTGCTGATCTTTATTAGTTTTTTCCTGAAAATTGTAATTATTATGTTAGAATATCCAAGATTGATCTCTTCTCTTTTTTGTTTGGTCAGTATTGCTGTGTTTCATTCATATCAAACTATCTTATCAGACAGTAATTGAGCTCTCTCTTATAAAATGTATTAACTTTAGAAAAATCTCAAGAAATTATTTCTTCAAATATCTTTGATGAATTGCCATATTGTCATAACCAGCCTTGACAAATTATAATAATTTGAATGATATCGATGTGATAATAGGTGATGATTATAATGCTATGTGAAAATCATTTTTCTTTCTAATTTGTAATAAATTAGAGATAGAAAATAACTACAACATTTTTCATATGGATTAATAATGAGTGGTTGAATTACAGTTCTCTTAAGACATCTAGACAGTCTGCTACAGTCTGTGAATGTTGGGTGGAGGGGGAAATTGAGAGAGAATGAAAGAGAGTGAGAGAGAATGGGAGTGAGTGAGGTTCTCACATAATAGCTCCTTACCAGAAGGCCGCCGCTGCCGCCGCCGACATTACCTTATTGATCAGCTCTACAGGTGGTACACTGCACTTGGTTCCAGTTTTCGCCGCCAGGCAGCGCTAGCAGCACAGGGCAACCTGTTAGTGGGAGGGAGATGGGAGGAATAAATATTATTGTAGTGGAATAGGATGGGAAGTGACGAGTGTTGGAAAGGATGGGAGGGGGGAAAGAGAGTGTGAGAGAGAAAAGAGAGCGATTGAACGTGAGAGATTGTGAGAATATTGTGGAAGACAGTTTATGAGAGAGAGAGAGAGTGAGTGGGAAGGCGAAAGGTAGAAAGGAGTGAGTGGGAAAAGGTGTGTGAAAGAAAAAGTGTGTAAGATAGTGGTTTGATGAGAGAAGGGGGAGAGCGAGAAATTGAGAGTTTCTTAGAGAGAGAGAGGGAACAAATTTTCGAGAGGGGTAAAAGGTGCGCAAAAGTGAAAGAGTGTAAGAGAGTTGGTGGTTGAGTAAGAATGAGTTGAGGGAAAAAGAAAGAGAAATGGGTAAGAATGGGTGGGAGGAAAGAGAGTGTGAGAGAGTGTAAGAGAGAGAGAAAGTGAGAGGTAGTGAGAAGTGTGGAAGACAATGTATGAGAGACAGAGTGAGGTTAGGTAGAAAGGAGTTGGTGGGAAAAGGTGTGTGAAAGTAAAAGAGTGTAAGATGGTGGTTAGATTAGATAAGATTAGATTATCTCTCTTTATTCATGTAATTTACAAATTATGCATATGAATGGTTATAAAAAAAATTATCAACATCACATAGATACCACTACATTAAACTCAAATAATGATTTTTTCATAGTGCAAAATATTATGTACAATGATCTCATTTGTATTATCTTAATGATATCAACTATGATAAAGACAATCTGAGTGATGCAATTACATGAAATGGCAAAGTTTGGACAAAGATTCGTTCATTCTTGACACTTAATTGTACAACATTGATTACGATAATGGAAATGGTGATGGATGATGAAAAAGGAGATAATTTGAGATAGTTGATTCTGTACAAGTTTTGTTAGATGGATTGTGGTGAGGGATGAAACATTTTCAAATAAGCTATAGAATACTGAAATATTATTTACAAACAAGGTGAATGCAGTTGCTCTAGGGTTGGACAGATGCAGTCATTTTCTCCATGAGATATAGTGGTTAGATTAGATTAGATTAGATTTCTTTATTCATGTAAGTTTACAAATTTCGCATAATATGATTAGTTAAGACAAGATTGTCAACATCACCTAGATACTATATATAGATTTAGATTATAATTTTTATAGTGCTAGAAATTATTTACAATGATGTTTGTACGTTATTAATGATATAAGCTCTAGTAATGACAATCTAAGTGATGCAATTACATGAAATGGCGAAGTTTGGACAAAGATTCGTCCATTCTTGACACTTAACCAGTATAAATAAAAAGAATTATTCTATTTGCATTTAGTTGTTCTTATTTTTCAATATAAAAGCAGTTTATTATATAGATGGCAGGTATTAGTTAAATTGAGAACAGAGAATATAAATTTTAAATTGTTCAATGTCAATTGTGATAATGATAATGGTGGTGGATGATGAAAAGAGGAGATGGGGTGATTATTCAAAATAGTTGATTTTGTACAAGTTTTCTTAGAAGGATTGCGGTGAGTGATAAAACATATTTTAAATAAGCTGTACAATACTGACGAAAATTATTTACAAAGTAGGTTAATGTTGTGATTTCATGCAGTTGCTCTAGGGTTGGACAGATGCAGTCATTTTCTCCATGAGATATTTCCTTAATGATGAAATAAAGCCCGCTCGACTCTCAATGCACCTGATGGAACTTGGAAGTGCATTCCAAGCACGACAAGCACTTACAATAAATGATTTTGTATAAATGGTAGTACGATGGTTGGGTATTCTTAGAGTATTATCCCCAGTTCTGGTATGTGAGACATCATTCCACCTGCCTTCAGACACAAATTTGAAATCATTTTTGAAGTAATTTGGTTTACCATATTTGAGAATATCTTTGACAAGTTTGACAATCCTGAATAACCTTTGATAAGTAAGTTTGAGAGTTGAGCTAGCAATGTGGGATTGAGTTATACGTTCATGCCGTTGAAGAGAGTAGACAAACCGTAAGCAATAGTTCTGACTGCGCTGCAGTCTATCATTAAGTGTGACTGTCATATCATTCATAACAGAATTACAATACATGAAATGTGGGAAGATAAGAGATTTAACCAGTAACAGTCTGACCCTCCTAGGTAGAATATCTTGCATTTTCTTCAAAGGATGCATAGCTGAAAAAACCTTTTTACATGTACTTATAACTTGCTCTGACCAGTCAAGTGTTGAATTCATGATTATTCCTAAGTTCCTAACTGAGCTACAATATGGTATTGCATTTCCATCAACAGTGATTTTATGAGTAAGGTTCAAGTCAATACTATTTATCAGGCGTGAATAGCCTATGATTATAGGTTGCGTTTTTACAGGATTGAGTTTAAGACCATTTTTTCTAGTCCATTCAACAATTTGATTGATATCCTCATTCATCCTGTCAACAGTGTCATTGATTCTTGAGATACAGCAACTGGAATAGATTTGAAGATCATCCGCATAAGTGTGGAAACTAGAAAACTTGATTACTGAGGAGAGGTCATTTGCATAGAGAGTGAAAAGGAGGGGGCCAAGAATAGAACCTTGAGGTACGCCATGTAATACACTTTTCCATTGTGATCTGTTATCACCATCTGTGACACATTGCTTCCTACCTGTGAGATAAGATTTAAACCATGTTTGAGCTTTGTGACTAAAACCAAGAAGAGCTAATTTACTGAGGAGAACCTCATGGTCGACAGTATCAAATGCTTTAGAGAAATCAAACAGACTCAAGATTGTACATTTCCTATGATCCATAGCTAACCTGATATCTTCAGTGACACGTAATAGAGCAGTTTCAGTTGAATGAGATTTTCGAAAACCAGATTGGAAGTTATGAAGCTTACTGTTTCTTTCAAGGAATTCGACCACCTGCCAATGAACCAGTCTTTCCAATACTTTGGATAATGCTGGAAGAATGCTAATAGGTCTGAAGTCTTCAGCTTTATTGGGGGAGGCAACTTTGTTCAAAGGACGAACTAGAGCATGCTTCCAATTTTTAGGGAAATTACCATTTTGAAGAGATGTATTGAAAATAAGAGTGATGACAGGTAAAATAGCAAATAATATTTTCTTGATGAATTTAATAGGAATTTCGTCTGCCCCAGTAGCATTGGTGTGAATAAGTTGAATTGATTAAAAAACTCAAGAAGTTGTCGAATTCCACTTTATTTGTTACACAAATTACAGTACCATGGTTTCAGGGTACCTACCCCATCCTCAGCAAGACTGATTTGAAACTAAAGGAAGAAGCAAGGAAGCCTCTGAAGAAAAATGTATACAAGAGCTACTTGATCATGGAGATAGCAGAAACAATAATAATAATTTATAACAAGAATGACTTAATTCTAGCTTAAAATTATATTTGGTATTTTTCGTTTATTTCTATTTCATCATTAGATAAAAAATTCTCTTTTATATATTTTTTTTAAAGGGTTGAGAATTTAATTATTGAACAAATTTGACCGAAATGGTAAACATGCCAAAATAAGCTGCCAACCTAACAACTTGAACAGGTGGCTAATTTAAAATCATATTTTAACATCCTAACCTAATGCACTAGATTAAAGGTATTACTAAATTGACCAAAACTATGACTATATGACTATTATTGACCAAAACTCATTAATTACATTAAATTCAACATTGACAATAAAAATGATTCCTAATCTAAGGCACAAGATTAAATAAATAAATAATGAGGCCCTATTTAGCCCATAAACTCTAGGATGTCTGGCCTAATCTGTTTTGTCCAGGGTGTCTTTGGCTAACCTGGTTATAAGGTGATAAAAATTAAATTACTAAACTTAATTTACATTAAATTAACCTGGTTATAAGGTGATAGTAATTACAACCTAAACTTAATAATATTCCCAACTCAAAAAGGTGCCTCATCCTCTGAAATAACCTATTTTGTATCCACTGAACCAAATTTACCCATTTCAATCTAAAAAGTTAAGTTATTCACTAATAAGTTATTCTCACTTCAAAGATAACAAATATCCTAATCTAAAGCTCTAGATTAAAGGTATTATTAAAATTAAAAGTATGGGGTCTTAATTAACCCACATTCTAGTATATTTAGCTTACTCTTATTGTTCTAGATGATCTTGAACTAACCTGCTTATATTGCTGTTAATGAAGTCATTATGGTCATTCAAACTAATGATTGAAATGTCCTTTTCTATTTTATGAATCTCTATTGCCTCTAAAACGTTCATTAATCTGCTCGTTAGTTCAAGATCATCTAGAACAATAAGAGTAAGCTAAATATACTAGAATGTGGGTTAATTAAGACCCCATACTTTTAATTTTAATAATACCTTTAATCTAGAGCTTTAGATTAGGATATTTGTTATCTTTGAAGTGAGAATAACTTATTAGTGAATAACTTAACTTTTTAGATTGAAATGGGTAAATTTGGTTCAGTGGATACAAAATAGGTTATTTCAGAGGATGAGGCACCTTTTTGAGTTGGGAATATTATTAAGTTTAGGTTGTAATTACTATCACCTTATAACCAGGTTAATTTAATGTAAATTAAGTTTAGTAATTTAATTTTTATCACCTTATAACCAGGTTAGCCAAAGACACCCTGGACAAAACAGATTAGGCCAGACATCCTAGAGTTTATGGGCTAAATAGGGCCTCATTATTTATTTATTTAATCTTGTGCCTTAGATTAGGAATCATTTTTATTGTCAATGTTGAATTTAATGTAATTAATGAGTTTTGGTCAATAATAGTCATATAGTCATAGTTTTGGTCAATTTAGTAATACCTTTAATCTAGTGCATTAGGTTAGGATGTTAAAATATGATTTTAAATTAGCCACCTGTTCAAGTTGTTAGGTTGGCAGCTTATTTTGGCATGTTTACCATTTCGGTCAAATTTGTTCAATAATTAAATTCTCAACCCTTTAAAAAAAATATATAAAAGAGAATTTTTTATCTAATGATGAAATAGAAATAAACGAAAAATACCAAATATAATTTTAAGCTAGAATTAAGTCATTCTTGTTATAAATTATTATTATTGTTTCTGCTATCTCCATGATCAAGTAGCTCTTGTATACATTTTTCTTCAGAGGCTTCCTTGCTTCTTCCTTTAGTTTCAAATCAGTCTTGCTGAGGATGGGGTAGGTACCCTGAAACCATGGTACTGTAATTTGTGTAACAAATAAAGTGGAATTCGACAACTTCTTGAGTTTTTTAATTATAGATAAGTTCCACAACATCAATATTCACTCTACTAATTATATTAAGTTGAATTGCTTTAAGAGCATCTTGTTCTGTAATTGGATGAAAATGGAATTGAGAAGCCAGGGGAATATTTGAGTCAGTGATCTGATCATTAAGGTCATTAATGTGGTTCTGAATGGCTGTCTCATTACGTTGACTGGAGTGTGAAACAAAATGTTCATTAATATCATCCAAAGGGAGATCTACAGGCGTATGTGATTTCTGCTTACTAAGACCAAATTCTTTAATACCCCGCCATAATAAAGAAGAGTTTTGTCTGTTGTCTGTGATGAAAGAATTTAAATACCTAACTTTAGAGTTGCGTAGCTCTTGTTTAACTTTATTTCTTAGATGTCTATAATCGTTCAAGTAGTTTGAGTCACTTGTTCTCTTAGCCTTTCTATGAGCTGAGTCCCTGTTTGCCATTAACTGTAATATTTCGTCAGTCATCCATGGTACTCGTCTTTTACTATTAATTCTTTTAGTCACAGTAGGAGCATGTCTATCATATATGTTAAGAATCCAGTTTTCAAGGGTCTCTACCATTTCATCAACTGAAGACAAATCCTCAATCTGATGCCATGGAGTCTGAGCTACATCGGTGATGAAATCAGCTTCATTGAAATGTTTAAAATCCCTGAATGTGATAAATTTTTGAGCTGGTTTAGGTGGTTTATAAGCAAGCACACAGTAGATCAAATCATGTGCAGAAATAGCTGGAACTGAGGTTTGACCTGAGTGTACTACCTCATCAGGATCACTAACTATGAGAAGGTCAATGAATGTATCAGATTCGTTGGTATGGTGAGTTGGATTGAGTGGTAAGATAGTCAGATCAAGGCATTCAAAAATTGTTGTAAGCTGGTGGTAGTCAAAGTTACAGTTAGTCATGTTAAGGTCAGTATTCATGTCTCCCATAACTAGAATTCGGCTGTAATTTGGCATGAAAGACAGCAGAGCATTTTCAAAATCTGTGAAATGGCCTATTTTTGGAGGACGATAACAAATACCAACAAGCAACTTATCTGAACTAGATAGAACTAATTCAAGTAACATAAACTCGGGCCTAGCAGAATATTCTTGTTCTGAAGTAGCCAATATTTTAGTCTTAATACCATCCTGTACATATACTGCAACACCCCCACATGCTTTATTTAATCTATCATTACGGAATAGGGTGTAACCTGGCAGTGCGACTTGAGTGGATGAGATGCTTGGTTTTAGAAAAGATTCAGAAATTCCTATAACATTGAAGCTTTGGAAACGAAAAATTGCCCTGAGCTCATCAATGTGACATCTAAGGGATTGTGCATTAAGGTGGGCAGCTTTAAATAACTTTTTATAGGGCCGAAGCCTGTCGGATAATATGAGGCCGTTATCGCGGTTGTTGTGGAGTGAGGCCGAGCGAGCTGCGTTGTCAGCGGCGGGCATCAACGCAATTATTGCAGACCGACATCATTCCAAACACAGAGCAACGCATGAAATGTACAAATGAAATGTAGACTAAAACAATGAAGTGTAGACTAAAACTAGGATGACTTAAACTAACTGAAAAAGATAGAAACGCGTGAATGTTCATAGACCGTTTAAGGTTCGGTCTCCGTAAGTGTTCTTAACAATCAAAGTTCAATTTTACACAAAGGATGCGAGCTTCAGTAAGTAGGCCTACGATGCAGCCGGGTCAGCTGTAGAAATGTGATTCCCAGGTAAGGAGTCTGCATGTTATCGTGAAGCAGTGCAACTGTAACATGAGAAAAATCGAGCAGAAACAACAGCCAGAAACGAGCTAAACGTTATTTACAAACTGAAGTTATAGATTACAGGAAAGATATAGTGACGAGTGTAAATAGTGGAAATATAACAATGGAATAGACCGATGGGCAGGTATAGAAGAGAAATTAGAGAAAGGTTTGAATGACTGGCTGGGGAGGTGGGTGACGGGAGTGATGGTTGAAAGAATAGGGAGAAGAGGTACAAGTGCAAGATATAACATTCCAGAAAAAAAAAGAAAAAAAAATTAATTATTATCCATCTTATGTCCATCGATGAGATTTTATACAAAACAGAAAAAAGAGGAGATAGAAAATGAGTGACTTGACTTGATGGTAGGGGGAGGAAACTGATAGTTAAGGATGGATAAATAATTATGCACAATATCAATAATAGACAAACCGGAATACAAGAAAAATGATTGAAACCAAATTTATGTGTTAAGTTATAGGTTGCCTGCATGAAGAGAGAGAGAAGGAGAGAGAGAGAGAGAGAGAGAGCGAGTGTGTGATGAGGGAGGAAGTGAGAGAGAGGGAGAAAAGAGATGAAGACTGGAGTTTAGAGACTTTGAGCAATGGAGTGATAGCAGTGATCAGTAATAGGGATGTGGAAGAAAGAAGGGGAAAAAATAATTTATTACGTTTAGTAGATAAAGCTGTAGAATCAAATTTGCAAGTTATAGCAGATTTACCAGAGAAAGGGGGGTGAGGAGAAACTAGTTTTGGCGGTTGATGAGGAACATAAAAACTGAAGACAAGGAATATAATCTGTTACATTCTAAAGTAAAATATTTATTGCAATAGATTCCATGATGATTTTCTATATGAATTTTGGAACTCTTGAGTTCGTGTTATTCTTCTCACTTACTAGGTCAGAGGGTAATTATAATATGAGGGTAAGGTATTAATTATAATATCCTACAAATAAAATAATCAAACAGTCTATTATCTATTGTCCTCAGTGCTTCAGCTCGTTAATTTCCTATTCAAATTCTATTCCTTACTTCAAGTCCTTTTCTCCTTGATGATTAGTAATCTAAATGTTCCAATTAAATAAATGCTGACTATTAATAATTTATAACGAAAAAGCTATTTACTTATAATAATTAAACCATCTTTAGCCACTCCCTATACTAATTTGCTTATTTTGTTAAATTTAGACAGTTTGGAAAAAAGGAAATTAACTGTTTAATATATTTTCTCAAAAATATTCGTCCTATTTACTATGACATGTCAACCGTATCAAGTATATATTTTAATGTAAGTTACAGCCGAACAAGGTTACACTCACCTACATTACTTTAAGTTGGCCTCTGAAATAGACTTTTCACTATTACTCCTCGAAACTTTTATAAATTTTGTGAAGTCTTAATAATTTTATAAATTATTTCAAGTAGATGCCTCCTTGCTGACCATAGATTAATTTTAACTGGAAGTATATCATATATTGTATCGTTTATATATTCATGGTTTTTATTATTTAAGGTTTAAGATTGTAGCTCTGTTATTTCTAAGGTCTGGCTAATTGTATCATTTTGCTCAGTTGCAAAGTAATTGTAATTTTTATCTCTGCTCTGCAACTCTTGTAAATAAATTAATTAATTAAAAATGAATTAATAAGAAAGGAGAAAATTAATAAGTTAGCTAAACCAATAAAACTAAATATATATACTTGTATGGAATTGAGTAGCAGCATAAAGGAAGCGAAGTTATATTGTTAGATCTAAATTAATTAGCCAGTGCATGGCCACGTCATCTGCTACATGCAGTTTTTGTAGCCCTCCTGGGAGTCTTGTCAATGGGCATGAATCAATAATATGGTCCATTGTTTGCTCTTGACCACAATCACAGAGAGGAGAGTCAGCCAAACCCCACCGATACATAAATAAAACTAAATGAAACAAAATAAAACTAAATGAAAATGGTATTCTGGTACATGGATTGAAATGGATAAGCAGCTGCATCAGTAGGCTATAATATATGGTGGAAATTTAGTAACTTATGAGCTCACCTTTATTTTGTATAGGTCAGCCAGCCTCTCGATTGTGTGCACCTTCCTGGCCCCTTTTTCAGTGGTGGCGATTTTGATCCGTCCATCCTGACTCCAGACCTGGCGGTGGCCGAAGCGGTCAGCTGCGGCGTTCAAGATGCGTAGCCGGTGCGTCGTCAGGTCCTCTCTGATCGTGATGTTGGTCCCCTTCAACTTCTTCTTGGCTTCAAAGACCATTCGCCGAGTTCTGTAGCTACAGAAACGGATTATGATCGGTCGGTCTTTTGGCTTGTCATGTCCGGGTGCTGGTGCCTGTCGTCTCCCAACTCGATGAGAGCGGTTGATCTCTTCGAGTTTAACGTTGATATTCAATTTTTCTTTAAATAATTTGATGGCCAGTTGATCGGTATCCTCTCTTTCACGCTCAGGAACACCAAATATTCGAAGGCAATGCCGTCTTCCATACTGCTCAAGGTCGTCGACCTTCAGCTCGCATTTCTCTTCTAGCTCAGTGACCCTTTGATTGAGCCTTCTATTCTCCTCTTTTAGCGTTTCGAATTCTGCAAAAATAGATTGCAGGGCCGTTGTCACTGCAGCGTTGACAGCTTCCTCAATCTGCTCCTTCATTTTGAGGAAGAACTCGTCGGTGCCCGAAATAGATTCGGCAGGTACCGGAGGGATGGCAGCGTTCCGTTTCGGAGTGGCACGTCCTTTCACCATCTTCACTATTCTTAGCCTTGATTAAGAAGAGAAAGCGGGTTTGAAGAGCTGAAGGTTATAGATGTTTGTAGATTTGAAATTAGTTTTTAGTTGATTATTCTTGAATACGTAGAAATTTTGCAAAAATAATTACACTATTGAATTCCTTTTAAAAAGCTGAACAAGATAATGTACTATTTATAATAAATTGAACTGATAAACCCTAAGAAAAAGCTTCTTGAATACGGAGCCGAACTAACGTGCGTCTCACTCGCTATGCATACGGAGAGAGAGCTCCGTATGCGGTGGTTAGGTGAGAGAAGGGAGAGAGAAACAAATTGAGAGAGTTTTCCAGAAAGAAAGACTGCGAAAGACTAGATGAGAAAGGAAAGAGGAGGAAAAAATGTGCAAAAGTGAAAGAGAGTTGGTGTGTGAGAAAGAATGAGTTGAGAGAAAAGAAAGAGGTGTGTGGAAGAAAGTTAGAGAGAGAGCGTGGAAGTGGCATAAATAGAAAGAGATGGATTTAGAGAGGACGAGAAAATCAAATGAAATATATTTATTCCTAATTTTTCTAGTTTTGTGTAATTCCAAGTGATTATGAAAAGAATATCATTACACTTACATGTTTTGTTTAATTTTAAGTGAATATAAAACGAGAATTATTAACATCACACAGGTTTTTCAATATTCGATGTAGCTAGTTCTTAACATATTGCTGAAATTATAAATGATGGTCCAATTTAATAGAGATATTAACTGATGTAATTAGAGTGATGACATCACATGAGAGCGAAGTTTGAACAAAGATCAGTCCATCTTCGGCGAATGCTTACACTTAACTCGAATAAGAGAGCGTGGGATACAGTATGAGAGAGAGAGAGAGAGGGAGTAAGAGAGAAAGATTGAGAGTACGTGAAAGAGAGGTGTGAATACATTAAGGAACTGATCCACTATTAGTTCATGCTCCAGTATGTGGAGTGTAGAGCCTTCATTTAACAAGCTGTATGTAGCTGATGAGAGGATGAGAGAAGAAGGAAATCGGGTGAGAGAGAGAGAGAGAGAGAGTGCGAGTGAGAGAAATATAGGGAGGGAGACTGTAGATGTGAAAGAGAGGACGTACTGAGTGAATTGAGTGATTGATCCACCATTAGCTTCTGTTCCTATATGTTCAGCCTGCGGCTTGACTTATAGACACAAGCATTAGGATGAAAGGTTCGGTGGAAAAATAAAAAGGAGAGAAAGAGGTTTAAGTTGAATTTGGTGATAAAAATGTTGCTGCTGCTGAGATTTGAATCCAACGATGTGCTGAAACTCCTAACTCATTACGTTACCTATATATATTAATTGACCGAGAGAAGTGAGGTCTATGTTTCAAGTCAATCGTTTTGCTTTTGTCTGTTTGATCGCCTGTTTGTAACGCATTCACGGTTGAACCGATTTCATTTCAGTTTGGCATGAATTGCCAATGAATTATAAATGAATAATAATAATAATATAAATGAATGAAGCCAATGAATTATTGCATGAATTGTAATTATTGTATTATCCTTTTAGTAATGGGCAGCTATGTATGTATAAGGTTTTTTCAATGTTGTTGCATTTGAAGGATAATTATTATAAGTAAAAAAGAAAAGGCTTCTTCTATAGGAACATAATATGATTTTAAAATGAACTTCTCCATAATATGCAATTGGAATAAGATTCATAGATAGCACTCGGGTCTTAACATCTGGTTATTCATCTGGTTCAGCCTTATTTATATGAATAAAGTTATCATTCATATTTGTTTGTTTCATTTTTAATATTTCAATTAAGTATAATAGCAAGTGATTACCAAGTATATGATATACAAATTTAATAAATATTGTTTTATAAACTCATTCATCAGACATCTAAAATTATTTGAGCAATCAACTGTCTCGCAAATTAAAAACACAGCCTTGCTTGATGTAAGAGTGACATTTTCTGAAAAACTGACATGAAATAGACTACGCGAATTTAATTGAGGGTTAGGTCTTATGACTGTATTCAATTTTGCAAAGGTGATTATCATTGAGTACATAGAGTATGTTGCTCTGTGCAAGCACCCTTATTCTTGGGCGTGAGGTTCAATATTTACTACTTCTACTACTTACTACTATTTACTTAATTTAGGTAATTTCGTTACAAAAACAAATTGTTATGAATGCAAAACAATCAGTTGTTCTCTCATTCTACAAACATCGTTCCATTCATAGACGAACGTTACTTGTAATCTGAATATTCATTCTCTTGCCTTTCACATGTCTTCGTCACTCTTATTCTTCAAATCTGCATCTCTCTCACTCAATTGAGAACTTTCGAAGCTTCTCCTCGGTTCTACGGACTTCATGATTGTTCTACTATATTGCATGGCCTTCTCAAAGCATCTAGAAGCCTCCAGTACTTGGAATGATGACTATATAAGAAGTCCACGTGAACAAGCTAGTTTAGTCTTACAAACTCGCGTGACAGATTGTGTTACAGATCTCGTGTGAGATAATCCAGTGCCCTTGGCGTCGAGAAGCCGCCAATTCTTGGAATTATACAACTATAACAGCTATATAAAGAAGTCCACGTGAACAAGCTAGTTAGTTTACAAACCCGCGTGTCTGATTGTGTTACAGATCTCGTGCCAGTGGAGTAAACAGCGTTTCGATTCCAGTGTAAAGTGCAGAGACAAGTGTTTACTATTTGTGCAGCTTACTAACAGTTTAAAGACGTTGTGTCAAGTGATATTATTTGGGTCTGTCAAATAACGTATGGGACTGTGTTTTGTAAGTGTTTAGTTGTTCTTTTATCATTTCTTTCTTCGTTATTGTACAGTTTATGTTTCTTTTATTACTTGTTTACTCTTGTTTCTTTTATAACTGATCGGCCTGTAATTAATTATTCATTAATTCTTGTAAATAATTACTGAAAATAAGTATTAGCTTGTCATTTGTTAATCTCTTTTTTCTTTATCAATTGAAAACTTGCAATTAGTGTGTGTAAATAGAATAAGTTATGTTAATAAAGTGCAAGTGTGTACTTTAGTGTTGCCAGCCTTATTTTAGCCATTAGAGCCCGTAACAATATTAATAATGTTGAAACTATTATACGAGATTTTGAGCTGTAGAAACTGCATGCAAACATGTTCACTTGCTTCAAGTACCTGACAGGTCATTTTTATTCGATGCATGCCGTTGTCTGTACGGCCATGTTCAACTGTTGGAAGATTCTAGACTCTTGAAAGTCAGTAGCTTTTTTGTAGTTCAAGTATGATCGCTATTGGGTTTCGACTTGAAAGGGCAACTAATTATGAAGAAGAACAAATCGTCACTATAGCATTTCCAGCATAACATTACCAGCTGCTTCATATTAAGATTAAAGCATTTTTCATTCTAAAATTAATGCAAGCACACAACTAGGTTTGGATTTTCAACTCATTCTTAGCAGTTGTATGAGTTTGCCACGCTCATGCCGATTTTCTACTTATACTACAACTACTTATTACTGTTAGATGTTCTCACGTTCTTTGTCATGAATGACTAGTTCTTAATATAGCCGCTGTAGCTCGGTGCTACCAGGGATGTGTAGTGGATCAAAACAGAGTCTGAGCATTGAGCATCTGACCAATGTCAGAACGATTCTCCATCAATTTGATGTAGTTGATTACCACAATTATTCACCTGATTTATACAGTTCAAGCGTGACATTTGTTATTTTCAGTTTGTGTTGAAATATTTTCTTGGATAATTATTATGAATAGATTATTTTCAAATGGAAAAAATGGGTGCTTGTATAAGACATGTGAATTGAGAAGAGACAAAACGTTATTGTAAGAGCTGTAATGTGCATGTTCCGGAATAATAAATTATATCATGATGTTCATAGAAATCATGGAAGTTTAGTAATGCACAGCTATTATTAGCTCTATTGGAAATCACTATTTCATTCTAATGTTTGTATACTTTGTTGTATCTATTTTTCCATTATCACTAGCATTATGAGGTTCTGTGAGTCAAATCGATGCGCTGCTCAACTTTGAGAAAGTAGTGGATTAGATAGAGGAGGCAAAAGAGGAAGATAAAGAGAAAGAAAAAGAGGAAGAGAAAGAGGATGAGGAAGAGAAAGAGTAGGAGAGAGTGGGAGGGGAAGAAAAAGAGGAAGAGGAAGAGAAAGAGTAGGAGAGATAGATAGATAGATAGATAATTTGTCTTTATTGAGGCGAAGTTAGGACTCGCAGGTCCTCTCTTACACTTAACCCTAGAGAGTGGGAGAGGAAGAGAAAGAGGATGAGTAACAGGACAGCGACAAAGAGAAAGAGCAAAGGAAGCCCGTTTGTTATGAGACAAGTATAACGGCTAGGCAGTTTTAATCGATTCAACTGCCCTAGACTAAAATGGGGCATCTTCTTCATTCATAACTATTTTAGCGCAGTTGCCAAGATATGGAACGCCCCACTTAAGCTGTGCGGAATGTTTTTGATCATAATTTTTTGGAGTTTCTTGTATTTAATATTGTATTAAGGGTCTTTAATGCTATCTATTGCTATAGTGAAAAATGTTTACTTCAATTATTTTGTGAAATATAGGGGTTCAAAGATGAAATTTTCCGGTTTTTGAGGGTAATTGAACTCTCCTAGTGAGTGATTTTATACTTTTGATCAATTTTCTGTAACTGAAAGCCATCTTGAGGGATAAAAAGTTTCACTTCATTCAAGCAAAATTTTTGAAAATACAATTTACTAAATCTGTAGAAAATTTCAAATTTTTAAAAAACTATTTGTTAGATTGGAATAGAAATATGACATTTCATTCCCCTAGGTGTCTTCCAGTTATAGACAATTTATCAAGAGTTTAATATAACTTGTAGAAGTGATCAATTGCCCCCAAAAGCCAAACGTTTTCAACTTTGAACCCCCATACTACACAAAATAATCGAAAAAATTTCCTCACAGCAATACATAACATTTCAAAGCCCCAATAATATGCAGTACAAGAAATTTCGAAGGAAAATTATGATCAAAAACCCTGCACACAGCTTTAATTTATTGATTTCAACATCCTTCATTACGGAGGAGGGTTCCAAGGAAATCACACTTGAATATGAAACTGTATTTCTCATAATTTCTAGCATTCTCATATATATAGTATGAGTAAATAACATAGGTAAAGCTTAGTACAAATAGTAATTATATTATAGTTTCAAAAATAGTATTTCCATAGTATAGTAGGAATCTGATTAAGCACTGCGAAGTAAGGTTTAATGAAGATCACACGCTTGATAATTGGAATGAAGTGTTGAATTCATGATAGATGTCTTGTATTACAATAAATTGATTCTATTAATTTGATGAGTATTACATTATTTCATAGTTTCATAATTTTAAAGTACCTATAGTGGTATTATGATCAATGTTGCATTGCCCCGCCCAACGAACCAAGCAATAGAAATAATAATTGAAGGTTTAATAAATATAGTATGATTTATATAATATAGTGCGTTAACCGGCAACCGGTCGTTCGCGATCGGAGGATGATTTTGAGTCGATCGCGCCGATTCCTGGAATTTTTGTCGAATCAAAACAATGTGTGAAATATACGCAATAGTTTCTGTGCCTTGCAGTGCCCAGAGAGAATAGCCAAAATAGAATAGATTCTCACTCTATTCTCTCTGGCAGTTTCCGCATGCGCGTGCATCTAAGCATCTGTATTGCTCAAGATGGGCGAGTCCATCCAATAACAGTTCAATGACCGTGCCATAATCAAGTAAATTTCTGTATAATTATTATGTGTCGGGTTCTGTAATATGTCGTGAGCGTTCTTGTGAATGTTAGTATTCGGCGTTTTATAGTCATTTGGTGGTCTTTAGTTAATATAGTTCAGCATTTTTTCGTACTTTTAAAGAATCAGTGGTTTAAATATGGCCCAACTAAAAAAGGCTAAGAAGTATCATTTTCACTCTGAGTGAGAGCATGATTATTTTTTTACTGAATTGAAAGACAAAGCCGTTTGTTTGTTATGCAAAGTAGTGCTGCTATCAAGAAGAAAGGTGATATTGCAAGGCATTTTACGACTGTACATCCAAATATTGAAGCAGAGTTTCCCAAGGGGAGAGGACTTCGAAAAATAAAATCAACAAGCTCAAAAGCCAACTAACCAGAAAACAATCAGTTTTCACTCGGCCAATGGACGCAAACAGGGCAGCTACTCATGCATCTTACAAAATTTCTCTCATCGTAGCGAAGAAAAGAAAACCATTTGAAGACGGAGAATATATTAAAAGAGCCTTTGCTGAAGCAGGAAATGAATTGTTCGATGGTTTTAAAAATTAACACTAAATAATAAGTGCTATAAATTCGATCCCACTCTCTGCGAGAACAGTTACAAGGCGCATAGAGAAAATGTCGGACGATGTTGTTAGTCAGTTAGAGACAGACTTGCAAAAATGTTGTTACTTTTCACTCCAATTTGACGAGTCTACTGATATAAGTGGCACATCTCAATTAGTTGTGTTTGGAAGAATGATTTTTTAGGACTTCATTGTCAAAGAAGAACTTCTGAAATTCATTCCACTGCATGGACGTACCGACGTACGTGAGGGGAAGACATTTATTCTAGTTTCAAAGACTATGTTACAAATTACAAACTTCCCTTGAATAAATTAGCAGGCATGACAACAGATGGTGCTCCTGCCTTTAAAGGCGTACGTCTTTAAATAACGTTTTGTAGCATTGTGCCGAAAAGACGATGAGTTCCCATATTTTTTATCATATCGGTGTATAATTCATCAGCAAGCCTTATGTGGAACATTTTTTAATCTTAACAACGTGATGGAGGCAGTGGTAAAAATTGTGAATTGGGTAAGAGCACACGCACTTCAAAGGAGACAATTTCGGGCGTTAATGGAGGACATGAAACTCGAGTTTGGTGAACTGCTTCTGTATGCTGAGGTGCGTTGGCTAAGCAAAGCAAAGACCCTTCGCCGATTTTACGATGATCTGCCGGCCGTTATAGAATTTCTAAAAGAGCGCAAAGAGGATTATTCATACTTGAAAGACACGTTGGGGCTGCAAGATTTAGCCTTTCTTGTTGATGTCACTGAAAAACTTAACGAGTTGAACTTACAACTACAAGGCAAAAACATGAATATTTTGACATTGATGTCAGCTGTGAAGGCATTTTCATCAAAACTTCAACTGTGGGAAAAGAAAATCCGGAAGTTTGACCTCAAACATTTTCCTACTCTGGAAAAATTTATAAAAAAACAAGCAAGTACATCGGTTGACAATGAAGAAGATGAGCTGAGATTGAAGACCACCTGGAAGAATACCAGTACTCTGACAATGATAGACACATCAAAGTATTAAGTCAATTACAAAAAGAGTTAGAAAATCGTTTCACTGATTTTAAAGCGCTCGAAATCATTGCTGAGTTTGTAGTAAATCCTTTCGTAACTGTCGATATTGAACGTGTTGCTGAAGAATTCCAAAAACAAAGTGATGCCACCGCTATTGAGCTAGAAATACCAACACTGCAAAGTGATTAAAGCCTGAAAACTGCTGTAACTGAAGGATTTTTCAAATTCTGGGCTCTTGTTCCCAAAGATAAATATCCGTCACTTATCTGTGCAGCTCTGAAACTTATGTCCCTATTTTCTTCGACCTATCTTTGCGAGTTGAAAAACATCATGTTGAAAAACGTCGGGCCTCATTGACCGACGAGCACTTGGACAACTGCATAAGACTGGCGTCCACGAGCTACAATCCAGATTTAACAAAGCTGTCGGAAGAAATGGAATGTCAAACTTCTCACTAAAAGTAAGGTTGAAACATATAATTTAATTTTGTAAAAAGTTTTGCTTGTTTTGTTAATAAAGCTCAGATTATTTAATTTAAATTAGTTGTTAAATTAATAAAATCCTAAGTTCTTTAGTTAGTTAAACAGATAGTATTACTTAAATTATTGAAAAATACTCCTTCACATTATTGCCACCACCCCTCCCCCACCCAACCTCTAGAGTTAGCTAGTGTACTATCCAAAGAAAAAATTATATCGATCGCGGGGTATGCGATTTTAAACGAAATCGATCTTGAGTTGGAAAAGGTTGCCGGGCCCTGATAAAGTGTAATCAATATAATGATTGTAGCAGGCTAATATTATTATTGATATTATTGTATTTCATTCTCCAAGCTGGTCTTGTAGTGATAGTTGCCTATTGAGCTCCTGCGGACACTTTTATATGGATGATCTCATTATTGTTATACCTTAGATTACATTATAAAAATGTTATCCACTTTCACCACATTATGATTTCTTTTCGATTATCACTTTCACTTTCATAATATTTATTTTATTTTTATTTCTCCAATCAAATGGAGATTACATCATTACAAGAGTGCTGGTAGTCCAAAAAAAAGCTGTGGACAATACTTCAATCAAATAAGATTGATTTCCCAACTAAAACGAGAGCTTTTACAATACCATAGACTTCCAGATTTGTTTCTTCATTCAAATGATAGCTGCAATAGGAAACCTTTATCATTATTTTTATTAACGCATTGAAATTTTATTAAATAACTGGACTTCCACCTTACAAGGGAGATTCGATGTTGTAAGGAACTTATAAGAGCTATTACTGAACTATTTACAATGCTTATTGCAAATTAGTTTTTAGCAATGTCCGTTTTTGTTATAAAAAGCGCCCTACAAAGGAAACGTTTAACCTACAATACGTCCATGAAAATATGAGAATTGAACGCATCCGTATTGAATAACATCCATTGTGTCGGTTTAAAAAGTAGTAGATTTTCATGGACGTCCAATTAAATTACGATGTAAGCTTCTTGACAAGTACATCATCTAATCATAGTAAATAAATGGGGAGATATAATCAGCCAGAAATCATCCACTTTCAGCGCTATTGGATACTATATTTGTTGAGGAAGAACTCATAATAAAAGAAAATAAAATGAATTGGGATTTTTTCTAGAACATCAATCAACAGTACTCTATTTTCTGTTTCATGAGATACTCAAAATATGTTATTTATTCTTCACAAATCACCTGCATTGATATTACAGCATTTAATATTCAATAAAGCAATATTTTTATCTTTATCTGAAATATTGTAAATAAAATAATTCATTGATAAATTAATTTTAGAGGACTAATATGCTTTGAGAGAAAAATTTTGAAATGAGCAGAAATAATTAACACTATTCAACTTTTTTCCAATGCAATTATGCAACTATTGCAATTATTATGTTTGAATGCGTTGAATTTGAAACGAAATTTTTATATAAAACATTTTTATATTGCGTATGAAAACATGTTTAATGATACAAGTTTTAGTCACTAAAATAAACATTTTTTAAAAGCAATAGAGCTCAAACGTGGAATCGGTGTAAGAACATATTAATTTTTAATAAGTCGACGAGTTGAATAATTAATTTTTTTCATCCACAATTCATTTTATCAGCGGATTCAACTATTTTAAAGTAGAAGTTTCTGTTAGATTTGGAAATTAACCCATCGTGTTAAAAGCAATTATTGAAGAAGTTTCATGAATCGAATATCAATTGAAGGATCTTTAAAGTCTATTTGTCAATGCTTTTATTATGGGCTGCTTGAATAGCTCTTCACACAGTTTAATAAAATATCTTTTATTAGGCTTTTATTCAAATACAGCAAATAGTATAATTTATTGTATCTGGTAAAAATGTCTATAATATGACGTAACCTTTAATCCAGAAGTTAATCTGTTTATTCTTTTTTTCCTTTTTTGTCCTCTTTTTATCTTTCTTCGTCTTCCCTTATCTTTCTTCGACTCTAGGCCTATATTCTTTTCCTCTTATTTCTTTCCTTTTTCAACCTTCTCGTTGTTCTCTTCTTTCACACTTCTTTATCTCCTTTTTCTTTTTCTTCTACCCCTCATTCTTTTTTCCCCTTTTATTTTAATACCATCAAACAGTTTCACAAAGTCTGTAATACATTGCATCGCCAATTGCATCTTCAGTGTCTTGTTGATCTTTCTTGAAAAACTTACTGTCTCTAGAATGTTATAGTGGAGAGCCTGGAAAAACTTCTAGGAAACACCGACAGAGCGCTCTGCCTGTCACTCCGTGTTGGAAAATCTATAGATGAACGTTCAGGACGTTGGTTATAGACTTTGGCTACAACGCTCTCCAAGAGTTTCGAAGTGAATGAAAAGTTGTAGCTGAAAAGCATATCAGCGATATGTTGATCTAGAATCATGCTTAAATCAATGACAGAAAAATCATGAATAAGTCAAAGAGCTAATTTTGTTTTATTTCGATACTCTTCAACAATGTTTGATAATGTTTGTGCAGTAAGAAGTTGTAATTTACTAGCTATCATTATTTGTTTTAAATGTACCACTTGCTATAAACACGTTTCTTATATGAAGTGTAGTGGAGAAAAACAGGACTAATGCTGAACGGGGAAAGGTTATTAAGTGAAAATAGATGTAAACTTTTATATAGAAGGTTGTTTTAAAGAGCTTTACCAAACGAGTGTTGTAATACCCTGATTAATTAACTAAATTTTTCAGTTGTTCCCCCATACAGAGTGAATAATAAGGTCTAATAATTGTTGTCAAATGATGTAAATATAAAAAACAATCAGCTTTCTCCTATTATAAAACTATCTGAAAAGTGAAGGCTCATAATAATTTATTATCCTTAACTATCTATCTCAAAAGAATTTTTGGTGAACACCTGAAACCTACAAAGAAGCTGAATTTCAGTTATAATTGCAAACCATTTAGTAGTTTTGGAAGATAGTGATTATTCAGTTAGTGGTATTAGATTAATGTGGATAAACTAACTATGCAAGATACAAGTATACAAAGAAAGAAGAAAAAAAAGGAATAATAACTTTTCATGGTAAATTCAGCGACTTGCAGTCAATTTTAATTGGGAATAAAAAATATTGCCACTTTATCAATATTAATATATCACTAATAATTCATCACTTTTGTCCAAACGTTTTCCAGTCATAGAAACTCATCTTCAATGACTCGAAAACGTTTGGACAAAAGTGAGTAACAATATTATTTATTCTCAATTAAAATTTCAAGTCGTTGAATTTACCATGAAAAGTTAATATTAACAAACGCAGATCGTTATGAAACAAGAAATCCAGGAATGATCATTCAGATATTCAGACATTGTTGGTATTACAATTTTGTATTTTAATGATCTTGGTGATGAACCATATCATTTCGAATAGATTACAATGAGTGAATAACAAGAATGTGAAAAATTATAGCCTAATAGAAAAATACAAAAAGTGAGGAAAATATAATAACATCAAATATAATAAATTAATGATATTGAAAATAAGTAACCGATTGATCAAAAATTGAAAAATGAGCTTTTTAATCAGTTTATGTGAAACGATAAGGTGAGAAAGGGTGCAAATTTTTGTAACATTTGAACAAACACGTTAACTGGCCATGACGATTCTCTGAGGAATACTTGAAACTTTGTGCTTTCATTAAAAATATGTAAATAAATAATAATATACCCTTTCCAATATAACTTCTTCATAATTATTCAAAAATTAGTTTTTATCAATTTCATTCATAAGGAAAAGAAAGAGTTATGGTGGGAGAGAGTGAGATAGAGTGTGTAAGAGAGAGTGAGTAGAAGAGTGAGAAAGAGGATGGCATGGAGAGTAAGAGAGAAAGTGAATAAGAAATATGAAGGAGAGATAAAATGTGGAGATACTTTGTAGCCGGATGGATGACATTCAAAGTTCGTGTCTCCATAATATTATGAATGGCGAACATCCGTAGAAGTAGTATAAAAAGGGAAACGAGTAAAAAGAGATGGAAAGTAGAAGAAAGTAGTGTAAAAAGGGTGCGAATAAGCCGCGTTTTCTGCATTCGCATCACGCCCTCACAAAAGGTTTCACGACCTCTGTTTAGATTTTTGTTCATTCACCTTTTGAGCTTCACCCATAATACGTCCGCCTACCATAATACCTTGCGACTTACTCTTTATCTCCTTCTTCCTTTTTCTCTTTCTTACTGGGTGTCTTTTCAACATCTGTAATCTCTGCTGATAATGTACCTTTTTTGTGGCTCCACGGAAAAAGTGAACATCTATTCAACCGGAAATGTCATTTTGGTGAGTAATATTCGTAGGTAATATGATTGAATTCTGCGGAAAATTCAGTAATTAATTTGGGGACTCAATTTGTGGGGCCAATCGGGGCCTCCCCCGGAAAATTTGTCGAATTTAATGACGTAAAATGCCATTTAAATTAATTCTTTGAGTCCAAAATACATTCTGAAAACTTTATACTTGAAAGAACCTTACTAGCTCGGTTCAAAATGATACGAGTAACGTATCATAACGTTTTTCTCAAAGAGGAATTATATAAAAAAGTTGAGGAAGCAAACGTTTTCCGCCCATGTTAAAAAGGTGTAACTATCATGAAAGCGTAGTCCACCATTATAGCATTAGCCGAGCAACTTGGTTGCTGGCTAATGCCATAATGTTAATGCTGGCTAATGCTTGGTTATGGCTTAGCGAAGCTAATCTTTAGCTTCACTTCTAAGACTTCAAGTTCCCTCCACTTTCTAATAACGCCATGGTTTCTCCATTAGCACTTCGTGATAATTATATATTTATTGATCTTATCCATTATCGTTGCTTATTGCACTTCAATTGAATCTTAAGGCGTAGTGTCTTGCTGAGGAGTTGAAGTCTACCATTTCTTTATTCTTTTTTTAAGAGAGACCATTTATAATTATGATAGAGGCTCTACAAATTTCACTATTTCTATTGTTTTGCGGACTATACTATAATACCTCCAATTTTTTCTCTTTTCTCTTGTCATATATTTCCTTTTTTTTTTTTTTTTGTTATTCTGTGTTTAACTGTATTGTATTCTCTTACTTTATATCACTCCTTTATTACGTTTGGTGGCATATGGTGTTTGAATCTCTCTGCTGTTTCTTTATATTTTTCAAATTGCATAGACCAGTCTCTGAGGTAAATGAGGATTGTTCTGGCGTCAAGCTGTAAACTTCTATTGGTTGTGAATGTGTATGTATTCAATTAATAAAAAAATATAAAATAAATAAATAAATGAATTAATAAATTAATAAATAAATAACTTTCACACAGTTTGCTTTAGAATATTGTCTCAAGTCACGTAAAATGAAAAGGAATATAATAGGAATAGGACATTCGTTGTAATCTTCATAACCAATAATTTCAACAGTTCAACATAGTAAATTCTTTCTTTCAAAAAAACGTTCAGATTACTGTTACTCAAATTTTAAACTTCGGCTCTCACGGACTGATCAGTATCAGTCTGACTGATCAGTATCAGTATCGGACTGATGTATCATGTATAGAGTCAGATACCACTGCGTCAGTCAGAAAGACCCATCATCTATTATAATTAAATTGTGCTGAATGCACTAAATTACTCTTCTTCTTCTTCTTCTTCTTCTTCTTCTTCTTCTTCTTCTTCTTCTTCTTCTTCTTATTGACATGAGTGGTACACCTCCAAACCTTGTCTGACTCTTCAAAGAACAAAATGCCATCTTTCTTGAAACTAACACATTTGGTGTAAAATGTAACATGACAACATGAATTTCACATAGGATTAGATTCAGATAATTCTACTGGGCTGCACACTGTCATTTTCACAAACCACATACCCTGCTTCAGAAAACTACAGAAATACTGATAAAACTTTACTTGAAAATGTGACCTCCCACAAGCATTACCTACCTGTTAACTGCTTCAGAAAACGGTTATTATATAAACTAAATTACTCAATCACAATTATTCCAGATCAATCTACAAGTCAAATTAGATTAGAATTGCAGGCCAATACAACAGACAGCCAACAGAGCTTTGTATGAGGCTTCATTAAAAGATTCAAGGTCTTGTCGAGAAACAAATCAACGCCGGCCATATTGGCTATTGCGGTTTCAGGCGCGCGTGCGTGCTGAAGTCGGCTTTGTCAATTCCACGAATTCCTTCCACAAATGGAGTCCGCATGAAAATGGAGTCCTGCTGTTGTGACAGGTGAACACATTGTCCGAATTTGTGGTCTCTGGAGATTGGACGGCCTCAACAACTGTTGATAACCAGGGTCGGCTGTCATCAAATCTGTCACACGTATGCAACTGGCTACTACCATGCCTTTTAACTACTTCTATTACTATGACACTGCTTTCTCATGAATCTGACTTTTAATTAATCTTTATTAATTTGAAATTAATTAATTAATAAATAAATTAATCTAAGATTAATTTGAAATTAATCTTTTCAAATTACGTTTCAACTGATAAGTCATCAGGTTGTTACCAACCCTGATTATACCATGGAAAATATGACTTGAAATTGACAGGGATTATTTTAAAATACATGTGAGCCTTATAATAGAGAGGCTCTTGAAATGAAGTTCAATATCAAGCTTGAGAATAAGTTTTGCTCATCTCAAATAAATTAGAAAAAATTGAATTGACGTTTGTTACCCCACTAACGCAGTTGGTTGAAGCGCTTGCCTGAGATAAGATAAGACTGTGGCTGGCTTCATTTCCTGCAGCCTTGGGTTCGAATCTCATTCAGCCATTTATATGTTTCTCATTATTCACCCATTCACCTCATTACCCACGCACAAGTCTCCAGACTCACATGGGAATCATCAGTAATAAGAAAAAATCTGGATTAAGTTTTGTTTGTCAGATACAAGAAATACTACACCAATTTTGTGCTGCTTTCCAAACGTTTCTGTCTAATGATGGCTCAGACATGGAAAGAGACTCAGCAATGTGCTTGATAGTATTACACTCTCTCTCTCTGACCCTGTGTTGCGGTGAAAATGGGTTGTCAAGCATAGAGCTTCAGCATTTGTTCCAGTGAGCTTGGCATACGAATATGAATTGTTTCTGGGTGCTTGTACAGTAGAGAATCCTTGCAGGAGCAATTGATAATTCATGAGAAGCCGGTCTTCAAAGTTTAAATTTACTTGAAATAATGATTGTTGAAGGGGGATTTTCTATTCAAATTCAGGATTTTTTCAGAAGCTGAGTTGTGTTCATTGTTCACTACTCAAATTCAAAGATGAATGCTTTGCTCCTACATCAAAAATTCAATCGAATCCACTCTGAAAACTCCTTAACTTTTCTGCTCAGTAACAGGAGGTCAATCCAGTCTCGCTGTACTCTTCGTTTCCATTCCTGTTCTCGTTCACTTCTTTCTTATCCCTCTTCTATTCATTTCCTCTTCTTTCTATCCTCAGAACCATAGAAATTAGTCAAATCCTCTGCTTTTACAATATTTTGTTCAATAGTGCATTAAAGCTTACTATTTTCCTCTGCCCTACTTTGTCTATTCCTTTCTTGAACATTTCCGTCTTTGTCTTTCATGATGGAGGGTCTCACATACATTTCTTTAAATTATCAACTTTATCTTCTTTTTATTCTCCTCCTCCTTTTTTTCGCATTGTCTTCCTCCTCCTCCTTTCACTCCTCTTCCTCCTCCTCCTCCCTTCCCCCTCCTTAACCACATCTTCTTTCTCTTCCACCTCTTCCTCCTCAACCACTCCACCATCGCCTCTTCCTCCTCATCACCTCCCACTCCTCACTTCCTCTTCCTCTTGATCCCCTCCCACTCATCATCACCTCTTCCTCCTCTTCTTTCTACTGTTCTTCCTTTTCAATATTTCAATTTTCAAGAAAGGAAGTAAGCTCAGTAAAGAAAATTATAGACCTATTTCGCTATTACCCCTCCTGTCAAAGGTCCTAGACCCAATCGCACTCTCTTCCAAAAGACGTTTATATTCCTAACTCTTAGGTTCTACAACGCTCTGCCCCATAGCCTCATGCAGGTGATCATATTTCTCCTCCTTTTACTCCTCTTCCTCCTCCTCCTTCTCTTCCTCCTCCTCCTCCACCTCATTCTCAAAAAAAGGTTTCATTCGTATTCTTTACCTTCTCCTCCTTCTTCTACTTCTTCTCTTCTTCTCCTCCTTATTCTTCTTCTTCTCCTCCCTCTCCTCCTCCTCCTCATCCTCGTCCTTATCCTCGCCCTCTTCCTCTTCCTCCTCCTCCTCATCCTCCTACTCCTACTCCTTTTCCTTCCTCTTATTACTACCTCCACTCTTTCCACTTCAACACTTCACCGCCTTTTACTCCTCTTACCATTTCTCCTTTTTCTATTCCTCCTACTCCTCCTCCTCCTCTTTGTCATTATTTTTCTTCTTCCTCCTCTTCTTCTCCTTCTACTTCTCCACCATCTACTCGTACCATTATAACTATGAGCTGCCGTTTTTCAAAATATGCACTAAACATATCCTGTTTCTTGCCTGGCAGTCAGCTGTTCTTCAAGACAAAAAGGAATTGAATTTCAAAATATCTTGAAGCCTTTGCAAGAGATCTTGTTGAACTGGTACTCTTTCCACGTGTAATACGACACTCGCCCGAAAGTCAAGTATTTTTCCACTTCGAGCCTCGGTTTCAAATGAATTTTAACAGCTCTTTCTTAACATCCTGTTTTCTACATTTCTTCTCCTCTTCACCTTCATCTACTTCTCCAGATTTCTGTTCCAGATGGATTTCAACCTCTTCCTTCATCACTTACTTTTTCCACTCCTCTTCCCATCCACTTTCTCCTTCTTTTCCTTTTTCCATCATCTTCTTCACCCCTTTCTTTTCTGCTTTTTTTATTCTTCTTCTTCTACTTCTCTCTCTTCCTTCTCTTTCTCCTCCTCCTTCTTCTTTTCCTTCTTCATCATCATTTCTCCCTCTCCATCTCCCTGTAGCCATTCAGCCATAACAGCTATTGCACTCGAGACCAACAATAATGATAAGAAGTGGAAAATTTGAAAATGAAGATGATGAAAAAAATGAAGGAATAAGAAGAGTGTAATGATTATACATTTAGAGAAAGCTATAAAATATCCTCCACAATGGAAAAAAAATGAGAACAAAAATGATTAACTAACTCTATAAAAAGCAGAAAATAGAGAAATTTTAGAAGAGAAAAAAATAAGGATTTCAAAGCACAATAATTAAGCGTTACACTTTTGTGACAGAAGATTTTAATAACTATCACTAAAGGTTGTGATGATAGAAGATAAAAGGAGGGGAGTATAATATAAAATGAGGGAAAAAGAAGGAGACAAGCAGCTTTGGACAGTGAAGGATGATATCCAAGTAAAGAGAAGTAGAGAGTACATCAAATTTTAAAATTGTTACAAAGGGAAGAAGGCGAAAGAATATATGAGAGCAAAGAGAAAAGAAGAAGAAAAGCAGTGATACAATTGAAAATAAAAATTGAGAAGAAAAAAAGGCTGAAATTTCAAGGAAGAAGAAGGATAGAAAGAAAGAAATGTAATAAAAGAATAAGTTAGAGCAGGAAAAGCAACGAAAGGAAGAGAGAAGGAATGGAAAAACATAACAATAAAAGTTGTGATAGAGTTCCATTGAGAAAAGGAACACGAGAGCTGTGGTTAAAATAAAAGATGAAGAGGATGGAAAGAGAAAAAGGAAAAATATAGAAAGATTGAAAGAGAAAAAGCGAGTGGGAGAGTGTGAGGGGCAATATGTTGAGTGAGAGAGGATGAGTGAGTGAGTGTTTGAGAAGGGAAATCGTAGTAGTGAAAATTTTCCATTCTAAAACCTTTGAACGAAATGTGAATTAGCCCTCCACTTACCCTCACAAACATCCTCCATATTCCTTCTTCCCCCTTCCTTTTCCTACTTCTCCTCCTCCTCTTCCTATTCCTCCTTTTCCTCCTCTTCCTCCTTCACAACCATCAGGGCAAAATGAATACGCACGTGTCATTAGGGGTCCCTTTTTCACGCACTGATACCCACTCATACCTTTCTCTCTCACTCTCACTCTCTCTGGCTCTCGTTCATTAGCTCTCTCTTTCTCACCCCTTTTCTCCTCATCACTCTACACTCCACTGGTGCAAAGGTACTCCTCACTCATTAGATACGGCAAGGTGAGAATGCCTCATCCTGTGAGGTAACCCTTCCTCACTTGTGTAATATAAGTTGCTTCTTCCAATCACCGCATGACTATCGATTCCATGGTTCGACAAAACCGAATGGCAAACGCTTTTGGTAAGTGCTAATTTGGTTGACTGGGATGCTGGGTTTGAAGTAACCGCAGAAATACGGGTTGAAATAGGTGAATAATAAATAATTTGTGGTGGGTTTATAAATGTGATTTGTTTAAGGATTAGGAGATAATCTGTAATCCTGTTTTCAGGCTCTCTAGATGTAGAAAACCAAGAAGCTGATTTTATAATTTTGAAGAAGTTATAAAAGTCAAAAACTCTGTATTCGTTCAGGAAATATAATCAGGAATCATAGGCATATGACTATTATTGGTGGGGAGACCTTACGGTTAGTTCCACCACGCTGTTCGAGCTATGTTATAGAGAACATGGTGGATCTACTATTTAAGGTGAGTTGCGAACCAACGAGTGATAATGAAGCTTTCACCTTCGAGACATTGAAGCGAATCAAGAAATCCGTAAAATCAATCCTTCGAGGATACATTTGCATCTCCCGTACCACCAGTTAGAAGTGTTTGAGACAGTAATGATGGATTATTGATTGGTATCGGAAAATATTTTTTAAAATTCCTCAGGATTGGGGTATTTTGGGTAATAGGGCTATGAGTTAATTCTGCAGATGTACGATTTCTGACAATATTATTTCAAGAACCCAAAATAAAAAATACATAAGCTTCTTTGATTTGTTTTATCATGAAGAATAATTGAGGATTCTCAGTTTGGCGGATGCATGACTTTGAAAATTGAAAAATATGTCTATTCTGCAGTTTTAAGATTAAAATATAACTCGAGCCATTTAAAATTTCAATAACCCAAATTGAAAATACACCTCCCCTTGTTTTTGTTTTGCATGAAGAATCATTTAGGATACTCAATTTGGTGGATAATTGACTGAAAATTGAAAAATAGAACAATATACTTTGGATAGGAGCAGCCCCTACTTTCCTCTATTATCGTATTTTTCAAATTCAGTCTTCTATATAAATAATCATCAGTTTTTTTTTAAAAGCCTGGTTTTTAATATATTGTCAAATATTTGGAAATTCCTGGTTTTTCAGCCCAAGTATGCACAGGGTTTGGAATGTTGCAAATTTGAATTTTACTGCTAGAATACATCCAAAACAGGTTAACAACATAAACTTGTCAATTCATTTTTTGTAAGCTGTTGCTTTTTTGAGTACAATTTGACTCAACACTCAACCAAAACTTTATTGCTTCGTCTCCCATCTTCCTCAATATTTTCGCTCCCTCATTCTGTCTTATCTTTCTCTCTCTCTATCTTTTACTCTACTATTCTCTCTCACTCACACACCAATCACGTGACCAAGTGACCAACACGTGTACTGAACTCATTACTATGAGGCAACGATCTGTGTAATTTCATAAGGGGTGCTACTACAACCCTTCTACTCCGTTATACCTCTTTCCTTCTTCGTCCACTTATTCCTTCCCTCTTTTTCTCCCTTTATCGCTCTTTTATCACTGTCTCTCACTTCCTTTTTCTCTCCACCATCAACATAGTGAACAGTTATTTCACGAGTGGTGCTGATCTCGAATCTACAGAGCCGGCTTCTCACTGAACGCTACAGTGAGTTTCACGAATGCGGAAGAAATTGAGAAAATAAATAAATCCACAAGATGAACTGTTGGGAGTTGGAGTGAGAGCAATGAAATGAAATGAGTCAACGCCCTTTTCAGTGAATTTTTAAATGAGATTCATGGACTGAAACTCAAATTCTGGGTCAACCTGAAACGAGTTTTGCTACGACGAAAGTTTCATTTTTTCTGATATATATATTTTATGAAATATATATTTTCTGATATAAATATTTAAGTATTCATGAACTGGAACTCAAATTCTGGGTCAACCTGAAATGAGTTTTGCTACGACAAAAGCTTCATTTTTTCTGCTGATGATTCCCACATGAGTCTGAGACTTGTGTATGGGTAATTGAAAGAATGATTGAATGAAATATGGCAGGTTAATGAGGAAAAAAGAAAAGAAAGGAGAAGTAGAATAAGAAGGGAAAGAAGAAAATGGGAACAGTGAAAAGGAAAAAGAAGAAAAAATGAAGCGAAAAAAGGTGATGAAGGAGGAGCAGAAAAAGAGGAGAGGAAGCAAAATAAGCAGGAGAAGAAGAAGCAGTATAAGAAGAGGTGGATGAAGAAGAAGAAGAAGAAGAAGAAGAAGAAGAAAGAAAAGTGGGAATACTAACATCTAACTACAACTTCCAGCGAAACAAGTTGAAGAATAAGAGAGAGGAAATGAAAGGAGAAGTGGAAGAGTAATAACAATAAGAAGATAATGGAAGCAGAGAAAAAGGAAAGAGAAGAAAAAAGCGAATAAAAGAGATAAAGAAGGAGCAGAAGAAGATCAGAGGAAGCAGGAAAAGGAGATGAAGAAGGAGTAAAAGAACAGAGTAAAAGGAAAGAGAAGAAAACAGAAGCGAATAAAGGAGATAAAGAAGGAGCAGAAGAAGAGCAGAGGAAGCAGGAAAAGGAGATGAAGAAGGAGCAGAAGAAGAGCAGAGGAAGCAGGAAAAGGAGGAGAAGAAGATTAGATTATAGCCTATTCGAGTATTTACTTTATTCATGTAGATGGCGGGCCGCTTAGCGCAGTTGGTTGGGGCGTCGCAACTTCAGCATGCTGTCGTTTAAGTGGTCGTGGGTTTGAATCCCGCTCCACCGTCAGGCATTTATGTGTAATCATTCACCTCATTACCCACGCACAAGTCTCGGACTCATGTGGGCATGAGCAAAAAAAAAAAAAAATACAAAATGCACAGTCTTAGATTTGATTTAGATTATGATAGTTAAAAATATATAAGTAGTGTAATTGATCTATGAATTTTACAAAGCTAAAGTAAAGAATTATTATTCAGCGATATGAATATGTGAGGCAATTTGATAACGATATGATTGTGATGTATCTACATGAAAAAGTGAAGTTTGAACATATGAACATATAAATGTCCATTCTTGGAAGAAGATATCAAGGATACCCTTCTTTTCATCAGAACTTTACCGTAAAAGAGGGAGAGAACAATAAGAAAAAAGTGGGAACTAGCATCAATCTATCATCTTCAAGCAAACTAAGTTGAAAAAGAGAAAGGAAAGAGAAGAAAAGAAAAAGCGTAAAAAGAGGATGGAAAACGAGCAGGAAAAGAGCAAAGGAAGCGAAAAAACAGGAAAAGAAGAGTAAGAAAATGGTGATAATGAAGAAGAAGCAGAAAAAGAAGGGAAAAAGTTAGAATACCTACTTCTAACTACCATTTACCAACAATCCATTCACTCACATCTCCCATTCACAAGTTGGAATCACATTTGACTTGAAAATTGTTCCGGCTAGCATTAGGGAGGAAAAGCCGTGGGATGGTTATGTGCAGGAAAATGCTGGCAAGATTGCAAAATCAATTGGAATAATGTCTCTTCTGGAATGGTCTCAGGTGCAAAGCATGGTCGCCTACTACATGAATTACACCACTGCGTTTAGTCTACTGATATTTGAGTGCACTTTAGGCTTCGCCAGGTGATTTTGCAACTGTTAAGAACATCTGCAACTGAAATCGAACTATTGATCAAAACAAGATGCTGAAATAGATAAAAAGGTGCAGAAAGGTACTGTTATAATACTACTCAACTTTTTCTACTTATAATAATATGAAACTAATATGAAGCCGTTGCAGGTATCTGTTAAATCAGATAGAGATAAGCCACGAACTCCTTGGCCCTCTTTACAAGGATGACCGATCGGACTGGCCAGCAAAAAGGCTCTTATTCCTGCTGTAAAATCATGCAGTCCCGGTGGTTGATGACCCATCTTAATTTGTAGGTCCAACTCACTATCATCCAATTTATTACCCACGCACAGGTTTTAGACCTATGTGGGCGTCATCAAGAGAAAAATAGAACAATACTTTAGAAAATAAAATAATAATAATATAATAGAACAATAGTTTAGTTGACAGTAGAACTCACTTTCCCAATACTACCCACTAAAAAGGGGATGATATTTTTTAGAAATCAAGAGCAGTTCCGACTGAATTTTCATTGCTGAATCGTTTATTAATAATGAAAACTGCAAATACCAATATTTAAAAAGTTTACATTTGTGACGCCCCCTTTAAATCACCCATCATACCTTATAAAAGTTTACTATGCATTTTCATGCAGCAATTAATTAACTTTTAATCAGAGAAAGCAAAAATATCCATCAAAAGAAAATTTCAAAATTTGTTCACCCCCTTTTTCCATATTCCAGTAAAAAATGAAGATTTCCACCCCTAGCTATTATTTTTTAGACATTATTAAAAAAATGGGAGTATCAAGAGCCTCTATACTTTATCTAATGAACAGAAGAATTGCCCGATTATCTCAATATTTGAGGTTTTTAGATTTTCTCAACACCTCTCCCACCACTGACATTTCATTTCAGTAGTTCAGTGTCAACCTTCTTATAGATTTATCTCCCACCATCTATAAAAAGCAAAGATTTTCCACAAAATTCATTTTTTGAATAAGTCAATTTTTCCCACATCCACCCTCAAATGCTAAATTCATAAAAAAAATAATATATAATTATTACTCTAGTCAGCTTAAAAAGCCCTACGGAAAATAAGTTCAGAAAACTATATATTTTTTTGAAGTATGAAACCTACATAGGCCACAGATCTATGCGTGGATAAATGAGTTGGATGATGGTGTTTGATTAGTTGGACATTCAGCTTTAGGTGAGTTCCGAACCACCGGGAAGTGATTTTTCAGCATATGCCTCAATCACTCAGATTAATTTTAAATTTTGGGGCAGTCATTAAAATTTTAGGACTGTTCGACATCTTTCATAAAGCAATCATAAATCTTTCATTTTTTTTTATTACATCAATTCATGGCATCTTTGTTGGATCCTATGATGCTCCTGTATGCGGACATAATTTCACAAAGAAATTATTTGCATACAGTATTATTTCTGCAGATATTTTTTTTTTTTGTAACATTTTATTTCTTGTTCATGATAGTTAAGTTGATCTAAGTATTTTTTTTCTTTGTAACTTTTTGGTTTCTCTCCTAATAATTGATTGTTTTATAATTATTATTATTTTATATCATGTATAGTTTTTTCCTGTGTATTTTTTTTGCTTGTTTTGTTTGCGGAAATAAAGATTATTATTATTATTATTATTAATCCTCACAAGCTGACTTTACAATGTCATACTACTGTAATGGATGCTGCTATAAATAGAGGTTTGAAAAGAGTGTACTACTATTAATAGTGAATAATTTGATAGTTAAATTTCGGTAAATTTATTCAAAAAGGAGAACCAAAGTATAACTACTAAAATGTTTCGGGATAATTATGTTGTATTTTGACAGTTACATATCAGTATTTCTTTGATGAGTTTTGCAGCAGGGAATGAAAGAGGTGAGAGTTACAGTGTATTCTACTATATTATACGAGAGGTAAACTATGAAGAGGATGGAGAAAAGTGGAAAAGATGATAAACGAAGAATGAAAAGAAGAAGTCCTTTGAAGTCAGCTGCACCTAAAGTCGAAAACTCATCTGGTGATCCGAGTTTTTCTGACAGGTTGATAATTAGAAGTTGAAAAAGGATTGGCACCAAACAGTGGAACCAGCTCAGCAAGGATAATCCTTTGCTTCCATAGCGGAATTATTGAGTTCTAGTTGTGACTACGTACTTCAACGTAACTCTATCTCCTTTGTAAATGATATTTCTGGAGAAATACAAAAATGATTTGAATGCAATCGAGTGTTTTTGAAGGAATATCGTTTGCAAAATTGGCATACCTTTCAGTATCATAGTCTACTTTTATTTATTTGCTACCAATGAAAGCAAGTCTTTGACCAGCAAAATAGCTCGAAAAAAATAAAAAGTGTATTGGTGAGGAGACTCGTAGTGGAGGGACGGGTAGTTCCACCTCGCGTGGTTTGTGCCGTGCTATGGTGAGCATGCTGGTGGACCTACGATTTTAGGTGTGTTCCCAACACCGGGCAAGTGATAGGGAAGCTTATAACATCAAGTCATAAAAGCATCTTGAACAATTCATTAAATACATGAATAGGTTGAAAATTCTCAAGAATAAAAAACTGAGAGAATCTATCTTAAACATAATTTATGAGCATTTATAGACTTTTTACTGTTGATATCAATTTGAACCGAAGAAAATTGAAAGAAAAATTTAAAAAATAATCGTCCTCTTTAATGAAGAAGAATAGAGCAGAGAATTAGCTAATAGCTACTATTCACAGTGAATGATCAATTAGATTTACATCTACTTTACCTCCAGACCTACTTCACCTCTGCTTCCAAAGGTCTACTTTACCTCTGAAAAATTAATTTAAAAGATTAAAAATGAATTAAAAAAAACATTTTTCATGTTGGCCTTTTGAAAATAGTTCAATTTCAGAATAAACGTTGCCTTGAAGGTTCTTTGTCCTTAGAATTTGTTAATTAAAACCAATTTTTGATTCTGCCATCAACTCATGATTATTATCACAAAGTTGGTCTAATTTTCTGACAGCTCATTTAACAAACCGGCAAAGTTTAAAAATCGAGATTTGAATGAAGCAGATTCAATTCTAAGACCTTTTTACACAAATTGGTATAACTTTAATGCTTACTGGATGATAAAAATAGTAATTGGATCAGTGGAATAAGAAAGATTTTTTCAAAAAACGTAGAATCTTGCTCTACCATAGGATGTCTTTAGGTATTACAACTATCAACTTTGAAATAATTCACATAGTCACCCAATTTCTACAAAAGCCTGTCAAAAAGTTATATTCTCTCGAAAAGAGTGGCTTCTACTGAAAATAGAAACAGGATTGAAGTTTTTAACTCAGTTACCCGAAATCTAAAAACTTGACTTGTATTGTCAAGCAAATGATATTTTCTAGAAAAAGTGGATTCTTTTCTACTACAAATAGAAACAGCATCAAAACAACAAAACATTTGATCCATATCTCCCAAAAATATACTGATCTTTTCAGTTCAAAAGTAATAGAAATTTGAACAATATTTTAGTGACTACTTGCTTATAAATGAAATCCAACGAATTAGTTTGATAATCTTTTTTAAATGCATCAATAACCGTTTTTATCTCCATAAAGCATCTGACCTACTGAATTTTCTATGGAAAATGCTTGAATACTCTACATCACCATATAAATATACGGATTATGTAAATCGTATCAAACGAACTGAAAACTCAGCGTCGCGTTAAATGAAGTTCCTGTTATCCAATCAAAACGACAATTGGATCAAAAAAAGGTTTCTTTCTTCTTCTACTTCTTCTTCTTCTTCTCCTCCTCCTCCTCCTCCTCCTCCTCCTCCTCGTCCTCCCCCTCCTCCGCCTCCTCCGCCTCCTCCGCCTCCTCCGCCTCCTCCGCCTCCTCCGCCTCCTCCGCCTCCTCCGCCTTCTCCTCCTCTTTCTCCTCCTCCTCCTCCTTCTCCTCCTTCTTCTCCTCCTCTTTCTCCTCCTCTTTCTCCTCCTCCTCCTCCTCCTCCTCCTCCTACTCCTCCTCCTCCTTCACCTCCTCATCATCACACTATCCCGCCTCCTTCTCCCTCTTCTCCTCCTTCTCCACAACCACTTGCTATTTCTTATGTATTCCTTTGCTCTCTTAAAAAGAGGGTTTCCTTCATTCCATTCGTGAACCCAACACTACTTATTGCCGTGGCCAAAGTGTTGGTGCTTCTGACTCCCAAATCGAGTTCTAGGGCTCAATTCTTGGTTGGATTTGGAATTTTCTTTTATTCACAAATACATTAAAGAACAAGAAATTCACAAAAAAAAAACTAATAAAATGTAGAAAGTGCAGAATAGGGGAGAATAAAATAAAGTGGGATTTATGTTGTGGCCCTGGGTATGAAGTTCAGTATGAAGTTAATAGTAGATTGGATAATTTAATTAAATTAACTAGATACCAGATAAAGATTACCTATAATTCACTAAATTATTCAATGGTATCCAATGAAGGTCTTAATAAACCAGTACAACGGAGTAGTCAAGGACCCTACCCTTATATAGAATATTTATTGACTGATCAATATCGTAGAGCAAGGTCTATGAACCATGAAATTTTATGATTTTTATAAACATCAAATAATTAACAATTCAAAAATATGAACATTGGCAGCTTTAACAATAAAGCATTGCTCCTTTTTCTTCATTCACAAATCTTATAAATTTCCTCATTATTCTCTAATTAGAGAAAAATTTAAAATCATTTGAGGAAATGTTTCAACAAAACGGTCACGCTTGTCCTAAATAGTTGAGGTGGATAAATTGTAGTGATAGACAACTTTAGAAGTATGTTAGCATTTGAGATGGACCGGCTGGTAATGTTACGATTGCTAGCCTAAACTAAGCTTAATGCCACAGTTTCGATCTATTTTTCATAGATAATGAATTATTAATTATTCTTTAAAATTATATTCTATATTATTTGACTCCTATTTTCAAAATCAATAGGGACCTTACTTGGATTACGAGGAAGCTATATACCAAGTTTCAAGAGTCTCGAATTTTTCTTCCAAGAGTTATCGCATGAACGGACAAACTGTCGGATATCGGTAGGATTTCAATAAAGCTTTATCCAGCCCTCAATTTTGTATAATCAACATAATATAGATATTGTGTGATAAAACCAGATTTCTTCTGGGGGAGATTTCATCTAAGGAAATATTTAATTTATCAAATAAAAAAGTTCATCTCTTCTTATAAAATATATGAATAGGTATTTTGAGAATTTCTGGGGAAATGCAACCCCTATATACCACTTTCCAGCTTCATTTATACCCTTCATTCTACCCTTTGATTTGATGCCTGATGATAGTTGTGATTATAATATTTATTCTGTTGGTATAAAAATAATTGACTTTTTCATCATCAATTCAATATTTCATTATTATCAAGTTTTTTTTACACATATAAACATTTCAATATTCCATCATTATTGTCTCTCATTCAATAAAAAAACGTACTAACTGTCCCCATTGCAACAAATACTGTAGCATAAAGCGAATATTTCGCAACGGTAGGGGAGCCGGTTTGACGACACAAGTCATCCGTATCATTTACAACGATAGAGATGTATACAGAATGCAACAGAACGTGGTGATGATGGAAGGCAGCACGCGCCAGCTGGATACGTAACGAATCACCCGTATCATGTCAGCTGTCAGTCAACAATGAAATAAATTATTTTTTCGTTTTCAAAGGTTGGTAACGGTGACGTCACTACCCTGCCCAGCTGGTCATTCTCTCTCACTCTGCCGGTTTCATCATGTCAGAGTGTCGTCTACGATCTTTCTATTGAAATGTTAAATCAAGATGATAATATCTATGTAATTAAGTGCTGTGGTATGTATGCTTTGCATATTTTCAACGAGGATTTAAATCAGTCAGTTTAAATTTGTCGAGAAGTGCGTTTATTTGTGATAAATAACCTAATTTTCGGGTCGCGTTTCGTGACGTTTACATACGTTTAATGTTTCTACATGAAAACATGTTGACAAGAATGATTGGAAGACTGTCTTTTGATTACTTATCAGGTATGGTAGACTTCTAACACCTTTATATAAATTATAATCTAGTAAAATAGTTTACCTAGCATCAGATTCATGCTTGAGAGGTTATAACATTTCCAATTTCAATGGTAATGTTACAATGTCAAATCAAAGGTATGATGAAAGGTACATGTTTGCGGGCTGAGAGGTGTGATACAGGCTGACAATTTGCCACTTATTTTATTTTGGATATTGATACAATGATTACTTTATTTAGGCTAATGAGGGTAGTTTCTCTTGTGGAATGATTAACATGTCATAAATGGTTTGAATAATTTATGGCTCTCAAAACGCTATTCACTGAAGCAAATATTGATAACTTGTTATTATATTGTTTTGAGTGATTTAACAAACCCTAATGGATCTAGATCTACCTGCTGGCTGCCAGTTTATGATGATTTTACCAGTAGGGACTTCTTGAATTAATATTGATTATATAATTTTATTGTGATTTGAATAAAATATGGCTCTTAAAAAACTATTCACTGGAGTGAATATCGATGATTTGTTATAATATTGTTCCGGTTGGTTGAGCTAACTCAAATGGGTCTGGATCTGCCTGCTGGCTGCCAGTTTATGATGATTTTACTATTAGGAACTTCATGGATTGATAAAAGATATTGAGTTTCATCTAGCTTATGACTCTCAAAAAAAGTATTCGTGGAAATTACAGTTAATCTTATGGTTTGGTACAATCCCAAATGGGTCTGGATCTACCTGCTAACTGCTAGCCTATGATGATTCACCTGTAGGGATCTCTTAAATTGAATTAAGATGTTTTAAATATTGTGGTTTACAAAGCTTATAATCCATAATTGATAAGAAATTCATTTACTGGTATCAAATATTTTAATGTATTAGTTTTGATGGTTGAACTATCTTAATTGGGTTCATATCTTTCAGCTAGCTGCTAGATTTACTCAGCCAGAAAGGCGTCTTTAATTGGGAATCAAACTATTGATATACGAAGCTTCAAGCCCTCGAGAATTTCAAGAATGTTTAGAGTCGACAATAGGTTTTAATATCTGGATAGACTGAACTGGGCCAAGATCTACCAGCGTGTTATCAGTGTATACGGATTCTAAAAATGCCCTGTCAGGTCCTTGATAGATAGGCCTTATAGATGGTATGAAGCGCTTAATTTTTAAACTCAGTTTGGAGCTTTTCCCTTATGATATCAACATAGCTGTGCATTATTAACATATTATTAGGGTCAATTTTATAACATACAATTTGAGCATGTAAAAGCACTTGATATTATAGTAAAGAACGCCAAAGTGTATTGATAATTAAAGTCTATAAACACAAAACTAACAATTTGAATTAAAAAATTTCTGAATTTTGGTTTAATCTATGCTACAGCCCACTGATTTCTAGACGCTGTCTTAGCAGATTTATGGAAAATTTAGTAGAGGATTCTAGTGACTATGGTAAATAATTCAAGTCCAGAATCACTAAACTCATATTTTAAAATAAAAATTTCTGAATTTTGGTCTAATATATGAAATCTTTTGATCCACTGACTACGAAACACTAATGTTGTTTCAATCATTTTTAATAACTCAGTGAAATGTTCCCGTAACTATGATGATTAATGCAAGTCTACAATCACAAAACTGATATTTCAAAATCAAAATTTCTTGGTTGCAGTTTGTTATTTTATTTATTCATTACAACAAACAAACACTACCAAGCACAACAGTCACAACCCACAACTGCTTTTTCAAACATTATCAGCTGAAAATTACAAATTTTAGGTTATATCCAAGTTCTACTAGAAATATTTCACTTTGAAGTACAATAACCTGATTCTTTGGGAGCTTACCATGAATTTGGGGATGCTCCAATAAAGAACTAAAAAACAAATTAGTAAGAAGGTATTCAAAAAAGTATTAATTTATTGTAGCATTCTAGTAACTATGATATGTAGTTTTGCGATTCTGGACTTAAATCATTCTAGAATCGCAAAACTGATATTTTAATTTTTAAAATTTCTACATTTTAAGCGTATAACGAGCCATTGTTTGGACAATGCCGCAATAGTGAATTTATGAATCATTATGTAAATTTAGTAATATAAGAAACTATAGTTCATTCTTATACTGTCTGTATGAATCTTGAGTAGAGAATAGAGCTCAACTAGAGCAAGAATACAAATTTCAATTTTGAGTGTCTGCAGCTCAAGTATATACAGTAACAACAATAAAAAATAACGACATGGTTTGTTGAAGGGAATTTCTTCCTCTCCTTTTGAAGGAAATGTCAGGAAAAAGGAACAGATAATAAAGTGAAAAATTATCGCGGAATTTCGAGCAATTGGTCGGAAAGAATGGAAGAAACACGCCAAGTATGTGAGCCATGAAAATCTAGAGCTATCGGAATCTCTCACACCCTTTCTTTCAATCCTCAGTCTCCTATTTATTATTTTGTCTCTCTGTCCTCTTTCTTATGTCCTCTTTCTCTGTCCTCTCTCTTCCCCTCGCAAGCTCTCCCTCTGTCTTCCTCCACATACTCGCTCGCTTACTCGCTCGCTTACTCACTCCCCCGCACTCACTCTCTCTCACACGCACATTCTCTCTCATTGTATTTCTCACCGTTCTTTCTCTTTATCTTTAATTTTCTTCATTCCTATTTATTTTTCCCATTTCTCACCATGATTGTTTATCGGTGATTGTCTCTCTTCATATCCATCTCTCATTATTCGCTCATCAATCTTTTTCTCCTCTCCCGCTCTTTCTCTTTACTTTCTCCTCTCTTCTTTTGCGCTTTTTCGTCATCCTCTCTCTTTTCTTCTCGTATTTCTCATCTCCTCTCCTCTCTCAAATCTTCTCTTTCCTCTCCTTCTCTCTTATTTCTATCTTTCATCTCTCCTCATATCTCTATCGTCTCTTTTTTGTCTCTTACTCTTTTGTCCTCTATCTCTTCTCTCTCATTCTCTCTCTATCTTTCAATAGCAGCATTCTATGCATTCCAATAATTCTCTTAAATTTTTCTTTTCTTTCCCAGCCATGATTCTTCTCGGTGGTTGTCTCTCCTCATCTTCATTTTTTACAGTCTTTTTCTTCCTTTACTCTTTATTTAGATCCTTTCTCTTCTTCTACTTTTTATCACTCTCTCGCACTTTCTCTCTCTCTCGCACTCTCTCTTTCGCTTTCTCTTTCTCTTAGTCAGTAAAAAAATGAAAAACGTTATAATAGGGGAGCTTCTTCTATGGAGCTTCCATAGAAAATCCCTTAGTCGTCTGTAGAAATTGTAGCTATTTGCTGCTTGTCATGTAAAACATTTTCTCCAATGCTTCTCAAGCAGTGTAAGATTTTAGAAGTCATGGGAGCTCTGAAAAGTTAATCTATTGGAACACAAAATAATTATTATTCAAAATTATAAAAGTTCTATTTCAAAAAATATCCTATAATTACTTCGAAGATTTTGCTCCATTTCAGCAATATTTCAAGTATTAAGCATATAAGAAATATATAAATTTCTTAAAATTAACCCAAAATTACTGATTTTCTTGAAAGAATAAGCTGTTTCTCAGTTTTTTCTAAGTCGGCTATAATGTGAACAAAAAAAAAATAGAATTTCGTGTACGTTTCAACGTGAAACTTATTTAAAAATTCCTCAAAATAGGCCAAAATTAATCGATTTTTTTAAAATTAAGGTATTATTTCACAGCTTTCTATGAGAACAAAGTAGGCGACAAAATATAGATCTGTCACCTATGTTGTGTCTTGTTGTGTCACTATAGTGGGACCTTGGTTGATCCCCTAGATGCGTGCTAGTAAATTGTTCCAATCCAAGTTTATTTATACTCTAGATGAGTGCCAATTAAAGCTTCCAAGAGTTTCTTCTAGGAAACATAAAAATTGATAATTTTGAAAGTTTGTATCAGTTTCTTCCTCTACGACTGAGTCTAATTGGACACAGTAATCAATAGCAAAGCCAAGATCACACATCACGAGTGAAGTGAGCCTAATAGTTCTATAGTATAATTTTCCACCTGGGGCAGAGACTATTAGGCTAGACTATTAGGCGAGGGGTACGGATCAGCCGGCTAGTGAGGTGAGGTCTATAAGATTCCCAAGTTAGAAGGGTAGTGTAGAGTAACAAAGCAATTTTTATGTGAAATTTAAATTAAACTCAACTTTATGTAGGCCTAAGATAATATAATGTTGCACAAACTGGCGAAAAGATTTTAAATTTCAAATTAAATTTGAGTCATTCTCAAATTTAGAATAAATTTACATAATATTCAAGCTTAACTCAAATTTAAAGATTGAAATAAAATTTGATTCTAACTCACCTTCGTGTAGCGTATGGAGCAACGGGCCACGATCTCCGACTCCTGAGGACCAAGTAGGGCCTCTGGGGAGCGGGCCCCATTTGGGGCGCGGATGTCCGCTTCTTGCACCAGGGACTCCGGCGTCCTGAGGACGAGTTGCCCCATAGGTGAGAGGTGCCCGGAGGCGGGCCCTGTTCACTGTGTGACCTCCTACCTTTTCCTCCCAGGAGGATTTCTCGACGCACTTGTTCAACATCAAACTTGCACATTGCCATTTTCATTGGTGAAATATACTTTTGAATGATCCTTACAGATCACAATCGCAAAAAAATGTCGAATATGACAAATTATACTCCAATTAACCTACTAACAAACAAAAATCTGCATTGGGGAAGTCCTATTCAAGATGTAAAGTTACTTATCAAACCTGCCATTTTTATTTGTAGAATAAAAATTGATAGGCTAATGATCTTCAAGATAAAAAGTTATTAGTGAGCAACCCATTTTGTTCAACACCACACTGTTAGGTAATGTAGAAAATGGCAAAAATAACACTAGTTTCTGCTGGGGAAATATTTTTTGAGTTGTAAATTTACTTGTTAAACTTGTAATTTTCACTTATGGAAAAGCGGTTGATGAAAATGTTCGCAGACTACACTGATAGTCAATGGTCGAAGCTTCAATAACTCTATTTGTTGCTTCAAAACATTAGTTTTTTCTTTTGTGGGAGTTTTTTCTTTTGATCTTATGAAATCAAAAGTATCACATATTTCGGAACAGCTACTTGAAAGTTCTTTATTAGAATCGGACCAGTTAGAAATAATTAGATCACTTGTTCATTCCTGCTTATTTTTATTACATAAGCATGCGTGCTATTCCACAGTATTCTAATTTGCTGAAGATAGTAAATCACTATATTTCTTGAGATAATTTCTTGAACTAGTGTTCTGAAATCTTCTATGATCTATAACTGTCATTTTATTATCACTTGAGTTCAAGTCAACATGATTTATAAAATTATAAGAGTTATCTTCACAGATATTTCACTTACTTTGAGAATTTTATCCAACACTACTCACCCCATAACGTACAGATATTCTTCTCCTAAATGGTACTAACTTCACTATACACTCACTATACCTGAATAAACATAAATTCTCTTCACTGGCCTATCAATAGTAATAACTATAACTCGAAATTTCCATTCGTTCAGTCCATTTCCGAGTTTCACTGCTCATTCTAAACAATTTTCTGTAATAAATTCTAATATTTATAGTCATAATAGTCAGCCATTTAGATAAAATTTCATAAAATTCAAGTCATTTTCACTGAGTCCACTTTTATATATTTTTAATACTCGGACAGGTATTCATTCATTGCTTACGTTCTGAAAAATCAAAACCATAATTTTGCCTTATGACTGACTCATGTGAAATATATGAGATTTATAAATGAATACCTTGGAAGTTTTCTTATGACTATGAGCGTCTTAAATCCTCCCTGCAGAGGCTTTGCAAGATTCCCTTTCATGAGGGAACCTCAAGGAAGGTTTAAAAATACAAACCTTAATGTCTTCTGATTATCTTTATACTCATTATATCTAGGTTTCGAGAAAACTTAAAAAAACCTGTCCTGTAAAGGCTTTGCTAGCCCTCCTTGAGTTTAGGAAGCTACAAGGAAGGTTCATAACTGCACGGAGCTCAAAGTCTTCTCATTATCTTGATATCTCTCGTCTGTACTATTATTATAATCCCACTTAATTTTCAGATTCATTATTAGTTTTCGCAGTGCAATAATTTGCGGACGAATCCGATTAATAGAAAATGAGGGATTAACAAATAATCGGATTTCCCAAATAATCCAGCATCAAGGACTGTTTCAAATGCATCCAATATAGAATCAAGTCTCAGATGGTCGTCTTCAGAGCTCTGGTTTGCTGACTTTTAGGTTACAATCCAGGACGCAAGCAGATTGAAAGGACAAGGCGGGCAACAAATAAAAGGGATTGAAGAAGAAAAAGAGGTAGAAAAAGTGTAGGAGGAGGAGAAGAACAAGTAAAAGAGAATAGGAGGAGGAGTAGGAGGGGGAGGAAGAGGAAGAGGAAGATGAGCATGAGGAGGAGGAGAAGGCTAAGAAGAAGAAAAGGAACAGAGCAAACAGAGAAGACAAGAGCTGGAAATGAGACAGTTCCAACTCTAACCTGCTGAGTTTAATTAAAATGTTATTGCCACAAAGTTTAATCCAGCATTCAGCAATTTCTGAGGTTAGACGTGATGCCACCTAGGACTACCACTCTTCAATTAAATTATTGTGGTTTGTTGTCCTCTCTGATTAAACGTAGGAGTGAAATAATGATTTTTGAATGATTATGGATTTAGAAGAGCATGAATTTAGTACACTATATTTTGTCATTGTTTCGTGATTTTTGACATATGGCTATTGCCGTAAGTTATGAGTCATTGTCAACAGAATGAAGTATAATATCAAAACTGACACTGCATTTCTATTTAAAATAAATGATTCTCACTCACTTATACTGGAGAGATGCATTTCACTTCTAAAAAGAAGCTTCATCATCTCTTTAGAAGTGAAATGCATCCCTACAGTATAAGTGAGTGAAAATCATAGACTATATATAATAGAAATACAGTGTCATTTTTGTTATTAGATCAAGTATTTCGTGATAGAAAACATCACAAAGAATGAAGTCGTTGCAAAGGTTGCACAAATCATCGCTGGAAGCTTCTTGATCAGTTTCAAGTCACTTTGTAAACACACTCTATTAACGTTAACTTCGTTGTCAGAAAGAGTTCAGCGCAAACAGCGTAGTGTGCGAAAAACAGTACAACAAAGAAATTAGCAAAATTGAACTGACGGCTTTCTTACCAAATGCAGAGTGATATGTCTTACAGTATTGTAGAAATGTTCAGTAATCAATTTAATAACCGAATCAAACACTGACAAATAACGAGGAAATACCATTTTAGGCTTTGCATGCACTAATCCACTCATTGACACTAACGTTTTGTTAGGTTAGTGTACCAGTACCATTCATTAATTTCCCCAGGTGACGACTGAGTCATGAAATGTCACGCAAGGGTTTCCTCTTGACTACGTACAAAACTACCAACCTTGTCATAAGTTTCTATCATACAAATTTTTTTCATATTTTCAGATAGCAATATAGAAATCACTATAATTCAGCAGTATGAGGATATTGAGACCGATCTTATATTGAGTAGCTAAATGTTAAGTTGAGGAAAACGTCTTGCAACATTGAAAATTATGTCTTACATAAAATAAGCTGTATGCCAAAATAAATTACAGGCATAAAAAGTAATATATATTGTTTCAAGTTGGTAGAACTATAGGTATGGAATCTATACATCTATACTGTGTTAATCAGCTGTAGTAGCTCCTAGAGGTTGTGAGAATTTCCGGCTCAAAATTATCAATTTAATTTCAATATTCTTGAAATATTTGTGTTATGTAGTGTTTTTCGGTTTTATCAACCATTCAAATTGATCATTTACTGTCGGACTGCTTTTTTTACTGGAAATATTTGATGGAAACAGAAATTTGAACACAACCTATGGACATAACATAATTTGGACTATTTATGTGACAAATTTGTAATTTGAACTGTTTTGGGCAAATGCCTGTAGTTTTTTACTTGATTGTAATAATTTCATCAAATAAATAAATAAATAAATAAATAAATATGCTAGCCAAACAATGTTTAAAAGTATGTTGTAGCAGGTATAATAGTAATAATGATTAAGGCGCCCGACCGGAAATTGGGAGGTCCGTGGTTCGATTCCCGTTGGAGACTGATATTTTTGTACACTAGTATTCATCGATTTCGTCGATATTCATCGATTTAAAGGTTAAGTGTAAGAATGGCCTCAATGGCCAAGACTTCGCCTCTTTGTGTAATTCATCTCTCAGATCCAAGCTCTATTTTCATTATGTTTTTTTTATTTTTTTATCAATTTCTGCTGTACTATACCTCTGAATACATATTTGTTGTATTTATAAACTTTTCTACTCAAACTATTCAACTATTATGTTTACGATTCAAAATCAACTGTACTTAACTTCAACTAGTGGATCTGAGAGTTGCTAATATTAATAATACTTTATCATTCAAATACATTGTAAATTTACACAAATAAAGTCATCTGAATCTGAATCTGAATTTCCATCAGCTATTTAATACGTTGTCAATATACGCCATTGCGGAAGTCTCTAGTATAAGTTAATATCACTTGAAGGAATTCGAGATTAATAAATTCTGTCTATACATAATTCCTATTTTATGAATTTTATCATAAGAATGTTTCGAAAAATGTCATTTTTTCTTTTTTTTTGAGAGATGAAGTCCATATAGGTCTGAGTTGGACCTCCAGTTTTAGTGGGACCGCACCAAACTGGGCTGGTGACAAAGTGGGCTGGTTTTCCAGCCACGGTGACGTTGCATGCACCGCCAAGCTTGCACACTTAGGAATTCAGCCCATGGTGAGGGCGTGCAATTTTGACGTTAGTCCTGCTTGTCGGCAGCCACCTTGACAGCAGCCCACTTTGACATCGTCCCGTTTTAGTTGGGTTCCGAATCTCCGGGAAATGATTCTGCAGCAAAGAACAATGTTGCTCCAAGAAAAATAAAAAATTAGTTTTCATTCAGACTAGATTAGAATGTGTTTTAAGATTGTTCAACTGATGAGTTTTATGACTTTTTCTGGAATTTCTGTAGAAGGAAAAAGAATTGAAAAATGGATTGTAAGGGATGAAAATGTACAAAAAAGATGAGGAACTGTGAGAGAGTGAGTGAGAAAGAGAAAGATGAGAAAGTGATCAATAATGTAAAGTCGTATAAGCTTCTAAGATGCCCTCAGCCCTAACAACCTCACGTACTTTTTCTGAACGAATCTATATATTCATATAGATTGGATCAAGGGATGAAGATTGAAAGATATATGATATATTTTATGTACTGTTTTGAATGCAGGGCACATGATGTAGTCCAACACCTGCCTGCATAGAACTCTATCCATCAAAACATTGCATCAGATAGTAAGTGAAGCATCTCCAAGAACCTGAGTTTATCAAAATACTTTTTGAAATCGTTTACTTTACAACGGCTTACTTTATTAAAAGACTGACATACTTTTGAGAGATTCTCATCTTTGTCGAGTTGGATAGCTGGAAATACCGTACCCACAGCATAAAATTTTAATTGAACCAGTGGTTCTGTGGACAGTAACCCTCACTCGCCCAACACTTCTCACAAAAAAGGGTGATATTTTCGAAGAAAGTTCAAAAGCAATTTCGTCTCAATTTTCATTGCTCAATCTTTCATTGATTATGGGAACTGCAATATTCAATACTCAACCTAACGTAACCTGAAAAGTCTAAGAATGTTGACGCCCCCTAGAAATTACCTCTCACACCTAATAAAGGGTTACTATGCATTGTTAGCAGCTCTTAATAGCAACCTCAAATCATAAAAAGCAAAAATTATCTATTAACAAGCTCAAAATTTGTTCAACCCCCTCAACCAACCCCCCCCCCCATTTTCCAACCCTAGCTCCAAACGGGATTATTTCAACAACATTTTCGTATGTCAGTCTCCAGAGTTTCAAGGCTGTACCTGATGAGAAAAAGAATTTCCCAATTAGCTCAATATTCGATTTTTTTTTAAATATTCTCACCCCTCCCCCCCTTATATTTGAAGAGCAGTTAAGTGTCAACCTTCTTTATGGAAAATTATGTTCCATTTCCAACCGAAAAAAGCAGTAATTATTCACAAGATGCGTTTTTTGAAAAAGTCAATTTTCCCCACCACTACCCAGAAACGCTTCATTTATCAAACATTTAGTGGAACTTATTCTAATCAGCTTGAAAAGCTTTAACAAAAAAAAAAGAAAAAAGTATCAATATCAAAGATTTTTAATATATAAATCCTCTTTTCTATCGCCCCCCCCCCCCCCCCACATCTGTTGGGTGTATCGAATTTGAGACTTCTCTCAAATCGTCTTAATTTCAATTTGAAATCTCCTCAACCATATCAGACACTTTAATAATCGGGGATAAATTGGGCCCCCTAAAAAATTGGGGAATCTTTTGAAAAAAACATGATAGATACATCGCTCGGCCTAGGAATAAGGAACATTTCATGCCAATGGACGAAGGCGTTTGGCCGTAATCGAGTAAAACACATACAGACAGATGGACAGACGAAATGCTAAGCGGTCGAGTTGAAAGTGGACCTTACTGAGTTCGTTCAAATATCGGTTATCAAAGAACATTAAAATTAAGAAGCCAGCATTTAGTAGAAATATAAAAATATTCTATCAAGAAATTCATTTGATTGTGTGTTTACCAGGCCTCTATTATGATATTATATTCTATATGTATTCAGGGGTGCCCAAGTGGCAAATCCAAGTGGAAAAACCAGCCTATATCTACTAGATCCAAAATTATGAGTTTTGAGAAAATTAATTTGTCATGAGAAAACCAGCTCACACCAAGAATAACCGATTTTGTACCTAGTTTTTGAATTTTGGAGCTGATGACAGGAAAGCAAGCACATACAAGCAAAATCTTATTTTTACCTTTGTAAGTTTTTAAAACAAATCTTCTGAAATTTAAAATTCAAGTGAGGGGCTTGTTTAGGGTCTAGGGGACCGTGGCATCAAAACATTTTTTATGTGCTTAAAATCAAACCTACTTTCTGAATTTAACAGATTATAAGAGGAAATTTCTGGAACAGATATTAATTTAAACAAGTTTTGTAGCTTTTTAGAGTTTTTTCGTTTCCACTGAAATTCAAAATCTAAGTGATCAGAGAGTCTAGGGTGGAACAGTCTTTGCATTTTGACATCACCAATCCAATCACATCAGAACTTTTCGTTTTTTCAAGGCTGACCCCAAAACCAAGTTGAAGAAAGTTGTACAGAGCAGTGAACCCCCACAAACTTGATCTTTTATTGCTGAAAAACATGCCACCACTCACCCGGGGGACTTTGAAGTGAAGAGCGAGTGAAAATTGGTAATCGATTCCGTTTTTTGACCTTTTCCCCTTCTCTCTCTTACTCCATTTCACTTCTTCTCCTTTTTGTTGCTCTTTTTTCTTCGCCTTCTCCTCATACTCCTCCTCCTACTCCTCCTCCTCCTCCTCCTCCTCCTCCTTCTCCTCCTCTTCCTCCTCCTCATCCTCATCATCCTCCTCCACCTCTTCCTCCTACAAGTACCACTACTAATTCTCCTCCTCCTCATCCTACTCCTTCACTTTCTCCTCTTCCTCCTCCTTCACCTTCTTCACCTCCTTATCCTCCTTCTTCTCCTTTTCCTCCTTCTTCTCCTTTTCCTCCTCCTGCTCTTTCTCCTCATCCACATTCTCACATTCATCACCTCCTACCTCTCGCACTCCTCCACCTCCTCTTCCTTATCACCTATTCTTCCCACACCTCATCCTCCTCATTCTTTCACCTCCTCCTCATCCTTCATCCTCATCATAATTTCCTCATCCTTTAATTTCTCCTTCTCCTTCCTCTCCTCCTTTTCCTCCTGCTCTTTCTCCTCATCTGCATTCTCCCATCTATCACATCCTCTTACTTTCCTCCTCTTCTTGATACACCTCCTCCTCCTCCTCCTTCCCACCACCACCATCTTTTCATCTGTCTCTGTTTCTACTCACCCTCTTTTTCTCGACGGGGTCAATGAACCCATTTCGGAGACAGCCATCACCGTCTGTAATAGTAGCCACTGGCGGTCAATGGTTTTGGGTTCGTGGAGATCAATTCACACCGTTTTTTGCACCCTGCACTGCACCAGATAGGTCAATCACTTTCTCCATCAATCGTTTTTTTTCATTTTCTCCTATACCTCAGTCACTCTTCTCCCATTCTCGAGAGTTCAGTGTGAATCAGACCAATGTCTCAATACTTTCTTCTCATGTAAAACTATTCTATGCTATGGAATCAATAGTGTCTGTTGCAATGAATTTATGTATATTTTTCCAATATGATTTAATTTTTCAATTTATTTTTTCTCATGTTCAATTATTTCTTGCTACGAAATAGGGTTTGATGCAATGAACTTTATTTAATAGAACTTTGATATTCAATAGAACTCAAGCTCTATAAAGGGTTTAGTAAAACGGTTTGTATTTAAGGGTTAATAGAACGTAATAGAATTTACGTATATATTTTTTCAACATGCTCACAGTAGGAACATTTCAATAGAATTTCAAATTACTTTCGTATCACGAACTGGGTTCAATCTATGACAGATTTGAAAATGATAGAATATCACTGGGATATTACATGAGAATTTGAAAATCATAAACGTACCCATGAAAAGTTTCCATCAAATCATAAACGTTTCCCTAAAAGACATGAAAAAATGTATTATTCATTCAGGTTTTGAAGCATTTGTCATTCCACAATACTCTTCAATATAGAAATGCAGAGTTAGGACAAAAAGGAGAAAACAGAGATAAAAACTAAGCAGGAAACAGGACGGAGGGGGACAAGAAAGAAGAGAAATAGTGAGAAGAGTGGTAAATATGATGAAGGAATAGAAGCAGCTATGAATAAAGAACATAAAAAAGTAGAAACAAAGATAGAAACTCAGCAGAAAGCAATTCAGGAGAGAGAGAGAGAGAGTGAGTGATAGGAAAAAAGGAGAAGAGTGGTGAAGATGACATAGATGACAGAGTAAAATGGCAACAGCACTTGAAAGTAGGCTAAGGGCTAAGAGAAAAGACAATGATAACAAATGGACCGAGAACAGACAAAAGATTGATGAGCGTTATCTCCTTATTTTTTTCTCTTGAAAATCAACAGATAATCCATCTCTTCAAGGAGGGAGACAAATCAACAAAATAAAGGGGACTTAAATAGAGTACCAGAAGGAATGAAATGATTGACTATTTATTAAGAGAATGGACACCCATCCTCGATTAGGTACAGAATGAAATAGTCATTGATGATTAAATAGATTGATAGTTTAATAAAAATGGTGATTACTTCATATTTGATGATGAATTTATAAAATTATCTATCATCATTCTATAACAAATAAAAAATAATCTACATTATAAAATGATTGAGTTCAATAGAGGAAGTAGGCTCCTCAATGAATAATAAGACTTGAAGTTGTCACAACCACATTTATTAAAATGTTTGATAGAGATTGATAATGGTGCAACAACCGAAACTAGTATTTCACTGTTTTTAATATATGTGGTTGTGACAACTTCAAGTCTTATTATTTATTATGGATCTTCCACAATATCACCTTCGCCACTGCAAAGAAAGTAGGCTCCCAACTAGAATGAAATAGATTGATAGGATGATAAAAATGTAGATTTTTTCATATTTTCTAAAAATTATAAAAGTATAGAGAAGTGAATCTTTGAGAAACTCATGGATCCTAGTGGACTGCAAAAAACAAATCTATGAAAAATAATATTTATTTTTTTTAAACTAGAAAAGGTAACAGATAATAATTTGTAAATGAGTAAAAAGTAGATAGATGATTGGGTAGGACATAGGAATGATTTGATTATAAAATTAATATTGTCTATTCCAGAGCTTTCAGCACTTTGTTTTATTCGAACTTCCAATTCAATCCACTTATTTGAAATATAGATTGAATGCACTATCCATGAAGTTGATTCAATACAGAAGATTGAAATTATATATTTTTTATATTTCTCACTTCCCAAATGCTTTCTAAGTACATTTTACTTTTGAACACTAATTCCATGACAAACGCAGCACTGAGAGGAAGAATAAATGAATCTAGCAGCAAACAATGAACATTTTATAATAATTCTAAAATAATATGGTTTATAACATACAACAAACAATAATGTTTCTTATAAAAGTCAAGGGCAAATTCAACCATGCAGAAAAACTTTTTTTTATAATTTTGGATTGACTGTTGTATTTTATTAATAATATTGATTGGTTTTCCATAAAAGTATAATAAAATCAAAGTTTAAAGTGGATATTTTTGGTCATATATACGAGCTTATATCAATAATAATGTTGCCAATATACAAACTGGGCTGACTGATCAGTTATTCAAGGTAGTTTATGATCTCATGTATGTACCTCATACTGACATGTTTATGAGCCTGTAAGGAGATGCATGTGAATGAAGAGAGATGTAATGTGAAAATAGTCGTTAAATTGTGAGAGAAAGACAGTGAACAACGATAAATATATCTGTGAGAAGGATGGTATGATGCATTATATTGCAAGAACAGACAATACAGTAGGCAATTTGGTAGGCAACTTTATTGCAATTTGGTATTAATATTGAGAAATAAATTTTGCCATCAACTGATCAATATGCTAGCATACATCATATCCTGTACAATTTTTATTTAAATTTCATATCAATCGATATTATTGAATGTGGATGGAATTATTCAATATCGATATTATTGAATTTTTATTTCAATTTAATATCAATCTAAATTATTGAATATGGATATAATTATTGTTAAATATCGATATTATTGAATATGGATGTTCATTGAGACAGAGATTGTATACTATTCATTTAATTCTTTTAGAAATTTTATTATTCATTTATAATATTGAAACATTGAGTGGAAATGTAACTAAAAAATTATTGTAAAAAAAATAACTTTTTTGATGAGAAACTAAAGAAAGGTTAGGTTGAGTAATTTTCTATCATCAAAAATGCAAATTATGCACATAAGTTCTGATTCAAGTTCCATAAATACCTGATGTATTAATACCATCCAAATCTGCTTAATTAGTGAACTGTTGGAATTTGGGGAGCCATGTTGCAGACTAGCTGATGACGTCAGAGCGGCAACTATTCAATGTACAATTCAATAATGCATTGTGCAGTCAATCAATAATCAACAAATTCCATTCATCAAGCTTCCACCGAATGCAGAATGCCAATACCCGGAAGGCCGGAAACTATGCGTTTTGTGTTATTTGTGTAATGTATAGTTCATACGTGAATTACCCGTAAATCTGTTCAATTTAGGATTTGAAATATTTATTGAGAAACTGAATTAGCTATTAAATACAATATAGCCGACTCTACTTATTTGTATTTTCATAAAATAATGGAACATGAAATAAATTGAGATGAATATAGTTCACTGAACTGGATGTTTTTCATTAAAAAAAGAAGCAAATTCAGAAACATTCAGAATTTTATTCAGCATATAGGATTTGAAATATTCAGTATGATATAGATACATTGAAATTGAACTTAAATGAAAGCCGAGTTAAAACTACTGAAAATGCTTATTTTTTAACTGAATCTAGGAAAATTAAATCTGCATTACACCATTTATAGAAAATTCAAGAATTTCTTAATATATATTTCATGGTGGTATTCAATGGCTCGGGTGACTTATTTGATAATGTATTATCAGAAATATTCTATAAAATTGTGCTAAAAATATAAATATTTTTAGAAGAAATTACAATATCTGTTACTGAGTATTAAGGTGAACTTCTATCATATTTCTAAAGACAATGTTCAGATTATCAAATAGAAGAAGCGTTCATAGTTGAAAAACTATCAAATGACAATATTCGCCCCAAAAATTTATCAATTTATTGTGGTTACTGGTAGTTGGACAAACAATAAGTTTCTGCAGCCTTAATTGACAATTGAAATTATTTTATCACTAGAACATCACTAGTTTCTTCTTTTTATATATAATTCAGATATTAAACAACTAAAACAAAAGTTTTATAAGAACTTATACACTAAACACTACACTTATCATTATTGCCACCACACTCTTTCCAAGTAATACTCAAGTTTCATACCAGGTATAATGGTTTCTTATGACAATACAAAAAATCACGAATAAGAATTTTCCATGATGATAAATATGAAGATCTGATAGTTGCCAATAAACTTAATAAACATAAGATCTATGAAAATAAATCTATTTTCAGAAAACTACGTTCAAGAATTTAATCAGAGTCTTTCTTCCATAATTAATACCTAGTATAGTGAGTACAATCTAAGATTCTATGGTGCTTCCACAGTGGAGCATCCAATACTCCCAATACTGAACGATAATTACTATCGCAAAGTGAAACAAATGGTGTCATAAATATAAGCTGTTCCAATCTGTCATACAATATTCTACAGCAAGTGTTTGACGCTGATTATCTTCGAGCATTGGATTATTCACTGTGCAAGCACCCAAGTCATCTGAAATAAGGGCTCTAGTCAGGTATTTTTCCCCACCTATTCCACATAGAACAGTATCGCACTCTAATATACCTACACCTAAACTCTCATCTATACTCTCATCACATACACCTATACTCTCATCAATCTCTCTACGAATCCTTATTTAAAACTATACACATTACTATTTTGTTTCTACTCTATACACAACTATGCAGGCATTTCGTTCCAACTGTATCATGTTTTATGTCTGTATCATATTTTATGCCATTATTTCTGTATCATATTTCATACATGTGTATCATATTCTATCTAGCTTCATGATGGCTGACATCGTTAATAACTTTATACACCATAGATAGATAGATAGATAAAATGCCTTTATTTGGGCGAAGTTAGGACTCGCAGGTCCTCTCTCACACTTAACCCCAGATAGCAAACATGAGAATGCACTCGCCAAACCTGCCTAATGTCGTCCATCCAACTCCATGATTGATAATTATTAAACAAATTTCGAACTGGGAACAAAGCAGATGATCTGGTAGTGGTCGTAACAAACCAGTCATCAACTTTAGGACCTGACTATAAAGTTTCGATGGAACTGGGCGAGTTAGTAGCTAAGCGAGTGGCGAGTAGAAACGAATGCCAATGAAGCCAATGGCAGGGCAGTACTGGGTCAAAGTTCAGCCTTCTAGAGGCCGCTATTTTGTTAATTAGTAACATATATTTTGTTGGCCAATAACAGGTTATGAAATGTGTTGCTACTTCGAAATTTAAATTTTAGTTTGATTGAGTTTAAGATTGTTACAACTGCTGAATCTAGTACCTTTATCTATCTCAGTATCTTATTTTATATATTCTAATAAATAGTAGAGAAAAAATTATTCTAGTTTGGGGTGACATGACAGACGACTGAGTTGAGTGCAATTGAGTAAAGGGAGAAATTTAGGTATACGGGTGATGGTGCAGGAGGAGTGAGTGTCGAAATGTTGGACTCAGAGGTTACTTATCAGCTAGATTTATTTTCATTATTTGAAGAAATTTGTTCTGTTCTATTACTGTCACTGCCATTCACCCTCAGAGAATTAGTGAATTTGTTGATGCATGTGCAGGTGTCAGGAGCATAGCAAAGGGCCGTCCCCGGGTACGGACACCCTCCATTGGCGATGACTCAAGCACTTAATAGAATTTGATCCATAATGTTGGTTGAAATACTGAAATACAGGGTATAAATGAATGGTATATGTTTTTTTTAAAGAGCTAATACTTTTTAGGTCGGCTAATACAGAGATATATGTGGGTTAAAATAATGTGGGAGGGTTTATGCATAGAAACGCTCAGAATGATATTTTAGAGGGGGTATTTCCCGTGGGAGGACCCCTCATTCAAACAAGAGAGTCATATATTTCGTCAAAGTTGTGGAAATACATCTCAATATTCTGTGTTCTTGCCTACTATGAAGGTAGATGCAGGCCTAAGCGTATTAATTGTGCGGAGCCCAATATCAAGATGAACATCAACAAAATAGCTTAAAAGTGCTTTCAAAAGTCCTAAAATCCAATTTTTTCTGGAGTGACACTCACCCCAATTATTTACCTTCATGTTTCCAAGGCGAACGTGACTAGTTATTTTTCATTGTGTTTAAATCTTGTCTTAAATTTTAATATAAAATATACGCATTGGAAATCCTATATTATAAGACATGAATCAAAAAGTTATTGTGGGAGCTGCCGATTTGCATATTTGTAAATCAGAAATCAAATTATGTGTATTGTTGAATATAGAAATCATAGAAGTTCAATGGTGCATTACCTACCAGTACAATCTACACAGCAGTTATGATCCAGAGCTCGAGGAGAACAGACCTACAGCGGCCGGCCTTATCTGGACTGATAAGATTGTTCTATTAACGTTCTTTTCAAGTTTCGATATGCGTGTGGTTTCTCTTTTTTAAATTTTAAGTTCTAGTTTCAAATTCCTTGTAGTGACAGTTTTGTTTTTATTTTGTTTGAATATTGTAGCAAAAATGGCCGATAAATGCAATTTGTGTAATAAAAACATAGGCGTTAAAAGCTCGAAAATTAAGTGCAATGACTGTGACTCGTCTTTTCATGCAACATGTGTCAAACTATCTAAGGATGACATTGAATTCTTCCAGAGTGGAGAGCATATTTGGAGATGTGCTGATTGTACGAAGAAGAGAAAAAGGAGTATGTTAGTGGAGTCCGAACTCAATAAGGACAGTCCAAACCTGAGTGATGTGTTAGAACTGTTGAACGTGATTAGAGCGGAAAACAAGAAGCAAACCAGGGACCTGGAAATAGAATTGGGTAAGTCAGTCAATAATTGCCATGAGAACATTGATGATTTGAAAATTAAAATTGAAAAGCAAACTGAGGTAATTATTCGCTACGAGAAAAAGATTGACGAACTACTAGGAGAGAATACTATGCTCAAGAAACGAGTGAGAGCACTAGAAATATCGTTAGATGAATCGGAACAGTAATCCCGTATCAATTGCATTGAGATAAATGGGGTACCCGACAAATCAAACGAATATGTTCTGGATGAAGTTAAAAAGGTAGGACAGGCTTTGGGAATGAATATAACAGATGATATGGTCGATGCATGCCACAGACTGGGAACTAAGCGTGAGGGGACTAATCGTGGTATTATCGTTAAATTCACCAGAAGAGCCGCGAAAGAAGACATATTACATAAGAGACGTGTGAAGCGAAACCTGAATACCACGCACATTGGAGAGAAGAATAGTCCTGGAGAAGTAATCTACATTAATGAGAGCCTAACTAAGGTAAGGCGAGATCTTCACAGGGATGTTCGAGCGCTCAAGAAGGAAAAAGGCTTCAGTTTCGTGTGGGTGAGAAACGGAAAAATTTTGGTACGACCAACTGAAGGAGCAAGAGTAATTCGAAAAGGAACCTAATGATGGAATGCCAGTCGAAGCTGCAGCTGAAGATGACGCCAGAGTGCAATAAATTCTACAATGCCTCAAGTTCTCCAGTAGGAATAATTACATAAATTGCAGAAGTCTGTATTTTTTTGTCTCTTTCATCAGGTTGTTTTTAATTGTCGATATAACTGTGTATATTGTGTATGTTTGTGGATTGATCAAACTTAAAATGTTATGCAAGTGTGTTACAATTTTTAGGGTATATTAGATCTTAATAATGAAATATTCAACGATTTGGAGAATAGTATTATAATTATACAACAAAACATTCGTAGCTTGAGAGCTAATTTCGACTCATTTGTGGTAGAATTACACAGATTGGATAGGATGCCAGATATAATTATAATGACAGAAATTTGGGTAGGTGACAGCGAAATTGACCAATATTATTTGCCGAATTATACAATGTATGCTAAATGTAACAATGATTATCGATCAGGTGGAGTAGCTGTACTTGTATCAAATCGGTTGACCTGTGTCCAACTTGATACCCATCGTATGACAACTGCGGACTATATTCACGTAAAAATATCAGTATCACGTGGTTCGCCATTGGAATTACTGGCAGTCTACAGATTACATGAGATGTCAATATCTACGTTTACTAATGAGCTTAAGTTTATTCTTTCTCTCATCAAATCTCCCAATTTGATGATCAATGGTGATATGAATATCAATATTTTAGATGAAAATCCTAGTACGGACGAGTATATAATTAGTTTAGCTAGTCATGGGCTGATATCCTTGATAAATGAGCCGACCAGAGTAACAGAATTCTCTAAAACTTGCATAGACCATATTTTTTATCGGTCCAAGATTAATAGTAAATTTCTTTGTAGTGCAAGCGTTATCCAAACTTGTATTACTGACCATATGATGACCGTTGCTTACATTACATCTACTGATATTGTGAATGACATAGAACCGTTTTTGGTATATGATAAGATAGACTTGAATGTTTTGAAGTTACGTATTAAAAATATTGACTGTTGTGACATTTATGCATGTGAATCAGCTTCTTTGGCATTTAAAAAATTCATGGCTAAGATTGAAGAGTGTGTCCAAAATTCTTTCATAACTGTAACAACAAAAAAAAAAAAATTTTTTAAAACCATGGATGAATTCTAAATTAAAAAAAGAAGTGGACAGGAAAAACTTACTTTTTAAAAAGTATGTCAAGCAACCTCACAATCTGGACTTGAAACACGAATATATACATTTCAAAAATCGTTTGATTAACAAAATAAGATCGTTTAAAAAATCATATTATTCTAATATCCTTGAAAAAAATAAAAATAATATTAAAAAACAATGGACATGCATAAAGGAACTTATAGGAGGTAAGAATAAACAAAATAAAATAATACTAAAAGATCAAGCCGATTCTCTCATAACCAGCCCAAATGAAGTAGCAAATGTCTTAAACGAATATTTTTGCTCAGTTGCAAACGATTTAAGAGGAAAAGTATTAGAAGATAATGTTAATATGAAAGGTAATTTCTGTAGATTTAATGATAACTTCAAAGATACTTACAACAGAGATTCAATATTTCTCTATCCTACTTCTCGAGATGAAATCTTGCAAATAATCTTTAATTTAAATAATAATAAAGCACCTGGTTATGACAAGATTACTTCAGTCATCATAAAGTCAATTTCAGAGCACATTGTTGATGTTTTAGTACACATATTTAATCTCAGTTTGAGTACCGGTGACTTTCCTTCTGAACTAAAAAAAGCAGTGGTTACTCCGCTACTTAAAAAAAATGACAAATTGCAACCAACCAACTATCGACCCATTTCACTACTTTCAATTTTTTCAAAATTACTTGAAAAAATAGTCAAAGTAAGAGTGCTTGGATTTTTAGAGAAACAAAATTTTTTTAGTAAAAAACAGTATGGTTTTCAAAGTGGATTGAATACAGGAGCGGCTGTTATAGACTTTATGTCAAAGGCTTTTACAGGAGTTAATGAAGGTAAGATGTGTGCTGGAATTTTTGTTGATGTCATGAAGGCTTTCGATACCGTAGATCACAACTTATTATTGTATAGAATGGGACTAGCAGGTATACGAGGTGTAGCTGAAAACTGGTTCCGATCTTATTTGACTGGAGAACACAAGTTACAAGAGTAAATTATGTTTGTAGTTGCGTCGGTGAGCAGAACGTTGGTATTCCCCAAGGTTCTGTTCTATCTGGGTTACTTTTCTTAATTTATATTAATAGTCTATGTAATGGAGTATTCAAGGGTGAGTTGATTGCGTTTGCCGACGATACAGCCCTTTTCTATAAGGCTGATTCAATGGTCGAATTGCATAATAACATGCAAAATGATATCAATGCACTTAGATGGTGGTTCACAACTAATCTAATGGCAATGAGTCCGAAGACTAAATATATTATATTTAGTCTCAGAAAAAATGTTGCTTTTACATCACCACTGAAGTACCATGAAACAAACTGTTCATTTGAGCCGAATGAGTGCAAATGTCTGGATCTTGAACAAGTTGAAGAAATTAAATACTTAGGTCTCTGGGTGGATAGTAAGTTGAATTGGAAGAAGCATGTGTCTTATTTGAAGAGTAAACTGGTTAAATACATTAGAATGTTTTATATGCTTCGTACAGTTTGCTATCCGGAGCTGTTGAGATCATTGTATTTTGCACTGGTGAATTCAAAAATTGAATACGGATTAGAAGTCTGGGGAGGCACATATTTCTCAACTCTTCATCCAATAATCATACTGCAGAAAGCATTCATAAGGATCATCTCATATAGAACAAGGCTTGATCACACTTTCCAACTATTTAGAAACCTCAATATCTTGCCAATCGGAAATTTATATATTTACAAGATATTGAAAATATTTTTTGACAGAAGTGGAGAGAAAAGGATTTGTGACTTTTATAGAGTTTCTCGAAATAGATTGAATGTTATTGTACCAAAGCCCAATCTCACTGCATTCAGAAAATTTTACCTTTTTTTGGCTCCAACTTGTTTTAATTTTTTACCAAGTAATATCAAGGAATGTCAAATAAAAAATATTTTTTTGAAACTACTGCGTAGGCACATATTGTTTGAAAATGATATTGATAAATATTTTAATATTGTTAGATGAATTTTAATGTGTATGAAATGTTTTGTATAATATTGTTCTCTACTTGTGTTTTATTTAAAATCAGTAATTATCATACAGTATTGTTTATTTTCAAGTATTTTCATAAGTATCTAGTTTGCTTATAACAGAAGTTTTTATTTATGATTATCATTATATATTATTATAATAGTGTGGATAGGAAACCTTTTATTATGAATTTAGTTTTAAAACAGTGTTAGATAGGTATTATTTGAGTTTATTTTGTTGTTTTCCTAAGGCCGGTTGATGTATTCTCGAGTGTTCTTTTTTGTATTTAAATAGATCTTTGTTTCCCACACAGGTCGTGTGACCTTGGGCTTTATTGTTCTGGAGAAATGTTATAAATTACTGTCATTATTTGTATTCATGTTGCTGAACAATAAAGAAGCTTCAAAATCAAAAATCAATTCATTTCCTATCAGCCTTAGAGAAGCCTATCAGCCTTCATTTGCCCCTTAGAAAGTCCGTTGTATTGGTTTATTCTGGAGAGCGATCGATTACATTGTTTTAAAGTGTAAATTCTCCAAAATTGTAGCATCATTCTTCCCCTATACAACCCTGCCTGGAACCCTTGAAAATCTACTCAACAAATAGCTTCTGCGCATGCGCGTGAATGCGGTTTTATGGGGAGATCTTGTGGTGATAAACAGGAAGCTGACATGATAGTGTGACGAGAAAGCAGTATAAAGCTGTGCAGGAAACGAGTTTCGATTATCGCTGGAAGATGATAATAAAGAAGGAGAAAAAGAGCGGATAAAGAAGAACAGAAAAAGAAGAGGATGAGGTAGAAGAAAAATAAGGAGAAGGTGCAGAAGAAGGAGCATTTGTAGCAGAAAAGTAGCACATGAAGGAGAAGCAAAAAAGGAGCAAAAGAAGAAGGATAAGAAAAATAAGAAAGTACTGACAGGAAATTGAAGACGCATGTGTTGTTATTGAATTCTTATTCCATAAAAAATGTCGCATGCTTTTGACAACCAATGAAAAAGAAGGTTATATAAACTAGTTTTATCAGTTCTTAGAAGATCATCAATTGAAGTAACATAAAGGTTCCTCAATAACGACGTGGACGTGGATCGGGAGGATGATGAACTGGATGAGTAGGAGGATGATGAAGAGAGTGGGAAGGAAGTGGACGAGGATGAGGAGGAGAAGGTGAAATCGAACGAAAAAAAAACTTTATTAGGCGGAGTTGAGAATTTGAAGTCTTTTATACCACCCAACCTTAGCCAAATATGATTAATATAAATTCATATAGCACCATAAACATATCAATGACGCAATGTATGAGATATAAATTTTACAAGCAAGATTGTGTACTAATAGTATACTATAGAATAGCATACTAATAGGTGGAGGACAATGAGAGCAGGAGAGAAGCAAAGGTGAGGAGCAGGAGAAAAATTAGAAGGAGGAGAGAAGAATGAGAAGAGGAGGAGAGAAGAACGAGGACAAAGAGGAGGAGGAAGAGAAGTGTGAGAACAAGAAACTGAAAAAATGTAGAAGGTGGTTGGGAAGGAGGAGTTGGAGTAAAATTCGGAAAAACTCAGTTATCATTCATTCAGAATGTTCCAGAAATCGAAAATCGCTTTCTTTTATTCCATCCTAATCGTTTGTCTACCGGACAACTTCATCCTGTACCGGAAACTCTCGATGCTCTGTAAAGAAAGCACCAAGGAAACCAAAAGGAAAACAATCATTTTCCCATTGAATATTTGTCTATTGAAAAGTGATAATTCCCAATGATGGGGCAATTCTTCATCGGAGTGGAAAACCTCCAAGCTATAACTTTAGATTACCTCGTTATTTTTTGTCTTTCAAATCGTCAACTCCCGTTTCTGTATCAATAATTCTCAACTCCCAAGAAACAAGAATGCAAGAATGATTTCCCAGCAACGCTAAAGTTAATAACTTTTTGCCGCTCTATTTCTATGAAAATCAAAAGCACGAAAACTTTAGTACTCGATTTTTCTTTTTTTATTCCTACTCTTTTTCCACTTCTTCTTTTCTTTTATTTTCTTCCTCCATTCAGGGGCATAGTCAATGGGTTCCCCGGGTCCGGATCCCCCCACTGAAGATGATTAAATCACTAAATAGAACTCGTTTTGTCCCATAATGTGGGTTAAAGTAGAAGTATTTCTATGAAGTATTTTTTAGAAGATATTTATGTTCAGAAACGTTGAAAAATTCCTTAAAAATTATTCTAATTTTTTTTTCTCGGGGGAGGACTCTCGTACCCCTCTTTTTTACGGGACCTTTTGAATATGGCTTAGGAGCGATACACTCGTGCATACAAGTTTGAGTTGGTGAATTGGAATTAGGAAATTCGATTTGAATTGGGCTTGTGTGACAAGAAAATTTAAGGAAGTTTTTCGGTTTCGAACTCTTCCCCCAATTGGTGATGACTCAAGCACTAAGATAGAATTTACTACTCTCTGCTTCAAAATCACTCTCCGGTGGTTCGGAACCCACCTAATAATATAGCTACACCATGTTTCCAATAACGGCTCAAACGGTGAGGTGGAACTACTCGAGAAGGCCATTTTATTTTAATTGTTTAATTCTAGCCTACTTGTGTATTGTTCTTGTTTGTTACTTTTTGATTCCTGATTTTGACACTGATTATTCCTGGTTGCTCTTCCCACCAGTGGGCGTGACTTGTTAGTGCCTTCAGCCAATCACAGGCCTTCAATGAAGGTCAGCCTATAAGAGGCACTTTTACCCTAAGCCAATAGCATCACTCTGTGTTTAGCATATATTAGGCTACTCTGTACTCTAGTTTGTTTGAGATTGAGAGTTCGAGTTTGAGAGTGTAACAACCGAAATTTGTATTTCACGGTTTTCAATAAATGTGGTTGTAACAACTTCTTTCTTCTATTCATTATGGATATCTTCCACAATATCACTTTCGCCACTACAAAGAATTTTAAAGTGATCGCTCCTTCCACTAATATAACTAGTATGATTTAAAAGATATATTATTCAAGATTGAAAAATAAGATACCTTAGCGTGACAAATTTAGATAGTTCTTGTGAAGAAATTCGTTCAGGACTTGGATGTTAAATTAATTTGGTTTTGGGCAGACATTACACCAGATTTTGCCAACGTTGAAATGTTGTTGGATTGATGCAAGAGCCGCCCGACCATCTTTATTGAAATCTCAAAGCCGACGACAGCAGACCAGGAGATTCGGGGTGCACACCTCTTAATCCCGGCAAAAAGAAAGCACTTTGTGGCGACGAATAGAGAGCAGACTGTTGCTCGGTTACCATGGTAACGCGTGCTTTTCACCATTTGCCTATCCGTTTTTCGCTCATATTAAATCTTTACCCAAAGCGGCACTCGGCTTACCCATTCTCTATACTCTTTACTTGCTTTCATTACTTCTCATTGAAGGTTGTCCAGTTGCTTTTTTTTATCGACTATCCTCGTTGTTTGATTTTTGAGTAAGCTGTAGCCTGAGAAAAATAGAGTTTGAGGGCTGCATTCATGAACGTAACTTGAAGCGTTCTTATCTAAGTACGACTAGGGAAGGCTCTATTAAATTGAGCATAGGCACAAGCTGACTTAAGTTTGAAACGTAATTAACAAGCATAGATGAAAGATGAAGGTAATGACCGTATGTAAATTCACAGCTTCTTTTTATATCATTATTACCATACCAAAATCCTTTTTATTAATATTTCACTTTAGATTGTTCGCATGATGAAAGATTGATGAAGCGTAGTGAGCGCTATCTAACTGCAAGCCAATGAACTTGAACTTCGTTTTTCTCCAGTTCAAAACTGATAGGTTAAAATTCGATTGAGTTTAAGAAAAAAAAATAGTTCAAATAGTGTAATAAGTCAAATACACAGTGAATTGCATTGCAATTGTGCAAAAATTGAATGTGATGATTTTATTTTGATGAACTGATGCTGCTCTAAAAAATGAAGCCAGAATGTCATAAGTCCACATGTGAAATACAATGTCAGTTTTAATATTAGATTGTTCATTAAATATTTCGTCATGGAAAACATCACAGCTCTCTACTGAGCTTAGTTTAGAACGGATTTGAGATACCGATTTTAAGAAAGGCAACATTCAATTTAAGATCTGTAAGTGATGTTCTTAATGCTAGTTGTAGCCATTCCTTCTTCACTTCTGTGAGTTGAGTGGTAGAGAGTCTCGTTTGTCTCAATTTTGCCTACAGCACGAATAAAGTAATTTATCTATTCATCTTCACTTGCTAAATTTGAAATCCAGCATTTACAGTTGACAATATCGAATTGCTTGGACAACATGAATAAAGAGAAATAATTATTAATGGAATATCAACGTTAAAAAACGTTGTCAAAGTTAATTTAAACAATTAATAATCATTTATCTGCTTAATTTCTTAAATTTTCTGAATTAATTATACAAATACCAATGTTCCTTTCGATGTGGTGATCAAGGATTAGGCCAGCTATAAATTATTATTGTCAACAAATTTAATCCTTACATTGAGAGATATCTATTTCACCTATAATTACTTGTTGCTTTTTCACGTATTTCTTTTATTTATTTTGGGTATTCGAAGAATTTTGAAGCACTAACATATTGAAATGGCTTAAAAATTGTAAATATGAGACATAAACTAGCTTTTCCGTCAGTCGTCTTCTTTTTGTGGCGTACGACCGCGACTGCAGTACCTCTGTATAATAAGGCTTCAATATCCACATCATAGATATAGAAATCATTTTATACGATGATAGGCAAGAAAATATGAAGAGGTATAATATAACCTGTCTGTATTCGGTTTTAAATGAAAGAAGTAATGGAAAATATCTTTCTGAATAGGTTCACCTTCAGGATACCTTCCATTACCACTTCAGCCGTCCATTAACACCTACCTATACAGTGCTATCAGTGTATTCATCATAATGAATGATGTAGCAGTAGCAACTGATGTAAAACTGATACGAAACCTGGCAAAATTAATTGACTCCACTTAAGTAGCTCCTTGTCTCCTCTCCACCCCCTCCTCGTACCTGTACACCCCCAACTTAATCTCATCCCCCTTCCGGTGATACTAGTTCCAGATGAACAGTTTGCACACATTCTGCTTAAAAAATTTGTCTTCGGCGAAGGGAGCAAGGTGAAAGAAAGCCCAAGACGCTGTCAAACAAGACGAAGCGTTTCATGTCAAGCTGTTCACCTTTACTTCACATCTTTCTCTTTCTCCTAACTTACTTTTTTTATCTTCTTCCTTTCTAGCGGGTTCTATCACGACTTTTCTGTACGTCTGCTTGAATTCCCCTCTCATTTCTTATCTCTTTGTCTGTAAAAAAGAGTGTTTTTTTTTGCAAACACGTATCTCTCCCTCAACAGTATCACACAATTCTACACTCTATTTTTCACTTTTCTCCTTCTACTGTTCTGTGTTCTGGAGAAATTATTCGTTTGTTTTATTACTACTGACCAACTCAATATAGTACCAAGTAAAGTAACAGAGAAAACTTGAAGGAAAGCTACTAAAAATGTGTTGCCAGTAGTACAAATCTATTTTGAAGTTACAGAGCAAGAACTCTACTTGAATGTACCCATAGAGTATAGTAAAAGTATAGTAAATATAGTATATATTTATTGCATATGATAAATTCAACATGTACATGATTGAACTATTTGATCTTGTACCAATGTTAGATGTTGGATTTGATGTCCTGTAACTTCAAAATAGATTTGTACCAATTTCAACACATTTGTAGCAATTTTCCTTCAAATGTTTTTTGTTACCCTACTTGAAATAATCTTTTGAATGTTGTTTGAGTTACAATCCAATCAATCATACTGTTTAAGATATAATTATATTTTATCTGTATTATCTATCTATATTACATTATATTTATGTGTGTTCTGCTCCTTTTTTCTTCCTTCTTCTTCTCCGGCTCCTTCTTCTCCATCTTCTTCTAATTCTCTTGCTCCTTTTCCTTATTTTTGCTCTCTTGTTCTTTCTTCTGTTTCTCCATCTCCTTCTTCTTCATCTTCACCTTCTCCTTCTTCTTCACGGTCTTCTCTATTTCCGCATATTCTCCTTATTCATTTTCTGCTTCTCCGGATCCGTATCATCCTCTTTTCTCCTTCTTCTCAAGCTCTTCTTCTTCCTTCTCCTTCCCTTTCGGCTGCTCCTCTTGTTCCTCCTTTTGCTTGCTCCGCTCTTTTTTCTGAATCAACCTCTCACCCTATTCCTGCATCTTTTGCTTTAAGATTTCTGCATCTTCTGCTTTATGTTTTCTGCATCTTCTTCTCTATTTTTCTGAATCTTCAGCTCCTTCTTATTCTTCATCTTTCTCTCCATTTTTTTCTGATACACTTGCTCCTTTCAAAGCTTCTTCTCCTCCTCCTCTTTCTACTTATGTTTTCACTTCTTTTCCAGTTCCTCCTCCTGCTCCTTAGTTTTTTTCTCCTTGGGTCTCATCTCAACAATTATTCTCTTACCCCGCAGTTAATTTCTTTCTAAATAAAAGTGTATTTCCTTTTCTCAATCCCCTTTTTCTCGCCATTCTCTCACCTCTCCACTTTCTCCCCATCTTCTCTCAAATCCGTACCTTTTTTCATTAATTCTCATTTCTCTTTCTTAGTCAATAAAAATAAACAAGTATCATCTATGAATATTTCTCATCTCCTAAAATCTTCTCTTACTTATTTCCTCTCTTTTTCACCCCCTCTCTCTTTCTCTTCTCCCTTTCTCTTTCTCTTTCCCCTTCATTCTATCTCTCACTCTCTCGCCTTTTTTCATTATCTCACTCTATCTCTCGCCTTTTTTCATTATCTCACTCTATCTCCCTCTATATGTCTCACTCTCTTTCTATCTATCTATCTTTCTCAATCGCACCCTCTCCATCTTCTCAAACCCCTATGCCATTCACTCAGGCGTGGTCGTCCTACAAATCTACCTTTTCTTGTTGCCATGACAACACACCGACTTAGCAATAAACCCCAACTTGAAACTATGAAGCAACAGCCAGGTGATTGAAGGAAGCAGGCAGGCCTCACTATATACAGTGATATAGTGCGGCCTTGCTGTATCCTTATTCTATCGCTGCTCTTCAGAATTGCGCCTCTGGCAGCCGGCAAGAAGCTGCTTGACATCAGCGAGGAAGCTGCTTCGCTCCGCCTCTGTCTCCGCTTGTCAAAACAATCAATGCTTATCACCACTGGAAATTTTAGTTATTTGAAATAGGGAGAATTGTGTTTGAGTACAAAAATATGATGGTGTTGAATTGATTTCAATCATTGAAAATTAATGAGAGGACGATGAGGATTGATTGGTGAAGAATAAATAAGAAGGAAAAAGGAGAAGGAGTGGGAGAGGAATGTGATAACATTTTGTTTGCTTCAATTTATTTTTTTCTCATTACTACATACTGGATTTTCCGTTAGCGTTTATCTTAGCTAAGAGCAAAAGCCATTCCTTCTGTAAAATTCATGAATTCGATTTTTTCTTTTGAATTCATGGATAAAGAATAAACTTATTCTTATGGATATTCAATCAGTGAATCATTTATTTACAAAACTTAAATCATTCAATGGTCCCGCTAAACCATACTAGGTTTTCCAGCAGTTGTCTGTAGTATAAGGCATTACAAAATTAAATGAAATAAGAGCTTTTAATCATCTATAAAATTGAGATTAAATAATCAGTTTTCTCGAGCCACACATTATAATCCAGTTGGGTTTTTAATTTTCGATATAAAAATGAGTTAAAATACATTATTTGGCCTTGAAACAAACTCAATAGTTTTGAACCAAAAGAAATGAGAAAAAATGTAATAGTTATTTGATATAATTGTAGACATTATGCATACTGCCGAAGTCTGCTGAGACCAACACTTTTTTACTAAGTTTTTTCACCGTGATCTTGAAAAAATCTTCTCAATCCTAACTATCAATTATTGTAACGCCGTTTAGCCTAATGCCTAAATTCTAAATCACCTCTCTGTTGTAATACCGGGCAATACACACTTTCTTCAATTTGGGCCCTGAGTTTGAGTTAGTATCATTATTGAAAAAAAATCATTATTAGAATTATCATTATTATTAAAATCATTACTTATCGTTAGTATCATTATTAAAAATGTAATTTTTTACTGATTCAGTATCTTTTACATAAATCCATAATTATTTATTTTGGCCTGAAAAATCTAATTATAGTTTTGTCTAGTAGGGTTTTAAAATCACCTTATCCATGTTAATGGAATATAATTGACCTAATACATGATAGAACAAAGATTAGTGGTGATGCATTGGTTTGATCATACAACCCAGCAGCAAAATAATGGTACTTCTAAAGTTATTTCTGAAGATTCTGAAATGTTAATCGTATAATGAATAATAAGATATGAAGTTATCACAGCCACATCTATTTAAAATAATGCGCTACTAGTTTCGGTTGTTACGCCATTATCAATCTCAATTTAAGAATATTTATTTGAATCTCATGTCACCCTATATCCCACAAACTTGCAGCTTTAAATAGAATGATTTATAGAGCTGTAACTATACCCATAAGCAAACATCACTTTGAAAAAAGATTAGTAATATTAAAACAAAATAATAGCTATTACAAATAGGAGATCATTGTTGACAACATTTTGAATAAATTTAGCTATCAGTGCTAGCATTGCTGTAACTGATTTTGGAGAAAAGTCATGAATAACGGTAACGGTACCTTATCTTGGCTCAGTATTTGATAAATTAGGAAAAGAATTAGAAAAGAACAGTTTTGATGTGGCTTTTCAAACAAAACCTATTTTAAAGAGTTTGTTCGGATGTAGTAGAGATAAAATTAATATATGGGATAAAATTGGAGTTTACAAATTGAATTGCGGTGATTGTTATGCCTGTTATGTGGGTCATTCCGGTAATAGTTTCAAACGTAGAATAAATGAACATATAAGGATTGAAAAACCCAAAAAGAAGACTCAAATGTTGCAGATCATCTCATTATTAATGGTTACAAGTTCAAGGCCGAAGAAAATATTGAATTTCGGCATTTGATTAGCAAAGGCAGACAAGTGAACATTTTATAAGCTTTAGAGATAACTAGGTTGGTAGAAAACGATTCCAATACTAGTTTAAACAATCAAATTTATTTCACACAATTCAATACAACTTGCTTGGTTTTACCAAAATTCTGGCCCACGTTTTAATAGCGGTACTATCGTGTTTTTCTCGGTTGACCTTGACTGCATTATTTCAGTGAGTCAATGTAATTTTTAATTTATTCAATTCTAGCCTACTTGTGTATCGTTCTTGTTTGCTGCTATGTATGTGTTTACGGTTTTTTGGTTCTTGATTTTGACTCTTATTTTTGCTTTTTGCTTCTCCCACCAGTGGGCGTGTCTTGTTTTGGCCTTCAGTCAATCAATGTTTGGCCTTGTCAGTCTTGTTTTGACCTCTCTCTCTCAGTACTTTCTCTCTCAGCTAATAGTATATTTCTCTCTCAGCTAATAGTATCAGCTAATAGTATAGTATTGGCCTTGTCAGTGTTGTTTTGGCCTTTTTGCCAGTCTTGTTTTGGCCTTTTTGCCAGTCTTGTTTTGGCCTTCAATGAAGGTCAGCTTACTAGAAGTACTTTCTCTCTCAGCTAATAGTATCGTTCCTTGTTTAGCACATATTAAGCTATTCAATGCAGTGGCGTAGCCAGGGGGGGCCCATGGGGCCCGGGCCCCCCCCCCCCCCGAAATTTCAGAAATAAAAAATTCTCAAATAACTAATAGATAAGGACTTATTAAAGCCGAAGGGTTCTATATGTTTTGTTGTATTATAATGAACAGATTACAGAAACTCTGTTTGTGTAATGGAATAAACTACAGTTATAGTCAGATTGATGCATTTTTCAAATTTTTCCTCAATATTTACTCATATAGAAACTTGTTAGGTGCTCAAATGGATAATTTTGATTTAAAATGAGCTACGAAATCGAATAAAACATGTTAGAAAACTGAGACTACCATAATTATTTATTTATTATATTAAATAAAATGCAATTTTCAAGTTTTAAGTGGATTAAATTTGTTAATTATTGATAAATCACCTTTTTGAATAATCTCATCTTGTAGAAAATTTAGTTTTGAAGTTAAAATTCAGTTTAACCCACTAGCCTGAACGCACCTAAAGTTCATAAAATCGGGATTTTATAAATGAAAACACACAAATAAATGCAAGTTTATGCAAGCGTGTAAAATCAGTGTGCTATGATAAAAAAAATTCCGATTTCATGAACTTTGGGTTGGGTGCATTTTAGGCTAATGACATAAATTTTTTAAACTTATGATAATAATTTAGTATTAGTTTTGAGATTCAGTACATAAGTTAAGTATGATTAGTTCCAATTCAAGGGTTTTGACTCAAATTAGTCACAGCTATCGGTATATCAAACTTTATCATTTCAAACCTGGCCACCTAGGTTCTTGGGTAGTAATTTTTCAAAACTTACTTTTGAACTTTAGAGCCTAACAAGTTGTCTAGATTTGCTTTTCACACCACTAAATTTAAAAAAAATCCGGACCCTCCTATACCCCAGACCACCCCTTGATGAGCCCTCACCCCCCCCCCCCCCGAACTTTGATCCTGTCTAAGCCACTGCCCACACCCCCCCTTGGTGAGCCCCCCCCCCCGAAATTTGATCCTGGCTAAGCCACTGCCCACACCCCCCCTTGGTGCTTGGTGAGCCCCCCCCGAAATCTAATCCTGGCTACGCCACTGATTCAATGCATTATTGGTTCAATTATTTATTGGTTGAGAAGAGTAGGAATTTCTCATAGAAATAATATTGTTCTGCTTGTTGAATTTGGTGACATTATGCCATTCAGTGAGTATGATACAAATTGAGTGACTTAATGACAGCAATTCAGTACCTATCACAACAATACCTTCCTCCCTTCAAAATCCCCTAACCTATCTTGTAAACTGACCTCTTTAGTCAAACAGAGGAGAACTTGACCCAAAGGCTTTCCCAACCACGTCAAAGGCCCTGTACTAGTAGATTCAAGTAGTGATCCCAGAACTCAATGTTGTACCCCGTACCATCAATCAATCCCGCCCAAAATTCAAAATTGATTGAACAAGCGGGAGGTCTATGCCAAAACAAGCCTAGCTGCTGTTTAAACACGACTTAATTATTGATGCAAGAGACGTTCTATTGTAACATGAAACCAATCACTATGATAGATTGATAAACCCTTGGATTCCATGGAACTGAAGCGTAGAATTCATAGAATCCCTAGAGCGTTATGAGAAAGTGTTTGGAATTGCTGAGCTTTCCTGATTAGTTTTCCTCTCATGTCTTTAATTGCTTATGTAGCTTTAAAATAAGTCCTAGATATGTTCAAAATCTATGCATCAAAAATCCAGATACTGTTTCATTCATTATAAAGCACCCAACGGAGCATTACTGAAATAGTGCCCGTGCCCATGCAACTCTTAATACTTGAAAAATGGTTTCACTCTTCTGCATGACAAATGTATGGTCCATTCCAGAGCAACTCGATCTCACCACTCCACACTGCAAATGCCTCTACACAGAACTGAAATGTTTAACAAATCATTCCTAGCTATCCCATCGAAGTTGTGGAATTTATTACCATATTGCATTGTTTCAGGGAATAAAATCACATAAATATTATTACTCTTTTTTCCTCTCTTCAACAAGTCATTCTTACTCAGTGGAACACATTTTCACTGCGATAATCGTTGGGTTTTTATTTTATCTTCTCACTAAATTCTTTTTCCTCATTATATTTTTCTGATAAATTGTATTTTTCGTTTCTTTCACAAATGTTATTATTATTTGCCATTCTAGTTCTACATAACTTATTGTGTAGTGTTTTATTCCTTTGTAATATTATCGCTTAAGTCTTGAGGCAATTGTCAATAGATAAATCAATCAATAAATTTGAGAGAAAAATTTCAGTCCCTTGAAATATGATAAAATATATAACTCATTGCTATTTTTTCATTGTTTCTTGAATTTTAAATATGTAGAATTGAAAAAAAAATTGGGGAATTCTGCAAGATATGTGAATTAAGAAAAAGTAAAAACGAAATTAAATGTTATTGTGAGGAATGTCGATGTGCATATTTGTGAATCAGTGATCGCATGATGTTTTTGGAAGTCAAAAAAGTTTAAAACTCAGCATTGTCTCATCAATGAAATTGATAATAATTATTCCATTTCAGGGTTGGTCTTTGGATACTCAGTTATATCGTTCTATTGCTTCTGTAGTGTTCTAAAATAAGTCATTCAAAGATACGATTAGAATCTACATGCAGAAAATCAAAAAAATGTTGAATTATGTTAGGCTATTCTGAGTGATTTTTCTAATAACAACTAATTATTATGGAATTGTTATTAGTCGTTAATAAGTTAATTGCTCACAAATACTGATAAAAACGAACTGATAATAAGGAAAATACAGAATCTAGGGAGATTGAAACATAATTTGAAGCATAAGAATAATTTGAGGGTGAAGTCCACATAGGTCTGAGACCTGTGCGTGGGTAATGAATTGGATGATGGTGATTGTTTAGTTGGACCTACAGTATTTGGTAAGTTCTGAATCACCGGGAAGTGATTTTATAGCAGAAAACATAGTATTTTTGCTGGTCTAATCCAATCGGTCACCCTTGAAAAGAGGGACCCAGGAGTTTGCAGCTTATCTATAGCTGATTGAGCAGGTACCTGCTATCGCTCACGACTATCACTTCCCTAGTCTATGGTAGCACAGTCTTTTTGCTGATCAATTCAATCGTTCACCCTTACAGAGACAGCCCAAGAGCGTAGCTTATCTTTATCTGACTGAACAGATGCCTGCTCCTGCTCACGGCTATCACTTGCCTACTGAAATCTATGTATAAAAATCTGAATATTGTTGAAATAATTTTGAATGATTGTTCTAGTCACAACCTGTTATGGGTTGTTTATTAATTAGTCTATAATTTACAAATATTGATAAAAACGAACTAATAATATGAAAAATACAGAATCTACCAAGGTTGAAACAAAGTAAGATGATACTACAATTAACTGCAATGTTACTACAACGATGTTTACAATTATTTTCAACAAACTTGTTTTCAGCAAAGCTATATAGCTGGTGGCTTTCTTTCCCAATACCGACACGTCAATCAATTCTCAATACACGACACGTTTTATTGAAAATCAAGCTCCCGTATTTTTTTCCGGACATTGGCAAGATTATTGATTGTTCGAGGCGTGATAACCAACGCCCTTGATTGAAATTTGTGCACCCTGAAAGAAAATTTAGTTATTGGAGAAATGGGAGAGAATGAAGTTATTGGAGAAATAGAGATAATGGAGAAAAACTGCAATATCTTTTAAAATGCATTATGGGATCGATCATTGTTGACGGTGGTTTACCAAGGAATGCATACAACTGACCCGCTATAGGAAATTCATATCGAATAGATACAGATATATTGAGCAATCTTTGAAATTCGCACTCATAAAATTCCATTGATATTCTAAAAAATTCATATCTAGCTGGAAGTCTAAAAAGATCACACTTGAGGAAGGGATTTCACATAGTATTACCAATTCTTCTTGGTCTTATTTATTTATACAGTCGAGATACAACTTATTGTAAAGATACAGTTTTTTAGCCCAAAACTGTCTCTATTACTAAATTTTTTCAATAGTTCAAATGGCATAGTTATGTTCATAGCATATGTCAGTTGGGGTAAGATTGTACCAGCAGGGTAACTTTGTACCACGGCCTATGAAGCAAAATATTAGATGAAATCTCGCTTTATTGTGGGTCATTCTATTTCATTCCTTACTCTATATTTTTCTTTGGACCTTCTCTTTTTTTAGTATCTCTAGGCTCCGATAGGAACGCTTCAGTCAGCTGGCTGATGAACGATTTCTGACGCACATGCAGAGCTCTCAAAAATATTCAGTGTTTTCAATTGCATCTGGTAAGTGTAATTTATAGTTTAAAACTAAAGCAAATAATCTACTCACTTTGTAAATTATGCAGCTACTCTTTAGAACAAAGCTTTTCAAGCTAACTTTACTAGTTTTCAAACAATCAACAAGTAACAATCACAACCTCAAATTTCTTCTATTTTGGGGTAACTTTGTACCGGTACAAAGTTACCCCAATATCGATATTGGCATTATTATTATTATTATTTTTGGAGCTCCATTGAGCTCTATAATATATTTAAATTTATTATTTTTACTGGGGAAATGAATTGCGTTTCTATTTACTTGATTCAATATTTATTAATATTATAAATAAAAAAAAACCTGGCATTTATAAATTTGAGAGTCACAATTTCAGCTTCAGGTGATTATCTTTTGAGCATTTTTATTTTTTCCAGTTCTGTATGGTAAAGTATTCACTGCATTTCATTTGTATCATGCTTGGGCTGAATCTAATTGTATTTTTTATTGCTTGTTTTTTTTAGAAATATGCCTAGACACCACAAACCAGCCCCAGGGACCAGGCAGTATGGTTCCAAGACGAGATATTCTGCTGAACTGTTGAACACCATTATTGAAGAAATAAGGCAAGGTAAGATTGGCCAAAGGGAAGCTTCCAGGAAATACAAAATACCAAGGCAAACTCTAGTGAATAGACTAACCAATAAACATTCTAATAATGTGGGAAGGCCAGTGATCTTCAGTGAAGAAGAGGAAGCTTCTTTTGCCTCACATTGTGTCTACTTGGGTAAAATGGGGATACCTATTAGTTTGCATGATCTGAGGCTCATTATCAAAAGTTATTTGGATGCTAAAAATAGATCAGTGAGCATATTCAAATCTAACATGCCTGGGTATGATTGGGGCAGAAGTTTTCTTCTACGACACAAATCTAAATTAAAAGAATGTTTTGCAAAAAACATTTCTCAAAAAAGAGCAGCAATTGATGAAGAAACAATTAGGAATTTTTTCATTCATTATGAAAATGAAGTCGAGGGAGTGCCATCAAAAAATATCTTCAACATGGATGAAACTGGCTTCCATGACATTCCATCTTCAAAGAAACTATTGTTTCCTCGAACACTACGTCACCCAGAAAAGGTTATGAATCAGACAAAGGCTTGCTACACGGGAGTCTTCTGTGGCAGTGCTGATGGCCAACTCCTTCCACCCTATTTTATTTTTAGTGGAAAACATAAGTGGGGTGACTGGATGATCAATGCTCCTCCAGGATCTAGAATGAATGTCACAGACAGTGGTTGGATGGAACACACAGTTATGGAAGACTGGCTGCAAAATTTGTTATTGCCATGGATTAGAAGTCAGAAATTATCTGGGAAAAAGATTCTCATGTGTGACAATCTTTCTGCTCACATAAGTTTGAACTCATTGAAAATATGTGAAGAAAATGGTATTTCTCTTATCACATTTCCAGCAAATGCAACTCATTTGCTGCAACCCCTGGACTTGAGTTACTTTGGCTCATTGAAATCGCACTGGAGAACAATTTTATCCGAGTGGCGAGCCACTCCTGACGGTAAAAAGAAAATAGCACTCCCAAAGAATACATTTGTAGCATTGGTCAAGGAAGCACTTGACTTGGGGAACCATAATGTGCAAGAGGTATTGAGAAAAGGTTTTGAGAAAAGTGGACTTTCCCCACTTAATAGCCAAGCAGTAATTGAAAAGCTACCACTTTATGCTAAAGCAGATATGGATGTGTCAAATGAAGTTGGGGAAGAATTTGTTAAATATGTGGAAGGTATCAGACAAAAAGATCTAGTACTGAAAAAAGTGGATAGATTGAAAATTCCTGTACAACCAGGTAAAAGTATATCTGCTGAAGAAGTGAAAAAATTTTATGAAAATAGAGAAAAAGAGAAGGAAATGAAGGGACAAGAGAGAGAAGAGAATAAGAAGAGATTAGAAGAGAAAAGGAAGGCTAGGGAGCAAGCAATTGTAAAAAGAATTGGGCCTAGAATGAGAGGAGGAATGCGAAGACATGGTGAAGGAATAAGAAGAGTTCTAATGAGAACTGATGATAATTTTGGCCAAGGTGATCAACCATCAACTTCATTCACATGTACATTCAAAGAAGACAAAGAAAATAATGAACTCTCATTTGATGCTTCTGTTTCAGAAATCTTTCTAGATGAATTAGTTATAGTTTCATATGACAATAAACTTTTCCCAGGGCAAATAACTGGTATAAATTTTGAAGTAGAAGGGGAAAAAACATATAAAATTAGTTGCATGTGCAAAAAAGGAAAATTTTGGGTTTGGCCTGACAAATCTGATGAGTGCATTTATGAGAGGGAGAAAATAATCAAGAAAATTGATGCAAATAATGTGAAGCTCATCAACAAAAGAGGCATGTATGAAATTAAAGAGAGACTTCTCTACACTGATGAGGAATTTGAACATTATTGATTTAAGCTATTTTGATGGCTATAAGAGTTATTTTAAAACAAAATTGTAGTTTTTTAATTCTTAGAATACTTCAAATAATTTTTAAGCACTTAATTTTGATCATATATTCTATTCTAATATTTTTCACAATCATTTGTAAATTTCAATAAATAAAACACCAAGGTTTGATAAATTGATTTTTTTTTTTTTTAATAATTGTCAGATGTTCTAAAAAAACGATTAGAGCTATTCAGGGACATTCATTCATGAACAACATTACCATAAGGTCGAATGGTTCACAGGTGAGTTAATATATTTTTAAATAATTATTTTATTTGTTGATACTGAGCATGGTACAAAGTTACCCCAATCGTATGGGTAACTTTGTACCACCCTGAAATGTGGTTTATTTTAGTATTGAAAAGACTGATTTGTTCTGCCAATAGCAGAAAATGTCTGTTATGTCTAAGAATTTCAAGTTATTGCTCTGAAATCTATATTGCCATGCTTTTATAATCATTGATATCTGAAAAGCTTAAGAAAGTGGTACAAAGTTACCCCAACTGACTGTAATAACATTGGTTATGTTCACGTTTTGATGAAACTATAGCTAGGTTAGTTACTAAGCTTATACTTATCTATGTAATGAAAAGAGGTCACAATATAAACAGAGGTCCGGATATGCTTTGTTACATAACTGAATATAGCGGAAGTTAGCAGCTATCTGCATTATTTAACACAATCATAAAACGGTAGAGCCTTCATTTAAATGGAAAATTAAATGAGTTTTATGAAAAAGGAGCTGAAAATTGTATGAAACGAGTAGTCTGTAACTTTTGTAAATATTATTGAGATATTTTACAAAGTACGCAAAAGAGGCTATGAAAACTTGGATTTTGTGTTTGTAGTGTTTATTTCCTTTGTTATTATTTTGTGGACGAACACTAGTTTTGTCAATTACTTGTAGAAAAGTCAATTTTGATAATAAAATGTTGAACCATCTGATAGTCAAAAATAAACCCAAAATTCCGAAATCAGGGTTTGTTTATATCAGAAGATAATATATAAGAATAACAAATAGTAAGAAGCCGAGCAAAGTCAATAATTTTATGAGTAATCAATAATTAGTGGGCTCGTATTCACTAAAGTAATGAAAAAAAAGGTTCATTGGTGATGGTGATATTGTGGTAGCTATCCATAACGAATAATACAGATGTTGTCTCAACAACTAAATTAATTAAAATTTGAGATACTATAGTTTGCACAGTGTCAATCTCTATCAAACTGAAACTAAAATACAGAGTACCTAAATATATGTGGTACCCTTCGTAGACGGGCGCTATTGGTTCATAGACTGGGATTGGTTCATAGATTGGTCGCACTCCATGTTGGATGTTTGTCATTGGTTGATAGTAGACCCGCCCATTATTTACAGGAAATAGCCTCCCAATACGGAACAGACATGAAATTCCAGTGAGAAACAGGTGTACTATTATTACCCATATACAAATTAACAATATAACAAAATTGAAAAATATTGGAGGTCAATAACTTAATGAAGGTCAAGTAAACGAAAAATCAACCGTTACAACAAGCAAGCCTTGGCATTGACCTATTTTATGATAGAACAAGGTTGATAGTGTTAAATTGTTTGGAGTAGACTTGATCATTCAATCTATCAATAGAACTGTTCTTTATCACCCTAGTTATTTCAAAAGCTTCTGAAATGTTGAACAGTCTGATTTTCTCATTAAAATGCATAAATTTAACGTCATTCTCGACCTTTCGAACTTGTAATCAAGTAATAAACTTAGTAATTAGATGCTCAGCAAAGTTTGAATCCCCTTTTTGATTTTTCCAATCTCTAAATTTTTTATTGATTCTACATTATTTGAAGCTTCTCCCTGTTTGGCCTACATTCGAAGCATTACAATCTCCGCGTTTCAACGTATAATTATATCCCACTCTTGTTCCAAGACGTAGCAATTCTATTCTAACGGTAATTGAAAAGACTTTATAAAAGAATGAAATTTGTTTTAAATACTATATTAAACTTTTTTTCCTGAATTCTCTTCCTAATTTGTCAGATACTGAGCCAAGATAAGGTACCGTTACCAGTAGCTGACCTTTTACCAGTCTAATCTACTGAATTGCTAACTTTCTGTTATTCTTGTGTAAAATTTGGTCTACAATGATTTCCTTATATCCATTTGCAACCGCAATCTGTTTGATGGTCCCCAACTCTTTTTCAAAATTATGTTTGTCCATTGATATTGTCAAAGCCTTATAAATCATACTATTAAAGGCTGCAAGTTTATAAGAAATAGGGAATTTCACGGAATAGTAGTACGTCTAACATCTGTTTAAGTTCGTTTTCTAAAAATTCAGTAGTTATTTACGAGATCATACAAAAAAGTTCATTGTACGTAATTTCAAGCACTGTCCCATCAATTTGTTTTTAATTTAGAATAAATTTAGAATGACGGAAACAACCAAAAATTTAGAAGGCGAAACGTGGAAAAAGGAAAACATTTCCTTTCTACACGCTTGTACACCAAAACACCATCAAATACCAATGCATACAAAACCAAGAGGAACTAGGTTACCAAGCCAAATGAAGCGCATGTTTAGGAAACAACCACTCGAAAATATATTCACACCTCACTTAACCTCAAAATAACCAAATCAAAAATTATACATATCAATCAACAATACAGCCTAAACTTATGATTATTTCAAGTCTTTAAAATTATGCGCATTTCGAAGATTACTTTAATTTACAAAATTATATCGTCGTTTTCGTTATCCCATTGAATTAATAGTTCCCCACAATTCGTTGCACTCACTTTGATCGAAGCAAGAAATATAATAAATTTGTTACCTCGTTCGATAATCCTTACTACTTCCAAGGTATAGAGTTCATGTTGATCTAATACAGCCTTGGTCTGGAATTCTCGTACTCTCCAAAGCTGGAATACTCAAGGCCTCGAAGTTTCGAAGTCTAGACTATTCAGGAAGACTCCAATTCAGGAATGCTGCGACTCGGCAACACTCTGCAATTCGGGAATGACTCCAACTCGGGAATGACTCCAATTCGGGAACGACCCAACTCGGGAATGACCCCAACTCGGGAATGACCCCAACTCGGGAATGACTCCAATTCGGGAACCGCTGAAATTTCAAATTTTGTAACTTCCTATTTTGATAATGAAATAAACCCTTAACTTGAGATGAATACTACTATTTCCAACTTACTTTCACGACCACAAATCCCAAACATTTATGTCGCTTAATTACACATCTACATTACTAAAATTCAAACAATTAAACAAACCTAACCTTTACTTCATAAGTATCACAGCATCGCAGAATTCAAAATAGTTCACATTAATCTATAGCAATAAGGAAGTTGAGTTTCTTAGTTACATCATCAAATTCATAATCTTTTTATCACACTAATATCGGTATGCTAACTTTTACTACTGATTTAAATTGAATATTTAATATCTTCCTCTTTTATACGAAACTTCTTATCCATAGCCTATGAATTCTGACAAACAATTGCTTACATCAATTACGTACATGAGAACAATTAAGCTAGAAATATAAATTCACAAAGTATTTCATATTAAAAAAAATTATTGTTGTTACCTTATAAAGCGGCGAAGTACATCACAAATTATCTTCAAATCAAACAAACTAATTCAAACTAAACATGAGGTGAGTGGCGGTTTCCTAATAATTAACTTTTAAATCACATAATTAAAATAAATTTGATCTTATAAACTTTGCCCAGCACAAGGGCCAAAAACAAAACAATCACGTCACCATAACCTCAAAAAAATTACTACAAGCTCGTCTTAACCAGCGTGGTGTTTGCTCCATGCAATTTCGTTGAGAAGTAAGCCGATCGCTTGCCTACAAACCGAGTTTGCTCTTGGTGGGAATCGATGTTCAGAAATAAAACGGGGATTACAAAACTACGTACTTTTCATCGAATCAAAACTCTAGATTTTCCTCCAGGCCTGCGCAGAACGCCAATTCCGCAAATGAAAAATGAACAGGTAAAGTGAGTGTGAGATAGAGCAAAAGAAAGAGAAACGGGCTCTATCCTTTTTTACTAGACTAGCGTGGGATTCAATCCTGCTCGAGATTGAAACTCAAAACAATGCTCTACTGTAATACCAATCCCAACATGAAAACCCAATCGATTCAATTACTTTTATTGAAAACGAATAATTAAAATCTAAACTCTCCAATAACTAGCTTAAAATGTCCTAATTCAGAAAACTTTACATAAAAAAATATCTTTAGAATTTAATAACGTTTAAAATGATACCAAACAAGTAAGTTATTCAAGGTAATCTAACAAAAAAAATTTGGGCTACTCCCAAATTCATAACAATTCTCCCCCCCTTTCGCAGTGTGAAACACCGCCTAAGACAATCTACAAATAATAGTATCACAGGTGAACTTAACTAACTAAATGTGGTAGCAATTCGATAGATGTAGTGATGTGTAATAAAATCAAATCAATCTCCTAAACAACTATAGTGAAGTGGCCGCAACTCTACAGATGCCAAGAGACATAATACATAAACTAAGAGGTCCTAAATAATATATAAGTAAAGATCGAAATATGGCACCACGCGTATGTGTCAAATCTCTAACTAAAGGTGATGATATAGTGTGAAAACCTAAAGGTGATGTTCAAAAATAATCACAAGTAGTGATTCCCTAAACTATAGTCTCGCAAAATTACAAAACTATTCTCCTATTAAACTATAATATGAATGTTCCCCAAAATCTGAACTAAATGATTCAACTACGATCCTATACAATACTCTTATCTGAGTTTCCCAAAATTGTCAATTCATTCGCGCGCGGGTATCCACCAATTAATATCAACACTAACTAATACCTATTAAACTCTTAAAAATCTACATGGCCCAATTACATGAGGCTTAAATTTCAAAGGCAACGTCCTACAACTCTTATTTACCTATAAATCATATCTACACTCAATATCTATAATATCTTCTTCTCAGTACAGCAAATACTACTACTAACGATTACTCCCTAAATTATCTCACATTTCTACCACTTTATTATTCCATACTAAATTTACGGTTTAACCTACATAATGACAGAAATTTCTACAAAACTTGGCTCTCAATTAAGAAAGATGCGGCAAGGTTCTAGACGTCACATGATTAAATCTATAAGAAAAATTTATCTATTACAAGGCATATATTCGAAGAGTATACATTACAACTACTAGGTTACAGCTGGTTTCAATACCAAAAAAAGTAGAGTCTGAGTGTCAATGATGAGACTGCGCGCATAGTCCTTATCAATCATTACAGTACCAAAGCTCTATTAGATGACAACTTATTTACCAAACAACATATTTGGGATTCAAATTCTAAGACAATAACCAACAAGTGTGCAAAGATGTGAAATTCAATCATCAGTGCTAGATACACTAGGGTAAAATCGCTTAACTTGAGACACGTGCGCTTTTTGCACAAAACGACCACTATGCGGGTCACGCAATTCTATTGTCACTGGAGTTAAAAATCTCGAGATGACATATGGACCTTTCCAACGGTAACTCAATTTCGACATAATTTTATCTACAGCTTTACTCACTATATGAGTCCTCAACCAAACTAGATCATCAACTTTAAAAGGAACTTCAGCTCTATGCTGATCGTATCTCTGTTTCACTCTAGCATGATTCCTTGTCAAATTCTGTTTAGCTTTTTGCCAAACATTCAGTGTGTCCTCATTACAGCTATTAGGCAAAATTTCCTCTAATCTCCAGGCGTTAATCAACGGATGATTTGGATTATACCTATAAATCAACGAAAAGGGCGTACAATTAGTACTCTCATGTTTTGCTAAATTAAAAGCTAAAGGGAGCCATGATAAACTCTCATCCCATTTTGACTGTGCATTGCCGTGAAAAGCAATTAAAGCACTCCTAAGGTTTCTGTGTACTCTTTCCGCAACGTTAGGACACGGATAGTATGGACTAGTAGTAATATGTTTGATTCCTAACTGGAAACAAAAATTTTTGAAATGAGCTGAGGTGAAGACGGTAGCATTATCAGTTACAATACTCTTTGGAACGGAAAAATTTACAAAAATAGATTTCAATGCTTTAATAGCAGAACTAGTGTTTGCCTTCCTTACTGGGATTAACCAACAGAATTTTGAGAATGAATCTACACAACTGAAAATATGAGTATGACCTTGGGTAGAACGTATAAGAGGACCTACAAAATCGCAATGAAACCTAGCAAGGGGCTCTTCCTCAATTTTAGAAGATAAAAAACCAAAATTGTGTCTTTGAGCAGGCTTGCTCTTACCACATATTTCACAAGATTTTACTAGAAGAGCAATATCTTTTCTTACACCAGGCCAATAAAAATTTTCTAACACTTTATTCATAGTCTTAGCTAAACCTAAATGTCCACCTAGAGACGTCTCATGAAAATATTTGAAGATTACAGGTACAAGAATTTTCGGCACAACAATTTTAAAATTATCATCATTACGTTTTTTAATCACCAGGACTCCTTTTGACAAGCTATACGGGAACTGATCTACATTAGCCTCAATATTTCTAATTTTCTCTGAAATAAAAGGATCATTCTCTTGATGAGTGCGAATGTCCGTGAAAATTAAAGGAAAATCGGTTAATTTTAAAGTATTAATAGACTCAAACGTTTTTTCTTCAACTAAAGGCTTTGATTCTTCTGCTTCTTCATTAATTTCGTCCTGAAACATACGGGACAAACAATCTGCCACAACGTTTTCTCTACCTGGTATATGTTTTACCTCAAACTGAAACGAAAGAAGTCTCAATACCCATCGACCAATACGACCTGACTGTTTTGGATGATTCAACACCCATGAAAGAGCGGAATTGTCAGTGTACAATAAGAATTTAGAATGTTGAAGATACAATTTGAATTTCTCCATACCAAATATAGCAGCTAGACACTCGATTTCGTATGTAGAATACTTGCATTCAGCCTGGGTCAGTTTCCTAGAGGCATAAGCTATTGGTTGAAGAATACCATCAACTTCTTGTGAAAGAACGGCGGCGATCGCAGTACCACTGCCATCTGTATGCAAAATAAAAGGCAAATTAAAATTAGCAGTCCTCAAAATGGGTGGATTAATAATTGCATCTTTCAACTTTAGAAATGCTTCTTCATGTTTCTTTTCCCACACAAATTTAATACCTTTTTTCCTCAGCGCATTGATTGGCGCGGCAATTTCTGCAAAATTAGGAATAAATTTATGATAAAACTGAACCATACCTATAAATCTACCAACAGCTTTCTGGTTTTTGGGTGAAGGAAAATTTCTAATACTCTTAGTTCTGTTTGGGTCGACAGACACACCTCTGTGGTCAACTAAGTGTCCAAGAAATGAAATTTGTTCCTGTGCAAAATGAACTTTCTGAGGATTAACAGTAAAACCTGCTTCTCTTAACTTGTTCAAAACTACTGAAATATGTTTCAAATGTGAATTGAAATCCTTGGAATAAATCACAATATCATCCAAATAATTAAATACAAACTTAAATTTTACATCTTCAAACAAGGTGTCAAGAAGAGAAGTTAACGCCTGAGCTCCAATACTAATACCATAGGGAACTCTTAAAAACTGATAAGTATTTTGCATTGTGCAAAACGTTGTAAGGTGACGACTTTCCTCCGCTAAAGGCATCTGATAATATGCTTGATTTAAGTCAAGAACTGAAAAATACTTAGCGCCATTAAACCAATGAAATGAATTTTGCATATCAGGAAGAGGTACGGAATCCAATTGAATACAACGATTCAGAGATCTGTAGTCTATTACCAGTCTCGAAGAACCATCTGATTTAGGTACCAGAAAACATGGACTAGCATAATTAGAAGTAGCCTTTTCAATAATTCCCTCTTTTAACATTTTCTGAACTTTTTCATTTAAAATTTGCATCTTTTTGGGATCGTACTGATAAGGTGCCTGTCTAACTGGCTGTGTTGAAGTTAAACGAATTTTATATTCAGCTAGGTTAGTCTTACCCAATCTGGTAGTAATTACATCCTGAAATCTAGATAATACATCACGTAATTGCTCCTGTTCCTTATTTCCCAAGTGAGCATATTCGGACTGTTCTTCCCCCACGGTGTTAGCATTCCTGGGTAGAAACGTTTGTGAATCCAAATCTAACGTAAATTTAAAACTAGGTCTGAAACCAAAATAATATCTATTATTAAATAAATCAATGATCATTTGACTATGATTAATGAAATCACAACCTATTATTACTGGTACTGACAAGTTGTCGCAAATAAAAAATTTATGTTTCCAACTAAAATTTTCAATTTTAATTTTCAAGTGTACTGACTCAGTTAGAACAAGTTGCCCTTTGTTCGCGGTGGTACATTTAATCTTTTCTTTCTGCAATTTTAAAGAAGGATTAACAACTAACAGATCTTGTAAAGTCGATTTTGAAATAATACTCCTAACGGCTCCAGAATCTAGTAAAGCAGGAAAATTTCTAGCTGGGAAACCTAACTCACAACTAATAAAAGGAATAATTCTATTTGCAACAGGTTTAATTTTATATTTCCCAAATGGTTTATCTGACAATGGCGTAGTTTTATTTGAATTTAATTTAGAGCCTAGTAACCTTTTTGAGACATCCTCTTGTGCGCTATTAATGAAATTTGAAGTATTATCTAACTCTTGTGCCTTTGATTGTACCTTTGATTCAATATAATCTCTCTTAAACTGTTTTCCAAAATTACTATTTCGCGCAGATAGTCAACTCTTTTTATTTCTACAGTCACGAGAATAATGACCAAATTTTTGACAACTATAACATTTCACATCGCTAGCTGGCTTTTTTAATAACTGTATTTGCGGCTTTCTTTCAAAACTGGTTGATGCGGCGGCAGTGTCACTAATTTGGGGTCTATTTCTAAAATTAATAGATTGATTAATAGGTGCTGATCTACATACTTTAGCTACATGCCCTATTTTCTGACAATTAAAACATTTTACTGGCACAGATTGTAATGACTTCTGATTTTGTACAGACCTATTATAACTTGTCGCCAATTCCATTTGTTTCCTCTCGAAATCAGCATACCTAACATTCTGGGATTGCACACACATTTCATTCAAGTCGTCAAAAGTGCGCGGTCTAAATTGAAAAATACATCTTGAGCGTTCCTCAGGATTTAATCCAGAAACTATAGTACCTACTATTTCATGTTCTGATTTCCCCAGTCTCAATAATGCGGCTGACTCTTTAATAGACAAAATATAACTGGACAATGGTTCACCTGAACTTTGAAGCCTATAAAATTTTTCCCTCTCAATCACAGAGATTAATCTTTGTGGAATAAATTGAAATAGCACATCAGCATGAAAACGATCAAAAGTAATATTATTTTGTAAAGCTAACGTTATCCTATCAGCAAGGGGTCCTATCGCAAAAGGCTGAATTAAATGTAACAAATCGGTATCAGGAAGACAAGCGCGTTCTTTAATTTTTAAAGTGACAGAGATAAAATTCAATAAATCCTCAACTACTAATCCGTCCGCACTAGGTATTTCTCTAATTAAACTTTCAATAGGATTAGGCAGTCTATTATACATGTTAGTCGCGCTAAATGTAGGTGTCTTGGCTAACTGTGATGCGTATGTGCTAACTTGACCTGAAAAATATTTATCTATCACTTGTTGTGATGTTTCTTCTATAATTTCGGGCCTATTGGGCGTGAAATCGAAAGAAGGGTTTGCCCTAGGTAAAGTTAGGCTAGTCGGTATGGGTGACGGTGCTCTACTTCTAGCTATACTCTGTATTTTCAAAATCAACTCATAAATTCGTTTCACATCTTCAAATAATTTTTCTAACTTTTCCACTAAATCTTCATTAACGGCTTCTTTAGCATACACTAATAAATGAGTAATTCTGTTCAAAATATGCAAATATTTGCTAATTCCTTTTATAACCCCACGTTTATCTACAATTTCTTTTTCTGTAGGCAATTCCTGGAGATATCTATCTAAATTACTAAACTGTTCTAAAATTGCTCCAAAAGCCTCTTCACAATTTTCTGCAGAATATACTATTCTACATATTTTAGTATCTGGTTCTTTAATTGCTAAACGGTATTTAGCCCTCAACTCATCATTACTAGAATTCTTTGTTATACTACTGGGTACCCCTAATGTTTTGAATTCGAAAATTAGCTCATTCTTAGACAAATAATCCGGATTCAGGGTTTGTACAAACAACTTATTTAAATCTACACAAGACTCAACTTGAGCTTTAACATCCCAGTAATTAGCTTTTGTCGGCATAATAGTTGGGGACCTAACTGGTGATCTCATTTCTGATGACGACATTGTAGACTATAAAATATCTCAGATATTATGTTCCAATATTCACTTTATATTTCAACTACTATTTCTTAAACTGTTATTTTACACAATTGGCTTAACTATTCCTCAAGTTTTTGCATAGGTATTATCGGTATTCTTTAACAAAGTTCAAATTTCAAACAAAACCCTGGTTTGTAAGGTTAGCTAAAGATTTAAGAAAAGTTATGTAGCATAGCAAGAGCATAGCTGAAGCAGAGTTGCGCAGTAAATTGTCCCATCAATTTATTTTGAATTTAGAATAAATTTAGAATGACGGAAACAACCAAAAATTTAGAAGGCGAAACGTGGAAAAAGGAAAACATTTCCTTTCTACACGCTTGTACACCAAAACACCATCAAATACCAATGCATACAAAACCAAGAGGAACTAGGTTACCAAGCCAAATGAAGCGCATGTTTAGGAAACAACCACTCGAAAATATATTCACACCTCACTTAACCTCAAAATAACCAAATCAAAAATTATACATATCAATCAACAATACAGCCTAAACTTATGATTATTTCAAGTCTTTAAAATTATGCGCATTTCGAAGATTACTTTAATTTACAAAATTATATCGTCGTTTTCGTTATCCCATTGAATTAATAGTTCCCCACAATTCGTTGCACTCACTTTGATCGAAGCAAGAAATATAATAAATTTGTTACCTCGTTCGATAATCCTTACTACTTCCAAGGTATAGAGTTCATGTTGATCTAATACAGCCTTGGTCTGGAATTCTCGTACTCTCCAAAGCTGGAATACTCAAGGCCTCGAAGTTTCGAAGTCTAGACTATTCAGGAAGACTCCAATTCAGGAATGCTGCGACTCGGCAACACTCTGCAATTCGGGAATGACTCCAACTCGGGAATGACTCCAATTCGGGAACGACCCAACTCGGGAATGACCCCAACTCGGGAATGACCCCAACTCGGGAATGACTCCAATTCGGGAACCGCTGAAATTTCAAATTTTGTAACTTCCTATTTTGATAATGAAATAAACCCTTAACTTGAGATGAATACTACTATTTCCAACTTACTTTCACGACCACAAATCCCAAACATTTATGTCGCTTAATTACACATCTACATTACTAAAATTCAAACAATTAAACAAACCTAACCTTTACTTCATAAGTATCACAGCATCGCAGAATTCAAAATAGTTCACATTAATCTATAGCAATAAGGAAGTTGAGTTTCTTAGTTACATCATCAAATTCATAATCTTTTTATCACACTAATATCGGTATGCTAACTTTTACTACTGATTTAAATTGAATATTTAATATCTTCCTCTTTTATACGAAACTTCTTATCCATAGCCTATGAATTCTGACAAACAATTGCTTACATCAATTACGTACATGAGAACAATTAAGCTAGAAATATAAATTCACAAAGTATTTCATATTAAAAAAAATTATTGTTGTTACCTTATAAAGCGGCGAAGTACATCACAAATTATCTTCAAATCAAACAAACTAATTCAAACTAAACATGAGGTGAGTGGCGGTTTCCTAATAATTAACTTTTAAATCACATAATTAAAATAAATTTGATCTTATAAACTTTGCCCAGCACAAGGGCCAAAAACAAAACAATCACGTCACCATAACCTCAAAAAAATTACTACAAGCTCGTCTTAACCAGCGTGGTGTTTGCTCCATGCAATTTCGTTGAGAAGTAAGCCGATCGCTTGCCTACAAACCGAGTTTGCTCTTGGTGGGAATCGATGTTCAGAAATAAAACGGGGATTACAAAACTACGTACTTTTCATCGAATCAAAACTCTAGATTTTCCTCCAGGCCTGCGCAGAACGCCAATTCCGCAAATGAAAAATGAACAGGTAAAGTGAGTGTGAGATAGAGCAAAAGAAAGAGAAACGGGCTCTATCCTTTTTTACTAGACTAGCGTGGGATTCAATCCTGCTCGAGATTGAAACTCAAAACAATGCTCTACTGTAATACCAATCCCAACATGAAAACCCAATCGATTCAATTACTTTTATTGAAAACGAATAATTAAAATCTAAACTCTCCAATAACTAGCTTAAAATGTCCTAATTCAGAAAACTTTACATAAAAAAATATCTTTAGAATTTAATAACGTTTAAAATGATACCAAACAAGTAAGTTATTCAAGGTAATCTAACAAAAAAAATTTGGGCTACTCCCAAATTCATAACAGCACTATAAGATAGCATCATCTAAGTTTACTATAGTACCTATGTGATGTTGATAATTTGGTTTTTAGTCACTCATAAGCAAAATTTCTAAACTTACATGAATAAAGGAAGATAATCTAATCTCTTTCTCTTTTCTCTCTCTATCTCTCTCTCTCTCTCTCTCTCTCTCTCTCTCTAAAATAACTGCAACTAAATTCAAATAGAACAACTCTCTCCTAAAATATACTGGTTAAGTGTCAACAATAGACGAATCTTTGTCCAAACTTCGCCATTTCACGTAATTGCATCACTCATATTGTCATTACCATAGTTAATATCGTACAAATGAGATCATTGTATATAATATCTTGCACTATAAAAAAAAAAAACATTATCTGAGTTCACTATAGTATCTATGTGATGTTGATAATCTTGTTTATAACCATTCATATGCATAATTTGTAAATTTACATGAATTATGAAAGATAATCTAATCTCTCTCGCTCTCTTTCTTTCTTTCTCTCTCTCTCTCTCTATCTCTCTCTCTCTATCTCTCTCTCTCTATCTCTCTCTCTCTCTTTCTCTCTCTCTCTCTCTCTCTCTCACTCTCTCTCTCTCTGGTTAAGTGTCAAGAATGGACAAGTCTTTGTCCAAACTTTGTCATTTCATGTAATAGCATCACTTAGATTTCTTAATGATATTAACCACAGTTAAGATCATACAAATGAGATCACTGTACATAATATCTTGCAGTATAAAAATTAGCTTTATCTGAGTTTACTATTGCATCTATGTGATGTTGATAATTTTGTTTTTGACCATTCATATCCGCAATTTGTAAATTTTCATGAATAAAAAAGATAATCTGATCTCTTTCTCTCTCACACTGGTTTTTATATTTCTCTTCCATTGAATTATATCCCTCATAAACCTCTGTAAACCGACAAACAGTGAAGCAGAGGTGTATGTGGGACTTTTTAGTTCATAAAACTGAGGTTTGATTTTGAAATGTCACGCATTTTCATGAGAATGTACGGTTCACCTCTGTACGGTTTTCAGAAAAATCAATTTCTGCCCCGTTCGGACACCAGAGCCGGTGTATTGACTTTGTTGGTTTGTTGTGAAATTTTTTTGATTATTAATTGAGTTAAAGTGTAGCTTTTATTGAACGCCTGCGGTCGGCCATGAATTGGTTTTAGTATTGGACAGTGAATACTCGTTGAATAGACAGAGACCATATATATGTGAGAAACATTCTTCATTTCACGTCGAGGTTTTATATTTCTTTCACATGGAAAAAGTTTTCTACGTCGTTTGCCCTTCCAAGCGCAGACCCAAGCACTCGTGACTTAACATTACAATCACCATGAAACCACGCTCGGAAAGCAACCATTCACTTCCATATTACATCAATAATTGAATACCATATATTCAAGATAAATGATATAATGATTATTATAAATAATTAGTTGTTAGATGATTCGGGTATTTTTAATAAAAATATATTTTAAAGGTGTCAGATATGTAATTTGAAAATAAATTAGTGACATTAAATAGAGATTAAATATAATGAGAAAATGATAGTAAAAGTTGGTTATGATAGAAAATGGGAGTGATAATTTTAAAGAGAGAGGTTAGATTAGCTTATCTTTCTTTATTCATGTGAATTTACAAATTATGCATAAGAATGGTTAAAAACAAAACTATTAAAATTACATAGATACAATAGTAAACTCGGATAATGCTAATTTTTATAGCGCAAGATATTATGTACAATAATCTCATTTGTATGATCTTAATGATACACTCTATGACAGATACACTGTATGTTATGACAATCTCCGTGATGCAATTACTTGAAGTGGCGATCTTTGGACAAAGATTCGTCCATTCTTGACACTTAACCAGAAATAGAGAGAGAGATTGATTGATTGAGTGCCTTTATTAGGGCGGAGTTAGGACTCCTTATCCTCTCTTTCACTTAACCCCTTTCAATTATAACTTAACTCTCTAGAAGAGAGAGAAAAGGAAAAATAGATATATAAAGTACTTTATTTAGGTTCAGGCAAGACTGTAAATAGCCCCATATTCAAACCCATCGAATACAATTTACTAAATCCAACAAGAGATGAGAAAATACAACCACATGAAAGAATTATGCATCAGAAATCAGTTGTTTTGTCTTTCAAAAGAAAATAATTACTGAATTCGAAGTATAAAATGTCAAACAAAGAGAATGACTGTCTTAATTTTCAATACTGAAAAACAAAGCAGTTTGAAGAGAGAGACTGAGAAAAAGAAAGAGAGAGATTGAGAGTTTAAATTGGTGATTGAGTGAGTTGGACTCCAAATGAAAATTTAGGAATTTTGTGTCAAAAGAGAAAATAGAGGGGAACGGTCAATTTTTAGAAACCTTTCTAAAGGATGGAGGATGGATTGAGGATGGAGAAAGAGCGAATGATAGAGGTATAGGAGAGAAAGAGGAATATGGAGATATAGATAGAGAAAGAGAACTATATAGAGAAAAAGAGAGAGGTACTGATATAGAGAAAGAGAGAGCGAAAGAACAAAAGAGAGAGTATGAGCGAGAGTGAGGGAGAGAGAGTGAGTGAGTGTGAGTTGGTGAGAGTGAGTGAGAGCGAGGGAGAGTTGTAAAAGGGTGCACTTGTAACGTGGCATAGCCCAACGTTCATCAAAACTTAATTAACAGTAAGTTCACAGTCTGCTTTTATTGAACATTCCAAAAAGCTTCAAGTTCGTTTTCAAAGAACTCTGAAAAAACGAAAACTACCCAGAATTTCGACAAAAAGGGACCGACATGAGTGCAACGGAGATAATCCTTGGTAGCTTGGTAGTTATCTGTACGAAGAAGATACAGTTTTAACAATCATTTGATACCTGAATTACCATTTAAAATTTTCCTCATTGATATGCTTTTCCTAAATTTCCCCCATATATTTTCCATCACTTCTTTGATCTGCTTTTTTCACATCTTATCATTTAATCCCCAATATCAGTTAAATCATTGAAGTAATAGGATTTTTTACTCCACTCGTTCATCCTTCATTGATATTAATTCTCAAACAATGATTAATTTTTGAACATTCTTTTGTTCATTTAATACCATTCATATTTGAAAGAAGGTACTATATAAAAAAAAGTGAAGTAGGCAACTTGGAATTTGTGTTATTTCCAGCTTTTAAATGGAAGCACAATGATTCATTAAGTAATAATCCCAATATAATGTATTATCCAATGTCTTAAAATGCTTTATCTTTTTAAATCTATCAAAATATATTTATTTAAAATACATCTTCAAGTGCCATTTAATATTTTAAGAAGTGAATACGGATACTTAAGATTTCTGTTTCTTTTAGTTTAAATGGAACCACATTTCATAATTTTTTTTAAAAATATTATGTATTATCACAATCAAATACTCATACTTTTCAAACAATATGTATTTATATTTCAAATTTATCTATGCATTCCAGGCATGCATATGTATGTCTATATGAGTATTTCGTACAAGAAATATGATTTTGTGATGTATTTTTGGCGTGATATCAAAATATTAGCTAGAATTGAAAAGAATTTGCAATAACTCACTACTTATTTTTTCTATAACATCAAATATTAGCTAATATTTCCCAAGATCCCATAATAATACAATGGAATATTTCCCATTATACTACACAATATAAGAGAATTTTAATGGTACTGGTAATTCATGTTTAATGTTTTTCTCAAAGTCAACCCTCTCTTCAATTGATCAATATAACATTAGGCTGAAATATTGATTCAGAGAAATATCTAATTATTAATAACTATCGATTTAAGCCGTCTCATTTTCTTGTTTCAGATTTCATGAGTCTGATTTACAAATAACTGAGCTCCTTCAGTATTTCAACAGATAAATTCAATATTTTTTTAAATTATTACGTCAAGTATTTTATCTGAAATTTATTTTATTCAGTTTTTCATATAAATTTAACTTTAACTGATTAATTTCGTTAAAATCAGTGCCCTCAAAGGGGTTAAAATTGGAATTCTACTGAATCACTAGACCAAAAATCTGGTAAAATTATTGGAAACTACGAGAACGCCCTCTCATCACTTCTTCCTACCAGTGAAGTTCAGATTTTGGGGGTGTCATGACAGGAGAGACCACCCTTGTCAATAGGGAAAATACTTATCCCAAAAAATAAAATTGACTTATTTAATTAAAAATGTTCGCACATAGTTACTTTTCTACCCTGTCCCTAGCGGGACAAATCCTCGAACTGGGGAACTTCATTCTAAGCAAAAGGCAGAAGCCGTAACACGATAAGGTAACTTTTCCACTCACTCGCATGCAAATTCTTTCCTTCTTATTCCAACTGGGTTATCCAAATGTATTTTAATACCTTCGAGTTTTGTTGACTTTTTATTGAGTGTTAAAAATTAAAACACTGTCATCGAATTTTCAGATGTCTATTTACTTTTTTTCTTTTGATACTCGATAGCATAATTTGAATGTAAACGGTACCTGAGTTCAGTCATCATGGAATACTATTGATTTTTTATTGCGTAATACGTAATAGAATAACGTTATCACTGAGCAGTGCATGTTTTAAACCGATGAAGGGATGGTAACAAGAGAGAGGGACTGAGAGAGAGAGAGTGTGTGTGAGAGGTTGTGAGAATGAAAGATAGAGCGAGAGAGAGAATAGAGAGAGACAGAAATAGATTGGGACACCGATTGAGAGTGAGAAAGAGTGTGTGAGAGAGAGGAAATAGAGAAAGGAGAAAGAGTGAGACAGAAATAGATTAGCACACCGATTGAGAGAGAGGCTACGAGAGTGATGGCGTCTGCTACCAGATCATGGAATGCTATGGTAGCCATGGCAACGAGACGCTGCCTTATAGCTCGGTTACTCTCCCATATTGTTTCTCTCTTTCTCACTCACACTCTTTCTCTCTTGTTTCTTCTCTTTCCAACAGAGAGCATTCAGCCGTATTTCCCTCTGTAAATAACACGGTTGAATAGCTTTCCCGAACAGGCATGATTTAGACACCTATAACTCAAAATTGTTTATGAAAATGAGTTCTCTATTGGTTCATGATTTGATAGAGGATTATCAATTTGAAAAAATATGTTTTGTTAGATGATTGCGACAACCAGCATTATCATGGAAATTATTTATTTATTCTGGTTTATTTTACATGTATTAGAGAGGAGACCTTTAGTGGTACTTCCAGCTTGCCATGTTATCGATGAACTAATTTGTTTGTTTATTAAGATGAAAATACAATGAATGCAAAGATGCAACAAACTCAGATTAAAAAACTGCTCTCTTTGAGAATTTTGACTTTTTACATTTTCCAAAACTTCGAGGTTAGTTCACATAGGAATAATAAAATTATTTAGCGCTTGCTACAGGAATAACTAGTTTAAACCAGTATAAACAAATATATACTACTATAAGAAAGTATATACTAGTATAAACAAGTATATACTAGTATAAACAAGTGTATACTAGTATTTCTAAGAACTTGTATCCGTGGTTGCTGCAAAATCTTGAAGGATTTTTAACAATAGTGTTGTTACTTGGGTCGAAAAGAAGTTGGTTGGACTTATTGCTTGATAGTGCTCTGGATATTTATAATTTATTCGACTTGCATAGAAGAGTGAAAGAAGGATGAATGAATAGTTTTCCTGGATTTACAAACAATGGGACAACCCTTTTCCATCCCAACGTCCTATTGCTGGATAGCTTCAGGTACTTTGAACCCAGCAAGGAAGCCCAACCCGTGCATAACTCTTTGAAACATTACGAAAAATAATTAAAAAATTAATGTTCATCATTGAGAAGAAAGCAACATTATATTATGTTTTAGGAAATTTTCAGAGAAATACATCGAAATTTGCTTACGATACATTGAATTTTCATTAATTTATATTGTGTATCAAAGTGTAAGAAAGCGAAATGAGAAGAGGAAGAATAAGATAAAGATGAGACAAAGATAGATAAAAAGAAGAAGATGGAGAAAAGAGAAAGAGGTAGAAAATAATAAGCTAACTGTAGTGAGAACGAGATAGAGCAGAAGGAAGATTGTTTACATTCTGGATAATATAGAACATCATTGAGAAGAATGTAACATATATTGTGCTTCAGAAAAGTTCCAGAATATTACAATTAGCATCCATTACAATTCATTGAATGTTCATATTTATAATGTGTATCAATGCGAGGAAAAGATAAATAAGAAGAGGAAGTAGAAGAAAAAGAAGATAAGAATAGGAGAAAGAGAAAGAGTAAGATGAAAAAAAGAAAGAGGTAGTAAATAGCAAACTAATTATTGTAAAGAGAAAAATAAAGAGCTGAAGGGAGTTGGACTTGGTGAGAAGAGACAAAAATGTTAAGAGAAAGAATTGATTTATTTACCAACAGTTGCCTCAAGACTTAACCTCATTCAAGCAAGCATAATACCACAAAATAAATAAAACAACTCACAATAACGACTATAGAAGTTGAGAGAAATGAGAAAGAAAGATAATAATAGAATTTGTGACAAAGAAGAAAATTTACAATTTGAAGAGAAAATATAAGAAAAGAAAAGTTAGCGAAAAGATAAAATAAGAGCCGAACGGCTATTGCCAAGCAGTGAATGTGTGACACCGAATAAGAATAACGTGATAATGAAAGAAAAAGTAAAAATATTAATTTTTTTCTTGAGAAAATGAGTGAATAAACGAGATTTGAATGAATGAATAGATGGAGCTGAAGCAATTAGATATAGTAAGGAAAGAGAAAGAATAAGGGGAAGAGAAAGAGACCGACGAAGGACGCGAGAAAGAGAAAAGAGTAGAGAAAGAGGAAGATAAAGAGTTTGAAAATGACAAGCTGACTGCAGTCCCGTTGCCATGACAACTTGAATGGAGAGTCCTTTACAAACTTCATTCACGTTTTGTGTATGCTGATGGTTGGGGGTCAAGGGGGGGTTTAATAGGGGGATATAGGGGGATTTCACAGGGGAATAGTAACTGGCGATTAGACCGGATGATAGAGGAGACCAATTTGGAATAAATTCCCCCATATGACAAGGAGGAGGAGGAGGAGTAGGAGGAGGAGAAGGAGAAGGAGGAGGACATAACAACATGCAAGAGGAAATTCACCCCGTTGTTGTCCAGATGTCAGTTCCACTGCATTGGTGCTGAATGCTTGCTCCTAGTAAACGGAAATAGAAAATTCAGAATCTCGCATCATTTTTGACAATACAGAAAATCACTATTTCGCGAAAAAATCAGTTTCTTTATATAATAATGTTTGCTTTTTATTATTAATAAATAAATGAATGTCAGTTCCACTGCTTGTATTGATGTTCGGATGCTTGCTTCTATTTTACGAAATTAATGCATTCAGTATTTTTCGATAAACGTGGAAATAACTTTTTCATTGACTGAACGAAGAGAGCGTTTCGACCGTTAAAGTCAACCGTTTCGTATTTGTCTGTCTGTCTGCCCGTTTGTAATGCATTTACTGCTACTACTATTTACACAACAGTACAAAACTGGTTCCTTTCCAAAAATTCAACTTGAGCTTCCTAATCTTAGGTTGGGTCTGAGTTTCACTAGAAAATTTCACTCTGAAATAGCCGACCAGGTTAGGTGACAGGGGCCCTGAACAAATGGTCTACTGGCGCCCCTTCTATTACTATAGCGTAAAAAAAAACCTGTAATGAAGGATTTTTAAAACAAATAATCTATGTTACTTATATTGTATAAAATGAAATACTGTAGCAAGAAAACACGTCGTTTATACATTAAACTGTAGACATTCATTTCTACTTAATTCACACTTCCAACAAAGATTAAAACTTTCAGTTATATTTTTAATGATCCTACATTGTACACAGCATTTTAAATGACAGATTTTTTTCTGGTTTTCAATTTGGAAAACTTGTTTATTACATCAGAAAAATCTGTGCTAAGGGTCAAGTCTTTTTCACAACACAGTAACATAAGACAATTTAACTTGCTGTCTGAAAGAGCAGATCTCTTAACATTCTTCAGATGATTCAAAGCAGAAAATCCTCTCTTTGCAGAGCAGTTAGTGACAGGTAAAGTCAGTAAAATTCTAACAGCTACTTCAAGGTTTGGGAAAATACTTTTCAATTCATTTTTTATTATGTATTCATACACGTCATGGATTCCACTAAATTCTTCCTGTTCCACAAACATTTTGAAATGTAGCCTGTATTATATTTACTTGTTCTGTTCTATATTTTTGAAAATTGTGGTGTCATAGATATTTTAATAGTGGGTAATTTTTTTCCATCAGTCATTTTTATTTTTATCTCTTTTATTTGAAGCCCCCAAAAATGTTGCGCCCGGGGCAAATGCCCAGTTTACCCTTTTGTAGCCCGGGGCCTGTAGCCGACAATTATTGATTTTCAATGTTTGTGAAGAGATATAAATTCATCAATTTATTGGGAAAGTGATAGCCATGAGCCGTAACGGGTATCTGTTCAATCAGATTAGATAATCAACGCTCTCCTGGGCCAAGAGAGACCGATTGGATTGGCCAGAAAAAATACTCTGCTGTAAAATCACTTCACGGTGGTTCAGAACCCACCTAAAACTGTAGGTCCAACTCATCAATCACCATCACTCAATTCATTACCCACGCACAGGTCTCAGACTTAAGTGGGCTTCATCCCCATACAAAAATAATAATAAATTAATTTTTAAAAAACTATTATTATCTATTACAATACCCAGAGCAGTTTCCGTTGTTATCAAAATGATAATACTCGCGCAGCTATACGATTATTACAGTGGAAATTCCATGAATATAACGTGAACATTACTAGCAATCGAACCTTACTATACACACAGCGGGTGTAAATGGACAGACCCCTCCCCCGCCCTTAATTCCAATCCCTAACCATTATTATCTCACTTTTCCCGTTCTCCTCCACCGCCATAGAAAATCGATCAAAATATTTGTTGCTTATACCCCGATCGTAATATTTCAGCCAATGATAGAGCTCGATTTTATTGAGAGTGAAAGCCGTGCCACACGAGACAAAATCACGCACGTTTTCTATCAGCTTTGTGTGAAGAGACCTTTCATGACTCGTGTGAAACGGCTCTCCATTATATAGAAGGAAATGGCTGGTCATAGAACGTGCTCTGTATGGATTCCAATGTGCACTCTAAACCAGCACTGTAATCGTGGAGATACGGTCCAACAATAGTGTTGTATTATTTTGACAATAAAGTCCTAATAATAAACAAAATTATGTGAAGATTTTATGTTGAAGGCACCACCCTTACTTCATTCTGTTGATCGGTGAATTATTTATGACATTTTTTATGAGATGTATGTATAGTATTGTTATGGAATGCTAAAAAGAATGAACAGTAATTTTCAACGTTATCTGTCTGTGTCTAAGTCTTCCAATCGAAGCTATAATTGGCATGTTTTTACTCTCCCTGTACCTCCTCGCTTTGCGAGACCTCTAGAATGTTTACTTAGGACTTTTATGGAATATTCTCGAAAAATTAAGGATGTTCTTATTTATTTACCTAAAATTTGATGGAAAAATAGAGATCCCTCTCGTTCTTTCAAAAAATTTAAAAATGTATATAAAGCAGAAGCTCTTGTAAACATTAGTCAGTTGTGATTCAAACGCTAATGCGATAAGTGGCAGAGTGATAGTTACCGTTTCCGCTCATACAAACCGGATTACCAGTGAGCGCTAATACAAATTGTGTTATATGAACATTTGATTTGTTGAGTGATGAGTGCAGTATATTGTGACAGATTATTATTCAGGTTTCAGCAGTTTATACAGTGACTCGTAAGTGATTGTAGTGTTTCGACTGTTATGTTTTAGACGTTTCTTCTTGAATTATTGGACATTTTATTGAACAGTTATTATTTAATATTTGATCGGCCTTTTAACAGTTAGTGATTGATTTTTGTACAGTAATATAGAAAATTCTTTATTACCTGAAAATTATCGATTTATCTGTTTCTGATTGATTTCTTTTGTGTGATATAACTGATTAGTACGAGTTGTCAGTAATTTGTGTTAATAAAGTGCGAGTGTTAATTTGAAGTGTTGCCAGCATTATTTTGGAGATTGAACCCGTCCGTAACAGTATCATAACCGATTTCGACTGTAGGTGACTGACTCTTCAGACCTCAACTTCGTATTTTATTCCAAAGAGCGTACTATTCAAACGAGGATTGAGGTAGGTTGTGATTGCTTTCCTCACTGAGCTAACAGAGTTATGCCAAGCACACCAAAATAAATTCTGAAAATCTATGCTTGACGGTCCACTCCCACCTCTACACAGGGTCTGACTTGAAAGGTGAATGTGTATACTATCTGACGCACCTCTGAGCTACTTCCTGCGTCCAGGCTACCAATCGAAAGAGGCATTTGGGAAGCAACACAATTGTTGCCGCCTTTTTTGTATCTGAGATGAATAAAACTTAATCCACCTCAAACCACAATAAAGCATGTAATAGGGCATGTGATTGGACAATATGGAATGTTATAGAATATGTGATTGGACAATAAGGCATGTGATAGGAAATGTGATTGGATAATAAGACATGTGATAGGACATAGCGAGATAGGCCATAATATTGGAGTGATAAGTGTAATCGTATAAGATATTTCATCCAGGATTTCATTCCAACAACATAGGCCTATCTGTTGTTACCATCTGTGGAATACTATTCGGGTCGAAGTGCTTATGGATTATTTAGACATTTTCCTCGAAGGGTTTTCACCCACTTTTTATTGGTAAATCACTGATAAATGGGTCATGCGGAATATTTTGAATAATCGGTGGTATCGTGGAAATACAGTATTGCAAAAGCTGTTGATAAGTGAAGTACCCGATGATTACAAAATAATGTCCCGATTTCGAAGGGCTTTGATTCCATAAATCAGATACAAAATGTTTGTAGAGAAGCACACTGAAAATTTCTATAAATGATAAAAGTCTCATCTATCAATGTATCTGCCACCAGAAGCCCAAACAGTGCGGTAATAGAAGTTTTGTCCCTTCTCATAGCAACATTGTCTGGTAATATCTGCAGTTATTTCTCATTTTTGTTATTCGCTTATGCTCATAAATTGGCTATATTTTCAACCAAAAGAGGAACGCATTATTTCGCAGCTGTAGAAAGCACAGCAGTATTCTCATCTACCTGTTAAGGATTCTTAAAATTTAATGACAAATAAGGTACCATTTCGATGGCCGCAGAGGAACTGACAAAGTTTCTCTTTTCTCATTGCCCTCCAAAAATCCCCGGTTCAAACTCCTGTATAATTTTATCTAATCGTAATTTATTCGCTGGCACGTAGAAGATGAAGTGTTTATTTCTCCCTGGTAAACGTTAGGTTAATAACTGTAACTTACTATCGTATATCGACGTGATTTAAAAAAAATTAAAACCGTAACATAAGGCATGTTGCTAGGCACGTTTTTGAATCGTGGACATTCATTTTCAAATGGGAACTTAATCGACAATATTGGTTTTTGGATAGAAAAATTATTTTGGTTTTTGTAGAATGTGTTCGAAAAGTTTGTGTGTAGATCATATTCTACAAAAACCACAACAATTCTTCTAACCAAAAACCGACATTGATGGTCAAGGATGCCTTTGAAAAATGAATCTCCATGATTCAAAAACGTTTGGACTTCTGAGTAAAAATATTATTTATTCTCAATTAAAATTGATTGCAAGTCGTTGAATTTACCATAAAAAGTTAATATCAACAACGCAGATCGTTATGTAACAAGAAATCCAAGCAAATAAATTAATATCGTTTGTACTTCTAGTGGCAGATACATTGAAAATTCGAGTAAACTTTTTGTCATTCCTGAAAAATTTCGAATGGGCTTTTCCAAATGAATGGTCCTAAAGTCTTGTAAATACTTCAGTTTTAGAGATTTTCAGTGATTAAAGCACTTCAAAATTGGAATATTCTTGATTAATCACCCTAAACAACTTATTGTATAATACTGTGTAACACTATCTACATAGTAAGAGAGAGTAGGGTCATGTGTGTCCATGTGTTTGTCAGTCTTGCGGATTTCACAATAACGGCAATGATTTAGAACACTAAATTTGGCACGAAGCTTACTCTAAACTCAATTCAGTGCACCTTGGAGTCCGATTTCTCATTTTGTTATTGCTTTTTTCAAAATAAAAGTTCAAAATTCACTTATGGACACAATAATGGTACTGTTCAAAAATGTGTTTAGATGCAGGAAGCTCATGAATGAACGTCACTATATAGCAAATTAGTACGTAGCAAAGCAAAGCAACACAATCATGTGTTCCATATGAATATTGCAGATCCTATTGTATTATCGTGGGCGGTTGAAATCCATATATCACATCTATAATTTTAAAAAATCTATCTTTAATCCCTTTGCATAGCACTAGATTAGTAATAAATTATATCATACAGTGGTTTAGCCGTGCTATGCAAAGGGATTAAAGATAGATTTTTTAAAATTATAGATGTGATATATGGATTTCAACCGCCTATGATAATACAATAGGATCTGCAATATTCATATAGTACACATGATTGTGTTGCTTTGACTTGTTATGTACTAATTTGCTATATTATAGTGACGTTCATTCATGAGCTTCCTGCATCTAAACACATTTTTTAACAGTACCGTTATTGTGTCCATAAGTGAATTTTGAACTTTTATTTTGAAAAAAGCAATAAGAAAACGAGAAATCGGACTCCAAGGTGCACTAAATTGAGTTTAGAGTAAGCTTCGTGCCAAATTTAGTGTTCTAAATCATTGCCGTTTTTTGTGAAATCCGCAAGACTGACAAACACTGCCTGGAAGATCTTAAGTTGCAGTGTAGCATCAGTGACCATCATATTAAAAATCAATAATACTCTTTCCATAGAGCCTGCTACCAGAATCGACTATGTGAAAGTCCCCATAACTTCACATGAAGGCTGAATACAAATTGCTACAATGAAGACTGAATACAAATTTGTTTTCAACACTTCACTTTGGTTGCCTACGTCATAACCACACATCCGATTGACTGCTGAATGGGTGCAAGCTAATGTAGCCGGTTTAGACGTGTAGACAAATATAGTAGACATGCAAAGTAGACGAGTAGAGTTATGATCGAATTCTGATCGACACGAGTTGATAACTAAAGCAGCGCTAAAACTTTGTAGGAATCGGTGATGACGACAGCTTATTAATTGCAAAAGTCAATCATCCGTGTAAACTGTTGTCAAAAGACTTGCTACGTTGTCGAATAAACAAATATATACAACTAGCAACGAACCTGTCGCTTAACGCCATTAGGAATACAGGAGGAAAAAAGAAGTGGAGGAAAGGGATGGAGATGATGGTGAGGAGGAAGAGTAGGAAATTAGAATATTTATTGTACAATTCAAGGCTAGAGCCTATTGAAACGCATTACAATATTATCACAAATAATGAATAATTTTACAACACGTGCGCAAGTAATAAACAAAAATTAAAATTAAAAACAAAAAATAAAAAATAAAAAAATAGTAAAGCTAAAATACAGTATAACTTATGCAAATGAAATTAACAATTTTAAAAATTAAATATAATACGCTTTTGAAATAAATTTGAGGAATAACTTTTACATATATTAATTTAAAAAAACATAAAGTCTTCTCATCTAGCAAATAATTATATAATTATAACTTGAATGAATGAATGGATGGAGATGAAATTACTTGGTGTGACAGTAAGTTCCATAAGCGTGAGGCAGTCACTAGAAACGATTTGTTGAACATTTCAATTCTATGGGGAGGGATCTGCAATGTAAAACAGTGAGACCGAGTGGATCTTGAATGGACATTGGATAAAAGAGTGAAGCTATCTCTCAAGTAAGCTGGATCAGAATTCTTGACAATAAGATTATATGTCATTGAGAGGATGAAATACTTTCTGCGTTGCTTAACTTCATCCAACGTAAGAGGAAGAGGATGAGGGAGTGGATGAGGATGAGGATGAGGATGAGGAAAAAGAAGACAAAGAGGAAGAGTAATAGCAAGAGCAAGAGGAGAGAAAGAGCAAATAGTAGAAAAAAAGAGGAAGAAGAAGAAGATGAAGAAAAAAAGAAGACTAGGAAGAGGCAGAAGGAGAAGAAGAAGAGAAAGGAGAATAAGAACGAAGCTCAGCTATGCGGAAATTGTCTTTAAATTGATTGGTGACCGTTGATGTGAATTTGGAAGTTTTGAAGTCAAGGACATTTTGTAAAATTATTCAATGTGACAATTCACCAGAGCACAGTGAGTAAGTAACAAAGACTGAGAGAGTTGTAAGCATCTTTCTGCTTGGGTAGTCTAATTAATTTCTGTGTTACACATAAAGTACTCATATCACACCTGTGTTAAATCACGAAGAGGCTCTGTCGCACTTGAATTCGTTATCTTTATTTATCGTATAGTAACAAGTTATGTTTAAAATCTCATAGTTTACTGTCTTGTGAGACCAGGAGGACCATGATTCAGGAATGTCTCACGAGATGTTAAAAATAATCTAGATAAACTGGAGAAACCTCGATTCACATTCTCAAGAATGTGACAGCATGCACATGAACATTTTTAATCCCTGAAACTCTGAATTGAGGACTATCATTTGAAATATGGAACTAAATAATAAGACTTGAACTTGTCACAGTCACATTTATTGAAAATAGTGAGATACTAGTTTCGGTTGTTCCACTGTCAATCTCAAACTAAAACTAAAGTACAGAGTTGCTTATCATAAACTAAACAGGAAACGATACTATTGGCTGAGGGAGAAAGTGCCTCTAATAGGCTGACCTTCATTGAAGGTCTGTGATTGGCTGAAGGCCAAAACAAGACCCGCCCACTGGTGGGAGGAGCAACAAGCAAACATGAGAGTCAATATCAAGAACAAAAAAACCGTGATCACATGGAAAGCAATAAACGAATACACAAGTAGGCTAGAATTAAATAAATTTGAAACTAACAAATTTAAGCTCACTGAAATACAGTAAAGGTCAACCGAGAAAAACAAAAAAAACATGAATGTGAAATTTTTGAAAATAGTCAGTTCAAGGATAGAATTGTTTATTGGTTTCTGTTGATGATATTATTTGTTTATGGAAGGGTAGTAATAGACAATTAGATAATTTCCTTAGCTATTTGAATAGTTTACACCATAAGATTAAATTCATCATAGAGTTAGAAGTGAATAGTGTTTTATACTTTCTAGATTTAAGAATAGATCACAGATCCCCAAAATTTCTCAGAAAAGCAACTCATACCGATGTAATCATATCTCATCACTCATGTCACCATATGTCCCACAAACTTGCAGCTTTAACTATTTCTATGCGCAAACATCACTTTCAAAAAGAGATTAGTATTATTAAACAGATAGCTATTACAAATAGATATGAGGAGATCATTGTTGACAAAATTTTAATTAAAATAAGTAGGAGACTATCAATCAGTGCTAGCATTGCTGTAACTGATACTGGACAAATGTCATGTATAACAATACCTTATCTTGACTCAGTATTTGATAAATTAGGGAAAGAATTGAAAAAGAACGGTTTAGATATAGCTTTTTTAATAAAATCTATTTTAAATAGTTTGGGTGTAGTGAAGATAAAATTGATATTCGGGGTAAAAGTGGAGTTTATAAATTGCGGTGATTTTAGTGCATGTTGTCACTAATGTGGGTCAGACCGGTAGAAGTTTCAGATTTAGAATAAATTAACATATTAGGGATTGGAAAACTCAAAAAGGAGGCTCAAATTTTGCAGAGCATCTCATTACTAACGGTCACAAGTTCAAGGCTGAAGAAAATGTTGAATTTCTGCATTTGATAGGCAAAGGCAGATAATGGAACATTTTAGAAGCTTTGCAGAAAGCTTTGGTAAAAGACGATTCCAATAAGAGTTTAAATAATGATCTAATTCAAGTTAACCAGTTCAAAACAACTAAACTGGTTTCATCATAATTTTGGCCTACATTTTAATAACGGTACTTTCCTGTTTTTTTTCTTGGTTGACCTTGACTGCATTTCAGTGAGCTTTAATTTGTTAATTTTAAATTTCCGTATTTCATTCCAGCCTACTTGTGTATTGTCCCTTTTTGTTGCTTTCCAAGTTTTTTCTTATGTTTGCTTGTTGCTCCTCCCACCAGTGCTCCTTCAGCAAATCACAGACCTTCAATGAAGGTCAGCCTATTTAGAGGCTGACTATTTAGTTGTAAGTGCCTATTTAGAGGCACTTTGTCCCTCAGCTAATAGTATCGTTCCCTGTTTATTATATATCAAGTTTCTCTGTAGTCAGTTTTAGTTTGTTTTAGATTGATCATGTATAAACTAGTATCTCACTATTTTCAATGAATGTGGTCGACAACTTCATGTCTTATGGATAACTTCCACAATATCACCTTCGCCACTACAAAGAAAGTTAAATATGGAACTATTATTTTAAGTAATTCAATGAAGCATTATCATACTGCACACATCTGAATGATATTTCACATAGATTTTCAAGATCAGTTGACGATTAGCTTTTAGCAGAACCCACCTCCAGAACTTGACACTAGAATAACTTTCTGGAGAATGACAAGCTCTTACTGCCTTTCACCTGGGCCCTTGAATTCTGATTCAATGACACCCTAATGAAGAATTAGCCCTATGAATAGATTATTTTGTGTAATGTAGCATCAATAAACTGCACACATCTAAAGTCTGTACAAGCCTGTACAGTATTACGGTTATGGAGTACAGTGCTGTCAATTTGCATATTAGCCGAACAAGCCAACCAAAGCTGCTTCTTTTTCAAACAACAGCCTTACAAGTACTGAACAAATATTTATAATATTCAACGCATGTGAGCGACAAAATGTAACCAAAAAGATGGCAACAGTTCGCTCATATTCTCATACTAGTGGTTTACCCATGCTTTGCACCGGGATGTTGAAATTAAACTTGTGATATATGGATTTCAACCGCCATTGCCAATTCAATTCCAAAAAGGGAATTAGGAGGTGCAATATTGATACCAAACGAATGTGATGATTTTGCTTGTGACTTGAAGCTTATTTGCACCATAGTGACGTATCATGTATCAGCTGTTCTAGGAGTTTCTTGCACCTCAGCACATTTTTAAACTGTAACAGAGCCCTTAAGTGAAGTTTGAACATTAATTTTGAAAATTCTGAAGGCTTTGAGGTGCAATGAATTGAGTTTAGAGGTAGCTTTGTGCCAAATTTAGTGTTCCAAAATGTTGCCGTTTTTGTGAAATACGCAAAGCTGGAACATACACACACCTACTCTCTCTTATTATGTAGAACAGCATTGCCATAAGACTTAGGGAAGTGATAGCCGCGAGCGGTAGCAGGTATCTGTTCAATCAGATAGTGATAAGCTGCAAACTCCTGGTCCCGTCTTTGTAAGGGTGACCGATTGGATTAGACCAGCAAAAAGACTATGTTTTCTGCTGTAAAATACCTTCCTGGGGGTTTGGAATCAACCTAATACTGTAGGTCTAACTCATATATCACCATCATCCAATACACAAGCACAGGTCTTAGACTTTTGTGGGCTTCATCCTCAAAAAAAAAAAAAAAAACGTTTTCATAGATGTCATTTCACGATTACTAGGCTCTCGATTCTCCTTCTCCCAAAACCAACCTCCAGAACTTCCAGGAACTTTCCTCCAGGAATCTCCAAACTTTCCTCGTCTCTAGTACCTGTCACTCCCATATCAGTCATCGATCAAGCGCTGATCAACCTCCAACTAAATTTCAAAGTTGCCGAAGTTGCACCCCTCGATCGCAACTTGCAAGTTGTTAGTTTAATCTCTGCAAACGATGTGGAATGCTCTGAAAGCTTTGTGGCTCTCTGCATAGTTTGGCCAACTTTGTGTTTCGGGCTTAGTTCCTTCAAGTCACATCTAATGACCTAATGCAATCATTGACAACATTATAGGCCACCGGTAACCAGGAGTGTATACCGTGTTGTTCATTGCAAACCCAATTACTGTCCAAGTAAACGGTAGAGAGTGAGTTAATGGTTTGTATAGGAGTAGTGCTTCTCTTCATACATAGCATTAAGCTTTAAAGAGGGTGTGTACCTATATTCATTATTTTGAAAGGTTTATAATGTTCCCAAAAGCTGGGAAAATAAAGTAAATGTAATATTTTTCACTGTTCTGGTTGAGAAATTTGTGACTCAAGGTATTTTACGTACGCTAAAAAACCGGTTGGAAAGCTTTGAAAGGGACTCCCCTTAATAAATCCTTAATTTTTGAGGGGTGTATTCATTAGTTTTGAAAGATTGTACTATAATGCTCCTGAAAACCGACAAAATGAAGTAAATAAAATGTATTTATTCAATTTATTGATATATTTCACTGTTCTGGTTAAGAAATTTGTGACTCTTATTAGTATTTCTATCACAATAGTAGCTTATTCAAACAAAAACCTAGTTATATTGGTAGGAAATTCTACAATAAGCTACCGCAGTTTTTGAAGAGTCTTGAAAATATAGAAATATTTAAAAAACAATTGAAAAAATATTTCGTTGATAAAGCTTTTTATAGTGTACAAGAGTTCACATCAAAATTAAGCCTCACCTCAACTAATTGATATAGTAATTATGGTATCTAGTGTATATGACTAGTGTTAATCTGACTTGTCTTATACTTCTTAACTGGAGTCTCCAAGACGTAATCTACAAAAAAAGAAACAATTTTACATACAACTAGGAGAAGGGTTTGGGAGGGTTCTGCACCTGAATTGATTTTGAAAGATTGTACGGTATAATGTGTGCCAAAATTTTTAAATTAAATTAATTCTTATTTCTTTTTATATTTAAATGACTATAATTCAAAAGAATATTCATTATAATAAATAAAAATAATAAATAAAATATCTGAAATGCTCCTGAAAACTAGGACAGTAGAGTAAATATTAGTAGTTTACGCAACGATTGTATTATGTCTTCTTTTAAGCAACGATTGCGATGTAAGTTGAAACACAAATGGAGCGAGTATTCTAAACATCTCACGAGTTGCTTTAAGGCAGAAAAAATCATCGTTTCATCTCCGACCAGCAATAAATTACGTTTAATTCGACTTATCAATGAATCTGATAACTTGCCCAAAATATAACATAGCTTACAATGCGTGATTGTTGTCGACAGTTGATTTTGAAATGTTTAAATCTTCTGATGTGACTAATGAATGTAAAATTTTAGAAACCTCTATTAATTTAACGATATTTTTAGAATATTTTATTCGGAAGCATTAATTATACTAGCAAAAAGCTTCTTTAATGCGGAAAGTCCTTTCATAATGCACCTATATTGAAAAACTAATAACTTTGAGGAATATCGTTCAATTTTTTTTAAATGAACGATCTCAAAAACATTTTTCACTCCAACTCAAGATTGAAACTATAATCTTATTCTCACGACTCCATAACATCAACTAAATTATTTACAATGTTCATACGAACAGAAATATTATAATCTTATTCTCACGACTCCATAACATCAACTAAATTATTTACAATGTTCATACGAACAGAAATATTATACTCTTCTTATTCATAATTCAAACTAAGTTCACCTGATTGTTTAAAACGGGCTTGTTCACACATAACCGGCTTTGGGTAACAGATGTCGTTTACCCGGCATAATAATTACATTGCGTCATGTGATTTCGAAAATCGGGTGAGTGTGAAGCATTCTATGTTACAATTATCGGCTTTGTAAACGACACCGATTATCCGGATGGCGCTACTGTGTTAAACTATCCAATTCGAACAAAATTGGAATTAAGTCATCGATGAATGCTCCTTTTTGTTTAATATTGGGCTAAGTATTGGGCCAATCCTTGCGAAACTTGGATAAGACCACCGCTGAATGATGCTCTTTTATTAAAAAAAAATTATTGAAATCGGTTCAATAGTGTTCGACTAATTGATGTACAAACATTTAAAAAATCCTCCTTTTTGGAAGGAGCCTGATTTTGAGATCTTACAGAAAATATGGTATTATATTCATGTTTACTGGATGACTAATGATAGCGCCCAAAACAATAGAATGAAAACTATTGTTTTCGCCCCTTTATCGCCCTCGTGCACCTAACATCTGACAACTACAGCAGTTTGGCCAAAAGCAGTTTGCGTCTTAAAAGCAATAGACCCTTCATTATAATTTATATAGCAATTATTATCTCTACAAGCCTACATTATTTCGGTTAAAATGACTGCGACCCATGATAGTTTGATACCAATAGGGACCCACATCAGAGCGTTTAGCAGACCCATATCAGAAATGACCCAGATTCAAACCGAAAATCCAGCCAAATCCCTTCAACAAGCTACAGCAGAGCTTTTAATCCCCATTTCAGCAGATTCCGAGAGGTAGCATTGCTTTGATCTAGGATGGTTTACTCCCATCATATTCAGACTTTGATTGGAGAATCTTTGGAATTGATATTTGATTCAGAGAACGTTTTCCTTGTAAGGATATGTAAAATATAGTCTTAATTGGAACGGAGGTTAGAGAATCCCTGTAATTGATATTTTCCTTATAAGTAGAGATCTCCTATTGAGAAAAATGGTGTTTGGGCCATCATCGAGAAAATTATTTTACGATGATGCTGGTAAAATTCTGAATGATGTGCTTTGTGAATGAAAATGGGTATATTTATGCGAAATTTTCTTCTCTTACCAACAACGATTGAGTTCATAAATAAGCCTTATCGTTTACCGGTAAATTGAATTTTACCAAAAACTAGGGCATCTGATTGGTTTATTTAAATTCATAGACGGTTGAAATGTTGAATAGACCAATCAGACGCCTTAGGTTTTGGTAAAATTATCAGATAGTTTTTAATTATTCTATTATCAGAATCCTAGTCCGATGAGTATGTTTTGAGGTATTGAACATTTCAAAGCCGGAAGTGGGAAAAACGATAGATTACTGTATTCTAAAATACTCCATATTATTAAAAACCTAAGTGTGGGGTTAAACACTTAGGCTTATAGTTTTAAAACGACGATAAAATCATGGTTAGTTTTTGAAAAAAGGCCGATAGCACAAAATAGTTTTTACTGGACATTTTTTATCATAAATTTGTCGTAGAACCTCGGGTGTTACACTCCATATAGGACATTCTGTATAAATCATCTACAAATAAAACCAAAATTAATTTATTTTCTCTTTTCTTCCTTGTTACAAATAAATTATAAATTGTTATTTTTATTTTTCCTTTCTCTCTACTAAGTGTTTATTTATTTTGTAATATTATGTTTGCTTCAATAATAAGCCTCGAGGTGATCGTCAATAAATTAATAAATTAATAAATTAAGGTAAGCAGGGCTCTCTTTGTGAGGGTGACCGATTCGATTGGCCAGCAAAAATATTCTGTTCTCTGCTCTAAAATCATTTCCTGGTGGTTCGGAACCCACCTGAAACTTAAGGTCCATTTCATTAATCACCATCATCCCTCTTATTGGAGAGCGGTGAGCGTGGTGTTCAAGTGGTCGTGATGTTCAGTCACGACCGCTCAAGACTGCGCTTGGATGGGTGACCGTGCTTCAATGACTTGATGTTATAAGCTTTATTATCACTTACCCAGTGGTTCGGAACCCACCTAAAATAGTAGGTCCACCATGTTCCCCGTAACATGGCTCAAATGGCGAGGTGGAACTACCCGTAAGGGTCTCCCCACCATTAAAAGCCATACGCTTATTATTATTATTATTATTATCCCTCTTATTACTCACGTAAAGATCTCAAACCTATGTGGGACTCGTTCTAAAAAATCTTAATGTTTCCAATGAATTGACTAACAATTTTTATTTCAAGCGATTCAATATGCAAGACAATAACACTTCAAGTACGCACAAAATTAATCCCCGAAAGAATATCAATATTCATGACAAAGAAATGCATGCAAGCAAAAATATATACTCTAATAAATAATATTTATTATTAATATTTCATAATATTTATTTATAAAAAATTAAATTAAATAAATGAAAAATAATAAAATAAATAATAATGAATAATAAAAAATATAAAAATAAATATAATAAATAAATATATGAAATAATATAAAATTATAAAAATAATAAAATTTATTATTAATATTTATTATATTTATTAATAGCACTCAAGCTTGGTGATTTCGATGAAGGAAAAATGCGAGGAAGTCGATTTTGTTGCAATAATCCTTGAATGAAAGCAAGTTGAATTTAACAATAAATACTTCTTAATAAATAAGACCGATGTTGTCATAATCTCTTTTTTACAAAGAGACGAGATTATTATATATATAATCCCCTTCACGACATTTTCAATCCCGATCAAAAATTTAAACTGGTATACAAAGAGGCTTAATATATCCCATAGAATAATACATACTGTAGTATAAATACAACAGTATAAACGAATACTATTGGTTTACAGACTGGGAGCCTTTCATTGGCCGAACTCTACGTTAGAGGCTTCTGATTGGCTGAAACCAGTCACATCCCCATTAAAAACAGTGAGAGAGCAAGAAATAACAGACCAACCTGATACCAAAGAATCATCCCTGATATTAGGGACAATGGACAAAAAATATAATTACAAAACCATAGCGGACTGGTATGCTAAAAGTCTCCGTTAAAACAAATTAATAATCGATAAACATTTTGCCAGCTCTTTTTGTTCAGTAATGGTGAAACCAGGTTTTCCGTGCGAAGGAAACAGAAGATATATGAGAAAATCCTAGGATGCGCTACACAATTTTCCACTTTTGTCATCAAAATAAAAGCTTTTCCGCCAGTATTTTCCTCCTAATTCGTTTACAATGATGACACGCTATGTGAGCTTTATACAGAACTTGATTATACTCAAGTATACTTAGTATACTCGATTATACCCAAGTCATTTGAAGCAGGGAATAGCAAGGTGTGGCTTTGAGGTGGATCGTTAGATTGAATGAGGAAGGAAATCAACTTAGGCTGTGTTCTACAGGCCTGTTTCTTCTGAATCTCTGGCTTTGTTCATTCTGAGCCCGCGTTAAATCCAATCAAGGTTTCTATTGAAGGATTACTATGTTATCGCTCTGCGCTAGAAGTTTTGGCAATATATTTTTTCGAAGTTTCATGCATCAGCTATTCAGCCGTTATAACTTTTTTAAGATAAAGAAAGGTTTAAATACCTGCGTTTTGGTATCCAATAACTTTTAGCTTGCATGTACGAAATTTAACAACTTGTTATAAAACATTTTATGTGATTACAAACAAATTCTATTGTATCCAGTTATTAGAGTATTCATTTTTATATAATGTCACAAGAGAAATTTTCATCAATCATTCTGTGAAATATGAGTTTTGAAAGTTGGAATTATACTTTTGTATGTGTCATTTGAACTTTTGATAACTTTCATCTTTATAACTGACAACTTTCTTATAACTGAAACTTACATCAAAATGCCATACATTTTAGTTCAAAAAAATGTTTTTTTTACAAATAAATTTTAAATTTGAAATATGAGAGGCGAGATTATGAATCTGTACAAAAAATTGTTAAACGGTAGTAAAAAATAATCAAAAGTTCAAATCAACTGATAGGGGGTATTAATTTTCCTCAAAAACGGAGAATTAAAAAAAAAATGTTGAAAACTTTTTTTGATGCAATATCATTTGAATCCTTTAATAACCGTTAAAATACAGGAAACTTCAGAATATTACCTTAAACTTAAGCAATGAAGTTTCTCCTTAGAAGCGTAATGAATTCCTTTAGTATAAGTGAGTAAAAATCAAAACTTGACTCTAAATACAGTGTTAGTTTTTGTATTATATTAAACTTAAACTTTCTGCACAGGCTTGAATAACTACATGTTGCAGGTATTTTCTAGTTCATTTTTATTCATATATTTATAGTACATAGTAATGACTTTCATTAGTACTTGTATTTTTAATCATCGCAAAATCGTAAGGAAGTTTGCACTTGAAAAGTTTTTAGCAATTGCCCCAGAAGGTCAAAATATAATTTGGAATAATGTGTAAATCCTACTTTCACAACCTTTCAATTTAGCTGCAATGTAACTTTAGTATATGAAGCATTCTAAAAGCAGTAATATGTCAGACAAAAAAGTTGAAAATTGTTTCTTTGACACAAAATAGCTCTCTATTCGTCTATGTATGAATTATTCATACACCCAGACAACTAGCACCGTGTCGAACAAGATACTCTACAAGTTTAAAACAACAAATGAAACTCGATTATTTCTCACGCTTATCGGTAAAGTTCATTACCTGTTTTGTATGTTTTTACTTGGCACTAAAATTGGCAAAAAATATTAAGATAAACGGCAGATAAGATAACGCCTGTGTTGTACAGTGTAATAGTTTTTAACCGGTGTCAAGGTTGTTTCAGTGTAACAATTTTCATGATCGTCTCTACATGAAAAAGCTATTCAATCAAGTGAAATATTGATTCAGTTGTGTTGTCTAAATTTTAAATCAGAATAATTGTATACTGTCTATTTTAATCAAAGGCCTCCTTAATTCAAGGAAAACTTGAAAAGCATTCACTCAAGAAGCTTTTCAAGTCTCTTTGAGATAAGAAAGCCTCAAGGTGGGCTCAGAAATACGAGACTCGAACTCAGGTTTGACGCTTTTCAGGTTTCTCTTTTCAGGAAACCACAAAATGAGTGCATAAATAATGCGGACCTCATGCTCTTACATGTTGAAGCGTGTGGAATGAGAATTTTTCAAATTAGCAGAACTTCAGCAATTTTGTATGTAGAATTTATTAATTTGTAAATATTTGTAACACTAATGTATATGGCTAGAAAACTTAAATTATGCCAAAAAGTGAATAATGCACACAAAAGAAACATTTTTCAATTGATAATTGGTGGCTGTTCTATCTAACTAGGCTTTCTATTAATTTATTCATTCAGATTTGTTAGGAGCTCTTTGTTGTTGGTGAATTGAATAGATTTTATGTGGAATGAACTGCAAAATTGTATAAAACAAGTTGCAAGTCTAAGCCTACAGTAATTAATAAGATATTCCACAAATAAAGCTAAACTAAGCATGAAAATAGGCAGATTTTTATTTAAACTGGGTAACTTAGTTGATTGCTGATAGTCCATTAATTTTTTCCTAAATAATATTGTCTGCTACATAACAAAACTTATAGAGAAGTCAATTTTGAACAAAAATTGAGGCAACCCACTAGCCAAAAATACACCCTGTTCATAAAATAGTAGTTTCTCGAATAAAAGATACTGATTCTTCACGGTTGTTTCAAACTAGCCATTCTCTGCGTTTCGATCCAATAAAACTCCATTCAATTTTTTTGCTTTTGGGCTATTCTACATTGATTTTTCACAAGTTCATTAAATCAGTACCTCCTACAATTCTTGTATGAATGAACTGATGGTTCATTGACAGTTACGTCATCCAAGTTACCCACATCGAATTAAAAAATCCTCATTTCCATTGCCATTTTTGCATATTTTGTTCAATATCCTGATAATTGATTTATTTTACATATCAGGGGCGAATATAAGGGGCCGCGTAGGATGCTCGCTTCTCTCACCCCCCACACCAAAATAAAGTAAATAAATTTCGTAAAACAAACTTTTACACACACAAATTCGTGTTCTCAATTATGAAATTTGTATGAGCCCTTTGAAAGTAACAATATTACAAAACTCTGGTGTAATTCAATCTTTGAATTTTTAAAATTATCTACACTGGAATTGAATCTATACTATATTTAAACTGATCTAGAATCTAGAACAAGGAATACCAAACTTTTTATTGTGGGTCTCACTCCCCCCCCCCCCCCTCCAAAAAAAAGCAATCTATATTCCCCACTTTTACAAATAGAATGCTTCATTCAGTTTTACAGTTCATTCTAATATTCAATTCAACAAAGGGAAAACTAGTGAGGTTCATGAAGTAAAATAGAATCAGTTTTTAAATTTAGGTAAAAAAAACTGTACGTTAGTGCAAGTATTAGTAACAGCAATATCAGATGAAAGAAAAGAGCTTATCCTGACTTCCAAGACAGATATTCCATTTTCCTCGACAGTATGTTACCCTTGAGACCTTGTAATTGGTGACCTCATAACAAAAAATGAAGACACTGGAGAGAAACTTAATTGAGAATTTAATCGTAGCAGAAGAATCGTCTCGTGAGAATCGTAACAGTTCGCTGTCAGATAAAAATAGCGCCTCTCATGCCAATCAATATGCGATGTGATGTCGGGGAAGTATTAGTTGTGTGATAGCGTAGGGAGAGGGGTGAAGGGGAAGCAGACAACCTCCTCCTCGCAATCAACCCCAACCTCATTAATTATATTCCTTCAACGATTTCTGCAAAAATTTTCTAATCTATTTGCATTCAACACAACAAGGAAATGGTAATAGAAGATCCTATATAGAAAATGAATAAGTGGAAAGTACTATGGAAACTTAGAGAAGTAAGTACTTGCAGAAACTATAGCATTAATCCACACTCAAGCAGACTAGCCAAAATCTTCAAAAAGTCCGGACACACCATTGCATTTAGATCAAAAAGCAAAATAAAAAATACATTTGCACCCATATTTTAATATTTAATTGCATTATTTTTGTCTGACTAGTTCTATTGTTAAAGAAACTCCACCGGGCTTTTTACATCAGATTCATGTAACTTACAACGAATAAACAAATATCAATCAATTGATTTAAATTGACTGAAAGCTTGTAAAACAGCCATTTTTTAATTTTTTAGAAATTTATGTGTAAATTTCAGTAAGATTTTAATTCCAATAATTCCTGGTGTAGTAGCCTATACGGCTTTTATTGATCTAGAGACAGATAAACGTACCTTGCTTTATGTGAAAAATATTCTGATCATGTTCATGAAATATTCGGAATATGTTTTGGGTGGTCTCCTTAGTTCCTTACTTCCCTCCTCACTTCCCTCATGTAGCTCAACTTGAAGAAGGTCTTAATTTATTGTCCCTTTCAAAACTAATTCTATAAATCATTGGATTGGTTGATTTTTCATGGTTTGTTTATGATTTCAGTTTACTGAAGGCATTATAATTGTGGAGTACAAGATATCAACTAGACACTGCTGTTTTGGTCACACATCCAAACGCAGGCATGACTACAAGCACATGAATCGCCTTTCTGTTACAGCCTACCATTCATTCTTGGGGTGAGTTTTCATTTGAAGTGTTTAATTCAACTCATTATAATTTTTATACATTGAAAAATAGATCAGTTTTCAAAACAAACCCAAAAAACATTTCCCAAGCTTATTTGATAGAATAGAGATGTTTATCGGTTCTAAGAACCAAATTAGTATAGTTGGAGTCAAAAACTCTCACCAAAAAGTAGAAATAATATTATATCCGAATATCTGATACATAATTTCACTCGTAATGAAGCATCTTCCTTACTAGCAATGTCTATTTCAATATTTGATACTCAAGTGAAAAACAAGCTCCCCCGTTTTATCTGCAACTAAGCTGGACGGACTTAATAACTACCATGGATTTTCGAACAATTGTTCAAAGATTATTTATTCTATAATACCATTTAATATGTTATAATACACTATTGTAATAAAGTGCTTTTTTCATAACTGGGTGATACAAACAACAAACTACTAAAATTTCCGCCCAAGATTCTCAAGAATGTTCAAAAACGAATCACTATTGTGATAGAATACGGTTTCAAATGCTTGGTAGCACAATGTACCCTAGGCTTTTAACAACCCATTTTCATGATTGACTTCAACATTATCTGATTTATCATTAGTGCAATATGATTTTATTACTGTACATCATGAATTTTTCATTGGAAGGGTTCAAAATTTAAAACTTGGGAATATATCATTGAAAGAAGGCTCTAAAAATAGCAGCACATGAAAGCACTGTTTTACATGAAGCTAGATAATTCGATATAATGTATAATCTATCAATAGTCTATCAATAGAGTCTCCTATCTATCAGAAATGGGTTTGTAACAACCCATTACCTAATTTGATATGATTATTTTGTGATTTATTATACTGTGTCATCTTATATCTCGATGAAATTTTTTTGGAGTGTTTGAAACTTCCATACAGAAATCTTACAGTAAGAGAAATGGCTCATCACATAAAAGAAGTATTCAACATGAAATGAAAACTTTATTTATGTGTATAATCTAGATTTTCTATGAACTAGATGTCCTATTCATCGAAAATTGGTTTTTAACAACCTATCACCTGAATTAAGATAATTATTTTGTGATTTTCTATACTGGGTCATCTTAAATCTTGATGAATTTTTTTGGAGAGTTTAAGACTTCCATCTACAAATCTTACAAAAAGGAAAAATGGCCCAAGAACATCTCAATCGAATGAAAGAAGTATTCAGTATGAAATGAAAACTTTCAAAATAAATATCTAAATAATATGTTTTGAGAAATAAATACTTCAACATTAATCACATTTTTAAGCAGTGTTGAACATGACATGAAAACTTCCAAGGTATTTTCAATAATGAAATAAAAAGTAGATATTGAAACTGTAAATATTAAAATTATGTCAATCACATGGAAACCCTATTTGTCTTGAAATGAAAACTTCCAAGGTATTTTCAATAATATTGAATAAGAGAATGAAATGTAGAAATAGTAAATATTGGAATTATTTTTGTAGTTACTGCTGACGAGTGTCGAAGACGTTACTCCAAAGTTTTAATCCACAATTACGTAATATTGTATTACACAATCACCATTCTCACTTTCAATAATGAATCACAATGATTTTTTGCACAAACCCAACTCAACCTTTCGAAAAATAAATTTTCCGTTTACTTATGAAGTCGTAGAAAAACTTCACGTATTCTAGTCACATGAACTTCGCGTACAACAACCCGGAAGGACTTAGTGAAGTTAGAAGCTGATAGGCGCATAGGCAACTGAGGACTTCAAAACATTCCCCTCGTATGTCACGTGCTATCAGCAGTACTGCGATCTATCGGCGAAGTTCGGAACTACACTAGTAAACAAGGCTAAAAACAGTACATGTGTGCCGGTATTGGACTCGCCCACGTGGTTGAGTTTAATTTCTTGGAGGGATTTTCCGGTAGTGGTGGTGAAGCACTCTAACGGAAAAGTGTGGAACTATTTTGTTTTGTATTTAATATTGTAAAAGGAGTATTGTTGTCGTTTTAATAATATTTTTTTGAGATTTGTAATAAAAATAATAGTGGTGGAGCCACTATTTTAGATGGGCACTAAACCACCGTGTAAGTGATAATAATGCTTAATATTAGATATTTCTGATAATAATCGGGAGGTGTGGTTCAGGGTATGAATAGAGAATATTATTAAACAAGAGCTGCAGAAAAGAGAGGAATCTTGAGAATCATCCAACGAAGAATGCAGTGGATTTTTAATTGAAGAAAAATCATATTAATGTAAAAAATACAACTATGATTCTATGATAACTTATTTAACTGTGTACCGTATTTAACTTGACTTGCTTCCAGCATCATTCATTTGTAGAAGAGGGATTTTTTTAGAATTGTTCTCAACTTCCCATTGGTGATTCAAATTCAGCCCATGCTCCGTCCGCATCAAACATTTCTAAGCTTCAACATAATTGTAATTGAACTCTTTCCGTGTGTATGAATGAGTATTAATTTTTAACATTTTTACATTATCAAACTTTAGGTATGAAGCTCGCCCCATGGGTGCACCTTGCATAAATGAACCGGCAAGTACGGCTGTAAAACAAGGCAATGCCTCTCCTGACTAGAGTTTCTTGCCATAGTCTACGATAAATAAAGAAAAAAAATCCCTTAATGTCATTGAAATATTCAATGTATCGTTTTCACACTCGATTGTAATTCAGTTTTATCAACTACTAGCCGGCAGACTCGCTTCGCTCGCCTTAACCGTCTAGCCAGGGGGCTCCGCCCCCTGGACCCCCGGGGGGTTCAGGTAATTTCCATTGTGATTAGATAAATTTACAGAAATTGGTGATTTTGGGAAGAATTTTGATACCATTACTTAGTATGCATCTAGGGTCTTAATAAAACATATACATTATATCATATTTAACTCCATGTGGCCTTGAGGTTCTTGAGAAATTATGATCAACTGAATTCCAAAAATCCTAAAATTTGAGATGAATCATGTAACCCTATTTTTCACGTGTTTAGCACCCCAGCTGAAAATTTGAACTTTTTTGGCCTTGTGGTTCTTGAGAAATTATAATCACCTAATTTTTCAAAATCGTTAATCTATGGTTCATTAATTTCACAACTAATTTTTGTTGATTTTCTGATCAATACCTATTTTCACAAAAATTCTCAGGCTCATGTACTGTTACAAATAAAAATTATGTTACAAAATATAATACTGTTACAAAATTATAATTTTGAAACCCTTCTTTTAAAACTCATTTAGGGTCTATACTGGACATGCATACCAAATTTCATCTTATTTGGCTCAGTGGTTCTCAAGAAATTATAATCACCTAAATTTTCAAGAATCGTTAATTTTGGGCCCATTTTGGGGTTAATTTTGAAACCCTTCTTTCAAAACTCATAAAGGGTCTATACTGGACATGCATACCAAATTTCATCTTATTTGGCTCAGTGGTTCTCAAGAAATTATAATCACCTAAATTTTCAAAAATCGTTAATTTTGGGCCCATTTTGGGGTTTATTTTGAAACCCTTCTTTTAAAACTCATTTAGGGTCTATACTGGACATGCATACCAAATTTCATCTTATTTGGCTCAGTGGTTCTTAAGAAATTATAATCACCTAAATTTTCAAAAATTTTCATTGTGATGCAAAATGAATAAGTTCGAAAATAAAGTGTGAGTGTGGAATGAGAAAGATGACAGAATGAAATCAATCTGACAGGTTAGTTAGAGAATGCCTATATTGATATTCGATTTGAGTCACACTTACCTAACACAATTGCCTAATAGGCAGCTTGGCTACTTTTTTACTTTTAAAAACGTAGGCTTTCAGCTATTGAAATTATTTTGGTAGCTCGGGATAAGTTTGCTTTGTTTGAAACAAATTATTATTCATTAATAGACCTAACCTACTGAACTTGCCAGCCAAACAGCTTAAAGGAACAGCTGATAGAAGTCAACCGTTTTTATCATATGGCAGACCCCTTAGTAGCGTTATTTACACTGTCTTTGAACAGCAAAAGACTTTGCACTTTGCATGTAGGCTACCATACAGTCGGAGCCTTGCAATATGTGGGAAACATATGACTGGGTATGATGAAATGTTATTATGCCAGATTGATGATATCTGTTAAGTGCAAATTTCAAAATATTTGGCTGTTTATCATCAAACTTTTCAAAAAATCGTCGATTTTGGGCCCATTTTGGGGCTAATTTTGAAACTTTTTTCCAAGGTACATCTAAGGCCGATACTTAACATGAATACCAAATTTTATCTGATTTGACCTTATGGTTCTCTAGAAATTGTTGTCACCTAAATTTTCAAAAAATCTTCAATTTTGGGCCCATTTTGGGGTAAATTTTGAAACCCTTTCTTAGCACGCGTCTAGTCCCCCTACTGAATACGTGTACCAAATTTTATCGTTTTTGGTCGAGTGGTTCCTGAGAAACTGTGATGAATGAGTGAGTCAGTCAGTGGTATTTTCAAAAATCTTCAATTTTGGGCCCATTTTGGGGTAAATTTTGAAACCCTTTCTTAGCACGCGTCTAGTCCCCCTACTGAATACGTGTACCAAATTTTATTGTTTTTGTTCGAGTGGTTCCTGAGAAACTGTGATGAATGAGTGAGTGGTATTTGGATTATATATATATAGATTAATGAAATAAATATTTCAAAATTAGAAAATCCACAAGTTAAATTAAAATAAATTTAACATAACCTTTTCAAGTGAATTCAACGACTTGCAGTCAAATTTTTATTAAAAATAAGTAGAATTCACTTACTTTGTAGGCCAAACGTTTTCGAGTTGTTGAAACCCATCCTTCAAGGCATCCTAAATATCGATGTTGGTTTGTTGGTTAGAAGAGCTGTGGTTTCTGTATAATGTAGTCAAAAAGTTTGTATGATTTAAAATTCAACTGTTCGTTGAGGATTTTACAACGCAGTTTTCGTCATGGAACAAGAAATCCAGGAAAATAATTTTAACCTCTCAAAATAAAATTTTGATTTTTCTTGCAGTCTGTTTAAAACTACGACCAAATGATCTAATAACCCTTTTTAATATCCATAGAAACTATTATTCATGTAATTATTATATTATAATTGGAGTTATTATTCCTATAATATAATATCCATTAAACTTATAACTATACTGGAACTATGATACTGGTATGACAGAAAAAATATGTTTCTCCTGTGAAAAAACGTTTTGTAGAGAGACGTTTTGGTTCTGAACATTAATAGGGTGTTGTATGTAGAAATAAAAAATATGAAATAATATTGAAATTGCAGGTTTTTCTGAGGAGATTAATTTTTTATAGTTTTTAGTAACGCATATTCTTTCATCAAGGTATTAAAAAATCGTTTGATATGAAAAGCCGTTGATGTTGAACTCCTATTCATCGATGGAACTCTCATTTATGATGACGATTATTTTCATCTTTCCTTCCTCTAAAATGAACCAAAACCTCTAAAACTTCACACAGAAAGCTTCTATTGGCTTATAGAATACAAAAAAGGCCTGAAAGAATTGCTAACCCTCTTTGAAACCGTTCATCAAACTTATAAAATACATGAAAAACAGTTTTTCGAGGAAAAAATCTGAAAAGCACGTCAACATCAGAGCTGTTTGAAGCGCTCAGTTTTTTACGATTCTAGTGAATTTTCCAGGTTTTTCATGAGTTTCTACGATCATGCAGTGTCATTGGAAAATTCAATACTCTTTAGTTCGACAGGTATGTTACATAAAAGCTACAGACATTTCAGAATTTTACACTTTTTTCGTCTTGTGTATTCGTTATATTGTTAAAAATTCTCAGTACCTGATACTTCCACGCAACACTGACCATGTTTCAGGTTAGTCTCTACCCTTTCATAATAATTCTGTTCTTTTTTAGATTGCTTTTGAAAAAATGTTTGTAAAAATATTATTGGATATAATATTCTTCTTACATCTTCACAGATGTTTATTCAAGCTTGTTTGTTTATCACATGATCACTATTAATGATGAAGTAATGTTTTACTGAAGGATGATTGAAATGTTAATTTATATCGTTTACTATTGAGAATTTTGTTATATAATTGACATTAAAATTGATTTTCTTGAGACTTAGAAAATCGTTTTAGTCATTCAATTCAAGATAATAGTAAACAATATCATATGTTCATCAACTACTGTGTTATAAAGTAAAATATTAGAGTTTAGAAAGTAATGATAGTTGACTTCTTTCATGCCTGATGAAACTCGTTGCATTATAAAATAATTATACCACTACCGATGTATATCACTTCAATCATGTCTTACCTTCCATCTTACATTTGGCTTAAAAATGGAAGTCGTAGGACAATCGTTGCATAAAATAGTATTTTCACATAGCCTACCTTGGTTTGTGATATTTTTTTCATGGAAGCCCTTCATTTGTTGAATGAACTTTGATTAAGAATCTTTTTTGCCTGATTTAAAAGAAAGATCAATAGTTTTTTATTGGCAACCGTTGCTAGGCTAAAGCGTATCTCAACAACAACTGAGCATGGTACAACTATTTTTAAAGCAGGTAGTCAATTAGTGAATAATGACAATGTAGGATTTGATAGATTTTACAAAATAGGTTTTTGAGGATACTGATGGAGAAAGGAATTTTACCAAGGAATTTTTTTATTGCTGATGATACCCACATGAGTCCGAGACTTGTGCGTGGGTAATGAGGTAAATGATTACAGATAAATTCCGGACGGTGGAGTGGTATTGGAACCCACGACCGCTTAAACGACAGCAAGCTGAAGTTGCGACTCCCCAACCAACTGCGCTAAGCTACCCGGAATAATGTGATAATCATATTATATAAAAAATAAATAATAAAGTATTAAATAAGTAGAGAAGAGATAACATTGATAGTTGAATAAATCAAAAAAGAAAACATTTTAACCCCAAATGATGCTGCTAACAGCTCCTGTTTCAAAACACACATAACAATAATCAATGAACCGATAAATGAATATGAATATTAACAATAATAATAGTAATAATAATAATAATAATAACAATTTTTTTAATAACAATAATAATAATTTATTTATTTATTTACAAATTGATGATTTCCACTGGGCCTGATGAGACCCGTAGTGGTCAAAACAAATTTAATAATACAATACTAGTCTACAGAATATATACATGTAAGAGTAAATGTATAACTGATATATCAATATTAGAGAATAAGGAAATAAAGAGAAAAATATAATAATAATCTAGAGAAAAAGAACCATGCAATTTATACATGGGGCATAGGTAATTCATTATCCTTATGATTAACCTTATTGTAGATGAGACAGAAATGAAATAAAATAAAAATATGAAGAAAGACAACTCCTCCTTGTTCTTTTAGCATGCATTTCCAAATAAACATCTAATAGGCTGAACATTAACCTGAGGAAGTTAGTATCCAGCAGCAGTAGTTAGGTGCCGGTATACTCGTTTACGAAATAGTGAGAAGGATGGCGAGAGGATGATATCCAGCGGCAGTGAGTTCCACTCACGGGAAGCCGTCACGCTGAACGAGGCATCAAATATCGCCGTTCGGTGATGTGGTATTTGGAGATGAAAACTATGAGTTCGAGTATCTCTGGAATGAATATCACTGAGAAGAACAAGCTTCTTTTTCAAATATTCCGGGCCAGTATGTCCTACAATCAACTTATAGGTAAGACATAGAACGAAGTATAATCGCCTCTGCTCTCTGTACAAAGGCGTAACATGATCATTCCATCGATAATAATAATTTGGTGCATGGCCATAATTTGTTATTCCGTATCTTATTTGTGACTCAACTAGGCTGAAGTACACAGCTAGTTTCGTTTTCGATGGTAGTGTTTCTCTTAGTTGATCTTGATAGCATCTATGTGCTATACTCCTCAGCTTTTTTGTCAGAATTTTGGGAGTGTGTGTGCCATTTCATATTTGAATCCAAGTGCATCCCCAGATATTTCACTGTGTTTGAGTGTTTTATTTTTTTGCAATTGCATGTGTTGATTGAAATGAAACATTTGTAATTGTGACTAACTATTCTATTATTTGGATCAAAGATGTTTATATTTTGTTCTGGGTTATGGAAGACAATTGTTTTGGTTTTTGTGCTGTTTATATGGATGTAATTAATTATTATGAAAATATTTTGTTATTGTGTTTACGTCTCTTTGCACGTTTTCGGCTGCTAATGATAAGATTCTGTTTGAATATAGTAAGTATTATGGTATCATCTGCATAATTATATACTTTTCCTTTGAAATCACAGTGCTTCAGATCACTGATATAATTATAGGTTGAAGAACAATGGTGATAAAAGTGATCCCTGAATTACACTAAATCTCTGAGGCTTTGGGTTACTATTACTATTTCCAAGTCTAACTATTATTTCCCTGTCCGCAAAATAGTTCTTGATGACTTCCAAATCCATTCCTGATAATCCCAATTTACCCAGTTTTCTTATGAGTAATTTGTGTTGAATCGTATTGAACGCTTTGCTCGTATCGAATAATAATAATAATAATAAAATCATTGTAGTCTAGCTATCATTGCTCGAATAACAGAACACTTTTATACTGAATGGTTTGAAGGCATAATGGTAGCAGCTTGGTTTAAAAGTGGAATGGTAATGAACCATGGTGTAGATAGAACGTTTGTGCAGCCGGGGATTAAAGTATATTTATTAGGAATTTTACAGAGAATAATATATAATACTACAGTACTTCCTACTGTTTTTTGGTATCAAGTCGACCTTTAATGTAAGATCGATGATAGCAAATTGCAATAGCGTATCATCTTTGATGGGCGGTGTTGCATGAAAATGATGGAGGAGTATCCACGCTTTGTGATTGGTCCAATTAGTGAGCTTGACATCTAATTACAGAGAAAGGATACGTCTTCAAACAGTGCGATCCTATATCAATCAATAACGCCACAGCCTACTAGAGGTGGCTGGCATTATAAGCCAAGAAACTTTGTACTTTGGAAAGCCTACAGGAACTTAACAAGTGAAGATTGAAAATTTTGTATACACCATGGAAATTTTTATATGTCTATAATAAGAGGAAGTAGGTGGGTGTGTATTTGTGTTTTTCAATCTTACGGATTTCACAAAAAAGGTTTTTGCGATTTTTTTATTTGCTCATTCAAGTGTATAGGAAATATTTTATCAAAGATTTAATTCTATATGAATTATTGTGCTATTATTATAATTATATTGTATTTGGCTTTCTGCTACTTAAATAATTTTCTACCGTTATTGCTGTTAATCCTCTGTTAATTGGAATGATTGTCCAGTTATAAATTATTATTTGAGTATGTACATTTGATACTCTTATCGTGAACGTGAAATGCACTCGTAACTTTTTAAATTAAATGAATTTTCCAAAAACGTACACAAGAATAAAGCTTCAAACAATGAGATTTCCTTATAATTTCAAAGATTTCCTAATGCTATATTTATAAATATTCTAGTTCCTTAATGCACGTTGTTTCAAGTGACGAATTAGAGCCTATTGGTGCCTTTCTCACTTAAATTTACAAATTACAATTGGATCTACAAATAAAAATTCTTGTGAGATTTTTCAGTAACGGCAAATACAACTACGAATAATATCAGTTCGTAAGTTATTATGCAATAAACCACAGGTTTTTGTTTAAACTGGAAAAGCCCCATACTTGAGGTAGGTGAATGAAAACAAGACCATAATGAATAATAAGACATTTATAATACAATAAGACATTCTTTGTAGTGGCGAAGGTGATATTGTGGAAGGTATCCATAATGAATAATAAGACGAAATTGTCACAACCACATTTATTAAAAAATATTGAGAAACTAGTTTCGGTTGTTATACCATTACCAATCTCAATCAAACTAAAACTAAAGTACAGAGAAGCTGAATGATACCTTAATGATACATGGAATGATACTATTTGCTAAGCGAGGAAGAGACTGACCTTCATCAAAGGTAGTGGCTGGCTGACAAGTCACGCCCCCTGGTGGGAGGAGTAACAAGTAAAAATACGAGTCAAATCAATATCTAAAAACTGTGAAAATCTAGAAAGCAACAAAGAAGAAAAATACGTAATAAGGCAAGAATTGAATCAAATTAAAACTAAAAAACTAAAAAATTAGAAGGCAAGAATTAAATAAATTTAAAACTAAAAAATTAGAAGCTTAGTTTTAATTTGATTCAATTGTAGCCTTATTACGTATTTGTCTTCTTTGTTGCTTTCTAGATGTTCACAGTTTTTAGTTATTTATTTAACTCGTATTTTTGCTTGTTACTCCTCCCACCAAGGGGCCTGACTTGTCAGCCAATCACAATCTTTGATAAAGGTCAGCCTGTTTCTCGCTTAGCCATTGATATCATTCCATGTTCAGGAAAAATTCAGCATCTCTGTAGCTGCTCTGTACTTTGGTTTTAGTTTGATTGAGATTGATAATGGTATAACAACCAAAACTAGTTTCTCAATATTTTTCAATAAATGTTGTGACAATTTCGATAATTATGACAATTTTGATATTATTGCGATATCTTCCACAATATCACGTTCGCCACTACAAAGAAAGTTGAAACAAGAACAAGTAGTAGTGATTGATGATCTATCAATTTGATTTCATTTTCATTGAGTCGTCATTATTTTCTATTCTCTTTTACTTTATTGTTTCTTACATTTTTGTTGATTTTTATTGTTCTACTGATATTACTTATTTGCCATTTTTGTTCAATTTTGAATTTCATTGGCTAGCTGCTCCCTGCAAAAGAGTGTGACAAGTCTCATTACAGAGTCAATCACAATGCATAAGCAAAAGGAATCAACTTGGTCTCCGGTGAGGCTGTTTAAGTTTATGACGTTTTTTTCGCGAGTTTGTTTGGGGCTTCAAAGCAGGAAGTAAAGTTCTTGAGGTCTTTTTCAAGGTAATGACCCTCTATTTGCAAGTTTAAGGAGATATACACGTCCCCGTTGGTCGCCCTGGCCTAGGTTCAGGCCGGTTCCTCGCTTTTACTACTTTCATTCAAATTACCTAATTTTCTGGTAGTTGATAAGAGTGAAGTAATCCGAGTAATGCCAACGTCTAGATGTTTTCACCCACAACTTATCAGTTTCAGTTAATGCGTTCACTAATGTCAAAGTTGATGCAAGTCTAGCGAAAACTTCATTTGATTAACTTCGAGATGATGTAACCTCTCCAGTTATTTCTTTACTCAATAAGAAATGAGGGAAAGAAAGAAAAAGTGAAAGAAGAAGAAGAAGAAGGAGAACAAGTGAGAAAAAGAAGATAAAAAATATACATAAGTAGAAATGAGGAGAAATAGAAGAAAAAGCAGGAGGAGGAGGATGAGGAGGAGAAGTAAAAGCTAATAGAAGAAAAAGAAGGAGAAAGAACAAGGAGACAGGAGGAGGAGGAAGAAGAAGAAAAGGAGGAGGAGGAAGAGGAGGAGGATAAGAAGGAAAGTAAGAGAGAGAAGAAGACAGGAGGAGAAGTAGTAGTGGAAGAAGGAGAAGAAGAAGAAGAAAGAAAAGGAGAACAAAGAAGAAGGAGGATAAGGTTTGAATAGGAGTCGTCCGGTTGCCTCTCCTTCTTTCGAACTCATCCAATCATCTATTCTTCAACATTCAAGCAACTTTTGCATGAAAGGAACTTGTGCGTTCGATTTGTTGGTCTCTTCTCATCATTATTGTAATACTTCTAGGCCTACTTCATCTTTCCTAATCTATCTCGTCCATTCTCTTTCTTTCTACATGCTAGTTCAATGTCGCTCCTTCTCCTCGTCTTCCATCTTCTGCTCCTTCCTCTTTTCTTTTTCACAGTATTATACATCTTCACCTCGTTTTTCTTCTCTTACATCACTTAGTTCTCCTTCTCCGCTTTCTTCATCATATCATTTTTCTACTCTTTCTGCTCCTTTCTGCTCGTTTCTTCTTCATCTCTCTCTCTCCTTCTCCTCCTCCTCTTTCTCTTCCCCCTTCTCCTCCTCCTCTTTCTCTTCCTCCTTCTCCTCCTCCTCCTCATCCTCCTCCTCCTCTTCCTTTTCTTCCTCATCCTCAACCTTCTCATCTTCCTACTCCTCCTCCTCCTCCTCCGCCTCCTCCTCAACCTCTTCCTCCTCCTCCACTACCTCTTCCCCTTACTCCTCATCCTTATCCTCTTCCTCTTCCTCCTCCTCTTCCTCTTCCTCCTCCTCCTCCTGTCTTCATCTTCTCTTCTTTATTCTTCTACTATTAGGTTTTTCTCCTCCTCCTTTTTCTCTTTTATCTTCTCCATCAACTCATCTTTTTCTCCTTCTCCCTCTCCTTCTCCCTCTCCTTCTACCTCTCTTTTGTCTTCTACTCCTTTTTCTTTGTCTCCATCTACTCCTTTTTCTTTTCATCCTCCTCCTCCTCGTCCTCCTCCTCTTGTCTTCTTCATCTTCCTTATTCACTCCTCAACTATCCTCCATCTTCCCCAATGCAACTATTCAATCAGTCGCCAGTTGCGATCACCCACACGGTCTCTCAGCTGGTTGGCAAGTGCAGCTGGAGTTCGCCTCAGCCTTCAATTTATTGGCCTTTGATAGCGGTCGTTCGTCCGTGACGCGAACCAGGCACTTGGGGCGCCATCTTGTGTGACGAGATGCACTCGAGCAGCAACTTATCACTTGGCCAAACTCACTTGAACCATTCACAGCAACGGGTTCAGCAATTGTGCGTGAGTGCTAATGTAGCCTCCTATGTCGATCCATCTCAACCAAAAAAAATACTCCGTAATAGGTTAGGAGAGCCAGATTGATTCTAAATGAATTTCCAATCATAGAAGACTAGCACTCTTTTAAAGAAAAGGACATTTTAAATTCTTTAATATTGTCAAGGCCACTCGTACATTCTCTCAACTAAGCGCCTGTTTAGACAATTAGCAGGGATGAACCCCGAATTGTTTTTGGGGGACATCAGCGTAGAAAATATTTTCGGAGGAATATCATCAAAACAAAAGTCCTCAACTCCATAAAATACACAAATACAGCTTTTTTTAAACGTTGATGATGATTTTCGAAAGGATACATCCCCTTATCCCCCCTGGATTGATTTGCACCTGATGATTAACAGTCTTTCGAAGGATGTAACATTTGATAAATTTTATTTGTATGAAATTGGCGTCATTATATTTTTGAAGAAGTTATCCAATATTAAGCAATGTTTGATATGATTGATTCAAATTCTTTATATTTGACATTAGAAAAATAAAAATAAATCATTACATCACTTCAAAAAATCTTCATGGTATTGGTGGCTAGACGGTGAAATGTTATGTATCTTACAGATCAAATCAAATTTATTTTTCTTCAAATGTACACTGACCTTACATCATATTGTTACATAAATAACAAAAAATTCTGAATGAAACTGAATTAATATTCTTCTCCTGAAACTAGTATTTAATTACATTAAAGACACTAACGGCAAGGTGTTATAGATAACCTTTGATATAGATATTGTTGTACACATCCATTAAAGTGATGTTGAAATAATACTCTCATTATAAGAACGCAAAATACTTTCGTATCATTCTTCGTCAGTTTTATTATCAATCGAACTAATACAGAGTAGCTAAATACAAATTATACTCTTCTTAGACAAATACTGTTTTTTTTTTTTTTAAAGGATGGGAGCTTCACAAAGGCACAGCTCTATGATGAAGGTCTATCATTGGCTGATACTGGACACGGCCATTAGTAACAAGAAATAATTACCACAACACTTAGTAGGGTTTCTAAAGGTGAATTATTGATATTACATATTCTGTATTAATTAAGTTGAACTAAAAGAATTTTGTGACTATGTTTCTGATTGATAAATTGTTATTTGACTTTTGATTAATTTTGAATATAAACAACACTGATAAACCAGTAGAAACAGGTCACCAAACACAAATAAAATTAACAATAATATCATAAACGTAAAATTTTTGTCAGGCTTTTTCAGTATTATCAAAATTTTTGTATGTATGGTATATGGAGATTGCAGTTCCGTATCTCCCCCACGAAACAATCGAATTTAAATTTTGATAAATCGACATCTATACCAAACCTGAAACTAAACCTAACGTTCCTTTCATATCGTCTTTCGATCATCACAGTCAATTATTGTTCCGTGGGGAAGGTTTGGAAGTAATGATTTCTGTTTCATTTATATTTCTTATAATTTCTAATGTAATAGAAAAAATAAAAGACTCTTTTATATATTTCATTCATAGTATTTGTCTGGGAAGAATAATATAATATATTTAAAGCAACTCTGCATTTTAGTTCCAGTTTGATTGAGATTGAAAATGACGATGCAGTCAAAACTATACTACTCCGTGTGTTTTTAATAAAAGGGGTTCTTACAACATCAGTTTTATTAATGACTTCTATAACTACTGAATTATGATAAAAATTGAGTGATGATTGGTCACGCTAATGCTTATGCGATTGTGATGTTCAGTTACGGCTTGTGTGACTGCGCTTGGATGGGTGACCGTGTTTCAATTGCTTGATGTTTAAGCGTTATTATCACTTACCCGGTGGTTCGAAATAGCAAGTCCATCATGTTCTCCATAAAATGACTCAAACGGGGAGGTGGAACTATCCGAAGGGTCTCCCCACCAATAAAAAGCCTTACGCTTATTTATTTTTTATTATAGAATTTGAGCTGCACAAAAGGGGCTGTGACAACATCAGTCTTATTAATTACTTCTATAACTACTGAATTATGATACAAATCTAGATGCACTGCCCAGGATATTAAATCCTGTATGCATGAATAGAGTACATAATACAGTAACACAGTATATTCATACAAATAAATATAAAACTAAGTCGTAGCCTACATGTTTAACGCATTGTAAATGTTCAAGCTCTTGAGAAATTTGAAGGTAATTCGACTTGCCAGAAACAGAACAGCTAAAAATTTTTCTCCTTTCTAGATGGTTGATCTTTGAATGCGAGTATGTGAGACAAATAAATTGCAGTAATCAGCTTATCCAATGTTTTCCTTGCATGAATGATTTGCTACGACATGTGACTGATCTTAGACCTTCCTTTAACATTCCATCTTTGACTTCCGTTTCTTTCCAATTTTTTCTTTTCTTTTTTTACTACATATCCATTTATCATTGCACAGCTTTTATTGATACATCATTACCTCCAATTTTAATTATATTTTTTCTTGCTTTCAAAAACTATCTTTAAATTATTATTTACTAGTTGTTTACCCGTGCTTTGGAACGAGATATTTAAATTACACATGTGATAAGTATGGATTTCAATCACCAATGCTAATACCATTCCAAAAAGGGAATTGGGATATGCAATATTGATATGTAACAAACGCGTTGTTTTGGCTTGTGATTTAAACCCTTTTTTATATTGCATCATATTGCCTTTCATGTATCAGCTGTTTTAGGAGCTTCCTGCACCTAAACTCATTTTAAAACAGTGAAATTTGAACATTAATTTTAAAAAGTCTGAAAGGAAAATCAGAAATCGAGCTTCATGATGCACTGAATCAAGTTTAGAAGAAGCTTTGTGCCAAATTTATAGTGTTCCAAATTAGCCTTCTTTCTCTTATCATATAGACTCAAACATCAGTGAATAAATATTAGTCTTCTTAAACATGGAATAAAATAAATCAGTTGGTTTTGAAGAAATTGACAATTTATCAAACTCCCAAATATATAGGCCTAGAACATTTATCAAGTTCGAATTCCTCAGCTCTATCATACTTGGGACTCTTGCAATGGCGGATATTGGCAACAGCAGTGAATAGCCGACAGGAATCGATGAACGCTATTTCACAAAAATATTTAGTCACCGCCGGAAATTGAACCATGGACCTCCCAATTCTGGCAGGTGTCTTAACCACTAGGCGTCTGTAACCCTTTTCATAACTCTAGCAGCACCCATTTTATACTTGACTATAATTATAAGCTTGACTATTTTATACTTGACTATAATTATAAGCTTGACTATTCTATACTTGACTATTTTATACTTGACTATTTTAACTTGACTATTTTATACTTGACCCATTTTATACTTGACTATTATAAGCTCGTATATATCACAAGTTGGTTTTGAAGGAACTGACAATTTATCAAATTTTCAAATGTATAAAGTATAGTATATAGTACATATTAAATCATTTAGAATTAATATTTAGTAGATTTTAATTGAAATTTATAGAACGATTCAGTGTTGCAGAACATAACTAATGGATAATCCAGGTGACTCAAGTCCGTGAGAAAATATTTCGAACATGGAATCGGGAAGCAATCTTCCACTACCACAAATGATGCTCTGTATCGTAGTAAGGAGGACGTGAGGAAGAGAGACAAACCTGCGCACAGTAGAATGCGCATTGTCTCTTTTCTGTTGTTGTTGTTGTGAAAAACGGCGTGTATGCCGCTATGTGGTGGGGATGAATTGTAAGGGATGTGGCATCGCTCCTCTCTCTCTGCTGTTTTGGTCTGTATGGAAGTATTTTCTCGCAGACTTTAGTTTCAATAAATTTAAACAAAAAATATATCCTTGCCTCCAAATTTCAATTATTTTCAAGTGAATGAATTGGAATATCTAATTTTGCATAATTCAATATATTGTAATATGTTGCCTTTGTGCTCTTTAATTTGATGACGTTTATCAAGTGTAATGAAAACCTTCCAAGTAAACTTTACAAGTCTGTTTTTAGTTGAGGAAGTCTTAGGGAAGGTTCATAAATACTGACTTGAACATTTTACAATATTTGTGCTATTTTGTTGTATATTATAGCATGCATATTATTATTTTACACATAGAAGTTACAAAATACAAAAAAACAGTATAGTCCACTTACCTTTCATTATTCCAGTATTAGATTTGTAGGTACGAGTAATATGTGATTCGCTTACCTGAAAAAACAGATTGTTGTTGAGAATAATATAATAAATATATTTAAATTCACAATAATCGAGTCAAATCTTGATAAAACAAACACAGATTCAAATTCAACTGAATTTTCATAGTTGCCTTGAATAGAAGATCGCATACAATAGAACCAGGAGCGAACCGGTGGTGGAGGGGGGTTATAAAGGGGATGAAAATTCTCAAATAGCACTGTTAGCTCCACCATTTCTAGCTTCACCACTTCCATTGTAACAAACAATCATTTTTCAAATTTTTAATTATAGAATTTTATGCTTGTGAAGAATTTATTGAACTTTATCTAAAAATCTCGTTTAGGATAGATACTTCTACATAATTGAATCAATATCAGATGTTGAATAGATTCTATTCTCTATATGAAATCAGTCTGTTTTTATGCTATTTTCTGTATCGCTATCAGTACTAAAATGAATAATAAGACATGAAGCTGTCACAACCACACTTATTGAAAACCGTGAGAAACTAGTTTCGGTTGTTACACCATTATCAATCTCAAACAAACTAAAACTAAAGTATAGAGTAGCTTAATATATACTAAACACATAATGATATCTAGTGGTTGAGAATGAAAGTGCTTCTCATAAGCTGACCTTCATTGAAGGTCTGTGATTGGCTGAAGGCCTTAACAAATCACGCCCACTGGTGGAAGGAGCAACAAGGATTAAACATTGTTAAAATCAAGAACAAAAAAGAAACAAAGAAGAACAATACACAAGTAGGCTTAAATTAAGCAATTAAAATAAAATACAAAAATGAAGCTAAATGAAATGCAGTCAAGGTCAACCGAGAAAAACAAGAAAGTACTGTTATTAAAGGGTAGGCCAGAATTATGATGAAACCAAGTTAGTTGTATTATCTGTACTACTTCTATACCATGCTGCTATGTGAAAGCATACCTATTATTCGTATGATCTATATAAATCTTGGAATGGATAATACTGTATAAAATGTATGGTTCCTGCATTCCGGCACATGCTCCATTTTTTTATAACCGAGCTTGCCTTAACCTGAAACTCATTTAGCTTATTAAGAATTGTTAATATTAGTCACTAAAACAAGTACAATATTTTATTATTTAAAAACTAATTTACTCTCCAAAATGTATAATAATTTGATTTATCCACATTATTAAATTTATATCAAATTTTTTCATTTACATTTTATACTACATTTTAAGCTCAACTGATTTCAGAATATGAAATTTCTAGTTGGCTCTTTCGGCTGCATTATAATCTAGCTATCATTGCCCGAATAATAGCACACTTTTATACTGGATGATACGATGGTATGACAACAAGCTACCACAGTTTTTAAAGAGTCCTCAATATATAGAAATTTTTAAAAAACAATTGAAAATATTTTTAGTTGATGAAGCTTATTATAGTGTACAGGAGTTCATTTCACATCAAAATTAAGCCTCACCTCAACTAATTGCAATAGTGCATGGTAACTAGTGTCTAAGATTGTATAATTGTTAATCTGACTTGTCTTAAACTCCTTAACTGGAGTCTCCAAGACGTAATCTACAAAAAAAAAATAAATAGTATGACAAATTAGCCTGGTATGATAATAATAGTTACAAGAATAACGATACATTATTCTAATAGTGCGATTCTGTAACCGGGGTTTATGTGTTTTATCTTCAGTATAATGTAGGTATAGTATGATTAGATGCGGTTTGATAAGAATACAGCGTTTTAAAATTGAACAAACCTTTTGAAATCGGTCCAGTCACTATTGGTGGATGCAGGGGCCGATGTACTTCTGCCAGGTAACGATAGTCTTGGCATGATTCGCAGTGTAATCGGCCGTCTTCTCCTAATGCTATAGTCTGTAAAAGTGACAAAAATATTCCTCAGTATTTGTTGATCCATGAGAACCTGCGAGTATAGGGTAGTAAATATTTTTATTTAGGTGACATGCAGAACTGTTTAAAATACATAAAAAACTGAAATATTTCTTACTTGAGGCAGAACAAGTTTTCGGGCAGAATGCCCATTATCAGTGCCTCAAGCATCCTGGATACTGCTCGAAAAACATGTTCTGCCTAAAGTAAGAAAGAAATATTCCAATTTTTTATTTATTTCAAACAGTTCTGCATGTCATCCAAGTGAAATTGTTAGCTAAAAATATTTTAATTGATAAAATGATTGGTTGAATAGTCGATATATTGATCTTTTAAAACAACCTCCATTCCCACTCATAGGGATAATACAGGTGAAATGATGATTTAAATTAAATGAGATTATAATATCGCATCTAGAATATTAATTTTACAAATTATATGCTTCTGATTACTTTGATGCTTTATTAGAACGTAATAATGATTATTTATAATAATAATAATAATCATTATTATTATTATTATTATTATTATTATTATTATTATTATTATTATTATTATAATTATTATATCGTGTGACCTGGCTGTCTCAGGTCTCCTTTCAGAGTTATCAGGTCGCACCTGAATAAGTTTAGAGCCTCTGATCATGTCTGTAATAATAGCTAACAATGATTATTCTTTTTTAAGAGATTGATGAGCATATTATAGTTGGAATAATATTTTAAGATAGTGATCGTTTAACACATTCTACACTCTCATTAATAGGGAGAGTGCAGTGTTTGAATGGAAAGAGATGATTTTTACTCTCATCTGGAATATTTCACTAAGTGGATCACTAAAGAGCTGTGATGCTGTATTGATGAAAAGATTGATTAAAAGGTTGATAATAATCTTTTAAATTATTCTGCACTCCAACTAATGAAAGTATTAAGGGATTTAAATGGAAACGGGCTATAAAATTTCATCTGAAATATTTGAAATAGGAGATCCACTTGGAATTGAGATGCTGTATTTTCAGTCAGTAAGAATAAGAATTATATATCCACCAAAATGACAGAAATGCCAATCTCAATCGAAAAATGAACCAATATCTAATGATCTCCCCAGCATCCCTCGCTGTTGTGTACACAGACAGCACATAAATACCAGCATTCCACAGAACGTGTTTGATTTTAAAATGGTGCCTTTCCATTTATTAATATAACTGGCTGTAGAGGAACAATAGACTTTAAGCCCATTACTGTTTCTATTTCTAAATTACCACTATAGGCCAAACATTTTGAGGTTCTGTTTATCCTCGAGTGCTGGGTGCTCCCTTAGAAGCAAATTATTCTCCACTGTGCAAGTACCCCGAGAAGCAAATTATTCTTCAATGATGCTCCACTGTGCAAGCACCCTGAGAAGAAAATTATTCTCCAATCATGCTACACTGTTATCTTCATTTTTCATGCAGAGCATGCTAAAAATTGTATCAGCAAAATGAAGTGATGAAGCATCGATAGTTGCTTCACTGATTAATTAGCATAGACTAATTAATTAATTGATAAATTAATTAATAATTATCCACTGACCTGACACTGAGCAAATGGAGTTTCTTGGTGCAAATGTGTAGGGTGAGAGGAAGCCCACCGAAAGTCGTTTTCCCGAGTCATCGTAGCCCTCAGGTGTTGTGACGTCATTATCATTGTCTTGACACTTATCGTCATCTTTGGTTACGTGGATTCGGAAACCACCCGGGCAATTGCCTCCTCCTTCCACCTGTCACAAAAATATGATAATTTCAATAATATGTCATAAAAAAACATTAGGTTATCTAGATTAACATTGACCCATAATACATACAGTATCTACAACAAATAAGACAATTATCCATGTATTTATGTATTAGGCCTACCTACTTTGTGGCAAAACAAGCCTAAAGCCTTTGAGACTTCCTCCAAATGGGAAAAAACATAATATTTTAGGCCCGTATTTATGAGCCTACCTTGAGGATTCCTCATCTCAAGGGAAGCTTGAGGAGCATTCACTCAACAAGTTTTTCAAGTCTCCCTTGAGTTAAGGAAGCCTCAAAGTATTATTGACTAGGAAAGTCTCAAGGTAGCAATCACTTGAAAGGCTTCCTTGAATTGAAGAAGCCTCAAAGTGAGTTAATAAAATAATACGAGCCTAAAATATGTTTTGCTTCACTTGAAAAGTCTTCCTAGAAAATTAATCATTCTGAATTTATTGAAGCTTAAGCCCGAACTAGAGGCAGGGAGGACGTGAGAGTGGATTTGCACCGTTATGCTGGCACTCAAAGAAACTGGCAATACATTTCAATTAAATTATTTAATAAACTATCTCTTGAGGTCAGACATTTGGAAATTAAGCAATTTAAAACATATATTAAAACCATTCTTTTAAATAAATGCTTGTATTCGATTGAGGAATTTTTGGTATAGAGACAAATTGTTTGTTATGTGTCACATCTTTAATATTTATGAGTGTTATGACATGTAGACATGTAAATTGTTATAACTGATTTTGTGACGATTGTTTTAACATTTGAAAATGTTTGTGGCAATAAAAAATGATTGATTGATTGATGATTGAATAACGTTCCTTCAGTGTCCCATGACTCGAGGGGATTTTAAAATGCCTATATAAATACGTTTTCTCTTGATCTTGAGCCAAGAGAAACTGGGAAAATGTTTATAAATACGGCCCTTAGGGTTCTAAGGTTAAAAATATTCTTCATAGTTTAAAAATATCCTTAAACAGGAGTGCACATAGCATAATTTTCTCTAGAAGAGAACTTTTATTTGAGCATACTGAAAAACTGAAAAAATTGAATTATCTATCACTTTTTTTCATTTTATTCACAGGTCAAATATAATTTACACAGCCAAATAAGAGGGTAAAGCACACATTATATGAATGATTATTCATCAAATTATTCCATATTATACAGTACTTGATGCTCCACAGTCCACAGCCCAGAATCAAGGTTATGCAAAAATGATTATATCGGTATACCCAATATCAACTATACCTTTGTTTTAAACAAGATTAATAAACATTATCATTGTTTCTCAATAGTGAGTGGAGCCATGTTTTCACATCCCTTGAATTCGAGAATCGATTTCCACAATGATATCACGAAAGTTCGATACAACACTCTTAGTTCCACGTCATCGATAATTGCAACACCAATGAGGATCTGCAAATTCAGCAAAAATGAACATCCCGTTATTCCAAACTTTGCTGTCCTCTGTATCCTCTTTACGTTTAATCCGGAGTTTGGGCACTTCTACCCCCCTTTTATCTCCCACTCACCGGAATATGGGCTCCCCTAACCCCCCCTTTCATATCCAGCCCCCCTTTTCATCTCCAGCCCCCCTTTTCATCTCCAGCCCCCCTTTTCATCTCCAACCGCGCCCCCCTGAAATCAGCCTTAGCAACAAAGGGGAGAGTCAACTATAGATAAGAGTTGCTTGCATGAACGTATACAGTAAATAATATACATTATATAGGTATACATGTGCTCATATATACATGTGTGTGTGTATAGAGCAGCATGTTTTGCATAACTTTTGAATTTTATCCACCCGTTCTGATCGGTCATGTCTGGGTCGTTTTTTGGGTCGGGAGGGAAAGTGGAAGAATTGATCCCTTTTTGTGCCTGTAAATTCCATTGATCCAATATACATAGCATTCTTGTAGTGTAGCGGGGCGGAAAGAAATTCCCATGGTTTCAGCGTATTAGCTAGTGTTTGCGTATAGATATAATAGTAGTGTTTCACAATTTTGATTCAATTTCTTAATATAATGTTCGATAATTACTTTTGAACAATCAATAATTTTATGAGAAAGGTGAATAGTATTTTCAGTTCCAAATATTTTACCGAAATTGCATTTTATGAACTCTTTTCAATTGGTTTTTAGTATTCCGTTTGGGTGAACTTTGAAATCAATTGCTTTAAGAAAAATAAAACATTATTTTTTTCGGTGTGGAGTTTTCGGTCTAAAGCTTGTCTTTATGAACTAAAATCAAAGTTTTGGAATATGGAACCAAGTCAAAATTTGCGAGAACAATTTTGGGCTCTTAAAAGTATCTTTGTATTCATTGTATTATTCTCAATGAATAAACAAAAAAACAGATAATAATAGAGAAAGAATCCCATCTGTTGTTTCATTTCTATTTTTAATCGTTGTTTCTTATAATGTGTCCGTTTAATAAATTTCATTGAATTGTGATAATTATTAAGGACGGACCCGACAGGGCCGTTGTTCGTCCATCTGTCTGTCTGTGCTCTAGCGCTAGAATGGACGATTCTAGACTCTTAAAATTTAGTATACACCTTTCTCATAGTCAAAGTAAGATCGCTGTTGATTTTGAAGTTCGGGTGTGGAATATAAAAATAATTACGGTATGAAACAGATCTCCACTATAGGCTCTAGGTTAGTTTTGGCTAGTTAATTATAAAACATTGGACAGTTCATTTCGAATTCAAACCAATTTTTAAAAATAGTTCCACCTTCTCATCATCCTCACCCTCCTCCTTCTTATTTTTCTTTCTCTTTTCTTCTTATTCTTTCACACATCTCCACCACAGTTCTCTCACTCTATAACAATTTTTCACATTCAACCTACTAAACGATTTTTTTCTAATAAGTTTCTCCCAGTAGTCCAAATTATTATTCCTCCCTATGTTCTTCTGACTTTTAATCTCTTTACCCACCTCTTCCTCCATTTACCTCTTCTTCCACCTTTCGCAAATATCTCCCCCTATTTACTCCCTTAAAAGTTCTCCGTTTACCTTTCCCCCACAAGTACAACTAATTATCATTCATTCATTCACTACCTGATTGAGTTAATGCTGCGGCTAAGTTGTGAGCTAAGTTAAGCTACAGCCTCTCTATTAGAAAGGGGGATCTTGCGGCAACTCCTAATCCCCACTAAATTAATAAGACGGCACTGAAGGCTGAATGTTCCTAAGTAATAACAGGATAAGAGCAGAATTATGTTGATTTGTAATAGAAGGAGAGATATTCGGATGGCTTTATCCGAGTAAATTTACAATGTGTAGGAATTATTACTAGATAATCATTCATTTCTTGTAGCTTATTGGTTTTAAGTAATTACTGAAATATATTTGGTTTGACTGGTAATAGCGTTTCTACCAGAGCTGAAGTTTTACAAATTTATTGTATAATATACAATATTGTATAAAAACAGAGTGATCATAAGCTCGTGCACATGTAAATAAACGTTTCTGTAAATAGTAGTTTCGTTTAATTAAGGCTTCTGCAAGATAGCATCCCATGTAATACCGTAATGCTAATGTAATAACTAATCTAGACATCACTGAAATGGATACTGGCTACATTAAGTCTGTAGTATTGTTTACTTGTTCCAAAAACTTATCGTTTTTTCAAGAGCAGAAAATCAAACATGAAATTTATGCATTCAGTACTGAGCGAGGCAGATATTTTGAGCATTTGTTGTAAAAATTCAAATAATTTGTGTATATTGTACTAATAATTAATTCCTGGATTTCTTGTTCCATGACGAACTGCGTTGTCAATATTAACTTTTCATGTGAAATTTAACGACTTGCAGTCAAATATTTGTTAAGAATAAGTATAACTCACTTAATCTTTCGAAAGCGCTCGGCCAGATTAAGTGAGTTATTAAGTGACTTATTCTTAACAAATATTTGACTACAAGTCGTTAAATTTCACATGAAAAGTTAATAATAATTAATGTTTTTAAATATATTTGGTTTACGTTTTTACCATTCGATTACCTTCTGATCACTCTGTAGTTGGCGCACCACGAGAATGGCATCGGCTGACAATTAATTAGTGTGATGGAGGAAGACTCCAGTGCGCATGCGTATGGTTATGAATTTATAGTATGGAATACTCTGCAGCTTTCTGTAGATGTGGTGAAGACTAAATTTGCTTGTTTTGTTGTTGATTGAAACATCGTTTGTTTCTCCCTTCCCAAGTACACCGTTCACTTTTCGGCTGATACCATTCACATGACACACCAACTGTACCAATAACAACTATTATTACTGTAGCCTTCTCAGGTTGCATCTTTTTGAGGTTAAGTGGAAGAAAATACTTCAAAGACTCAGTTCCACTGAAAGTGTGAAAGATTTCTTTTTTCACCAACAAATCTCAGTTCCAAACTGTTATACTAAACAATAATTTTTTAAATTTCACTGCAACTTATATAAGTTGTTTATCTAAGACTACGTTATAAAGTAGTATATGAGGTTGGAGAATAATTTCATAACATTACTTTATCCATGCCTAATAAAATCTGTTGCATAATGAAGCTATTATAAAACTGCTTTCACAATCTTATACAAGTTTTAGAGTCTACTAGACCAATCAGAGCTAAGAATTTCTTCAATGCAGTGTCAAAATAAACATTATGAAACTCTTAATTCAGCTTATTTTAAAATTGTTACATCTTGAATTCAAATTCTGGTTTTATGTTTACATTTTTAAATCAAATTCAGATTGACTTAGATTTCAAACGTACAACCGAGCGTCAGCAATTAAGTATCCAAGGTTATGTCAAATTGAGTGACTTACCCAAGTAATTGACTAGTAATTATCGGTAATCGTGTGATGTATGCAACGATCGTATTTAACCTCGTGAGATATTTAGAGCACTCGCTTCGCTCTTGTACTAACTCACATCTCACTTGTGGCTTAAAGGCAGTCGTAGTACAGTATAATCGTTGCATGAACTACCATTGTGGTTTAGATAATTATATTGAATGGAATTTAAAGATAAAAGGAAAAGGAATTGAATTGAATTTAGAAATAAAGGATAAAATTGGAGATGAAAAGAGGAGAAGTTAGAAGGAGAGAAAAATAGAAAGATGGACAAAAAGAAAATGAGTGATGGAGCAGGACAGAGGTAGAAAAATGACAAATTAGAACTCCTCCTTCTGGGAACGGCAGCATTCTTGAGAGATAATCACAAGGCTTATAAACCGGGAAAACCACTCGGTTAGGGCTGAATTAATAAAATTTGGGAACAACTTCAAGAAGACGTCGCTGCTGCATCAAATTTTGATGCTGACGAAGCCTAAACTCTTCTTCTCAAGAGCCTTAACAAGATTTAATTCTCGTAAAACGAGCTCGTCAGCCAAAGAAAGAATAGAAACTGTGCACAGATGATGAACGATATTTGAGACCGGTTATTCGATGTAATGATTATTGGCAAAGCTTGATTTTATTGTATTTTGTAAAAATGCCTATTGGAGAAAATTTTTTCGTATAGATGGTGAGTTATACTTTGGAAAATATCTGTATGTATAATATAGTACTTTGACTGCAGGTGACTCTTCAAACCTCGACGTTCTGTTATGGGTTCTAACACTTAAATAATGATGGCTCCTCTTGAAAGTAACATTTGAACTTCATTTACACAATTAACTTACGACAGACAATAAGTAATTATCACACATGAAAATCAATAAAAGAATCAGCAATCCAATAACTTCAAACTAATAATGAATATTTCTGTAACAAGATTGATCACTGTAGAGAATTAATTATTAACTGTCAATAGGCTCATCAATATTTCAATAATAAGTGTCAAACAAACTCAATAAGAAATGTCTAATAAATGGTTATTAAACTCAACAATAAACTAATCACACTTAAAATACTGAGTCACAACTTCACTGAATAAAGCAATGCGTTATACTGCCACGAGAAGAAGAATGTCAGCTGCCACAGAAAGATCTGTCTCAAAAACTTATTATGAGTCCTGCTAAATAGAAAATGACTCACTGCTGACAAACAGCCCTTTTAAAGATTTGAATTTGAGGTTTTATCCCAGATCTTTCTGTTGGCATTATATTGTCAAAACAGATAAGCTGTCACCTGGGATACCCTCAAAAATACTAGAAGCCATTTTCCAAATAAGAATAAAAGAGAGCAATGAGACGAAGACAGAAAAACAAGTTTTCACCTGTTGTCGATTCTGGAAGTAACTGTTATTGTTTGGATGTCGCTCTCGTCTTCCTTTGAGTTTCCTAACAGTTATGTTTTGGACAAAAGAGTGTACTATATCAACAAGGAGTGAAGTAGTCCAATTGCTTTCCTCACTAAGCTAACCAGATTGTATCAGTATGACATGCCTACTGAAACAAATTCTGAAGCTCTATGTACAACAGTCCATTCCCACCTTTAGGCAGGATCTGGCTGCATAAATAAGTGTGAATACTATCCAACACACCCCTGTGCTACTTCCTGCATACAAGTCATTATTCGACAAAGACGTTTGGGAAGCAACCACATAACATCATAATATATAGGAAATGAACAAAAGTCAATTCACCTAAGACACAATAAGGCAAGTAGTTGATAAGATGAAGATTAATATGACGATGTAATAAGATGAAATTTATGATAATAAGGCGATGTCTACAGCTTAGCCCTCAACAATAACCAAATCAACAGACAATGTTGATGATTTCTCAAACACTGGGTTAACATTAAATATTGTTGAAGTAGGAGTGCAGACTCGACACCTTGCGAATTTTATTTGTGAGGGTATATAATGGTTATTTGTGTAACTAGTGTGCAACGTCCACTTCTTTGACGGATTTAGCATAGCATTAATTCTTGATTTCCATGGCTTTGTTGTGCTTGTCTTGGGGCATGACGAGATACGCGCGACGGTCCATGTTTAGCACTTAAATAGAATTAAAAAAAGTTCCTACATTTTTTTTATAGTAATTTGACGACTGTACCTGCAGTAACCTAATGGCTATGTAACTGAAATTGCGTTGATGTGTCATACACCGCTAGAGCTATGCTCATCATAATGCGGTTTCATGTGACAAAATAATAATTCAGTGATGTCAACATATTTTCACAGCTTAAGTAAACAATAGGAATTTTTTTATTTCTCATCTATGAAGGTAATAATCTCTCTTCTCCCCTCTCCCACCATATTAATCTCTCTCTTAAACTCTCTTTTATCTGTGTCTCTCTCACCACCCCTTTCCTCTTTTTCACAATCTTTCACCCCTTTCCCATTCAGTATCACTCTTTCTCGCTGTAACCATGTGGGAGATCTGTTTATCGCTTGACCGCTTTGCCTTGCCATGCACGTTTGGGAATACACGAGTCAACAAAGGTTGTAACCAAGTTTATACTTGCTCTCAAATGTTAATTGCTGGCTTAAAATGTTCTGCTACAATATTACAGAGTGGGTGTTACGGCTCTTTCATATCACTACCAACCAGCTACACTCCAAAGGTCGAGTCTGTTATGCTCAAATGAGTCATTCCAACACAATAAATTGTACCTGCTATCTGAATTTTACTACCAAAACCTTTGTAATATCAGGTGGAAGTGTGAGAATGATTTACGTTACTAGGATTCTAAATAGGAAAACTATTATTAATCCAGAAATGGAAGTATTGCAGTTGAAATTGGAGCAAACACGGTTTTATTCAAACTCTAATGCATTTTTTAATAATTTTTATTGAATTCTACTGTCGAAAATTTATTTTCCTGCAACTTTTCCATAGTAATTCACCAGATAGGCTATAATCAACAGGAATCACATTTCCAGAGACCGATCAGGATGTCCTACCATTGCCTTCATCTATATAATAAGATAGAGAAGAGGTGCTTGTGTGTGCAGCTTATGTCAGTCTTAAAGGTTTGGCACAAAGCTTCTTCTAACTCGATTCAGCGGAAATTAGACTCCAATTTTTTATTTTCCTTTCAGACTTTTTAAAATTAGTTTTCCAATTTCATGGGCAGGAAGCTCACAGAGCAGCTGGTGCATGATACATGCAAATAAGCCTTGTCACAAGCCAAAGCAACACATTTGTTCCATATTAATATTGCAGCTCCTAATTCCCATTTTGGAATTGTATTGACATTGATGGTTTAAATCCATGTATCACATGCTTAATTCCAATATCCTTTTGCAAAGCACAGGTAAACTGCTAGTAACTCAATATAATTATATAGTTGAATATTGTAAAATAAGCTTCAAATAATGCTTCAATTAAATGCTGGAGACTTGAATCATGACTGCGTGCTATATCCACTTTCAACCAAGGGCCTTGTATCCACAAGGCGTTTCTTTAGAGCCAATAGAATAATTTTCTTTCAATTCTTGCTGCCAATCATAATACAGCATGCTGGTCCCGCCTTCTAAACAATTACTATATGTTTCTTTCTAACCAATAGGAGCAATTGCTCGAAATGGTGGCAACCAATTATGATACAGCTTGATGGGTTCACCTTCTCACCAATTGAAAGGCGTTTCTTCTCAACCAATAGAATCATTTGCTTTCAATTCTTGCTGCCAATCATAATACAGCATGCTGGTCCCGCCTTCTAAACAATTACTATATGTTTCTTTCTAACCAATAGGAGCAATTGCTCGAAATGGTGGCAACCAATTATGATACAGCTTGATGGGTTCACCTTCTCACCAATTGAAAGGCGTTTCTTCTCAACCAATAGAATCATTTGCTTTCAATTCTTGCTGCCAATCATAATACAGCATGCTGGTCCCACCTTCTAAACAATTACTATATGTTTCTTTCTAACCAATAGGAGCAATTGCTCGAAATGGTGGCAACCAATTATGATACAGCTTGATGGGTTCACCTTCTCACCAATTGAAAGGCGTTTCTTCTCAACCAATAGAATCATTTGCTTTCAATTCTTGCTGCCAATCATAATACAACATGCTGGTCCCGCCATCCAAACAATTACTATATGTTTCTTTCCAACCAATAGGAGCTTGCTTGAAATTGATTGGAAATTGCTTGAAATGGTGGCAACCAATTATAATGTAGCTTGATGGGTTCACCTTCTTACCAATTACAAGCCATTTCTTTTGAAACAATAGCAGCACTTACTTGAGATGATGGCAAACAATCGTTGCCTTTCATTGCCTTCTCATCACAAACTGAATCATTCAAATCTTCAAAGTATAATGTAAACAAAGACCACAGTTTTTTGTCCATTTAGTTTTTAGAAATTTATCAAGTATTAGAATTTATCTATTATTTATGAAAATTACATTCAGAGAAGCTACTGGAAAAATTCTATTAATTATTGTCCTCAGTATACATTATAGTATTATATAGTAATTATTTTACATACTATATACTTCTACCACCTAAGTAAAGTATAAACAGGATATAGAATGATACTTCCCTGTATTTAAACTACCTTATACTTGACACTTTACTTACAATAAGCTATATTTCTGTGATGATTTCCATGACAAATTACTTTATGAATAATATAATATCAAAACTGGCACTGTATTTCTATATAAGTAATTATGATTTTTACTAACTTATAATGGGGGGATGCATTTCACTTATAAGGAGAAGCATCAACGAATTATTTGGCTTCGCCAAATTATTGAGGCTGATGAAGTTTATCCTTAGATGTGAAATGCATCCCTTTAGTATAAGTTAGTGAAAATCATAATTATTACTTACTGTATTTTTCATATAACTTGGCAGCAGTATGATGGGATCAGATGTAGCATGTCCCATCTGCTACACGCTGCCAAGATATATGAATACTACAGTATATAGAAATACAGTGCCAGTTTTGATATTATTAGAAGCTATATTTCATAAAATGATGGAATTTTATTACAGTAGGCCTATACGGTTATAGGACTAAAATATATGGAATAGGACTATCCGCTTTCCATGGACTGTTTTAGAGCTTCGTTTTTAAAGTGAACTTCTAAATTAATATTCTTGTTTTGGAGAAAATGGGTAATTGTATTTGAAAGGATAATTTCTTGTTAAACTTGGACATAGCCTAAAATAAGTTATGAACAATGCCTGTTGCATCTGTGCTTGACTGTGTTTTCACAATGAACAAATAAGTGAATAAATAAATTATTTATGAAAGCTGTTGAAGCTATGAGAGAATTATAGAGAACTAATAATTGAATTATTTAGAGTGTTTAAATCATCTTTATTCTGAAATTGATTGGATAATTTTCAATAATTAACAAATCGATAACGATTTTATTGAAAATCGTAGAATTCCTAGACACATACTTTTAATAGAGGAAAGGAATATAAAGATAAGATAAAATTACTTTATTTACGTAAATTTACAAAATATAATTGTGACTTATTAGAAAGCATATTATTAACAACACAAAAGATTGTATATGAGAAAAGTTTGGATATTAACAAAGAGATTTACGTAAGAAGATTAGATTAGATTAGATTAGATTAGATTATTTACTTTATTCATGTAGATTACAAAATGCACAGTCTTAGATTCTAGATTATGATAGTTAAAAATATATAAGTACTGTAATTATTGTTCTATCAATTTTACAAATCTAAACTAAAGAATTAATCAACGATATGTATACAGTATAAGATGCAATTTGATAACGATAATATGATTATGATGTATCTACATGAAACGGCGAAGTTTGAACATATAAATGTCCATTCTTGGAAGAGGATATTCAAGAATATCCTTCTCATCAACACTTGACCGTAGACTATAATAAACTGAAAACGGTATGAAAGTCAAAAACTAAAATAAGATGAATAAATTATTTAAAGAATATGAATGATTAGAACAAAGTGATTAATAGAGTATATGGAAGACGGAGAGAAGAGAAAGAAGTGATAAATGAGAAGAGAGATAAACAGATAAGACGAATGAAGGAGAAGAAACAAAATAAGAAGAAAAAGGAGAGGAAGAAAAAGAATAAGAAAAAGAAGTAAAGAAGGAGAGGAATATGACCATGAAGTAGAAAGCGAAAGAGAATTATTTTAAGCGTAATTAACGCTTTTCAGTTTCGTTGATTGAACCCCTGAGCAAACTTGCAGGGAAATGGAGATTGATGGGTAGAGTGTGGAAGGAAATCGAAAACTAAGTGACAGGGTGAAGTAAAAGAGTATCATGAATTCATGACAGTTAAAAAACTGCAAAGTTAGAAAAGTCGACAATATGATTGAATAGTGAAGAATCAAAAGCGGTCAAAAGTCTTTATGAAAGAACACATTGGGTGAGAAAGTTGATGAAAAAGGTACATGCAGGATAAGACAGAATAAGAGCGAGAGAGAAAGAGAGAGATAGAATGTGTGAGATAGAGAGAGAGACTACGAAAGAGAGAGAGAGAGAGAGAGATAAGAGAGAGCTAAAGAGAGGCTGATTGATTGAATGTTTTATCTTCCCCTGACAAGATTAGGTCCAGAGGGAGTGAGATAAAAAGTATAAAAAGAGAGAGAGAGAAAAGAGGAAGAGAAAATGATGAATAGGGGTGATAAGTTCATTGAGAGCAACCTCTAAAGGTAAACGGTTCGAGGAATTCGAAATGTCAAAGCGTCAGCACTGATTAAACATTGTCAAACGCCCTGGAAACATCTTCATTCAACATGTAAACTTTAAGCTTTTAATGGAACAGGGAACTCAGGGGAGAATTGACAGCAAGTTCAGAGATTGGAGGCAAATACAAAAATTGCAAGCATAAATGAAGAAAGGTTTACAGATAGATGGAAAAATCTAGAGTTTGAATTATGAATGAAGTAGAATGTTGATTTTTACATTGTGTGTGGTGCCCACATGCACAGGCGAATTCGAGTGAGAGGAAAGCTAAAACCATCGCCCAAAATAGCTTGGTCTAGCTAAAACCACCCCTAAAAAGAACTTTCCAGTTGAAAAATATGACTATTGATCTATTACATAATAATTATGTCAAATTATATAATAGTTAAATAAATTTCATCATTCAAACTATCACCAGAATATTGTCTTTACCACCCCAGTTATTTCTAAAGCTTCTAGAATCTATAAAATACGGGATATATCCGTTACAAAAAAGGTTATCATTCACTTATTATTGTAAATTTAAATCTTACTGTTGTAAATTTAAATTGTAAATATTGGAACAAGAAATCCAAGAAAAAAGTTAACCTAAAAATACATATGAATCCGTTTAGAAAAAGACTCCTACATGCTTTTATTCCACCAAAGTACTTGACTAGGCCTACTAAACTGATAAAATTGATGGAACAATTTTCAGACATTGCAATTACTAACAATTTCTAAAATCCATCTAATGAAATTACGTACATTGTATAATGGAGCTACAGTAAGTGTCCTTTCCTATTATTAACATCCTAGAAATACAAAATATTTTAAAATTAGTTGCTTTACCATGATAAAAAGATCCTCTCCACTTTCACTATCCATACCACACTTGATTTTCTCAAAGTTCGAATAATTACTAACAATGGATTCTTGGATAACATTCGATTCGGAAAATATTTGAACACAACACACGTCGCAGCACTTCTACACATAACTGAATCGACTCTGATTCACAATCTAGATCTATATACTTTTTGCTTCCGATATCTGTATATTTATATACTTCCAATATCTGTATATCTATATATACTTCCAATATCTGTATATCTATATACTTCCAATATATGTACATAAATAGTAGCAAAGTACCAGATGTGGGATTACGATACTGTACAAACATTGAGTGAAATGACTGACTGTAGTCTTGTGTCTTTTAGTAGAAGTTAGGTTTGTTACAAGCAATCAGTTTGATAAAAGCTAGAATGGAAATTATTGAGGCACACCCATTGACGACGGCACTTGTATAAATACAACATGAGAAAATAGCAATGTACTAGTAAATCAAATTTGAAGAGATGCTATCAGCCTTGCATTCTACAAGCTACGGGATTCTTCATTATCTTCTTTTTCATTATCATCTTTTTTCTTTCTCCTCTTCTTTTTCTTCTTCTTCTATTCCTCTTTTTTCTTTTTCTTTTTTCCTCTCCTACTCCTCCTCCTCCTCTACCTCCTTCTCCTAATCCTCTTCCTCCTACTCTTCCACCTTCTTCTCCTCTTCCTCCCATTCCTACTTCTCCTCATCTTTCTTCTCTTTCTATTCTTCCTCTTTCTTCTCCTCTTCCTCGTCGTCCACCTCCTCCTCCTTCTCATACATCTCTATCGCCTCCTTTTCCTCATCCTCTTTCACCTTCTCGTCTTGTTTTCCTCCTTCTCCTTTCACATTTCCTTCACCTCCTTCCATTCTCCTCCTCCTCCTTCTCTTCGTCCTTCTTCTCCTCCCTATACTCCTCCTCCTCCTCCTCCTCCTCCTCCTCCTCCTCCTCCTCCTCCTCCTCCTCCTACTCTTCCACCTCCTCCTTCTCCATCACCACGTCCCTTTCCTCCTCCTCCTCATCCTTCATCTTCTCCTCCCTCTCCTCCTCCTTTTCATCCTCCTCCTCCTCTTCCTCCTTCTCCTTCAGTTCCTTACCCTCCTTCTCCTCCTCCTCCTTCTTATTCTTCTTCTTCTTCGTCTTCTTCTTCTTTCGCGGTACATCGTACAGGCCTGCATCCATGTGAGAAATATTCTGTTCATTTCAATAAATTGTGTCTCGGATATGTGTGTGCAAAACAAAAAAAAGCAGTTCACATCTTCTGATTTCAATCGGGGTCTCTTATCAAATAAATTTCTTAACTGAACTCAATAGGCTTCATAAATCATAATAGGTCTGCGGTTCGAAAAACGTTTTTCAACAACATTTTATTTTACAAGTTATTCTAGAAATACAGAAATTACTTCACTTCAACTATATAAAACCTTTTCTACTACAAATTCCTACTATTTAGCCCACCAACTTTTAATAAATATTAGTAAGCAGTTTCCACAAAATAGCTTTTTCTCAACAACATCATTCTGTCAGTTGTTTTAAAAAAGGAGATGACCAATGGCTGTCTTCGTTGTCCTTGGAGAGCACTGAGACGCTCCTGTCGGCTGGCTACAGGCGGACCCTGTTGACCTGAGTTTTACTTTTATCTAGTTTTTAAATTTTTTTACTGATCTTTGACTTCCTCTCCCATCTCAGGCTGGCGTCGGGTTTTGAACACCAAAGCTTCAAATTATATGTCTGGAATTCTCTTAAATTTGTTATTATTTTTGTCTGTGTGAAGTTTTTGCAATGCATTTTTTTCATGTTTCCATTTTACAATAATTTTCTCTTTTATAATACGCTTTACTAAATTCAGTAGAGAAAAGTCAGATGAATCTTGATATGAGTCCATAGCTCTGGTAATTAATTTCAACTTTAGCTTGCGCACAGGCCATGGCCCATGCAAGCTAATTTCCTTAGGACACTATATTTTTTTTGTTACATTTGTGTTTAGTCTTATTCTTTAATTTTATTTGAATTGCTACTGTGTATACTGTAACAAATTTGTGGATACTGTAACAAAGAATTTGTTGTTGTTTTATTTTAGCTACAATGTTATAATTTATTTGGAAATAAAATTCATTCATTCATCGACATTGTATATATAATAACTCAATATATTTACACCCAAAGTACACAGATATAAAATAGAGAGACTTCATCTAAACAATTCACGCCGAATTATAGTGATCGGTTTGATCGATTATAAGCGATAAATTTAAAACGGCGAAATCACCGATAGATGAATGACAGAAATGAATCTTGACTAACAGAAAATTATTATTGAAATCTGAGCGAAAACAAACGAACAATTACTCTCGACATCGAGATATCGTCAACGAAATATCGACATCGATTCATCTGTCACTGTAGCTGGCAGAAAATCAATCAGTGTTCTGAAATCTGGTGAGGGGACTCGTACAACTACTCCTGGGCGAGCGTTGGGAGAATCGGGATTGAAATCAGGTTGAATCAATTGAATTAATATTGAGATAGTGGGGTGTGTTATGTAGGTCAGGGATGATTGGGAAAATTGAAAGAAGTCCGTTTGACATGGCTTATCCGATTGGAAAAGGTTGTATTGACCCTGATCCTATTTTTCCTGATTTGATCAATTATTTGATAATCGCTAATAGGTGTGAGCTGTGAGGGGATGAATTTCTCCCATAGAAATTTAAAAATCGATTATATGATATTCGTTGAACAAGAGTGAAGTGATGAAAAAGATGTATTCCCCCAAAAAATTGCGAGGTCGGCTAAAAATAACTGAAAAGCTTTCTGGGTTTGGCCCTGCCGTAGAATGATAATTACTTATTATTGATTTAATTTGGAGTTTTATTTTCTTGAAAGCCGAGTACTTGCTGTCTACTTGAATTCCATTATATTATGCTACATCTGACAAACTCAAAAAATAATAATAATAGATTTGATGAAGATTAATATCTTATCCGATATATTCAAGCCGAAAATATTAAGGAAATATTGAAGTTAGAAGGGGAACAGTAGTATTGGGGGACAGTAAAAAAGAAATATTACAATTAGTTCATTAAATATTTGAGGTGGGCCGTGAGGCTGCTGAGGCACTGATTCACTCACCCTACACTTGATTCCTGAGCATTATTCAAAGGCTGTCACTGCCTGGGTGTTTTGAGAATCTGCCAATTACTGTATTTACTTATGGTAGATTGATCATTGCTAGACTAGTCACCTTCAGTTCTTCTGGTATGGAATTTTTAATTATTCAAAATTACTAAATTTTCTTCTTTTTTTCATTTGTAATTAAAAAAACATTTTTGTATATTTTCTAAATTTTATTGATAACTCATTGTGCAATATATTAAAATTATCTCTTACATTAATAGATAAGAATTCTTTCATCACACACGGATCTGTAGTCCATGTGGGGAAATATATTTCTTTATATTTTAATTGTATTCTCATTATGATTGTAATATGTTGTGTGGAAATAAAATTCAATTCAATTCAAAATTCAAAATTCAAAATGTGAATGAACCATACCTAGCCTATCACCATACCTACCGTACCATAGCCTACTTCGGCTGTAGGTGACTCATCAGACATCAACGATATGTATCGGTCCAAAAAACGTACTACGCAGACAAGGAGTGTGGTAGGCTGCGATTACTTTCGTTACTGAGCTAAAATAATAATGTATCTATGCCAAGCCCACCTAAACAAATTCTGAAGCTCTATGCTTAACAGTCCATTCTCACCTTTCCAGCCGGGTCGGCTGCACAGGTGAGTCTGCATACAATCTAGCACACCTCTGAGCTACTTCCTGCGTCCAAGCCATCATTTGAAAGACGTTTGTAGAGCAACACAATAATTGATGTAGTGTTTTTGTATCGAAGATGAATAAAACTTAATTTACCTCAAGTCACAATAAGGCTAGTGTGAGTGATCAAAACAACTAAATTATAAAGATTTGGATGCTGCTATTTTTTGCATAATGTTGGAAATATGAACGATGGTCTTATTTGTGAAGATAATGGTAAGTAATGGGAATCCAAGTGGTGCATTTACATAAAACAGTGGAATTTGAATTTGAAAGTGAACTAAATTTGAATTTCCCTTCGCAAGCTTCGTTTCAATATAATAATTATTAGATTTATTATACAGCAGAACCCCTCTAATCCGTCACTCTCAGGTCTAGGAGTTTGGTTCAAACACTAAAAAGTTGTAGTTATCAGGAAAATCAATATTCCTTTCATAATACAAAAAATACATTTTTAGTAGTGTGCAATATTCAACTCAAAGCCCGACTGTATTATTCTCTACACTCTACAGTGGCATCAAAATTGTATGATGCTAATAATAAATTATTTTATTTAACTGTATGATATTGTAAGAGTAATAAAATAATTATCTATATAATAAACGAGTAGAGTTAGGCGTACCGAAAACGGATATAGATTACAGAGCAAGTCTAAAGGTTAAGACTATTCTAATACGCAGACAAATATGAGAAAAAGACGCCTTAAATTTTATGGTCAGATCATGAGGCTTCCAGACCATAGACTGACAAAGAATTATTGTAAACTATGTAGCGTCACTTGTCAATGGAGGAGAATGGATACAAAAAGACCCAGTACTGGTCAAAATGGCAACAAAAAAATTATAATAGAAAAAACTTCAGAAAAAGACTTAATAAATGGGAATTTATTCCAGAGACAAAATCTACAACAGTTAGAACAAAATGGAGCGAAGAGAGAAAATTTGAATTCATACAAAAAATGAAAAAGTGGTGGAAGAGCAAGTCCAAAAAATTAACAATTTTTACACAGCGTCTTCCACGTTGGGAGCTTTGCGTCTAATAATAATAATAATAATAATAATAATAATAATAATAATTATGATAATAATAATAATAATAATAATAATAATAGCAATAAATGTTATTACACCCGGGTGTGTGTGTGCGTGTATCAGTCTTACGAATTTCACAAAAACGGCAACGATTTGGAACACCAAATTTGGCACATAGCTTTCTCTATACTCGATTCAAAGCACCTCAAAGCCCGATTTTTTATTTTCCTTTCAGTCTTTTCAAAATTAATGTACAAATTTACAGTTCAGTCTTATCAAAATTAATGTTCAAATTACAGTTTAAAAATTTGTTTAGATGCAGGGTGCTCATAAAGCATGATACATCACTATGATGATATCTTAAATTCCTAATATTAGCCTCCATAGTTAAAACGTTCTAGTCTCAAACTTTGATAGTCTAAAGTTTAATTTCAGATTTCCTAAAACCCTGTTTAACAGAACTCGATGAAGAATTTTTGTAAGAAAATGAATGCTCCCATCATGTGAAAAGGTCTATAGAACTCATTTCTCCAAAAATGTAGCTCTCAGCTTTCTAAGCTTTTTGTAATACCTTTTTTCAGCCAATGGAGATTCAATGCAATTTCAGCAAATCCTTTCCGATCCTTAGCAGCTTGAACAGCATGTGGAAGATAATCCAGTCTATCCTCTACTCTATTTTATTTTTTCCGTTTTTTCATTTCTTTCATTTGCTTTTCCTATAAGTACTGTTATAAAGAGTCCTTATACCTTTTTTGATGGCACAGAACATGCATTTCGTTTTATACAGTTTCTATGTCATTTTAAAAGTATTACTTGTGTAAATAAGTTCAATTATTAAATAAATATTGTCTTAAATTCCCTATTAACATGAAATGTGACTATCACGTATTCTTGATAGTAGTGGCGTTGTGAAAATCTACGCTGAAAATCCGTTAACGCTAAAAAATACGATAATCAGTTTCAAGCCACTTGTAAATTTACGTACAATAATGTGAAACAATCTTGCAGAAAAGAGGTTAGAATTAATCGGGTTCTTACAAATTCAGAGGGATACCTCTCTAATAACATGCTAGAGAAAGATCTTTTTGCACTGTGTGGTACAGCTCTCACATTTTATCTATGGCTACGTTCCTACGTTATAAAGATGTTATTAAAGGTTAACAGTGATGTCATAAGAGCTGACCTAAATCTTGCCTGTTCAAACCCATTGCATAATGAAAATGAACCTATCATAACATGGGAGTCACTTTTCGATACAGGCTTTAGACCAATGACAAATCAGCTTTCGCCCAATCATTGTCGGAATATATATTATCAAAACTCAGGTCACCTGATTCAAACATTTTGAAATCGAATTGAGTTTAAGTTTGATTTCAAACCCGTAACCGATTATCAAAAATCAAGCATTCTAGGTGTTAGTTTGAGCAAGTAAAAGTATACGTTATTGGTCGTCTTACAGAGAATAGTGTAAGCAACATTATTCGTATTAATCTTTTAAACGTGTTTGTATACGATAATGACTAGACAAGGAGGAAAACATTGCATTTCTAGGAGTTTTGTTTAGATTGACCTGGGCTCCATACATTGAGAAAATATGTTTTAAAATTTCATCTGGGATATTTGTCCTGCCACAGTTTGCTAGATTAAATGACAAAAAGTTGCTTATTACAGTTTACCATGGGCCCTTACTGCCACATATTAGGTACGATATTTTAGTATGGGGTATTTCACCAAAACAAAACCTTGATAGGGTGTTTGAGATCCAAAAGAAAGCTGTTTAGGTGTATGAAAAGAGTAAATAGTTTAAATTCATGTAGGCCGTTGTTCAAGAGACTAGGTCTCCTAACTATGCCCAGCTTATACGGTATGTGTATGAAGCTACAGTACTTTGTATGTAAAAAAAAGTGATATTAACCAGAATCTTGACGTACACGATTATAATACAAGAAACCGAAGATATTATCACATGGTGAGACATAATAGTGGGTTATTCGAACAAAAACCTAGTTGTAATGGTAGGAAATTCTATAACAAGCTACCACAGTTTCTAAAGATCCTTGGAAATATTGAAATTTTTAAAAAAAAATTGAGTAAATATTTTGTTGATAAAGCTTTTTATAGTGTACAAGAGTTCATTTTACATCAAAATTAAACCTTACCTCAACAAATTGATAATAGTAATTAGGGTAACTAAGTGTATAAGATAGTACAACTGTTGACCTGACTTGTCTTATACTTCATAACTGGAGTCTCCAAGACGTACATATGAGAGAAGTCTCCAAGATGTAAAAAAAGAAAATTCTATAACAATCTACCGCAGTTTTTAGAGAGTCTTGGAAAGATTGTAGTACCCCATACTAAGAAAGCCTACCTAATATGTGACATTTGAAGACCATGGTAAGCTGTCAAAAGTAACTTTTTGTATTCAATCTAGCAAGCTGTCGCAGGACAAAAATAATACCCCAGATAAAACTTGACAGCATATTTTCTCAATGTAAGGAACCCAGGTCAATCGCCTATCCAACAAAACTCCTAGAAATGCAATGTTTTCTTCTTGGTTTAGTTGATTATCGTTTACCATAACATTTTGACAAAATGTATTAATGAATATCAAAAGGACCCTGATAGCTGGCACAACTCAACATTCCTTTCACGATCCCAACTAACCAATCAACCCAATCTCCCGATTATTAGCCAGTAGTTTGGTTTATGTACTTTCCTTGGCAATGTGGTGGGAAGGGTTTCAGCCGGAGTGATGAAGCCAATGAATATATGATACAGGTAATATTACTGTATATATACAATATAGTTCTATAAAAACAAGAATCTCCTCTTATAGGTGAACCAGGCGTAGCCTGACGTGAGTGGAGGGAGTCTGCCCCTGTGCGTGAATGAACTAACCAATTGAGTTGCCTCTCCACAAAACCAATAACTCAAACTCTTTCTAGAACCTACTCTATCATTGTCACTCACTCACACTGTCATACTCGCTTTCTATCTCTCTTTTTCTCTCTATATCTCTTCTCTCTCGCACTCACTCTCTCTTTCTTAATCTGTCTCTCTCTTCCTCTCTCACTCAAGGTTAAGTTTGAATAATAATTATCTGTTACCACTACACCCCCGACCATTGATGAATCTTGTCAATTTGAATGGACCTTGATGATACTTGTGATTGTAATTTTCTGCTAATTATTGTGGTATTGCAATATTATTAAGGTATTGAAATGTTATCTGTTGCAAAAACTTTTGAAAGTTTTTTAATGATTATTATGTGAAATATGGTGGTTCAAAGATGTAACATTTTCGGACCTATTTTTTATTTTAATCAATTAGTTTTTCCAAATAAATTTCCAAAAACTGAATTTATTTAGATTTTAAAAAAATATTATTTTGAAAAACTAATTGTTTGTTCAAAGTAAAAATAAGAAATTTCATTCCCAATGTTTCTTTTAGTTATAAAAGAATTATCTGAAGTTTAAAATACCTTACATACACGCCGCAAAAAATGTTGCTTTCACCACTATACCATCTTTATTTTAAAGGGAATAAATAACTCTATTCAGCAGACAAATGACAATATAAAAAGTTAAATAATTATTCGTCTACTAAACTTTTACTGCTCAGAAACTTCTGATTCTAAACAGTACTGCTAATAGCAATAATTCATGTGCTAACCAATAATATGAGGGGGGTAGTCGGAACTTTTCGTATTATTAATTTCTAGAGAAAGAGACCGGCTGTTGTCTGAATTTCATTTCACGGTTTGCGCGCCAAATTTGAATCACGTCAGTTGTAGCGCGTGTGTGTACATGTGCATACGCGCGTCTTGTCAGCGACAGTCTCAATTGTTTACAGATGTGTGTGGTGAATATTGGAGCGGAAAATTGGAAAACTTTATCGCGATCCATTTCTCACTCTCAGTTGCTGTCTCTTTCTCACTCCCTGTTTTCGGTTACTCTCACCCCCTTCCACATTTGTACACTCTTACTCTCTCTCTCACTCCCTCTTTCTCTTTGCAGCCCTAATGTAATATACGTAAAACAGGTAATAGATGTTACATTTGTTGCTTCATTTTGTCGTTGGCTGTGGTAATCAATACGGCAAATAGTTGTTGGCCCAGCTATAACTTTAAATGAAATATTTGAGTTAAATCGGAGTAAGTTATGCAATTTACTCGCCCAACATTTGATATCAGACGTGAAATAGGAAATTGTTTTCATTATTTAAATTCCAGCTACTTTATATTTTAAAAATTCATTTATTCAGTTCTACGTTATAAAGTAGTTATTAGAGTCGAAAAAGAGAGAGTGTGTGAGAAAGACAGCGAAACTTTTTTCGTGCGTAATCACAAGCCTTGAACATTGAAGCTATGATATCCCTGAATTCACTTTTCGTTACAGTTTCTAGTCCAATTAGAACTCAGAATTTGCAAGTTCTATTTGCATTTTAATGTTTGTAGATATTACCGCCATATCAGTATTATCTCCTTGTATGTCTCGGGGTTCCTTCTTTTGTGCATACGTAGTTGTGGAGTACGGAAGCAGCTTTTACATGTCACTCACTGTCTTTTCAATTCGACATCGTATTGGCCTATTCAGTTCTGCGAACTTTTCGGCTGCCAATGGCCGTTTTCACACACACCGACACGGCGCCGACACGACACCGGCATGATGCCGTCCCGGTGGTCGTGGGGGATTGAGATCCAATGCTGTCAAATGGAACAGCTTTCACATTCACCGACACGGCTCCGGCAGCCGGTTGCCGGCGCCGGCATGTCGTTGGTAGCATCGCTCCCGCCAGTGCCGGCGCCGACACTTGTGTGTCGTCCATAGTTTGCACCGTATATGAACCAGCCATGTGCTTCCACCATTTTTGGAACAGAATAATAGTCATTGTAGTCATTCGGGTCTGGTACCGTTTACTTTTGAAAAGCTTATTATTTCAAAGTTTTGTAGAAGTCGTCTTCGGTATTCATCCTTTGGTTACCAAGTACTATTGTTGGATAGATGTTGAATCTTTACAGTTATTTTCAGGAAGGAGCAAGAGAGACAGACGATACCAACTATTGAGACATTGAAATTCCCAAATGAATCTCTTCTTTCAATAAACTCGAGTGGCCAAAAGGGTTATTTGCCTGTGTAGAAAGTTAACAATGCATGGAATAACCCAACTTTGTAACAGCATGCTAGCTAGAACTAACAATAGTCGATATATAGCTTATTGCACTGCACATTCGTAGCATGGAGTAGATATATAGATATAAGAGAAACAGGCCTAACCACGTGGTCGAAAAATTAAGTTTTGAAGAAATAATAGAATGTGAAGAACTGATATTAAATAAAAAATAAAGGCATGATCATGTCCTTAAATAGACTAAGTAAACAAACGACTATATCATTTATTAGAGTACTTCATTGATAATTTTGAAAATTAGAGAAATTTATGATAGCTTATAGAGCTTTTATCAATTAAATACTGTACATTAATAGTAAATAAGTCAGGTATCACCTCGCTATAATTTTGTTACTCTGTTATAATTTATTACCATATATTTTTCATGCTTGTGAATTAATAGAAGGGCTTATATTGAACACATGTTCGATTGAATAGTTATTGTAATAATTTGTAGATTTTACAGGATCCTGAAAACAACATATAATGCTATTATTTTCATAGATTATTGCTTTGATTGTTATTTGTTATTCATTGTCTGTATTGCTTGCAAGTTTATTTGAATATTGTATTGTCACTGCTTTAACTATTGACTTGATCTATATGTGATAATATTCACCTTAAATACATGTATGTACTTGGTCTGAAATTAATATGATCTGAAGTATGCTTTATGAAATATTATTGTCAATGACAGATAGATGATTTAAATGTGAACTGTAATCAGAACCATTGAATAATTCTAATTGTTCGAAATTGACGAATATTGTTTGTATATAAAATCAAATGCTAAATTGTAGCTAATTGCAATATTGGAACTCTGAAGAACTGTTTGTGATTATTATTGGCCATTATGCTTTTATTATATGAGGAGTCAAATTTCAAATATTGTATAAATCACTTTACTACACATACACAAGAAACACAATTTCAACAGTAAATTTAAATTAATACACTCTAAAGTAAATTCTATCCTAGCTGAATCTTTGTAAGCTACAAGAACAGTTAGGCTATAGGCGAAGGCAAGGGGTGATGAGGTGGTTAGTGGAGGTGGCTGAATAGTATAAAAGGGTAGTGAGCCCTGGAGTCTGGATCTCTTTTTGCTTGTGAAGACGTGGGAGGAGGACACTGTGCGAGAGGTAACTTTGTTCTACAGTATTTGAGGTCAGATTCAATATCCTAGAGGGAATTGACTGGCAATACTCATTGCTATCTTGTAGGAAAAGGTCCCTGAAATTTTATAGAAAATTAATTTTTATAATTAGCCAATCTCACCTCAACAGCCTAAATAGCCTATTTTAAATAAGTAGCATTTTATTTTGATTTTTCTTTTGCATACATATTTTGTAGACACAACTTTCAAATTTAATACTTCTTGTTTCAAGTTCTTTTTTCTTCCTGAATTCTTTTTACGATTTTACATACACTTTTCAAGCTAATAGAAAATTTCAATAATCTTTTCTCTTACCTTACACAGACACCTTATTGGTTTTGTAAGGCTCCTCATTTTTCATTATTTGCAGCTATTAAATTAAATTCGGTAATATTTATTATTGTTTGTTTGAAACTTGGTTAAACAACTTCATTGTACATATTTAATAATATATTATTTTGATTTTGTAAAGTTAAATAAGGAAAAAGAATGCATTTCATTTTTTTAAATATTTTAAAGATTTGATTTTTTTGATTAACAATAAATTATTGTAAAATAAACTAAAAGTGAAACTACCTTTTGCTATATTACTTAAACTCTGCCCTACTCACGTCCCTGAGTTAATTTCACTTATTTAGTATTATTATTTATTTATTTGATATTTCTTTGTGTGTGAAAGTGTGTTGGCTGATTTGTATTAGATTGGATAAGGGTGGTTCTGAGCTTAGCTAGCTGCCCCCCAGTCAAATACAAATAAGTTTTCATAACTGATAGTGTTGATTGCTGACACAGGTCGTTGCCAGTAATTGAGACTTAGTTAAGATTGTTTTATTAATAGTAGTATCATTTTTATATTTAAGTGTACATAGCGATAGAAAATTTAGCGAGTAAAGGGTACATACAACTCCTTTATCATTATTCATTTATTTTATCAATCTAAAATAGGTTGGTTGGCGCCGGGCAAATATATAAATACAGTTAGGGACTTTAGGGTCCAGGTAATTGGTCACCCTCCCTACACTAAACAATTTATGAGAGAAAAAAGTAATAGTACAAGTTTTGAACAGAATTTGGTCATTTTGTCAACAGTTTGAGGTTGGGTACTGAAAAAAAACATGTCTTGTACGACGGCTGATAGGTATGATGTTGTCACCCTAATTGCATTAGTTGAAGTAGTGTCTTGATTTTGATTTCATCACTTAAATTCACTAATATATAGTCAAAAGTTTCCTTAATCATACGAAAAAAATAAAAAATTTGTAGGGTTTGTCACTAGCTATCCAAATAGCGAACTTTTATTATTGGGTCAATCCAAAGTTGTCTATTACGACTGCGCCTTTTACGTTGTAGATATAATAAATATATCAAATACAACCACCTGTTGTAATCAGCCATCGTACCATTTTGAACTGTGCCACCCACTGCAAAATTAGGTTGGTTCTTCACCGACAGCCAGATGCCGTGCCGGTAAGTGTGAAATGCTTCAACGACGTCGTGACGATATCGGCGCCGGTGCCGGTGTCATGCCGGCGCCGTGTCGGTGTGTGTGAAAACGCCCATTCCAAAGGTGCATTCAATAGTTTTTCTTGCGCGGCTCAATCTATAATTGAAATGCGGACTCAAGTTGCAAACACGTATGCGGACTCAAGTTGCAAACAGATTGTACAATTCCGATTGCACGTTGCGCAGTCAAGTTGCAAACTCAAATTGCAGATGAGTCGACTCGTGTGCGAAGGTCTTATATAAAATAGTGTATGCAACGATTGCATTTTTAGTTTTTAAGCCACTCGGGAGATGTTTCTTCGCTCATACCCTAACCTTTTTTTTAATTGCAGATGATGCCCACATGAGTCTGTAGGCTTGTGCGTGGGTAATGAGGTGAATGGGTGAATGATGAGAAGTATCCATGGCTGAATGAGATTTGAACAAAAGGCTGCAGGAAACGAAGCCAGCCAGAGTCTTATCTTATTACAATTTTTTTTAAATAAACATGTAATATATGGATGTCAACCGCCAATGCCAATACAATCCCAAAAATGGAATTCAAAACTGCAATATTGATACGGAGCAAATGTACTGCTCTAACTTGTGACTTGAAGCTTATTTGTATGATAGTAACTTTTCAGCTGTGCTATGAGCTTACTGCATCTAAACACAAGAAAGAGTAACAGTGCCCATAGTGAAAACTGAGCATAAATTTTGAAAAATGTAGGAAGAAAATAAGAAAAAGAAAACTTCGAGTTGCACTGAATTGAGTTTAGAGGAAACTTTGTGCCAAATTTAGTTTTCCATATCATTGCTGTTTTTTATTGTGTTTTTTTTTGGAATCCACACACACATATACACACACACCTACTGTCTCTTATATAGACTTTTAACCTGTCATAATTATGATAAATTATAAAATTAAGCTTATACGGGAATAAAATAATCTAATCCAGTCTAATCCGTTCAGTCTCACGCTTACTTTCACTCTTTTTCTCTCTCTAGAGTCTCTCTCCCTAGTGTTCCAGTTTGGCAAATTTTGAAGCTCGCGTGTTCATACATGATTTCAACAAGACAATCAGCCTCCAGAACCTCCTCACTCTCTCATACTCTCCCTCAAGCGCTCTCTCTCACTCACTCTTTCTCTCTCTCTCACCACCCTCTTCTGAACATCGGTTTCACACTGGTGACTTGGATACGTCACGTACAATACACACGTACATACAATAGGCACGTGTGGTAACAGATGTATTGTGCAAACTCAGTGTTAACGACACCGCCCGGTCGAACCCTCCAACAATCCAAAACGAATCACCAAGATTCATGCTTAATTTACTTAGTTCCAGATTGAAAGTCGTATAAAAATGTAAGTGATTCTAGACGCATTCATGTACTTTTATTTAAACAGAATTTATTAATTTCGAATTCCTCTAATTGCTATTAGAGGAATTCGAAATTAATAAATTCTGTTTAAGCAAATTTGTCAGTTTGTTCAATTGTCAGTAACTTCGAACTTACTTTTATTTGTTTTTGCGGTAGCTAACTATTTATCATATATATATAAACGTCTTGATGCTGTCCACTCTTAACGAATGTCCATGCATTGCTCCACGTGGCAAGCAATGATCTAGGTGAAGAATAAAAAAGGATTGATTGATTGCCTTTATTAAGGGCGAAGTAAGGACTCCTGGTTCTCTCTTACACCAGGGGTGCCCACAGGGGGGGGGCTATGACGCAGACTGCGTCATTGAAATTCTTGGGGGGGGTTCCAAAAAACGTTTTGGGGGGGGGCGTAAAGTTGATTGAAACCGTGTTTAAGGTGACAACATTCAAAAATATACTACGAAGTCACCAGATAGAATGTCAATTAGTGAAAATGTATTTATAATTATTATTATACAATTGAATATGAATTAGCTAAAATAGTTATGTTTAGGATTTGTGCAGGAAGTTATTATTCAAACTTAGCAAGACGCTAAGCGAGTGCTCTGAAAGTGGTTTATACAACTTTACTCTCCTTAAGTTACTAGCTAATCAGCAGAAAGAGCAATAAGTCGATTTAAAATTATCAAAAACAGACTCAGATCAGCTATGGGAGACTCATGGTTGTCCAATCTAATGGTTCTAGCTGTAGAAAAATATGTACTTGAGTCTATTTCTAACGAAGAAATAATTGAAAGGTTTTCTGTTTCCTCATCCCAAAGACAAAAACTTCTATGTGGGGTTTAGAGAGATAGATTTAACAAGCTTAGAAGGTGCCTAGCTAACTTGTAGATGGTCACAGCCTACAAATTTAAAATGTTTGACTTCAAACTGTTGATGTTTTTAATGTATTTTACGATAACTACTTACTAATGAGTAAGAACTACTATAGCAAAACTTACTAAATACTAAAAATTCAGTAATTTTTCATAACTATGTCTTTATGTTGTTTTTGAAAGACACTTCTTTCGATTGTGTGTTGTAAATAACTATACATGAAATGTGTGCCTTTTATGTACTTCATCCATACATAAATTCTCCCAAGATACTACACTAAGTAAATAACCTGTTGTTTAACTACTGTCCAATAAATGACTTAGTATTTTGAATTTTTGTGTTTTACAAATGAAGTTATTAACTCATTGTTTTCACTTTCTTTAAAGGAACAACTTTGTAGAATTATTTAACCTTAATGTAATTGGGACACCGAACATAAACTTAAAGGTATTTCATTTTTATTGAACATTGTGTATTTGTAATAATATTTTATTGTTTAAAAACCATTTAGGTTCAAATTCTTATTTAGCTATTTTGCAATTAAGTTTATTGAGCAGAAGTTCATAAATTCATTTCATTGATATTTCTTTTTTACCTTTACAAAAAAATGTTACCTGTGTAAAGAATCTCAAGAAATATACGGTACATACATTTTGTATATGATCGACTGGGTTTGAATTTTTTCAATAGTTTTATAAATTTCCTTTTAGTTTTAGAAAGAATACGGGGGGCTCTTTTCGCATTTTTTGGGGGGCCTAATTTAGGGGGGGGGGGGATTGGTGCTAAATTTAGGGGGGGTGCGTCATGAGGTTTAGGGGGGGTGGGCACCCCTGCTTACACTCAACCCATAAATTTGATTGGTGGAGAAGAGGAGGAAAAATTAAAAGAATAAGGAGGGAACAAGAAGCAAGGTTAGAAGTACAGGGTAGAGCGTGAGTTAACAATCCATTACGAAATAACAAAGGTTGAATTCATGTCTCACCGTTTACTGGTAAATGGAATGTTCCTCAAAAATAATGCTTTCGATTGGTCTATTCCAATTTTTGAACGTCAATGAATTTGAATGGACCAATCAGACACCTTAGTTTTCGGTAAAATTCTATTTACCGGTAAACGATAAGGCTCCCGTGAACTCAACCAGTGTAAACGTTATAGGTGCCTGCACCGGTTGCACCAGTGCTTAAAATCAGGGGCCTGATTGGTCAATAAACGTTGCCAGGTGGAACTACCCATAAAGGTTTTCCATGAAAAGTCATACGCTAATATAATAATATTTAAACTATTTAAAATATGAATATTTATATTTAAATATTCATACATAGATACTGTATTTAAATATATAAATATTCATATTTTAATATAACATAAGCGTAGCCGAGTTGGCTTATCGCTGGTCTGATAAGCCAAAGGTCCTGGGTTCGATCCCAGTTGAGTACAAGATATTTTTCTCGAGCCACTCCCGTGTTTCGGAGGACACGTTAAGCCGTCGGTCCCGGTTGCATATAAAAAAAAGCAGTCGTTAAAAAAGCGGCGAGGTGGAACTACCCGTAAGGGTCTCCCCACCACGAAAAGCCATACGAATTTACTATAACATATTTTATATTAAATAGTATAATAATATTTATATTATGTAATATTCAATAATATAAATATTTTTTTAACTTTCAACAGAATCGTTCTTCATCAATCTAGATATTTCTAAAGTTTCTAAAAAGTTCAATGATCTGCCTCTATCAATGTAACTCTGGAATTTCAAGCTATACTATAGCCTAATACTTATAAGCTATATCTATATTATTTATACTATAAACAATAGCTATTGAAATATTAAATGGAATAATCACCTCTATATTGGGGGAAGGAGCGTCCAATCGATTCAATCTAGATGACTTCCACGACAATGTCATTGAATATCCCGAACTCGAAAAACTTTTTCACCAAAATCACAACTCTTTCAACAAAGAAATTGTTCGCTAAATGTATCTAGTTCACTCAATTCAATTCACTATAGTTCACACTCGGAAATATGATCAGGATTTTGATAAAAGAACATCAAAGTTTTCTAGTTACAATCCGATACAACTTAAATAGATGAAGTTAGTTATACGAATTGCAGTAGAAAAAATTCGAAATAAAACCTATTTACTACTTGGAAAAAATACTCAATAAATAACAAAAACGAACTGTAGACTTGAAAGAAATACTCAATAAATAACAAAAACGAACCGTACACTATAATTACCGAAACACCGGAGTTACGTGAGTAGATAAAGTTGCAGTAAAAAAGATACGAGTTGTAGGTACGAGCTGCACTTGAAAAAGTCTAATTAAAATCGATACCGGAACTTTAAAAAGTTCTAAATTAACAAAAACGAGCTGTTTATGTTATTTCGAAACACCGTAGCCAAGATGGAGGTAGATTTCAGGTTATTATGTTTATGTTTACAAACTTAGTCGAAACTCTGTGGTACCGATCCGAAGGTAACTTTAGCACTAACCTTAAACTTCACAATATATGATATTGCTGTATGTTTTAGAGCTTGTCATACTTCACGGTGTGCTGAATTTTGACACCAGAGACAGGTAGGGAAATGAGATCAAATAACGTCCTTCACCCTTCCTACACAGTTCAAACACTTGTAATCCATAAACAGTTACAGTTACACGTCTTCTATTGAAGAATTATATTTATGTACCACCGCAAAATCAAACATAATATGTTGTGGAATTGTGGTATTCACGGTGCTCCGATCTGTCATACACCATTCCAAAGCATGAAGTTCATTCTGCAATAATAATCATCATCGAGTATTGGATGCTCCACTGTGCAAGCATCCTAACCAGGGCCTGGCCCTGGATGCTTTTTTAGGGGGACTCGGGCAAGGCCCCAAGGTTATTCCTATACGACAGGCCCTTATTATTCTATAACAAGGATTCCTCAATTTTAAAATATTGGAGCACTGTAGTTATAAATCCGGAGAAAAGAGAGGTCCGCTTGAGCCACTTTGACCGGGTTTGCCAAAGCTGGCTACAGCCCTGATCCTAACCTGTCCGTGGCCTACGGGAACAAAGGCCTTGATACTGATCAATGACGTCATTTCATCTAGGGCTAATGATCAAAATCATATGATAGAGCTCATTAGCCGAGTAATACCTTATTACCATAATAAATTATGGAGCACAAGTTAACAAAAAAATATTTTTTAAATATGGAACTCAAAACAATATTGCTGTTCTTTAAGAATTCCACAAAGTATTAATAATAATTATTGATCAAGCACAAGAATACTTACCACTTGCAATAATTGCAATGCATGCTATTTGCTGTCAATTGATTATGTAATATTAGAATATGATAACAAACATTGGAAGACGTTTGAACCAAAACAAAGAGACTCAATTACTTATAATATTTTGAAGACGTTTGAACCAAAACAGGGAGACTCAAATACTTATAATATTTTGAACATCAACCCTAGATGAGATGACGTCATTAATTAGTACTGAGGCCTTTTTTGTTCCCGTAGGCCATGGACAGGTGAGGATGCTTGCTCAGTGGAGCATCCAATACTCGATAATAGCCATTATCACAGAATGAACTGAATTTCTTTTTCTGAGGATGAAGCCCACATAGGTCTGAGACCTGTGCGTGGGTAATGTGTTGGATGATAGTGATTGATGAGTTGGACCTACACTTTTAGGTGGGTTCCGAACCACCGGGAAGTGATTTTACAGCTGAGGACAGTGTCTTTTTTGCCGGCCAATCTAATCGGCCACCGTTACAAACAGGACCTACGAGAACGCAGCTTATCTCTCTGATTGAACAAGATACCTGCTACGGCTCACGGCTATCACTTCCCTAATGCTTTGGAATAGTGTATGATTCAATTCGGTTTCAATTCTTCATCAATCACAAGCTACATCATTAAATACAATTAAGTCCACATTATTATTTTTATGACTTTGATACTAAGATATTTGATTACGAATAATAAGACTTGAAATTGTCACAACCACATTTATTGTAAACCGTGAGATACTACTTTCGGTTGTTACACCATTATCAATCTCAATCAAACTAAAACTAAAGTACACAGTAGCTTAATATATACTAACCGCACAATGATAACTATTGGCTGAGGGTGTAAGAGCCTCTCATATGCTGACCTTCATTGAAGGTCTGTGTTTGGCTTAAGATTCTAACAAATCACGCCCATTAATGGGAGGAGCAATAGGAATAATCAGTGTCAAAATCAACAACCAAACAGTAACAAACAAAATCAATACACAAGTGAGATAGAATGAAACAATAAAAAAATTAAGCCAAATAAAATGCAGTCAAGGTCAACCGAGAAAAACAAAAAAAGGAACGTTATTAAAGAGTAGGCCAGAATTATTATGAAACCAAGGTAGTTGTATTGAATTGCTTAAAAAATATGATCATTTAAACTAGTATTGGAATCGTTTTTTATCAAACCGAAACAATGCAATTTTCAGCGTACTTTAACCCAATCTTACAATGGAATACTTCTACAGCTAATTGAAAAATTGAATATCTTTATTTAAAACTAAAAAGTTAATAAAATAGATAATGTGACGTCATGTCAATTAGGAATATTTGCCCCAATGCCTTTTATAACGTAGGCCACAACCTGTCACACTTCAAAGCTAACAAGGGAGCTTCTCCATAGTCGGTCATAATGAATTATTAGAAAAAAAACGAGTAGGATGATGTCGTTACAACCACTTTTATTATACTATAGTTTCGACTATCACGTCATTTTAATCTCAACACTTGAACTCTCTAAATCGAGAGTTTAATTGGAAATGAAAATGTCCCCGTTCATGGACTATGTATCTGCTATTAATTAATTGTTTATATGTTGAGCTACTCTGAATTTTAGTTATAGTTTGATTGAGATAGAAAATTACGCGGCAATCGATACTATAGTATCCCGTGTGTTTATAATGAAGGGGTTATGACAACATCAGTTTTATTCATCATTGATAGCTTCCACAATATCACTATCACCAATAACAAATGAAATCAAAACAAATAACAAAAAGGGAAGAAAATCAATTGACCTCTTAATATATTGTGAACAATTTTTCCAGGATCGTTTCATAAACTCTCTTAAATGATGAAACAGTTACGGCCCCGTCAATTTTGTGACATAGAATTTTGAGTGCAAAATTCTGTAAACAGTGGGGGGCTTATGATAATAATAACCCTCAACCCCGAACTTTTTAATGAATACATAAAAAAGCTACATTTATGTCCCAAAATAGGAGGAAATTACTTTTTTATGTGGTATCCCCCAGAAAAAATTTCTTGGTTCGTCCCGGCTTAGTGATAAAAATTTTCGATGACAACCAAGTTTCCAAGAATACAAGTTAGGTGGCAACTTCCAACCATCATTCTGAAATTGTAGTAATTTCGAGACTCAAGAAACCACAGAATTCCACCTGCCGAATTTCACGAACGGTTCATCCTCACGTGATTCCCGACCATCACGTTGTTGCACGCCCCGTGGGATCGAGTTCTGCTCGAAGTTTCAAGATGAAATATTTTGTAACCTTGGGTCGGGAATTTTGGAAAAGTTAATAGAGACGTTGAACAGACATTGTGCTGTTTAAGAGCCACATCACGTAGACAAGAGTTTACTACTATCGATTGCTACACTGCTGGTCCATCATTTTTACTGCACCCCTCTTTCCCCCCCTCCCCCGGTCCCGGCAACTGAATTCAAGGAAAAGGAGAGTTTCAAGCTCTTTTTTTTAAAGATGAGAATAGATTTTGAAACATGTTTAGACTGTTTCGAAAACAGAGGGAGGTTATAATCTATTTTCTTTACCTTCTTATGCTTCTCCTGTCTTCTTCTTCTGATTTGTACCTCTTTCCATTCATTACTCCTCCTCATAATACCCTTTAAAAGACAATAGCTGGAGTTTAACTCTATACAGTCCAGCTTTCCCGGACCCTCTATTCTGATGCGTGTATCCTGAACATGTTCAAATAAAGAAATTGAGAAAAATCAAGAAATTCCAATGAAAAACAGACAATCCATTGCAATATCCCTCACAAAAGAACCAAAATTTCATACCTGAAGCATATCAGTTAGCAAGCAATTTCAATACCTAAGACATAAATAAATATATTTTTTCATCAACTATGAATAGTCTTATTTGGCGGCAAAATTAGACCCAATATTTCGTTCGAAGAAAACAACAATATTAACTAGCATCAAAAACTTACCGAAATACCTGAAAATACAAAACGAAATAATATAAAGGGTTAATATAAACAATCACGTCTTGTGGTTATATTTTAGGTTAGAATTAGCTATGAAGAACAAAAAATCATATGATGTTAAATAAAGCCAGGTTAGCCAACTAACAAATTTTAAAACTGCATTCTAAAATTAATGCTTTCACTCTTGATATGGACAAGAATCAAGTTTGATTTGTCACCACCAGTCAGCCATTTTACTTTGGTTGGACAAAGTTCATGCTGCTGCAAAACATGAACTGATGGACAAGATTCAGTTTGTTGCAAACCAGTCGAGGACAAGACCCATTTTGAAACACTTTTGAAAAGAAAGGTTATGAAAAATAGAACTTACTTTCCAGCTAACTAAAGAGTCACTGATGAAACGTCACGGATTCAAATATCAAATATCATGGATTTTCAAATTGAAACATTACTGCACAGTTGTAAAGCTAGAAGCGTTATATGCTTCTGAGAGCCTAAAACTGAATAATAAAGGATTATTGGAAAACAGAAAGAAAAATAATATGATTAAAGAATCAGGATAATGAAATGAAGCTAATATCTAATAAAAACTTGTACACAAAATTCGAAAAACTCTGAGCCAATAAGAAAAAGAAGTATAAGATGTTACTCCCACATCTTCAGGATGGAAAGCAACAGACTAACAGAACAAATATTCGATTTCTTTTGCAACAGAAAATCAAAAAGCAATTGGTTAAAAAAGTTTGAGGTCGATTTAAATGAGCTGAATATAACAGGTGATATAATCAAAAACCGTAACAGCCTCAGGAATATTTTGATAACCTAAATCAAAGGTCTCAGGAAAAGTCCAATCGGTACAGTGATGTCCGAAGATCAGAAATACCACTTTTGAAAGAATGAAAGAATATTGAAAAAGACGGAAAGTGGCAACTTCATAAAGGCATTTTCAAGTTCAAAGTTGATTCAATGTATCCCAAAGTGGGTCAAACGAAAAAAGTGTTATTTTCGGCTTTGTGGGGGTGACAAGTGGCTACGCCACTCTAAGTGAGGTCGATTCTATCAATTTTTCAAAAAATACTGCATCTAAATAATTTCATTCATTGATGCACTTTTTAATAAAAACAAGGAAGAACATATGGAGCAACTACTTCACATAACAATATCCTCTATTTTCAGAAGCTGAACCCAAATAAATTCAATTTTTGACAACGTCAAAATAAATATAAGCAATCGTGAATTGAATCCGTAACGTTCCATCAATTATTATTTTTATCTAAACTTTTAATTATGAGTGATGGCTGAGTGATAATGCAATAAAATGATTGATGATTGGTGAATTAAAGGTACAAGGCCAAGTCAATGGGTCCGGAAGCAGCAATTCAAACAGATTGCAAAATCAATGATCTGCTGTCTCCTTCAAATCTTGCTCATCCTTCTCCTACTCCTGCACCTATTCCTCCTCCTCATCCACCTCCTCCTCCTCTTCCTCATCAGCATCATAGCCCTACTCCTCCTCCACTTCCTCACCCGTCAACGATTTGCCAGAATTCAATTTTGCTCAACAGCAATTAACAGGCGGCTTCAGAACTGCTAATACGTTTGCTCTGGCCTTCTACCTCTCCTATTTTTTAGTCGTCTTTTTCTTCTTTCATCTTCTTCTCGTCTTTTTCTTTTTTCATCTTCTTCTTCTTCTTCTTCGTCTTCTCCATTTTTTTCTCCTCCTCTTCGTTCAAGAATCCTTGCATGACGGCTAGAGTTACAGTTGGAGAGACAGTAATTGAATAAAACGAGAGCTTAGAGCTGTGTAGACCAGTGGGTATTCTAGCTAGACAAGTTATGGGTTTATTTTATTGCTAATACCAGCATCTTTAATTTGAATACCTAAAACGTTTTTAAGGCTATACTAAATTGATATTTCCGCCTTTTCTCTGTCACAATCTCACTGCAACTGTTAGTCACATAAATACTGGATTGACTTTTTGTCAGACTTTCCATGCTGGTGACATTCATATATTGAGGCTGTCCGAATGTTCATATTGTTTGCTCTGTATGTTTAAAGAGTTAGGTACTACGCTCCATTTTGCTCGGGAGAGGTTCTAGACATTTTTATATGGCTAGATATAAGAGGGCTGGATAATAAGGGAGGTCTAAAGGGTTTGTATAAAGTATGGGGTAATTTATACCCACTTCAATGAAAGCTACCTCAATCTGTTTCAATATGAACACACAATGTAAAACTGCTGATTCTGTTGAATTTTTCCCTCCCCAGCTGCTTGTTGGTCTGATTTCGCCACATTCATCCCATTTTAATCTTCTAAAAAGGTACCAGGTGACATGAGAAAACAAAAAGCTGAACAATGGTGGGTAAGAGAAGATTATGATGATGGGGGGGGGGGGGGGAGAAGAGTGAATGAGAGGGGCCGTGGGAGGAAGGAAGAGTGAGAGTTAATGAGAGACAACAGAGTGAATGAGGCTGAAGAGGGAGTGAGAGGAAATAAAAGAGGGAGTTTGTGAGTGAGAGAGACGGAGGAGTGTGTGAGAGAGGGACAGAATCAGCTCGGGAAAGACTCATTGGTGTGGGCTCTTCGATTTTTAGAGGTGGTTTGCCTCTGTAAGTTATTTCCACTGAAAACAATAGATGAGTTGCATTCAGTCAGCTTTTCATTTCCCTAACAGGCAACTGAGGGCTAGCAATCGATTCCAACTTCGACACGATTCCTTCCTTGTATCACTCGCTGCCTTCAAAGAAGCCTAAATAGAAGGCACTCACAAAAAAATGTCTAAATTTGTTTTGCTTCTTGAATTTTGCAGAAATGTCGTTTAGCCCAGGCAAATTAGACTTTTGGTGCACAAAACTTGATACAAAACTGGAACTTTTTTCAATCTACTCTAGGCATCCTCAGGAAGAGTCCCCTGAGTTAATAAACGTTTCTGCATAACTTTTGAGGGACTGAAAACCCCCTGAAATTTGGTTCTTTTTCAGTTTTTCGCTTAAAACTCTCGAAAACTATCCACCATGTTGAAGAAGTAATTCTTTTAAATTAGAGAATATAAAATTCTACGTCGGTTGCTGTATAACATTACCAATATGTACAGTAGTTCATTCACAATCAATAATTAAATATCAGGTACTTTTACCACCTTTTGTGAAAAATTAGTCATCTCCAGGTGTTGATGCATTTATCTCGTAAATGCTCACTCAACACTTGAAAGTTATGATGAACAATTTTAGATCATTGAATTTTCTTACAGAAAATTTCTCAATTTGAAAATTTTGCAAATTTTTTTCTATGATATGCAAAAACCCCTAAGCCACTGTATAGTGCTATCATGTCAGTAACCAAGTTTCATAAGTGATCTCAGGAAAAGCATTTAGTAGTTCTTTCCTTAACGTATTCCCATGTTTTTTTTTGAGCAATCAGAACTGATATAATATTATTTAGAAATAATAGATATTCATATAATACAGATTTCCAGAGTGTATCTTGGTTGAAATCCAGAGAAATGGATAAGAGAATAAAGCTAGGGCCTGAAAATAGAAACTTCAAATTTTGAACTTCTCGCAGAAGATTCAAATAATATCATCCTCAATACAGTATATCGAATTTTGTCACAATTTATGGCGAATCGATTATCGATGGCGAATTTTTACCATCAATTTTGTAACCTCTAGATATATATTGAATTTAAATTCTAATAATATATAATGGATAACAGAACAACAATAATCTATTGTAAATCTTTGTGTATCAAAGTTTGTCCCAAACAGCCTTGGCATATCGAACTCATTTATTATATCGAACTTTTATAGAAATTCTTGATTTATCAAAGTTTTGTATTTCAACTTTAGGCTCAATATATCGAGGTTTCACTGTAGTAATATATTCTATTATTAGTTGCTTTGTAATAAATGTAAGGTATGAAGTAATATTATGTTTGGTTTGTTCTAATAGTGAGGCTGAAGCCTATTATCTTTTAGTTCAAGCACTAATATCGGTTATAAAAACACCCATAAGGCACGGTTACACAACCGGTGATGATTGGAAATTAATTTTTGCATAATAACATGAGTAAAATATAAAAAATATATCCTCTACCAGATAGAAACAAATCAATCAACTTAACATTTATAATTCCATAAAAACTTGAAATTTTACGATTTGGGAAGCTATCACCTTAGATTTATAGATTGATTGATCATGCCCAGTAGTCTGTAAGATGAAAATTACACAAATTCGAGATAGAAATCGCAACAAAGCATTTCTACAAAGGTCAAGTCTTCTGAATAGAATCCAAGTTCAAGAATTTGAAAATCAATTGCATTAATGTCATTCTTTTCCTCCACCACCTTTATTGCTAGTCAACTTCGAGTTTTTCAGTAAGCTTCCAGCAACTCTTTTCATCAAACATCTCAAGAAGTTTCAACACCTCCTCCTCCTCCTCCTCCTCCTCCTCCTCCACAACCCCCTTTTCATCTTCTTTCTCTTAGTCTCTTTCTTTTTCTTCTTTTATTTCTCCTTATTCCATTGCTTCTTTTCCTTCTTTCAATCAAAAATCTCAAGAAGCTTTAGTTCTTTTCAGCACTAAGGTTTCGCTAAGGAGTCTCCTCAAATTCCATTGTCAATAGATCAAGAAAGCATTACACAACAAAAGTTACGCTAACTTTGTTTAAAAAGGAAGAAAAACTCCAATGCCTTATTGATTGTAAGTTGCCTTTTCTTCTTTTGATTTCATGAAAGTGGAAGTTATTTCAAGTCTTTAGAAAGATAACGAGGTGATTCAATGATATTTTCAATGGGAAATCTTTTAAAAAAATGTATATTATTTCATTGTTTCTTGGAATGTTTATTCTAATTATTCTCAGTGGAAGTCAAATAATCTGTTCACTGTGGTTAGTAACTATTTTTCCATTTCTACAAGAATTATAATTCTATTTACAGTATATATCACATTATAAAATTTTTACTGTAGATTTGTAGCATCACTGTCTGTTTTCATCCATTCTATTTTGTGATTAAATGTTAAATATTTCTAGCTTTATTAACATTATATTTCTGTTTTTAGAATTCCATCCTGCTCCTGAAGATCCTCAGGTAAGAAAAATATGCTCCTCATTCTCTTTTCCACTTAATTTCTCTCTCAATTTCTTCTTCTTTTACTTCTTATTCATTTCTCTATTTTTCTCTCCTCTCTCCTCTCACTCTTTATCTTCTCACATCCTCTCTTTATTTTATTCCTTTTTTCTCTTCTTTATCACCTCTTCTCTCTTAATTTCTCCCCTCTATCTTTCTCTTTCTCTCACTCTTTTTTATAATTCAATGAATATTAGGGTTGAGTGTAAGAGAAGACCAGGAGTACTAACTTCGCTCTTATTGAAGGCAATTAATCAATCAATCAGTATTCTCACTATATCGTATGCTTTATGCTTAGAATTGTAAAAGTGATTTGAGTGAAAGAGGGATTCGGCTACGCCTCAACTTCGCCCCCCCCCCCCCTCCAAAGGTAAAATAAAGGCAGCTATAGTTGGTAGTTAGTTCAATTCCTCTCCCCCCCCCCCACACCCACACGCTCTCTCTCTCCCATCTCCTTATTACATTTAGTTACGATTTTTTCTCCCGTTTTTTCATTTTCAGGTTTCTCTGTCTCTTCTCACCCTCAAACTGTCACTCCTCTTCCTCTTCCTCGTCACACACCTACTCTTATTTTCTCTTTTTCTCTCACCCCCACATTTCTCTCCTACAATTTTCTCTATTTCTCCACCTTTATCTCTCTTTTCCTTCCTCTCTTTCACTCTTCCTTCATCCATTCTCTCCTCTTTTCGTTTTCCGTTCAAGTCGAATAAATAGACCATACATCACTCGTTCCGATAAAACTGTCTGACACGTTAATCCCATCATGTAGGAAACCTTGCAATATATATTTATATACACATTCTGTGAACTATATATACAGTATTTTACCAATGCGCGCCATACATATATCTAAGGATATATACAATCATTCTAAACTATATATAGTATTTTACCAATGCGCGCATGCCGAAACGTGGGCGTTGAAGAGTGAATGATGGAGCGGAGTCTTCAGTCATATTTGCGGACAATTTACCTTGTAAGGCGGCCTAAGCCTCAGCACCGCGAAGTGTGGGCGAAAAACTGTAACAGCTCAGAGTTCGATTAGAGAATGGTTTAACTCTTGTCTGCCACTCTATTTCACGTTCAAAAAGAATGGATGGGATGAGACATAAATTTCGAATTTATGAGCTCGATTGAAGAATAAAGCTGTACTTGTTTTGGTCATATTTTTCAAGTTTCTCGTATTAGAGGTAATTAGAGTATTATTGAGCCACTCAATAGAGCCTCCCAAAGAGAGTAAAATAAAATTGAGCCTTACCTCATCTAATTTAAATTTTAATTGTAGTAACTAGTGAATAAGAATAGTAATATTGTATATAATTGTTGATCTGACTTGACTCGTCTTATACTCCATAACCGGAGTCTTCAAGACCTAATCTTGAAAAAATTAAGAAAATGTCATCTATTAACGTGAGGAAAAGTCTCATCAATTATTTCGGAAAATAAAGGAGCTGAAAATAGAAATTTTGCAGTTATTGGGGCAAATTTTCCAGTATTCTCCATAAATTATCTTGTGAAATATGGGGGGGCCAAGTTTAGTTTTTTCTAATAAAAATAATTTTAAGATATTCAAAAACTATATCGGAAATCCAAAAGTTCTAATGAAATTAGAAATATGGCATTTTTTCATGTGTGTTTTACTTACAAAGAAACGATCAAAATATTAAAAGAGCTCACAGAAAAAAATTTGCTTCCGAAAAATATGGGCGCGCTCATATTAAACAAAATAAACCTATACAATGGAGTATCCAAGAACCCGACGAATTAAATAATAATTATTATAATTATCAATAAATTGGGCTGATAGGCATATCATCATTGAACCAAGGTGCATACTAAGCTCTCTTTTAACCTTGCCATTCAACTTCTTCGGTTTCTATAAACCGAACAAGGCAGCTATACTGATGTCTTCCCAATTCACAAAAAATGCACATCGACAGTTCTTGAAAAAGAGTTTTGTTTGATTTTCTTTTTTCTTGATCAACAGATCTCAAAATATATCATGCATTAATATTTTCTCTCTGTTTTTTCCCAATTCGACTATTTAAAATGATTAGGCTAAATAAAATATTTCAACACAATCAAAATTGGAAACGTCAACGCTTTCACTGTAAAAAGTTGATAATTGGGCTGAACATCAGCTTCCGTAATTGATTTGATTGATGCTTTGATTCACACTAGCCAAAACTAATCTAGAGTTTACAGTGAAAACCTGTATTACACTATAATTATTTTTATATTTGACCCCCATAATCAATAGCGATCTCACTTGCACTATCAGGAAGCTACAAGCTACAAGTTTCAAGAGTCTACATGGACGGACAACTGCACGATTCCAATAAGGCCCTATCGGGTAGGAAAAACGTCAACGCTTTTACTGTAGAAATGAAGTGGATAACTGGGCCAAACAACCTTTGTAATATTTTAAAATTTTGTTTTTTATTCGAAATGAGCCAGCTGTCCAATGTTTTGTTTTTCACTAACCTAGAGCTTATAGTGGAAATCTGTTTTACATCATAGTTAATTTTATATTCGACCCCCAAACTCCAAAATCAATAGCGATATCATTTGATCTATGAGGAAGCTGCTATACACTAAGTTTTAGAGTCTAGAATCCTCCTTTCAAGCGCTAGAGCGTAGACGGACGGACGGACAACGGTACGATTTTTATAAGCCCCTGTCGGTGTCGGCTCGTTGGCTAAACCCTAGCCCAACTAGAAATGAGCATTTTTTTTCTTTTGAGGATGAATCTCACATAGGTCTGAGACCTGTGTGTGGGTAATGAGTTGGATGATGGAGATTGATGAGTTGGACCTACAGTTTTAGGTGGGTTCCGAACCACCGGGAAGTGATTTTTTTTCATTTTGCATTGAAAAATGTATAGCTTAAATTAGTTTCAAGCGCTTAGTGGCGCTGGCAAAATGCTTGTTTATAAGTTATCTCCTAATATGTTCTCTAGTCTCAAGCAAAAGGTAAAAGTAACCAGTTTTGGATATTGCTCACGTTAGGCTATGGGTGGTGTGAATAAAGTTGAGCCTCCTAATTAACCCATATTTTTGATTCGGCGCTTCAGATTCTTCTTATTTCATGTGAATAAAAATTGAATCACTTATGTTTTTCACGCCTTCCTATCAGACTCCTGTCAACTCAACATATTGTTACGGGTTCTATGTCTAAAATAATGCTGGCAACACTTAAATTTATCACTCGCACTTTATTTACACAAATAATCACAACACTCACTGATCAGCAATGTCTTACAGAAAAATAAGTAATTAAAAACAGACAAATCGATATTGTTCAACTAATAAAGAGATTTCAATAAACTGTACAAAAATCAATCACTAAAAGTTAAAAGGCCGATCCAATATTAAATAATAACTGTACAATAAACTGTCCAATAATATTCAAAAAGAAACGTCAAAAAAGAACAATTAACTTACGTAGCACAAGTCCGTAATACAATAAAAAATATTTAGTAGTCCACTGGTATGAATTAAATAGGGAAAAGAATTATCACTATAGTCACTAAGAAAGAATTATCACTATACAGGCACAATATATAGAACTGTCACACAACTTGTTTATCATGACGAATTTCAAACAAGACTGAACTAACTTACAAAAGTCTCCCAATATTTATATAATTTTTCATAATTGTGATATCTCTCGATTCTTCTATCATCTTCTACCGATTTCTAAAATAAATAATGAAAGACCTTCACACCTTCCACAATATTCCATTAAGACTCCATTAATTTCTAATCAAACAACTAGAACATTCTACAAAGGTCCAAGTAAACACCATAAAAGTGTCAAAAGCAGAGTAATTAATTTCTTAAAAGTAAACATTTACATAGCAGATAACACCGAGAACCACTTCTTCCCTCTCTATATTCTGTCCATTTTAATATTCACTACAATATAAACAGTCGACTCCAGTCACTCAAAAGAATCCACTTACTCAACTAACTCACACCACCCTGCTTGCTCACACCACCCATACACAAACACACACACCTACATAACTACACACCTTCACACACCTTGACACCTACACCACTCTATATGTGTGTTTTTCAACTAAAAATAAAGAACCAAATGGCGGGTGTGCATACCTGGTGTTAATGGAGCCTTTTGTCATTGCATTTCAGGCAAACTTGTGGCATTACATGACCAGTGGACATTATTAAAGTCCTCTTCTACGTACATATATCTATTGCCATGTGTCCTGGTATAAATATATACACAAGTAAACACTATAAAAGTACTCTTCTATATACATATGCAGTGTTGGTAGATATACATGTTATTCGTTTGATGTGGCCACTATTTGTTGGATCCAAATTGAATCAGTTGGTCAAAACTAGTCAGGCCTAGCCTACCGGCCTGCCATAATTTGTTCTGGGTTTATTTGACCGGGTCAAAGTGTCACGAAGGTGATGGGTGATGACTCAAAGGCGGCCGGCTTTGACACAAGCTGACACAGCGCGGTTAGCCTGTAATGAAGTTTGACCTATCGAATATTGGGAATTGAGTCGTGTTGGTTTTGATGTGGGAGGATGCTGCTTAGTGTATCCGCGGACACCAAAAAAAAATCTTGGGTCAACTTTCCTTATTCTACACTACTAGTAGTTCTGTCAACATGTAGACCTCAGTCGCCCAACACTTATCACTCAAAAGGGGATGATATTTCAAAAAAAGTACAAGAGCACTTTCACTTGATCTTTCAGTGATAGAAACTATAATTTGAAACTCTAACATTTTTGACACTCGCTAAAAATCACCCCTTACACTTAAATAAATGTGTTCCTACGCATGTTTAGCATGTTAATATTAACCTCCAATCATGAAAAGTAAAATCTATCCATTAACAAAAACTATCCATAACAAAATTTATTGACCCCCAAATTCTTCAGTGAAATTTGCATTTCCGCCCCTAGCTCCAAATGGGATTAATTTTATGCATGCGAGTCTCCAGAGTGTTATGAGTACCCGATGAGAAGAAGAATTTCCCAATTATATCAATATTTGAGTTTTTAAATTTCCAACTCCCCCCCTCCCCCAACCACTAATATTTAAAAAGTAGTTCAGTGTCAACTGTGTTCTTATAAAGTTATCTTCCACTTTCAATCGAAAAAGCTTAAATTATCCACAAAATACCTTTTTTGAAAAAGTCCATTTCCCCACCCCTACCCGCAAACGCTCTATTTATCAGAAATTTAGGAAACACCACTCCACTCAGCTCAAAAAGACCTACCTAAATCTGATAAGCCCTGAAAAAATCTAAATATTGAAGATGTTTAATTTTTTGTACCACCCTTTCTAACGCTGGGTTTATCGAATTTTTGTCTCTGGTTAAACCCCCTCTAAATCTCCAATAATCTGGAATAAATTGGGCCCCTTGAATAAGATAGGGCAAATCTCTGTGCAAATCTTATGAAAGGAAAATCCTAGATTATTGGGTCCCTATTGATTTTTAATGTGGAGGCAAGATAAGGTTCATATGATTCCAGATACCACGCATCATCTTAGCAACGGCAGTTATTCCTAGATCGCTTCACAGGGGCATTGAAACACTGAAACTCCAGCCAAACTTAAACACTGATTGCAGAAAGCTGTGTTGAGACAGACCTGTAGAACGGTAAGAAAGTTTTTAGGAGTTTGCCACACATAGTACCTTGGCATTAGCCCGTACTGTATTATAACCAGGAAAATCTGAGAAAAGATGATGATAATAATAATATTATTTCACTGGAAGGAGAGCGCCGAAGCATAACAGACCTGATAAATTATTGCCTTGACAAATCATCAGATCATAAAGACCACATTTTTTGTCTATAAATGGTTGAAAAGACACTTGCCTTTAGTGGTTGCAAATTCTTTTGCAACCAATATCATGAAAAAACATGCTGATCTGTCATGAAACTGACAGATCAGATCAGTGAGGTGTAAATATGAAATGGCAAATAGTTATAAAATGAAATGGCAAATGGGTATGAAATAAAATAGCAAATAGGCATAGATAAAACGGCTCCAAAAACATTTTATTGCATACCATATATGAAGATGCTCAGTAATGTGTATTGAATGTGGGTCCTACCCCCATAAGTGGTAATTATGAGTGAATTTCACTCACATAAAAAGTATTGTTATGGGTTCTATCACTAAAATTCATGGATGTGGTTAAGTAGGAGAGCATGCTTTTCAGTCTAAACTTTGTCATGTCAAGGAAAAATAAATAAATATTCTATCCTAAAATAATGCTGGCAACACTTGAAATTAATACTCGCACTTTATTTACACAAATTACTTCTATAACATGAACTAATCACAAGAAAAACCAATAAGAAAGAAAACAGATAAATAATGTTCAGCTAAAAAATGAATTTTTGGTATCTCTATACAAAAATTGATAACCAACTATGAATAGCCTTGGTTGATAATTAGATAAACAACTCTCCAAAAAAACTGTTCAATGAAGTAAAAATAAATCTCTAAAAACACTCAATGGAACACTTACGAAGCACAGTCTGTTCATGAGCACTTGATATGCATAAACACAATGTTTATAAACACTGTCAATAAACTGGCACTGGATAGTATACACTGTCAACCAACTGGCACTGGATAATGTGCACTTTGAAATTATCACTGGATAATCACATGGTCTGTATGAACTGCCACTGGATACAAATGTTGGGAAAATCAAACAATACTGAATCTTGTTTCCGTGAAGAGCTCTTTTATACTGTTTTCATTCATACTAGCAATTTCCAGATGTTTCTCAATCTCTTGATCACACAGAAAATGTTCTAGTAGATTCTCGATTGTGCCAGTCATATTTTGTAGCAGATAGGAGTGAGAGAGACATTTAAGGAGAGTGAGTCAAGAAGAGTCAATTTACAATCTCTTTAAAGCACGTTCGTCAATCAATGGAAGCGATGTTGACAAAATAAGTACTAAAAAAAAAATCTTATCTAATAAACAGAGCAATTATCTAGTAGTGTAGACAATATTGTTTATCTTGCATTCTTAGCATTATGGATTTCTCTCTTCTTGTCCCTATTCATTGGAGTATTAGCCAAGCCAGAGCCTAGTCTCACATTTTTAACCGTTCTTCGTGATCCTTCCTGGTGGCCTTTTTGGTTAATTAATTTTGTGTGTGTGTTTTCTATGTTTTTATCATGTTTTAACCCTAATCTTTTGACTTGTTGTGTGTCGGTGGGATCCGTGGACTGCCAGCCGACTGTGCCATAGATTGTTAAATAAATAAATTAATAGATATTAATACATATGTGATCGTTGGAAAATATGAGCAAAATTTACTCATATAAAACCATTTGTGAAGGTGATGATGAGTAAAACTTACCGCAGACTTTCAAATGCTTCATATAAATAAATTTAGAAGTCAACACCAATGTGAATCGAATGCTAGTCTGGCACAAACAAATTTCAGAAGGTATAGGTCTACCTGTATAACTAGGGCTACCCAGCCGCCACCACCACTACCACATGATATCAGTCTTATCATTCATTGGGTTAGTAAAAATTACCCACGTTAATAATCCAGGGTCTTGGGAACGAAGATAAATCGATGTATCGAGCAATTACACATTGAAAACTCCAATCTATATAAGAGCGAGTAAGGGCGTGTGTGTCAGTCTCACGGATTTCACAAAACTGGCAATGATTTAAAAGACTAAATTTGGCACAAAGCTTCCTCTAAACTCAATTCAGTGTAACTTGAAGCCCGATTTTAGATTCACTATATAGCTTTTTCAAAACTAATGTTTGAATTTCAGAATTTTGCAAAATGGGTTAGATGCAGGAAACTCAGCATCTGATACATGATACGTCACTATTGTGCTGATATAGATGATATGCCAATATGTGACAAACCAAAGCGACAAATTAGTTCCACATTAATATTGCAGCTTCTAATCAACCAGCGTTATAAACGGCTTATTTGTGCGATTCTCTCTTCAAACAGATGAACTGTATGGAACACTATGGTATTTCACTCACCCTTCGTAATTTTGTGACCGCTACCATAAGTTATCTACCAGAAAAGTAAAACTCCAAACTTGCTTCCCTGGCAAGACTAGTTAAGATGCTAGTACCGGTACTTCAATAATAATTAACGTAGGTAGTCAATAAAACTACTTCCCTACGCAATTTAAATAATTACAGTTACATCAATATATCATTTTCAGCTGTGGAATAACAATTCGACGATGTGTTCAAAATTGATGTAAGCTAACGTATTGAGAAAAACTTCAATACATCAATAATTAACGTGGGTAGTCAATGATAACCTACCTTGTCCACTGTACAATTACTGTATTATATTAATTTATAAAGCATCAATACACCAATAATTATAAGTATGGAATAACGATGAAACGATGTGTTGAACAGTGATATATTGTAAAAACTTCAATTCCAGCTATACTACGCAGAATACTATGTGAAATACTTATACATCAATAATGAATTTGGGAAGTCAATTGAGCCGTTTCTAACGTTTCCACTATAAACAATAATTATAATAATTGATTTGGCATCGATGAATTTCATCAATAATTACTCTAAAGTGAGACTAGACCAATTTCATACTATACTACTGAATAGTTGAATGGTACGAGTATATCTTTCAATTGCCAATAATACTTGAACACTTTAATTCCCAAGAAACGACTTCTCAGCTATTTCTTTTCAGCTATCTCTTCTATTTCTTTAATTTTTAATACGCCAACTAGCGAGACGAATGAGAGTTTCTTTTCGTGCTCACTAATATTTTATTTCATAGTGGCTTAATCGATTCACCCTTAATCGGGTGGAGAACTTGATAGGAAAGTCGAGAAAAATACATGGATCTGAAAAATTACTAGGAAAAACCTTTAAGTCGCTCCCCTTGTAGGGTCTACGAAATGATAAACTATGTAATATATCTGTACAAATATAAAAGCCAAATAAATTTGCAAATGAAAGAGTTCAAAAATTGCTAAGTTGTATGATTGACTGACTCATCACTATTTCTCGAGAACTTGTCTTAAAAAAGTGAAAGCCATGAACTGTAGCAGGTATCCGTCCAATCAGATGGAGATAAGCTACGAACTCCAGGGCCCTCTTTCTAAGGGTGACCGATTAGATTATAGCCAACAAAACAGACTGTGTTTTTGGCTGTAAAAACACTTCCCGGTTGTTCGGAACCCACCTAAAACTCATTATTCACCATCATTACCAATTCATTACCCATGCACAGGTCTCTGACCTTTATGGACTTTATCCTCAAAAAAATATGTTTGAGGCCCTAAACACTCCTTGAATCAATCAAACTAGACTGTTATGTAAAATTTTAGAAGTTATGGAGGTAGTTATATTGACAAGAAACTATATCAATACCAATTTAAATGATAACATTTAGTCCATCTATAAAATGTATTGTTTTACTGACTAGATTTCATTTTCAACACGGCTAACCTAATTATTCTATAAGATCTTCGTCACATAAGTTTGCACAAATACAGTAATGGTGTACCAGCCTGTGTCATGCCTGAATTAATAGAAACGTAGAAAAGATAAAAAATTCACATAATTCACATACATTGATAAAACAATCGGCTGAGCTCAACAATTTTGAAAAGCATTCATTGATCAGGTATCGTAACGGCTACTAAAAGGTTTTTCCATTGTTCCATTATCAGTTCTTCTTGTCAAAAGAAAGAAATGTTTTCAAGTTATGTCATGAAGAAGAGCGATATGCTTATTCACTTATTTGTGATTTTATGGTCGTATTTGAATTAGAACCATGTAGACTCTATGTAGGTGGGTAGCTCTTCTATTTTGTCTTATCATCGAAGAATGGTCATTCATTAAAAGCATTATTGCATAATTTTTGCCACAATAAATAAATCATCTAGACAGGAATAGCCTAATTGATATAGGCTACGTTGTGGAGTCAAACAACAACTCTGTTGTCCATTATCCCGTTTCCCATAGCTTTATCCCGTATCAATTTTTACTTTATTTTCACTTTTTGTCTTATCGGTTTATTATTAACTGTTTATCATTACTTGTTTGCCATTTTTCTCATTTTTGTCTGCTATTGGTTAGCTCCTCCAATTGTTACAAGTGGTTGTAGCAAGGTTCAGTAAACAACCAATCATAGCAATCCATTGTAGCCTAATATTCAACCTAACAACGACATCCATTTTGTTTCAGCCACTCATATCGAAATTTTAGTTGTACCTTCAAATTAGTTGTTCCCAAAAAGGAGATTCAAATTTTGCAGAGCATCTCATTAATAATGGGCACAAGTACAAGGCTGAAGAAAATGTTGAATTTCTGCAAGTAGCTTTGGAGATAACTAGGTTGGTAAAAAACGAATCCATACTAGTTTAAATGACCAAATTTATTTTAACCATTTCAAACTTGGTTTCATCATAATTCCAGCCTACATTTAAAAAACTGCTCATTCGTGTATTTCTCGGTTGACCTTGACTGCATTTCAGTGAGCTTCCAATTTTTAGTTTTAATCTAGCCTTATTACGTATGTTTCTTCTTTGTTGCTTTCTAGTTGTTCACAGTTTTTAGTTATTGATTTGACTCATATTTTGCTTGTTACTCCTCCCACCACGGGGCGTGACTTGTCAGCCTCTTTCTCGCTTAGCCAATAGTATCATTCCATGTTCAGTGTATATAAAGCTTCTGTGTACTTTGGTTTTAGTTTGATTGCGATTGATAATGGTATAACAACCGAAACTAGTTTCTCAATATGTTTTAATAAATGTGGTTGTGACAATTTCTTCTTATTATTCATTATGGATACCTTCCACAATATCACCTTCGCCACTACATAATTGTGAATTCACAATTAAAATTGACTGCAGTCGTTAAATTTATAATGAAAAGTTAATCTACTTTAATGTAGGATGTGACGCAGTAACCTTGAATTAAATATTATTATAGCCCTTCGATGATGGAAGGTTTTTGAGTTTACTTTCATGTGTTTTTTGTTACATATTTAAACTTTAATGAGAAAATTGAGATTAATTAATTGTATATGATGTAGGTGTTGAAAACTTTTGTTTTATTTTAATTGAGTTATGAATGTTTCAACTGCTATAACTATAGTATATCGTTTTCGTTTATCGTTATCTCGTTTTCGATAATCAATATGGTTTTAGCATCGTCAATCTTGTCTCATTCGTGATTCACCTAAAAATTGAATCCCAAAACTATATGAAATCAAGAATACTACTGCCGCTTAGCGCAGTTGGTTGAGGCGTCGCAACTTCAGCTTGTTGTCGTTTCAGCGGTCGTGGGTTCGAATCCCGCTCCTCCGTCTGGCATCTATGTGTTATCATTCACCTCATTACCCGTCTCGGACTCATCATCAGCAATAAAAAATTAAATTCTCCATCCTTAATTGAAGCACATAATTTTTTGTAGAACATAAATGTTTGCCTTTTATAATGTATTATGTTGGAACAAGCAAAAATCGAAAATCAAATCCAATACAGAAACAATTGTTTCCAACAGTGCTTCTCCATTACTCAATTTCCAATTCACAGTGAAATAATTTTTCATACTCTATCTGTAACGTTTCCTTCATTTTATCATTTTTATTTTTGTAAAACGGTTTATTATGTAAATATTTTTTTTCTGGTATTAAATTTATATTGTAGCTGAATTTTGAAATAAAAAATTTTAAAGAATTATGAATATATTTACCACATTCTGTAATGGATATCCACATTGCTATCACAAACACAAAAAAATGTTGGATAAATATTAATGAAGATAAAATACAAAAATATGGAGATAAATATTAATCAAACATTAATTATCTATTTAGATCAATAAATAAATGAAAAGATTAGCTTATAAATAGATCAGAATTAATGAATACGAATATATTATATTGTGGTAGAAGGTGCTTACCATTTTGATGAGTAATCCTTTCCAGATTTATCCTTTTAATCCATTGCGAATTTAACTTTTCACTTTAACAGAAGGAAAACTCACTTTGAGGCATTATTTGATTAGCATGAGAAGTCAAACAACAACAACAGCGTTTGGCAGAATCTGGCCTCTCAGTTAACTCTGGCACTTAACTCAATTACTATTCAACTGAATACCACTGAAGTCTACATATTGATTTTTAGTACTTTCCTTTTCTTCAAGTCAATTAGACCTATCTTTATCCAATTTATTGTACTTCCAAGAAAACTAAACCCAATTCTTAATACTTTTTTCACTTTTGAAATACTTTTTAACACTTTTGAAATAAAAATACTTTGAATATATAATTCCTAATACTTTTTCTAGAATAGAATGTTTTTAGAATAAAAATACTATGCTTTTTGATTATTTTCTAATACTTTTTCAGAATACATTTGGGATAGAAATACTGTAATACGGCTGAGGTTATATGTACGGCTAAGGCGCCCGACCGGCAATTGGGAGGTCCGCGGTTCGATTCCCGGTAGTGACTGATATTTTAAACACTGTCTTTAAAGCAATAATTCTTCTTTTTTCAGAAGGAAGCCCACATATGTCTGAGACCTGAGCGTGGGTAATGAATTGGAATTGGATGATCGTGATTAATGAGTTTGACCTACAGTTTTAGGTGGGTTCCGAACCACCGGGAAGTGATTTACACAACAGAGAACAGTCGTTTTTGCTGGCCAATCCAATCGGCCACTCTTACAAAGAGGGCCCAGAGTTCGTAGCTGATACGGTACCTATCTCTACCTGCTAGGGCTCCCGATTTCTTTACGGCTCAATTTCTAGATTATGTAGTCATAATTCTGTGAAAAAAACAGTTTTGGTCTTAAATTTAGTATTTTAGTCTCAGTAAATGAGTAATGGGGCGAAAATATCAAGAAAGGGATTATTACAAATATTTATTCTAGAATTCGCTTGTTGCTCATGTACATTGTTGATTGTTGCACACATGGTACATGTTGATATCTGAGAAAATTCTGATCGATAATATTTTTTTTGAAATCCTAATTTTTGTTTGGTATTCAGATCAATCAGAAAATACAACAATCTCTGTATTCACTTCTAGATTCACTCTTCTGTATTTATTTATAAATTCATCTTATCATATCAACTTTCTAAAATTGTTTTTTTTTCTCAATTATTCAATTTTATTTTCAATTTTTCTCTTCTCTCATACTCATATTTCTTGTTCAGGTATCCAAATTGTTGAGAAAGACATTCTACTGTACTTACTATTAAATCCACTCATTTATTCATTTCTAAATCCTCTCTAATTTATTTTACTTTAAATTTATTCTAAAGCATCAATTTCCTAAATTTTTAACGATTTTCTACTTTATTTTTAATTATTTTTACACATACTCTTTTTTTAGGAATACAAATCAATGAGGTAGGTCACTCTACCGCATTTACTTTTAAATTCACTGCTTCAATGACTTCTAAATACACTTTTATTTGGAATTGAAGCAATAATTTTTAGCATCAGTTCTACTAACTTTATCAGAAATTTATTTATTTTCTTCTTTAAAATTATTTTACTTTTAAAATAAGCATTTATCTCTATATTTTTTTTAATTATTTCTACTTATGAGCCACGTTGTGAACAAACTTATTGAAACAAAACACTACTTCTCAACCACACTGTCAAAATCAGTTACTTTCCCGCCAAATCACAATTATTTTACCGCCAAAAAACGTTTTTCCCCGCGTGACGTCGAGTTTTCGCGCGTTTTCCTGTAAGAATACGCGAGCAACATCTGTTATCGGCACGGCGGTTCAATGTTAACTGATTACTGGTTACCAAGGGATCCAAATGCAACAGCTGATAGGTTTCTCTGTAAAGGGTGGGATGTAATACGCCTACGCGTTTCACGTGGCCTACTAGTCGCAGAGCTGCCTGAAAGCAGCACGAATTTGAGTTTTTAGTCGTTTGAAAAGTGTGAAGTCCTTCGAATAAAGTTGTATTTACACTATATTTATTTTTTTCAAAGGCAACTTCGAACAAGTATTTTAATGAGGTGAGGTGATGATGAGGGGGTGAGTGATAATACAGACTTATTTGTTTATGATGTTCTGATGGATGAAGAATAGAGAAAATAATATAAAATAATATATTGTTTATTCTATTCTGACAACCAACTAGCTATTTATACATAAAGTCTAGTCAATATAAATATTACTCATACTGTACTTAATACTATAAACATTTATTTTCATGAAAATTTTAAATTCACTATATATTTAACAAAACAGTGTTCTTCAACTTGATTCTATTCTAAAAATAAAATAAATTTTATATATCTACTCAATAAAATGATACAAAAGAATTTAATACTCACGTACTAAACAGTGTTAAAAATTAAGTATTCAATCTAAACTGAAAAAATTAAAATTTAACACAAGTAGCCTTTTAAAGTCGGCGCCAAAAATATTCCATAAACTTAAAAAATCTTACAGATTTTTTTAAAAATCAAAAAATATTTGACGCCGACTTCAAAAGGTTATTGTATAATATTTTCAATTTTCTCAGTTTAAATTGAATACTTTATTTTGAACTGTTCTGTACGTATTTATTTTTTTAGTATCGTTTTATAAAAGTCGGTTTCTTTTTTGTTTAATTTTTTTAAGCTTTTTAGTTTAAAATAATATTTAAACTTTCAAAACATGAAAAATATCTTATACGTTATGAAATATTAAAAAAATTAGCGAACTAATGTAGCTATAAAAAGTTAAAAGTTGTGCTGATATAAATAATGGCCTTAAGGTTCTAGTTCTAGGAACGACTTCTCATTTTTTTCAGAACACATTGAGTAATGATTGATGCCCGGTTACTACATCTATGGCTTGTTTCACGCATACCCGGCAGTTGGGTAACTGCTATTGTTTACCCAGCCTGACGGACATTGCATCATATGGAGCGCTTCGCACTTGGGCTACCCGATTTTTGAAATCATGTATGTTACAATGTAATTACGCCGGTTACGTGTTGCCGGTTATTTGTGAGGCAAACCTTAGGACCGCTGCTGAATGGTTTACTGAACAACTGAGACTAAAATATTGAACTCAATTTATTGATGATTTAGGTTCCTATATTTATACTACGTTAAGATGAAAATTTGCTTATATTTTATAAAAACTGTACAGAATACAGCCTTCAATATTGCAAAATGGTATTGAGCAATACAATTGAGCGGCTATTTTACCGCGTTCACTCAAGGCCATCCTCACTCAAGTGTGTCCATGGTTCACATGCCTTCATGAAGTCAATGAAGGATAGATTTTTTCTTATTTAAAAACTATACGCATGCTTGACAACTCGAAGCTCGAACTAGTGCTGACTTTAGCGCTCTTCTCTCTTGTATCTGCTAATGCTGCCCGATAGTTGTTATAATTTACTCAGTTATAATTACTCTGTTAACAATAATTAAATTTAGAATGTGCAAAATTCTATTTTATTCCCATCATTTGTATGGTAATCCCTCCAACTTCCCTGCTATAATGAAAGCATGAAATGAAAATTGAATTTATCTGTATGTTTATTGTAATTTGGTCCTGGTGGTACAGAAATAAACCACCCTGAATTTGGTCTCTATTCGAATTGGGTCAAAGACTTGAGTGTGTGATAATAATTCTATCAATTTTTTATTAATTTAATCAGTCTACTAATTCATTATTACACAAAAATAAGAATTTTACAAATCTAAAGCAATAAAAAACTTTTACTTGGACGAGAATAAGCAAATTACATTATAAAAGAGAAATTATAATTCTATATAATGGAATAAATGAAAGTACGGTATGTCATATAAAATTGTCGATTTGAACAAAATGTGTTTCTCAAAAAGTTGGAAGATAGCAATGATTTAACCGACCTCAGTAAAAGTATGAACAATTAAAGAATGGAAGAATGAAGTATGTGAAGAATGAAATAAAAAAGGTGAATTACGGTTTTTCATCTCAGATACATAAAAGTCTACATCCAAACGTTACTCAACAAACGTCTCTGTCGAATGAGGCTTGGACGTTGGGAGTTGCTCAGAGGTGTGCTAGAGCCGCGTCTCCACCAACCGAACATGCTCGGCGAACAGTTTATTATGTAATTACAATAGTATGGAAGTTGATGTCTGCATGTAGTAAGCTTGGTGAGATTTATATTGTATCTGTTGTTTGTATGTACATTATAGAAGGTTATGTGTGTTGCAAATAGGTTCTATTTTTATTTATGTGAAGAATAACATTTTTCATGTAAGTCTGTCTCAATGTTGATACATTAAATTTATGAAAGATTTCTCTGCTGGGATAATAATATAGTCGTGGTCTTCCTACTGCTGGCTGCTCTTACTATATGTTTTTGAAAGATAAACAGTTTTTAAAATGTGCGTCATGCGCAGCTTCCCATACCTTTATAATATATTGGAATAATGATTGTGCATACGCAAAAGAAATTTTCCTTATGATGCCAATATCTTTTATTTTATTTATTTTGTAGAAAATATATATTAGGTATTTAAATTTTGTGCATAAGTATTCTATATGTTTATTCCACTTGAGATGTTGATCCACTATTATACCCAGGTATTTAATAGTTTGTACTCCTTCCAAAGTTTTCAATACTTCTTCAGGATTCACAGCATTGTTTCTATTGTTTTCAGTACCTATTTTAGAATTTAAATCTGTTGTTGGTTGTCCGGGTTTATTGGGTGGAAAGGTAATGTATTTTGATTTGTCTGCATTTAGTGTTCAAATATGATCTTGAAGCCAATTGTGAACAGTTTTGATATTGTTATTTGCAATGCTGAATAATGTTGAATGAACAAAGAAGGGGCGTGATAATGTAGTGCCAACACCACTTTTGAGATACTTAAGGATGAAAGTTTGAGCTACTTCATGAATCTTCCAGAAGCAAACACATATCGTATTTATTAATTATATTACAAGAACGAAATATCATAGCATTTCAAATGGCAATAAAGTTGAAAAAATAAAACAGGAACAAAAAATGATGGTTTGCACTATTTTATCATGACTTCTTCAAATCTACATATATAAAAATGAATATCTGTCTGTATGTATGTATGTATGTATGTATGTATGTATGTTCCCTATAGACTTCAAAACTACTTGACAGATCGGCATGAAACTTTGGGAATATATTGTGTGAATATTGGGGATGGTTTCTGACCATAAATTTTAATAGGGGAGCTAATAATAATTATTAATTGATCCATTTTATAGACCTAACCTACTGAACTTGCCGGCCAAACAGCTTAAAGGAACAGCTGATAGAAGTCAACAGTTTTTAATCATATGGCAGGTCCCTTAGCGGCGTTATTTACGCTGTCTTTGAACAGCAAAAGACTTTGCACTTGGCATGTAGGCTACCGTGCCTTGTCGGAGCCTTGCAATATGAAGGAAACATACGACTGGGTATGGTGAAATGTAATTATCCCAGGTTGATGACATCTGTTAACCAATGCAGCTAGAAATTTGAAATGCAGCCTCAGCGGGAGGTGGCGAATAATAAAATAAAAAACCTAGCTTCTACCCTTATAGTCGTAGGAGGTTTAAATTTGAAATGTTTCTTCATTCAGAGGTGGTGATTAAGAAAACAACGAAGCCTCTATGATTAGCTGGAAGAGCCCTAGGACTAACTTCTTTCCTAATTTGAAATGTAACCTCAGCGGGAGGTGGCGAATGATAAAATCAAGGAGAATTTTTATGAAAACGCAACAACGCATTTCGGGCCAGCTAGTTTTCTATAAAATACTAATTAAATAATGCCAGTTTCCATCCACTTGTCTTAAATATATCCATTTAAAACAAAAAATATTAATTGACTAGTCATGACAAAGCTGATTGTTTAAAATACACCGTACATAATGTTGAATAAATCTAGCAAACGTGAATTATTCTACTAGAGTTTACAATATAGTAAATTTGTACTGTATTATGTAAATTATTGGAGGACTTGTCATCCTCAATTATTGTTTATTGAATAAAATTAAAGTTTCATAATCAAAAAGTAGATTGAAAAAAGCCGAAAAGAAGACAATTTTCCAACTACTGCTGCAGCCTGAATGGTAATTTGAGCCTTCTATGTACTATCAAATTGTATCAAACATTCTTTCATAATTATTCGTCAGGCAAGAGCATTTAATATATTGTATTTTTTTAATTAATGGGCCGCAGGTTCAAGGATAAATGGACTAGACTATTATATTATTTCGTATTTTACAATCTTTAAAGTACAGTATAGATATACACTTTCAAAACAGTAATGTCTTTGAAACAGTTAGCAAATGGAACCCCATTGAACAAATATATTTTTCACTTTGAATGACAAAAGAACTCAATCTCAGGCATCTATTGGATTTATTTTTCAAATTTGTGTTCTAGTTAGGTTTATACTAGCAAGAAGATAGGAAAACAAAAATCGTATTCAGAATTTGCAAAATACAGTTTTTAAGTTCAACGTGAATAGTTGCAGACCTCAGTCGCTTAGTCTGTAGAATTTCCAAAAAAAAAATACTGTAAATTGATACATTAATATTGTCCAAAACAATAACTTAGAAAGCATTAACAACCATTACAAAATAATTTTTGAAAAAAAAAACATCAATAAAATCTTTGAGAATAATATATTATAAGCTACTACACGGTATTATATATGCTTTACAATGAAATTTCAAATGTAATTTATGCAGCTAATTGATGTTTGTGGCCTTCCATCTTTCTCACCATGAGTGAAAAATAATTTACAAATTTCCTTTCATGATAAATTTAATAACGAATTGCAGTCAATCAATTGTAATAGAGAATACTTAAATAATATTATACCGTACTCATGTAGACTGAAAGGAGTAAATATTTATTTATTCTTTATTAAAATTGACTGCAAGTAAATTTATCATAAAAAGTTAATGTTAGCAATGCAGTTCAGTATGGATCAAGAAATTTAAGAATACAATTTTCCATTGAATCAGTGGCTTTATTTCTGGTCTGGCACCTACAGTGTTATGTCTATTTTATTTGGAGGAATAATAATGCGTCATAAATTTTAACAATTCTTTAACACAAAGTGCTTAAGAAAGACTCAAATTATCTGTTCATTGTGAAATATATTATTGATCTGTTGTGTACTACGGTCTCTGGAAATTTGAACTGTCGCGTCTACTTAACAATTACCAACATGACAAAACAAACTTTGAAGAGTTATATAAGTCTTTGTGACAAAATGATAGAGTCTTTGGATATTAGATCTATGATTGTGATCAATAATTTGTATTCTATTTATCTTTATCATGAGTCTATCCATGTGTATTAATCTTTATGATACTTTTATTCCTCTAAAACTGATGATGCATCAGTTGTGCTTCCTGTTCCATGCCAAACATGAAAATTGAAAACAGAAGTCTAACCTCAATCTCCCATTTGGGAACAGTGTTAAGACGTTTGTGTGTGTTTTTTTTTTATTTTGGAACTATTATTAGTAAATTAGTGTTAATTAAAGACCAAACTACCGTTAGTTATCGTAGTTGAATAATTTAAACCGATATAAATATTGGAAGAAACAAAGCTGGTTTATTCAAAGCAAGTCAGACCGTATACGAAACAACAATGCACAAAGTTTACCACCAACCTTCTCAATTGGACTTGACCGGAAATATTGAAGAGAAATGGAAGAAATTTAAAGAGAAGTTCATCTTATTCATGAAAACCACAGGTAAATCCAAGGAAGATAGCAAGACACAAGTGGAAATACTTCTCAATCACATAGGCAAAGATGCTTTGAGAGTATTCAACACCTTCAATCTGAAAGATGATAAATGTAAAGATCTTGACAGAGTCTTACAGAAGTTCGACGATTTCTATAATAATAGAAAAAATGTCATCCATGAAAGGTTCAAATTCTACAACATGGTTCAGAAACGTGGTGAGAGTTTTCATTCATTTTTGACTGATCTCCGAAGAGCTGTAATATATTGTCGATTCAAGGATGAGGAAGACATGCTAAGAGACCGTATTGTTATGGGGATTTTCGATAAAAATCTTCAAAAACAGTTGTTGCAAAAAGCAGACTTGACACTGAAGGCAGCCGTACTGCTCTGTTATGAAACAGAGGCTAACGAAGACGACGAGTCAGCTTGTGAATTCGAGAATGAAAATGACACTTTCACTGACACGTTGGAAGACCAAATTTTAGTGGGACTGAGTAATGGGAATCTTCAGGATCAATTACTGCAAAAAACAGACTTGAAAGTTGAGGCAGCAGTAGAAGTCCATAGTGAAACAGATGTTAGCAAAATCGTAAATAGTGATGAGGAGCCAGCCAGACTTCAAGGAGACTGCGAGAGTAATGGAATTACTGTCTCAACTACAAATCAGGTATTTACTGTTCCCAACTTTATACCAAATCTGACCTTTCTTTTTTTGGTTGCAGTTCCGCGTCCTTCCACCGAAACATTCGATTTTAAAATAATAGATATCTTTATCAAACACAAAGATGAACCTAATGTGTCTTTCATAACGGATACCGTAATCGACCATCGATTCTTCCAATGCAAATTCTTCTTTAATCTAATTTGCATTTTTGCAATGACTTGAAAATGGGCTCTTAATTAGGATTATTACATTAGTATACAGGTTCCATTCTGTTATTCTGTCAAAAATAAATTCAAAGGTTCTATAACGGTCAAATGCAATGCGTTTTGTCGTTTGTTTCAAGCCGAGTACACACTACTGTAGGCCTATATCGGAATCAGGTTAGGTCGTAGAGTAGTGTGTATCCGGCTTGTATTGGCTAAGGTATCGTCTAAACTCCCTTCAAAACGGAGTTCCTATACTACACTAGATCTCAAAAAGGCGGTTGTTCATACCCAAAAATTTCATAATATTCACGGTTTGTAACTGTAGCTCTCTATGAATGATTTGATAAAAGTTTTACTCAATTTAAAGCTGTAATATAATTAATGCCGTTGGATGATTGCTTAGAGGCTTAGATAGTGTTTAGAATTCATTGCATTGCCATTATAAAAGATCAGTCAATTAAACTTCAGTCATATTGTTTCATAACACATTAATCTTCACAGAACCTTTCTCTGGTTTCTAAAAAAAAAAATTGAACAGTTTGCTCTTGAGCCCCAAATATTTATTGTGAATTCTGTCAACTCGTTTTTGGCAGTACGGTGCAGAAACACATTTTGTTTTGTCTGCGCAGCATACACTGTGTTCCAAGTGGCTCTACTAAAAACTAGTCATTCTTCTTTAAGACGAAGTATATGAGAACATTTCACAGCATACATTAATACGTTTGTCATTAGTAGTGCCGACATAGGCGAGGAAAATTCATACAACTGTCAAGATGAGTTGACTGTTCATGGACAAAATGAACTACTTTCACAATATTAATACTAAAAACCCTTTTCTCAATTTGGAAATCATGAAAATTCCTTCACCTATCCGTTGTATGTATAGCATAGGTATGTATGTTGTAGGCTATTGATGAATAATTTATTTCCCTTGTCAATAAGAAACACAAAGAGATTTGGGAATACAAAGACCTAGACTCTTTTTTTCAGAAAATGTGTGCAGCTTACAACAAAAACTACAAATTAAATTCGAGCTAACAATTGAAGCTAAATTAAACCAGTCGAGTAAATTTGTTGAAAAAATCAGATGATAAACAGCTCATGGTGTTTGCCATCGTGTACTTTGACATTTTTGAGGTAGCTCACTCGCTCGGCTGGTGTAGTTCAGCCTTTAGGCTCCGGCTCCACAAGCTGTATTTTACTGCTTGTTTCCACCGGTATTGTACTGCTAGAAATCGATCCCATTGTAGGGAATGGAAGGTGGCTAGACGCGCGGTAATTAGCCTGCAGCAGTAGAAAAGACGGAACAGTATCAAGGTCATGCGGCGAGGGAATAGAACTGTTTCCATTTTCCGAGCAGTAGATTGACAAGTGTCAGTGGCTACACAGGCAGTTAATTACTGGCTCCTTCCAGGGGTGCAGAATATTCCAAAGCCCCAAAATTTCCCCAGAACACCAATTTTAAAGACCAAAATTTCCCCAAAATAAGTGTCGTGAAACCCGATAATATAACTTGACTTTGTTTCTTCAAATTTCACTTATTACTCATAGCTTTCATTGAAATCAAATTAAAAATGTGGATTAATGGATTTAAATTACTTTTCACATTTTGAACTCACATGTTTTATTTCAATTGATGAACCAAATTCAGTAATCACTACACTAGTACTTAAGAATAAAATGATTCAGGCTTGTAGAGTGAGAAGCGTACTAAGAAAAAATAATTGAAATTAAAATTGTTGAACAGTTTTTAATTTCTTGCTCTTCCACTCAAGAGCTCTTCATCTTCTGTTTCTATGTCACAATACATTTTTAGTCATCATCCATACATCCATCTACATAGAAAAAACACACATTCTTAAAGAAGTGTATAAAAATATTCTAATATTATATAATTTCATATTTTTTTACAATTATGAACCAATTCATTAATGCAAGTAATGGATTTTTAATACCTTTAACAATCCATGAATGATATGGTAAATACTATGTGCTATGATTTGGATTGTTTTTTCTGAGACTCCATAGGCACAGAATGCTCATAGTTATTTATAGGTGTGTATTATTTTTCTTCATTGGTTTTAGTTTTCTCTTGTAAGAAGTTCCAAGTATTTTGAATTGTTCAAGTTTAATTTTATTGAAATTAAATCCATGTGTTTATTTTCATCATTCCCAATGACCTATGACCAATGTATTTAAAGAAAAATAAAGATCATTATTAAGTCTAAGTAATGTTCTATCAGATCTTAAAACTAATATGCTTAATTTTTTTATTTCCCCAAAATTTCCCCTGACCCTCGGCGACTTCCCCCGAACAATGTTCGGGCGTTCGGACATATTCTGTATCCCTGGCTCCTTCTTTCTGTATTTCTGGCAAGCAGCATTCTGTATTTTGTGTTTAGGCTACTGTACGCTCCTCCTACAGAATTCTGTATTCATTTAATTTTACATTTTTCTTTGAAATGGAACTTGACGGTGAGCTGATTATCAGAAGTAGAAAAATATCCTGCTCTGTACGATTCTAAAAATGAACATTACAAACTTCGAAATGTTGAAGTGGATGCTTAAGAATAAGAATAAGTAGAGAATAAGTAAGAAGAATAAGTAAAGAAATAATTATTTTACTTGTAAAGTTAAGCCTGGGCATTTTCGATGAGAATTCACAAACAACTTGCACAACTGGGATAAAAACAATCCACTTGCCCGTGCCGAGCTGCTTTAACAAGTGCGGCGCTTGGTGGCAGGTATTTTACTGCATATATTGAGCAGTATATTAACTGCGCGTGAAGCCACCACCAAGCAGCTTATTATCGGCAGTACAATACCGGCGGAAACAGGCAGTAAAATACTGCATGTGGAGCCGGATCCTTATTGTGGCGCGCGTTTTGAGTGGCTCTGTACGATAAGGCTCCAAGGTTTCTCATTTATCATGCAATTTTTAATGTTAATGAATACTTCATTTGCTTACGTCCATACTTATTTTTTGCAAGCTTTTTGATTCTTACTTGGCATGTATCGTGAATTTTTACATAGTATAAGAGAGTATAATATTTTAAACAGAAGACTCAATAAGCCTCAATTAAATTTATGCTCTTGGATTTCTTGTAAATTCAACGACTTGCAGTCAATTTTAATTGTGAATAAATATTACAATAAAATACAATAAACAGTTAATAATAACAACGCAGATCGTTATGATACAAGAGGTCCTACAGAACAATACCTACATTTAATACCTACAGAACAATAGTGTTTAAGGTTAGAAGAAAACATCTACACATTCAGTTCAACTAGAACCGTCTCATACTCAAAATTACACCAAACTATGCTAAATTGAAAACCAACAACAAATCAAAACCAGCTCAAATAGCCAAAACTAAAGCAGAAACTACCTTCATCAAGGAGAGCATCAAACTTTTACATAAACAGAAAGACACACACAATTTGAAACTCCTCAAACTCCATCTATCTATCATAGAAAAATACGAACACAGTTTCTTCTTGAATTAGAAACAAATAAACACTGGTGTGCAACAAAAATATGACAAAATTAAACAAATACACTACAAAAAAATACATAACCTAACACCTAAACCAGGAGTAAGAATATTATTTGTTCACAATTAAAATTGACTGCAATTAGTTAAATTTACAATGAAAAGTTTATTAATTTATGCATTAATTTTTTGCAGCAACAGAAAAACTCTAGTCAGACTGCTGTGGAAGTTATCAGCTTGATACCAGAAAGGGATGCACTTACGCCCGAAGAAAATCTAAAACAATTCACAAACATTGAGCACAATCGAAACATTGAAGATCCACCAGAAATTGAAGAAAAAGGTGAGTGAGTCATTTGTAATGTCAATAGAAGAAACTCAAGCCTGTATTTATGAATTTACCTTGAGGATTCCTTAATTCAAGGTAGAATAGAATAACATTCACTCAAAGGCTGTTCAAGGCTGCCTTGAGATAAAGTAACCTCAAGTAAGGTTCATAAATACAGACGTCATAGAACTCAAATTTTTGTTGATTTTAGACTTCCAGCTGGTTCATCCAAATGCAATAAACATTATTTTATGCTTGATCAATCAGCAAAATTCTTCTCTTCTTTGTGTTGGTGATATTGAGGTGAATATTCATAATGAATATTGTACGTTGTTAATATGCATAACAGAACACTGTTATAACCAAGACAGAATTACATTTTCCAAAATCAAACGGCTAGTTGCACAAACGCTAATTAAATTGAATCCCTGTAGAATGATGTCATTCTATGGAGATTAAACATAATGTAGAGAATTTGGTTTCACAAAGGACAATTACAAACGATAACGCTGATTAGGCTTGAGATATTTACCGGCGTAAGAGATATTTAACCGCCCGCTCACCAAGAACTAAATCTCACGAACTCCCATTAAGTTAAATTTTATAATTTGTTTATTGTACCAGAACAAGGAACTACAAATTAGGTCGTAGGTGTTGAAAACCTCTCATAAAGAATAAAATGTATTAAGAATATAATAATATTGAGATATTTGAATAATGATTCAAATAATTCACAATGAAATGATTCTAATTCATATTTTTTCTCAACTTCAGAATCAGCTGTTGATCAAATTACAGTGTTGCCAGATTGTGCCCGTTCGGTTAATGAAAAATAACTAATTGATCTTTAATAAACCCGCTACACTTAAGAAAGTTAGTTGACTGAAATTAAACTACTTATTTAATTGGCTTTCGTGCAACCGGCCGAAAGTGTTATCTTAGTAAAGTTTTCAAGTTTGGCATATTCATATCAATCGTTTTCCATAAAATTTTAACAAGAAATTTGTTATAAAACCGTGTTTATTAAACTTGATCGTATAGAATTGTGTGTGTTCTGGGAGCCTGCATCAGTTGGTCTAACGGTAGACATTGATGAGTACACAGGGGAGATGGATAAAAATATTATTGGCCTGATAAAATATTAAATGGCCTGACGGATAAAAATATTATTTATCCGTTGGGCCAGTTATCCATCTCTCCCAACATTGTTTGAGCTCACGGAAATCTCACCGTTTACCGTAAAAAGTAATTTTACCAGAAACCAAGGCGTCTATTTGAATTCATAGACGTTCAAAAATTTAAATCAGATGCATTATTTTTCGGTAAAATTTTATTTACCAGTAAACGGCGAGGCTCCCATGAACTCGACCATTGCAGCCATCTCATCTACAGGAAATTGTGATTCTGATCTACCGGTGGCGTTTGATTGCTGTATTCAAATTTTTCAATGTCTTTGAATTTGAATAGACCAATCAGACCGCACCGGTAACATTTTCCGGTTACCGGTCAAGCTCCCTTGAACTCAACCATTGTTCCACAGTTCAATCACACCTTTGACTTGAATTGCCACAATCGCTCATTCATCGTAAATTGAATAAATGTTTAGAATAAATGTGGTTGGAGCATTCTATAATAAACATTATACTTTATGAACATTCTATTCATAAAGAGTAATGCAATTAGTCTTGTAAAATACTCTCAAAAATTTTAAACATTGAAAAGAATGTTTTTCTACAATTGATCTTCCACTTCATTACCCAAACAAGGATGTCAATTGTTATCATTTTACTTGAGCTGTCTTACTGGTGTAGTTGGTGCTTGCACAGTGGAGTCTCGATACTAGAGCCTAGAGCACTGTTGTGAAATCAAACACTTTCTATGGAATTATTCAAAGCACAATGGGTTTGCGAGAGATAAATTAAGTGCATCAAGGTTTGTTTCAATTTCTCTATTGTCAAAATTTATAACAAATTCTTAATTTTCTAATTGGCGTCATCAGCCAAACGTAGCTTGTGCGCTTACGACTAGTTCTATATAAATACTTGAGCTGCCCTGCCACTAAAAGCTGTGTTGAGTTGTACTGTGCTGTTGGGACAAATTTTAAAACCAGACCAATTGTTCAATGATCGCCCGGCCATTGGCACAGCACAACTGAGGTTGGAGCCGAGCGCTCCGTGATGTTGGACGTGATTTTGTAGCTCTTCAATCCTTTAATGTTTTTAATGTTTGTGAATTGTTGAGTGATGTTTTAATAAGTGAGTTCAATTCTTGGATGTGTGCTCTACGCGTATCCTATGTAACTCTTTTGAAACGGCGAAGATATAGTCGAATTTGTTTCTCGCAATTTTGTATATAGACTATAGTGAGTAGACATTTTCGAGGCTCAGAAACGGTAGTTTCTTGAATGACCTTGCTAAAAATAATAATAATAATGACCTTGCTTATTTGCTAGTGTCGGAGTGAGAGGGTTGATTGGTTGAAGTGAATAAGTTGAACACACTATCTTATCATCATCGACGATCCATCACCTGCCGAAATTCCTGGCTTGGCTTCCTTAGCAACTAGGCGGCGTCCATAGCAACTTAGACGGTGTATAGTTTATATAGCTCTAATGGAAGAAGCGGTCTTTTTTAAAAATTCAAAGGCAAGATCTGGGTTAATTTATAAGGGAAACAAATTCAGAAAAACTTTCTGCTATGCCTATGGTGAATATATTACATGGCGATGTGTTGAAAAAGCATGTTCGGCTTTTGTTAAAATTAATAAGACCGACAATAAAATTATTGAAGTGTGTGGCGAACACACACACACGGTGGTCCAGCTCTGACTTCTACGCCAAGTGGCTCTACTGACATTGATACAGCTAATTTTTCGACTGAAACTTTTCCTGCCGAGACTGAGAATAATGAGTTTGAACTTTCTCGGTTGGTGAAAGAGAATAAACAGTTGAGAGATCGACTGAGTGAATTAGAGGATCAACGGAATGCCGCATTGAACCGATCTATTGAGGCGGATCTCCTATTATTGCAGCGACGAGATGCCGCTAGGGATGTAGCTACTCAGAGTGATGCGCGGGTGGTTCTGGCCCAGGACACTACATTAATTGAGCGATTGAGCAAGTTTGTTAGTGATGAGTTACTCTCTGATAATGATATGAATGCTTATTGCACAAAAATGTTCTCTCATTTTAACGATTTTATAGTGGTTGATCCAGTTGTGGTTTCGCTCTTAATCAATGACAAGCACTTTGATTGCTCTTTCCTGACCTCCGGCTTATATTCCAAGAAAAATATAGCTTTTATTCTAAATGATAATATTATTTGTAGTAGCAATTCTAGCTTGGGATGGAACGTCACTCACTGGAGCCTTGTTGTTTTTGACTACAATGACTCTTCTTTTTATCATTTTGACTCTCTGAGTAATTACAATGAAAAGCCAATGCGAATGTTAGTTGATAGATTAAAATTAGTTTTTAAAACAGAAAGAATGGCAAGTGCGACTTGCTTACAGCAGAAAAATTCCTATGATTGTGGTATTTTTGTCCTCTATCATCTCGAAAATTATATAAAAATGAGAATTGAAAATAGAAATAGCTGTGCTGCTCAAATCTTAGGTTTAAAACGTTCGATACCAAGAAGTATAGATGGCAAGTATTGAGTAAAATCTGTGATTATCCAAAACTACAACAGAATAAGAATACGGAACTCTCAATCGTAAGGGAAAACAATATTAATAGAATATCTGATAGGTTAAATAAATGTGAATCTCCAATTGAAAAAAAAATCTTCCAAATAGACTTCAGATAGACCTCAATGGGACTGATAAAGTTTACAAATCAAACCAAATAGCACCTAAAAATCAAAATGGCTCAATAGCCCCTTTTACTAAGCCTAAATGTGCTACTAAGAAAAAAATCAGGCTTTTCATGGATAGTCAAGGAAGAAACGTAGCTAACATTCTCGCTAATAAGAGCAATCACGACATAAGAAGTATACTTAAGCCAGGGGCTGAATTCCAGGATGTGACAAAAGAATGTATTAAAGAATGCTTAGGTTTAGGACTACAAGATGCGGCAGTATTTATAGCAGGGACAAATGATGTAGTCAAAGACTTTATGAAATGAGGCACACACGAGTTTTTGTTTTCGATGTTCCTCACAGATATGATTTACCTAGCTGGTCCTGTGTTAATAAAGCTGTGATTAGTGTAAATCTAGAGATCCGTAAAATTTGTAAATATTTTAAGAATGTCACAGTTATTGAAATAAGTAAACTTGGGAAACGTTTTCACACCCAACATGGGCTACATTTGAATGATCTAGGGAAAAAGTATATTGGTAGTAAAATCATAGAGCTTATTGATTTAAAAAAATAGTTCAAAAGACAGTACCACAAACCAAGCTATTCCTCTTTATGATAGTACTTTTTTAGAAAAAATGGTCGAGATAGAACTGAATCAGTGAACATCAAGAAATTTTCAGATTTAAATATATTTTCCTTGAATATTCAATCAAAACGGAAGAAGTTGTTTGAGCTGGAGGCTATTCTGGCTAAAAAACCAAAAACTGATATTATTTGCTTGAATGAACACTGGCTACGTGAAGAGGAAATTTCTCTATATGTTCCTAACAATTTTGTTCTGGCTGGTTTCTATTGTCGAAAATCTCCTTACGGAGGTTCATCGATCTTTGTAAGAAGGGGAATAGATTTTAATAGCATTGACATCTCTGCTTATTGTTGTGAGGCCAGTTGCTGCTGTTAGGCTAAGCAAACTTAATACTCTAGTAATTAGTATATATAGAACTCCAGACTCTAATTTTAGACAGTTTATCATAAATCTTGAGCAGTTATTGATATATGTTACAAGTAAGCTTAGAGGATTCAAATACCTAATATTGGCTGGGGATCTGAACGTAGATATTTTGAAAAATTCTGAATCTGCCACCCAAGAATTACTAAACTTGTTAAGATCCTTTAACTTGTACTGTGCGAATTATTCTCCCACAAGGTTTAAATCATGCCTTGACAACATAATAACTAATGTCACTACTGAATGTCTACAAGTATCATTATTGGAACAGGGCTTGATATCGGACCATGCTGGCGTATGTGTCTCTCTTGATCTCAATAATAAGCAATTTTCTAAAGAAGGTTGTGATAAAGTAGAAGTAGACCTTCACTCAAGTTTAGAACAAGACGAATTTTTACTGAAAGGAGATTGAATATATTAAAAGAATCCTTGACAAATTCTAGTTGGGAAATTGTATATACAAATAAAGATGTCAATATATCTGTATATATGTTTTTAAATATTGTTAAGAAATGTTTAGATCTTAATTGCCCTAGAATATCTGTAACAAATAATGAATATAGTAAGCGATGTACAATAAATTGGTTCTCAGCAGAACTGGAAAGATGTAATTGTCTTCTAATGATATCATATAACAAATGGAAGAATACATTGGATGGCAATGATAAACAGGTTTATAAAACTGTAAGAAAACACTATAGACATAAAATCATAGAAGCAAAAAAAGAAGCAAATGGTAGGTTTATAGAAAATGCGAAAAATAAATGCAAAGCTGCATGGTCAGTTGTAAAGAAAGAGAGTAATGTGGAGTCCACCTCCAGGAAAGTAATACCAATTCCTCCAGACAAACTAAATAGGTACTTAGTTGATATATCAGTCACAAATCAGAATGGGAGACCAGTTGTAAGTAGTACACCATTTTCTGAATTTTTGATTAACGCTCCTAAGCCTAAGTACAATTTCAAACTAAAAACCGTAGATATGAGTACTATAAAATCTATAGTCGGTAAAATGAGTAATTCCCATAGTGAGCATGTATATGGAGTATCAAATTATTTGATTAAAAATATAATTGATGATATTCTGTTGCCTCTCACATGTATTGTCAATTTAATTCTTACTGTGGGTTACTTTCCTGATTGTCTGAAGCTATCCAAAATCACTCCCATCTTTAAAAAAGGAGATTTCAACAATCCTCAAAACTTTAGACCAATTACCATTGTTCCTATTATAAGCAAAATTGTAGAGTCCTGCCTACTTATACAACTGTATGATTACTTCATGGTAAATGACTTATTGCATCCCTTTCAGTATGGCTTCCGACCAAATCACTCCACAGTAGATGGAGTTGAGAAAATTGTGGATTATATCTTACAAAGTTTTGAAGAAAAAAGTGTAGTTGGATCTAGCCTCCTAGACCTTAGCAAGGCTTTTGATAGTGTTTCACATGAAATTCTGTGTAAAAAAAATTGGAACATTATGGAATAGTCAATAAAGAGTTGATGCTAATGAAAAGTTACTTTGAAAATAGGAAACAAATGGTTAGTTTTGAAGATAAATGTTCTAATGTATTGGATGTTTATGCTGGTGTTCCACAAGGGTCAGTCCTGGGACCGTTTCTATTCCTTGTATTTGTGAATGATTTCAGCTATAATATGTCTGCTCTTTCTGTGTTATATGCCGATTACACCACGTTGGTTGAATCTGATGTTGATATTGTCAATGCGCAGGCAAAACTTAATAGAACTGTAGAACAAGCGAAATCTTGGTATTTGTCAAACAGGTTAGTGATTAATGATGATAAAACTGAAAAAATTATTTTCTCATTGAGACACACCTTGAGCTATAATAGTGAAATATTCAAGCCTGTCAAATTACTTGGCATGACTTTGGATTGTAAACTAAGTTGGGAGGAACATGTTAATGTGTTATGTAAGAGACTGGCCAGAATAATTTATCTTCTTAAACGATTGAAGACGTCTGTAAGCTTGGAGGTGCTGAAAATGAGTTATTTTGGTATCTTCCACTCTCATTTGACTTACGGGATAAGATTATGGGGTAACTCGCCATTTGCCACCAAAGCTTTTATATGGCAAAAATAAGCAGTAAGGATAATTGCCGGGCTATCTTCTAGACAAACCTGTAGATTGATATTTCCAGAACTCAGAATAATGTCTCTTCCTTCCATTTACATCTATTATAATTTAATATATGTCAAGAAAAATATGGAGAAGTTTGCTAAAAGTTCATCTGTACATTCTCATAACACAAGGAAAAAAGACAATTTGATTAAACCTGATATAAGAATTCAAAAATTATACAGAAGTCATAAATACCAACAAATTCTTCTTTTTAATCAATTACCAACTCCTATTCAAGAACTGCCAACCAAGAAATTTTGTAACACAGTAGGTGAGTGGCTTAAAAAAAAGGCATTTTATAAAATAGATGAATATCTCAATTGTGATATGAAGGATATATATATATATTGTGATAACTGACTATGGAGATAATAATATTCAGTACCTACGTATAAGTATTATGTATTTATGATATGTGACTGTTTGTGTAAGATTATGACATTAAGTATGTGTGATGTAATTATTGACGATTCCTAATGTGACTGTAACATGTTATTTGATGGAAAATAAAATATTATCTTAACTTTTGATAGCTGGACGTTTATTGATAACAATTGTTTCAGTTTTCAAAGTTTTCCTGCACAACACTTGAGTGGCTGGGCGCCCTAAAATTAATAATATTGACAAATGAAATAGCTCGATGTTACACTTGTTATCAGATGTTTCTTACGCCTTCCTGTCCCCGTCGACTCAACAGATCAACAGTCGACTCCAGTCACTCAACAGAGTCCACGCACTTTATCCACACCACCCATGGATGTACCCAAACCCTCAACCGATCCTATAAACAGTTAGTGAGGAACAATTAGACAAAGTGTATATTTATAATTTAACTTCATGACAGCTTTTATATTCCTTTCAATCCATTTCCCTATATTTCTCAATGTAGTTTGAGTTGAATATTCTCAAAAAGTTGAATATTGATGAAACCTGGCTCCGCCGTATGTAAAAGAAATATGTCTCTGTTCTATCATACTTGGTTAACTCTAATACCGTACTTGGTTCTAGGCTACAGTATCGAAGCTACACTGCAAGTACATCAACTCTGGCAGTAGCGCCTATTCAGTCTAGCATATCTTTGTGCTCATTACCCACGCGCAAATCTTGGACTCGTGAGCGTCCATCAGCAATACTCTTTTAAACTGCGGTAGCTTTTTGTTGTATTTCCCACCAATGTAACTAGGTTTTTGCTTGAATAAGCTACTACTGTGACTCACCAAGTGGTAATTTGCTCGGCTTCTTGTATTATAATCATGTACTTCGAGATTTTGGTTTATATTACTCTTTTCTTTGTGACTCAAAGGCAGACATAATATAGTCTTGATATAAACTATTATCATATGTAGGCCTAGTGCTTAATTCAACAATTGTTTTGATTTTTTCAGATTCTAACAGTAATCATAATAACCAAATCCTAGTAATCATTGGTGACGAAAATATGGAGTCTGACGGCGAGGGAGAGAGAAAAATACTTCAGTGTCTAGTTTGTTTGAAAAGGTTCTATGACTATTCAAGCTTGAAACGGCATAAGCTCATACATACTGAAGAAAAGCAGTGTCCAGTTTGTAACAAAAAGTTGAAAAATATTTTGAGATTGAACTCTCACATGCGTATCCATAAGAGGAATAATGCGCGATTTGAATGTAAAGTCTGTTCCAAAACGTTTGCTGGACCCAGCATTTTAGCATCGCACATGAAGTATGCGCATAGTGATAGTAGCAGGAAATTATGTACAATCTGTGGCAAAACGTTTGCCTTATCGACTAATTTTAATTATCATATGCGTACTCATACAAAAGAAAGGCCACATCAGTGTGAAGTCTGTTCAAAAAGGTTTTCTCGGTACTTCAATATGATTGTACATATGCGTATCCATTCATCTGAGAAGCCATATGCTTGTACAAACTGTAGCAGAACATTCCGTGATGAAATTCGTCTAAAGTTACATGAACGTATACATTCAACCGATTTAGAAAATGAGGCTAATGTACGTATCCATTCAACCGGTTTAGAAATTCAGCCGAAGGAAAAGCTATATGAGTGTACAATTTGTAGTAGAAGATTTCTTCATGCAAGCACATTGAAATATCATTTACGCAGGCATAATGGGGAAAAGCCCTTTGAATGTACAGTCTGTTCTAAAAGGTTTACTGCTAAAAATACTTTAACTTTGCATATGCGCAGCCACACAGGCGAAAAACCTTTTCAATGTACGGTCTGTGAAAAACGTTTTTCTAGTTCGGCTAGGCAAAGAATTCATTTGCGATACCATGCAAAAGAAAGACCATTAGCGTGTAATTTTTGTGGGAAGAGATTCGCAGAATCGACGAATTTGCGAAGACATACGCGTGTTCACACAGGCGAAAAGCCATATACGTGTAAAGTCTGTGAAAAAAAGTATTCTGATCCGATAAGTTTTAAAGCACATAAGCACAAGTGCGAAACTGCTGTCAAGTGCGAAACTAATGAAACTACAGAGTCAACATAAACAAGATAATCAATTTCGATATACCTTTATAATGCTATAAATTACGCTGAAAACCTCCGCTACTGCAGTCATTGACAACTGCATTAAATATTCAATGTAATTCGATGAATAATATAACAGAAATATTCAGCCGACGTGTGGAACCAAACCATGCATCTTCCATTTGCCTTAAGGAGAGTAAAGCCTCCCATCTTGCATAATGTTAGCTCGGGACACATTGCATATGAACCATTGGAGCTATCCATGTAATTTTTTTCATTCGAAAAATACTTTCCCGGTGGTTTGGAACCCACCTAAAACTGAAGGTTCAAATCATCAATCACCTTCATCCAATTCATTACCCATGCACAGGTCTCAGACCTATGTGGTCTTCATTCACCAAAAAAATGTATGCAAATAAAAATGTTAATAATAGTTAGCTGGTATTAGACTCAAATATTTTATGAAACAACAGTGGAGCATCCAATAATGGATGTTAATCACCATTGCAAAGTCAAAAACATACTGTACAATGGTCTAAAGGCATTTTTGAAGTACAATTATAATGTTCTAACAGCTCTATCATTCGGCGAAATTAGTCTGAGTAAAATAAAAAACTTGCTTTGCTCATGTCCTAACTTACATCTCACTCGTGGCTTTTAAAAGCAGACATAATACAATCATTGCATGAACTACAGTTTCCAATCAACATTACTGTCAACATTTGCAAATAAAATATTCACTTATCTCAATTATAAAATATTCACTTATCTCTATTACAAAATCTGTGCGCGAATTTTCAAGTCATTAGTCAAAAACTGATAAATTGGATTACGGTTTATCTAACTGGCTATTAATAATAATAATAGACGAATAATAATAATATAATAGACTAATAAGCTAATAATAATAATGCCTGATGATGACTCCATTTTCATTATTACCCATTGACGGGTTGAAACCGGTACTAATTACCAAATTTTTGGGTACCATATGCAGGTAATTTCGCCTTTATTCATACAATAATTATTACATTTATCAATTTCGTAAATATCAATCAGTTTAATAAACATCAATTATAAATAAAATCAGTTTAATAAACATTTCTATATATTGGGATGTTGTGACTGGCGCGCGGTGCTTCCTGAGTGACGTCATGCGCAAACGCAGCCAGTTTTCGTTCTCCGCATGAGCACACCCATCTATCATTCCACCATGGCACTAGGCATTGACTTCAACTCAAATTTCAGAGGGTTTTTAAATTATTGTTCGTTCTGATCATTGAAGTTTGTAGGGATTAGATTTCATACATTTCAAAATAGTCTTTTCTTATAAAATATTCCACTCAAATAATATACGGTAATGTTCTTTTAAGTAAAATCAATTAATGGAGATTATCTTGTGACTAATATAGACTGATATTTTCTTTCTTACCAATGACTGACTATTTTCTATCATTCTGTGACTGGTCACTGAAGAATCGTCAGTTGTACTGTTTTGGATCTTTAAAAGAAAAGAGCAATTAATTGTATTTACAGTTTTTTTTGTATAATTATTTTTTCTTGAGCGTGAGGTCTGCTGTTCATAGAACTATTAGTTAGTTAATAATATTATTAACTACCCAATAGTTCTGTGAACAGTAGACCTCACGCTCAAGAAAAACTCAACATTTTGTGACAGGTTTGGTCAATAAATATAAAAATCCAAATAGAGACTGCAAGTGACTAAGCCAGTCGATTCGAAACATAGACCTAACTTCGCTCAGTCAGTTAATGTCATGCTTGAATAAATAATGTCGTACATGTCATGTAAATGACTAAAAAAAATTAAAATGATTGGTCCGATTATTCAAGTTTGTAGAAGGTATAGGTTTCCTACATTTTATAATAGCCTTTTATTATAGAATATTCTACTCAAATAATGTAATATTCTTCTAAGTTTAAGCAATTAATGGGGGTTATCTCGTGAATAATATAGACTGGCATTATTTTTCTTAGGTTTGGTCCCAATTAATTTCTATTATCGATGCTCTACTCGACTGTGATGTGCATTGTGTTTTATTAGCGGAATGACCCTTACAAGTAGGGGCAGCTACTTTTGTTTAGAATACTATAATTTTGATTTTTCGACTTCAATATTCTTTACCATATTAGCCATGTTAAAGAAGGACCTGTTTTATGTGGGTTCCAAACCACCAGGTAAAATATAATAAAGCAGATAATTGAAGTTGATTTACTGTCGGTCACCATGTGGCCAATATCTGTTAAAATCCTATACATGTTAACTGTATAAAAATACAGAATTTATTATGGTACCTATTTTATTATATGTGCTTGAGTAATTAGGCCAATTGATTTGGAGAACTTACCTTGTATGAGGATTACCTTATATTTGCCAGCTTTTTTGGTGGATTAGGCACATTAAAAATAGTGGAAATTGCATTGGGTTTGGGTTTCTTCCACCCATCCTTCCTTTTCGACTCTCATTCAGAGCTTTCAAAATGGACCTGTAAGTTAATTAAATCAAGTTATTTCTCAAATGTCCAACATGATAAAACTTATTAACTTATATACTATTAACTCATGTCAAACTTATTTGATACAAATAAGAAATAGGCCTAAAATTTATCAAGATTCAGTTGCTAACAGCAAAAGTTGTTCAACAGTTAGGCTAATGCTATCTAAGTAGGCTTGTAAATTAGGTTATTTACCTTGGATTTATTACAGATTTCAAGATTCATAAATGTCATTTAATAAAAATTTTACCATTTTTAAAAGTTAACATTACCATAACAAGTGTACCATTATATTGTTGAAAATATAACTCCTCAATTGTATCACTGATTCTGTACGGTAACATAAACTATTTTAATTTTTTTCTCAACAATCCATAACTAGCTCCCAAATAATTTAAGCATAAATTCGATAAAAATTGGAAAGTTTACGAATAAAATTGAATAACTGAACACTTGATTTTCAAATAAGATGAAATCTAAGAATAACTTAGATGAAATAATGAAAAACTACTTACTTCACAGAGCCTTGAAGTAAAAGTTGGTTTCCACTTATCTATCCGGCAATTTTGAAGAGCTATTTGAGCAATTTGGTGCTGAACAGTAAACCATTCTGCACTTGGAATTGATCTTAAAATTCAAACCCCATCCACTCGTCTATCTAACTCAAGCTTTCCCATCGAGACCTGCGAACCAGAAGGGCGGTTGAACACACTTCTTTTTTAAGAGCCAAGCTGTTCATCATTTGATTTTTTTAATGTTACCCTGCTGGTGTAATTTACCCTTGAATTGTGCGTTCCCCACTGGAGTGGCTCTGCATAATAATGCTTTATGGCGTCCGACCGGCAATTGGAAGATCCGTAGTTCGATTCCCGGCATTGAATGAATATTTTTGTGTTGTGGCATTCATCGAATTTCATGAGCTATTCAATAAATTACGGTTATCAATGTGCGTAATAGTGGAGGTCTTTGGCATAATTATAATTATCTTGCTAACATTTAGAAATTTGATAAATGTTGTAACAACTCCCCATATTACTTGGAATGGAAATATTATTTATCAATCAACTTATTCATTTAATATATATACAAAATGTACATGAATAGGTCAACATGTAAACATTTTACATGCTAGGTGTTTCACATTGTGGGCTCTTATTTATTACTTTTTTTAATCAATTTTATCCAAATTCATTTGATTTGTCACACGACAACTCATTGAATTTTTTCTATCTTGTGTTTTTTTATAATAAAATTAATAATAATATTGTAATGTTATATTTATGGACATTAATTGTGGATGAGATTTAGACTCATCGGTTCTTACATGCAATACTGTTCTATGTAATACAGGCTGTACACAGTAATCAAGTCTAGCTCCTTAAAAAATATCTGACATGGCTTCTCATTATGGTTCAGATTTTTTTGGGTTTAAAGACTAACCTGGATAAATTTTATCTTAATGGCCTCTTTTTGTAGCGTATTACTTTCTTATAATTCTTTAGCAGGTTGCTCGATTCAATTGAATCTAGATTTCTAAAATTTGTATTTAAGGAGAGTACCACGAATAAATATTTAATTAGTTTCTTTCTGCTTATTCTTCATCTTCTTTTTCTTCTACTACTCATCCTCCTCCTCCTCCTCCATCTTCTTCTTTTTTTTCTCTTCTTCATTTTTCTCCTCATTCCTCATCCTCTCCTTTAATCGTTTACTCTACAGCGTTAGAGTTTCATCGACAGATAACAGCAGCAATTAGCTGTTTATTATGTACTAAATAGGACAGCATTTGTTCCTTGGTACATTTCATTCCCATACAAAATACGTGAATGAACACGTAAATACGTGAAAGTACACTGATTTCAAGTGGCTCTACACACTGGTGTCTTAAGACATCTGTCGTGTCTGATGCATTTTTATCGAAAACCAACCCATGTTATTAAATGGAGGACTTACACACTGCTTGAGACATCAGTGCGACGCGACATCCCTGCTTCAGACATGTGTCGCACGAGACCGGTTGGTCGGTGTTTGGTAAGTCATGACTTACAACCGCCCTGGCGCATGCGCACTAGCGCGCGTTGCCTGAGCAATGAGGCTGTGAGCCGTCAACAACTGAGCTCAACAATTAGCCGCCTGCAACGCACGTAAGACATAAGACAAGGATTTTGTAAACTTCCCAAAAATATTGTTAAACATTAAGGAAGTTATGTTAAAAGGTGCTCCCTACTCCATAGAAGAGTGTATAGAGTTGCTGTGGAGGGAGACGTAGTTTTTTGTTTTTGCCTATGTTTCTATTATACAGTGATTAAATAATAATAGGTTACAGAAATTGTATAATAGTATTTAAACGATATTGTATTGGCAGGCTTACATAATATGCAGTGTTGTATTATTCTAAAAATTGTATTTGCTGTCACATTTTTATATAACTGTTTTTATTTTATATTTGTACAGACGATTCAAATGTTACTAAGCCTGGCTTACTATATGTAACTTTACTTGAATAAATATATTGATTGATTGATTGATTGAAGACATGCACAAAACATCCATGTCTTATTCAATTCCGTATGACACGACAGATGCCTTAAGACATAAGACATGCATAAAACATCCATGTCTTATTCAATTCCGTACGACACGACAGATGCCTTAAGACATAAGACATGCATAAAAAATCCATGTCTTATTCAATTCCGTATGACACGACAGATGCCTTAAGACATAAGACATGCATAAAACATCCATGTCTTATTCAATTCTGTATGACACGACAGATGCCTTAAGACACCAGTGTGTAGAGCCACCAAAGTTTCCAAATCGATGCTTGTCATCTAAGGATCTAAGAACAAAAATACATGAATTTCTTTTGTAGATGGATTGTTTAATTTGGCTTCTAAGGTTGCTTTCAAAGTTTAGCATCAATACTCAATGACAATCACCATTGCAAAATCATGCTGTGAAATGATGGTATTCGCCCTGATCTATAAATACACCATTCCACAGCATGTGCTTGATTTTGTGAAATCATCATTATCTGCATGTGTTTTAGAATCACCATCGAAAAATCAGACCTTGTCTGCAGCTGAGGCCCCTTATGTACAGCGCATCGTAATATTATTTTCCTAAAACTGCTCATAAAGTAGTTCTTTACATACTGAAAACTAAAAACTGAAAACGTACTTTACGCTCGCCAGCTGTTTTCTTTATGCTTCTGTTTTGATTTTGATGCCTTCTCTTTGGTGGATCATGGAATCCATGAAATTCACATAACCTCAACAATGGCGAACGCTAACCAAATCCGCGCATGGTCTGTGATGTTACAAACTACAAGCTTTTATTGTGTTGGAATCCAGAACTGCAGTTTTAGAAAAAATATTGTATGTAATTCGTGCGTGAAGCTTCTTTATTGCTCTTGCAAAATTACTGTGCTCCACTATGCATCGTGCAGTAAATGTTTTGGCTCAAGCGATAGAGTTGCGCTTCATGCTCTTAATACATAAATAACTATTTTCCTACAACTGCTCGTAAAGTAGTTCTTTACATACTGAAAACTAATTGTAAAATACCTCTTTACTGCTCCACAAGCGGTAAAGTACTTTACGCTCGCCAGCTGTTTTCTTTACGCTTCTGTTTTGATTTTGATGTCTTCTCATTGGTGGATCACGGAATCCATGAAATTCACATAACCTCAACAATGGTGAACGCTAACCAAATCTGCGCACGGTCTGTGATGTTACAAACTACAAGCTTTTATTGTGTTGGAATCCAAAACTGCAGTTGTAGGAAAAATATTGTATGCGATTCGCGCGTGAAGCTTCTTTATCGCTCTCGCAAAATTGTTTCGCTTGAGCGATAAAGTTGCGCTTCACGCTCTTAATACATAAATAACTATTGTATGCATTGAATGCTAAAGCATGATGCGCAGTGGTGTATAAAAGGGTTCAATGCTTTAGCATTCAATGCAAACAAATTAGATCATGACGCACTGTATAAAGGGGGCTTTATAGTTTTAGAATCACCAACCACAATGCCCAAATTGACAACACTACTCGTATGGTGTTGTCCAGTCTGAGGCTAGCAGACTAGCAGTCATTATGGTTTGCAACTGCAATAGTTGTTTTTTTTTTTGCTACACCGCAATTTCTTTGAGACGCCTACTTTCGTGGCGTGGAGTATAATTATTATAAATAAACTTTTCATGTGAAATTTAACGACTTGCAGTCAAATATTTGTTAAGAATAAGTATAACTCACTTAATCTGTAGGCCGAGCGCTTTCAAATCTATGAGATCCATCTTCAGAGGCGTGGGTTCCTATAGATCATCATGTCAGTTTTTTGGTTAGAAGTGTTGTGGTTTTTGTAAAATGTGATCAAAAAGTTTGTGAGATTTAAAATTTAGTTGTTCATTGAGAATGTTTTGTTTATTGTGTGTGGTGTATTTGTATATTTCAAATTGTTCCAAGGTGTTGAGTTCGTGTCCTTTAGATTTTATATGTAGAATGTGTAGGTTGGTACTGATGTCAGTAAAAGTGTGTCCAGTTTGAATGATATGGTCGGCGAAATTCGATTCAGCTTTTGATGTCATGGCTTGAAAATGTTCCTTGTAACGTTGTTTGAATGTGCGGCCTATGTGTTTGTCCTATGTAGAATTTGTTACAATCAGAGCAGTTCAGTTTGTAGATCCCTAGGAGATCGTATTTGTTTGTGTTCAGTGTGGTTTTGAGTGTAAGTGCATTTTCTATTTTGTTTTTTGTTCTGAATGAGATGGTGTGGCCGGCTTTTTTGAAGATTTTTGCTAGTCTGTATGATTGTGGATTAATGTATGTCATTGTGATGTATTTTTTGTCAGTGGTGTTGGTGTTTAGTTTTTTGTTTCTTATTTTATGATTGAGTTTGTCAATTAGGTCGTGTTTGTAGCCGTTTTCTTGTGCTAGGTATTTTATTGTATTTAGTTCAGTGTGGTAATTGTCAGTGGATAGCGGTGTGTTGTTGAGTCTGTGTAGCATTGACCTGAATGCTGAGTGTTTGTGTTGTGTTGGATGATTGGAGGTGCTGTGTATTAGGGTATCTGTCATTGTTGGTTTTCTGTAGATGTTGAAGCTGTGTTGTTGGTTTGTGTTCTTTGTAATTGAGAGGTATAGGAAGTTTATTGAATTGTTTTGCTCATATTCAGCTGTGTATTGAATGTTCTTATGTATTTTGTTTATGTATGATCGAAGTTGTTCACATTGTCTTTTGTTTCCTCTGTATAGCAATAGAACATCATCTACATATATATCTGTGCCAGTATATTATGTTCTGTGAAAATTTGTTATTAAAGAGTATATGAATGTTTTTGCAGTGTTGGAGATAGATTTCAGCAAATACGCTTGAGATTGGTGAGCCCATTGGCAGTCCATCAGGTTGTGAGTAGAATTTGTTGTTGAAGGTAAAGTAATTTTGTTGAGTGATGATTTTTAGGATGTCTATTATTTCATTTATATGTTCTGTAGCTGTGTTGTTGTGAGTAAGGATGTTCTGTATTATTTCTATTGTTTCATTGACAGGTATGTTGGTGTATAGGTTTGTTATATTGAAAGAAATTATATTGTTATATTGGAGTTGTGAGGAATTTGTGTGTCTTTTATTTTTGCAATAAGATCACTACTGTTTTTTATGTATGTGTTGTTGTTGATATTAATTAGTTTTCTCAGTGTTTGATCTATGTGTTTTGCTAGTTTATAGGCAGGTGCTTCTTGGTAGTTTACAATTGGTCTAATAGGTATGTTGGGTTTGTGAATTTTGGGAAGTGTTTGAAGTGATGGTGCAGAAGGGTGTATTTGTTTCAGTTTTCTTTTTTGTGAATCATTAATTACATGATTTGTCTTGTTGATTATTTGTTTGATTTTTGTTTGGTAAACATTTGTGGGATCGGTGTGTAGTTGTTTAATGTTGTTTTTGTTTATGTAGTCAAGTGTTTTTTTGTTGAGCTCTTCATTGTTTATGATAACTGTAGTGTTGCCTTTGTCTGCTTTGATATATAGGTGAGATTGTGAGTTAGAGCTTTGTGTTTCAATTCTTTTATGGTGTGGTTTTCTGAATTTATGGGTGGGTGTGGTTGTGAGCTGTTTGTTTTTATTGTGTTGTAGGTTTCTATTCTAAGTTCATCATGTATTTGTGGGTCTGTGCGTTGGATGCTTGTTTCTGTTTCAATGACAATGTTTTTTATGTGGATTTGTTGTTTTTGTAGTTCAGGTTATGTTTGAGACCTTTGTTCAATAAGTTGAGTTCGGTTTCTGTGAAATCTACGTTTGTTAGGTTAACAGTTTTATTGTAAAAAATGTGAGGTGATTGAATTGTCGTTTTTGGAGGTGTTAGGTTATGTATTTTTTTGTCATGTCTTTGTTTAATTTTGTTAAGTTTTTGTTGTACCCAAGTGTTTGTTGTTTCTGCTAACTCAAGGAAGAAACTGTGTCCATATTTTTGTGTGATAGATAGGTGTAGTTTGAGAAGTTCCAAATTGTGTGAGTCTTTCTGTTTATATAAAAGTTTGATATCAAAGTTTGATTTGACTGCAAGTCATTAAATTTCACATGAAAAGTTAATATTAACAACGCAGTTCGTCATGGAACAAGAAATACAGGAATATTATAAATAAAGTTATAATAATAAGTTTTCCTTTTTTTTACAAACTGCAGTACCGGTACATGCTTTAGTTGATAGACAGGTGGAATTTATTTTTCCGTCAACCAAAATTGAGTATGTTATGAAAAGAAAAATAACTATTTACTAAAGTGCGTTCCCAGCCAGGATTATGTGCATCATGAAAGCCACACCCTCCCCCCCATTATTCTGAAATTTGTTGTGAGGGGTGGAAAGAGAGGCAATACGACAAAAAGTCTAGCAAAATCCCATTTCTTATCGGCCCTTCCCCAAAACTTTCCAGCTTGGATCACCCCTTTGTACATTCATTGTACTTTTCCAATAATAATCGGAGCTTTAAGAAGGCTCCTAAGACTCAACCAATAGTGAATAAGTTAATGGGAGGTTCCGGTAATCGGTAAATATTACCGGTGGTGTTTGATTGGTGTATTCAATTTTTAATATCTATTTGAACTTGAATGGACCAATCAGAAGCCACCGATAACATTTACTGATTGCCGGTAAAACTCCCAAAAGCTGGGCATTCACGTTCCGATTTTCAGTATGACTAGTGGTCCAACCTCCAAGGTTGGATCCGATATTGGAACGTGAATGGGCTTGTTGGATAGTTTGAAGCGTAGATGGACGACTGGAAGGTCAGACTGTCGACGGTGTTGGAGCATGTGTGGTGGAGTCGGATCAAAGTCGTCCAACTTACCTCAGTCAGTGCTATGACCTTTGGGCAACTTCGGTTACATTTTTTGGCTCGAGAGCTATATGTTCACAGCTGACTAGGAATAAAGTTGGATTGCAAGTAGGAGCGTGAGTGGAGTCGACTATTCAACTATAGTCTGTTCAGCGAGCCTAAGGAATGAAGTAAACAAACTTTGCATGTGTGTGAGTGAGGAATTCCGAGAATTGTACTGGCATCGGTCGGTCGGCCTATTCACATTCATTGCCAACTCCTGATGTTCATTCAACAGCTGATGTCATACTTCCAGTTTGTGAAATAAATAAATTATTATGATGTTGGAGATCCATCTTGTTTCCACTAAAATGTAATATAAACTTAATAAAACAACTTTTGAATGGAAATTAACTCACGTTATGGCGTGACGGCCGTTTCGCTCTGTTGTCTAGAGCATCGTCAGACGACCCACAGTACACTGACTTAAGGTATGAGTTTGAGGGTTATGTATGTTGGAATGATGATGGGGTGGGTGGATGAGTAGGCGGGAGGATTGAAATTGGGATTATTTTGTCAAATAGAGTATGTGAGAAGAAGTTAAGTTGATCATTTAAAATGTTGTCAGGTTCCTGCTTTGCATGTTTGTAAATCTCATATTGTTCTAAAACATTGCGTTTCTGGCTTTTGTGAGTGAAGTGTAGTGTGTCTAAATTAGTGTCAATATCTGTATAACTGTGGCCTGTTGAAATGATGTGTTCAGCAAAAGTGGAATGTGTGTTTGGGTGTGAGATGGCTCTTGTGTGTTCTTTGAATCTAGTGGTGAATGTCCTGCCAGTTTGTCCTATATAGAACTTGTTGCAGTCATCACATTTCAATTTGTAAATTCCAGATCTGTTGTACTTGTTTTGAGATGTTGTCTGAGAATGCAGGTGTTTTTTGAGTGAATTAGTTGTTCTGTAAGCTATTTTATATTTGAGTTTCCTGAATGAAGCTGCTATTTTATGAGTTTTGTTGTTGAGGTAGGTAAGTGTGATGAATGTATGGGGGTTGTCATTCTGTTTGTTGCTGGTGTGAGTGATTGGTTTTGTTGATATTCTGTGCAGTAGTTTGTCTATTAGTGTGTGTTTGTAACCATTCTGCTGTGCTATGTATTTTATAGACTGCAACAAGTTCTATATAGGACAAACTGGCAGGACATTCACCACTAGATTCAAAGAACACACAAGAGCCATCTCACACCCAAACACACATTCCACTTTTGCTGAACACATCATTTCAACAGGCCACAGTTATACAGACATTGACACTAATTTAGACACACTACACTTCACTCACAAAAGCCAGAAACGCAATGTTTTAGAACAATATGAGATTTACAAACATGCAAAGCAGGAACCTGACAACATTTTAAATGATCAACTTAACTTCTTCTCACATACTCTATTTGACAAAATAATCCCAATTTCAATCCTCCCGCCTACTCATCCACCCACCCCATCATCATTCCAACATACATAACCCTCAAACTCATACCTTAAGTCAGTGTACTGTGGGTCGTCTGACGATGCTCTAGACAACAGAGCGAAACGGCCGTCACGCCATAACGTGAGTTAATTTCCATTCAAAAGTTGTTTTATTAAGTTTATAATAAATTATTATTGCATTATTTCAAGAACATATTAGATTTTAAATTCAGTTATCAAGTCGATATTTTCATTTCAAATGTATAGGTAAAAATAATTCAATTGACAAATTTATGAACAATTCTAATAATAGTGATACCAGTGATTGCTGAATGTTTGGATACATTACCTAAGCATTGAAAATAAGAAAATAGCCATCTCATTCATATAATTCATTATTCTCATGTATCTATTTCCATTTACAATAAATAATTAGTATTATCCAAGTAGGTGTTTGAAAATGATTATTGAAAGTCGTTTTCAATTGGTAGGCCTGTTACCTGTTCGATGCGTTTCGAAAACTAGGCTATGTGTGAATCGGGCTTCATTGAGTCTCGGCTTGCACGCACGCACATGTTTGTTTACCCCACTCCGTAGTCTCGCTGAACAGACTATATAGCAGTCCTACTAAGTCGTACTGCAAATCGGAACGTGAATGCCCAGCCACAGACTATGTTGTTTCTGTAATCTGTGGCCCAGCTTTATTAATAATCCTGTCATTTGAAACATCGCGGCAATGTACATGCTGCCAACCAAATAAACTAAGTAATGCCGGCTGAATTTTCTAAACTGTATGTAGAATAAATCTTTCAAATAATTCCTTCATATCTTATCATACTCTACTATTCCTGAAAACTCACAGTACCCATATCACAATCAGTGCCAAAATTCCTGCCATTACAATAATCTGTTTCATTCTGGTTTAGGAATTCATTTTTAGGTTTGGACTAGGACGGATGTCACATGAGATAAGATAACCTCAGTTCACAGTTCAGTAGTTGACGCTTGTTCGTGGTCGTGACTGTCGTGAGCTTGGTGATTCTAGAGAATTATTCTCTCATCGCTGAAATTATATCCTTAATTCATTTGAAATTTGACTTTCGGGAATAAATTCGGTGTAATTTTAGAATACCGGCGACAGCCGGTTTTCTGAAATTTCTTTTTTTAATAGATTTGTTATATTGCTCTGATGATAAAACAGTGAAATTTTTTTGGTGCTCTACAATAGTTTATTAATAAAATTGATTTAAAGTTTACTAACCTCATTTCATAATTCCTTTGAATAGGCTAAGCTTTGAATAAAAATCATATATTTTTCGTGTAAAATGAAAAACAACAACTTTACGATGGTCGCGTGGCATGAACAAAGAGGTTAATTATAATTTGTATAGGCAATTAATTTGTGTTGTTATCACCATTGGCGAAACGAGGTAGGGGGGTTATTGGGGACGTAGTCTGCGTGAATGGAACAAAGTGGAATGGAAACTGGAACGGAACTGCATGACCAAACCTTTCCTAACCTGGCTAGATGTGACTGAACCACCTCTGTTTACTAGGTCGGTCAAAACGACAGTCGTACAAATGGTGTCCTCACGATAAAATGGTAGGCTACGTTGCGTTTCAACGACAAATTTACAGAAGTGGTTCAGTCACATCTAGCCAGGTTAGGAAAGGTTTGGTTATGCAGTTCCATTCCACTTTGTTCCATTCACGCAGACTTCGCTTCTGCGCATGCGCGAAATGTCTAATTTCTTGTCGAAAATAGCAAAGCTAACCTCAAAATGTAAGTATTTTGAATCCATTTTATTAATAAACTATTGTAGAGCACCAAAAAATTTTCACTGTTTCATCATCAGAGCAACATAACAAATCTATTAAAAAAAGAAATTTCAGAAAACCGGCTGTCGCCGGTATTCTAAAATTACACCATAAATGCATCCACGAATTCACTTTTAATTCCTGAAAAGAGGCTGCCTAGTGTACACAAATCCTAATCATGGAATTGGAATCACGAGTTCAGGTGAGAACATGTATTTATAGTACTGCCTTTATTGTACATGAATGCCATATCTAAGTGATTCCACGTGAATTATAATGTCCAAGTGATTATATGGTTAGTTGGTTGAAGGTTGAAGCCGGGCTCTGGGGAGTGCAACAGTGCATCACTGTAGTCGTGTAGCATTCTAGATTCTACGTTGTGCTGTGCTATATTGCTCAAGGGTTGATTACATTGGGATAGTTACTCGCTAAGCGAGTAGCGAGTAGGACGTTACTAACCGACCGTGCTACAGCAGCTCAGCATACCAAGCCAAATTATATTAAACAAATTATTTCTAGAATCACCCCCATACTATGGAATTTCTAAGACAATAAATAATCTTGCAACACAAAATTAAAATATGAAGTTTACCAACAATTATTCAATAAAATTTCATCAAAACAATATACAATATATCTCATCTGAAGTGTTATGCTGGCAGCCTGCGTGATTAAGTGTAGGCTTGGCCACAATAATATTGTATTTTGGTGTTGGCTACTCTGCCAGCGAGTATAAATGTCACCAAATTCAAAGTAGACAGGCTCTCAACTTTGAATTTGGTCACATTTATACACGCTGGCAGAGTAGCCAACACCAAAATACAATATTATTGTGGCCAAACCCTACACTTAATCACGCAGGCTGCCAGCATAACACTTCAGATGAGATATATTGCTTTGATGAAATTTCATTGAATAATTGTTGGTAAACTTCATATTTTAATTTTGTGTTGAAATATTATTTATTGTCTTAGAAATTCCATAGTATGGGGATGATTCTTGAAGATAAATTTTTAATATAATTCGGCTTGGTATGCCGAGTTGCTGTAGCACGGTCGGTCAGTAACGTCCTACTCGCTACTCGCTTAGCGAGTAACTATCCCAATGTAATCAACCCATAAGTATCACGGTGGAGAACCTGATACTAAACATGGGAAACTCACAGCTGATACATAATACACTCCACAGAGACAATGAGTAATTTTTTTATCAGTATGGAATACTGAACTAAAAATTGAACATAGTAGGAGTTGAAATCTCCTACTATGTTCAATTTTTCGCATCTGGGGACTGATAGTTGTTCATTGTGTTGCCGTTGGTTTACGAACTCAATATTTACATTACACCCTATATCAATGATGATAAATTAGAAAGATTGGTGCATTCGCACCAGAACTAAGCAGACAAACAAATCAATGATAAATTACTTTGTCGAATTATTGGCATGTGGGGAGTGATAATTGTTCACTATGTTGTCGTTGGTTTACAAACTCAATTTTTGCATTGCACCCTATTTCAAGGATGAGAAATTCGAGAAAAATACTGTTGACAACTCAAGTGCCCCCTTTTTATTTTAGATGATTTTTTTGAAATTTTTCCAACAAAATCGTTTTTTTCATTCCACCACTTTTAAATGCCTACATGCCTCTACCAAAAATTTGCCGCTTCTGGGTAGTGATTATGGACCACCGACTGCCTTTATGAAAAAAGGAACACTGGTTATGGTTTTTATGTAGCAGTAGACTGCCTGGTATTCGATATCAAATTACTCTATAGAGTGATTCTAAATTGCATGGTGATCTCCCAACATATGATTTTTCTGCTAAAAATTAGAGTAAAAACAAACAACACATAGGTCTGGAAACGCTTCGTTATGGAGTTAAACACGAGTCAGAGATTTCACATGAAATTCAGTCCCTCAGTGAAATAAATTACCACTGAAATTTTAAGGGTGTTAATTGAGTTTGTTAACTGTATAAGTTTTATAATGAGCTGAGAATTGAGAAATTGAATAAAACATGTTGAGGATCTGTAACTGTGCAAAACTGTGTAATTATTAGGATAGGCCTATTCTATAAATAGCCATAATTTTGAAAGTATGAGGTGGATTAATTAGGTTCATTGTTTATGAACTACCTTTTAGAATCAATTCATCTTGAGAAAACGTTAATTTTGAAGATGAAATGAGTGAAGCAATATTATTTGACAACTCGACTGCTTCCTGTCCATTGTTTGCTTTCGTAGAGATGATAGGTCAATTAACTACTACGCCCATTGAAAGACTGTGTGTGTGTGTGTGTGTGTGTGATCGTATGGTACTAGATTAATTATTGATAAATGCCTCCATCTGCACACAGAGAATGAGAAAATTCTGGCCAGTGTCCAGCTCTTCATTCTTCTGCTTACTGCGATCATGGAACGACTCCGAGGTGACCAGACTGATCACCCCCGAACAGTATCTGAAGGAGCATTGCCATGTCGATGTCCTTGAAATGGGTAAGATGTGGTCATTTTAATAGTTATTTATGCATTAAGAGTGTAAAGCGCAACTTTATCACTCGAGTCAAAACAGTTACTGCGTGACGCGTAGCGGATTGCAGTAATTTTGTGAGAGCGATAAAGAAGCTTTATGTGCAAATTACATACAACATTTTTCCTACAACTGCAGCTCTGGATTCCAATAAAAACTTGTAGTTTGTAACATCACAGATTTTATCATGCGCGGATTTGTTTAGCGTGCGCCATTTTTATGAGAAATGAGGTTTTCAGAATTTCACGGATTTCGTGATCCACCAATGAGAATACATCAAAAACAGCTGGCGAGCGGTAAAGTACTTTTCTCGCTCGCCAGCTGACTTTAATGCTCGCCGAGCAGTAAAGAGTAGTGGCGAGGCGTCCGGTCATCGTTTGATCCGGTGATGAGTAGAGATATTGGACTGATAATATTGAAATAATCTCAACTCTTAAATAATGGACATTTGTAGGCTTCAAAGTTCCTAAAATATGTTTAAAAACTGTGAAAAACCAATAAGAATATGAGGAGTAGATGCTCAATATCTATATGAAGTGCAAAAGGCTTGCAAATCACACCAGTCCACTCCACACGGCGGCGGCCGACTCGGCGCATGGTTTCCCCTTGACTTTTCAGTCGGCGCGGTGGCCGAGTCAGCACTTCATTCCATGGAAACAAGTGGGGCAAGACACACGCTTTTATTTCAAGGAGCGGCGGACAAGCGGCACAGAAGTACTAGTACTTCTGAGTTTGTCTTAAATTTTTATATTAGTATACTAATACACACACACAATGCTACATACTTACACAGTTAGCTACTACTTGTAGTATACTACAAGTAGTACTTTACTTGTAGTAAAAATTACAAATAGTACTATGCTTTCAGTATAATAATACAAGTAATACTACTAAACTTACATACACATAATATATATATATATATATATACGTACTACTCATACTAAACAAAAATGAATCAATGAACCAAGCGGTCCATGGTTCATTCTCATAACACTAGGTACAGGGATGAGCTTAGAAATGAAACTCATCGCACTGCTCTCTATGCAAATTGTGTTAGAAATTCAGGAGTTCAACTTCTTAATGTTTTACCGGCCAGGCTTAAAAGACTTCCTCTCAAAACATTTAAAGAGGTTTTCAAGGGAGAGCTAGAGGACTGTGGTTTCTATTCAAGCCAAGAATATAGAGTTATAAAAATCCTAAATTAATATAGCCTGAATGGAAATAATAAATTTAAATTTAACATTGGACAAATCCAGATGTCTCCATGTTGGGAGGCCAGTGGATACTTAAATATCTATCTATCTATCTATGCTGACACTTGAAATCAGTTTTAAATAACTAATACTATTGGATGAATAACTAGTGCTATTTGATGAATCCAATGCCGTCTATTCTTCTCTCTTTGCTTTCGACGGTAAAGTAGCCATAACAATAAGACTTCTATGTTCATCATCGACTTCTTAGGTCTTAGGCCCGTATTTATGAACGTGACTTATCAGACTGATCGACTTAGATAAGTCAGACGTAGCGGCAATAAGTCATATTTACACTAACAGGTTCAAGCCAGCAAGTAGCTGTAACACTAAAAGCCAACCCAGCTCCCACAACAAAGATCTGACTCCTGAAAAATAATTTAGCATTAATAATTTACATAAACAACTCTAATTTCCACTAAAAGAATTTACACTAGGTAAATGTTGCAGGGACAACTGGGTTAGTTTATAACCTCACTTTTCAGCATGCAAACTCACTCAGTATTTAAGTCATGCTTAAACTAAAGTTCGTATTTATGAACCTTACTTAAAGATGATCTTAACTTATAAGTCAAGTCGTGCTTATAATTGGTGTCTCAAATTCGTTCTTAGCCAAGCTAGGTACAGAGCTGACTTGAAGCCGTTCTTAGATTGTTGTGTTGCATCATATTTTGATTTCATTTTTTAGTATAGCATCGGCTCATAATAATAAAATAAAATCATCTTATTCAATTTTTGCACCACTGCAATGTAATTCACTGTATATTTGACTTATTGAAATTATTTCTACTTATTTTATATAAATCTAGTTCTAACCTATACATTTTTTTGGCACTAGGATAGAATTCTCTTTCTACGAAATAGAATGGATGAAGTTCTTTGGTCTTCTGGCAGGTAGCTCTCACTACACTGAATCGAATGCTGTATTTTTAAAACCCGAAACAGAAAATAATGTTCCTGGATTTCTTGTTCCATGACGATCTGCGTTGTTAATATTAACTTTTCATGTGAAATTTAACGACTTGCAGTCAAATATTTGGTAAGAATAAGTATAATAATAATTAAGTGAGTTATTATACTGTTATGAATTTACGTGAATAAAACAGTCAGAGGCGTTTTAAACATGGATTTTATTGAAGAATAACTTTTGGAAAATTAACACTTGAACTGCTTAACACGAACTCAACTATTTATGCTTCTATTGGAAAACCTTCTGGAGCTTTCAAACATTGCAAACATTATATTTGCTATTACCAGCTGATTTTTACATAAACAACTTGTCACCTGGCCGTAGCACTGCTCCCTCCTTAAGACTGTTCTGTCCCAGAACAGTTACAGGTCTGCAGATTGGGGGTGGCCTTACTGGATACAACTGACTAGCTGCCCATGGAGCAAACATGCAAACTGAGATGGTAATCCCAGTTTCTTTGAAGATTGTTTCAATCATTGGCCTCACGATTTTCCAGTCCAACCCATCATAGCCACAACCTAATCGGGGAATTCCAAGCTGCTTCACTCCCAGAGTTTGAAGACAATTCCGCAGATGATTTAGGCTCTCCCACAAGGCTTGATAGGTGGACTCCTGCTGAGGTTGATCTTTTGTCACCAAGCAGAAGAGCTGTTTTCCTTGCCTCTGAAGGTGTAGTGTTCTTCCAACAGCTGGTCTCTGAAGTTCCAGATCATTCAGTCCTCCAAACTTTTTCCTAAATACTGTAGCAATACCCCGAGAAGCTCCAAGATTTTTAGCTACACAGTGAGCCAGAGCATAGTCTTTTGGTAGGGTGAACAAATCTTGATAACAGACTTTTGTAACCTCAGCTTTCTGGAACATGTCCAAATTGGCCATAAATTCTTCAAAGTTGGGATCAACTGGTTGAATAGTTCTCACATCTTGGGCATTACCTGCAGTATTGTCTCCCTGGAATGGTGCCAGTCGATTGAAGTGGACAACTCTTGGTTTTCCTCTAGGTTTCTTGATCCGGTAGACTACATCATTGATTCTAGTAACCACTTCAAAAGGTCCATCCCAGGAAGTCTGTAATTTGGGGGAGTACCCTTGACGTCGCTGTGGGTTGTAGAACCAAACTAAGTCTCCAGGCTGGTATCCACCATGATCTGCCTTGATATCATAGCGTTCTTTCATCTTGTCACTGGTTCCTTGGATGTTGGTTCGAACAATCTCATGAATCTCATCCATCTGTTTCCGAAACTGGGTGACATAGTCCTCTCCTACCAAATCCTCTCCAGGTGTACATCCAAACTTTAAGTCACAAGGCAGTCTAATATCTCGCCCAAACACTACCTTGGCTGGTGAAAGTTTTGTAGACTCATTGACAGAGCTTCGGTATGCCATCAGGAATAGGTGAAGATATTGATCCCAGTCTCGTTGATGCTTGGATACAACTTTTGACAGGTATTTTCCCATGGTCCTGTTCATACGCTCCACCATTCCATCTGACTGAGGGTGAAGGGGTGTAGTCCTTGTCTTATGGATTCCCAGCACCTCACATATACGGGAAAACACTGAAGACTCAAAGTTCCTTCCTTGATCAGAATGTAACTCTAATGGGACACCAAACCGACTGACAAATTCCTTGATTATTACATCAGCAACACTGACTGCTTCTTGTTTTGGCAAGGCATAGGCTTCGACCCATTTGCTGAAATAATCCATCACTACCAGGATATACTTATTCCCACTGTCAGACAATGGAAATGGTCCAGCTATGTCAATGGCTATTCGCTCAAAAGGTGCTCCAACATTGTATTGTTTCATGGGGGCCTTCTTTCTATGCAAGGGGCCATTTGCAGATGCACAAACAGTGCAATTGCGACACCAGTTCTTGACATCTTTGCTTGAATTTGGCCAGTAAAACCTCTCTCGTACTTTCTCCAGTGTCTTATGAACTCCAAAATGGCCCCCAGAGACTCCATCATGTATTTGTCTCAGCACTTCAGGAATCCTTTTCCTGGGAACAATAATTTGCAGCTTATGCTGATCACCAGCTGCATTCTCTAGCTTCCTTTTCAGGATTCCTCTGTCTTCCACAATAGAGTCCCATTGTGCCCAGAGGGACTTGACATGTGGTGGAAAAGGTGCTATTTCTTGCCAACTAGGTCGTCTTGCAGAACGTTTCCACAACCAAAGGTGCTTTAGATCAGGGTCTTCTTCCTGATCCTTAAGTAACTCAGCACCTTGCCAGTGGTCATTGGCAATAGTTGTCCTATGTACCAAAACTTCCTTCCCATCCTGGCGTGAGCAGTGTTTGCAGTCCTCCTCACAGGGTCTTCGAGAAAGGGCATCAGCATTCAGGTGACTATTTCCAGCTCGGTGTACAAATTTAAAGTCATATTCTTGTAAGTGCTGGATCCATCTTGCCACTTGTCCTTCAGGAGACTTGAACCGGAGAAGCCATGTCAAGGATGCATGATCAGTTCTCAGCAGGAATTGACGTCCATATAAGTATTTGTGGAAGTGGCTGATTGATTTCACTACTGCTAGCAGTTCTCTTCTAGTAACACAGTAGTTACGCTCAGGTTTTGACAGCACCTTGTTAAAATATCCAATGACCTTTTCCTCCCCATCTTGCTCTTGAGAAAGTACTCCACCAATTGCTGTGTTGCTGGCATCAGTGTCAAGAATGAACTTGCCTTCAACTCTTGGGTAAGCCAATATAGGTGCTTGGCAAAGTGTCTCCTTTAGTCTGTTGAAGGCCTGCTGGCAATTTTTGTCCCAGAGAAAACTCTGTTTCTCCTCTGTCAGCTTGATGAGGGGTTTTGCTATACCAGAGAATCCCATCACAAACCGTCGATAATATGTGCAAAGGCCAAGGAAACTCCGCACTTCTGATTTGTCTTTGGGCACTGGCCACTTGGTTATGGCTGTTACCTTCTCAGGATCCATAGACACACCTTTATCAGATACCACATGCCCTAGGTAATTAACCTGTCTTTTAAACAGATGGCACTTCTTTGGGTTGAGCTTCAGGTTAGCTTGTCTTAGTCTTTCAAATACTTGCTTCAAGTTTTCCAGCTGATGTTGGAAAGACTTTCCCAAGACAATGATGTCATCCAGGTAGACCAGGCAAGTTTCCCATGACAGTCCCCTCAACACATTCTCCATTAATCTTTCAAAGGTTGCTGGAGCATTACACAAGCCAAATGGCATCACAGTGAATTGCCAAAGACCTTCTCCGATTGAAAATGCAGTCTTTTCTTTGTCCTTAGGTTCAAGTCCAACTTGCCAGTATCCACTTTTCAGGTCCAGAGTCGAAAACAACTTGCAACCTTCCAGGCTATCCAGTGTGTCATCAATTCGAGGTAGAGGGTAACTGTCTTTTTTGGTGACATCATTCAGAAGACGATAGTCCACACAGAACCGGAGTGTATTATCCTTTTTTTTTACAAGCACCACTGGTGAAATCCAAGGGCTATTGGATGGTTCAATTATACCTTCATTTTCCATTTCCTTAATTATTTTTCTAGCTTCCTCTCTTTTAGCCAGAGGTAACCTTCTAGGGTTCTGGCGGATGGGTTTGGCATTTCCAGTATCTATTGCATGCTCAACTATGTTGGTTCTGCCTTTTGGGCCCTCTCCTATATCAAAAATATCCTGATAATTAGTTATGAGGTCCCTTACTTCATTTTGTTGTTCTTTGACTAGATCTTGACAGGATACTTCAACAAAGGCCTTCAGCTTCTCTGGGAGACACTTCTTCTGTGGTTGAGTTGTCTGCATTTGTTGTATGACAGATGTGACTGGTGAGCAATGTCCCAAAGTACTACTTCTCTTCAAAGTAACTTCATAATCATTCACATTCATCAAGAGGACAGGGAATTCTTGGCTAGTAAGAAAAAGTGTCCTAGCCACTAGGACACCATGACCAGGCTCCTCCTCATGGATTTCTGGCTCTAGCAACACATTAATCCCCACAGGGACATCCTCCTTTGTCGTAGCATGAGTCACAATCTGGCTCCTTGCTGGTATTGTGATTTCTTTCAGCAGTTGTATTTGGGCTGTAGAGTCTTTTCCAGAGTGTAGAACAACTTCATCTCCACCAATGGTCAATGTCTTCCTTCTAAGATCCAACTCTAGGCCAAAAGTAGAAAGAAAATCCAAGCCTAGTATGACTTCTTCACTAATCTCTGCCACAAGTACACAATGTTTAAAACAGGCCTTACCAATCTTGAAGGTGGCAATCATCTCTCCACAGACACTCACAGGCCCACCTGTAGCAGTTTTCAGCTTCCAGGTTGTTGGTGAGATATCTTGCTGGTTAGCTACTGTTTTGGAGTTTATTATTGTCTTAGTGGCTCCAGTATCTATAAGTAATTTATAGGAGCTTCCATTCACCATTCCATTAATGTAAAGACTGTGGGGTTTATCAGATAACATTGCAATGACTGGTTTTGTACATGGGGAGAGGGTCTTCTGTCTATAGGTTGATGGTTGCCCCTTTACATCAACCCTCTTTAGTTTTCCTGATTCTTCTCAGTGGTTGATTTATTTGGGCACTTATTACGCAGGTGCCCTCTCTCTCCACAGCGCCAGCAACATATCTCCCTCCTTCCTGTTCTTAACTTTTCTATGACTTTCTTCACCAATTCTTCCAGAGACTCATCACTACTATCCTTTGCTTCAACAGCCCGGACTCGGGCATTACCCTTCACTGATTGTCGTACTGCTTCGAATTCCAAAGCCTGGGTGAGGGCCTCACTGAGTGTCTGAGGGCGAGCCAATTTAATAGCTTGTTGAGTTTCAGGTTCCCAAAGACCATCCAGGAACCTCTCAATGGCTAGAATCTCATATACTCTATCATCCACAGATGGGTAGGCTTTTCTTACCAGGTGGGCAATATCACTTTTGAACTCTTGGAGTGATTCGTTTGGCTTCTGGATCCTATTCTTGAGTTGTGAACGGTAAAGTTGATCCATGTGTTGATGGCCAAACCTCATTTCTATGTGTCTCAGAAGCACATCGAAGTTCTGCCTATCAGCCACAGGGATTGTTTGGAGAACTGCTAATGCATCTCCACGGAGTGACAGGCTAAGCATTGCAGCTTTCACTGCAGGTGTCCAGCCATGTATGTCAGCAGCTGTCTCAAGCAAGGAACGGTAATCTTCCCATGGCATCTTTCCATCAAAAGTGGGTAGCCCAATTGGATGACTTGGCAGGATGATAGGTGCTTTTTGATAACTTACAGAAGTGTCTTCTCTAATTTGATTAACAGAGGCAACATCAACCATAGAGATTGATCTTTCAATGCCATTATTGTGTTCCTGTAGTTTTTCAAACTTCTTTTCAAATTTATCTTCCATGTTTTTCATTTTCTCTTCCATGTCTTTCATTTCATTTCTTACAAAATTATGATTTTTCTCAAATTTATCTTCCATGTTTTTTATTTCATTTCTTAAGAAATTATGATTTTCCTGCAATTTTTCCTCAAATATATCTCTGTTCTCTTCTAATTTTCTTTCCAAAGCTGACTTTAACTCACCATATGGGGTTTCAAAGAGGAATATGTCCGGATCCAAACCTTCCTCAACCAATGCCACACGAAGTCGTTCTTGCAGAATAGCTTTATTACCACTTATTTCAAGATCTCGTTCTTCTAATTCTTGTTTTAATTCACTCACTTTCAAACATGAAAGTTTTAAACCTTTTCCAGCCATTTTAAATCTCAAACCAGTATAACTGTTAAAAGTAAACACAAAAAAATGGATGAACAAATGAATAGTTGAAAAACACTAATAAAATCACTTTTCGAATAGATAAACCCACCTCAAATGCACTTATCCCACTTCTGACACCAATTGTTATGAATTTACGTGAATAAAACAGTCAGAGGCGTTTTAAACATGGATTTTATTGAAGAATAACTTTTGGAAAATTAACACTTGAACTGCTTAACACGAACTCAACTATTTATGCTTCTATTGGAAAACCTTCTGGAGCTTTCAAACATTGCAAACATTATATTTGCTATTACCAGCTGATTTTTACATAAACAACTTGTCACCTGGCCGTAGCAATACTTATTCTTACCAAATATTTGACTGCAAGTCGTTAAATTTCACATGAAAAGTTAAGAAAATAATGATTTAAAATATATTAGTGTGGTAAAAATTACTTACCAGTAACTTTAAATTTACATGCAGTGCAGTATCGTTATCTTTTCATGTATGTTATTTTATGTTTATTAGTGCCTGATTATACGACCCAGATTTAGGTCAGCTTCTGACCATGTTCAATGTAATAGAGCCTTTCCAAGTTAAAATTAACTAAGTTGTGCTTAGATGAACGTAAGTCACGTTCATAAATATGGGCCTTAAACTTCTATGTTCATCATCGACATGTTCACTGTCACAAACAAGAGTAGGCTATGAAATCGCGCGGCAGTCAAAGCGGTGGATGAGTCAGCAATGCCGCGACACCGCCGCTCAATCTGTTTGTAGGGCGGCAAAAGGCGCGGTGGCCAACTCGGCGAAAAGCCGCCTCGTGTGTCTGCTCAAAGGCTTTGTGCGTTCTTGGCCACTTTCGTGTGTTTTCGGTAGATGCCTCCTCATGCTTACTCCTCCCCAGTACACACAGCTTCAGTTACAGCATTGTGGAAACAACGGGAATTTCGTGTATTCCAAATTATTCATCTTTTTTCAATAATTATTTTGCAAGTTAGTAAATCGTTTTTATATTTTTAGAGGGTTATTAATAAATGAAGAAATCTTAATAATAATTCATTAGATGGTTAACTTTATTTTTATAAATTAGATCGAGTGAGTGCATCATATCAGTTCCCATTATTTCGACTGTTTTGCGTTTTTCCCTATATCATCCATCGTCATGGTAATGAGGAAGATATATATTAGGCCTACACAAGAGGTGCAATTGAATGAAATACTTTTTATTTCTCTGCCTTTTGAATTTGGTCTTTCCCTTTTGTTAGGCCTATTAAGAGGAGATATTTCAGATGCTCAAAAATCTTCAAAAGTTACCAATTAGCCTCGAGTTTTTAAACATTTTCCTGATGAGGGCCCTTGGACCCCTTTGTGTGGAGGTGGGAGAACCCCCCTGCGATGACCGTTGAATGATTCCATGCCTCGCCACCGGTAAAGAGTTATTTTACAATCAGTTTTCAGTTAGTAAAGAACTACTTTACGAGCAGTAGTAGGAAAAAGTATTTAAAGTAATTGTTACACTATCTATAATATAGTATTTCCATATTATTGTAATGCACATTTCTTTTTCTTTTTTTTAATCTCCCACTTTGGGGTACATTGGGGTTAATGGATGCTTCTTTTCGCTTCCTCCAATAATTTCATTCTCGTCGATGTTGCCCTCCTTTGCTCTTCTTCTTTTAACTTAAATTCCTTTAAACTTGAATCTTAAATTCTCATCTTTTAGCAACTTTCTCAAATTTATATTGTTTTTAATAAATTATATCTTCTGTAATTTCTAATTCATTCAGATCAAGTTGAACTTCTTTGAACCAGTTACACCTTGCTTTCCTGTTTAAAAAAAGTTGAATAACTGGTTTGTTAATCTATTCTCATTTATTCTGAATAAGTGACCATAGAAGCTTATTCTTCTAAATCTCATAGAGACTGAGAACTGTTCAAATTTTTGGTAAGGGATTTGATTTGAAATCAAATGCACTACATTATTCCTAAATTTTGGTCCTAATATTTCCCATGAAAATTTTCTTTCTTTCTTTTCTAGTTATTCTGTATTCGTTTAAGTTAATGTTTCAATCTATTAGCAAACCTGACACTGTATTTCAATTGAATATATAATTTCACTCACTTTTACTGGTAATACTGGAGGTTTAATGCATTTCACTTCTGAAAATAAGCTTCATCAACCTGCCACTAGAGGTCATGTTTTGTTGAGGTTAGGATTAACGGCCATTATATAGTTGAAAATTGCGTTGGATTTGAATTGTGTTTGGTCATTGAGTAAGTTGGTTCTATCTTGTTTATGGTATTTGAATATTTCATATTGTTCCAGTGTATTTAGTTTGTGGCTTTTTTGGAATGAGCAAAGAATTTCAATATCAGTTTCAATGTTATTGTGAATGTAATTTGAATGTCCATTGTTGATTAAGTGATCTGCAAATGTTAAGTTAGAGTTGGGATGTAGTGCTTTGATGCGTTCTTTGTATCTTGTATTGTATGATCTAACTCTTTGTCCTATGTAATATGTGGGCAGATGTTGCATTTGAGCTTATAATATTTCTGGTTTGTTGAATTTTTTAATTGTGCTGTTTGTTAGGTGAGATGTTTTTTGTTGGAGCTGGTGTTTCAGGTTGTTTTTTTTTTGTTCTGAATGCTTGGTTAAATCCGGATTTTTGGAAGATGTATGATATTTTGTTGAAATATGTGAATGTTACAAACTTGTTTTGGTTTGCAGGTTTTGGATTTTTGTTTTTAATTTTATTAAGGATTTTGTCCATTAGATTTGTGTTGTATCCGTTTTTTGTGCTAAATATTTGATTGTATTGATTTATTCTTAGTAGTCAACATATTTAAGAGTCTATGGATCATCGAGTTGAAAGCAGTAAGCTTGTATTGATGTGGGTGGTCTGATGAGTTGCGAATGAATGTGTTTGTGAGAGTTGGTTCCTGTAGATTTTGAATTTGCTCTTGTTATTTATTTTTTTGATAGTGAGGTCAACTGCATGAAGTGCTTTTGTCTTTATGACTGTTTTATAGTGCCTAAATTTTGAGTTCCAAGATAGTGACTTTTTGTAATAAGTTGTTTTGGTTAACTGGAAGGCCATCTCCATTTTTTGTATTTCTGCTTCTTCCCAATCTTTAGCTATAAGAGCCATATCATCAGCGAATGCTGAACAATGGCATTTGAGCCCTTTTGTTTCTATTTTAATGCCACTGTTTCCACTCAAATTTTTATTCCACTCTCTGACTACTTTCTCTAATGCGCAGTTAAATAATAAAGATGATAGGCCATCTCCTTGTCTGACCCATTTTTTGATTAGAATTTTTTTAATTCTCATGGGGGATGAATAATATTATCCCCTCCTGGCTACGCCACTGCTCACAGTAATTGAAACTAAGCACATTGTTCATTCCAGCACGATTCCTGGTCAGCCATATGGGGAGTGGCAATGAAAGAAGGAATCCAAATCCCCCAGGATACAGGGATTGTGCCGAAAAGGGACAGAAATCCAGACACTGGATAAATGGTGACCTGGACGGAGTTTGGCAAGGGCGTGCTCACCACATACAGATACAGCCCTACCGCAAATTCTTTTCTGGAAAACTTTCGGTAAGATGGTGCAATATTTTCCTTTTTATTGATTCATTTATTCATTTCAAACACATATAGAGACTCAGATTACTCTATCAAGCTTATCCATTATGATAAGTGTCTCCTATTGACCATTCATTCAATATTATAAAAATATCATGATAGAAAAAGGAAATACATGGATCGACACGAGATCCAGATGGTGTGTGAACTCTATGATTAAAAAACAATAACAGATAATTGAATAATAATGCATTCAATGAACTTTTCAACGATCATTAACCAGTGACTGAACTTGATTTTCTTAATTAATTGAATGTTCATTTAAAATATTATTTTTTCAATAGGAATTATCAGGTTGATTTAGTTTCTCTCCATTGTTTCTTCTGATGATAAGTGGCCATATAACTGTAGAACTCAAAGTGATGAATTTTAGATTTAAAGTGATTTTTAAAATAAGTTTATAGGTTCAAGCAATAAATACCATTTATTATTTATTTCATGTGGAAGGTTCCAACAACCCAACTATCTTAACCTTGCTAGCAATAAACGATACATTAAAATATCGACATTATATTTATATCTCAACTATATTTTTATGTTTTGGTTATTGCTAGCAAGGTAAGGTTAACTTGGATTGTTGGTACCAATTTGATGATGAATATATCGATATTAATATTTACTGAAGTTGAAATGCATAAAGATAAACACTGACATAAACAAAGTACAAATTGATTAACATTTCCGATTTCATGCAATGGTCAAAATGTTGCCTACAATGTATAACTACTTGAATACTTTTTATTCATGGGTTTGTTTTTGTTTTACTCTACATTTAAAATTATTGTAAAAACTTTTCAATTGCTTCACAGTGCACTTACTCACTTCAGCATGACAGTTGAAGTTTTCAGTCAAATCTATCCAGGCCATCTCCTCTTATCATCCCTTTTCTTATTTTCTTATAATGTCGCTTTTTCAGCAATAAGTCTAATTAATAAGCTCTTTTCCTCGCTTTAAAATTTAAACCATGGGTTCTATGCCTCTGCCATTTTTACAATTTACATGGTCATCAGTCCTAAAAATTAAACAACACTCGCACAACATAATGACATTATCAACAATATGACAGACCATACGAGAAGCTTTGGTTCTCATAACCTAAAAGATCACATGGTATAAGATATGTAGCCAAAAGGAAAGCAGATCAAATGCAGACAGCCAAATTTCAATATAGCCAACCTAAAGATTTGAAACAAAATGCTCTGGCAAATGTTGATGACCCATCAAAGTTAACAGGCCGATTTTTGTCCCTCATCAACATTGGTGCAACACATTCCTTTTCAACAATTTGTCAAATAATAATGAGTCGTTAGTTTGATGACATGGTAGGCAATATTTGACAGAGGTTGGTGAAACTGGGCATAAGGATATAAATGTAGCTTTCAGCTAATTGGCACAATTTTATCTACAGAAATATTAGTAATAATTTTGGTTACTTGGTTAAAGGTTACAGGATTCTTAGGATAAAAATGTAACTTCCAGCTCTCATCAGTCTTTTATGAACTACTACTTATTTATGAACCTATGTTGAGGCTACCTTAGGTCAGCAGAGCTTTTTAAGTTTCCCTTGTTTTACAGAAGCCTCAAAGTAAGTTTATAAATAATGACCAAAGTTTACTTGGCCTTGGCCTTACTTGGCGCTTGTCCTTTGTTGGAAGCTAAGGATTTACTTTTAAGAAAATCCATTCTTATTTTGTATCTTTATATTTTGCATGGTATTTCATTGAGGAATCTCTTATACACGCTCAATTCAAGGTAAAAAAAAATCAGTGTTATTCATTATAGATATTGAAAAAACTCAGCTACTCCTTGAAGGCCGTTTTTCGACCAAAGGAAGTTTGCAGGCATTCATGATTCTCTAAAATTTGTTGTAAAAACTTTCTTCTGAATAAAAGCAAATCCTATTCTATTAATATGTATTCTATCCAGAAAGTGTATTAATAGGTACATGATTAGGTCAAGTGGAAATCCACTTATTTTATTGATGTGAATACGGAAAGAAGGATTTACAATGTTATCTGCTTGTGTCAACAAGTCTTCAGGCCTAAGCAATTAATTATTCTTCTTCTGACACTTTTATGATATTTAATTAGAACCGTATAGAAATTTATCGAATACTGTGGAAAATGCAAGAGTCCTTATCCGTTTATTTAGGAATCTTATCAAACGTTTTGGAAGGTCTCCATCTTTCTGGACTTTTGAAAAACCTATTTAAAGTGAGTGCATAGGTAAACGTGAGTTCAGTTGTAATTCGATCTTTAATGCAATAAGTGGCAGTAGTGACAGTTCTGTGGTGATAATTAATTACTGTATATTGTGCCTTAGTGAGAATTGATTTACCTCTTAAATTTATACGAGTGGACTACTATTAGTTATAAAAGGGGGCTTTCCCGACTCCTTTTTGGAGTACTTGCTTTTAAACAGAGAGCTGAAAACAATGGTCATTAGTTTGAGCCCAGCCTAACCAAGTGTAAAAGTATTTAGTAGGTTCAAGATAGCTAGCTGTTCATTCTACAGTTCATTATTATTCATCATCTTTCAGCTGTGGAAACATCGCTTCTCTTCTCTTTGTGAATCAACAATCTTCTACGAAATTGTTCAACTTGTTGCTGTTAGAGTGGCCCCTCTACTCTTCCTCATCTTCTACTTCTTGTTGTGGATGCATCTCTCTTCTCCCTGTGAGATCTCATTCTTTCTCATCTTCACCTTCTTTGTGCTGTGAAGGCATCACTCATAGTTCAGCCAGATATGATCTTAAAAGCCCAATTGCTAGAGTTATTGATCCTGGATGTATGCAAATAATATTTTTAGATATAAAAGTTAACTGTCCTGAGGGCACATTTGGAAAAATTCATAGAAGGTCAGGAATGGCATTAAATCATCAAGTGATAGTTTTAGGAGGAGTAATTGATCCAGATTATGAGAGAAATATTGGAGTAATGCTTCATAATCTTGGGAAAGATAATTTTCAGATTGAAAAAGGCAATAGAATAGCACAACTTTTCTTTTCATAAATTCTACTCTAATTCCAATGACTGTAATGTTATAAGACCTAAACGTGGGAATTGTGGTTTTGGCTCAACTGATGAAAAACGTCAACGTTTATTGGAGTGAAATAATATTTAAAAAACCATAGTAGCTAAACAACTCACAATTTTCATTCTATTTCATTGTTTCTATGTATAGCCTACATGTAGGATATTGGTTAGTATCTGAAATTAATGAGCAGTTATATTATATTTTTATAATACACCTAGACCAAGTTCAAACTGATTATTGTTCTCAAGTTACAATTTTTTTATAATGAATAACTCAAGTATCTCACTTTTTTCTTATAGATGGAGTTCGTTTCTATCATCACCATATTTCAAATGATTACAGCCCAAGGTATGAATACTGTTCATTTATGGGAGAAATTCATCGAATATTTTGATGAGAGTACCAAATATAGTAAAAACTTACATAATATTGTTGTAGACCTAGAAAAACTTTTAACTTGTATGAAGGATGGATTTCAGTCTTGTTTTGTCAGTCAAAATTCTCTTTTAAAAGTGTTTGAAAAGAAATTAGATTTTGAAGAAATTAAAGAAGGATTCAATGAGAAAAAAATGTAAATTGAAATTGAATGGTCAAAAATATGCGAAAGGAGCAGATGTGATGATTAAATTAGCAGAAGAATTTCTTTCTGAACAAGAAAGTGAAATTCAAGTTATAAGAGATGACAAGAGTGTTAATGAGAGTGATTCTGATATGGAGGAAATATTTAATAAAATTGTAGATAAAAAACAAATGAATTGAACACAATAATACAACAATTCATGAGAAAAAATGGGGAAAGAACGGAAGTTGTTTCAAGCAAATCATCTAGTTTTCCAAAAGGAGGAGTTTTATTTAAAATTGAGATGACAGATTTGAATGACTTGAAAAATGTAAAAGAAAGCGATAGATGGAGAAAAATAAGTAAGAAGACGTGGCTCATTAGCAGCGATGTCACATGATAGCATTTGATATTGACAAGAATGCAATTTCTTAAAAATGGATTTTCTCCATTATTTATGAACCGATTTCCATAAATTTGGTGTCATTAGATTTGCAATTAAATTCTCTAAATAAAACGTAATAAATGTAATTTTTTTATTTTGAGCGGTTTTTAAGATATTTATGTTTGAAATTTTTAGACAGCCGCCATTTTGAGAATAATGATTGTAAAAAATTAATCTTTTTCCTGTAATTAGATCTTTAGGTAATAAAGCTAAATACCAAATTTCATTTTATTATAACAAACTGTTCTCGAATTAAAATTTCCTTTGTGAAAAAAACGAAATGGCTGCTATACAAGTAACTTTTAAGTTTACGAAATTTTGAATATGATATTTTGGCTTGTCTATGGTCCAGGAATAATACCTGAAAAGGTCGGTAGAGAGTTCAGAGACACTCTGTATATGCTGACTTTGAATGTTTATTAGTTCCTTATCATACTTGCCAACCAATAGCAGTAAAAAGTTTCCATAATAAAACACATAAGCATGAATCGTTTAGTTTTTGTTCTTATTTAGTAGCAAGTGATGATATTCCTAGAGAAAAAATATCACAACTTCAATCAGAGCCTTATTTATTCAGAGGAGAGAAAGTAGCTCAACATTTCATCAAATACATAATAGATTTGGCTAATGAAATTTGAGAAATTTTCTAAGAATATAATGCAATAGTTTTCACAGCAAATAATGAAAAAAATTCAAAAAACTAAAAACGTGTGAAATGTGTTATTTAGAATTTGGCATTCTTAATAAACCAGTTCGAGATCACTGTCATTTCACAGGCAAATGCAGAGCTGCATTATGTAATAAATGTAATTTAAAAAATAGAAAACAAAAATTTCTTCCTATATTCTTACATAATAGTAGTAATTATGATAGTCATTTTATAATATGTAAGTTGGGTATAGACAGTCAGAATATAACAGTTATTCCAAATTCTTGTGAAAAATATATTTCATTCTCAAAACAGACAGAGTAAAATAACTCTGAGGTTCATTGATACTTGAAAATTTATGAGTTCATACCTTGATAAATTAGTTAAAAATTTACCAAGACAAGAGTTTCATCATACTAAAAGAGTTTTTAAAAATATGAACATAGATTTAATCACCAGAAAAGGTATTTTCCCATATGAATATCTAGATAATATTGATAGACTCAATGAATCCAAATTACCCCCATTTGCACAGTCTTATAGTAGTTTAACTAATGAGAATATATCTTATGAAGATTATATTCATGCTAATAAAATATGGAAAACATTCAATATTAAATCATTAGGTGAATATTCTGATCTTTATTTGAAATTGGATGTGCTCCTCTTATGTGATGTGTTTCAAAATTTTAGGAATGTATGTCTTGAATCATATAAATTAAACTGTGCACATTATTACACAGTTCCAGGGTTCAGTTTTGATGCAATGCTTTCTCATACAAAAAAGAATTGGAGCTTTTAACAGATTTTGAAATGTATCTACTCTTTGAGAATGGTATAAGACCAGGAATTTCAACAGTAGTGAAATGACATGCAATTGCAAATAATCCATTAATTAAAGATTCATTTGATGTGGATAAATAAAATATATGTTTAACATATGTTGATGCTTACAATTTATATGGGTGGGCACTTTCAAATGTATTACCACATTCAGAATGTAGATTGTTAAGTGGAGAAGAAACACAAAAGCTTGATATAATGGAGATAGGAGATGAGTTGGATATTGGATATATTCTTGAAGTTGATGTTGATTATCCAGCTGATCTTCATGGTGATCATAATTGCCTACCATTTCTTCCTGTGAATAAATGTCCACCAAATTCCAAATTCAGAAAATTATTATCAACCTTCGAATCAAAAGAAAAATATGTTTGTCATTATGTGAATTTAAAACAGGGTATTTATCATGGTTTAGTAATCAAAAACGTCCATAGAGTAATTCAATTCAAACATTCAAAATGGATGGAGCCCTATATTAAATTTAATACATTAAAAGACAAAGTACAAGAAATGATTTTGAAAAGGATTTTTATAAATTATTGAACAATTCAGTATTTGGTAAATGTATGGTGAATCTACATAAAAGAATTAATATTATGCTTGTTAGTTGTCCATGCAAGATGCAAAAACTAATAAATAATCCAGAATTCAAGAATAGGATAATCTACACTGAAAATCTTTGTGCAGTTCAGTCTCATAGGAATGAACTACTTCTAAACAAACCAATTTATGTAGGATTGACAGTTTTAGAATTATCCAAAACACTCATGTACCATTTCCATTACAATATAATGTAAAATACTACAAATCCAATTTGAAACTTTTGTATACAGATTCTTGTTTCTTGAAATTAAAACTGATAATGTTTATGCGGATATTGCTGGAGAAAATTTGAATGTTTTTTTATTTGTCTGATTATCCTGTAAATCATGCTTTATTCTAATCATAATAAGAAAGTATTTGGGAAATTTAAAGATGAATGTTGTGGTAAAGCTATTAAATAATTTATTGGGCTTAGATAAAAATTATACACATTCAAAATTCATGAGGCAGAGAATATAATCAAGAAGAAAGGAAAGTGTGTTAAATTATGTGTTATCAAAAATTCCATCACATTTGATGATTATTATTTTGTTCTGAAAAATGATGAGGAAAAAATTAAAAGTATGGAGAAAAGATATAGAAAAATGAATGTATTTAAATCAAAAAAACATTTTATTGATACAGTGGAAATTAATAAAATATCTTTGAGTAGAGATGATGACAAAAGAATCATTTGTAAAGATGGGATAAATACAATAGCTTATGGTCATTATTCAATTAAAATTCATTTGTAAAAACTTTTCAATTTAATATTATTTTTTACAGAGAATGATTCCATCAATTATAGTGTTGTACCGGATGATGAATAAACCCTATTTTCTTGAGGCACATTTATACAAAGGCTACAATGAACACTTTCCTGTTTGCAAGAATAATATAGGGGGAAAATCTAAAGTATTTCATGTATGTAAATGCATACAATTTACAATAAATAGAACTATATTAGAAGAATATTTAGAACTCAATGATCATATCCATTTCTGTAGCTAATTAGGTTGTATTAAATTAAAAAGAGGGAATTTCCTTTCAGAATTGTATAACATGTTGAAGAGGCAGATAAAATCAAAGAAAAAGATCACACTGAACCGGTTTGGGGAGATGACTTAAAGAGGTTGGATGAGGATAGAGAGATGAAAACAGACATGAAAAAGGAAAAAAATCAGTTTAAAATTGAAAGATTTGCAATTATTAGAGGGCAATTACTAAAATAACTATGTGATGAAGTATGAAAAAGAAATGAAAAGAAGAACTGGAGAAAACAGTAAAATGAAATCAATTTGGCAGAGCAAAAACATATTGAAAAAAAAATTATTGTATAAACTTAAAATTCTAATTTAGATATACCATACTATAACACATGAATAAGATAAGTTGGGGGATTGATTGATCATATATTTTGTTTTGATTATATTTATGTCTCAAATAAAAATGAGCAAGAGAATGAGAGCACTTGAACTTGTATTGAATCGTTTAACTATGTAACTATTGTAACACTTATACTATGTTTGCATAACTATGTAACAAATAAATGGAATATTGTTTGTTAATGATTGATTAAATAAAATCACTCAACTGTTCAACTATTGCAACTAGGTCTGTATATCTATGTGACAAATAAATGTAATATTAAATGATTGTATTCATATTTCAAATTTGCATTATCTTTATTACTTAAAATATAATTCTCCATTTTATTTGTATGTGGATAGCTTCCAAGTCAAAATAATTACAGATAAGCCAGTTTCAAATCAAAGCTTATTATGAATGATTTAAAAAAGTATTGAAAAATAAATTATTTGGTATGTAGGATTCAAATTCATAGCTGTAGCAATGAATAAATTCAAAGTGGCAGAGTGGAAGCAATCTTATCCAACATACCAAATAATTTCTTACAAATAGAGTTGAAATATTGTCTATTGAGACAAATATCATGGAAAAAGTTATAAATGCTCAATACCTCACAAATCTACGCATCTCTCTTGGTTAATTCTACACACCACCACTAAAGTAGAGGCAAGGAAAGAATAGACACAGAATTTCTCCCAACTCCCCCAGTACACTACTTGCCACATCCACTGTGGAGTGTGGTGCGTACGACAGTATAATTATCATGGAGAACATGGCAAAGTGGGGGAATACATGCTCTTCTTCTCTTTCTGACAGTCACTAAGCTTCTCTCTCGGCGGTGTCTATTCTTTCCTTGCCACCACTTTAGATAGTGCCATAGGTACTTTTGCAAACTTCTCATTTACAGAAAATGGGTGAAAGTGTATATAAGGCCGTGTGCATAGTGAAGCGTCCGAGAGCAAAGAGCCTAGAGCATAGAGCAAAGCCTCAAATTCAAACACATGCTGTGGTAATGTAGTTGTACATAGTGGAGCAGTACGTCAAGGCATTGATCAGGGATAGATTGATGGTTCGTCTATGGTCAAGGTCATGCGAGGAGGTCTTGAAAGAGCAGAGCTGTGAATTGAAACAAGTTTGATTTCTCTGCTTTGCTCACTTATTGATGCCAGCCGGTCCTGCCATTTTTCTGTGTTCCGTACCGCATTCAGCAGCATACGTTTGCTTTTAAAAACTATTAGGATCGGTTTTCAAAATGAATGTTGATTTGCTGATAAGTGGAGTGTTCAAGAGGCAACCTTTGTGGGACCAAAAGAATAGGAATCACCACAATCGCTTCATTCATAAAATCTGTTTGTGAAAATGATTTAACCTGTATAGCCTACTAGAAATGATAAATTAATTTCTTGGATTTCTTGTTCCATAACAATCTGCGTTGTTAATAGTAACTTTTTATTGTAAATTCATTACACGACTTGCAGTCAATTTTAATTGTGAATAAATAATATTCGGACCCACTAGTTTATTGATTTTATTATTCACAAATTTATTATTTATTAGTTGATTTATCATTTTATTACTATTATTATTTATTTGCAATTAAAATTGACTGCAAGTCGTAAAATTACAATAAAAAGTTAAAATTATCAATGCCCATAGATGTATCAGGAAGACAAACCATCTGTGCTATTGATAAATTAATTCATTATCGTTAATAAATTTGTCATTTGAAATATTTTGTTTATTCATTTATTAGATAAATATAACTATTGCAATGCAGAGGATATTCCCAATAATCAACAAAATAGGCTTTTCATTAATAAATTTCATGATACATTTCGGCATGTAGTTGTGAACGAACTGGACAGTGGGGAGATGAATGGCCTTGATGCTCGCTGCTTCAACTCCTCACTATGAACACAGTAGTTCTTTGCTCTTTTATCGCGGACTCTAGGCTCTTTACTCTTGGCTCTTTTATGCTTTGCTCTCAGCTCCACTATGCATGTAGCCTTAAGACACCTACCTAATGTGATTACATATTATAAGGCTGGTATTATACTTTCATAGCTATATGTTATATATCTATTATCAAATATCTGTGATGATAGATACTATTTGGTCATGCGGTGAGCGTGGTGTTCAAGTGGTCGTGATGTTCAGTCACGACCGCTCAAGACTGCGCTTGGATGGGTGACCGTGCTTCAATGACTTGATGACAAGCTTTATTATCACTTACCCGGTGGTTCGGAACCCACTTAAAATAGGAGGTCCACCATGTTCCCGTAACATGGCTCAAACGGCGAGGTGGAACTACCCGTAAGGGTCTCCCCACCATTAAAAGCCATACGCTTATTATTATAGAGTAATGGATCAACTTTTATAATTGTTGAACTATGATCATATGTCTATGTAATATCTTCTAGAGAAAACGTATTATATTTGATAATAGATATATCACATAGAACTGTGATAGTGTGATATCAGTCTAAGATAGAAAAAATAAATGTTATGAGGATAACTTCCAAGCTAAATAATTACAGATATACTAGTATTGTTTTTTTCTTTTTCCAGAAACGTATCATAAATATCATGGCTTTCATTCCAAAAGAAGATGAAAACTTTACAATCTTTGTTGAGGGGAACATTGGTTTTGGGAAAACCTCCTTTTTGAATCATTGCAAAAATCATAATGTTGAGATATGTGTTGAGCGTATTGATTTATGGAGAAATTTTCATGGACATAATGTTCTGCAACTATTATACAGGGTGACTAGCGACCGGGAAAACCGGGAAAAGTCTGGGAATTTTTAAATTCTGGAAAAGTCAGGGAATATGAAAAAATATCGGGAAAACGTCGTAGAAATTGAACGAGCGTACCTAGTTTTGACTTGTACATGAGTACGGTAGGTCTTTTTTGTGGAAAATAAATCTGTGTATAAGAGCTTGAACTTCTGTTTTTCGTGTATAAGAACTTGAACTTCTGTTTTTCGTTACCACCTTCCCCTACGATAAGCTTCCCAAATGAGTCTCCCTTTCCAAAGCCGCGAGCCTCGAGAAACAAGTCAAAACTAAGAACTCGCTACGCTCGTTCAACTATTTATAGAAACCCTCACATGAAATGCTCCAATATCGATCTTGAAATGCGTTTTTAGATGGACAACCAGACAAATAAGCTAGGTAGGCTAACAAACATGAAATTGTTTTGATTATTCGCTAAGGTCTTTTGTTTTTTATCTATATAAAAGCCAAATACCCCTGATTTACTGTCTCATTCATCAGCGTTTCTCGAAAACCACATGGCTAATTAAGTTGAAATTTGGTACATATGCCCATTGTCGTAGCGACGGGGGGAGGGAGGGTTCCGGGCTAAAACCCCCCTTGAGCCTGTAAAAGAGGCCCCAAAAACGAGTAGGGAGGCATCAATAGTAATACGATAATATCGTTTACTGGTGGTAAAAACGTTTTCATACGTGAACTGTTACAGCTAGAAAAAATACTATATTTTTAATATTCTAAATACTTCAACTAGAAATGATAAATTCATTGAGGTTCCAGAGGGTATGGGGCGAACAAGACAAGTTTTCTTGGACCTCAACGTCAAGGGGCCACATTATTTTACAAATGTATGCAAGTGACAAAACAAACATAAAATAAGGGGCCCCAAATTGTCCAACTAGGGCCCTCCACGGTCCCTTTTTTCTCCAGTTTAGTCCTCTAGAAGCCCCTTAGAAGCCTAAAAGACCCTAGAGGCCCCTGGCACCGCGTTTTTATTGCCAGTATAGTCATGTGAAGTAGAGATTCAAGTAGACAGCATCTAGAATATTTCAAATTTCAACGTTTATAAACAAGGGTCCCCTAATTGCCTCGGCTTTGGGCCATCAAAGGCCCCACGATGCTGGTGGGTCCCAGTACTTTCGGAGCCCCCAAACATGGGTTTGAAGGTACCCCAGACCACTTGAATGAAGTTGACACAGTAGGTTTGAAAGGAGAAAGGCCTCTTTTTTGCAGACGGGCTTCAAATGCTCATTTCTGTCACTGTTCAGATCTGATACCCCATAGAGTGTATTGAGATTGTAAAATTTGTCATGCCATGAATCAATCAACAAATAATATGAGGGAAGAGTTGACAACCACAAAAAAGCTTAGAATTGCACTTTCAAGACCTGGAAAACAATTTTTTTCTCCGGTGGAGAACCCTCAGAATCCCCAATGTTTTGGGGTTCCGTCACTCTATATGTAAATGCAAAATTACTATTAAAATTAAGTTAAAATTTGGAATTGGATGTGGTAGTAATTCCTTCTCTCTTTGCAAGTCGAATCAAGTTCCTTTCTAAGTAATAATAATTTTTATATTTTTACACATTTTACATATTCCAGTATTAGTTCAATGCGAATTCAAGAGATTACACAAAAATAGAAGAAAAGTTTATCGCTCTCTCTGGTGCCACTCATTGCCCTTTTCCCTAGCTTCCACAACTTTTTCAAGGAATGGTTTTCAGTTGGCCTAAACTTGAATTTTATCTTTAAATTTAAAAAAGCAATTCAAATTAGTTACACAGATTATTTTGGGTATAGTAGGCAACTGGGCATAGCTGGAATAAATATTCAATGCTAGTTGGGAAATCGAGTCATTAATAATTAAATTATTTAATAATTTTTAATTATTGAAAATTGGTGTTTAGTGTGAAAGTGTAAGGGAGCCTCCAGCCACAACTCTGCCCCGGACCACTAAAATGTCTCTGGGTGGCCCTGATTGGAATAATAATTTGAAACCACTACAGATTGTTGAATTGGCTTTTTAAAAGGAGTAAATTTGTTTACAACTAGTTAATGAACTAACAATATACGAAAAGTGGGTTCAAGCTCTTAGGCAAACGATTCATAAAAGCAACGATTTATTGGATTTAAGCTTTCACTTTACCCAATTTATAAACTTCATTTTAATAATAAATACTTGTATTAAGTTACTGTTTTTAAGCCTCAAATCGAGCTCTCAACACGAAAATTCAAAACTTCCCCCATAATGTGGACTAAAATGAATGGATTTAAGCCTTTCCAGACATGGGTCTAGAATCTCTTGGAATACGATTGTAGAGGGACTATTTATCAAAATTCTCCCGGGGGAGGGCCCCCGGACCCCCTCCCCATGGGGGGTATTCCATTTTTTCTATTAAACTATACTATACTTATTTTTGTTTCATTTCATCTACTCAACCCTAATATATGGATATTATGTGTTATTATAGTAAGTTAAGAGGATCATTATTTTCTGGAGGTGGTAACATTTAAGAAGCTTAATGTATATCACCATCATAACTTAGATGGTATTGATGTAATAATATGCGCAAGGCTGACAGAAAAATTTGCAATAAAATACCATGATAAAACTATATTTCTTTGAGGATAGCTAACTGAACAGAAAGATAATACATTTCTATCTCCTAACCACTCTTTTCAAGATGTAATCTGTAGGCCGAGCGCTTTCGAATCTTTGAGATCCATCTTCAGAGGCGTGGGTTCCTAGATCATCATGTCAGTTTTTTGGTTAGAAGTGTTGTGGTTTTTGTAAAATGTGATCAATGAGTTTGTGTGATTTAAAATTTAGTTGTTCATTGAGAATGTTTTGTTTGTTGTGTGTGGTGTGTTTGTATATTTCAAATTGTTCCAAGGTGTTGAGTTCGTGTCCTTTAGATTTTATATGTAAAATATCCAACAAAATTACTTTACCTTCAACAACAAATTTTACTCACAACCTGATGGACTGCCAATGGGCTCACCAATCTCAAGCGTATTTGCTGAAATCTATCTCCAACACTGCGAAAACACTCATATACTCTTTAATAACAAATTTTCACAGAACATAATATACTGGCACAGATATGTAGATTATGTTCTATTGCTATACAGAGGAAACAAAAGACAATGTGAACAACTTCGATCATACATAAACAAAATACATAAGAACATTCAATACACAGCTGAATATGAGCAAAACAATTCAATAAACTTCCTAGACCTCTCAATTACAAAGAACACAAACCAGCAACACAGCTTCAACATCTACAGAAAACCAACAATGACAGATACCCTAATACACAGCACCTCCAATCATCCAATACAACACAAACACTCAGCATTCAGGTCAATGCTACACAGACTCAACAACACACCGCTATCCACCGACAATTACAACACTGAACTAAATACAATAAAATACCTAGCACAAGAAAACGGCTACAAAGACGACCTAATTGACAAACTCAATCATAAAATAAGAAACAAAAAACAAAACACCAACACCACTGACAACAAATACATCACAATGACATACATTAATCCACAATCAAACAGTCTAGCAAAAATCTTCAAAAAAGCCGGCCACACCATCTCATTCAGAACAAAAAGCAAAATAAAATATGCACTTTCACTCAAAACCATACTGAACACAAACAAATACGATCTCCCAGGGATCTACAAACTGAACTGCTCTGATTGTAACAAATTCTACATAGGACAAACAGGCCGCACATTCAAACAACGTTACAAGGAACATTTTCAAGCCCTGACATCAAAAGCTGAATCAAATTTCGCCGACCATATCATTCAAACTGGACACACTTTTACTAACATCAGTACCAACCTACACATTTTACATATAAAATCTAAAGGACACGAACTCAACACCTTGGAACAATTTGAAATATACAAACACACCACACACAACAAACAAAAAATTCTCAATGAACAACTAAATTTTAAATCACACAAACTTTTTGATCACATTTTACAAAAACCACAACACTTCTAACCAAAAAACTGACATGATGATCTAGGAACCCACGCCTCTGAAGATGGATCTCAAAGATTCGAAAGCGCTCGGCCTACAGATTAAGTATGTTATACTTATTCTTAATGAATATTTGACTGCAAGTCGTTAAATTCACATGAAAAGTTAATATTAACAATGCAGTTTGTCATGGAACAAGAAATCCAGGAACATAATTCTTATTGATATAAATAGCATCAACTCCTGGATACTTTTTTTAAGATGTTCAACTGGTTTCCATAGGTGAAATTCTCATTGATATTGATAGTACTAACTCCCAAACACTCTTTTTAAAATGTCCTAGGAACCTCCATAGCATTCTCATAAATATCAATAGTACTAACTCCCAGATGCTCTTTTTAAGATGTCCTAGGAGCCCCCATAGTATTTTCATTCAAGAGCATGGTTGGTTTGGGAGAAGGTTGCTTTGAAACAAGGTTGGTTTAAAAGCAAGTACTCCAAAAAAGAGTCGGAAAAGCCTCCTTTTATAAATACTACTACTACTACTAATAGCTATTATTGTATTACAGACTTTTGATACATAAGTTAATTGTTCTTTTTTGACATTCTCCTTGAATTATTGAACAGTTTATTATAATTATTGGTTTAATAATTGGTTTTGGAAGTTGGAGATTTTTGTGTTTTATTAAAAATGGCTGGTAAAATTACATTGTGCAATTTAAAAGTGGCCGATCTCAAATGTGAATTAGAAGACTGTGATTTGGAAACATCTGGAAAGAAGTCTACTCTACAAGAATGACTTTGTGAGGCGGAATTGGGAGAAGGAGAAGACCCAGCTACTTATCTCTTTGAGACTCCAGATACAAAATTAATTTCATCCATGGAGGGCAAACTGCAGGAGAACATAACATCCATGGAAAAAACTTCACATCCATGAAGGGTGAACTACAGGAGAACACAACGTCCTTTGAGCAAAGCTCCACATCTATGAAAGGTGAGCTTCAGGAAAATATGTCATCTATGGAAAATGAATTACAAGAAGTCATGGAAGAAAAGGTTAAAATCTTGTTGACTCTGTGAATCAAGAAGTCAATAAGGTGAAAGAAGATTTAAAAACTGAAGAAAGACTTCAAAACCATAGAAGGTTGACTGCAGGAACATTTGAAAACTATGGAAAATCGACTTAAGCAGCTGGAATGTGTTGCCAGAACTTTAAGCTGCAACCAAGAAGTATGTAAATCTTCAAGTTTTCTTGAAATAGTCATCTCAGACTAGTCAATGATGGCAGCCAAAGAAACAGCCAGTACATATACCTCAGCACACTGGACTGCCTTTCTATGATGGAAAAACACCTCTGGAAGACTACCAAACACTGTTTGAGACAGCAGCCAATCATGGCTGGTCATCCACAACAAAGGCCTTTGTCTTGGTGATGAATCTCAGTGGGGAGGTGTTAGCAATTCTTCATTCAATTCCTTTATCTACAAAGTGGAACTTTAGTGAGCTGTGGAAATGCCTTGAGATGAGGTTTGGCAACAAGCACTTGGAGCAGTTATATCAATTCCAATTCAACAAAAGAGTTCAAGGACAAAATGAATCACTGCAGGAGTTTGAGGCTGCTATTGCTCAACTTGATGATGTAACGACTATACGACAATTGAAATTGAAATATTTTTATTCTCAAAAAAAAAAAAAAATACAAAAATGCAAAATATAATTCAATATGATATGTAGGAGGCTCCTCACATGGGTACATGCCTGTGAGAGAGGAGCGAGTTCTAGTGGATTGTCGAGTTATACTAAACAAACTAGTATTTATTATAGCTTATTTAACAAGAAAAAGTAAAAACATACATGAAGAGGATAAGAAAAACAGATAACTTACTCATAAATACAATATTTGTCACTTTCAAAAATATGGTAAGGTATAAATGTAATGTATCAAATTGATGTAGAAAAAAAGTATTTGAGACAAAATAAAAAAATGAAAGAAAAGAATGTATGTCATTGTGATGTATTTTTTGTCAGTGGTGTTGGTGTTTTGTTTTTTGTTTCTTATTTTATGATTGAGTTTGTCAATTAGGTCGTGTTTGTAGCCGTTTTCTTGTGCTAGGCATTTTATTGCATTTAGTTCAGTGTGGTAATTGTCGGTGGATAGCGGTGTGTTGTTGAGTCTGTGTAGCATTGACCTGAATGCTGAGTGTTTGTGTTGTGTTGGATGATTGGAGGTGCTGTGTATTAGGGTATCTGTCATTGTTGGTTTTCTGTAGATGTTGAAGCTGTGTTGTTGTAATATTTCAAAGCCGTCATAATATTCAATACATGAAACTTCAAAAAAAGTATGTCCAACCTGCGCACTTCCTCAAGTCTTTACTATCACTCTGCTTTATCTAAAATTAATACACCGTCGATATACCTGATCATCGACTAGCATAAATACATTTATTTTATGTGTATTCGAGCACACTCATCGTTTGCTGAAGAGTTATTCAACAGAAAACTGAGGTGGAATGTTTCTAATCTGATGTACCATCGAGGAAACAACCAGATAATTTCATACAACAGAAAAATTTAGCATTCGATCATCATAAATCTATTTTTAATAATAAGACAAAGTTTTCACAACCACATTTATTGAAAATCGTGAGATACTAGTTTCGGTTGCTACACCATTATCAATCTCAAACAAACAAAAACTAAAGTACAGGGTAGCTTAATATATACTAAACACAGAATGATACTATTGATTTAGGTAGAAAGTGCCTCTGATAGGCTGACCTTCATTAAATGTCTATGATTGACTGGAGGCCATAACAAGTCATGCCCTCTGGTGGAAGGAGCAACAAGCAAAAATAAGTGTCAAAATTAAGAACCAAAAACCGTGAACACAGAAAGCAACAAACAAGAACAAAACACAAGTAGGTTATAATTAAAAAATGTTTTAAATTGCAAAATGAAGCCAAATGAAATGCAGTTAAGGTCAACAGAGAGAAATACGAGAGTGCCGTTACTAAAATGTAGGCCAGAAACCAAGTTTGAATTGGTTGAAATAAATTTGATCGTTTAAACTAGTATTGGAATCGTTTTTTATCAACTTATTTATCTCCAAAGAATCTAAAGTTCAATTGTCTACCTCTGCCAATCAAATGCAGAAACTTAACATTTTTTCTTCAGCCTTAAGCTTGTGTACATTAGTAATGAGACTGCAAAATTTGAGACTCCATTTCGGCTTTTTCAATCTATAATATGTTAATTTATCATACATTTCAAACTTCTACTGGTCTGACTCACATAACAGGCATTAGTATCACCGCAATTCAATTTTTATAAACTCCACTTTTATCCCAGACATCAATTTCATCTTTAGTATACACCCGATCAAACTCTTTAAAATAGGTTTTGTTTGAAAAGCTACATCAAAACTGTTCTTTTTCAATTCTTCCCTAATTTATCAGATACTGAGCCAAGATAAGGTACCAAACTCCAGTATCAGTTATATCAATGTCAGCACTGATTGCTAGTCTACTACTGTTATTTAAAATTTTGTCAACAATGATCTCCTCATATCCATTTGTAGTATCTGTTTAATAGTACTAATCTCTTTTTCAAAGTGATGTTTGCTCATGAGTATAGATAAAGCTCTATAAATCATGCTATTGAAAGCTGCAAAATTGTGGGATATAGAGTGACATGGGTGATGATGTATGATTACATATTTTAATAACGGAACTTTCATGTTTTTCTTGGTTGACCTTGACTGCATTCCACTTAGCTTCATTTTTTAATTTTAGCCTACTTGTATATTGTTCTCGTTCACGGTTTTTGGTTCTTGATTTTGACACTTATTTTTTCATGTTCCTCCGACCAGTGGACGTGACTTGTTATGACCTTCAGTCAATCACAGACCTTCAATGAAGGTCAGCCTATCAGAAGCTCTTTCTGCCTTAGCTAATAGTATCATTCTGTGTTTGTATATATCAGTGGTTCCCAAAGTGGTCCATGTGGACCCCCTGGGGTCCACGGGGACCTGCCAGGGGGTCCATGTCAGTGAAAAATAAAATTGGGGGTCCATGATATGTTAATGGGGGTCCACCATAGTGAATGTCTTTGGATCGGGGCGTGGTATATGCTATGTACAAACTAATATCAAAACGGACACTGTATATTTCTAAGTAAATTAGGATTTTTACTCACTTATACTGGAGGTACTGAAGGTATGCATTTCACTTCTAAACAGAATCTTCATCAGCCTAGAAGTGAAATGCAACCCTCTAATATCTTAAGTATACGTGAGTAAAGATCATAATTTGAATAGGAATACAGTTTTTATGTTAGATTGTTCGTCATGTTTTTCGTAATGGAAAACATCACAGAGTACCAGTAGGCTACTTATGTACTTGTATAATACTGTTACTGTTATACGTACATGCAAGCAAGCATTATATCTATTTGAAAACATTTTTAAATCAGAGAATCATCCATACTTAGTTTTCTTATATTTGAAAATTATAAGCCTTCACTGGTAGGTGACTAAACAGCTCAGGTTTACCAGATATAAATTTCCGTTTTTAGTTGTATTATCATGAGAAAAGTCAAGCCCCATATCCTTCAATTATTTTCTATTATATTTTAAAACTATTAGCATTCACTGGTAGGTCACTGAACAAGTCAGGTACTCTAAATTTCAAGCTATTTTCAGCAATGTTGTTATAAGCAAAAGTCGCCTCATATATTTTAAAGTTATAAACAAAAGGAGCCTTGTATTCATATTTCAAAAAGGAACGTTTATTGGTAGGTCACTCAACAACTTAGGTAGGTACCAAACTATTCAAGTTATTTCAGGTTTATTATTCTGAGGAAAAGGAACCTAATGTCTTAAAATTAACAAACCATACCGTCTTTCTTTAACATTCTAGCAAGCTCTTGTTATTCAATTAATAATCGTTCAAAATTATTCTGATGGAAAACAAATCTGTGCACAATAAATTACATTTATTTCAAAAATAAATTCTAGCTATAGTATTGGTGTTTAGTTTTTATTTTCCACGTTTACAAGAACTTCTAGGAATCTTAGTAGTCTATTCAATTCTAGTAAATTTGTTCTTATCTTTTGATTAACTTTTTTGGAATCAATTTTTAATATTCTTGTTAGAACACTCCATTACTGTCATTTGCGTAGCAGGGGGGAGGGGGGGTACCAGGTTAGAACCCCCCCTTTAGACTGTGAAAGAGGCCCCAAAAATGAGTAGGGAGGCATCAATAAAAATACGATATTATCGGTTACTAGAGGTGAAAAATGTTTTCGTATGTGAAGAGTAGCTTAAATAATATTACAGCTAGAGAAAACTATAATTTTAATACTCTAATTAAAGCTATAGAGGGGATGAGGCGAACAAGGCAAGTTTCCTTGGGCCTTAACGTCAATGGGCCACATCATTTTACAAATGTAAGCAAGTGATAGAACAAAATTAAAATAAGGGGCCCAAAATTGTACAGCTAGGGGCCTCCAGGGCCTCTTTTTTCCAGTTTGGACCTCTAGAGGCCCCTTAGAAGCCTAACATCCTAGAGGCCGCGGGCCATACGGGCCCGTTTTTATTGCCAGTATAGTCATGCGAAGTAGAGATTCAAATAGGCTGCATCTAGAATATTTTTAAATTTCAACGTTTCTACATAAGTGTCCCCTAATTGCCTCGGCTTTGGGCCTTCAAAGACCCCACAATGCTGGTGGGTCCCAGTACTTTTGGAGCTCCCAAACATGGGTTTGAATTTCCCCAGACCACTTGAATGAAGTTGACACAGTAGGCTTGAAAGGAGAAAAGGCCTCTTAATATTTTTACAGACGGGCTTCAAATGCTGATTTCTGTTACTGTTCAGATCTGATACCCCAAAGACTTTTATTGTGATAGTGAAATTTGTCACGCCATGAATCAATCAACAAATAATATGAGGGTTGATAGCCATAAAAAAGCTAAAAGTTGCACTTTCAAGAACTTGAGAACAATTTTTTTCAGAATACCCAATGTTTTGAGGCTCTGTAACCATCTATTTATGTAATTACAAAATGACTATAAGTTAAAGTTTGGAATTGGATGTGGTATTAATTCATTCGCTCTTTGCAAGTTGAACCAAGTTCCATTCAAAGTCATAATAATTTTTATAATTTTACACATTTTAAATAACGGTATTCCAATATTAGTGAGTACCGGTAGTTCAAAAGATTACACAAAAATAGAAGAGAAGTTTATTGCTCTCTCTGGTGCCACTCAGTACCCTTTTCCCTAGCTTCCACAGCTTTTTCGACGAATGGTTATCAGTTGGCTCACATTCGAATTTTATCTTTAAATTGAAGAAAAAATTCAAATTAGTTACACAGATTTTTTTACAGAAGGCAACTAGGCATAGCTTAAAGACTTAAGCAATGCTAGTTGGGAAATCGAGTCATTAATTGAAAATTGGTGTTTAGGGTGAAGGTGTAAGGGAGCCTCCAGCCTCAACTCTGTCCCGGGCCAGTAAGATGTCTCTGGGTGGCCCTGATTGTAATAATAATTTGAAACCACTATAACTTGTTTAATTGGCTTTATAAAAGTGGTATTTTTTCAGTTTTTATGCATTGAAATTTGTTCACAACTAATCAATTAACTATGGTAACAATAAACGAAAAGTGGGTTCAAGTTCTTAGGCAAACGATTCATAAAAGCAGTGATTAATCGAATTTAAGCTTTCACTTTACCCAATTTATAAACTCCATTTTAATAAATACTCGTATAAAATTACTGATTTTGAGTCTCAAATCAAGCTCTCAGCAACGAAAATTCAAAAATTTTCCCATAATGTGGACTAAAATAAATGGATTAATGCTTTTCTAGACATGAGTAGAATCTCTTGGGATACGATGTTAGTGGAACTACTTATTAAAATTTTTCCGGGGGAGGATCCCCGGGCCCCCTTCACCCTAAGACCCCCGGGGGCCCTCAAATCTCCAATAAGCCCCCCATTAAAATATTTTCGCTACGCTACTGATTACTGTATCTGTATCGCTCTTTTGTCACAAATTTGATGCAATATTCTAAAAAAAATTAATTATATTCACTGTTATTATTTTCCACCTCCTCTCTTCAATTCTCTCTCTATCACATTTCATTAACAATGAGTGTCGTGTTTGCCCACATTGAGCAGCCTTGCTGATTTTAATAGATGCGAATGTTGCAATTACTACAAAGGACACAATGCTGATAATAAAATACCGCTAAAAATACAGCCATTATACTTCTTAGGTTCCATTAATACTATTTCATTATAACCAAAAACAATATGCCATCCTATTTGATTGTTTAAATTCAAATTAGACTATATTACAAAAATTTACTAAGTTTATGGGCTTTTTAATGTTTTCTTCACCACAATTTGAATTGGTTACTGTGAGCAGTAGTAGACCTACTTCATCAGCTTTAAATACACATTTCAACTTAGTTTAAAAATAATTAATGACATTTATGCAGGGGGTCCACCTAAAACCAAAAATCATGGCAAGGGGTCCATGAGGCAAAAAAGTTTGGGAACCACTGGTATATATTAAGCTACTCTGTACTTTAGTTTTAGTTTGTTTGAAATTGAACTAAACTAGTATTTCACGTTTTTCTACAAATGTGGTTGTGACAACTTCAAGTCTTATAATTCATTATGAATATCTTCCACAATATCACCTTCGCCTCTATAAAGAAAGTTAAATCTATTTTCCTGGAAGTGCGCTCTGGATTGAAGTTGAACGCTCAGATTGTATTATGTGTATTCATATTTTCTTTCGAAAAAAAAACCCAGCTTCATAAACTCTCAATTTTCCAAACCAGATACAATAAATCTTCAATTTATCCACTGCTTCAGTGATTCAGAAGGAGTTATTAATTGTTTTTAGCATCTATATAATCTCTCAATCTTAGTAATACAGTAATCATTCTTATTAAATTTGGGCAAATTAAGTCATCTGAATCTCTCTGTCCCATAAATTTCAAGAATCTCAGGCTTTATCTTTGAACGTACTGAAATGTGATTAATGAAATACCCCAATATTATAACAGTATCAAACGAAATTATCTCTGTAAATTTTTCATTTGATAATGGAAAAGCACTAACAAATTTACATTTGAATGACAATATTGTTTTCACAAAAATTAACTAGTTCAACTTCTGATCCTGGAATGCGAACTTCTTATAAACTTGAATTTCAAACTCTTGCATTCTTTCAAACTCATTAAATGATTTATTTATAATAATGATTGAGTGCTGCTATACGTTATATGTTATAGTCTATGCAAACCTTAGTTTGCCATATTACGCTTGTGGGATACAGTGCTGCCAAGTTGTAAAGTAGCCAAGCAACCCTAGTCAAGCGGTCAGCTTTCAAACAGAAGCATGTATGGGACAAAATGTTAACGAAAATGTGGCAACAGCGCTCTCTCATTCCCGTTGTCATGAGTGCATTAAGGTTTGCAGAGACTACAAGAAGTATTGTCAATTGATGTAATATATATGCTAGTTGTAGAGGAATTCCATGAATGAGCACGTCATCTTCTTTGTCCATGCTATCAAGCTTAGAAAGGAGATAGAAAAACAATAGTTTTAAACTTCTACCATCACCATTGAAAAATACGAATTTTTTACTCTCTTATACATGTTGGTCATATCGGCCCATCCTTAACCACTGGCAAACTCGATACATGTTCAAGCTGTTTGCCATTCTTCATCAGAAAGTTTCAATATGAAAATATTTATTGAAAGAAAGTTACAACGCACTACTTCGTTTACATGTAGAACTTTCGAAATTTTGTAGATAATTTTGATGAGAAACAAATTCTGTAGAGACCAGGAAAACTTCAAGCTAATGCATATACACACACACACACACACACACACACACACACACACAAACACACCTAAAAAGTAAATGCAAATATTCCTTTCATTATTTTATTGATGCTAATTTTTTTACAAATTTGATAAATATGTTTCACAGAAGTCGATAAATGATTTACAAAAGTCTACAAATGATTTACAAAAGTTTGTAAATGATTTACAAAAGTAGAAAAATAATTCACAAAAGTCGATAAATGATTTACATAAGTCAATAAATGATTTACAAAATTTGATAAATGATTTACAAAAGTAGATAAATAATTTACAAAAGTCGATAAATGATTTACAAAAGTAGATAAATAATTCACAAAAGTCAATAAATGATTTACATAAGTCGATAAATGATTTACAAAATTTGATAAATGATTTACAAAAGTAGATAAATAATTTACAAAAGTCAATAAATGATTTACAAAATAATATATATTGCTCACATGATACAGTCACATGAGGTAAATACACAGGATCAAGAAGCGGAAAAACAAGGAACTCAGGAACAAGGTAAAATGAACTCTTTTAATAAAACAATGGAGCAGGAATTCGCAAAATACATTGATACTTTGTTTACAAGAAATTAGATTATTAATTAAAAAATGGGCAAAATCAGAATTTGAAAAGAAAAAAGTTTTAAGGGCTGATTACGACAATCTTTTGGAATTGAAAAATCTGCTTTCGGAAAATATCATTAAAATCGAAACACGTGCAAAAACATCAAGTTTAATGACCACAATTCCAACGGATCCAAAAATGGAACAATCTATTAGGAGCCTGAACGAGTCCATGCAAGCATTAAAAAAAGAAAATAGACCAATCAGTTTCGCACATGTAGTTCAAATTCCAAAAAGAAACAGCAAAATAGCATCTAAAACAGAACCTTCGCAACCAACCTTCAAGAAACTTCAACCCAAGGACCATGTAGTTCTTTTTAATGTCCTCAAAGACAACTGGTGAAGATTCAGAAAAAAGCAATAGCAAAGTAGAAATAGTAGCAATAGTAGAAAGAATTATTTATCAGTTCAAAAGAAAATTAATAAATTGATGATAATAATAATAATAATAATAAGCGTATGGCTTTTAATGGTGGGGAGACCCTTACGGGTAGTTCCACCTCGCCGTTTGAGCCATGTTACGGGGAACATGGTGGACCTACTATTTTAGGTGGGTTCCGAACCACCGGGTAAGTGATAATAAAGCTTGTAACATCAAGTCATTGAAGCACGGTCACCCATCCAAGCGCAGTCTTGAGCGGTCCTAACTGAACATCACGACCACTTGAACACCACGCTCACCGCATGACCAATCACCACATATAGATGATAGATCAGGAAGTAACGCAATTTGAAAATTTAGTAAGAGTTCATATCAATTAATTATTATATTTTTGTTTGAATTTATTACTTTCTTGTATTATTATGATATTTTAATATATTATTATCATTGAGTAGCTATTTTGTATTCCTCAAGGTAATTTTTTATTTTTTAAAATTTTTCACATTTATTAATTTTGTTTAATTACATAATATGCACTAACATTTATCATTTAACATAACATTTTAACAACTATAATTCATTTTTGAAAAATATTTCAACAATATATTATATAGCACTAAAAAAAATAATAATAATATTAACAGACTTGTATACCCCAACACATGATTTTTTATAGTGGGGTTTCTAAAAGTGAATTACTGATATAAAATATTCTGTATTTATGAAGTTGAACTAAAAGGATTTTTGTAATTATTATGTTATTGATTGAATAAATTTTGATTTGATTTGATAACTATTGTTAGGCAATATTCTCAGGTTGGGCTCCAATTCCTCTATTTGAAAGCTGGAATGGAAATAAAATGTAATGTTCCATCAGCTGTGTCCGGATAATAGGCTCTAACATACAAACTCAAGCAAGGCTTGGCTGTATTGAAATTTCGCCTCCTGAAAATACTCCATAACGAATAAACGTCCACTACCTCTCAAACAAATGATAATTATAAATTACCACTAATCAAAGAGATAGAGGGCGTTTTCGAGCTGAGTACAATCAAATATCTGAAAGCAATAATATTACCACTAGGTGTTCTGTTGTATGACTGGTGTAAGGAGGATTTCTCTGGTAGACTGTAGACGATCTCACTGAAGCAACTGAACCTTTTATGCTAAGGTCAGTCAAGGTATCCTTGAAACCACAAGTGGACTTTCTCATGAAGTACCACAGGCAAATGGACCCTAGGCTATGTGTGCGAGAACGTGTACTTAGTCTAATACCAAGCAAGAAACTCCAAGAGAAAAATACACAAAAGTCAATTAACAACAGTATAATTTATTAATGCCAATCAAATAAATCATGTGTCTCAGTAATTGTATTACAAGAATAAAATAATCTCCACTTGAGATATTTAATTTCCAAAACGTTCTTTAAATTCTTGAATTAAATTTGAGTTTTTAACTTAATTAGGAATAAATTTCCTGTGTGAGGAATTAGACCTAAGGGTCACTATTGTATGTTGAACGTCTTTACCAGATATTACATGAATTCAACTTGGTATGTTACACTGATATATGCGGCGAGATTTGAATTATTGGCCATGGAATTCACACTCAAAAAGCTTTTATAATGATAATTATTCCTGATCAGGATTTAACTCACGCACTTTCCTTGTATTCAGCCCCCTTTTCGATGCACTTGGTTTTTTCAGCCTCGTGGACATCAGTATTCTTTGGTGGTGGTGGTTTTAATCGCCAGGTTTATCACAGTTTGATGTTTTTTACAATAAAAGAATGTACGATCAAAAACATTCAACATAAGAGGACATTTAACATTTACTAGGAACTTTAAACACTTGTGCTACATTTATTAAATTAAAGCAAGTAAAGGGATACGCGAATCCTGCGTCCTTCTCCTTCAGTCTTTTAGTAGTAAGTCCTCTAGAACTTTTTTCGGGAACCGGAAAAAGTCCTAGAACAGCTGACAAATTTTCGGCAATGTGGCCTATAAATCGGTCAGTCAAAGCATGAATTAATATAAAACTTAAATGTAGCACTAAAATTAATATTTGCAAAGGGAGACTCAAAATGGGTCTCAGGGAATACGTGAGCTTTCCTTTTAACATTTGAAATAATTTTATTAGAAATATTACGAAACAAATATCCAAACATTCATGCAGTAGTACTTGGCTTGTGATAACAAGTCCAGCCTACATTATCACGGCTTGAAACGATGATTTAATATTTCACATGAATTTGGGATATTTGTTAGTTTATGCAGAGCTTGAAATTATATAAGAAATTGTAGGATAGCAATATGTATGAGTTTCTTATTCAGAGTAGAGCTTTTTCACTATTTAGATCTGTGTCATATCTGTCATGTCGGGTTTGAATTTTCGCTCCAACAGACGCCATCATCAATAGATGAATGGCCGACTGGAGCGCGGCGTTTTCAAATCTTAAGGCATAGAGGTTGATTCAAAATGTTCCCTCACATAATGCCCCCTTGATAAAGTTTTTTAGACATGAAAAGCTTTATCACAAACTGAGTGAGGCTATTATTTAACCAATAATTACATAAAAAATAATATTTGGACATTTTGCCATTTAAATAACATGTGCTTCACATAGATAACACTTAACATTAATTTAACATAAATATCACAGCCATTGTCATCACCTTGCAGGATTACAGATAAATATCACAGGAATGGTAAAGAATTGAAATATCACAGACATGTGTATATTTCGTAAAAAAAATAAGGCATATAGCCTGAAAGTCATGGGTCAATGTGCCCTAAACGACTCAAAAAGAAATTAACTGAATTATCTGGTGTTACACAGTACATCCAGAATAATCTACGTTAAACAAAGAATGGAGTATTCCCATGGAATAACAATAATCAATGCACAGTGTGCAAATAATTAGGGATGAAACCCTTTACATACAGTGATGGGCAAGCCTATAGCTTAATGCCCTATTTAAAAGTTCCTGAGGTGATTGGCTATAAGACAATGTTAATAAGTAGTGGCTGGTATTGTAGGCAGTCCATGGTTAATAAGCACACATTTTACTCTTGATGTTGGATTAATAAGCTGATAAGTTTTACAATAATAATTATCACAAAGGTTGACACTTGACTAGAATTTATAATAAATTTACAATCTTGGCATGTATTATTTAATATATACCCTTTCTACTCTTGCATTTCCTAATTTCTGATAGCTCTTATTCTGTATAATATATTAATTCAAGTACATTTTTGTTGTTTGATTGCTCATAAATATTGTTCCCTTCCTCAATTTTATAACATTTGATTTGATATTCTTTGAGTTCCTAAAGAATAGGAGTTTCATGACAATAATTTTTTTTTCCTCTTAAGATATTGATTTATAAATTATTTCTATATTTTTTATTATTCACTTCCTCATTTGAATATAGGATTTGATAAACTACAAGTATTTCACAAATAACACTACATGAATAATATCATAACATTAACAATAACAATAATAACTTATGAATAATATCCATAACAATTTCAATAATTAAAGTGTATATAAAATGTATAATAACATTGTAAGTATTTTTTTTTTGTGTTTAGTGTTTTTTTTTTATATAATACAAGATAGTGATAATATTTTCAAAGTAAATATTACAGATAATTTTTTTTTTTATATTTTTATATGCCATAGATAACAGGCTTTGTTTTTCATTCTAATAAATGTAAATATAATAATTTCGTGTGGATATAATAGATAAATATTTGAATATGTAATGTGCTATGCACCAAAATTACAATAATAAGAACACTTAACATCTAGGCTGTGCTTGTGCAAGTCAGTGGTGAGTTGTTGGGTATGGCAGGAACTCATGATGGCGGCTTACTGTAGGGTTGACGGTGTCTTCTCCGGGCGTAGCACATCAATCAGGTGAATCCTTCCCAAACTCTTGACTGCAGCAGGGCGGACGCTCAGGAATGATGCTGTTATCTGGTAATCAGTACAGTTTCAATCTATCCAGTCTATATACAAATGTTGTCGCTGGCTGTACAGTCTCCACAGTAGCGAATGAGTGTAATATTCTCCGGCCAGACAAACTAAAATGATGTCGCTGGCTGTACAGTCTCCACAGTAGCGAATGAGTGTAATACTCTCCGGCCAGACATGACTAAGTTGGTGTACTTGAACTTGGTTCATTTTGGGGTTTCCTGGTTTTCATCTTTACCTTTCCCACTTTCATTTTCACCTTTCCCCTGGTGGAGGATGTATCTCCCGGTGAGGGGGGGTACGTTTTCCCAAAATCTTTCACTCGGGGCCCCCAAGCCTTGTTTTGCAATGGTGACCCATTCATGCTCTTATACTTTGGATCACTTAGTTTTTTGAAACAAGAGCTCCTCCATTTTACAAAGTTGGTGGGAAGTTTGTTTATGGACTGATGAGTTCGATTGGATACAGCATGTATAGAACTGTTATACACTAGACAAGTTGTTGGATCCGGTCTAGGTATTGTGTCCTCTTTGCCCGACATTAAAATGCTTGATGCTAGTCAACTAGATTGTTTCTGCCTCCCATGATTACTACTCTTTGGAGTCGATGTCTCAGGTGAGCGGTTCAAACCAGTGGCAGGATGGTTGACACGGTCGGCTTGCTTCGTGTTCGATGTACCGGCGATCGGCTGGACACCTGGCGGCGAGGCAGCGCAACTTGTAGTCTCTCTAACAACTGATCTCTCTATTGAGCGTTCACCATCGAGGTTCGGTAACGGCCGAAATCTCTCAGAATTGTTTTGATTTTGATTATTCCACCAAGTTTTTCTGTCTGACCTATGTTGTTTATTAAATCTGTAATTTCCTTCTCGTTCACCTGAGTTATTTTCCTTCTCCTGATGTGTGTTACTTTCCTCCTTGCGATTATTTTTATTATGTCTGTGTTCATCATAATTATTAAGTGAATTGTTGTGACCTAGTTTAGAGCTAGATATTACATGGATTCGCCTAAGTGTTTTTTCGAGCTGATTAAAGTTTTGCGAATTTTCAGCAGCTATTATTAGGCGAATTCTTTCCGGTAGGCCTTTCAAAATAATCGACACAAGGCTGGATTCTGTTAATGGCTCATCTAAGAAGGAGTTCTTATACCGTAGGCTAGCGGCATATGCTGGATAGGTTAGGTGAATCTGATGTTGAAATTTGCTATTTAATATTTCAAACAGACATTCCTGTTGAGTTTCGGTAGACCAGTACTGTGATTTAAAATTAGCTAGGAATTCAGATAGTGAATTGAATTCATTTTTCTGTGACTGGAAGGACATGACTGCATCAGACTTTAGTAGGCTGCAAAGTGTAGCTTTCCACTGCTCCCACGGACTTGGGCTAAGTTCGTCTACGTTTTCGATCTGACGAATAAATTCAACGGCACTCATCGATTTATTCTGGGGGTCGAACGTCCCTAAGGTTGGTGTTAGGTGTACGAAACTGCGGGGCTCCGCGCTACAGTGACCAGTGCTATTTATATTTTCTACTCTCTGTTGCAGTTTTTTGAAAGAATCAGATGTACTAACTATATGATTTTGCAATTTTGTATCAGTTTCTTGCAATTTCGTGGTACACTGCTGATTTTGTTGAACCATATTTTCTACTGTGAAGGTTAGATTAGCCTGTGAGGTATTTATTTTTTCTAACCTAGAAGTAGTCAGTTCCTGCTTTTCCTGCAAAGTACTTATTTTTTGTTCAGTGTCCCCTAATGCTGATTTAACTTGTTCAACAATTTTACTGTCCGTCTGTTCGCATTTTTCATGGATTTGAATCTTGTGAGTTTCTAACTGAGCTGTTATGCTAGCTTGAAATGAGTTCCACTTCTCATTGTGTTGTGATGATAACGATTCATGTTTGTCATTCAACTCTTGGCTAATTTTATTGAAACCGTCCTGTAATTCCTTTTCAAACTTAGTTCCTAGATCATCCACACGTTTGTCTATGCGGGCGGTGGCTTGAGTAAAATTTTGTTCTAGCCCTGCTATATGATTATTAGTTAAATCCAGTTGTGCATTAAACTGTGCTTGTATTTCCTTTAGCTGATCCTGAGTTTTATTTAATTTGTCTCCTAGCTCTTTATTAGATCCAGCTATTTGTGTGCGAGTCTCCGCACTGTTTTGATCTATTTGTGTGCGGGTCGCTTCACTATGGTAATCTATTCGCTTGCTCATACTTTCTATCAATTCGAACATAGCAGCAAAAGTTTTGGGTGAGGTAGGTTCTACATCCGGGAATTTATTAGGTGCCCCCTCAACGCCAAAATTTGTGTCAGAGTTATCAGGAGTGTTAGTTATTTCGTGAACTACGCGCTCAGGCGTTTCAACACGAGTAGATGACAGTTGAGCCAAATTATCCGCAGAGAAACCGATAGAAGATATACTTCCAGTATTTCGATCTCGCATACTGGACTCATCTAAATCAACGGTTATAGCAGGTTCGTTATTTTCAGCCATGTTTACTGGAATTAATTGACTAAATTTCGCCAAATATTTGAAGGAAAAATTCAGAAGTGAACTAATAATGTTGAATGAAATGCTGTGCAGTTTGACTCCTGAAGTGAAGTTCTCAGTTGATGTCGAAATTACTGATCTTACACAAGCACAGGTACATATAACACTTAAACATAGAACTCACTAAAGACTAGCTTCAATTGAATAAATATAGCCTGAAAGAAAATCAATTTCAAAGTGACAATTCAACTTATTTTCTAACAAGAAAATTTTTCAAAGTATTCTTTGAGATTCTCAAATAAATTTTTATTTTAATTCAAATAAACAATACTAGATTGTAAGAAAAGCTCACTCAGGGGTTATTTAAATTTAAATTCCCTTTGTGGCAGTCGACATTCCTCACACAACATTTAACAAGTTTCTTGCTTGGTAATTCGACATACAAAATAGCATTACTAAATTTAAGAATCTCCTTGCTGCCCCCTTAATATCGGCCAGGTCTGGTAGGAAAATTCTGTAATAAAATGTTACGTTATTAAAGTTCCTTGTCCTCTCGTTAAGTTGTTGAATAGATCTCCGTGCGCTAAGTGCTGATGACAAGTAGCTGCAAATAAAACAAGTTAATAAATTCATGTAAATCTCAAAGTATCGACGTCTCTGCTTCCGGGCGCCAGTTGTTAGGCAATATTCTCAGGTTGGGCTCCAATTCCTCTATTTGAAAGCTGGAATGGAAATAAAATGTAATGTTCCATCAGCTGTGTCCGGATAATAGGCTCTAACATACAAACTCAAGCAAGGCTTGGCTGTATTGAAATTTCGCCTCCTGAAAATACTCCATAACGAATAAACGTCCACTACCTCTCAAACAAATGATAATTATAAATTACCACTAATCAAAGAGATAGAGGGCGTTTTCGAGCTGAGTACAATCAAATATCTGAAAGCAATAATATTACCACTAGGTGTTCTGTTGTATGACTGGTGTAAGGAGGATTTCTCTGGTAGACTGTAGACGATCTCACTGAAGCAACTGAACCTTTTATGCTAAGGTCAGTCAAGGTATCCTTGAAACCACAAGTGGACTTTCTCATGAAGTACCACAGGCAAATGGACCCTAGGCTATGTGTGCGAGAACGTGTACTTAGTCTAATACCAAGCAAGAAACTCCAAGAGAAAAATACACAAAAGTCAATTAACAACAGTATAATTTATTAATGCCAATCAAATAAATCATGTGTCTCAGTAATTGTATTACAAGAATAAAATAATCTCCACTTGAGATATTTAATTTCCAAAACGTTCTTTAAATTCTTGAATTAAATTTGAGTTTTTAACTTAATTAGGAATAAATTTCCTGTGTGAGGAATTAGACCTAAGGGTCACTATTGTATGTTGAACGTCTTTACCAGATATTACATGAATTCAACTTGGTATGTTACACTGATATATGCGGCGAGATTTGAATTATTGGCCATGGAATTCACACTCAAAAAGCTTTTATAATGATAATTATTCCTGATCAGGATTTAACTCACGCACTTTCCTTGTATTCAGCCCCCTTTTCGATGCACTTGGTTTTTTCAGCCTCGTGGACATCAGTATTCTTTGGTGGTGGTGGTTTTAATCGCCAGGTTTATCACAGTTTGATGTTTTTTACAATAAAAGAATGTACGATCAAAAACATTCAACATAAGAGGACATTTAACATTTACTAGGAACTTTAAACACTTGTGCTACATTTATTAAATTAAAGCAAGTAAAGGGATACGCGAATCCTGCGTCCTTCTCCTTCAGTCTTTTAGTAGTAAGTCCTCTAGAACTTTTTTCGGGAACCGGAAAAAGTCCTAGAACAGCTGACAAATTTTCGGCAATGTGGCCTATAAATCGGTCAGTCAAAGCATGAATTAATATAAAACTTAAATGTAGCACTAAAATTAATATTTGCAAAGGGAGACTCAAAATGGGTCTCAGGGAATACGTGAGCTTTCCTTTTAACATTTGAAATAATTTTATTAGAAATATTACGAAACAAATATCCAAACATTCATGCAGTAGTACTTGGCTTGTGATAACAAGTCCAGCCTACATTATCACGGCTTGAAACGATGATTTAATATTTCACATGAATTTGGGATATTTGTTAGTTTATGCAGAGCTTGAAATTATATAAGAAATTGTAGGATAGCAATATGTATGAGTTTCTTATTCAGAGTAGAGCTTTTTCACTATTTAGATCTGTGTCATATCTGTCATGTCGGGTTTGAATTTTCGCTCCAACAGACGCCATCATCAATAGATGAATGGCCGACTGGAGCGCGGCGTTTTCAAATCTTAAGGCATAGAGGTTGATTCAAAATGTTCCCTCACATAATGTATAAAAATGTAAACATTGCAAAGTTAATTTATGTGACACTAAAATGTTTATCTGTTATACACATCATGGAAAAGTGTTATTCTAGTATCATGCAATGTACCGCCTGGGGTCTAATGATTGTCAGCTTAGAGACCCATTGTATCACTGACAGTGGCGGATCCACGGGGGGGGGGGGGGGGAAGGGGGAAATTCCCCCCCCCCCCCCCCCACCAACGGAGAAGAAGAAGGGAAAAAAGAGGGAGAAAAAGAAGAGGAAGGAGAAGAGAGAGAAGTAGAAGAAGAAGGAGAAAAGAGGAACGAATGGAAATTATAGAAAACAGTGAAGAAGTGGAAAACAGATGACAATAGAAATTGGTAGGAGAGAGATGAAAATGAAAAAAGACGGAAGACGAAAGGTAGAAAATAAGGATAAAATTAAAAGTAGAAGAAAATGAAGGAGATTTTTCAGAGTTGTTGACAAGTGAGGAAAAATGAGGAAGCAATGCCAAACCAACAATTAATTTTCTATTGCAAATATTGTGTACTTCAGTACTTGGTCTGAAAATGATGCCAGTTCTGAAAGGGTTTTCTGGATTCTGCAGCTTATCAATACATTGCTGAGGACTACTATGGCAGAAAAAGCAGACTTGTTTTATTAACACTACTTTACATTCACTCAGATAATCGCTCTAGAGCCTAGATCCTGGATTCTCAAAAAATTGTTGGGAGATTTTGGCTGATTACAGAATAGTTTTTCAATTGCAAAAAATGCATGTAATTGTTCTTGTTAATTTCATTTTTCATTAACAGATGGGGTCAGTAGCATAACTATGGAGAGGAATCAGGAGGATTCCCCTCCCCCCCACACCACAGGACAAATAAAAATTTTGAATTTTAGCAGACAATTATTGACAAGAGTCAAAGATGTCTGAAATCACTAAAAATGCGGTTTTTAGGAGTTTTATTTAAAAAAGTTTTCAAGGAGTACCCCTCAATTATTTTGAAACAAACTTCCAAGAAGCCTTCGGTACTGTATTGTGCCCAATCAGGAGCAGTGAGGGTTCAAATTTTGAAAAGTGGAAGTTTCAAGTAAGGTCCCGATCTCCCTTTGTTTGAAAATTTTGATATGCATGTATATACCATAGGTGCCAATGGCCAATTTCACTGGTGGCAAGACCGTGAACTAGCAATGTATATTCTCAGACATATTGATGACTTATGACATCCGACACTTAAAAAAAAATTAATTATTCAAATTGGGTTGCAATTTGAGAAATCAAACAAAGCCGGTTCAATTGTAAACATTCTACTGATCATTTACTGGAAATTACAAGCCTTAAACATTTTTATTTTAAAAAAGCTGAAAGATTTATTAACCCTCCACTGGTGACATGCTTTTTTGTTTCACGAGTGGTGTCTATGGTCTGTGAGACCATATTCACATAATTTATGTACATTCCAGGAATTTATAAATAAAACCCTTACAGATGTTTCATATCATATATTTTACAGTATATATTTGTATTTACAGTCGTTTTTCATTAAACAGCAGTGTTGAAACAAACAAAAAACATAATTATTGTAAGGAAATGAAAAACTTCAAATATTAATTTGTTATCGAAAAATGATTTATCAGAAATATCATAATATTCTTTTTAGATAATTGATGTGGCAGTAAGAGGTAATAAACTTAACTTGATGAACTTTAAACTCATATTCCTGAAAGATATTTTCAAATAAGGATTATATCAAAAGCTTTACATAATATTTTGTAAATTTTTTGGTTTTCAAAATTGAGTGTTGCTTATCTCTACTCACAGTCTTTGCAAATCACTCTGATGTGCTCCAAACAGAGATATGTGGAAATTTATGGCAGGAATACTTTGTTTTCCTGTTTTTTTTATATCCACATTCTTTGCATTGACCTGGCTCTCCTGGGGCTGGTCGTTTTTGGGTCGGCTGCTCAATCTGCAAGATCTGCATGATTCTCTCCTTAGAGAGCTTTGGAATTTGTCTTAGAGAGACTTGGATTGCCACAAATTCCAAAGCTCTCTAAGGAGAGAATCATGCAGATCTTGCAGATTGAGCAGCAACCCAAAAACGACCAGCCCCAGGAGAGCCAGGTCAATGCAAAGAATGTGGATATAAAAAAAACAGGAAAACAAAGTATTCCTGCCATAAATTTCCACATATCTCTGTTTGGAGCACATCAGAGTGATTTGCAAAGACTGTGAGTAGAGATAAGCAACACTCAATTTTGAAAACCAAAAAATTTACAAAATATTATGTAAAGCTTTTGATATAATCCTTATTTGAAAATATCTTTCAGGAATATGAGTTTAAAGTTCATCAAGTTAAGTTTATTACCTCTTACTGCCACATCAATTATCTAAAAAGAATATTATGATATTTCTGATAAATCATTTTTCGATAACAAATTAATATTTGAAGTTTTTCATTTCCTTACAATAATTATGTTTTTTGTTTGTTTCAAACCAAAAAATTTGTGGCAATCCAAGTCTCTCTAAGACAAATTCCAAAGCTCTCTAAGGAGAGAATCATGCAGATCTTGCAGATTGAGCAGCCGACCCAAAAACGACCAGCCCCAGGAGAGCCAGGTCAATGCAAAGAATGTGGATATAAAAAAAACAGGAAAACAAAGTATTCCTGCCATAAATTTCCACATATCTCTGTTTGGAGCACATCAGAGTGATTTGCAAAGACTGTGAGTAGAGATAAGCAACACTCAATTTTGAAAACCAAAAAATTTACAAAATATTATGTAAAGCTTTTGATATAATCCTTATTTGAAAATATCTTTCAGGAATATGAGTTTAAAGTTCATCAAGTTAAGTTTATTACCTCTTACTGCCACATCAATTATCTAAAAAGAATATTATGATATTTCTGATAAATCATTTTTCGATAACAAATTAATATTTGAAGTTTTTCATTTCCTTACAATAATTATGTTTTTTGTTTGTTTCAACACTGCTGTTTAATGAAAAACGACTGTAAATACAAATATATACTGTAAAATATATGATATGAAACATCTGTAAGGGTTTTATTTATAAATTCCTGGAATGTACATAAATTATGTGAATATGGTCTCACAGACCATAGACACCACTCGTGAAACAAAAAAGCATGTTACCAGTGGAGGGTTAATAAATCTTTCAGCTTTTTTAAAATAAAAATGTTTAAGGCTTGTAATTTCCAGTAAATGATCAGTAGAATGTTTACAATTGAACCGGCTTTGTTTGATTTCTCAAATTGCAACCCAATTTGAATAATTAATTTTTTTTTAAGTGTCGGATGTCATAAGTCATCAATATGTCTGAAAATATACATTGCTAGTTCACGGTCTTGCCACCAGTGAAATTGGCCATTGGCACCTATGGTATATACATGCATATCAAAATTTTCAAACAAAGGGAGATCGGGACCTTACTTGAAACTTCCACTTTTCAAAATTTGAACCCTCACTGCTCCTGATTGGGCACAATACAGTACCGAAGGCTTCTTGGAAGTTTGTTTCAAAATAATTGAGGGGTACTCCTTGAAAACTTTTTTAAATAAAACTCCTAAAAACCGCATTTTTAGTGATTTCAGACATCTTTGACTCTTGCCAATAATTGTCTGCTAAAATTCAAAATTTTTATTTGTCCTGTGGTGTGGGGGGGGGGGGAATCCTCCTGATTCCTCTCCATAGTTATGCTACTGACCCCATCTGTTAATGAAAAATGAAATTAACAAGAACAATTACATACATTTTTTGCAATTGAAAAACTATTCTGTAATCAGCCAAAATCTCCCAACAATTTTTTGAGAATCCAGGATCTAGGCTCTAGAGCGATTATCTGAGTGAATGTAAAGTAGTGTTAATAAAACAAGTCTGCTTTTTCTGCCATAGTAGTCCTCAGCAATGTATTGATAAGCTGCAAAATCCAGAAAACCCTTTCAGAACTGGCATCATTTTCAGACCAAGTACTGAAGTACACAATATTTGCAATAGAAAATTAATTGTTGGTTTGGCATTGCTTCCTCATTTTTCCTCACTTGTCAACAACTCTGAAAAATCTCCTTCATTTTCTTCTACTTTTAATTTTATCCTTATTTTCTACCTTTCGTCTTCCGTCTTTTTTCATTTTCATCTCTCTCCTACCAATTTCTATTGTCATCTGTTTTCCACTTCTTCACTGTTTTCTATAATTTCCATTCGTTCCTCTTTTCTCCTTCTTCTTCTACTTCTCTCTCTTCTCCTTCCTCTTCTTTTTCTCCCTCTTTTTTCCCTTCTTCTTCTCCGTTGGTGGGGGGGGGGGGGGAATTTCCCCCTTCCCCCCCCCCCCCGTGGATCCGCCACTGTCAGTGATACAATGGGTCTCTAAGCTGACAATCATTAGACCCCAGGCGGTACATTGCATGATACTAGAATAACACTTTTCCATGATGTGTATAACAGATAAACATTTTAGTGTCACATAAATTAACTTTGCAATGTTTACATTTTTATACATAGTTGTCAAATCAAATCAAAATTTATTCAATCAATAACATAATAATTACAAAAATCCTTTTAGTTCAACTTCATAAATACAGAATATTTTATATCAGTAATTCACTTTTAGAAACCCCACTATAAAAAATCATGTGTTGGGGTATACAAGTCTGTTAATATTATTATTATTTTTTTTAGTGCTATATAATATATTGTTGAAATATTTTTCAAAAATGAATTATAGTTGTTAAAATGTTATGTTAAATGATAAATGTTAGTGCATATTATGTAATTAAACAAAATTAATAAATGTGAAAAATTTTAAAAAATAAAAAATTACCTTGAGGAATACAAAATAGCTACTCAATGATAATAATATATTAAAATATCATAATAATACAAGAAAGTAATAAATTCAAACAAAAATATAATAATTAATTGATATGAACTCTTACTAAATTTTCAAATTGCGTTACTTCCTGATCTATCATCTATATGTGGTGATTGGTCATGCGGTGAGCGTGGTGTTCAAGTGGTCGTGATGTTCAGTTAGGACCGCTCAAGACTGCGCTTGGATGGGTGACCGTGCTTCAATGACTTGATGTTACAAGCTTTATTATCACTTACCCGGTGGTTCGGAACCCACCTAAAATAGTAGGTCCACCATGTTCCCCGTAACATGGCTCAAACGGCGAGGTGGAACTACCCGTAAGGGTCTCCCCACCATTAAAAGCCATACGCTTATTATTATTATTATTATTATCATCAATTTATTAATTTTCTTTTGAACTGATAAATAATTCTTTCTACTATTGCTACTATTTCTACTTTGCTATTGCTTTTTTCTGAATCTTCACCAGTTGTCTTTGAGGACATTAAAAAGAACTACATGGTCCTTGGGTTGAAGTTTCTTGAAGGTTGGTTGCGAAGGTTCTGTTTTAGATGCTATTTTGCTGTTTCTTTTTGGAATTTGAACTACATGTGCGAAACTGATTGGTCTATTTTCTTTTTTTAATGCTTGCATGGACTCGTTCAGGCTCCTAATAGATTGTTCCATTTTTGGATCCGTTGGAATTGTGGTCATTAAACTTGATGTTTTTGCACGTGTTTCGATTTTAATGATATTTTCCGAAAGCAGATTTTTCAATTCCAAAAGATTGTCGTAATCAGCCCTTAAAACTTTTTTCTTTTCAAATTCTGATTTTGCCCATTTTTTAATTAATAATCTAATTTCTTGTAAACAAAGTATCAATGTATTTTGCGAATTCCTGCTCCATTGTTTTATTAAAAGAGTTCATTTTACCTTGTTCCTGAGTTCCTTGTTTTTCCGCTTCTTGATCCTGTGTATTTACCTCATGTGACTGTATCATGTGAGCAATATATATTATTTGTGAACCACAGACTTCCCTGGATTCGAATATTTTATTTCTATTCTGAGAAAATTCGGGATTACAATATATTTTCAATAAAGCAAACATCAAAGTCCAGCTTTTTCACATTTTGAATAAAATAACAATAGGCCTAATAGGCTCTCTTGGGAAGCAAACATATCGAATTAGTTTATTAAACTAGTTAATAAAGCCCAACGGGCTGGAGAACTCGCTAGCAAACAATAATTTTGGAAAGGGAAACTCATTTGGGAAGCTTATCGTAGGGGAAGGTGGTAACGAAAAACGGCTTTTTTGAAAATAATGATTTAGATAAAATTCATAAGACATCTATCACTTGAAGTTCAATTTCATTGTTGCTCTGATACACACATTTATTTTCCACAAAAAAGACCTACCGTACTCGTATACCTATATATCAGGGCAATGGAATTAGTGTATCAATCTATAGAGAAGATATATATACCACATGAAAAACAGCTGTTTATATATCCATATATCAGGGCAATGAAATTAGTATATCAGCTTATAGAGATCCTATGAAAAGCCTGATCACATTTATTCACCTACAGCTGATGATAGCTCAAAATATATTTTGACATCTATTGCGAATTCCATATGGTGAAAACAACTATTTTCTTAAATATAGTAATATATAGATATATTAATGAAGGGGTGAGCACCTATCCTTTTGTTTCGCCTCAAAAAAGATGAAGGAGTGGGACAATTTCATTGGCAAACGAACTTGACCTGTCTAAAGATATCAAGAATCTGTGTTTCAAATTTGAAGTTGATTAATAAAGGCGTTCGAAAGTTATCGTGGAACATACAAACAAATACACAATGCCTCGAGCCTCAAGTCAAAAGGAAGAACTCGCTTCGCTTGTTCAAATATCATAAACTTGATTCAGCAGTAGGCCTCCAGCCGTGTCTGAGGTAGCATTACAACAATGCGAAATTGCCATCACATGTAAATTTTAAACTCTTTAGTGAAGAATTTTTAAATATCATTAACATTTAAATCATTTGTGGATGACACAGCCATACTATCAGTAGACTCCAAGATTGATTGTGCTACAGAAAAACTCCAAAGCTCCATCAGAAAGATTCAAGAGTGGACAACAAAATGGAGAATTAAGCACAATGAAACAAAATCGGTTCACATTAATTTCACCAATATGAAATGTGAGCCCATCCCAATAATCATAAATAATCAAGTTGTTCCATATTCTAATAATGCCAAGTACCTTGGAATGACTTTGGATGCAAAGCTTTGCACGTCAAAAAGAAAAAAGAAGAGCTTGGGATAAAGTTCAAGAAACTTTACTGGCTGATTGGAAGAAACTCCACACTTTCAATCCCCAACAAAGTGTTAATTGACAAACAAGTCTTGAAACCAGTCTGGTTGTATGGTATACAACTTTGGGGGTGTACCAAACAAAGCAATGTCATCATACAACACTTCCAGAACAAGGTGCTGAGGATCATTGTTGATGCACCTTGGTATGTGAGGAACAGCGATCTTCATAGAGACTTGGGAGTCGACCTCTGGTATCCAGCGAAATCCAGAGGTATGCTGCAAAACATGAAGACCGTCTCCACCAACACAGAACACAACAACGTTGAAGCAATCCAGCTGCTGGACAATGGAGAATTGGTGCAGAGGCTTAAAAGGATAAAGCCATTTGAATTAGTTAAGTGATTGAGTCAAGAGTCATCAGTATCCAGTGAAAAAGCAGAGCAGTGATTGAGTGAAGCCTAGCTTAGTACTGTAGTGAAAACATAAGTTCACATATATATAATTAGATGTAAATTAGAGACCCTAAGGAGGATTTCTATGTTTCAAGTTAATTTAGTAATGTAGGCTAGAAAAAAGTTGCTCTTAGTCTTAAGACTAGATATGAAAAAAATTAACATTTAAATATAAAGTGAAAAAGTAATTTATGGAACTACAACACAAAAAGAAATATATGTACTGTATAAATAAATAAATATAAAAATTATATTTTCAGATACCGTATGCTTCAAAATACAGTAGGCTCCTATATAAATTCATATTGAGAAGCCCAAGAATGCTCACCAATGCCATGACATTACAAGCAAAATCACTTGATTAAAAGAGTTATTTAATAGTATTACTGTATATAATATATCACAAGTAATAATGCTTATAAGACCAAGATTGAGTGATAAATATGGTAGTACATTATTTTAATGAAAAGAAGAAACAATAAAAGTGAGGAAAACAATCTTGTGAGCTACGCTTGCACATAGACAATAAAAGGATAAAATTAATTGTTAGAAAAGTAATATTTCCACCAGATTTGCACTGATTGGTACATCCATAATCATTACATGAAACAACCATGTTAAAAAATGATTTCATATCACAAAACAAGTTATTTTAGCACTGATAAATACGGGTTTTTTCCATTACCACTATAAAAATTTTCCCGATGTTGCCCGATTTAGAAGTGGGCGACACTAGCGCTGTGGCTTCACAGCGGATCCCGGAGTTACGCATCTAGAAATATTTATATCAATGGAAAATATCAACTCGCTTTGATGACAAATAATGCTGCTTCAACTTGTTTTCGAAAGTTCCCGGTCATACAAAAACAGAAAGCAGTTTGTAAAATGAAAACTTCTAAAGCTAATATGAACTGATTATTTATTGAAAAAAATTAAAATTTTCGATACTTCATCGTTTGATATTTATAATTGAATACTATGAATACTATTTATAATCACAAACTCTTTGGTAGCAGACCTGCTCGGCTGTCATCTAATCTAGTCTACGCTTGCGTCGTGGTGCCTTATGGGGTTGGCAATGTATTTGCATCTACTACCAGCTGTTTGGCTACTACAAGCTGCTTCCTGTTTGCTGTTTCTTGTCTCTCTGGAAGTGATACTGATCCGTCAATAATAATAACTTAACATTGAATTAAAAGTGATTTAATAGTGCGATTCAGAGTATTCTGTTGATAAATTAATAATTGCAGTTTATTTGAAATGCTATCTTAATTCGGTGTTGATAAATAGAATCGGTTATGGTTCAATGTTCGATTATAAGCTATCAGTTAGCCATGATTGTTACAGGTATGTGAGCTTGGAAGTTGTCATTTTTAAACAGATATCATGCAATATTTCACTAAAAACTTGAAAATTTGTATCACTTAATGTCTTTCCCAATTTGTTAGCTAGAATCCGCAGTACTAGAGTATGCAGCTAGAATCCATATTTATGACGTGGTTACTTTCATGTTGATAAATTATTCTGTGAAGTAATTGAAATTATCCTCGATAGAAATACCATGAAAATTTTCGTTTGTATTAATTTCGGTAATTATTGAGTATCCGAACTTTTCGATTTTTCCAACAATTTTTTTTTTGTGACATCTACACACCCCATGAAGCAATAATCCCTTGAAATTTTTTTGGGGTCGCGTCTCTTTAACCCAAAAATTTAAATTTTCAAAAAAAAAATTTTTGACGAAAATTTTATTTTTCATTTAAAAAATTCATAATTTGCAAACATATTATGAACTCCCAACCATTAAACCATATAAATCAAATTAATAATCACATATCTGAAGAAAAGTAAGCTTACTAACCTTTCAATACTTGGGGGGATACAACTCCGCAGCCGCTTTAAAAAAGTAATGCAAACGCTCCTCCCGCTGGTATCGGCGCTTAAACTGAAACTCAGCAAGGTAGCCGGCGAAATGCGCTTTTTTGACTCCAAACCTTGGAATCGTACAGCGCACTTCGCGCCAACTCCTCTCAACCGTATTCGTGTGAGCTTGGGTTTCTGGGTCCACAAAGTTCAATGAATGATTGACAGTCAAGTGGTCATACAGATCTTTGTTGAGGATTGATACGCCTTCCAACAATCACTTATTACTGTGGAGCCAGGCAGGATCCACTCTTGAATCAAATTCAAAAGAGTATCGCTGTCCCTGGCTGCAACAGGCACAAAAAATGATTTATTGGAATCACGTTCAACCCCACCAAAGACCCACTGACCCCTCACCTGTCTCCCACGATTGTACTTCGATCGCCCAAACTTCGCCTCGTCAATTTCGACAACCTTTCCTGGTCCGCCTAACTTTTGTGACAGTTTTTCTGAATTGAACAGAAAAACTTCCCGGCAAAACGAATACCAGTCAACCACTGTTGTTGTCGAAATTCCCAGCTCTTCACAAATAAATGTTTGTCGGGGTGGCTTTAGGTGCAAAAGTATTGACACCAAATAGAAATATTTTTCTATTGGGAGTCTACAATTGTCCAAGAACGAGCCCACCCTTGCCGAGCCAGTAAAGCCACAAACCGCAGCCGCCTTCTTCCCACGTCGAATTTTTTTTTGACAACGAAATTTAAGATTTGATTTATTCACAATTAACTCCGCACCACACTTTAAACACACCGAAATCTCTTTAAAAATACCATGCCTGAACAAAAATTCAATCACGTCCTTTTCGCCAAGGCGTATAGATTCTAAAAATTTTAGCTTGCACTCTCTATCACACATTTCACGTAATGAATAAATATGAATGAATATTTTCCATGTGATCTAACAATAATTGTCGATCTGACCAAACACAAAATCTTTTCATTTCAAAGAAAACATATGTTATCAAACTATTATATTTTGGATTGAATGGTTACTTCACTTTACTCCAAATAAGTGTTGCCCCCACAAAATATCAGTGTATTATTACTTACTAGTGTGTTTTGAGTGTGTGGGGAAAAAATTGTTGGAAAAATCGAAAAGTTCGGATACTCAATAAATACCTTAATTTCTAATAATTCTTTTTTTTGTCTTACAGAAAATGAACATTCACAAAAAAATAAAAGCAAACACATAAACAGAATATAAAAAATAAGGACCGCCAACTGTCCTCATCGGGAATTCTAGGAATCCTGAGTAAGAGGCCTAAACCGCTTTCACTGTAGGTTAGTTGAGTTGTGTGAAATCCACACTAAATTAGGCCTATATTTTTTATCCTGACAAAATCACATAAAATCTCTATTATCAATTCTCTGAAACTTTTCATTTCTTATGTGATGATATTTATTAAACAGAATTTATCAATTTCGAATTCCACAAAGTGCTATAAATTTACACTGAAGACTTCCGCAATGGAGGATATTTACAACAGCATTGAATAGCTGATGGAAATCGATGAATGGTACTGTACTAAAATATCAGTCACCGCCGGGAACCGAACAGCGGACCTCCCAATTGCCGGTCGGGCGCCTTAACCAATAGACTGCAGTGACCGTTCTGCAAAGGAGCACTCATTTTAAACTTGGCCTTATCGACTCGTATCTCACAAGTTAGTTTGAAGTAACTGACATCTTAACAAACTTACAAATTAATAATTATACAGAAATAAAATTTTAAATTCCGAAATCTGCGGTTCACTGAATTTCGAGCTGATATGGCCAAGTTCAAAATGTTTTGCAGAAGGGTTACTGTAGTCTAGTAATTAAGGCGCCCGACCGGTAATTGGGAGGTATGCGGTTCGATTCCCGGCGGTGACTGATATTTTTGAACAGTAGTATTCATCGAGTACAGGAGCATTCAGTAGCATTGCTATCGGAATATCACAAGCTATTTGTAAGTTAGTTAAATTTGTCAACTATTTACTCATGACAAATTAATCATAATCAAACAAAGATCAATCAATCAGTTTATTTACAGTATCATTACAACAAAGGCACTCCTAGACCAGTAGGTTTTTCATTAGGTGCCATATATTGATTTAGTACAAGTAAATTCAGCAGGCTCTTGCCCACTAACGTTTTACTAAAATTCCCAAACTTGACCATGTTCATCAAAAGAATAATCACACGCCACTTGCTGCTAGAGTCCATTAATTGAATAATTGAAATGGTCGGTAATTGTGCCGCAGATGTTAAAAAAAGATGAAAAAAATCACTTGAAACTTCACTAACTTGTAGTATTATGTCTTCTGATCACAATTATTAAGTTTTTAAGTGTCGGTCTCAATTAATTAATTAATTATTCAATATTAAAAACACCTTTTGAACTGAACCCCAAAATGATTATCTTCAGCAATTAACTTGAATTGAGTGTTTAGAATGCATGAATCATTGCAGCACAATAATTTGCATTCTAGTTAATGCATTATTTACTCATACAATTTATCTATTCAATAATAAAAGCATTTTCAATTTGTTCCTTAATCTTATCACTTGATGCATTGCACATACTTCTACATAATATGTTGCCACAGCCTAGGTTTTTGGGCGCTTGGGCCTTCTATTTCTTAAGCTTATGAATTTTAACGACTGTGACTAACGATGATGTATGATAATATCATAAGAGTGCTATAGAATCTGAAACTAATGCTTTTGTTTTACTCTGAACTCACAGATATATTGTAATGAGAATTTATTTGAAAAATAATACATTTTATGTTGAATAATGATTTTTGACTTATTTTCCAACCTGGTATTATTTCTGAATGTAAAAATTTTAAAGTACCAAAAAAATTATTAAAGAGATTTTTTGCATTACGGAATTAATGAAAGCATAATAATGATCACTATAATTAATTAATATAGTGACAGAATATTGGGAATACATTGATATTATATCACAATAAATATCATACCAGTTTCAAAATATTGATAATTTTGGTATTGATACTCCATCCCTACATTGAAAAAAAGGAAATAACACAATTTTCATTGTTCATCATGGGGGAACCTTTGAATGATATGGGTGGTATCCTTTAGGACGACCTAACAGTTTGATCGACCTACTGCTAGCGCAGCCTGCAGTCCACAATTCTGTGTTGTACACATAACCAAACCTAACCTAACCTGGCTAGATGTGACTAGGTCGGTCAAAACAACAGTCGTACAAATGGTGTCCTCCCGAATGATATGTGTGTTTGTGATGCCTTGTGCCTGATTATAAAAATTCCCAACCAATCCAGCCTTGCTAGATTGCATCCTAACCTAACCAAAGCTTGCCTAGCCTAACCAAAGCTAAGCTAACCTAGCCTAACCTAACCAAAGCGAACCCAACCCAACCAAACCTAGCATTGCTTGATTTTTAGCATTCCAATTCAACAATTTTAGGGTAGGTTAGGTTAGCTTTGGTTGGTCTAGGTTAGGTTAGCTTTGGTTAGGCTAGGCTAGGTTAGCTTTGGCTAGGTTAAATATCAAAACTGCACCTACTATTCAGACTCATGGGCTCAGAATATGTTCTTTATCATTGCCGGTAAATGGAATTTTACTGAAAACCAAACTTGAATAAATTAAATATTTGTAAAATTTCATTTACCGGTAAATGGTAAAAGGCTTGAATGAACCAATGCAGGCTCCCATAGCACACCCGTTATTACCGATGTCATGATATAGATGGCACTGATATATTGATGGCACTCCATTGCTCTAACTATCTGTTCGTCTATGATATGCTTGTGGTACTATAAAGGCTTTACAGAGCCATAGCTATGTTCAAATGGTGAGTTTTTAATATTGAATAATTAATTAATTAATTGAGACCGACTCTTAAAAACTTGATAATTGTGATCAGGAGACATAATACTACAATTTAGTGAAGTTTCAAGTGATTTTTTTCTTGCTAACATCTGCGGCACAATTACCAAATGGTTCTCAATATCCATCCTGTAAATTGTTTTGTATGTATCCACTATCTAATTAAGTTAGTATTTGACATTTATTCTAATCAGTTTTTTTTTAATTGCATTGCAGCAAACATACACTAACAAAAGAAGAAAACCAATAGGAAGCCTGAACGAAAGCTGTTAGTCGCTTTGATTTGCCGTAAGTCAAATTACTCTGTAACTAATTTATTTCTTCATTTTATGTTTCATCACAATACATTAATTTTCTGGGAATACTTCCATTTGATGAGTGATTTGTCAAACAATTTCGTTCTGGCAGACAGACAAGAATTTTACAAGTAAAAGTAAAAAACATCAGTGAATATAAATATGATATAAACTATAAAGTCATTAAGTCCTTGAGATAGAACAAATGTGAGCAAAATCACCCTGTTCATTGAGTAACTAAACTAGCTAGTGTTGAAAAAACTACATTTATTTTTTCTTGCTGATGTAGTCCACATGAGTCTTGGACTTGTGTGTGGGTAATGACAGGTTATGCAAATCTAATAATCCGATGAAAATCTTCCAAACCAAAATTTCAAATTCAAGTTGATAACAAATCAGGTAAACGTAAAGATCAAGGTAATAAACAATTTTAACAGCAGAACTTTTTAATAGTTGCTACTCATATTAAATCATTCTATTGCGTTTTTCTTTGTTCAAGGGACTTTTTATATTGTGTACAGATGAATGCTTACTGCGCTTGACTTCTGAATCTCTGATACTTGTTCTGATATAGTCTATCAATCATTGTTATTTTGAAGCCAATAAAAACTCAAATTTTTTTTCAGGGAAAAAGAATTGAATTCTGTAAGAATTGAATTCTGTAAGAATTTGATTGTGGAGATGAGCTGCGATAGTGGATTGTAAGACGATATCATTGACTTTTCAACGTACATGAGCGTAGACTAGCATCAAACATCAGTAGGCCTATTGCAGTCGACGTTCTTCAGTACCAGAAAAAGGTTGGATCTCTTATTATTCCATACTATGTAGTACAGTTCGGCAGCTAGCTGTGCACTCCAGCAAGCCACTAGAGTACGACACTACTGTACAGATAACATTCGACCATTTTTCTTTGCAAGCACACACTGGCTGCCGAGTCTAATGTTTCCAGAAAGGCATCAATATCACCCTGCGGACCTTATTTCATCATCATTCTTCAAGATTACGTACGAGTGAACAACTAAACGCCGGCAACTGTAGAATGTTCACATTTTTTTTTTAATTTGTGACAATGCTTCAATAAAGCATCGTTTTACTATATTATAACAATGTTATACAACAAAGTTTGATAAGCTATTTTTTTCAAGATTATCAGCCAGTTGCATGAAAGAAAATTAAATTTTACCACCATAAGATGACGTCATCTTTCGGTGGTTGAATTTAATTTTCTTCCGTGCAACTGGCCGTGAAACAATATAATCTTTGTTACTTATAACTATTTCTATTTAAAAAGTTGTACAATATGGTTATACAGCCCAACAAAGATCCAATTATTGGTAGCAACCAACAGCTCATTGAAATTGGTCCACCAGGATCATGAGACTATTGCGTTCTGTGATACTAGGCCTATTAAAATTAGAGAACCATGTCAATTTGTATGATTAGATTAATACGAAATAAGAGCCAGATTTCAATCAGGATAGGTCAGCGAATTTCATGATATTTATTTTCAAATATTTTTATTGCTCAGGGAGATGACCCCGGACCCCACTTCTTCAAAGCTTTCTCTTCTACCACGTTCAATATGAAATTATTAGCCTGTTGTAATATTTCAACTGTACTCATTGGAAATTTTGAAAACGTAATGTGGAACCACAACATGAAATGATACAGTAGCATTCAGTAAGACATCATAGTAACATGACATTTTACATGTTGCACTGTGTCTTGGATACAAGCTGTTACTAACAGCATCATACATACTTCAAAAATATCATTTTCTCACACATCAAAAGTAGTTGAGATTCACAATAGCCTAGAATAGCATTTTTTTCACATTCAATCCCTTTAAAGTGCCCAATCTGTACCTTTCTCCTATTAAATCTATCACTATGAATACTATCAAACTTGATTATGGACCCCAAAAAAAAGATCTTTGAAGATAATCATAATTTTATAATTTACTCTCGAAATGCATCACCATCGTCAGAAGATTTCTATCCACGGAAACCATAAACTTTTCGAACCAATATTATATAAACAAACGTAATAAAAACACAAATTAATAACACAAACTGATAAATAAATACTCCACTTTCATCGTATTTACTCAAGTAAATGACTTGAATGATATAGATTCTAATTCACTCTATATGAACCCTCATCTTTCAGTTCTAATTTAGCGGCTCTGGTTGCGCAGTTGTTTGGAGCGCTTGTCTGTGAGTAGATAAGGGGCTCTGGCTGGCTTCGTTTCCTGCAGCCTTGAGTTCAAATCTCATTCAGCCATGGATGTTTCTCATTATTCACCTCATTACCCACGCACAAGTCTCCGGACTCATGTGGGCATCATTCGTAGTAGAAAAATTTGAATAGTGGCAAGCAGTGAATTAATCATTATAAAGTCAGTTTATTTCCTCATTAATTAATTTTAAGGCTAGTTTATTCCCTCATGTCAATGTTAGTGAGTATATTCTGCAGTGAATAGGGCTAGTTTATTTCCCCATGTCAATGGTATGGATTCTCAAGGTAATTAGAAGATAAGGTATTGTTCAATAGCGTGATGCGCAGTAGCAAGCTAGATGCGCGTGATCACTACCTTGGGAATTCCGATACTCTATTTTTCAGTATTGATTTGATGTTAGTTTCAAATTGAGTGTTCGGACAAAATTTAATGTTGCAGGCAGGGAGGGAATTTAGTGTAGAGTTAACGGGAGCTGAACAGCCAACATTTTTGAGCTTTATTGGTTCTTCTTTATTTTACAATAATATAAACATTTTTTTTCTTTAGAGATAATGAAGGCCAAAATGTAATAACCTACATAAATTTGTTAGTGAGAAGTATTTTTTTCCACAAGATTCAGGACTAAAAAATAATTTTGTACACAATAGGCAGCTAATGGCCATTTGACATGTGTATAAATTTATAAGGAATTCTTTTGGCCATATTTTCCAGTATTCGTGGCACAAAAATAAAATAAAAATATATAATTAACAAATAAGAGTACACTTTATCTGAGTCCAATCTCGCTTCACATAATCAACTCGCACTCCATGGCGTCTACAAATATTCTCTAAATTATGAAATAGTTACACCTTCAAAATTATTACTAATTACTTTAAAACTAGGCTTAATTGATTTTATAACAATTAGAGTAAAAATTCCCCTGGATCACAGCCACAAGAGCTATCACCCACTCACATCAATGAATGGTTCAAAAAATTAAAATTCTGCATTGAAAAAAGCCAAATTTTAAGTTGTTTTAAAATTAAATCCCACTTGAGTTCTGTTCTTCTCCACTTGCTTGCACACTCGCCTGCAATGTGTAATTGGGCTATTACACATTGTGGGAGAGTTTAGTTAGTGGTAATTTTTCTTTTAAAATAAAGGCCTAAAAAGTAATTTTGTACACAATAATCAGCTAATGACCATTCAACATGTTTATGAGAATCCCTCTTAAGTTCTGTTTTTCTCCACTTGCTTGTACACTCGCTTGCAATGTGTAATTGGGTTGTTACACATTGTGGGAGAGTTTAGTTAGTGGTAATTTTTCTTTTAAAATAAAGGTCTGAAAAGTAATTTTGTACCCAATAATCAGCTAATGACAATTCAACATGTTTATGAGAATCCCTCTTAAGTTCTGTTTTTCTCCACTTGCTTGTACACTCGCTTGCAATGTGTAATTGGGTTGTTACACATTGTGGGAGAGTTTAGTTAGTGGTAATTTTTTTTTTTAAATAAAGGTCTAGAAAGTAATTTTGTACACAATAATCAGCTAATGACCATTCAACATGTTTATGAGAATCCCTCTTAAGTTCTGTTTTTCTCCACTTGCTTGTACACTCGCTTGCAATGTGTAATTGGGTTGTTACACATTGTGGGAGAGTTTAGTTAGTGGTAATTTTTCTTTTAAAATAAAGGTCTAAAAAGTAATTTTGTACACAATAATCAGCTAATGACCATTCAACATGTTTATGAGAATCCCTCTTAAGTTCTGTTTTTCTCCACTTGCTTGTACACTCGCTTGCAATGTGTAATTGGGCTGTTACACATTGTGAAAGGGTTCGTTAGCAAGTTTCAGTCATCAGTCTACATTTATTAATGGAAATAACATTTCAAAATTATTTTCAGTTTGAAACTGTTGAATTGGTTTAACTATGAGCCAGCCATTTTGCCATCAGCTTTAACTTGTCCTTGGCCTTAAATCTTGGAGTAACTCAGTGATCCAGTCTAATAATTTTACTTGTTACTATTTATTTATACTTGTTACATAAAAATTGGCCTTCATATTAATTGGCAATTCTGAATTCTGAATTATTGACAAAAAGTATCTTTTAATCAAGAAGCTCCTGGTATTGAATTAGTTTGCAATATCTACCACCGAGATGGTGGTATGAAATTATTCAATTAAATTGTTGTCAGCCATCTTAGATTATTTTCTGAAGGTAGATAAATTCCCCAATTGAAGAATAATAAATATAACGACATATTATATATCATGGTCCACAAGATATAGCCTACTTTGCCCTGTAACAAGTAGTTTATTTCGAAGTAGTAAGCTCCTCCCCAGATGGGAATTAAACCTGCAGTGTTCTTTAAACAGTTCCGCAGTACAGGTATCGCATTACATGAGGAAATAGCTTGGAATAAATAGAAAAAAATGTCTTACAGCAAGATGTAAGCTCTTCCTTTTGCTTGGTTACCTGTTGCCTAACTCAGTTTTTGAATTTATCATCCAAATTAATTATCCGAACTGTTCCTAACATTTTCTGTCATAAACAATAAATTATTTGTAAATCATCGGTCAATAATTATCTGAAATTATCTCACGTACACAATAATTGGAATTTCACAATAATAAATTTGGCGGCTCTGGTATTGGAGCGCTTGACTGTGATAAGATGAGACTCTGGCTGGCTTCGTTTTCTACAGCCTTGGGTTCGAATCTCATTTAGCCATGGATGTTTCTCATCATCACCCATTCACCTCATTATCCACGCATAAGTTTCCAGACTCATGTGGACTTCATCCGAAATAATGACAAAAATGTTAATAGTATGAGTAATATTTGTACTTCAAATAATATCAGTAGTTTGAACTTGCATTGCTTTCATAAATCATATACGTCAGGCCCAGGCTTCAGGTTACTTATCAGTGATAGGAACTCACTTTTGGTGAATTCTGTAGCGAATTCATCTGTAGTCCAGAACTCGAAAAGATTATAGTAATCAGTAAACAAGCATAACTATTTGGGAATAATATTTATTAGTCAGTAATAATTTTTTTTTTTAGTAGAAGTTATAAAAATCACTTTTATTGAGTTCTCTAAATAATCATTGAGCATACAGAAATAGTGGAATATTATTCATCAATGAGTTTAAAAATTGTTGATCATAGCTTCTAATTGATTGGTATATAAAAATATTTTTCAAGGTGGGGTCCATAACACAGATGCCTCCAAAAATCTGTATCCTCCTATAAGTTTACAATCTTTTAGAAGAAGCCATCTCTACTAAACACACTATTCTCAAAAACCCCTTCATCCCATGATCCAACCTTATTCTACCTTAGCCTACCAGTTTATTCTGTACTTTTCTTAGATTTCAATGATTGGCGTATCTTCTCCAATTACGTGTATTTTTCCATGAGTTTTAGTTGAAAAATTAATTCATCCGTTATAAATAAATTGATTCTCTTGAAAACTAGACATATATAGCTTTTTGTGAACGTTACAATACTCCATACTATAAATATTGTACACTGTACGTACCAACTTGAAGAGGTGGCATACAATAAGTTCACAAACTTTCAATAAAACATATAAGGGATTCCCTTTTCATAGTATCTATAGTGCATTATAATATACAGGGATCATAGAAAAACGATTCCATTGGCTTATCCATCATAGAAACTTTAGTATGAATGGTTCTGCTGCACCTATGGTTTTCAAAACGGTTTGAAGGAAGGAGCTTCTAAAATTTCAGATGAGATATAAATTTATGCTTATCTCTTTTGAAAAATTTATGCTTATCTCTTTTGAAAGATGGGTGCGGGGTCCTCCCATGGAAATATTCTGCAAAATACTTACTGTGGAAAAATAGAAATTAATCTATTCGTTCATGGTTTTTTCCACATTCAATTTTATCTCCTGCTTGAAATCGAGCTCTTTTATCTAGATGTATATTTTAGGTTGTCCATTTGATGAATGAGTTATTAATTCATATTTCCGTTGAACACTTACTCTTCTCTTCTGCTTGTAATCTTATTTAATATTTTTTTAAACCTACAAATTGTGTTATAAAGTATATAACTTTCCTGGTGCACATAAATAATTGTAATTTATATAAAATAAATTAATAAATAAATGAACTTGTATGATATTTTAGTTCACAATTTGACATAGTTCTCAAATTGGCCTAAGTAGAGTTGTTCTTTTTCGAAATTGAGTCATCTCAATGGATCTACAGTTTCTAGTGCTTATTTCTGCACATAATTTCCAAACTCTGGTCTATGAATGTGGGTTTTTGACTTTTAAAATTAAAACTGGATCAGATTATTAGAGATACATGACCATTGTATTAGAACATTGTGAGAGTCATTTCATCAGTGATTAATGGGAGACCATCTGTTCATTGTTTATTGTGTATTCCGTCACTGGAATTATTCAGCATACTAAATAATTTTGATCTCTATGCCTAAATGATGTTGTATGTAGGTACTCTTTTTTTTAGGTGCTTTTCAATTGTGATGAAATTTTTCGTATTTTCGAATGCGTTCAACTTGAAAATGGAAGGGCAGGCCTTGTAACGTGTTACGTGGTGACTTTTTGTGAGACACAGAAATGAATTAGACTAGTGAATGAATAGTGCTGTGATTAGTTCAGAAATTCAAGTATGTTTTCAAATATTATTTTATTCAAGTTACATGATGACACTATTGTTTGTAAGCTAGATAAGTAAAGATTCATTTTCTGATTCGTTTCTGTGCTTCACAAGATGCCACTCAGTGTCTAAAGCCTGCAAGCCTGCCTTTCTATTTGTGACAGTCCTTCAAAGAATGACAAACAATATATTATTGTATTAAGACTGTAAGATGACTTTCTAATTGACTGCTAAGATGATATATTTTTGTTGAAGATATGTAATTTATATTTATTCATAAACAAATTCTATAAAAATGACCTTATTATTCTAATTTGTAAAATATTGTTAATTTTGTATGGTTTTCTAATGAATGGCTGTAAAATATATATCATACTTTATTTTCTGTATTAAAATAATAATAATTTATTTGAGATTGCCTCATTATTGTGATTTGTAGATGAAAACTCTTATTTATTCATTTTCTTTTACTTAAAATTAGTATATCGCTTTCCAAGAAATTAGGTAATCTTTGTGTTTCCAGGTCCCCTAAACTTATTTTTATAACTGCTAAAATAGCATTAGATATATTAGGATAAAAAGTACTGCTAAAATAGCATTAGATATATTAGGATAAAAAGTACCTTTTTTGGAGGATGAAGCCCACATAGGTCACAGACCTGTGCGTGGGCAATGAATTGGATGATGTTGATTGATGAGTTGGACCTACAGTTTCAGGTGGGTTCCGAACCACCGGGAAGTGATTTTACAGCAGAGAACAGAGTCTTTTTTGCTTGCCAATCCAATCGGTTACCCTTACAAAGAGCGCCCAGGAGTATCGTAGCTTATCTCTGATTAAACAGATACCTGCTACGGCACTCGGCTATCACGTACTAGGTACAGTAATAAGTTTATCTGGATTAACTAACTTCACATGAGAAAGTAATTTTACTTGAGAGAAAAATCCAACACCAGGATTGAAAATAAATAAGACAAGATAATGACAACCACATTTATTATTAAAACACGAGATACTATAGTTTCGGCAATTACGTCATTCTCATTCTCGATCCAACACCAGGATTGAAAATAAATAAGACAAGATAATGACAACCACATTTATTATTAAAACACGAGATACTATAGTTTCGGCAATTACGTCATTCTCATTCTCGATCCAGTAGTTTGTAGTATCTTGTGTGCTAATAATAAATGATGATGTGACAACATCAAGTCATCCATGATTGTTATCTACCAGATCACAGTATCACCCTCACAAATAATACAAAAAAGACTAGATTGAAGATATTTGGAAACTGAGCATAAATAGTTATTGATTTTACATAAAGTACCATATACTGAATTAGATAATAATAATAATAATCTTTATTTCCGCAAATACAAACAAGCAAAAGAAAAAAAAATGCACAGGAAAAAAAATTATACATGATAGAAAATAATAATAATTATAAAACAATCAATTATTAGGAGAGAAACCAAGAAGTTACAAAGAAAAAAAATACTTAGATCAACTTAACTATCATGTACAAGAAATAAAATGTTACAAAAAATAAAAAATATCTGCAGAAATAATACTGTATGCAAATAATTTCATTGTGAAATTATGTCCGCATACAGGAGCATCATAGGATCCAACAAAGATGCCATGAATTGATGTAATAAAAAAAAAATGAATAATAGAATTAAAACACTTGGAGGAAACATAGAATAATAATAGTATGAAAATGTAGGAGTAGAAACAATAAGGACTAAAAATATACCATTAATTCAATAGAATTGATAACTTCTGCATTGATAACTTCTGCATTAAGCATTGAAAGCGAATTAATAGCTGGTAGAAATTTTAAAAGAACTTAACATGATTTGATGATGTTGTCATGGAATGATCACTAGTTGAATATTGCAGCAAGGTCAGTATCACCATAGTTCAAAGCACAACATTAAACATGCCCTCAACCTCATCAACATTCTTTGAAAGTAACCATCTCTTAAGAAGGAATTTAATTATATTTTTCTTATTATGACATTTTAAATGCAGCTTTAAGTGTAGAGGCAATATGTTGAAAAACTTTGGAGCTAAGAATATAAATGTTTTTTTAAACAGTGTGCAGTTTGGCCTTATACCACGAAGGTGGTGGTTGTTGGTCTGTCTTGTGCAATGAGGGCCATCAACCATGTCACAATAGTCGATCATGACACCATCATATTTAGATAATAACAGATATTTATGACACCAGATATTTAGCATAATAAGCGATTACAATACTGTGACAAATGAGAAGACATAATTTCCGTGGTTGTCAATCATTTTGCAGCTGGCGACCCATCTTGATGAAGATGAATCATTTATCTTCAATATTTCAATGAATGATAGTAATGCTATGACTCATATTACTTTCAAACGTGCGTAATCTGAATGATAATAAGCTAAATGAGTTTCCAAAACTGCAAAATTAAGTTTTAAAAATGTATTTGTCACCCCAACAAAAAATTTGTTTTTATAATAATATCTAAAATAATTTTTGAGCATTGCATATTGAATGTAAGCTCCTTATTATACTGACTCAATGCGGTCGCGAGTCACAATTTAGGCTAAATTACATCAGCTGAGCGTCAGGCCGAGCTCAGCAAAGCCAACGTATTGAGGTTGGAGGCATTTGTATTAACATGTTTGAAGCCATTTATCCGGCTAGTGTAATTTATCCTTGTCTGTGGCGTGCAAGCACAACTGTAGTGGCTCCGTATAATAAGGCTCTCAAGTTTTAGCCACAGAGTTGGATGTGTTAACGGTAGGGCGATTATCTCCGTTGACTGCTACTTCTGCGGTCATGGGTTCGATTCCCGCTCAGTCTTGCTTATTTTGTGTATTCACCTCATTACCCTCGCACAGGTTTCAGACTCATGTGGGCTGGGCATTATCAGAAAGAAACGAAAAATATTCGAGCAATCGTACTGCTCACTGACAGAGGTACTAGGTATTTAAATTAAGCATTAGAAGCAACTCACTTTAGCAATCAGATTATTCAAAATTGTCACTCATGACGGTTGTCAAGCTGGAAACATATTTTTCAAATCAGAGTCTGGAACCCAATTTGTACCAGCTGAAGTTGCAACAGCAATTATCTCCAAAACAGTAATTCATTGAGTTATTCTTTCTCTTTTGCTGTCATCCCTAAGTGACTGATGGTTATTATCTATGTTAATAATAATTATAAGCCTGCATTTACAATAGTATATTTCGCACCTAGGGCCGAAAATGTGTGTTTACCGGCTCGAGATCGCGGTGTTCAAGAAGCGTTTGAGAGTCGGCAAAACATTTTTGCCCGCGTTGTGAATGCTATTTTCCTACAGTGACCCGAAAAAGTGCCTATTTTTGCACTAACTGTAGCACGCAAAATAGTCTATTCCTGCACCAGTGCGGGAAAGTAAATTGCAGTGCGGGAATGTACTTTTCCGCACTCCAAATTTGCAACCTAACAACACAAAATAGTGAGCATGTAATACGCAGGTTCCCTATTCTGCATTCAAAAATAGGTTGGCTACTCTGCTTCAGCTGTGAAATAGTTGTTGTTGTTGAAATCGATTTGATTCGAAGATAGGTTATGTGAGGAATTGTCAGGTTATGTATGTCCTGTTTTGTTCTCTTTAAATTACTTTATACATTACTGTAGGAAAAATTTAATGTGTAATACGAGTGCAAAGTATTGTTTCTGCACTCGAGAAACTTTTTTCACTCGCCTTTGGCTCATGAAAAAAACTGTTTCTCTCGATGCAGAAAAACGCTATTTTGCACTCTAGTTACACAAATAGCTATTTCCTACAGTGACCCGAAAAAGTGCCTATTTTTGCACTAACTGTAGCATGCAAAATAGTCTATTCCTGCACCAGTGCGGGAAAGTACTTTTCCGCACTCCAAATTTGCAACCTAACAACACAAAATAGTGAGCATCTAATATGCAGGTTCCTTCCCTATTCTGCATTCAAAAATAGGTTGGCTACTCTGCTTCAGCTGTGAAAGAGTTGTTGTAGTTGTTGATGAAATTGATTTGATTCAAAGATAAGTTGTGAGAAATTTTCAGGTTATATATGCCCTGTTTTGTTCTGTTTGAATTACTTTATACATTACTGTAGGAAAAATTGAATGTGTAATTCGAGCACAAAGTATTGTTTCTGCACTCTAGAACCTTTTTTCACTCGCCTTTGGCTCATGAAAAAACTGTTTCTCTCGATGCAGAAAAACGCTGCTTTGCACTCTAGTTACACAAATAGCTATTTTCGCCACACTACAAAAAAACAAACAAAACAATTGGCAATTTTGAAAGCGAAATTTTAAGGCTACGGTACTAGCAAGAATATAATGTTGTTGAGATAATGAAAATACAGTATCATTGTATTCTATTGTGTGATCGGACATGATCAGCTGTCATTCAAGGTCATTTTCTTTTCCGCCCAAGGACGGTAAACGTTTATAGACCTTGTCGGAAACCAAACACTTTTGGCCTCCATATGATGCATGAAAAACAGCTCATTACGTCCTGTAGTGTGGCGAAATAGTATATTACGTTACAAGTGTGGGAAATGGTGTTTTGAGTATGATGAGTTAACGCACAAGACGAAGTCGAGTGCGGTATTATCATACGAATATGGTAAACATCTTCCCGGACGAGTTATGTACAATATTTTTCATCATACTAGTCCAAAATATAAAAAAAAAGATAAACTTTGATCTACTACAGCAAGCATCATCAAACATAACCTCAAAATCAATCACAGCAGTAGAATACTAAAAATACTTCTAAGATCTTCAAAATTCTCTAACAGCTAGAATCTGATAAAATCCATTACCGCACTGAAAAAGGATCGTGGTAATGAAAATCAGCTGTTCTTCTGTAAACAGACGTTTACCGGCTCGATTCAATGCTCGGTAAAGTGGTGAATATGTACAAGTATGACGAAAAATAAATTACATTTGTGAGTAGTATCGGACGCGTTTCAGAACCTGAGTCTCATCCTCAGTACAAGTATGTATTATCAGTTTGCTGATCCTCTAAACAAGTCCTAAAACATGTCCATTAACTTACTACTCACACATAAAGTTCTGTTGTAAATGCTAGTTCATAATCATGAACATCGAAATATTTGGTTTTCAACTAGTTTATAGATCAGTATAACAATATCACTTGATAGAATATTATCTTCATAATTGAACAAGTGAAGCGAGTTCATAGTTTTGTGACTCAAGGCTCATGGCTTTTTCTGTATGTTTGTTTTTAAATTCAACAATAACTTTCAAATGCTTTGACCAACCAACTTCAAATTTTAAACATATTCTTGGAACCTTTAAATACAGATCAAGTTTGTGTGCCAATGAAATTGACCTACTCCTTCATCATTTTTGAGGCGAAACAAAGGGATCTCTTCATTAATATTTCTATATTAGCTTGCCATGTATAGAAAGTGGCTCTTTACTGTACTAGATCAGAAAAATCAGCTGACAAATGGGACCTTATAGATGTATAAGATAGAAAAAATCAGCTAGATTGTGCGATACTATCATATGCTCGACCGGAAAAACGTTTCTTTCCAGTCTAGTAATCTCTATCTATAAAAGGATGATACGCTGACTCACTCATCAAGCCAAACTACTAGGCCTATGAACTTCAAATTTTGTATGAACAATCCTTATAGGATTTCACCATGCGATAAGAAAGGATTTTTCAAAATTCGCAATTTTAGGGGTGTTTTTAGGGGGTTAAAGTTTTGCCTATGCAAATCACGGGTACATGGCTAGTTAGCTTACTGGGATCTTTTAATCATATGGAAAATAATTTGAAATTTTTCGATCTGCTGTACATGCTGTTTTGATGGACAAGCTGTTTGTGTGTTTTGCAAATCATCATTCACCTAACCTACTGAACTTGCCGGCCAAATAGCTTAGGCTAAAGGAACAGCTGATAGAAGTCAACAGTTTTTAATCATATGGCAGGCCCCTTAACTGCGTTATTTACGCTGTCTGGAACGCAAAAACTTTGCATGTAGGATACCATGCAGTTGTAGCCTTGCAGTATGTAGGAAACATATGACTGGGTATGATTAAATGTAATTATGCCAGGTTGATGACATCTGTTAACCAATGCAGCTAGAAATTTGAAATGTATTCTCAGTAGGAGATGGCGAATAATAAAATAAAAAACCTAGCTTCTCCTTCTACCCTAATAGTCGTGGAAGGTTTAAATTTGAAATGTTCATTGAGAGGTGGTGAGTAAGGTCTTACTGTGTAAGAAAACAACGAAGGAGGCCTCTCTGATCAGCTGGAAGAGCCCTAGGACTAACTTCTTCCCTAATAGTCCTAGAAGGTTGAAATTTGAAATGTAACCTCAGTGGGAGGTGACAAATAATAAAATCAAGAATTTTTTTGAGAACGCAGCAACACGTGTCGGGCCAGCTAGTGTAATATACTATTGAGTTATCAGCTGTAGGTGAATAAATGCGATCAGCACCTTTTCAAAATAGAACCTTGATAGCCTACAGGCTTTTTACAGAATCTATATCTGATATACCGGTACTAATTTCATTGACCTGATAACATATGGATTTATAAACAGCGGTTTTTTATGTGGTAAATATATCTACTCTATAGATACACTAATTCCATTGCCCTGATCCCTGATATATAGGTATAAGAGTAGCTCTTTTTGTGGAAAATATATCTTCTAAGTACAGTATAGCTTATTGGTTACTTTCATCTGACGCTTGGAAAATGACACTGTCACCATAGCAACGGCTCATGGTCAGGTAACATGTGTCAACTATACACTATTCCAAAAGTATCATTTGAAGTACAGTGATGTAGACCGTAAAGTTACTGTCTAATGTTTTTGAGACAGACAGGACTGGTGTGCAGTAGTGCATGCATTCATAAATAATATTTCCCTCTCTGTTCTCAAGCGCCAGATGAAAGTAACCAAGACCAAGCTCTATCATAGCAATGATGAACTTGAACTTCAAGTGATTATTGTCTTGTGAATTTCATCTAAATCAGTATCTTCGAATCCACCTTCCCCTAGGATAAGCTTGCCAAATAAGTTTCCCTTTCCAAAATTAGTTGTTTGCAAGTGAGTTTTCCAGCCTGTTGGGCTCACTATTTACTATATTTACTTCACGCCATCAAATTAGGCAGCTTGAAAAAATCTCCATGTTGCAAAAAAAACATTTGACTGTGGTGACAAAACAACTGATTGCTAGCATCAGACTTGCAGACTAGGTAACATCCCAGGTAGCAGGTAAGCTTACAGAAAGCCTTGCCCTTTGTTTGGCAGGAAATTTTTTTAAACTAAACTTGCCAAACACGTGAGGCAAGCATTCCTTGGAAAGTACCATTGGAAAATCTGTCACAAGTTTGTGGATAGCTTGTTGTAAAACGCCTTCCATTCATAGAGCTGGAGAAGCTAGCTGGCAGTTTTTGGTGATCAAGGAGAAACTCTCCTGATTCTCCACTGCACTGCTAGAAGCTCCCAACATTACTCGCTAGGCTTTTGACACCGTGCCATTTTGTTGTGGTTCTGGATTGTAGCTGTTATTGGTTATATGTGTGGTAGTGATGTGCGTATCGATACATATCGTATCGAATATTGATACAACAGGGGAAAATATCGATCTTTTTGTATCGATACATCGATACAAGGTATATCGATACAAGGAGACCTGTATCGTATCCAGTGGCGTACCGATAATGGAGCGAGTGGAGCAGTCGCTCCAGGGCGCAAGGCTCTGAGGGGCGCACCGTTGTTGAGAGAAAATTGCCTTTAAAAAACCGTATGAACACATCGCTGCGCATTACTAAAATGTCAAATTTAAAAGAAATCGGTTCACGCGTTCAGCCGCAAATGCGTTACAACCAGACAATGCAAAACAGTCAAGTCAAAAGTAGCAAAGCCAAAACAATGTTAATTGGGTGGAAAAAGGTATAACAATTACAAGTAATTGAATGAAGACTTTGAATTTATTTTAGAAAAATAAATTGAAAAAGGTTCAATGGTTTTTATATTACTAAGAACAGGACTGAAATACTTCACTTTTGAATCCTATTAGATATTTATAAGATAAATACAAGACATTTTTATAGGAATGACTTGCAAAATGCTAAAAGAATAACTGCAAATGAATTTATAAAAAAGTGAAAAAATCCAAAACAAGCTGTTTGGAAATTGATAAAAGTGATAAAAGCAGAATCTGGCTTGGCGAAAAATTATTCATCGGAGATTCGCATTTCTGAAAAATACGGTGTAGTAAGAGGCGGGTAAAATGCCGTTGTTTCATTAAATGACCACTATATTAATATCAGCCCGATCGGGTGGTTGAGTATAAAACTGATTTTTTTTGGGCGGGGGGGGGGGGGGCATCGTAAGACACTTCCGCTCCAGGGCGCTTGAAACCTCGGTACGCCACTGATCGTATCGTTTCGTATCTTCTGGTTTTAATGCTGATATTCATTGGGCGATTTCTATGTTTTTATACTTTTTATATCTATTTTATATACTTTGTAAAATAAAATTACAACATTCTATTTTGATATGAATGTTTGTTTTCCTGCCTAAACAGTCAGTCTTAGCTGAAGAATAAGGTTTGTCTTAGGGTACCCTAAAAACTTAAAAAATAGTCCTTGAAAAAAACCTCAAGGCCATAAAAAGACTGAGATGAATACAACAATCACCAAATCAAATTATGAAGCATGCAAGGAGTCTACTTCAGGTTTGTAAATAACAAAGAGTTCAATTGGTCACTGTGGAAAATTTGATATTATTTTAATTTAACATTATATTCAATAATAATTTTAAATTCCCTAGAAGACAGGTTTGCTGTACATAATAATTGAATAAAGCCCAATGATGCCAATGAATGTTTCTTTTAAGCATTATTGGAATATTGGGCCATATTCTATTCTAATTTAACCTTTCTTGCTTTCTACTAAAGTACATAAAATCATTCTTAGTTTGTTTTAGATCGATTTGATATTTTTTCATTTTTCTTGCTTTCTATGATTGCTCTTAAGTTCATAAAATCATTCATTGTTCATTTCATATTGATAATATTCAATATTGACTTGATGCGATATTTTCATCCGATACGAGTGAATATCGATACAAACCTATACGATACGATACGCGTATCGATACAATGGCTTCCGATACGTATCGATACACCGGCCTGTATCGCCCATCACTAATGTGTGATATACACTGTTTAAGTCATCACTGTTGTTTATCTTTTAATCAAAGTTCGTTTCACCGACATGTATCAGGCTATCAGGCAAGTAAGTTTTGTATAATAGAAAGGAGGCAGGTGTTGCAAGAGGATCTCCACTAAAGAACTGATGAATCACCATACATTCACATGAATGAAATGAAGCATAAAAATAAACTATTTAAACTCAACTCCATATTTTATTTCCTAACCTTATTTATTCATTTTAGTTCAGAACTAAAATGCAATCATTGCTTTGTTTGTTTATGGACAAACAAGTTGTGATTGCATTTATTTTTACTAAAATTCATACATATTTTTGTTATTAAATAATGTGCAGCTTTTTTATTTGCTGATTTGAACAAAATATTAGACTTTCCTGGTTAGTTTGCTCAAAACATGTGTGGCTAAGTTTGTTGCAAGTATTTATTTTAAGTGTTCTGTAAGCTTGCCTGGTAAGCTTGGTAATGGCCTTTTGTTCAAGTTTTCCTTTTTTAACTATTGAGGAAAGCTTGTGTCAAGTGTTTCAACTGGGAACTAGAAAGCTTGTCTCATGCTTTCCACAAGCATGCTTGTTTGCAATGGAAAAATTGAGGCAAGTGTTCCAAGCTGTCATGTCAAGTTTTTGGAAAGTTTTCCTCAAGTTTTTTTTTGCCACATGGGATGGCATGTGCAGTGTTGCCAATTCGTGCGTTGAGGGTGGTGATCTGCAACTGGCACCTTCCATACCATTCCACCAAAACAATCGAAAGATAGAATCGGTAGTCAATATGAAAGGAAAGTTAGGTTCTGGTACATGTGATTAAAATATAGATATTTTCTATTTTATTTTTTTGGTGGAGTGATAGAGAACTGCAATCAGTTTAAAGGTATACAGTAATACTGTATTTAGATGAGAAAGAGTTGGGACAGAGGCTTGACAGTGTCTTCTGATTACTGAGTAGCAATAAATTGATGATTTTGAATTGAAGATGAGTTCTGCAGCAAGTCAATCATGTAGGCTTATTAGTGAACAGTCCAATTTCAGCAGTCTTGTTACTGTATTGAATAATAAGACAAAGTTGTCACTACCACATTTGATTGACAACTTGGTCTTATTTTTCATTATGTATATCTTCCACAATATCACCTTCGCCACTACAAAGAAAATTTTCATGGGGTCTACCATCCGATGTATAACACTATAATACTAGATTTGGGATTTGAGACAGATCCATTACAGCATCTTCTGGACATTAGCTCATCAATGATTTTATCAAGATAGGATTTGTGAGTGATGGAGCCTTAAAACATGTAATTAATAATTTAATACTCCTGATAGTATATGCTTGAACACAGAGGTGTGGTAGATAGTATGCACACTCACCTGTGTAAACGTGGGAGTGGACTGTCAAGCATAGAGCTTCAGAAATTGTTATGGTGGGCTTTGCATACTGATACAATTTTCTGTGATATTTTCCATGACAAAATACTTAATGAACAATCTAATATTAAAACTGACACTGTATTTCACTTTTAAATAATGTTTTACTCACATATATTGGAGATGCTTGAGGAATGCATTTCACTTCTGAAAAGAAGCTTCGTCAGCCTCTGACGTCAGGCTGACGAAGCTTCATTTCAGAAGTGAAATGCATTCCTCAAGCATCTCCAATATATGTGAGTAAAACATTATTTAAAAGTTAAATACAGTGTCAGTTTTGATATTAGATTATAATATTATATTATAATTGTCTTTGGTTGTTGTTTATGCTAAACAACATTTTGTGAAAAAGATAAGCTAACTAAAGCTATGGGTTTATTTTTTTTTATATTTACATTTAATTTAATTGGTTTAGTTTTAGTTTTAGTTGTATTAGATTGATACAATTTTGTTAGCTCAGTGAGGAGAGCAATCACAAACTGCCTCACTCCTCGTTTGTGTAGTACGCTCTTTGGACTTTAACAAAACGTTGAGGTCTGAAGAGTCACCTACAGTCGAATCGGCTATGGTACTATATACATACAATAGTATATCAAACTGTTTGCATAACTGAAGAGCTAATATAATGAAATGAGAATGATAATAAAGCATTACTTGGATGTTGCCTGAGCCTAATATACAGTTGGGAGTGAATCAGAAATTGAATGTGAACAGGACCTAGATTTTTCAAATTTCATTCCCACTTTTGTAAATAAAAATGTACTTTTATGGCTAAACCAAACGATATTTAATCAATTTAAATATTATGTTTAGTCGTGGAAGGATGTATTTTCATGGCTGACACTTTCAGATATGCTAAATTTGGATTGAAATATAATAGGAATAAGCATGAATTGGATCTGTAAATGCTGGTTCAACCTAATATAAGTTACAAATTAAAAAGAGATATACAAGGCATCTAGTTCATTTTACATCGTATAAGGTGATTAGCATTTGAACAAACATTTGCAATCGAAAATCAAAGCATTTTTGAATTATGCAAAGCTTAATCAACAAATACGAATCTGTGATGTTTTCCATGACGAAATACTTGATGAACAATCTAATATCAAAGCTGACACTATATTTGTATTTATATGACTTTCACTCACTTATAATGGAGATACTGCATTTCATCTCTAAATAGAAGACTGATGAAGCTTCTATTCAGAAATGAAATGCGTTCCTCCTTTCTATTTATATATTGTATATTTGTATTAGTATTTCTATTTAATATATGATTTTCACTAACTTACAGTGACAGTTTTGGTATTAGACAAATACGAATGTGCAATAGACAAGAAATTTAATGAAAATAATACAAATAATATTTTTTCATAAAATTATTTTGTCATATTTCAAACACGTTCAGAAACAACGGCAAATGAATAATAATAATAATTATTATTCTTATTATTTATAATAATTATTATTATAATAACAGCCAAAGTCGCAAGAAGTAGATTTGTTGAAGCTCAATATCAGAAATGAAAAGTATCCAGATTCAAATAATGAAGGACTTCAGTTTGTAATATATTTTCAAATCTTCTTCATATATTTTCAGTCTGGAATGAAAGTAATTGCTTGGCTGAATGTATTGAAATGGGAAAAAATGATAGAAATGTATTGAATCGGATCTGATGATTATTATTAAACCTCAGTACTAAATAGGCTACAGGAACCACGAATTAAATATGGACAGGGCCATCATTACATTTCCAGTATCAATTTTAAACAATAATGCCTTTTCATGTGATAATTATAATAAACTGTATTTGAAAGTGATATTGTGGTTCCATGTATACTGACACTTTTGAAGTAAATGTGAACACTTCATAAGGTTTTTGATGGACATTTCCTCAGTAAACCAATATTACCACGTAAACCAAGATGGCTGCCTCGGCTTTTAAACCTGGAGGCCAGCTGTCTCTAATGAAGCATTACACCAATGCGGAATGACCATCACACAAACATAGTAAGTGTCTCATTCACTTCAAAAGTACCTACTTATCAATGTTTGAAAGTCATAATTTAATCCTGAATTAATTGTTGCACCTACCTTTTATAAAAGGTTGAATGGGGATGATGGGGTTCAATGTTGCAAAATATATTTAAATAAACGGTTTACAACACTATACAAAAAACACTACACCTTGGGCTGAGTCAATGGTCGCCTACAGCATTATAGCTTTTTGCAGGAAATCATAACTCAGTCCAACGTTTTCTACAAGAAACCTAACAAAAATCAATACTCAACAATTTACTGCATGTTTCAATATTTGATGATAATTTTTCAATAATTGAGCCATTGTGATACATATCAGTAGTTTCTCATAGATAATAAAAACAATAATTGTTAACAATGAATTGTATGTTTTCTAGTAGCAAAGTGATCAATATTTAAAGCTGTGTAAAATAACAAATAAATATTTACAATGATTGGTTGTTAAAAGGGCAGTCGAGAAGTAAAAGAAGTATAACTCATCACTTATACTACCTGCAGTCCATTGTTATTATTTGTACCTTTTAACATTTGAGAGCAATATCATTTTTGTTATATAAAATATATAATTTATTTTTATTTGGAATTATGCCCTTATGTAACTACTGAGCCTTATTCATTTTTTAGATACATTTTCGAAAGTTCTGAACGATAATATAGTGTATAGTGTATACACAAAAACATGGTTCTTTCACTTGGTTTATGGATGGGAGTTAACAGTTAAACATGGATGTTGACAGGTATCTCATGCATCTATTAAATATATTGTGTATCAATTACAATTTGTGTAATTACAAGTCATTTCATTTAGTCAGAAGAGAACAATTTAATTTTGTAAGTTGATCTAAACTCTTCAAATAATTGGAAAGAAATTATTCTTGAATATAAAAAAATGTGGAGTTATGCCAATAGTTATATGGATATAGAACAATAGATTAGTACAATAGCGTAGTAAGCATTCCTTACAACATTGTATCAAATTAATTCAGATGTCATTCTTAATCAAGTACTGTCACTATGCTGAATGGAAGACTGACTTTGTTCTAAATAAATGTTTTTAAAAACACATTTGTGTGTTCCGTTATCTTAATTGGCGCCCACAACAGGAACTATGGACGTTTTCATTTAGTTCTTTCAACTTATTATTTTGCAACCAATAGTCTTGAGCAGTGAAAACGTGAGTGTTAACTCCTCATCCACATCAACAACCCGAAACGGACGCAGCCAAGTGGTCATCCTGGCAGACAAATACAACGTCAACCGGCTGTTCAACGAACAACCCAGCATCAACGGACAACAAAGAAGACCTGGAAGCTCATCACCACACCACCCCAGGTGCGAGTAATTCCATCATCCAGCCATCAAGGTTAGAAACAACAACTATTTTAAATTCTAGAATGGCAGAGATGAATAGGCCTCTTCCTCATGAGCTTTTGAAGAACATCCCTCGTTATGATGGAACTTCATACAAACTATCACAATATTTATCTCCACTTGTGAAGATTTATTTGGAGCGTACTGTGCTAAAACTATAGTAGAAAGAGACCAAAATCATTGGATTCTTTTCAAGGCAGCCATGAACCACCTTGATGGACCAGCTGAAGCAGTAGCCTACAACAATTCTTGATCTAATATTGCCGAATTAGTTATTAATGCTTTGAAACAAAATTTTGCTGATAGATCTGTACCAGAATTGATAACTGTAATGACATCATACCATATACCATAGAGAACATCCAATTGAATTTTTGAATAGATTAGATGAATAACACACACAAGTATTAACCAGATATAAGTTGGATGGTGTATCAGGAAGTTTATTAGAAAATTTAACCCAACAGCTGAATGCAACTCTAGTTGTTAATTCTTTTGTTTATGGTGTACACCCAACTGTAGGATCTCATTTACAAGTATTGCAAGTACTTGACTTTATAATGTTAGAAGTAAATTGATTAATGAATGCAGAATTATATAGTATTACAAAAATTGCGCTTCAACACCTTTATTGAAACAATGAAAAGACATGATAATAGATTTGCACAAGTAGCCAATTCTTTTAGAATTCCAAATTTCGAACGAAATAATAAAAAACAATGGACCCATGAAAAACCTTTCCAGAATTTTCCAAGAAATTTTCTTGGTAGACAACAATTCAAACCACAACCTAGATTTAAACAAAAACAATGATTCTATACCAAGCAAATTTTCAACAACCAAACTTTCAACATCAAAATTTCCATTCAAATTTTTAACAAAGCTTTCCGCATCAGAATGTTCCACAAAAAAACTTTTTGCAACAAAAATTTCAACAACTGCAAAATAATAACAAAGCGCAATGGAACTCATCCAACATTGTTTCAATGCGCACACCAAGGACAGACCCTGTACAGAAAACGAGAAACTACATATCATATTATATGAAGTTAATTATCAGTAAGAAACACCACAAAACTATTCTACCCAAGAGCAAATATGCAGTCTCAAATCAACACTCTGACTGACTCAATAAACAAGCAGACATATCATTTTTAAGAGTCAGGCCCCAGCTATGCGGAGGAACCCCCAAACAATTTTATTGAAAAATTCTCAGCAAATCTCTCCCTTACTTTTGTGATAAGAAAAATCGCAAATGGCTAGTAGACACTGGCTCACTCAAAAACTAACTTATGTTAATCCGTCTTTAATCTCTTCAGATGTTAGTAGGTACAGTAGGAACAATTAGTCTGGGCGCGTGGCTCTGGTTTCACTACTTGCCGTCCTGTAAAAGTTGACTAGTTGACCTTGAAGACATCTGCAGCATTGCATGGGCAACATGTTTTTATAAATGAGCGATAAACACTCCCCTCGCCATGGCTGACTACCAAACGGCCGTGCGCCCAGACTAATTGTTTCTACTGTACAGAGAAGATTTTCTTGTCAGAACTTCAAATGGAGAAAGCAAAAGACAAGAATATATTTTTTCAATTCAGTGGACATATTTTCGAACCCATACACAATAAAAATGTATCTATTCGAATTTTAACCAAAATATAACATACCTCTTGGCCATGAAACATCAAGTGCAATAAAAGCAAATGTAGACTTTAGTGAAAACGTTCTAAAATACAAGGATGGAGTTAAGAAATTGCTCTTCTCCTTAGATAATAGAGCATTACACTTCAACCAGGCTTCAATGTGATCTCAGACCCGGTGAAGTCATCTTCAAATTTTAATTTTATGGAAGGATTAGTGAAATCAATAAATAAAAATGTATAATGCAATTGATGTAGCTAGTAGTAGCTATTGAAAAATACGAATGTTTATGCTTAGTTTTCTCTGAGGAACTCAATACCATTAGTCCTGAGCCTATGAAAATAGAACAAGTAGATACCATTAGTGATTGTAAAAATGTCAAGATAAGATAAGATAATTTTTTATTGTAGAGGCTCCTGAGGCCTTCAAGAGCATTACAATCGTCACAAGTACAAGTCAATAGAACACTTAGTCATAATAATATCACAGTCCAATATTTTCTTATCTTGATCTAGAATATAACAAAGATAATATTCATGTCTCTATACATAAACTATGAAATAGAATTAGTCAAGGCAGGTACAATAATAAAAGCCATTAAGCGTATTTACAAATATTTTGCCAGCTCATGGAACTCATCAAACTTATATAGTGGGTTATCCAATAAGAAAACTTTGAGCATATGCTTAAAAATTTGACTACTTAGATTTCTGAAACTATGAGGAATTGAATTTATACTGATGAATATGAATGTCTTTTGTGTGTTGGCATAGATGTAACGGTGATTGGTGAGATTGTTTCTGTTTCTAGTATTATAGTCATGTACTTCACCCTGTTCATTAAACATTTCCAAATTGTTCTTCACATAAATCAGGCTCTGAAACACAAATATTGAAGGCAGTGTCAAAATTTTCAGCTGCTTGAAGCTATCTCTACAGTGAGCTCTACAGTCTGTGGAAGTCCACGCATCAATCTTACAGCCTTTTTCTGGATTTTGAACAACTAGTACCAGATGTTCTAGCACCCCAGAGGACAGTTCCATATGAGAGATGCAACTGAATGTGGGCAAAGTAAACGACTCTCCAAACATCTAAACTAACACAGTTCCTGAGTTTTCTGATTACAAATATTCCCTTCCTTAGTTTACCTGCAGTGACCTCTATATGTTTGGACCAATTCATAGAACTGTCCAGAGTAAATCCCAAAAACTTTGTCTCTCTCTCCTCTTCCATGGTCGCCACTCTCCTATTATAGGTAACTATCAAGTCCTGAACCTTGTTGGAGTTGACACACAACAAATTTGAATTGCACCAGCTCTCAACCAGCTTAGCCATATCTTGTGATGCCATATACAAGGAATCTCCTGAGGGGGTGCTCAGAAATACACATAGATCATCTGCAAACAAGTAGCTTTTAGCTGGAGGACTTACAATTGTTAGCAGATCATTCATATATATTATAAATAATATAGGCCCAGAATAGATCCCTGAGGAACACCATGTGATACAGGCAAGTACCGAGACTCAGATCCATTGAAGGCAACTTTCTGAGATCGATAACTCAAATAGGACTCAATTAACCTGATTGATCCCTCCTGAAACCCATAGAACACCAACTTATCCAATAAAAGTTTATGAGACACTGTGTCAAACGCCTTGGACAGGTCAAACAATTTGGCCTGAGTGGATTTCCTATTCTCAAGAGAATCTAAACAGTATTTATAAAGCTCAACAGCAGCCTTAACAGTGTTCTTTCCTATCCTGAACCCAAATTGAGAGGAGTTGAATAGATTATTGCTCTCAAAGTAATTCACAGTTTGATCATTCAGGGCACTCTCAATAACCTTTGAAACTGTAGCAGTGATATTTATAGGTCTGAAATTGTTGCAATCTGATTTACATCCCTTCTTATGAATGGGTAATACTTTATTCAGTTTCAGGTCTCTTGGGAAAACACAATCAAGGATACAGCTATTTACTAAATGTGTGAGGGGTTCCATAATATACTCCTGACCAATCTTTAGAATTTTTGGGCTTATATCATACACATCCATACTTTTGCTCCCTTTCATTCTTTTCAGTATTTTTGTGACATACTCTGCATCAACAAAATTGAAATCAAATTCAGAGGAGGGTTTGCAATAGCCAGAGAGCTCAGAAAATTCATTGCACCATCAGGAGTACTCCTACTTTTAACATCCTCTATAATTTTATTTATATTTTCTATGAAGAATTCATTTAATTGGTTTGAAATTAATGAGCTTTTGTTTATTGTCAAATTAGATTTACTGCTTTGTTTTTTTATTATATCCCATATTGCTTTGTATTTTTTGATTCAGTTATTATTTTATCATTATTACTCTTCCTAATAGTCACCAGCTTATCTCTGAACCGTTTTCTATTCTCTTTATAAAGTTTTCTAACATTTTCATTGCCAGTGCTGAGATAAGCATCATATAGCAAGTTGCACATATTCTTGATATTAGTGAGCTCCGCACTGTAAACCTTGCTACCTTTAGAAGCAGTAGATTTTAATTTAACTGTTTTTATAGTGAAAATGCCGAATTTACAATATTTCTAAATGTTGACAGGAAAAAAGGGGTTTTGAATTCTAGAGAGTCGCTTCTATATAGGTCAGACCAATTGGTTTTGTGTAACATATTTTGTAAGGTTAAGATGCCTTGTTCATTGATATGACGTACAGCTCTTGATACAGCACTGTCAACTTTGTTTTTCATGGAAAGAATTCTGCTCTTCATCATAAGAGCCCATTGATTGGAGAACCATGACTTCAACACCTCACATGTGAATGAATTTTCATCCAATATTGTGACAATATTATCAATACAGGTACCTCCATTGGATGCATTAGGCCTAGTAATATCACAAAATCCAATTTTCAGACCAAAGGAAACAATTAGATCTTTCAACTCCTTAACATTATTATCATTGCTCATGAAGTTGTAGTTGAAATCACCACATAAAATTATGCTATCAGTATATTTATTAACATGCTCTAATATAGCCTACTGCTAAGCCTATCCAAAAATAAGTTTTTTTATCAAACATTCAAAACTTTTAGGTGGAATTCCAAGCCTCATACGCACTGATCATATGAATGAAGAAGAAAGGTCAAATATCATAAATTTAGTGAAACAATTTCCAGAACTTATAAAATGAGAAAATGATACATTCTGTAGCACTAACCTGTTGAAGCATAGAATAGTCACAAAATTGACACTCCAGTATATACTAAGAACTATAGATATCCTCGAGCATTCGGGGAAGATATTCAAATAAAAATACAGTAGAAAAAGTATTGAAGAACGAAACTATTTAAAATTCTAATTCTCACAACTCTCCAACCTGGTGGTGCCAAAAAATCAAGATGCCTCAGGCCAACGAGAGATACGCATGGTACTGGACTACAGGAAATTTAATTAGAGGACAATTTATGAAAAATATATTCCTTCCCAAACATTGAAGACTTATTTGGAAAGATGGGACGTGCAACTTATTTCTCAGCAATAGACTTAGAGCCCGGATTTCACCAGATTGAACAACACCCAGGCTCGGTTCCAAAAACAGCATTCTCCTCTGAAAATGGTCATTATGAATTTCTTCGTTTACCTTTTGGATTGAAGAACAGCCCGAATCATTTTCAAAAATGTATGGATATGATTCTTGTCAAGATGCCAAATGTTTTAGTGTATATGGACGACATATAATTGTATTTTCAGACAACCTGACAGAGCATCTCAAGCATCTAAAATCTGTTTTTGAAAAATTGAAAGAGCCTAATTTAAAAATCCAACTCCATAAAACCGAATTTTTCAAAAGGTAACTACTATATTTAGGAAACATCATTTCAGAAGGAGGCATACAACCGAACCCAATATTAATGTTCTATTATGTATTGCTGACAGTACATAAATTGAATTGAAAAAATCGAAGCAGTCAAAAATTTGCCACTGCCACAAACAGTAAAAGAAGTTGAACAATTTTTAGGACTCACTGGGTACTACAAAAAAATGATTCAAGATTAGGCCTATGCAAAAATCACAAAACCTCCTACAGTAGCTCTTAGCAAAGATAAAACATTTTTAACTCAAATAACAGTGAATTTAAAGAAGCTTTTGAAAAACTTAAACTTATGTTGCAAAGCAGACCAATCTTACAATTCCCAGATTCCTCACGCCAGTTTATACAAACATCTGAAGCCAGTAATTTTGCAATGGGAGCAGTACTCTCACAAGTGTTTGATGGAAAGGATTGGCATTTGTACACTATCTTAACAAACATGTAGTCAACTTATCAACTATTGAGAACTAAGAAGAATTTACTAGCAATAGTATGGTCATATGTAAACATTTCCGCCCGTAACTTTATGAAAGAAAATTCTTGAACCCGATCACAAACCCTTACAGTGGCTACATAATATGAAAGAACCTATTTGATTTTGAAATAAAATAATGTGCAAGGAAAAACAAACTTCTATGTAGCAGATGCGCTTTCCAGGATTCTACAGCAGCCAGTAGGTAGACAACAGGTAGACTCACCACCAGATCTTGCTCAAGACGTTCTAGACGAATTCCTTCAAGATTATGGAACATGAAATATGAATAAAATAATGATGAAGTAGCTAGTATTAACGTAACAATTCACTCTCAATTACTCAAGATAGTTCAAACAACCAAGCTGCAATACTGGAAGAAACCAAAATCATGAATATAGAACACAATCAATTATATTTAGAACGTGGTAACTGTTAGGATGATATGAATTAACATATCTTTTGCTGTTCTATTTCCATATGATTAGTTAATAGGAGACTATTTTGTTAGTGAAAAGAGTTCAGTCCTAAACCACATTGAAGATACATTGCTTATAATATTGAACTCTGTATTTTCATTTAAAATACTAGGTAATCTAAACAGTAACCAACCGGCCAACATTCAGAAAATTTTCGTTTTAACCAGATTGACCTTTTATATATTGGATCCATTTGATACAGAAGGAATAAACAATAAATGTCTCGAATATTTCATTCCAAATACTACCTATGGAATATTTTGTTCACAGAGGATCACTGGAATTATATTATGAAATGATGCTCCATAGCTTTTTGAATGTAATCAAGGATTCCTTCAAATCAGTAAAACTCAAGTGCTATAAGAAAATCAACCTTGACGTTACAGACCAAGATAAACAGAAAAAAATTGTTGCTAACTATCATTGTGGAAAAACGTGTCACAGAGGAATAAATTAAAGTTATATAACCACATTAGGAAAACCTACTATTGGCCTTCAATGCTTCAAGATAAATTACAGACAACATCAATAAATGTCAGATATGTTTGAAAGTTAAATATGATAGGAACCCCATTCAAGTGCTGGAATATAGGATCGCCCCTACGTCACAAAAACCTTTTGAAAAGCTACAAATGGATAAGTTTCAGAGCAGAACTGAAATGCTAAATAAAAATCAAGAAAAATATATTGAAATCCCTGAAAACGCCTACATAAAGCGAGATTCAACAAGAAAAATAAACCGAAATTCTTTCAAGTGAACTACAATCAAGATATAAATCAAGTGACGAATCTGAAAGCAATTCAAAAACGCCCCTTCAAAGTACATCCAAATTGCGACAAAAGAACACGAAAAGTAGTTAAAACTAAGTAATCTGTTTCAGGACAAGATGCTCCTCATCCTTCTAACGATAATCCACAACCTAGTACCAGCAAAGGCCGACTGTCTTGAGAGAAAAATCACGAATAATCCCGATTAGGATTCAAGATGCCTTCATTGTCAATGGAACCTACACGTGTATGTACACCACATCAACACAACATCTCTACAATCATGAACACTCTACAAAACTTGAACACTCAGTGAATCTACTGAATACTAAAGAAAAGGACAAGAACAGAACTAGGTTACTTAAATTACATTTGGAATATGCTTGAATTGTGTGATATCAACCAAAATACCTGTAAGGAATTTAGTAAGATTTTTTTAAATTAAGATTATCTCATCACTTTTCTGTTTTTACAGAGCTTGAATTGTTTATGTGCTATGTTTTCATATGTGAGCCGTTTAGGGTGTATCCCGTGGCTTATTGTACTATATAATTTGTACTTTGTATAATTTATTGAATAAATAATTGTAAATATAACAAAATATAATTTCGAATGACTGCATGTACTTCCATTAATCTTTGTACCAAGCCATAATACTCACATTAGAAATCACTAGAACACATTCCAACATTATCCATTGTGAGAATAAATTGCATTAGACTGGTTTGTATTGCATTACTCGCCTCTCTTATTTCTCACAGCAATTATTATAAATCTAGAAAGCAGTATATTGATTAGATAATTTAATATTAAAAACACTAATTCATTATTTAGTTATTGGTAGACTCAGAAATAATAATGGTTATAACTGTACAATAATATGTTAGTAATCTATTCAGTCTTATATTTTTTAGGATAATGTTTAGCCAAAGTAATCATTATCACAAAGCTGTAGCTTATCACAGATAAATAAATTATTACAAAATTACGAATGATTTGTGACTGAAATAGCATTCTTACAAAAACACATAACTCATATAGATAATTACTATTTTCTCAACATTTGAAAATGATTAAACAAGATCCACTTAATAAACTATAGGTTTTTTAGAATTATGCCTTCATGTATCCACCGAACCCTACACATTTATTCAGATATTTTCAAACGTTTTATAAGTACACTATATAAAATAATATATGACTTGAAAAGATGGCCACTCACATAGTTTATTTAGGGAAATATATCAACTCAAAGTTAAATTGTTGAACATCGGTGGGTATTTCACACATTAATTATCACAATATGTCTAATTACAACAGATATTACATCAAAATTTTATTTAAAAGTGTCATTATAAAAAAAAAATTTGAATTACAGCATGCACTTTCAGTAGAATATTGATTTTTGTTTGAATCAATTACGAATACACTTAGGTTACTTGGAGATCATGATTAAAAAATAGTTTTTCAAGCCAGATATTACTATGTTATCATACATACCGATGAAAATGAAAACGATTTACAGCTATTAACATCTAAATTTTTTTTTGTAATATAATAGATAAAATGTACAACAGATAGAAAAATTTAATTCTTTTGGTTCCCTAAACTAAATGATATTGAAAGAGATTGATAATGAAAGTATAAATGAGTAAAAGAGAAATGAATGATACATATACATTTTTTTGGGGGCCACCACTGATGAAAATGAAAACAATAAACAGCTATTAAGATCTAATTTTTTTGGTCCTGTAATATAATAGATAAAATGTACAACAAATAGAAATATTTAATTCTTTTGGTTCCCTAAACTAAATGATATTAAATGAAATTGAAAATGAAAGTATAAATGAGTAATGAATGATACATATACATTTTTTTGGGGGCCACCACTGATGAAAATGAAAACAATTAACAGCTATTAACAACTAATTTTTTGGTCCTGTAATATAATAGATAAAATGTACAACAAATAGATATATTTAATTCTTTTGGTTCCCTAAACTAAATGATATTAAAAGAAATTGAAAATGAAAGTATAAATGAGTAAAAGAGAAATGAATGATACATATACATTTTTTTGGGAGCCACCAATGATGAAAATGAAAACAATTAACAGCTATTAACATCTAATTTTTTTGGTTCCTGTAATATAATAGATAAAATGAACAACAAATAGAAAAATTTAATTTTTTTGTTTCCCTAAACTAAATGATATTAAAAGAAATTGAAAACGAAAGTATAAATGAGTAAAAGAGAAATGAATGATACATATACATTTTTTTGGGGGCCACCACTGATGAAAATGAAAACAATTAACAGCTATTAACATCTAATTTTTTTGGTTCCTGTAATATAATAGATAAAATGAACAAAAAATAGGGAAATTTAATTTTTTTGGTTCCCTAAACTAAATGATATTAAATGAAATTGAAAATGAAAGTATAAATGAGTAAAAGAGAAATAAATGATACATATACATTTTTTTGGGGGCCACCACCGATGAAAATGAAAACGATTTACAGCTATGAACATCTAATTTTTTTGGTTCCTGTAATATAATAGATAAAATATACAACAAATAGAAAAATTTAATTTTTTTGGTTCCCTAAACTAAATGATATTAAAAGAAATTGAAAATGAAAGTATAAATGAGTAAAAGTGAAATGAATGATACATATACATTTTTTTGGGGGCCACCACCGATGAAAATGAAAACAATTAACAGCTATTAACATCTAATTTTTTTGGTTCCTGTAATATAATAGATAAAATGAACAACAAATAGGGAAATTTAATTTTTTTGGTTCCTGTAATATAATAGATAAAATGGACAACAAATAGAAAAATTTAATTTTTTTGGTTCCCTAAACTAAATGATATTAAAAGAAATTGAAAATGAAAGTATAAATGAGTAAAAGAGAAATGAATGATACATATACATTTTTTTGGGGCCACCACCGATGAAAATGAAAACAATTAACAGCTAATCTAATTCGACATCTAATTTTTTTGGTTCCTGTAATATAATAGATAAAATGGACAACAAATAGAAAAATTTAATTTTTTTGGTTCCCTAAACTAAATGATATTAAAAGAAATTGAAAATGAAGTATAAATGAGTAAAAGAGAAATGAATGGTACATATACATTTTTTTGGGGGCCACCACCGATGAAAATGAAAACAATTAACAGCTATTAACATCTAATTTTTTTGGTTCCTGTAATATAATAGATAAAATGACAACAAATAGAAAAATTTAATTTTTTTGGTTCCCTAAACTAAATGATATTAAAAGAAATTGAAAATGAAAGTATAAATGAGTAAAAGTGAAATGAATGATACATATACATTTTTTTGGGGGCCACCACCAATGAAAATGAAAACAATTAACAGCTATTAACATCTAATTTTTTTGGTTCCTGTAATATAATAGATAAAATGAACAACAAATAGAAAAATTTAATTTTTTTGGTTCCCTAAACTAAATGATATTGGAAGAAATTGAAAATAAAAGTATAAATGAGTAAATGAGAAATGAATGATACATATAAATTTTTTTGGGGGCCACCACCGATGAGAATGAGAATGATTAACAGCTATGAACATCTAATTTTTTTTGTTTCCTGTAATATAATAGATAAAATGTACAACAGATAGAAACATTAAATTTTTTTGGTTTTCTAAACTAATTGATAATGATAAAAATTGAAAATGAAAGTATAAATGAGTAAATGAAAAATGAATGATACATATAAATTTTTTTGGGGGCCACCACCGATGAGAATGAGAATGATTAACAGCTATGAACATCTAATTTTTTTTGTTTCCTGTAATATAATAGATAAAATGTACAACAGATAGAAACATTAAATTTTTTTGGTTTTCTAAACTAATTGATAATGAAAAAAATTGAAAATGAAAGTATAAATGAGTAAATGAAAAATGAATGATACATATAAATTTTTTTGGGGGCCACCACCGATGAGAATGAGAATGATTAACAGCTATGAACATCTAATTTTTTTTGTTTCCTGTAATATAATAGATAAAATGTACAACAGATAGAAACATTAAATTTTTTTGGTTTCCTAAACTAATTGATATTGAAAGAAATTGAAAATGAAAGTATAAATGAGTAAAAGAGAAATGAATGATACATATACATTTTTTTGGGGGCCACCACCGATGAGAATGATTTAGATGAATACATATGCTTAAACTTATATACTAAAAATTGAATTATGAACAGTTTAATAATATACAGCAAATCATGTTCGATTATTTGGTACAGTAGATAAGGATGTTGTTCGTTTATTTATATATTTTTCATACTTTTTCAACTTCCATACCTTTTTTCTCCTCTCATTTTCTCATGTAGTACCCCCTCCCACTTGACAGCGATGCTCCAAACTCAATTCAACTAAGCTCAAAACAAACACTTCTCAACCAACTGAAATAAGCTCTTTTTTGAAAGATTGACAGAACAACGGTTTTATCCAGAGTAGGCTATTTGAGAATATAAAATTGATTTTTTAGAAAGATAGATGGAGCAACGGTTTTATCCAGAGGAGGCTATTTGAGAATATAAAATTGATTTTTTTTCCACAGTATTTTTCTTTTAACAATCATAGAGATTAACATCTGATCAAATATTTACTATTAAAATGAATAAAGAATGAACTTATAGATGGGTGAATAGAAATGGATGATAAAATATAGTTTTTTTTGGGGGGCCATGGAAATGAAAACCTTGAATTTAATAATTAATGATAATAAAAAATGATTTTATGAATGAGTGAATGAATACATATAATTTTTTTGGGGGCCATCACCGATGAAAATGAAAACGATTAACAACTAAAACATTAACTTTTTTTGGGTCCTATAAGTAGTAATTGATATTAAAATGAAAAAAAAATGATTGTATATTAATGATTGAGTGGATGATAACATTTAATTTTTTTGGGGGGCCATCACCAATGAAAATGAAAACTATTAACAACTGAAACATTAAATTTTTTTGGGTCCTATAAGAAGTAATTGATATTAAAATTTTAAATAAATTATTGTATATTGATGATTGAGTGGATGATAACATATAATTTTTTTTGGGGGCCATCACCGATGAAAATGAAAACGATTAACAACTAAAACATTAAATTTTTTTGGGTCCTATAAGTAGTAATTGATATTAAAATTTAAAAAAATGATTGTATATTAATGATTGAGTGGATGATAACATATAATTTTTTTTGGGGGCCATCACCGATGAAAATGAAAACGATTAACAACTGAAACATTAATTTTTTTTGGGTCCTATAAGTAGTAATTGATATTAAAATTTTAAAAAAATTATTGTATATTGATGATTGAGTGGATGATAACATATAATTTTTTTTGGGGGCCATCACCGATGAAAATGAAAACGATTAACAACTAAAACATTAAATTTTTTTGGGTCCTATAAGTAGTAATTGATATTAAAATTTTAAATAAATTATTGTATATTGATGATTGAGTGGATGATAACATATACTTTTTTTGGGGGCCATCACCGATGAAAATGAAAACTATTAACAACTAAAACATTAAATTTTTTTGGGTCCTATAAGTAGTAATTGATATTAAAATTTAAAAAAATGATTGTATATTAATGATTGAGTGGATGATAACATATAATTTTTTTTGGGGGCCATCACCAATGAATATGAAAACGATCAAAAACTAGAAACATTAAGTTTTTTGGGTCCTTTAATAATAATAAAATAAATAAAAAATGGAAGTATAAATGAGTGAATGAAAAATGAATGAATACAAGATATATTTTTTTTCTGGGAGCCACTACCAATGAAGATGATCACGATTCAGATGAATGAATACATGAGCTCAAATTGATACACTTTTCGATTTTTTTTTAATATTTTGAGGTAATTTCTTGTATCTTTCTCCTCGTTTCTTGTCATCGCCTACTCTGGACAACCGTGCTACATATGGATAACTGTACAATACCGTATCACTAATTGCTGTACAACTGAATAAGAAACAGTAGTAATAATCCATCAAGACACAGCTCACACTCAAAACACTAAGGAGCACAAGATTCAAGTTAATGTGAGAAAAGATTTTGGAATAGATAACACTTTATCTGAAAAAAAATGCATCATAACAGGTGATTCCTGAAAGATAATTGAATATTGATCATAAATTTAATGGAAATTATTGCAGATTGTTCCATTTAAAGCCGGGTTTCCCCACTTCCGTACCATTTGCAGAGTGCACTCTGCACCAGTGTTGCCACATGCAAGGCAAAGAAATGTGGGGGATTTGTTTCGAAATATCGTACATTCTAAGTTACATACAGTAATAACCATACGTTTAATTGTTGCATACAGCAAAATTCCCCACAAGTCTTTATCTTTAGTCCGGAAACACTGGTGCGCAATGCACTCCACAAAAAGGGCAGAGCTAGGAAAACCCAGCTTCATGGCTTGGAACAGAAAATAGAGATGAACTATTTTGATAGCTGAAATTCGAGTAACTTTCATTTCTTTAGAACTCATCATTAGCCACCAAAAGCTTTGCTTTGCTGATAGCGCCAAATAAACCAGTGAGAATTTAAGTTATGGTCATAATTTTGGCACCCATTTTTGCAATGGATTCTGTCAATTCATTAATTGAGTGAATGTACATTAGATGTCTAATGTTGCATGTAATGATTCTTTGAATATTTCATTCTCTGTAAGCAACAATGAGCTTCTATTCATTGACCAACTACACCTGCTATTCTAAATGAATGGGGAGCTCTGTACTGCTGCACTGGTTCATGAAAAATAATCTACCATTAATTAAATTTATCGTATTTAATTGACTATGATAAATTGTTTAATCCCAATATAGTTGTTTACTTTAGCAACGAGATTGTATTTTTGGCTTGAAAGTTTCCATCAGAATTTGATATTATTTACGGTTTTCAGTGTTTCAGTTATGAGTGAACTTTCAAATTTATTGCTTAAAATTGAAAAGGAATCATTTTATTATTTCGAGTGGAGTATTTTGGTAAATTTTTTTTTTCAACTGTTTTGAGTGTTTCATTTCAAGTGAACTTTTCAATTAATGCTGGTTAAGTGAGATAATTCATTTTGTTCTTTTTCGAGTGAACGTTTTTGGCAAATCTTAAATTTATAGTCTGTGTTAACCTCAATGTTTTAGCGCCTTAACATTCATTGTATTTTCCACAATAAATAAATAATTCATTCAAAAATTGCTGGGAATTTGAATATAAAAATTCTATTACTTCAGAGCTCACTGCAAACTTATGGGGCTAGCTTTAGCAAGCAATGACCTCAAAAGTAATGGAATTAATCAATTGAGAGTTCTTCCCGGCCGGGTTTTGACCAGGAATATCCTGACAATCAATGTAATTTATTCATTGGAAACTGTGGAATCTGTGGAATTAAAATCAAAATATTGTGGAGTGATAATTATGTTGTGTGTTTTATAAGTATTGTGATATCCAGTATATTTGAGACGCATATACCAATGATTTGCAATAATCAGTTCCGAATGGGTGTAAATATTACTTAGTATGCTGATGACATAATATTCATTCAATTAACATCAATTGGTTGGTGAACCAATTTTAATTATTAATTTATTATAGCCAATGTTCAGTTCAACTACCGTAAATAATCTGAAAGTGAATCCAATAATTGTAAAGATTTCACTCTGCAATAGAATACCTATGAATGAAGAGAAGTAAATCCAATACGATTTCAAACATTTGAACCATTTTTAATTTTTAATTGTGAATCCCATTCGATTTCAAACCTTCGAACCATTTTCAATTTTTAATTGTGAATCCCATTCGATTTCAAACCTTCAAACCATTTTTAATTTGTAATTGTGAATCCAATTCTATTTCAAACCTTTGAACCATTTTTAATTTTCAATTGTGAATCCCATTCGATTTCAAACCTTCAAACCATTTTTAATTTGTAATTGTGAATCCAATTCTATTTCAAACCTTTGAGAACATTTTTAATTTTTAATTGTGAATCCCATTCGATTTCTAACCTTTGAACCATTTTTAATTGTGAATCCAATTCAATTTCAAACCTTTGAACCAGTTTGCACTATTAATTAGCATTGTACAATGTACACCAAATATAATATTTATAACAGAAGCGAATATTCTGATATTCTGGGGTTGGTAATCAACAAGGAACTTTCCTGGAATTCCAAAGTTACCAGGCAGGACAACCGTATTTAAAGTAATCTATTTATCAAATGGAGAACCCTAGTGATTTCCCTTATTCAACCCCATATTGCAAAAGGGATACAACATTGGGGAAGTACGTACTTTCAAGACAATCAAACTAAACTTAATGTAGGGGCCTATAGTTTAAAAACAAAAACTAAAACTTTCCAATGTTGTAGTTCCATATTACTTTTTCACTTGATTAATTAACTTAAATAATTGTTAAAAATATTTCACTGGTGAATATAACACTTACTTATTCGTGCGATAGCTATTTCGCATTGTTGTAATGCTTCCTCAGACACGGTTGGTGGTCTAGCTCTTGCTCTTGAGTAGACCTCCAACTGTGTCTGAGGAAGAATTTCAACAACGCAAAACAGCTATCACACGAATAAGTAAGTGTTAAATTCACCAGTGAAGTATTTTCAACAATTTATTGTTTTTACATTTTCGCCATGACAAATGGGGTCGGTGAACAGTGGAATCGGAATTGGTTTCTACTCAACCTCTAAGACAACCTCTCTTAGCCAACAGGCTGTGGGGGGGGGGGGGGGGGGGGGTGCAACCAGTTCAATTTTAATTATCCAGAATAAATCAAATTTCAAACTTGGACCAATATGTTTAAAATTGATAAGTTTATTGTTCTAATTTAGCCACAAGCCAGACGCACACTGCGTTCGCCAAGCGTCATGAATAAATGACGGTCATCAACTGTTGCGGCTCAACTAATCACAATCATAATTTTTATTCATGACGCTTGATGCCTGTGACGCTTGGTAAACGCTTCAGTATGCGGACTGCTATACTTTGATGAGAGCTAATCCTCTACTTCATGAAAAGCGTTTAATGAAGCTCTCACTACTATAAGTTATTGGGAAAATATCAATAGTCTGACACTGTACATTTAAAAAAAATTAATATTATGAATAAATATGGGGGTTTCCTCCACAATTGAATAAGGTGATTTTAAAAATGTTGAAAATTTATGACTTTCCAGTAAATTTGATTCAATAAAGTGCAGAAAATGTAAAAGGAATTATTATTGTCAATTACCGGTGCTGTATCTATTTGGGTTTTTGTGAAGTTTCCAAGTTTTTTAAGGCGTGTGTTTAGTTTAAAATTCGCATATAGTTGCAGTTTTTACTGATGATATTGTATTCAAATATAACCTTAATTTGAAGATTAAAAAAGTATCATATTAAAAATACGAACAGAACTAGTATTCGCTTGTTTGGAAGCAGGAAAATGTTTTAAAAAACTGAAAATGGAAATTTCTTTTTTATGGGGATGAACTAATTATATTAATTTTAATTTAAGAGAGAAAAGTTATTCATTTTGTTGATTCTCATTGCCATCTTAGCACAATAGTAAATTAATAACGCTTTGCTAGGTTGACTAACTGAACATGCTGTGCTCATATAATGTTAGGCCTAAGTGTTGTTGTTCATTTGACTGAATTGATTTTATAGTTCTACCTATTGCAGTATACTTTTACTTTGTATGATCTGTTGTAGACTATAATTTGACATAATATTATATTTTTTAGTGATTGTACTTTGTAATTCACTTTGTACTTATTGACTTGGCCGATTCATGTATTGTTTTTATGGCTCAATAAATTGATTTGATTTGAAAAAGACGAAATTGAATCTCACTAAAATCAATGAATTTAGAGACAAAAAGGAGAAATAATAATATGCTGATAACAAACAACTATAGGCTAGTTTCATTTCAAGGACGTTTTTGTGAATTGAATTTTTTCTTCAATTCAGTTTTCGATTACAAAATAATAGTGATTATTGTTCGAACTTTTTTCTTGCAGTTTGAACGTAGATTTATTTGATTATCTAAAATTGCAATAATTTAAAAGAGTATAATTTTAAATTTTAAGCTATGATATTCAATCAAATGTTTAGTATTTTAAAATTGCACTGGGGAATATTCTTGCACATTATAGAAAAGCTATCTTATCACAAATTGTGAATTATATTATTTTATTGGAGTGATTAGGTAAAATTATATGGATTTGATAAGTAAATGCAATCATCGGAAAGAGAAAAGGAAGATCAGATCTTGATTGCTTGATTTCAAATTTTATTGAAATGAAATATCTTGAAATATCAATTTTATTAAGACAGAAAACTGTGCAAGACTAAAATTAAGAATATGATTAAATTTGTTTATTTCTACCTATATTAGAACTTGGTGAAATTTTAGTTGATAATCAGCCTATGCACTTAAAGACTTGATTTGATTTTTTGATAGGACTATCAAAATGACTTCATTAGAAATCTGGAGTGCATGAAATGGTTTAAGCGCAATGATTATTATTTTATGATTCTGACGTGGATGCTGTTCAAGGATAACATTTCACACAAAATTTAACGAATTTAAATTTTTGTTGGAAAAGAACTTTGTAATTTTTTGCATTTCAAAAATGTTTTAAGCCAAAAACATTTTTCTATTGCGGATGATACCCACATGAGCCCGGAGACTTGTGTGTGGGCGATGAGGTGAATGAGTGAATGATGAGAAACATGCATGACTGAGTGAGATTCGAACCCAAAGCTACAGGAATCGTAGCCAGCCAGAGCCCTATCTCATCACAGACAAGCGCTCCAACCAACTGCGCCACCAGAGCTGTCACTTTCACGTGTACTGTACCGGAATTTCCCTTTTGGGCTCTCTTTTCAAAACATTCATTGAAAATCAATTAGAAATTAGCTACTACTAATCTACCAATGTATTTTTTTTGTGGACCGCATTGAAATAGAATCATATCAAGAGTTTGACGAATAAGTACCTTTAAAATGATTCTACCCACTGACTTCAGAGTGAAGAAAAGGCTCAAAATTAATAACAATAATATAATTTTATGTTTTCCCAGAAGTTCAATATTATTCTTTTGATTTTCCCAGTAATACTCTTAGAAATTTATTTGAAGTGAGAAGGGGTGTTAGATCTATTATTTTTCCACAGCTTATTATTTATTATGAAGAAGGGTCCTGTTGTTTATTTACTATCTTCAATAGTACGTGGGTCCGACTACAGAACCAAGAGCCAATATAACACTACAATAATTATATATTTAAAAAACTGTGGGTTGTCAATTTAAAAATGCATATGCTTAGAGGTATCATGAGTCAAACATTTTCAAATTGCGTTTATTCCACCCCATTTCAATCATTAAATTCAGTGTGGTAATTGTATTTGGGGAGGAACTTTTGTTACTTAAAAGCACAGTTTGTCTTACAAAATTCAATAACTGAAACATATCTCATGCAGTTACTTAGAGTCTATCCGAGTGCCACATTGAAAGCTGAAAGCTGAATGTGAGAAAAGTTTTCATTTTTAAATCCCTGAAGAAACCATGCGTTTATTATCAAGAACTCTCGAAATCTCCCAAGGGGTGCTACTGTAACAAGACAAAATAATGTCACTAAATGTAATGCCCATAGAAAGAGTTACAGTTCAACTCAGGGAATGCGTAAATAGTGATAATGAGCATAAAAATCGAATTCAATTTTTGGTTGCGAGGACATTTTTTCATTTAATTAATAATTTGATCTCATCTTATTAGATGTTTTAAACTGAAGAGCTGATGAGTAAAAATTGAGAAAAAATATTTTTTTATTTCTTTATCTTAATCTATACAACCTCTAGAATCAGTGAACGATTTTTTTATTCAAGAGATTAAAAATAAATATGTAAATTCAGTTGACAAGACTCTGCGTTGGCGCACAAGCTTTAACTTTTGCCGGCGTGTAGAACCAAGTTTTCTTAAAAAATTATTTTATTTTACCAGATGAATAAATACGATATAATTTAATGTGTCAAAGCAATGTATTATAATATTTTGCTATATTCTATGTCATTTTTGATGCAATAAAGAATTTTATTTAAATTCACGGGACTCAAAGACATTATAATATTATTATTAGTCTGGGCACCTGGATATCTTTTGCTTCCCTATTCTTAGATTTTCTTCAAATTATTTCCATGTAATCCAAAATGCTTATTAATTTGATTTGTACTTTTTGCTCACTTATTGTGTCAAGTTCGTAAGTGCTGTTTGATTTACTTCGAGTTATCTATGTAATGGAGATGAGAACATCATAAGTATGAATTTTTTTTATTGCTGATGATGCCCACATGAGTCCGAGACTTGTGCGTGGGTAATGAAGTGAATGATTACACATAAATGCTTGACGGTGGAGCGGGATTCGAACCCACGACCGCAAGCTGAAGTTGCGACGCCCCAACCAACTGCGCTAAGCGGCCCGCCTAAGGAAGAGTTTAGGATAATGATTTGAATTTTTCTAAAGCATTTCAAGATTTAAAAGCGTTAAAGTATATCAGATTAGATTTGAATTTTAACTTAAATGATAACTTACTAAAATCTATTTGTTTAATATCGGATATGAAATAATTTCAAAACTATTTTGTCTTCAACATTATTAATGATCTTTAATGATTGAAATTAAATAACCAGGAGTGTCACTTAAAATAATTTGATTATTGAGGAGATGACTTGAACATTATGTTACCAAACAATGGCTCTGTGATACTTTTCGTGACAAAGAGTGTTAATTTTTTCTATCAAGGTTCTATTGTTTGAAGATTCTGATTGTTCTGACTTTTGTGATAAATTAACGAATTCTTGATGTGACTTGTTCATTTCTGGGGGCCTGTTCCATAACTAGAAATTTAATACTATTGGTAATTACTGCACAAGGCTATTGATATTTGAATGAGTTTGTATTGGGTTTCTGATTGCTGATGTAGCATTTTATCCACCCATGACTTTTAAAAACATAATACTGTACTGAAACGAATCAAAGTACTAACATAATACTGAGAACTGAGTTACTAAATCAAATACTGTTGAAAAATTGATGCCACTAAGTAGTTTTTATACGAATGATAAAGTTCTACATTTTGGAGGAACGGATTAGAATTGAATAAGTAACTTTCGAAGTTAGTGGAATTCATATTGGTTTCTACTTTTTAGGTGATGATTATTAAATTTACTATGATGTTTTCTCAGTTTCACTTCACAAGCAATCTGCGATAATATTTCTACTAATAAATAATAATTGGAAGACTGCAAGATGACCAAATAATTATTAGGCTCTAAGGCTCTGATGGGGAATGGCAAGTTGAATAAAGAGGTAAGTTATATTGACAACTGAATGAAATGTTTAGAGTAAATAATAGAATTTTATCAAGTACCTACAGTGTAGAGAGAATTGAAAGTGTTTTATTATTTGCCTAGAATTGGAGACTTGATTTGCCACGAATGAATTTTCCTGAACAGTAAATGCGTTTTCAAGAACGGTATTAAAATGGGAACTTTACCCATGTAAGTTGATTGAATCATGAATAATTATTGTGAGCTCAGAGTACACATTTTCTGTTGCAAACTATCAATATTGGTATTATTTCGTGATGTGGATAAGAACACATAGTTATTAATGAACTGCTTTTCGATTTATTTATAGGATACTACTTATTCAGTCTTTATAGACAGTTGTAGGCTATGTGTTGGGCTGTTCGCGGTCATGTAGCTAAATTAAAAAAAGGAGTTTTGTAGAGAAATAAGAAATTTCTACATGTTGCGTTAGTTATGTATTATTATCAAATGTTTATCAAATATTATCAAGTTTATAATAATTATCAAATGCTTATCATCTCCAGTATGTTTTATGGACTTGTATGCTGGGGAGGTACCGTACATAATATGTCCCAACGCTGTATCCTAGCATTGTTTTTCAAAAGTCCTTTATTCGTATAATAAACAGATCGCTTAGAACTGATCATTCTTGGCCTCTTTTTTCGACTCAAAGTACTCCCAATCAGAAATCTCTATATGTTTAAAGGGTTTAAAGCTTATTTTCATAAGGAGCTCAAATACCAATCTTACTCGTGATAAAAGATACGATTTCAGGCGATTACTGGTTTAAATTCCCCAATCTAGCTCAACTGTTTTTAAAATTATTTTTCTTTTAAAGCTCCTAATTTTTTTAATTTGATTTCACGAAAGCTCAACTGCTTGAAATCTTCAAATTCATTTCTTAGAAAATTGAAATCCCACCTCTTCACTTTAAGGGAATGCAATCTCACTTGTGATCTCACTTGTCTCCAAGTAGTGAAGATAGCTGTTTTCTTCTCTCTATTTTTTCTCTTTTTTAGTAATTTAACGTTTTTTAATAATGATTTTTTCTATCTTTTGTTCATTGTATTTTCTTCTTATTTGTCTTTATATTGTAAAGTTTGCAACACAGTATGTGAAATATTCTATTTAATTCGGGTTAATTTTGTTAATATACATAGGTCTCACTTCTGTGAGTGTGTTAAAAATTTATTTTGTGAAGTAAACTCCACTCGGGCCTATGCTTAGGGGTGTCCAAATTTATTTTTTCACACTAATTATAACCTGTTGGTATTATCTATTTCTATTAGGGTTTGTAGTTAAATAATTATCAAGTTTCAACCATATATGTAAATATTATTTCATTCAGTATATTATAATCTAATTATTGTTGGAGGAGATAAGCGTATGTTTGAATGTTTTATTGTATTTTACTATTGTTTTACTGTATTGTATTACTGTGTGTGTGAAATAAATTAATTTAGAATTTGAATTAATGTTTCGAAAGAGTCAATATCGTTGGAAAAACATTATGATTGTCAATAATTAACATATTACTCTCATTAGTGTTCTGTTTCTATTAGTGGCGGTACTTGTATTTATGTGTGAGTAATTCAAGAATACTTGTATTTGTGAAATTAGCCTGCAATATAGCCTAAATAAAAACTTTCCCTTGACCGCCAGGATATTTGACTCAGTATGAAATTATAACGGAAACATATAAGCTTCTAGGTTCTGTTGTGCGAGAACATAGTGCTTTGAATGAAATTGAACGAATAAGGAGGAATTAACATTTTTAAGAAGAATGTGAGTAACGTACATAATTTATTTTAGGTTCCTATTTTCGTGCAGCTCTTTTTGCTTGTTTTTTGACTTTCAATTTCATTCTGTTGCAAGCCAAAAATCACATATATTACTAGCAGTTTGCCTGTTTCAATTGAAACTAGGTTCAAATGTGACAACTTATTTACAAAATCAATTTAATAGTCTATTTCATTATCTGTCTCCTCCTTCTTCTATTTACTCTTCTCTGTCTCCTTTCCTTCTATTATTCTGTAATATCTCCTTCTATTATTACTAATTATATAGTCTCTCAGTTCGAAGATATCAAGGTTTAGTTTGAATGGACGAATTTTTGTCCAGACTTCGCCCTTATTACGAAAATGCTTCACATAAAATCCATTGTTAATATCCAAGCTTTTACTCATCTTACAATCTATTGTGTTGTTAATAATATTCTTTCTAATCAGTTGATGGGATTTTGTAAATTTACCGTAAATAAAGTGATTTTACCCACACAGCACAAAATATCCCTAGGATATCCTGACCAGTTCCCGTATGTCCCATAGAGATCCCAGGATATTGGAATATCCCTGGGATCTCCCAAGGATATTATATACTGAGACATGATATCCTGGGGAGATCCCAGGATATTATATACTGGGATGATATATCCCAGGGAGATCCCAGGATATAATATACTGGGATGACATATCCCAGGGAGATCCCAGGATATTATGTACTGGGATGATATATCCCAGGGAGATCCCAGAATATTATATACTGGGATGACATATCCCAGGGAGATCCCAGGATATTATGTACTGGGATGATATATCCCAGGGAGATCCCAGGATATTATGTACTGGGATGATATATCCCAGGGAGATCCCGGGATATTATATACTGGGATGATATATCCCAGGGAGATCCCAGGATATTATATACTGGGATGACATATCCCAGGGAGATCCCAGGATATTATATACTGGGATGACATATCCCAGGGAGATCCCAGGATATTATATACTGGGATGACATATCCCAGGGAGATCCCAGGATGTTATGTACTGGGATGACATATCCCAGGGGGATCCCAGGATATTATGTACTGGGATGACATATCCCAGGGGGATCCCAGGATATTATGTACTGGGATGATATATCCCAGGGAGATCCCAGGATATTATGTACTGGGATGACATATCCCAGGGAGATCCCAGGATATTATATACTGGGATGACATATCCCAGGGAGATCTCAGGATATTATGTACTAGGATGATATATCCCAGGGAGATTCCAGGACATTATGTACTGGGATGATATATCCCAGGGAGATTCCAGGATATTATATACTGGGATGACATATTCCAGGGAGATCCAAGGAAATTATATACTGGGATGATATATCCCAGGGAGATCCCAGGATATTCTATACTGGGATGATATATCCTAGGGAAATCCCAGGATATTATGTACTGGGATGATATATCCCAGGGAAATCCCAGGATATTATGTACTGGGATGATATATCCCAGGGAGATTCCAGGACATTATATACTGGGATGACATATTCCAGGGAGATCCCAGGATATTATGTACTGGGATGACACATACCAGGGAGATCCCAGGATATTATATTCATGAAAGCTGACTAGTTGGTATCAGAACTGGCATTGAGGATGTTACAATACTGCCTTCAAGCAATTTCACCACTTTCAATTAATGATTCTTCATGATTCATACATCAAGTGTATATTGAATTTAAATGACATTTATTATTGAAATGATTTTCTAGCAATAAAACTAATAAGATTTATTATTCACTCACTCACTGAGTCATTCACTCCCTCCCACTCTCTCTCTCACTCCCACCCACACTCCTATGCCCTATCACTCTCTCTCTCTCGACTGCTCTTTCTCATTCATAGATGCCTTACCATCCAACTCACTCAACCTTCACACTCATTCCTTCTTTCTTTCTCAGTCCCTCACTCTTTCTCATTCCTTTATACAAAATCCAACCCTGACAACCTTCCAGTTCACTGCCCAGTCGCACTTTCAACCTGTGTAAGGGAAAAACCCACTTTCTAATGAACTTCTACTGTCGGTGAACGGTGCTGTGGTTTGTTGGCCCCTGGGGCAAGATTTATACAGGCGTCCTCTCAGGCCTTAATTTCTAAATTGAGAAGTACCGGAGCTGTGACTTACTGCGGGGTCGGGGTGGTATGGAATACCCCCTTGCGAAACGGTGGTCCTGAGATCCCCCCTCCCCGGAAAATGTTGGAAAATTACACTTGAATTGGTGCATTTTAAACACATTTGGGCATGGCTAGTAGTGCACATATAATATTACATAATATAGAAAATAACGAGCTAGTTCAGATCTGGTTTAAAATAAATGAATTATCGACTAAGATAGCCGGAGCTCCGCTCCGGTGTGCTCTGGCTGAAATTAAGCCCTGCGTCCTCTCCTTCCACACAGTTTATCAACCTATCAACTATGTATTCACAATAATTATCATCTTCAGAACTGTAATTTTAAGGATGAGTCGAAAATTCATGAGAAAAATATAAATCAAAATTAAAGTCCGTGCAACCTTAGTCTGCTGTATACACTTATGGAGTAGGAGTAGTGGATTCCTAACTCCCTATTTTGAATCTTGCCCTCTAGCCAGTGCTGACGTCACGATGACTTAAAGACTTGAGAGACTACACTTCTTGTTCGAGACCGGAATCATACCCCCTGTTAAAAAATAAATCTGTGTTTAATCGAAGATCGAAGGGTTTATCAAGGATTATGAACTTGATAAATTATAAAAGTCAGAATCTCACCCCGAAAGTTACCCTCCTCATTAGACTACTGGGAATGTTACCCCCCGGAAAATTACTCACACTAGTCTACAGAAACTGTAATCCAGGAATCGCCCCCCCCCCCCCCCCCGGGTTATTTTAAAATAACAATAATAATTACTGCAGTAACCAACCCCAGTGCCTTTCGCATTGAACTTGACCTTAGTTTGCAACTTTCTTGTAGATATTTGTCTGCAATCTTTTAATGACAAAATACCTACAATCTCACCATTTTTTATTTAAGAACTTGAAATATTGGCGAAGTATGTATTGGAATGTACAATTTTTTTCAAAAATAAATAGAAAATAATTTATTCTCTAGTGAAAATTGATGTTGAAATTGTGATTTCTAGACATAACCTTTATTTGAAAATTTCTGTATTGAAATTTAGAAGAGTAAGCAGTTTTGGGCTGTAAAGCCTGTTGTTTCCTCTTCATTCTACTGCAATGTGATGGATGTTGTATATAGATGATAAATAAATAGATAAATACAGTAAATAAATAAATATACCATCTTTAAGTTCAGCCCCCCTACCATACAAACCCACAACAGGAGTTCATTCTAATAATTTAATAGTCAATTACAAATTTAAATTTTCAGTTAATTTTTATATTGATAGGTTTTCTTGAAAACTAGATCGCCTTATTACTTGCTTTTTGCAGCAAACCCCACGAACACTTTTAATGATATGGACCTACATTAATTAAGTGACATGTAACGAGACTGCCTTTGGTTGTGATAGGCCAACAATAGACAGTTGAATACCTTAGTGGAGAACGGAGGAAGAGTCTCTATTATGAGGCTCTTCAAACGCTAGATTTCCGATGAATGGGGGATTTGGGGGTACTCACGCAATAATTGTTTGAAAAGTTACAGTTCCCATAAAACAACGTTAAAAGAGTAATAATTATTGTTAGTTAAAAACAATCAGAGTAATAGTAGGAGATAATTAATACAGTAATACCGGTAGTATTAAGTAATAACTAGGTAATAACAATTATTCTGTGATCGTTGCTATAAAATCACATTTCAAGCGTTTGTAGACATGAATTGATCATTTCAACTCAATTTTATAGTAAATAAACTATATGTTATACCCTCTTTAACTATTGTTGCAGACCTAACAATGAAATAATTATTTATTTATTTTTTTAATGTCTGCTACTTTTGTCTAGCAAGTGTTACAACTCCGGAGTAAAAACGCTATTTGAAAAATGTGAAAACCATATTTAATTTCTTATGTCTACAATGCTTTTTTTCATTTTTTGCAATGATATTTCTTTAATATTTTGTATGAAAAATAAATGAATAAGATCATTTATATCAATACACAAGCTTTGAGCTCATTTTCATCACCTCACTTGCAATGAATATCAATTGAAACTATAATTATGAAGCCAATATCAATCCTTAGATTCGTTCTATAAGCACGAGTCCTCGCGGAATTTTCTGTTGCGCGAGTGATCCCGGGTTAATAATGTGCTCTGGCTCTGGACATGGTTGATTGGAATAGTGGACTATTTGGTCTAAACTTTGCTTCGTACGGTATAAAATGAACAAGTCAGTCCATTAATCAATCAATTTGTCTTACTGTCTTAGTAATATTGTTGCATTGATATTCAAGTTCTTTATTCCAGAAATAATTCATGTTTGTAGAAAGTGCAATAATTAATCATAGGCATACGCGACCAATAAATAAAACATACTGATAAGCGATAGAGCGGGACAGGATTTAGAATTCCGTCATTAACATGCCATTAACAAGGAATGTTAGACAAATTCTTTGTGAAAATCGTTTACAATATGTCATTATATTACATGCTAGACGACGTTATGGAGTTCATCCTGTTAATTGCAATCGCTCTACGTATGGAGAATGCCATAATCTGTACCATAATTACGCAATTTTCTAGCGAAATTTTTTGAGTGCCTACTTACGTATGTTACCTATGTCGGAGCCTGTTTGTATTTTTCTCTTAAATTTTCACTGTTCATTTGCTCACTCTATTTTATCTTTACATCTTTTCTTCCCTTTCATTATCCTTATTTTATTATCATATTTCTTTTGTCATTACACAGCCATTTTATCCCATAGATAGGATATTTTTTCTTTTATTTTATAAGCTTCTTTATTATTACTTATTTATTCAGAAACGTATTTATTATAAAACAGATATTATGTACCATATCACTTTGTAAAAGATTCTGTTGTACTGAATTTTTTGTTTTTGCGATAGGCTTTAGTCTGAAAACAATATTGTCAATAAACAATCTATCTTTCTATGTCCAACTTTTCTACCTCCGTAAATAAGACAGCAAGCTTTTAAAAAACTGAAAATCAGGATTTTCATCTCTTGCAGCATCTTCCTTCAATAATTCTAGACGCCGTTCCTCTACTTCAAAAGATCTTTGGATATCTGCACTCTGTTTATTTCATTTTTCATCCTTCACTGGACATACTAGACATATTGGAAGCAGGACTAGCAGGAAGCAATGACAAAAACACCGTCTTCCCTTAATTCATCTGTCATGACAGCAGGACTGGAAACATCATCGATCAATTCTTCAGAATCTTGTAGATTACCTTCACCACGGATAGGAACTACGTATTCCCTAATAAATGACTTGTAAAGTACTGCCATTTACCTCAGCTGCAGACTCACTTGTCTTACTGGCAATTTCTGTACTTGTTTTCTCAATGTATCATTCAAGTTTTTCCATGTATCTTTTGCTTCCTTCCCTGTAAACATAGAAATAAACTCCAACTTTGCCGATATGTAAACACTTTGACGCTCAGGAATCGACTAAAATTTCAAACAGAAACACTGCGTCTGAGCGAATAAAAATTTTTGCTTAGCGTTGACGCTCTGTCGCTTAGGTTCTGTATGGCCTGTAAACACAGAAATCAACGCGTTAGAAGTGATTTCTTGACGCTCTTTCGCTTACCGCTCAATGCTCACCGCTCACCTGCATGGCCGTACCCGCATGCTCAGGAACTACCGAACTATAAATATACAATACATTCAAATGTTGTGCTTATTATTTATTCATTTATTTATTGTAAGTACAAATGTTTATGTATTATGTACTAGGTCTATTACTTGTTTGATTATTCTATAGGACCCTGAGTATATTTATTTGTATTTATTTTATTTAGCATATGGCTTCTTCCACTGGTGGGGAGGCCTTCACGGGCAGTTCCACCTCATCTCCGACTCAGCCATGTTAAAAAAAACATATATAATAATTATCTATAGTTATTAGAGTTGAGGATCAACCGATGATTATTGAATATTAAGAGTGGGTTGTTCAGGATCGGTCAGAAACAAAATATCTCTACAGTCTCATGCCAACACGTTTCATCTTTATTTTAAGACTTCATCAGTTGAACCTTAACAATTCATGAACCACACAAAAAACTATTGGCTGAACAGAATCGAAAATAGGATACATAGATGAATAACTAATTTGAAAATCATATTGATACACTGAAATTACTGAAATATGAATAATTCATGTTTAGTGTAGCCTAATTCATTCTAATGAATGAACATAGAGACAAGAGTTATTCTTTTTTTTCTTATTCATTATTTCTTGTTGTCATGATTCTGCGAGCATGAAGTGAAGTGATAGCCGAGTGCCGTAGCAGGTATTTGTTCACTCAGAGATAAGCTACGAAACTCCTGGGCGCTCTTTGTAAGAGTGACCGATTGGATTGGCCAGCATAAAAGACTCTGTTCTCTGCTGTAAAATCACTTCCCGGTGGCTCGGAACTCACCTAAAACTGCAGGTCTAACTGATCAATCACCATAATCCAATTCATTACCCATGCACAGGTCTCAGACCTATGTGGAATGTGGGCTTCATCCTCCGAAAAAAGAATGATGGAAATAGCTGGTCTGGTAGGCTGAAATATAGACTGTATTTTTGTAGTATGTCAGAAGCCAAACGAAAAAACAGAGAAATATTGAGAGAGAGAGAGAGAGAGAGAGAGAGAGAGTGAGAGAGTCAGTGAGAGAATGAGAGGGAATGATAGAAAGTGCGAGAGAGATCAAAAGCGGATTGAAATGAGACAGAAGTACCTGTTTACCTGTAGCACGATTTCATAGTTTGTGCTTGTGGTAAGAGAGAAAAGTCAAACAAGTTTTCTGCAAAAGGCAAGCCTTCTATTTTTAGATACGGTACGATACGGTGCTAGCATGGATGAGGGAGCAAGATGGTTAGTCTATGGTGCTAGTCAACCGTGTTATAATGGACTGCAATAAATCAAAGAAGAAACCGACACATTTTTGGAAAAGAAGAATAAACTACAAAATTCTCAAGAAAACAGACCGATGCATGTATACGGTGACCATAATAAGCCCTAGACTAGACAGATACTGCAGGTTGGAGTTTGATGACTGGGAGTGAAACACGCGTATTCTTGAAATAAATATTCAATCATTGGAAGAAGTCTTTATATTTTAGACTCTATGAAAAATAATCACATACATTTTGAACTGGATAAATAAATGCAATATTTATAATTATTCAACAGCCAAATCAAAATCATTAGCCTAAATAATTGAAATACTTTTGTAGTGCACTACCCTGATTATAATTTCAATAAATAAATCAATAAACAGGGTATACTAACTAATACAACTAAAGATAAAAAACAGCCTACCTAATAATAATAAGTAACTAACCTATGTATTACCGATATCCTAACCCTTACTGTATACAACCTATGTTATGTCTATAAAATCTTAATTTATCAAAAACTACTTTTCTGATCAGGATCAAATGTTTGTATTATTGATATCAATCTCTTTTTTAGTTCTTGGCCTAGGCCATAAGTATTCAATAGATTAGAATTTTCTATCTTATTTCATATTTTATGTAGAGCTCATTTTCATGTATATTATATCTGTCTTATCTGGGTATAGGTATATTATCTAGGTAAATTATAACTTCTTCGGGGTAACTACGTCTTCTAAAATCCAAATAGGCCTACATATTCTGAGAAACACGCTAGTATTCAAAATGCATTGAGACGCATACTGTTACAAATCAATTCCGGTGGGATGGACCTGCCAAAATTAGTAGTCTCACTGATTCGAGCACTAGGTACTCTAATGGTCAAGCTCCTCTACAAAAGGCTCAAGCTCCTCTACAAAAATTCTCACTGTCTATATTTATCTATCTTGATTGACAGTCTGGTATTTCCAAAATGAGTAGCTTTCCAGCTTTGCTAAATCTGAAAATATCTCTGAATGCCATGAATTTTCTAAATACAATATTAACAATGAGCCTCCTGGAACCATGAGAATTATTGAAGAAACTATTACAGTGGAACGTTTTGTCGCTATTGACTACTAAAACCCAACATTATCGAAGCTGTAGACCTGTATTTGATACAAGATAAACCTATGTCAGGAAAACAAAATGTATTTATTTTCCTGAGAACACGATATTAACGGTAACATTGTAAATATTGTTTCAGATAATTAATTGGTTTTACTCATCGATCTGACTATCCTGTAATACAGCGTTCTGTAATGATCTGTGGGACCTGTAATATTTGACAATACAGTAATAATATTATTTTTATTTATTCAAATATTCATTTATTATCATCACATTATTTGACCATAGTCTGGGAATATCTCCCATTGCATTGGCGACTTGTCATTTCTAGGTCCAGTTCCTAGTAAATTATAATTATTATTATTTATAAAAAGATTACATAAAATCATATGGCAGTCAACATGGAGTAAAGAGCATTTCCCTTTCCGTTAAATTATTGAAAATAGAATTTATAATTTACTTTCAAAACAATAATGTTTTCAAGAATAATATGGTCACAAGTCACTTGAAGACCATTTTCACTTGAAGCAGTGGTGGATACAAGGGGGGGGAAAGGGAAATTTCCCTCCCCCCAGAAGAAGAGGAAGAAAAAGAAGAAGAAGAAGAAGAGGAAGGAAAAGAAGAAGGAAAAAAGAAGAAAAGAGGAGCGAATGGAAATGATATGAAAAAGTGGAAAAGAGATTACAATAAGTATAAGGATAGAAAAACAAGAAGTGGAAGGAGAAGAGAGATGAAAGTGAAAAAAGACGAAAAAAGGTAAAAAAAGATGAAAAATAAGGATAAAATAAAAAGTAGAAGAAAATGAGTTTTCAAAGTTGCTGACAAGGGAGAAAATTGAGACAGCAATGCCTGACCATCTGACCAACAATTAATTTTCTATTGAAAATATTATGTACTAAGGTACTTGGTCTGAAAATGATGCCAGTTCTGGAAGGTATTTCTGGATTACTATTCTCTGTTTTTCTGGCTGAGGACTACTGTGGCAAAAAAATTTGACTTGTTTTACTAGCACTGCTTTACATTCACTCAGATAATCACTCTAGAGCCTAGACCCTGAATCTTCAAAACATTGTTGGGAGATTTTGGCTGATTAAATAGTTTTTCAATTGCGAATAATGTATGTAATTTTTCTTGAAAATTTCATTTTTCATTAACAGTTTGTGCCAGTGGCGTAACTATGGAGAGGAATCAGGGGGACATCCCCCCACCCACTGAGACAAAGGTAATTTGGAATTTTAGCAGGCCACTGTGAGACAATTTTTGGAAAGAGTGAAAGAAGACGTGTTAAAAATGTGGTTTTGTAGGAGATTTACTTGAAAAACGTTTTTAAGGAGTACCCTCAATTTTATTGAAATAAATGTTGAAGTTGCCTACGGTACTGTACATTACTCTAATCAGGAGCAGTGAGGGATCAAATATAGAAAAGTGGAAGTTTAAAGTAAGGTCCGAATCTCCCATTGACAATGACACAAGAACTAAATAAACTTTACTTAGACACATTACGTGGGTTGAAGTGTTATGTTAGAAGAATTAATGCCTAGAATCACTTGAAATGTGGTTTTAGAGATTTTTTTTTTTTAATTTTCTCGGGGAGTACCCCGAACCCCAGTTTGATAATAAAAAGCAATGTATATTGTTTCAATTTATTTTTAAAGCGCTTCTAATGCAAATTACAAATTACCATTGTAATTATTATACCGAGAGTCTAACCCTCCCAGCAACATCGTTGGTGATATTCCCACTTAATGTTTATGTGAGATACAAACATTAAATAATTATGGGTTGAACTTAAATTTTTTGCTAAATTAATTATTATTCTATTTGCACTCAGAAATTATATGCTATTTAGACCCATTAGTTGAAGTTTTGGGTTGCTTGGCAATATAGGATTATGAATGCTTGACATTTCATCATGAATCATTTCGTATTAACAGTGATAATATTACCATATATCAGGGATTAAGTAAGATGGTTCGTCTATGATATTAAGTCATCAGGCGAATATTATATATTAAATAGGTGAACAATTAAATTTGGAAAGTTGGTTTAACTTCAATTGAAAATAACCTTAAATCGCTTCAAATTCACGATTTTAGGCCTTTTAAACACCCCGGGCCAACAACCCCCCCCCCCCCACCCCCACCCGGTTACCCATACCATAACAACACAGGTATTCCCCCCCGTCAATACTATTTATTGTGAAGTAGTATTATTATGCTATTCAGGGACGTATTGAAGGGAGTACCCAGGGTCTGATCGAACCCCCCCTTCCCACCTTGACGATAACTCAGAAGCACTAGAGATAATGTTCACTTTGAGGAGGTTGTCAAATTTCGGCCAAAAATTCGAACCTAAAACTGCTCAAGTTGCTGTTTCAAAGGGATTAATTTTACCCCAATTTCCACGTTTAATCATCTTCTTCTTTGATATCTAGCTCACCTGGAGGCAGTGCCGGATTTATAACTGGGCACACTAGGCACGTGCCTAGAGGCGGCAGGTGCTAGGGCGGCATCACCGGAACAAAAAATGTTCATGTTTTTAAAAACATTTTTTTAAATGCTGAACGTGTAGAAAAAATTAACAGATCAATTTAAATTAGTTGTGTTAAGCCTACCTAAAATATTGGATTTTTTTTAAACTTTATTTTTATTAGCACAGAGACTAATCATCATAACTTAACCAACAAAAAGGGATCTTATGTTTTGTTTATCGAAACATGTCGATAGAATGAAAAATTAAAATAAATTTAAAATGTTCTACAAGACTTAATAGAACAAGACTTGAAAAGTTCTAATAAAGACTTGCGTTTTTATGTTTTCTGAAATGAAGGAGTTTAGACTTCTACACAAACAGGTAGGTAACTTTGCAGTAGGCAACAGACAAACAAGTAAGATTCCAATGGGGAGCTGCCAATTTGATCCCTTTCAAGCAGCCTTGACTGTAGTATCCTTTTCAGTTGTTTAATTTTTTTCTTCAGTCTGTACAAACCAATAACAAAATCCACCATATTGTTTTTAGCTAGCTGGACCCCTCTCTTACAAGGTGATTTTGTACCTTGTTTATCGATAATGTTAAATTACCTTTTTAAGTGAATTCAATGAATTGCAGTGAAATTTTTATTAAGAATAAGTAGTATTTTACTTACTCTGTTAGCCGAACGTTTTCGAGTTGTTGAAACCCATCTTCAAGGCTACTACTACAACTACTACTTATTCTTAATAAAAATTTGACTGCAAGTCGTTTAATTCATTTAAAAAGTTAATATTTAACAAAGCAGTTCGTCATGGAACAAAAAATCCAGGAAGTTAAATTACCGTATATCGTGACCTGTTTTTTTCGTGACCCTTTTACAATTTTAAATGTTATACACATCTACAATATTACTATTATGTTCACACTGACATTTATGCAAACTTTTAGTACATGCCATTTTATATTATAAAAAGTTTTTGAAGCCAATAATTTTAAGTTTTGGAAAATTTTTATTTTTATTTTATGAACTTACTAAAATTTCCAAATTTTTGAAAAAATAAAACGTGGATTTTTATTAGATCATTATTCAAAGAAGGAATGAGAAAAATTACAACAGAGTTGGATAAAAACACAATTGTATTTTTAGCTCTTGGTTGTGAGGATGCGAGAGACTGTTGAATAGTAGCTATATAGGGACCCAAAAATGACCCCTGCTTCCCCTACCATTAATTAAACTGTAACAATTTTACTACTGTAGTAAAATGTAAGTTAACAATTTTTGACTTGAAAGGGCTGTCAAGTAAATAATAATAATAATATCGTGTGACCTGGCTGGCTCAGGTCTGGTGTCAGAGTTATCAGGTCGCACCTGAATAAGTTCAGGGCCTCTGACGTGACTTAACGACTGTTTTTTAGACTGTCAAGTGTGAAGTATTGATTGTAAGATAATTGAAGAAACCAGTTGAAGCCTAGGCCTAGTTGCGTACAACTTCACATTTCATTATTTGAACCAATTTATTATTTTAACAATTTATTGTTTTAGCCAATCCAGCTGATGAATTTCTTATTAAAATTCATTTGTTACTTACTTTTTCTAAGCTATGCGTATCTTTGAAGCAGCTTGCTATTCCCTACCGTTGAGGAATTGCCCTCTAACGGGAACCTTCTTTCATGCCAATCCTTGGTTCAACCCCCTCCCCCTTCTATGAGTTCAAACCTGTTCGGTGGGCGTTGATTTTGTGTTGGCATCTGGGCGCAGCGTGGCAGGTAGCATAATATTTTTTACATGCATTCGACTTCAACTAGTTAGTTAGAAGAGTCGTGAAGTAGTCAACTAGTTAGTTAGAAGAGTCATGAAGTCGTGAGTTGTGTTTAGACTGTCATGAACTGTGTTTAGAACTTTTATACAGCAACAAGTTTTCTTCAATTGCGAGCTCCACATTCATGGTAAGTACTTATTAAAGTAAATAATTTACAATAATTATTTTATTAATTGTAAAATTAAGTTGATACACTATTTAACTTATTATTGTTGTCTTTGGCAGCGTAAAATAGTCGTTTAGTATTGTGGATATTAAAATTTGGATATACTAGGATACTAGAATTTTTATACTGGATCTAAGTATACAGTACCAGTATATTATTGAGAAATACTTTTCCATGTGGATAGCCTGCAAGTTTCAGGGTAGTAGCGTATATTGTCAAATTACTACAAATGAGGTCCGCGCCTCAATCTAAGTTCTAATTCAATGCTAAAGAATCTCGTAAACGTTTCCAAGTCATTAATTGGTCTAATAATGCTATATAAATGTAGCCTTTGAAATCTAACAATAAATTCATGTCACAATAAAAATGATATCAATATGAAACGAATTAATAAAAAATAAGCAAGCCCTATTCCTTTTATAAGGAAAAGGGTAGAGCATATTTTGGAATTTTGTTGTTATTCCAATCAGTTTGAAATCCTTTTTCTATACGATTAAAATAATTACTCATATACTAATCGATTTATCAATTTGAAAATAGCCAATCAGGACTGTATTAAAAGAATATAATTTCCGTTCTTAAAATAAATTTGAATTCTTTAGTTTTTTATTAATTGACGTTTTTACTCCGCAGCAGTTACTAAACTTAATTTTCAAAACTATCTGAAATAAGATTCGATTATTTTCATGCGTATGAGAGACTCGGCCTCCCTCATCCGACCGAACCTAAGCAGAGCGCGCTTTGCGCGCCTAACCCTAGTTTGTTAGCCCAGTGTTGTCACGATTCATTCATTTGAAAAATGAAAAGTTTTGACAACTGCTGCAAAAATCCCAAAAAATGAACTTTTTGTTTAATAATCGGATATTATGTAATGCTGTGATGGCGCTGTTTGATGATTTGCTCCTCTGATCCGTTGAGCCCCTGGAGGTTCAGATATTACGATCAGCTAAAGTTTTAATAACATTGGGCCCATTTCAGGAATAATTGAACCCCTTTCTTAGTACCTAAGCGTCTAGGGCCCCAACTGAATATGTACACGAAATTTCAACTTTTTTGGCTGTGTAGTTTTTTAAATACGTTGATGAAGCAGTCAGCGGTATTTGGATAACAGTATGAGGCAAAAGTTTGGTAACCCCTTAATAATTCCTGAATTATTTTCCTTAATTAAAAAACTAATATTTACCAAAATTTTAAGAACTACCTCCATTTTACCTGATTTTAATGTCTTTGCTGTGTATGTAACCCAAATTAATGTCTTATATTTTGTGTATTTCTACACAGTGGCGTACCGATAATGGAGCGAGTGGAGCAGTGGCTCCAGGGCGCAAGGCTCTGAGGGCCGCACCGTTCTTGAGAGAAAATTGCCTTTTGCTTACAACAAATGTATAACTGTAATGTACTGTAAATTTTACTATATTCCGTTTTCCATTATATTACATACTATCCTCTATTCACCGAGAAAACTTTGACAACTTGTTCACATCTCAGCCGACTGCAGTAACACGTTCACAAGACATTCTTCAAAACAATATCCGAACAATATTACTATAGTTCTTTAAAACAATAGCCGAACAATATTACTAGTTGTTCTCTTAACAGTAGATCTAGCTCGTTAATTGAAATAGCAGCTTCTCGAGTTGAGCATTATTTAATTTTGAAGGGAATTTACAATATCCAAATTGAATATATTGTTCAATGACAAATTAAAATGGTATAACTTAGTCATAGTGGTAATAGTAGCAGCATACAACAAAAATGATTGGTAATGGAAAATTGTTAGTAATAGAACTATAATTAATGTTCTTGAATTAAGTCAAAATAAGTCAAGTTAGCAAATCGTTTGCACTGCTGTGAGCAGCCCAATCGGGTGGTTGAGTACGAGACTGATTTGTTTGGGTTTTTTTGGGGGGGGGGGGGGGCGCCATAGCCACTTATGCTCCAGGGCGCTTGAAACCTCGGTACGCCACTGTTTCTACAAATCTTCCCAATATGGTAGAAAAATATCAAAGTAGATATACCAAGATGAGTTTACCCAAGTTAGTTAGATATTTTATGATTAAACTCATGCTGTGCTGTATATTATTTTATAAAAAGAATAAACCAGGTATATTTCTCTCCTTTCTTAAGGCTGTTTTTGTCTTAAGGCTCTCAATGAGGCTGTTTTTGAGTGAAATATGAACAAAGTTATGAAGCGTCTTACATACTTTATCACATAAAGTGTTACTTTTTTTCAGAAGAAACAAGAAGCAGCACTGATCAGGTAATTGTGAGAGCCATATCGGGGCTCAGTTACAAACTGACTGCGCTGGCAAAAAATCAGGCCGAGATACTAGAGAAGTTGCAATCAATTGAAGAAAAGATCAGCCAGGAGGGTAAATGCACAGTTGAAGAAACTGAGAAAGATCGCTCTCTTATTGTTGAGGAGATTAAGCTAAGAGAAGACCTGCGAAGTCAATTTCCAATTGACACAAATGAGAATATGGAACAGATTGAAAGCAGAATAATTGAAGATCCTCTGTTCAAAGCAAGGATTGTAAGTAATCTAATTATTCTAAAATAATTAATATTTTCTATCAATCTTTATGCACACCTTGCTACACACATAAGAAGAGAAGTTGAAACAAAAATAATGGGTACCGGTAGGCATCTTGCTAATGCAATTTTTTTTATAGAGATGACATTTTGCTAAAACCGCTAAAAGTGCTAAAAACCAATACTTCAATTAATTTATCTATTTATTTCATAGCAATGAGAAGCTCAATAATTAAAAAGGCAGTTGAGACCAGAATCATAATTATTTATGTCCTTAGATTAGAGCCTTTCAATATATAAGAGCTTAAGAGCAAAGATTGTTTTTCACTCATGCAACGGAGTCGGCGTAGCCGAGTTGGCTTATCGCTGGTCTGATAAGCCAAAGGTCCTGGGTTCGATCCCAGTTGAGTACAATATATTTTTCTCGAGCCACTCCCGTGTTTCGGAGGACACGTTAAGCCGTAGGTCCCGGTTGCATATAAAAAAAGCAGTCGTTAAAAAAGCGGCGAGGTGGAACTACCCGTAAGGCTCTCCCCACCACGAAAAGCCATACGAATTTACTTTACTTTACTCATGCAACCCTCTGTGCCTGCTTCTTGGTTTATTTTAGCCTAATCATATGGAATACTAACTGTGAATAATATTTCACCAGCTTATTGCTTTTTCCAGAAAGCATCAGTAATCAGTAGAGTAAACAAACGTTAAAAAATATTAAATACGAGTAGGCCAGTGTGTGAGAATTGATAGCTAGATATACAGAAACTCTCCTCTATGATAACTGGGTATTCAATCTATTCAAGCTGGTAACACTTCAATGGATATTTTCACAGTATGGCACATGAACGAATTAAAGATTCTCATATCTTTCTTGAAGCAGTTAGCACTTATCACGCTGACGTATTAGTCAAATAGAAATGCGTTCGGCTCATCGGCTCCAAGGAAAATCTTTAATTCTTTCAAATACTGTGAAAAATCAGTAGGTCTAATATCGCTCTGATAATAATAATACTCTAATAACAATACGGTAATAATAATAATAATTAATAGTAAATACAGTGAATATCTTTCTAGTAAACTGATTTTATTAGATTTAACTGTATTTAATAGTGTACTGAACTGTATATTAATTTTTATTATAGGTGAAGGAGTTTTCCAAAATTGGAGGTAAAGACATTAAGGCGATTGTCTACAATCTTCTTCCTCAACTCCTGACGCACTCCCAGGCACAAGGCTATTCGTGGTGTGGAGCAAAGGGCAAAAAGGTTTTTGCGAGTCTCAATTGCACAACTCTTATTCAAGGTATATTTTTTACTAAACGATTTCAATTTATTAATTTCACGACTAACTTCAATTCTGTTGAATATCCCGTCACCTCAATCGTTATTACACCTGTATCATGATGATAGTTAAAAGACGAAAGCTTTACAGGATTGTAATTTCTATTCTGCAAGTTCCGTAACATAGTACCTGTATTTACAGTATAGTTGTATATCTGTCCTCAGGTGTTCAAGCCCCAGTCATTGTATTACTAGTGGCTCTGGGAACAGAGTAGATCTTGCGCAAATGAACTCACATCTAGTTTTCTTTTTAGCTGATTGAAGGTTTGAGGCACCGAGGTACCGCATAGGGTGTGTTGACATTTACGGCTTTCTACATATTTTATATTCCACATTTACAGATTGATGCAAGATTTCATGAAGATCGGTTCACTTGTTTGGCCGTAAATGCGTTACAGACGGAAAGATAAAAGCCAAAAACGGTCGACAGAGACCTCGCTTTGCATGTCATCCAGGTCTGAGCTATTTGAATTTTCAAGTAGGCTATTTAGTTCATCGGGAGGTTAGTTTGAAGCGATTGCAAGATTTGACCCAAACAAAAAAGCAAGTTGATAAAAATAACATAGTAGGCTACATTGATCGAGCTAGAAATATTTTTTATGTTAAAGCTTGCTCATTTCCATCTAATTCCAATTTGACTTCTCTGTAGCGTTGACCACTAACAAAAATCATTCCATCATTCCGATACATTATTTTATCGCATTTGAAAGAAAGATTAATGTTTGTAAAGAAAATTTTGAAGGTCTGTAAACAAAGCTTATCAGTTTTGTAGTTGTGCAACAGCAGGATATCATGACATTGCTCTGTAATCTTTGGTTTACAATGTTTATAATACCGTAGTTCTTTTCTTGTTTGTATTACAGACTGTGTTCGCTGCCGGATTCCGGAAGCTACGAACAACGAAATTGAGATACCTATAAAAAAATGGCTGTCAAAGGCTAAAGAAAGGCTGGAAAGACAGAGGTAAAAATCTTTTCCCAACACAGATATTATAGAAAAAATATAGTAAATAATATCGGTAGCTATTATGCTGAATTACAGAAGGGTTATATGTTTACCTTATTATGAGTCTACTACCCTGTAGTCCTATAGTAGTCTACTTGTGACATTATTAATTATTTGTACTCAAGGGCTATAAAAATAAGATACAATAGAGGGTTTATGTTGCATGAAATACTATGTAAAACGGATGTTCCGATCAAAAAAATGTATCTCAAAGGCAAAAGAAAGATTGATGAGGCAGAGTTAGAAATGTTATCCATACTATAACCTTGGGCCTACTATTAGAAGGGTATTATACAATCACTTATATCGTCTAGATCTTGGATCCAAGTATCATGGACAGAGATCTTAGATCTGTAGAAAGTAGCCTACGCTACCTAAGTTTCATTAAAGATTTCTTCTTCAACGTTTGATTCTCCATATCTTTCATCCAAATTGAGATCGGTCTATGATCCAAGTTTCAAGACAATACAGAATACTGTGTAACATTACCCTATAATAGTTGCCTTAAACAGCTATAAACTAGCTATTATAGAATAATCTTCAAATATCAGTATTTATTAATAATGCAAATTTACGGTACGGTACTGAAAGTTAAAAAATAAAAATAAAAAAGTTACAAAGTTAAAGAAAGGTACAAAACCTTTTGAAAAACACTGATCTTGAAAAAGCTGACAAACAAAGTAAGTTGCGCACTGCGCAGGGTAAAAATTCGCATTTCTGAATACATAACTCAGCTGACTGAACAGTATCCATTGTTGTTACATCTACTTATCGTATCTTAACTGAAAGTTTAGAAAAAATGTTATAGAAAGGATAGAGTGACCTATTTCCGGACGAGTGCAAACCCACTGCAGAAAACAGTAGTACCTACTCAGGTATCCCTATAACAATAATTTTAGCTTTAATTCCCTCTTACTATTTTCATTAAAAAAGACAATGTAATTCAAAAATGTTAATGGTAAAGTGAACCTTGAATGACAGATTTTTGTATTTTATCTTTTTTATTTTAAAAAGTAGTAAAATTGCAAGTACCGTACAATGTTCTTTATCAGTTCATGATCATTAAGCTTTTTGAATGCTCTTTAATACAGTGAATTTGCACAGGAGAAAAGTTTTAAGATATCCTCAGAAATTCAAGTTTTAATTGAGATATGATTTATATAATAGCAATCCCTGATTTTAAATTAATTTTTGGGGGAGATGCAAATGAGGAAATAGAAATTTTAAGCATTATTCACGCAAAATGGTTGATTATAAGAACTTCCTTTAGTGAACTACCACTGTAAAAGCTGAAGATTCACCAACCCGACTTAGAACAGCCCCACACCAACTTAGAACAAAATTTTCGTACAAAATATGTGTTTGGTATTTGTATAATATAATATAACACAAATATAATATTTTTGTACAAGATAGTATGTACAAAATTTGAGTGCAAAACTATTGAACCTGACTGTAACATTTTTAACAACTTGTATTTTGTCTCTGTTCCAGGAAAGAATGAAGATTAAGTAATTGAGTCAACATTGAATACTATACTTTGAATTTTAATCATTCATTCACATGATAATGTAAATCATTGAATATAATACATTATTTATTATACTGTACTTGGAGTGTATGATTTATCTTTTCCCTTTCGAAATTAATTGAATAAGTAATGCTAGCTTGTGAATAAGCAAATCTAGCAATGATTTAAATACCGTAATTATAATTATAACCATTTTCAATTCTTTATTACACGATTCTAAATGAATATGAATTACAAATAGTACAAATATAGTGTGGAAATACATAACTTTTGAAGGATTCAACTTCGTGAGTTGATATGAATTATTGATAATTAGATATTTGCAATTATCATGTAATTAAATCTCCAATATAAGTTTCAAATTTATTAGTAATTCGTAACTTTATTATAAATATAGTTAAGTTTTTAATTTTATAAGTTTATATATTAATTATTCTAACTAATTTGTAGATCCAATAAATCCTTCAAAATAATGAGAATTGTTGAGTCAAGCTCACATATCTAAGAAAATGATTGATAATAAAAACTTTTCTTATTGCAAAGTAAGTCCTGGATTATTCTCATGATATCCTATACATATCCTGAGTATCTCCACAGTAAGATTTGAATAATCATTTACTTCTTATTCCTGTGGGTTCCATAGAATGGTGTGAAATATTCTAAGAAAATTCTGGAGATATCTTCCAGGGATGCTTCATCCACAGGATATTCCATATGTAACCCCAGAATCTCCACAATGGGATCTGGCTGGACATTGGATTATCCATAGGATATTCCTGGAAGCTCAAGGGGAAAAGTGGGACCTTCTCCTCCAATGGGATGTCCTAGTATGTACATGATGGGATTTGAATGCACATTGGCATTCCCAAGGATATCCCCAGCAGTTCTAGGGAACACATTGTTATATTGTGTAATATCCTAAAGATATCTACCAGAATATCCTAGATAAACCCCAGGGATATGTTGATTTCCTCCATGGGATTTGGGTGGACATTCAGTTATACCTATGATATCCCTGAGGTTTATTTAGTATATAAAATTGAATGTCCTGAGGATATTCTGTCTGGGATATTCCTGGGAACTCAAAGTGGGATATTCTAGGAATATTCTGAGGATATCCACAAGAAAATCCTGTGGTGGAATATTTCATCCCCAGGATATCCTATGCATATCCCCTGGATATATTTAGGATATAATGGGATGTACTGAGGATATTCTGTCTGGGATATCCCTGGGAACTGAAAGTGGGATATTCTGAGGATATCCACAAGAAAATCCTGTGGTGGGATATTTCATCCCCAGGATATCCTATGCATATCCCCTGGATATATTTAGGATATAATGGGATGTACTGAGGATATTCTAGGAATATTCTGAGGATATCCACTAGAAAATCCTGAGGTGGGATATTTCATCCCCAGGACATCCTATGCATATCCCCTGGATATTCTTCGTGGGATTTGGGTGGACATTCAGTTATCCCTGGGATATCCCTGGGATTTATTTAGGATATAATGGGATGTCCTGAGGATATTCTGTCTGGGATATCCCTGGGAACTCAAAGTGGGATAATCTAGGAATATTCTGAGGATATCCACTAGAAAATCCTGTGGTGGGATATTTCATCCCCAGGACATCCTATGCATATCCCCTGGATATCCTTCATGGGATTTGGGCGGACATTCAGTTATCCCTAGGATATCCCTGGGATTTATTTAGGATATGATGGGATGTCCTGAGGATATTCTGTGTGGGATATCCCTGGGAACTCAAAGTGGGATATTCTAGGAATATTCTTAGGATATCCACTAGAAAATCCCGTGGTGGGATATTTCATCCCCAGGACATCCTATGCATATCCCCTGGATATCCTTTGCGGGATTTGGGCGGACATTCAGTTATCCCTGCGATATCCCTGGGATTTACTTAGGATATAATGGGATGTCCTGAGGATATTCTCAATATTCTTGTGGGATATTCTAGGGATATCTTGAGGATGTTCTTGTGCTGTGTGGGTATCTTTTATCTTTATATTACCTCCTCCTTCTCAACCCTACACTTTCTCTTCCAACTCGTCTTCTTCTCCTCATCACTATGCACTATGCACCTAGTTTATTTTTTGTCACATGAGCGCTAGAGTTTCATCAAAGGAGAACAACATTGAAACTTTCATTTATATATGACATACAACTATGTGTTAATGGTTAACAACAAGTATTATTAATCCCATCTTAAGGTCAATATTGAAAGAAAAATCTATTTAGAAGTTATTACATAGTTTGAAGATTCTATAGAGGACTGCTGTGAATAATTGGACTGTTGGATCAGTCGAAAACAACATTATTGTCCATAAAAAATATAAAATAGATTTTTTTTCCAAACATGGATCATAGGAAGAATAAAAGGACCTCCAACTGAAGTCGACCTGCAATCATACAAGCAATCGGATACTATCATCAGCAATATTTCTATGTCCATGCTCACATTCCTTTGCATTCGAAGGAGGCTTTCTCTGCGCTGTCCCTGAGTTTTCAACAATAATCTCCCACATATCTAGGCAACACCTTGTGGGAAACCATCGCTGGATTTGGGAAATCTGCTGCACAGAGCTGCTTTAAATTTATTCTTATTTCTTCCATCAGCAGGCACATACACGGTGATGTTGGGAGTCCACAGAGTGTGCGCACTGATCACATCTCGCCAAACATCACTTCTATATTCCAAACCATAGCTCTCATTGAAAGCTACGCACTAGAAGAGACAAAGAACTTGATCTCTGATCATTGCTGAGGGGTACAAAGTGAGTATGAAAAAGCATATAGTCGAGCTCCAGAGTTGTTGAATTGGGGCTGAAAAGGGGATGAATAGAGAACTGCAGCATGGGAAATCGTCTGTATCTGCAAAGTATCAATCTTGAAGTGATTTTTGTTCACAAATGTGAATTGTTGACCCTCATCCTCAGTTTTTCTCAAAAATGTTTTCAATAGTGGCTGCATTTGATTAAGATGCGGTCCAACATTGACCATCTTTAAGCCACTCCAGTCCAAACATTGACTGTCTTATTTCTTTCCTAACCCCCCCCCCCTCTCAAAGTGGTGGTCGCATATAAGATGCTATGTCAAACAATGACATTATGAATTATAAGCCACCTTATAGCTCTCTGTCACCAGAGGCTGCATTTAAGATGCAAATAAAACATCATTTTCTTTTTATAACATGGGCTGCATTTAAGATGCTGACTTAACAATAGTCAGTTTAATTTGTCACCTGCAACCCCTATCCCAGAAGAATACATCAAAATGATGCAAAACACTATTCCCCCCCCCCCCTTTGAAACCTCCTCACATTGGTGAACGCATATAAGATGCCATGTCTAACAATGACATGAATGATATGCCACCTAAAAATCCTCTCCCAGCAGAGGCTACATTTAAGATGCAAATAAAACATTATTTTATTATTATAACATGAGCTGCATTTAAGATGCTGACTTAACAATAGTCTGTTTAATTTGTCACCTAAACCCCTTTTCCTAGTGGTGGTCGCATATAAGATGCTTGGTCCAACAATGACATTATGAATATTATATGCCACCCAAAAACCCTCTGTTATTAGAGGCTGCATTTACGATGCTGACTTGATAAAAGTCTGATTTATTTGTTACCTGTAACCTCTATCCCAGTATTATGCAAAAATCTATTTAAGATTGATAGTTAGCAGAGATACAGACGATTTTCAATCGGCGTTATCCAAAACGTACCCTCCCTTAATCAATTCTTCGAGCACCCTGGTCCTTTACAATGTACGTTTTCATAAACGTTGGACACTCCAGCAATGATCAGAGATGAAGTTATTTATCTCTTTCAGTGCATAGCTTTCAATGAGAGCTACGGCTTGGAATATAGAAGTGATGTTTGGTGAGATGTGATCAGTGCGCACACTCTGTGGACTCCCAACATCACCATGTATGTGCCTGCTGATGGAAGAAATAAGAATAAATTTAAAGCAGCTCCGTGCAGCAGATTTCCCTAATCCAGCGATGATTCCCCACAAGGTGTTGTCTAGTTATGTGGGTGATTATTGTTGAAAACTCAGGGACAGCGCAGAGAAAGCCTCCTTTGAATGCTAATGCATGAACATAGAAATAATGCTGATGATACAGTATCCGATTGCTTGACGATTGCAGGTCGACTTCAATTAGAGGTCCTTTCATTCTCCCTATCCCCTCTAGATACTTGTTTGAAAATAAAAAATCTATTTTCTATTTTTTTTTTTTTAATCTATTCAAAAGCTACTGTATAGTGTAAAGATTCTATAGAGGACTGTGAAGAGTTGAACTGTTGGATCAGTCGACAAGGGATGCACATTATTGTATGTCCCAGAATATCTTATAATATATAAATGAAAGTTTCAATGTTGTTCTCCTTTGACAAAACTCTAGCACTCTGTGACAAAAAATGGACTGGGTGCATTATAGTTATGCGGGTGAAAAAGAAGAAGAAGAAAAGGAAGAAGGCAAAAAAGAAGAGGAAGAAGAAAGAAGGGGGAGTAAAGACAAAAGAAAGAACGGAAGAAGGGGAAGATGGATAAGAAAAATATCCTTTTAAATTGATTTTGTTAATAAGTTGAGCCACATCAAGAAATCCAAATTCAATTGAATCGGGCAACCTGCTAGTAATATATATAAGTGGTTACAACTGAGAGAAATTGTTCAAAAAGCCAGCAAATAATAATATATAGTGGAACACAAGGCTTGAAGGCTATGCGAGGGTTTTTGGTCATAGTTTTTTTCAAAGTTTCTTGTATTGGATACTATTAGAGCTTTGAAATGATATCTATTGCTGTGAGGAATTTTTTTTCCTCAATTATTTTGTGAAATATGGGGGTTTAAAGTTGAGTATTTTCTGTTTTAGGGGAAATGGATTTTACCTAAGAGTGATTTTAAAATTTTGATAAATGTTCTTCAACTAAAAGACGCCTTGAGAAATGAAATGACATAATTTTTACTCTGATGATTAAATTTGTATTTTTAAAAGAAGTATTTATTTTAAATCTGTAGAAATTTCAGTTTTTCAATAATTTACTTTAAAAAACTATTTGTTAGAGTGAAATAAAAATTAACTTATGTAATTCTATTCCTCAATACTGTAAGACTTCTAGTTATAGAAAATTTATCAAAATTTTAGAACCACTCGTAGGTGAAATCCATTTCCCCCTAAAACCGTAAAAAATCAACTTTAAACCCCAATATTTCACAGAATAATTGAAGGAAAAATGTTTTCCTCACAGCAATAGATATCATTTCAAAGCCCTAATAATACCCAATGCAAGAAACTTTGAAAAAAATCATGATCAAAAACCCTGCGCACAGCCTTAATAGATTGCAGAGATCAACGCCCAAGGCCTCTAGCCCAACACTATTCAGAGATAAATTAATAATGTAAAATAAATTTAAGTAGTAGGCTACTCATGTTATGTTTCTGAAGGGACGGATTCAAAGATCCAAAGATTCAAAGATCCTCACACGTCAACTGAAGCTTATTGTGTGTCTATGTGTGTGTCTATGTGTGCTTATTGTATGCTTATTATGTGTAGGCTACTCATATTTTTCATACAATTTTTTTTCTCTTTATCCAATCAATAACTTCTGAATCACTAAGTGAACTCTCGTTAACATGTTTAGAAAGCTGAGAATTCTTGACCTATTAAATTTTAACACGGTATTAGGAATATTTTTTAAATGGCGAAGAAAATGATAATAATAATCATAGGAGAGCATTAATGGTATATTTTTAGTCCTTATTGTTTCTACTCCTACATTTTTGTACTATTATTATTCTATGTTTCCTCCAAGTGTTTTAATTCTATTATTCATTTTTTTTATTACATCAATTCATGGCATCTTTGTTGGATCCTATGATGCTCCTGTATGTGGACATAATTTCACAATTAAATTATTTGTATACAGTATTATCTTTTCTGCAGATATTTTTTGTAACATTTTATTTCTTGTACATGATAGTTAAGTTGAACTGAGTATTTTTTCTTTGTAACTTCTTGGTTTCTCACCTAATAATTGATAGTTTTATAATTATTATTATTTTTAATTTTTTTCCTGTGTATTGTTTTTTTTTTTGCTTGTTTGTATTTGCAGAAATAAAGATTATTATTACTGACAGCTCTGTGTTAGATTAATTTCAAAACTGGGGGAAAAAAATGGCAATTTTCTATTTGCATTGAAGCCCTAAATTCTTCAATAGATGGACTAGTCATCTGAAGTTACAGTGAAGAAAAAGTGTAGTTTTTCATGAAATGTGTAAGATATTTTATGTATTCAATTTTTAAAAAATGCAGTCACTCTCCAGAACTTTCAAATTGAATGGTATTCTGTTTAATTGATTTGTAGAGGATTTTACTTATATGAGGGTAGAAATTATTATTCTAATTTAATAATTAGCTACTGATTACCGAATCAAAATATATAATAAATAATAATAAGCGTGTAGCTTTTATTAGTGCAGAGACCCTTACGGGGAACTTGGTGGGCCTACTGTTTTAGGTGGGTTCTGAAACACCGGCTAATAAAGCTTAAAACATCTATAGTATAAAATTAGGGTGGAGGTCTAATGTAACAATTAACTCCCAAATGCAATACTCTTAAATCATAAACCGAAGCAAACAAGAAAAACAAAAATTCAATTATTGACTGTGTTTTGGCGAATCGAGTGAGATAAGATTGTGTTCCGAATTTTTCGTTCCAAATGCATGCAGAATAGAAATTCTTACCACTAAGATGAAAAATCATTTAATTGTGAAAACCCCAAATATTGATGTGAAACTAAACTCATAAATTTATTGGATAGGATAGAACTAGAAATGATTGAGCATGAGTGAACTATTCATTTCCTCTGTGAGACCTAGATTGCATGTACCTGATTAGACAGTATTTGACTTGTATTGTGTGTATGTATGTACATGTACAGTAGGCTGTGTATATCTTTTATAATTATATTTTGTTCAATTGTATTGAGCCCTGATATTGCATCACCTTATCGAGGTTACTATTTTCTTATTTTAACAATCTATTAATTTGAATGGTGCTACTTCAAAATTATTTAACTAGTCAAAGTCATTATGTTTCATTAGAGTTTTTTGACGACTTAATTCACCCTAATTTATCGGAATAATCGATTAAGAATAATAATGATTACAAGCAAATGAGTACTAGATTCATTTGTATATTGCTTTTCAAACTAACCATGTGTATGAAACTTTTTTAATTTTATTTTAGAATTGTGTTATTTATTTAAATACTTTCCAGTCTATTATTAAGCATTAGAAACATTTTCAAATTATCGAAACAAAGTTCATAATAATTATAATTAACATTATTTTACTGTATTTTTGTTTGCAGAGAAAATGGATGTGGTCTAAATAAAGGAATGTAAATGAGATTATATTAATTAAATACTTATTAAATACATAAAACGATGTGAATTTTGATTGATTAGAATTTTTGGATTCCTAAATGTGTGCAATTTTAATTTAAGACATACGAGGGAGGAGAGATAATCAATTTTTTTAATAGTAATATGAAGCAAAGGGAAGATAATAGGCACTTAATAGGAGTATTTCCAATTCTAGCAAGGGTTCAAGCCGTCTCACTGGGGTAGAATAAAATAATGTATTAATCAGAGATCGCCTAGATTCAGATCAATGGCTGGTGTGGTGTGTGTAAGAGGAAAGCACTTAAAAAGATCAAGGGAGCTCAATTAATTATTTTCTACTTTTCTGTTTGAAGCATTAAAATCCGTCAGTTTCGAACTCTTTCTAAACAATGTGTCAATTCTATTTTGTAAATTTATCACCGAACTGGAGGCTAATGGTAATTTGATATAAGTATTATAATTAAGAAAAGTATTCTAATATTAGTTTATTGACACGCCATGGTGAAATTTGTCTCAGAAAAAACGATGCAAGGGAAATCTATGTAGGAAATTAAGTCTAGAAGTTGCCCTACCCAGAAGTAGAACCGATAGTGGATATTTCCACTCCTCTTTTTCAGAGTACTCTATAACAATTCGAGTCTAGGATTGATTTACTCAAACCAAATAATAATTTTAGGAGGGATTTGAAGGTGATGAATCTTTGAGATTTTTGTGAGGATGGCTGTTATTCTTAATGGGGTTACTTATATTCCATACATACATTTAAATTAAGTAGAAATAATTAATGTTATGATCAGCACTTCTCTATTTTTTTTCTGTTGGTTTCTATTTAAATTGATATTGTAATTTCCAATAATTATTCAATTTTATAACTGTCTTTCTTCTATCGTGAAAATCTTTTTCTATTGTGTATGATGCCCACATGAATCTAGAGACTTGCGCGTGGGTAATGAGGTGAATGATGAGAAATATACATGACTGAATGAGACTCGAACCGAAGGTTGCAGAAAACGAAGCCAGCCAGAGCCTTATCTTATCTTAGACAAGCGCGCCAACCAATTATTGTGCTACCAAAGCCGCCTAATTTCCATTTACAATTTCACTTCAATCAGTTTCTATCTATTTTATACCTCAAATTTTATTTCGTATTTCAATAATAGCTGTAACAACTCTCACTTTGGGACTACTTTCTGTAGACTACTAATACGTTTTTGTCTTGAAGGTCTTCAAAATGATCGTACATTGTGGTTCAATTGTTTTTTCCGTAATTGGGCTATTAATTATTCAAATACTCATCAGCTCTTTTCATATTTCTAGTAACTACATTTTATTGCATCTCACCGTTCGTGTCATAAGGGCAATAATGGGTTTATCCTGGTGCTCTCACATGATTATTGTCATTTCAATAAATAAATAATGCTCATGAAATTTATCTCCCTGTTGAATCTGGTTCTGTTTGATTAAATTTTTTGAGCTCTGAACAATTGAAAAGTATAATTATTTATTGAAACAGGGAACTAACGAAAAAACATGCATTGCAACTGCACGGTTATTGATCTCACTGAAACATGGCTACATGATATATAACTGGAATTCAGTTTTGTGAAATAATTGCTATATTCATAAACAAAAAAATGTTGTATCGTTAGCGATGTATAGGGAATATTTCAGTAATTAGTTACTCAATTTTTCCCCTACTCGGAGTGCAGTTCACTTACAGTAAAATTGAATATAATAATTTCCATTTTATTATTAATGTGATGCAGTTTGGACCAGTTTCATGAACTATTTTATCGCGATTTATTTGACATTTTGTGAAGGAAAGTTTTATGAACTATTTTTCTCGAGGAATTTAAGGACTACTTGATTTTCATATTTGAAAGTGACGGTACAAATTGGTATTGAGATAATAAGTTAATAGAATTGTTTTATTTCTCAAAGCAACTAGGTTTGAAATATTTCAAAAATTTTGTGAATTCATCAGGAAAAATGATTGCCCTTTCTTAATCAATTGAAAGTTAAAAGTTATAGTTTAGTGTGAGGTAGATGCTTTGGAGTTGATGATTTGTTGAATGAAACGGCCGAAATTGGATTGCATATTAGGCTGGTAATATTATTATTTTTTCTATTGCGGATGATGCCCACATGAATCTGGGGACTTGTGCGTGGGTAATGAGGTGAATGGGTTAATGATGAGAAACATCCATGGATGAATGAGATTCGAACCCAAGGCTGCAGGAAACAAAGCCAGCCAGAGCCCATTATCTTATCACAGACAAGCGCTCCAGCCAACTGTGCTACCAGAGCCGCCAAATATGTTACAGAATATTAAAATTGGATTCCTTTACTGTTATTAAGGAATATGGTATTCCGATAAAAATGGTGATTATTCCAGTTTGGAGAAAAAAATTTGATATCAAGTAACAAGATAATTTCTTTATGTCCTATAATTACTTTCTAGACGGAAATGTATTGCAGATTTTACTATTATCTCAGAGAATGTTAGCAATTTTTAGTAATTCAAAAATAATGTGAAATTGGGGACAATGTAAAATGGCGTAGTGTTCTTTGTTTAGAATAACAAGAAATGAAACTAGGCTATAGTTATTTCAAATTGAACCGTGTTATTTATTTAAAAAGAAAAGTTTGAAAATGAATAAAAGCACATACCACCCAATTACAAATCCAATAATTACACATGACCTCCAGGATAAACATATAATATAATTATGTTCAATATCCTGGATCTCATAAATAATCAACAAAATTGTCGCGAGTAAAGAGCATGTTTTACAATTGTTTTTAATTCGACTATTATTATTTTATTTGAATATCAGAGTGAAATTGTGAATATTATTTGTAGATGGTCTTTTTATTTTTAAAATACTGTTCAATTTTCAATAGTTCGTTGCAGAAACGTTTTTATTATATTTATAGGGTAAATCCTCTATTATTTGAATATCAGAGTGAAATTTTGAATATTTTATGTAAATTGTCTTTTCATTTTAAAACAACTGTTCAATTTTCAATAGTTCAAGAACAAAGCTATGTAGTAGAAAATTATTTTTATATTTATACGGTAAATTCTCTATTATTAGTGTATTACTTGGGATGATAAGCAGCTAACATTGGGAAATTCTGGCCTTGATATCAGATGTAACTATAATTAAATTAAAATTTGATTCGATTATTGATTCCAAAAACTAATGTTTCATTTTATAGAGGCTATAAAAATTGAAATTTGAATTTTGTTCTGTAGATTTTTCAAAAAATAAGTTTATAAGGTTATTTTGAATACAATATTGAGAATTTACTTAATTTTGGACAATGGAAATTTCATCTGAATTGCAGTTTTAAATATTGCAAGAATTAATGTAATTGATGATTTTGATAATTAAAAAAAAAGAGGTCCAGGTGATATACCTTTATTTTATTTTTTAAATTGTTAAATTAACTAGTTGAACGATAATTGTATCACGTATGAGGAATTTATAATTTGTATTTTGTATCATTGAAATTTAATAATTACCGATGACAATTCCACAAGGGAGTCTCTCCCCACTCCCCACTCCCCACCGACGCCATTTGACACGCGGGCGAAAATGTGATAGATGAGATTGGTGATGAAGATTATCATAAGATCAGATTGTCATAAGATTATTATAAATGCGACAGCAATTAAGAATTTCAACCCCCTATAAATAACGCTTATCCCGAGGGCCTTTCTGAATTGTTGGAGATGGGGAAATTCTGAACATTCAGTAGAAGCTCAGAAATCTTGTAAGAAAAACTTAAAGAAGTTTGAAACTAATCAAAACACCTAGTTCGGTACAGAGACGAAAAAATGCATTGGTTCAATGGTTTGAAATCAGTCATGGATTCAACAAAAAATTTTGAGTTTCATTGCAAACTAAATTCCAAATTCAAGTTTAAAATGCGAAGCAATCTTTGAAAAAATTCAGTGCAGTGCAGTACAGCTCCTTAATATAAGGCAAATATTGATATAATACAATATAATCACCTTTGAATTCAGATTCAATTATTACTTGGGACTTTCTTTTGCGTTCATGTAATGGTTTGAAATAATAGAAAAGTGAGTTTATCCACGTTCTAATTTTGTGTTATAATAACGGGTGTTTATAAAATGATATCGGATTTTCGAAGCTTCATAGTATTCATTACATACTACTTACAATCAAAATATCACATCAAATGAAAGATAAATATTTTTGTTATTTAGCTCCTGTTGGTACGCAATTGCAACGAGACTCTCATAAATTTAATGCTTTGTTTGTGCTATATCTCGGCGAAAAGTTTATGTGAGTGCACTAAAACTTTGGCTATTTCCTCAATTGGTAGAGGATGAATAACAGAATTACATTTGGCAGCATTATGATACACCATAATATGATGACTTGTGAGTTGTACTGTATGAGTTGCACTTTTTGTTTTGTTGTATTAATTTGAATTGTAAGTTGTATGTAATAAACACTACAAAGCGTAAAAACTCCGATATTTTTTACAAACACCCGGTACTTAGCTATCGAAACGATAAAATAATAATTCATCAATATTTTGTGACTTTAAAAAATATAAATTGCATTTTGATTAACACTATGGTAAATTGAATGAGCAATTCTGAAGAGGGGGAATTTAAATATACTTTTAGAGTCATAGAGTGTCAGCTGTGTCTATCTGAAAGAAACATTAATTTACCAAGCCAATTGAGGTAATGATTGAGTTTGAGCAACCTGTTGTTTGGGGGGGGGGGGGGGGCAGATGGTAGACGCCGGCAGATGTAGGGTTGGCATGAAGTACCGGTATAGGCGTGGTAGGCGTTGGTCCGGCGTGGCCCCTACTGTGTTTTGGCTCATGTTCGGGGCCTGTTCTGAAATAAACATTAATCTCAGCATCAATTTTGTCAAGTACCAAATAGCTAATACAATAATCAAAACAGTAATAAAAATAGCCAATAGAAGTAACAAAGTTAACGATTCCATTAATTTTCAACATCTCAACAGATAAGGTTGGGATGGACTGCTCTGTTTGAAGCCCAGAGAAATTTATGAAGCAAAATAAATTTATAAATAATCTGAAATTTATAAATACTCTGAAATTATAAGTTTTTATATATAGCACAAGTTTTAATAGTAGCACAATTTATTCCAACAGGTCCCAGTCAGTTACTTGATAAGTGAATAATGATAATGATGCCATCAACACACATATTATAAAACACAAGAGACTATAGTTTAGACTGTCACATCGTTTTCAATCTCAACCAAACTAGAACTGAAATATAATACAGAGTAGCTCTATACATACTCTCTTCAAACAAATCCTAATTGTTCATAGATTGAGAGCCTCCCGTGCACTAGAAGAAGGCTCCCTGTCTAAAACCAATAATATTCTTCTGAGGAGAGTATAATTAAGCTACTACAATATATTTTGGTTTCAGTTTGGAAAAAGAAGTGACAGCTGAAACTATAGTACATCGTATGTAAATCAATCAAGTGGATATATCAACATCATGGATACCCAACACATTATCCAACACTGCCTCCAATTCCAAGATGATAATTAAATTGTCAATGAGTAAGAATATGTATAGAATTATGAAAATGAAAATTCAAACACTGTTAATATGATGTAGACGTACTGTTCAAAATAAAATGAATTACTGAATTAAAAACAGAAATAAATTTCTTAGTGACACATCACAGATAAAGCTGGTCTCACATTGGAGGCGATCATGGTTCGATTTCGGTTACACATGAGGCTTTTTAAACATTACAATCCAGCCGATACAATACAATCTGAATCCTATCTGCATCAGCAAATCTATTGCATCAGAAGGCTTATGGTGCTTAAAGAGCCTCAGGGACGATTAAAAGTCGCTCATAGTAGCTTCTAATATGAGACCAGCTCAAGACCTTGATACAGAAAGATGATTCAAAATTAATGCTTACTTTGACTCTTAAGAGCACGGGGCCGTGCTTTCCCCACCCCCTTATTTATAATGGTGAGGAAGCAGATCGCCGTTGCCTCCTCGCAGCTCTCACCGCCCACATTATGCCGCCGCCCACAGGTAAATCCATGTATCCAATATTTATTGGCACATGGGGCGGCGACGGTGGGGGTGAACCTTGCTGAGGTGGCGATGGTGGTGGTGGTGGCGATGGTGGTGGTGGTGGAGTCACCTGCCTCGGCTCAGGGGCCGAGGCTGACCTCCTCCACCTTGGGGCCGGACGCACCCACATCACGCCTGGCGCCCTGGGTAGGTCTTGATGACCTATCTCCAGGGGCTGGCAGGGTGGTGGCCCCTGTTGTTGCTGCTGTTGTTGTTGTTGCTGCTGTTGTAGTTGTTGCTGTTGCAGCTGTAGTTGTTGCTGTTGCTGTTGTTGCTGCTGTTGTTGTTGTTGCTGTTGTTGCAGCTGTAGTTGTTGCTGTTGTTGTTGTTGTTGCTGTTGTAGTTGTTGCTGTTGTTGCAGCTGTAGTTGTTGCTGTTGTTGCTGTTGCTGCTGTTGTTGTTGTTGCTGTCGTTGCAGCTGTAGTTGTTGCTGTTGTTGTTGCTGCTGTTGTTGTTGCTGATGTTGTTGATGAAACTGTAGTTGTTGCTGCTGTTGTTGTTGTTGCTGTAGTTGCTGCTGTTGCAGCTGTAGTTGTTGCTGTTGTTGTTGTTGCTGTTGTTGTTTGTCATGGACCCTGGCCCGCTTGGCCACCGGGGCGCCATTATTATCATCATCATCATCATCATCATCATCATCATCGTCATCTCTTGGTCTCTAAAAAATTAAACAAAAGCAAAGTTAATAATCTAGTTTCCCATTAGATATATTTTTTTCAGTGTCTTGCTGACAGAAGTATGATGCATATACACATCACCTAGCACTTTGAACAACCATGAATAGATTTATTCTATTGTTTTAATACTAGTGAGCCCAACGGGCTGGAGAACTCGCTTGCAAACAACTTAATTCGAAAAGGGAAACTCATTTGGGAAGCTTATCATAGGGGAATGTGGTAACGAAAAACGGCTGTTTTGAAGATACTGATTTAGATAAAATTCACAAGACATTAATCACTTGAAGTTCAAGTTCATCAATGCTCTGACATACAGGTTTATTTTCCACAAAAAAAGACATGCTGCACTCATATACCTATATATCAGGGCAATGAAATTAGTATATCAGCTGATAGAGATTCTATAAAAAGCCTGATCGCATTTATTCACCTACAGCTGATGGTAACTCAAAATAGGCTATATTTTGAAATCTATTGAGAATTCCATATGGTGAAAACAACTATTTTATATATATTATAGTAATATATAGATATATTAATGAAGGGCTGAGATTCTATTGTTCTTTTACTTCGCTTCAAAAAGGATGAAGGAGTCGGTTAATTTTATTGGGCAACGAACTTGACCTGCCTAAAGATACCAAGAATCTGTGTTTCAATTTGAAGTTGATTGATAAAGGCGTTCGAAAGTTATCGTGGAACATACAAACACACAACGCCTCGAGCCTTAAGTCAAAAGGAAGAACTCGCTTCGCTCGTTCAATAATGTACATGATTATATTTTCGAAATGATTCTGAAGAAGCTCGATTTTCAATACTGCAATTGAGAAGTATGGGATATAATGTCATTATAACATGTTATCCATGTTCTAGTTTTATGGAAAGAAAAACAGAAGTTTCAGTGGAATATTGAAACGTGGTGCGTTTGTATATAGATAAAAACGTTAGTCTGAAAACTAATATTAACAAAATGAATCAAAATGAAATAGTAGGCTCATAATGGTGATACTCAGAATAAAAATAATAATTATTTTGTACTAGGTAGATTGAGGTTGATTCTTCAAAAATATTTGGACTCACCAAGTTGATGGAAGTATAAATTAGCAATTTATCAACAATCAATCAACCAGCCACCACTCCATTGTTATAATGAGAAATAAAAAACAGTATGACTATTGAAACACACATTTTTAATGTAAAAATATTGGTGGAAGAAACCGTTGTTTATTAAAATTGGTATTAAAATCACAAAGCTGTTGCAGCAGCTCAAAAAGAAATGAACTATTTCTCTCTGCTTCTAATTACTATTAATTTGAAGTCCATCCAAATTAAATAACACTGCTAAATAACACAGCAATAATGATTGAGAATTTGATAAAGCTCCATCAATTAGGCCCCCACTCTACAACCCCTGAACACAGGATATGAATATCAATCAGTTTTGTCCCACTATTTACAAATCCTTGCTACAACCCTGGTTTATTGAATTGGTCTCATTAAAGTGTTTTATGCACTTGGCAAAAGGCTGCTAGCAGACACAAGCTCCTACTTCACCAACTGGCTGGTGAGGCTGGGTAGAGGTCAGGTCAAGCAGTTGATTGCTCTGATAACTGGACATGGCCACTTCAGGAAACATCTCCACACAATTGGACTCAGAAATGAAAGTCAGATGTGTAGGCTTTGCAATCAGTCTGAAGAGACTGCCAAGCATATCATACTGGATTGCGAGAGACTCGGGGCAAGGAGAAGGGCTCTGTTTGGCTGCAAACAACCAGGTGATGAATGAAACGTTAGCATAGGGAAAAAACTCCTGGATCTTGTAAAGGGCACAGGTATTGGTTTGCCCAACTAACGTACTAGGGACACACAATAAGCTTCGGTTGACGTGTGAGGATCTTTGAATCTTTGGATCTTTGAATCCGTCCCTTCATAACATAACATAAGTGTTTTATTGCTTACTTTATTGCCGCGCCTGGGAGGGGGAGTTGGTTGGCGCGGGGGGTGCCGAGGGGGGGCTGCCTCCTCCTCCTCTGCCTCCTCCAACATTGATAGGAAGTAGAGGAAGGCAGCGTCCTCTCTGTTGCCCTGCTGCTCCTCCTCCTCGAGTGCCTGCGGGAGGGGCGGGGTCTCACCTGCAGCTACCCCCGCCAGCCATTGAACGCGTTGCATTCTGCAAAACATAAAATAAATTGTATTATCATCAACAAAAGTATACATTTCATTTATTGGTTCAAAATAGTATGGATAGTATAAAAATTGAATATGGGAAACTCTTAAAAATAAACCCTTTTATATAATGTTCAAAATACTCAAATTGTTTGGTGATAGCTCACTGAACAATGATTTTGGCACTTTTTTGCATGATGGGAGTTTCCATTTAAGAGTTGTTGGGTGTAATTTCTATAACTTAAGCTGCATGATGGAGTGAGACCACACAAGCAACATGTAGCACATCAAATGAGTTTCCATGTTGTCTGAACTTCAGGTAATGGCATAACAATAAAACACTCCATTGGTGTGCTATGACAAGCTGTTTGTGTAGTCTAACACCACCGCAAGTTGTAAGTGTCACTGCCTAAGAGTACAGTAGTTGTGAATTCAACAGTTCCTGAGTCAAGTCCCATGGAGTTGGGTACAAGAGTACAAAATAAGAGTGTATCAAAATTAGTCAACAAAATGATTCTACATTTTGGCAATCAGGTACATTCTACCAAGATATCATAGTTCAACTGATTAGTTGTGCCATAGGGAATCTTGAACAGAATTTTACAATTGATCAATTAAAAATTGAATATTAAGATGAAAAAATTTTATTTCTGCTTATAACAAACTCTGTAAATAGTTTTAGTTGTTGTTTGAATTCAGTTTGGAAAGTTAAGGTTGGATTACATGAACAATCACTGGTTCAGTGCGGTAAGTTCACTAAAAGATGATAAAGGACATTAAATGTCAATACATTTTTGTACTTGGCCTGTTTGTCCTCCTCTAATCATTGCATCCAACTACATATTGTATTGCTTTCTACAGCAATGTCTAGAATGGTTCAACGACATCAGGCTTAGTGGCAGTTAGAAGCATGGCGATGGAGAAAGAAAATTCATAGTATTATTGTAATTGAAAAAAAATATTTTCATAAATACCTTGATAATGGCTCGAGGTCCACTGCCTCCCGCACACTGGCCTCCCACCGCCTCCTCTCTCCTGCTCTCACTTTGAGGGCCTCCAAGTTTTTTTTTAGTTTTTTTAATATGCTCTGCAAGAAAATTGTAAACCAGTTAGAACACATTATAATACTATATACATTGCATTAGAAATATTTTCACTTTAGTATCACTCCGCAATGGTAAAGTAACTTTCATTCAATTTATTATTATTTTTTGTAATATTTGCCATATTTCATTAGCCTTACAGACTCCATAACAGAGCTAAAAAAATAATAGGTAAAGCACCATAACAACTATGGGTATAATATAGTATACTGCGGTTGGCACAGTCACATGTTTCTCTTTTATTGAAAGTGGCATCTTAAATCTTGATAATCAAACAAACATTTGAAATTTTCATAACTATTCTTCATTATTCTTTCCCCCAATTATGTTGAGGTTCACAAAGACATTTGATACAAAAATAATTGATAAAAAATGTCACATGGCAATGGATAAAACATAAAACATACCTTCATAATCTTCAACTTTGACAAAAAAATGTTTCTCAATCCCAAGTGCACAGCCTTTAGGGCGATTGGCAAATGCCAATTTCAGATGTTTTACTCTTATTTGAAGACAAGTTCAAGGGGGAATGGCTTCAGTCAATGGGTAAATTAATTATCTTGCTGACAACTACTGTCTAAGTCGATGGGGGCCTTGAGACTACTAATTACTAGTTTTACTTCCAATTACTATGGTTCAAGTGCTGCAGATTCATACAGATTTTATAAGAAAAATAATTATTCCAACCACAAATAGAACTGTTTTTCACTCACATTTTTCTTTATGGCCGTCACTAGTTCTTCGTGGGGCATGAAGGGGTGTACAGCCCCCCATGACACCCACGAATGCCGGGCACGGTCCCCCAGCCATGTGAGGTGGACGTCTTTCAGTGTGCGTGTTGGGTATGCTAAAAAAATGAAAAAAAAACGTTGAGAGTGATTGAATAAAGAAAGCAGCTATGAAAATGAACCTTTCAAGGCAAAAATGACACACAGCATTTGTGTCAAATGGTTTGGACTCAGCAGTTTATGAGGACAGTTTGGCCATTCAGGCTACATTATCAAAAACTTTGTATGGAAGATTAGTTAACAAGAATAATTCGAAATCACTGAAAATCTAAAAAAATAACTTGTTTCTATTTACTTAATGGCTATGAATTTATACGTTCACTCACAACTGTTGAATAGAATTTATAATAAAAAATCTGAGCTGAACAATAAAAAACATTTTAAAGAAACAAATAAATTAACAAACAATTATGAAGGATGAAGTAGATCAAATTAAATTTTATTTTGATATAACTAGCCCAAGATCATGGAAACTCCTGCAAGGGCTTGTACATTTAGATTGAATCTAACATTCAAAATTGGCCATAGGATTAAAATTATTTTTTCCTACAACTGCTCGTAAAGTAGTTCTTTACGTACTGAAAACTAATTGTAAAATGCCTCTTTACTGCTCAGCAAGCGGTAAAGTACTTTACGCTCGCCAGCTGTTTTCTTTACGCTTCTGTTTTGATTTTGATGCCTTCTCATTGGTGGATCACGGAATCCGTGAAATTCACATAACCTCAAAAATAGCGTACGCTAACCAAATCCGCGCACGGTCTGTGATGTTACAAACTACAAGCTTTTATTGTGTTGGAATCCAGAACTGCAGTTTTAGGAAAAATATTGTATGCAATTCGCGCGTGAAGCTTCTTTATCGCTCTCGCAAAATTACTGCGCTCCGCTACGCGTCGCGCAGTAAATGTTTTGGCTCGAGCGATAAAGTCGCGCTTCACGCTCTTAATACATAAATAACTATTATTATCAATTGCAAATGGAGAAATTAAAATGAGCTATGAGTATAATTATTTATATGAATTGTAAAGGTAGTGTCTAGCTTGCTCTATTAAAGCAATAAGTACCTCCATAGTTATGTGATCGCTCAATCCCCTATAGATCCAATTCAATGATTGCAGACTCAAATCGTTGCCTCAATCCTAGTGGCCTTCAACCACCAAATCAGATCACATTCACTAGCCTAGAGGGTTGTCAAAGTACCCAAGGAATCATGTCTAGGAGATTAATCACATGCAGCAAAAATATTTAAAAAATCAGTCTGATAGTCCAGGAAACGAATGCTCAAAAAAAGGTATAGAGGGAAATTCTTGGGACACAATTTTTGACTTCATAACTTTGTTTGGGCTAGTTAGGAGGTGAACATATCAAAATTCCCCGCCCACACCCCTTAAGCCTGGGGGAGGGAGGGGGGTTGAAAGTCTCATTTTTCGGTTTTTTGCTTATATCTCGGAGAACATAAGTCCTACTGACATGACCATTCTATACAAAATTAAAGCCGATCAAATTTACTACAAGTTTTATCCGGTCAATTTTTCCGATTTCTTGAATAGTGTTCGAGATGTTTGCTCTTGAAAGTCTGTAATTTTAAGAAAAACTTTTTTGCTTCACATTTTTTCTCTTTTTGACCGGATAACTGTTGAATGATGCACCAAAAAACTAAATGATGGCCATAGGGTTGTAGAGCATTAAATTCCTTTCAATAATATATATCACTTCACTATTTTATCTATTTTCCTTCAAATGTTAAAGCAGTTTCAGTGTTGAGCATGAAATCTGAAGCTTTGCAACAACTGTTGACTAAATGATAACAAATGTTCAAGAAAAAGTATAGAGGAAATTCTTGGAACACAATTTTTTACTTCGTAACTTTGCTTGGACTAGTTAGGAGGTGAATATATCAAAAGTCCCCGCCCGTAGCCCTTAAGCCTTTATGGAAGGGGGGGGGGGCTTATCGCATGGCGACTGGCAGGCGCCCGCGATCTTTGTGTAAATCTGTAAACGATGTATAGCCGTATGTACTGCATGGGATAGAGTACTGGAATGAATAAAAAAGGTATGACAGAAAAGTGGAAGGAAAGAAGCGAGCGTTCACAATATCATGCTATTTATGCAGCCTTGAAGACTGATGAAACATCAAAAAGTTACATGAATGTGGTGCGAAGCGTAGCTTCATGACTACTATCTTCAAGGCGAGAGGAGGATTATACCCTTTAAACCACAGTCCTTTTCGGGGAGAGGCGGTTGTCTTTTTTTATGATCAATGTGTAATAGTCTAGAAAAGTAGGATATTATTCATTTTATAAATAAATGTTCAATTTTAGGTGAAATTCGCATAGCGTGGTTGAAAAAGAGTACATTGGATAGGGGAGAGGTGATAGAGTATGTAGAGGGTAAATGTTGGAAGTCACTAGTGGGGTATGTAAGAAGGGCCTGAAAATATTGCAATCACGAATCACTTGATTCAGGAATTTAATTATTAATTTGAGTATCTAGTTATTCAAAAGGCATAGAGTGTGCAGAGTTTGTTTTCTTGTCTGTTTATTTTATATATTTAATGAGATTTATGTTAATTCGATAAACAAATTTATGTAGCCTATGTTTACCGCACATAAATACTTTTAGACTATATTATAAAGCTATCAACCTGACTGACGGCCATTGTCTAAGCCTAGTGGACTTTTAGTTGTATTCGAAGTTAAAAAATATGTTATTAAAAAAGATTTCTAAACAGATTTTCTGTTGTTTTATTCTTCAAGTATGTATTTTTTGTTTAATATAGTTCACTTGGTTGATTGATTGATTAATTTACCTTTTAATGTCGATAAACTTCATTTCACTCAATGGTTGTGTTCGGTAAAACTATCACAATGTCTTATATGTACTCATATATGCACAAACATAGTCATAGAAAATTATTTCTCATTAAAATGGTCTAGATCTTCTTTAATTAACTGTGAGGAACCTGGTCAGTGGGTCTACAAGTATATATTCTAAAATGAGTATCTGTGCTATTTAAACGTCCAGTACTGAATAGGTGTACTTAATGGTGCATATTCAGGCTAATTCGTTGGCCGGGAATGGTGAGAAATTGAAAGATTCATTAGTCAACAGTTGTTCCAAAGCTTCAGATTTCATGCTCAACACTGAAACTGCTTTAACATTTGAAGGAAAATAGATAAAATAGTGAAGTAATATATATTATTGAAAGGAATTTAATGCTCTACAATCCTATGGCCATCATTTAGTTTTTTGTTGCATCGTTCAAGAGTTATCCGGTCAAAAAGAGCAAGAATGTGAAGCAAAAAAAGTTTTCTTAAAATTACAGACTTTCAAGAGCGGATATCTCAAAAACTAAACAAAATATCGAAAAATATAACTGGATAAGACTTGTATGAAATCCAATCAGCTTTAATTTTGTATGGAAAGGTCATGTCGGTAGGATGTATGTTTTCCGAGATATAAGCAAAAAACCGAAAAATGAGGCTTTCAACCCCCCTCCCTCCCTCCGGCTTAAGGGGTCGCAGGGACTTCTGATATGTTCACCTCCTAACTAGCCCAAACAAAGTTACGAAGTCAAAAATTGTGTTCAAAGACTTTCCCTCTATACCTCTTCGTTGACTGGGCTAGTGACCATGCCTGATAAATTGAAATAATTTTATTTGACAGATGAGCACATGAGTCATGAACGTGTGCGAGGGTAATGAGGTGCATGATGACAAGGTGAAAACATCCAAGTCTGAAAGAGTTTAGAATTCGAAGCCTAGAGGAGCAGCAGCCAGTCAGAGTCATTTCCAATCAGAGATAAGCGCCCCAACTGACTCGCTAAGACCGACTACTTATATATACATATAGTATAAATCAATTACATTGATTGACACTCTACTCACTTCGGACTTGTGTCCAGCTGTGGCTTTCAGGGTCCCTGGTGACCACAGCAGGCCGATAAGGACCCTTCCCCAACCTGGCCCACAATAGCATGCCGACCACCAAACTCAGCTCCGCTTGTGGCGGTTGGTGGCGGCGGTTATGTTGGGGAAGGGGGCGTCTCCTTCTTGCTGGTGCTGGTGCTGGTGGCGGTGCTGGCACTTCTACAAGCAAAACAACAAATTTAATATTAGAATTACTACACAACAGGTTGGCACAGAGCACTTCAAACAGAAGTTGCCTTTCTCAATAAATACTCGAAATACAAAATTCAGTCTCGCTCATAATTATGTTATTGAAACTTTCATCTTTCAAGAGACACATGCTATGGTGAATACATCTCAAGATAACACAATATTATATTGTTATAACTGCGCTGATGATACATATCTTTAGAAATACTATGTAAAACGATTTTTCAAAATCTAGAAGAAAAATTGATAATTTAAAAATTTACATAAACTTTATTGTTCTTATCATTGTTGTGAAAATCTATAATTCCTGACGCACATTTTCCTATTCTATATCATTGTCAGACTCAGCTTGGCAGACTGATATAAATAATCTATCAGTTAGGACAGCAATCGAAGCACTCTTCTTTGAGTAGTATGCCCTTAAACCACAACACAGAGTAGCTGGAAGAGTCATCCACAGTCAAAATCGGTTAAAGGGACTTTACATACACCATGTATAGTATGAGTATATAATGGAAGCCTACATAGGCTATAGTCCTTCTAACCAATCTCGACTATGGGTGACTCTTCGTACCCGACATTATGTTTTGGCCTATACATGGTACTACGCAAACGAGGATTGAGATAGGTTGTGATTGATTTCCTTACTGAGCTAACAAAGTTTTTTTTGTAGAATAAGTTATATCAGTATGCCAAACCCACTGAAACAAAGCCATCATCTGACAGAAAAGTTTGGAAAGCAACACACTTGATGAAGCCGTTATTATATCGGAGATGAACTGAACATAGTACACCTCAAGCCACAATAACGCATATTATTATAAAATAGATTGCTTATAATAATAGAATATTACTAACCTACTAACCGCGGCCTGAGCCGTGCCCTATATCCGAACAGTTGCTGTGCTTCCATACTGAAAATTGAAAATGATAAGGAGTTATAATACGTAGAATCACATCATGATGAAAATACATTTTATACCAATATGAATTGAATTTCATATTATTAAATACATTCCACCATATCGATAAAAATGGTAATGAAATGGTTGATTACTGATAACAGACGATTTCTCCAGAAATGTTGGGTCTGATACTCGTGAGAGTAATGAGGATAATAGTGATTGGATCGGGAATCGAACCAGAGACCATCGGAGTAGCTAAAGTGACAGGAAGGAATAGGCTACCGTGGCTTCACACGAATTATGTGTATTTACTGAGTTGGTGTGAAAATAAACAAGTTAGTAATTTAGATTCTATACCCTCCTTTTTCAAATTTATTGTATGTGGCCTATCTTTCGAGTATGCTTTGAATTGTGTCCAAGGGTATTGTTGTTTTTATATGCGACTTTATATCCAAATTTCTTGAAAATGTTACAGAATACTGGCTGAACTTCATCGTAATCGATTATCACAAATTTTTCTTCATTTCCAGACTTCTCTGTTCTCCGTCCCAAGATAACCCTCCTGTTTTACTTGCTGAGCACCTTGTCCACCAAGCTGGTCCCATATCCGTTCTGAACCGATATCTGTTTTATTATATGAACTTCTTTGCTGTATTTGTCGCGTCGAAACCAGACGTGGAGACAAAGTACAACGATTGGAGACGTAAGTTTACATAATATACTTAATTCAGTTAGGATAAAAGCATGGTGCTATCGTGGAGAAAGTATGTGATATGCTTGAGAGGCTTATGGTAGAAATGACTGATACGGGAAAAGTTATTGAGATCAAAATGACTAATATGACAAATTCAACAAGAGAGGAATAAATATTGAAGAAAATTCAGAAGTATTTATAAAAAGGTTAGTCATGAATCGACATACAAATCTGAAAACTAAAATAAAAAAGATGTTGACAGTTTGAAGCATAGAAGTACCAAAACATGATGAGAAATGTGGAAAACAAATAAAAGATAAGTTCCTAATATTGGTATGAAGAAAAAACAAGGTGAATCTGTACAAAAGAAGGTGACAATATATTGGAAAGAATAATGGAATTTTTGAATTTGTAAAGGAGCTACTCTACCAAAAGAAGAAAACATACAAAAGGAAATTTAGAAGAAGAAACTTTTCTGGATTTCTTGTTCCATGACGAACTGCGTTGTTAATATTAACTTTTCATGTGAAATTTAACGACTTGCAGTCAAATATTTGTTAAGAATAAGTATAATAACTCACTTAATCTGGCCTCAGAGGGGCCTCTGAAGATGGATCTCATAGATTCGAAAGTACTCGGCCAGATTAAGTGAGTTATTATACTTATTCTTAACAAATATTTGACTGCAAGTCGTTAAATTTCACATGAAAAGTTAAGAAGAAACTTTATTAAAAGTAGACTAAGCTCGTAAGTTCAGCACTTGGAAATGCTGACTCATACCAGTCTAGCTGTGAGAAATATTCGAACTGTTATCGCAAGAACAACTGAATTTAATAAGTTTTAAAACGTACTCATTCTTCTTGCATGCAAATATATTTCTCATTGTTTATTTCATTGAAATTTCAGAACAAATGAAGAATTTCTGTTTTCGAAATTTGACATGTCGGCCATTTTCCTAACTCGAACATTTCTGAATAAAATTTATTAAGCTTCAAAAATATAATCATATCGTGTAGTAATTAATTGTATAATAAACTTCCAAAATTGATTATTAAATAATTATTTCGCATTACGGAAACTGCAATTGAGAGAAAAGAAAGTTGAGCATAGCTTTATCATGAAATGGAAAAATTCTCACCTTGAAATTATATAAATTTATATATAAAATTTCCGACAGCAACTGAATGTAAAAAGGTGCAGAAATGCGAAGACAAAAAGCACAAAAGCAAAACTAAACGGAGACAAGACGAGAAAAAACGTTGGAGACAAGACAAGAACGGTGTGCACTGTAGACGGAACATGAGCGATATGACACAGGAACGCAGAACAGATTATCAAATGGTCGGTCATCCACTGCCATCCAGTTTGCGATTTGCACCTCCGAATAAATAGAAAAACTATTATTACTAAATCTTTGTTCGATCAGTGATTTTCATACGTAAATATATTTCAGGAATGTATAAAATATTAAATGTTTGAAAAGCTCTCCACTAATTCCCAGTAAGTTCAGTGTAAGTACATATGGTAATATAAAATTTCACATTAGAATTCTTCAGTGGTTGTGAATAGGAAAATTCCTAGTCAATATAACAATTGGGCAATATTTTTCATTAAAATCGCCAATTCAATAAGTTTACCATACATGCTTATGAAATCAGTAAACAATAGGCTGTTTATTTGAAAAGCGATATACATATCCCAATTTGACGCGTGCAATTTTGAATGTAGATATGAATCCATTCGGATGAATAATTTTTTTATGTACTGTAATATTTCTGCAGCCTTCAAGTTTGGAAAATGATATTTGATTCTTGATTATGAAAGAAGAATTCTCTCCAGCAATGCATCCTACGTAACTTTTGAAGTTATCTGTATTTTCGCTACAGTACTAATTAATTGGAATCCCATCATCTTTCTTCTATGCCTACATTGCTTAGAAACGATTTGGCCGACCGATTTCTTAGAAAGAAAGATTCCATGACATAAAATGGAAAAAACGAATAATGTTTTGGTTGTGTTTCAATCAAGAATGAAATCCACTTAAAATGAGAAGTGATAGAAACATCTTCATTCAAAACTGACATTGACGAGTTAGTTCGATCGTAGAGCCCTAAAATATCATCCAACAATTCCATGCATTACTAGATTGAACATTTCTAATCTTTCTTCCTGAAAGGTTGGTCCTGAGTACTGAATTTCTATGTAGAACTTGACACATAAATTGTTCAATTAAAACTCCTTGAGCTCAAACAATGTATAGGTACCAGACAAAGAAAGAAATAACAGTAGAAAAAATACACACAGAACAATCAGAGTAATAAATACAATAAAGAAAATTGAGGAATAGAAGCCTAGCTGCTAAGGAAAAGTCAGTGAGATTGATTATCAAAAGTAATAGTTGTTGAATGATAGAAGAAAGTATCAATTTTGAATTGAGTAAAGTTGCCTGCTATGTATCTCTTACCTAAATAATAGTGTAGCTGCTGTAGCATCCGATTGCTACTCCATTGGCCACAGGTTCGATTATCGTTTCAGCCTGGAGTATTTGTATCAACACACACTCAGATAGGAGTAGTTTGATAAGCAGGAAAATATAGAAAACTTGGAAAGCTGAGAACTTAATAGTTGACAAAACTATATTCATTTATTGCCATTATTTACACTTCACTGACCGCACAGACAAATCAAACATTTAAAAAAGCAGCATCATCAACTAGAAAATTGGGGTCTCACAAGGCTTCAAATCTGCAAGAAAGTAGAAACCAATCAAAACAATGAGAATTGTATTTAGCACTGCACACGTTATTTCAACGGCTTGTCTAAGATAGACGCTTCCGCGCTACATATTAATAAGACTTCTCGTTACACAAAAAGTGCGCCGACTAGAGCAATTTTTGTTTTTAAATATATCCAACGGCTCAAAATAGATGCGAATCTCAAACGTGTCCGGCCTAAAGGCTGAATATCCTCAAAGTTGCAGTCGTAGTTACCCCGCAGAACGAACAAATATTCGAAATTTGCATTGATATGAATGATGTTTCATAACCGGACTCAAATAAAGGAAGATGTCGGCGCCGCATAAGAAATAAGAGTACTAGAAAACTGAAAACCGATAAGTAGCTAAAAATTAATGAATTAACCGTACCGCTATTGCCACTGGGACTGGACTGAATGACTGAATCAGAATCCGGGAAATGATGGAAGTTGAACTGGTTGGAGAGTGGTAAGCGCATGCGCATCAATCTAAATGATCAACACTAGATAGCGCTGACTGACCCCCTTCCTAACCAATTAAACTGTCACAACAGCAACAACAAACCCCGATTTAGCACAATGACTAGAATATGCAGAAAGATTTCAAATAATATGATTATTACTTGAAAACGGCAGTCCTGTAGCTGTGCTAGGGCTGCCGGGGCCCTCAAAGGACTCAAGCATGCAAAAACAGGTCTTCCACTTCGAAAAAGTAGGCCCCCGAATTTTATTTCTTCCCCGGGGCCCACAAATACCTAGAGAGACCTAGCGAGAAACTTAATAAAAAGTTGTATCCTGCATTGTTCGCCGTGTAGAGTGTATCAAATCTCATCACAGCTGTTTTAAGGTGTTTTGGGATCGGGAAAAAATTATTTAAAGAGTCCTAATGAAGGAAAAAGATTACGGTTCATCTACTTCATGCCGACTTTTACTTGGAAAGCATCAGCTTCACAGTTCTGGCTTTTTATTTTCTAGAATTTGTTAGTTTTGTCTTCAAGAATAGCGAAATTTGTATGAAACTAGAGGTAAATAATGTATTCATGTATCCAATTTACTGACTGGATCCACTTGAAAAGGGGCTATATTATTCAGGACTCAGGTAAAGTGTGTCCCTACACTTTAGAGGAATGCCACCTAAGCACTGCTGAAATTTGTTGTTCTTTGTAACCAATAATAACATAGGGGAGGGCTTTGGGATGTTTCTACATTTTATCGAATGAATTAATAAGAATATATACTACCAGAGGAAGACATAAAAATCTCGGCATTGCATGGTACACAAAAGCCTTGACTAATTAAACAAATTTTCTTCAACTCTATGACTTACCTTTGAAGCCTTGAACTTGTGATGGTTATTGAGCGATTGCTTCATGGTTGGATAGCATAGACCAGGTGACTATGAATGTGAGCAAGATGACAAAATAAATAAATAACTCTTCACAAATTAATCACTTGAATAATTGAATACTGCCTTACATACTACTGCAAAAATATAATCCTCAATATTATATACGTATTGAGGATTCTATTTTTGCAGTAGAATGTAAGGCAGTATTTAATTATTCAAGTGATTAATTGTATGTATATAATTGGTATGTATTTTGCATTCTATTCACATAATACAGTAAATCAACCTACTTCACCATGGAATGTCATGCTCTAGAGTGGGAGATCCATTTTCAAACTTATTTTTTTATTAATCATACATGATGCTTCATAATATGGCTGAGTTCAAAAACTTTATTAAAAAAGCAAAAAAAATCTAGAAGTTATACTAAGGCTTTGAATTAAATTGATAATGCATACAAATCTTCAATGATGTATGTGCTTTCTTCCAAAAAATATTGTATCACAAGGATTTTAATAATACAGTATATTTCTTGAAATATACTGTACTGCTTATGAATACATTGAATTGAACTAGACTTTGCATTAGAGCTTAACTTGAGACATTTAATGCCATCCAATCGTTTTAATTGTGTAGAGTTTCTTTCAACTATTCTATCAGTATATTTTTATCATAGTACATTCCTTGAAATATTTCTGAAATATACAGCTTGAAGCATGAGCATAGGGTATACATGAATGTACTTGAGTATTGAGTAATATTCACAATAAAAAAGCATTCACATTCACGTTCTTTGTATGTTATACAAATAGATGAGAATTCCTTTCAAAGATCAGAAAAGACGTGATAAGAAACGTTTAGTAAATACCGAAAACATGTAAATGAAAATTTAGCATTAGGTTACAAAAAAAAACGAGTGATTACTGTTGTAGGACCCATGCAGACAGCAGACACGGCCAAATTCATTGAATTTAACAATAAAAGTTGATCATGATAATAGATTACACAAACGTCAATTTGAAAAGAAGAAAGATTTAGAATAATGAGAAAAAGAAAGAGATAGAGTTATGAAAATTGATGGAAGTTTAAGTGAGAGAAAAATGAAGAGAAAGGAAGACACATTGAGGAAACATTTTAGATACAGCAGTGATTGGTTAAAACAGTTTTCTTCAATTTTATTCATAACTATTCTTTTCTCCAATTCATTTTAAAGCCTCTCATTCATATTTCTACTTATAAATTCAATTTTTGTGGAATAGGGTTTATTAACTTATGAGGATTGAAATAGAAATGAACCTTATCCCACCAGAATCCATTGCATATGCAAGTAGAAACAGAGGGTTTGAAATTAACGTTTTATTGTAAATTTAATGATTTTTAGTCAACTTCAATTGTGAATAAATAATATTTCTACTCACGCTGACCTGAGTGAGTTAAAATTGACTGCAGGTCGTTGAATTTACAATAAAACGTCAATATGACCAACGCAGATCGTTATGGAACAAGAAAACCAAGAATTTAGAGAGTAAATAGAAAAGTGGATAGCCATGAATAAAGTTGGAGAACAAATCGTTCAATTACTGCTGTGTCTAAAAGCTCTTGTCAATATGTAGCCAAAGCTGTTTCGTTCTTTTTCTTTTCTCTCTCATTTCAATTGCTTAGTCCGCAGATAGATTTTACCCTTTCAATCAGTAAAGAGAGCTGTTTGGCTGGTCACAAGCAATTACTTGTAATTTTAAAAATCTTAGAAAGGTCATCCGTCTGATTACTTTTGAAAAGAATATGCCAGACTCTTGAAACTTGATATTTAGCTTCCTATTACTCCTAGAAAGGTCTGTATTAATTTAGTAATTTTTGACATCACTCTAAGCCGATAAGAATCGATATTATTCTGAACGCTATTATGAGCCGATGAAGCAAGAAACATCTTCCGGGACAGAGCAGCTACTAATAGCCCAGGCAATGAATGTTTTGTGTCGTAACAAATTAGGGGAAAGCTGAATTTTTGCAGGATGTTAGTATACATAGTACTGACTCAAAAAAACCAAAGTCCCGACCCCCACCACGCTTGCTTCCCCCACCACCCCCCTATCAACATTGCAAGAGCAGTACTTCAGTTAAAGGCTTATAACTCGGAAACTAATTAAGGTATCGTTGTGATTCTCATCTCATTTAATACTTAAAACTATTCTCTAAAAACTATGTCATATACGTTTTCTATGTAGATAGCCTAGTTTTTCAGTAAAAATATAGTTTATAGAAAAAAATGTCACCACGAACCACAAAAATCAACTTCAACTGATCATATCGTTTTTAATATCGCGCTATTGGTTGTGCCGTTCCTTACAAAACTTATAGATAATTTAATAAGCTTTAAAATGATGTGTCTATTGATTACTATAGTTCAAGTTATGGCGTCATAGTGAGCGATGAAATAGTAGCGGACACCGCGTCGCCGAACCCTACAGCACTGTGTATTGCATGACGCTTGGCTATCCAGCCCAATCCAATAAATAATTATTGTCAGACAAGCAAGACTATATATGCCAATCAATAGTACACGTTTGAAAGTACATTTTATGAAAAGTCCCCAAAAATCCCACCTCAACTTTTCCCCCAAGCCCCCTCAAAGTTGAAAATGTTTCTAATTATTGGAAATTCGATATCTCTGTAACTATCGAACAGAGTTGATTCTTCTTCCATAATATCAGTCATATAATGTTCTGCAATAAATGTGCTGTTCACTTTGCCGGTAAACCTGATAGTTTCTTTTATAAAAATTGAAATATCTTCAAAAGAGAACTCTTATCAACTAGATTTTTCTTTATTTAGGTGGACATTTATGTATGTCATTTTACAGAAAATAGCGTTAAATAGAAGATATGGAACTTATTTTTATGAATCCAAAGATGTGTATAACAGCATACTGACGATTAGAGATGATGATTTGTTCCATGAGAGATGTAATGAGGAGGGGGGTACCCCTTCGCTAACATCTGTCGCATTCCACCTTTATGTTCTCAGCTCTTTGAGGCTATTTCAATTCATATGTAAAATGTCACATTTGACCGATAATTTGTATTCTACTTGAAAGGGCAGTATAGGCTTCCCTTAAACTACATTATTTTGTAAAATGATGATTTATCATTATAAATAGTTATAACTTGTAAACTACTGAAGAATAAATCGCAAAATTTGTCTCAAACTGTAGGTATCATCTTTTTCTTCCATACCCTCAATAAGAGAACTGCTGAAAACACGTTTTAAATCAAGCTAAACTATTTCATATGTAGCAAAAATTTTGGTAATTTTCCAGGTTTTCCGATATTACAGCCACACCATGTGTCGAACATGAAATAAACAGGATATCTTTCTTGTGGACAATACAATTACCCAAAACTGGGTACCAACAGCAGGCTTGTAGCATGAATAGGAAGTTATAATCATTCATAAAGTTGAAATTTCAATTTTTTCACAATCTTTCAACATTTTGAATTACAATAACTCAAAATTCATGCATGATACAAAGATGCCACTGGTATGTTACAGGGAATTGTATTGTCTAAAATAACTGTGTCCTATACATTTTTTGTCCAACACATTGTATGACTATATCGGGAAAACCTACATATAGAATTGTTTAGTTTGATTTAAAATGTGTTTTCAGTGGTTCTCTTACTAAGGATATGACAGAAAAAGGTGTTACCTACAATTTGAGACGAATTTTGCAATTCGTTTTTCAGTAGTTTACGAGTTATAAACTATTTATAATGAAAATCGTCATTTTCCAAGTACACTATAGGGCGGTAATGAGCAAACTACGGCCCGTGAGCTAGCCCGGAACATGATTTCGAGTGAAGACTAAAGTCACACATGCAAATTAAGTTATAAGAAATATATTAAATATAATGTAAAAAAAATTATTTCTCTTTGCTAAATTAGGATAACGGTTATTTATTCATTTATCTTTTCGATTTCGCAGTACAATATTATCGCATCTCAGTTTGCCCCAACGAACCCATAAGACCAATAGAAGGGGCTTATGCACTAGCGTAGCATACAGGAGGTGAAGCCATGTCTGCTATCAATGTAGTGGATAGAAAGACGAAATCGTGTTTTCAAGAGCAGAAAATTTCAATGCGCGCTCTCCAAATAAACTGCAGTTTAACACACTTAGGATTAAGATATAACTTTCAAACTTGGCATGAGTATAGACAATTAGTTTCTGAAGATAACAGTGGCATTATAAAAGTTAATAGTTACCTCTATAAATTTTAATTAGTTGTTTAAAGTTATAATTTTTGTCCGAGTTTCAAACATGACATAAAAAAAGTGAGTCGGCTACCAAAATTTTCATCTTTTGGGTAGAGATGTGATCAAAGCGAGAAAGTTGTACAGAAATAACTGAATTTTTTTTCATGATTTTTATTTTAAAATACGACCTATACTTTGGATACAATGTTAGGTTGAAGTGCGGTCGGGATGGCGCGCTGTCGTCAGCCGGCTTGTGCATCCATCACTTATTTCTTGTGTTTGATTCAATACTTCCTTGAAGGTTTATTATTGTAATGTAATAATATTATAGTTAGATTGTTTTTAGGAAATTATTGATTAAATTAGTCTAACCTTCAATTCTTTCCATTATGAACGCAAATGAACAAGATCCAAATAGGAAAATGTTTATTAGAACAATTTTTTATTTCATTTTATTAATCATATGTTGAGCATTATATCCTGTACAATATAAACATGAGCCAATATTCTTAAAATATAAAGTCATCTCCATTAAAATACATAATACATACAATATAACTCAGTTTTAATATGAGTTATTATAGAAATAAATGTCACAACTTTTTTAATTTCTCTACTATGCTGTTACAAAATGAAATTATAAAATGAAAATTCATCTTTAAAGTCATGTAACTAAATTGAATCGTATAAATCAATGACTACAAAACGTTGAACATTTACTTACTTTGTCTAATGGGGAAATAGCCTATTGTGAAGACCCTACTTTCGCTATCCAGAATGATATAACTTCTATATGGGTGCCAACCAGATCAACTTTGGGTTGATAAAAAAAAGTATTCTTCAAGCACTCGTGAAGACACTGAGTATTGTGCTTTATGTTAGAGTAAGAGACTATTCTATTTATAGAAATTATGAGTGAGAATGTCAAACAACATCAAGATTATTAATTATTATTGTTGTGACTAGACAGGGATAACAAAAGACAATAATTGTGATAGTGTTTTTTTGATGTCTTTTATGATCGCTGTGACTAGATTTGCAAAGTAAATACATTATCCAATTCAATTCAGCTTTTTGTTTTCTCTTTCTCCTACTGTTCTATTTCATGTTAAGTAAAAGGATGTGGCAGTCAAATGACAGATATTAATGATATAATGACGGATATAATATAGGAAGGTATGTGAAAAAATGTCACTCCATTAGAAAATTAACTATTTTTCGAGTAAAGTTTGAGTAATCCTTGTCAACAAAATTCATCACAGAATGCCTCTACTCACAATTAAAATTTCAGAATTAGATCAACTGAGAAATGACATTTCTATAATTTATCCATCTCAAGAATGAGCAATTCATATTATGAAGAAACAGACTGGCGATGTAATGCGTGCCGTACTGGTAATAGCAAAAACCGGCTTATCAAGCGCTCGCCACTTGGGGAGTCATCCCTGCGCCGCCATATTTGTAGTGGACGAGCGCCTAACAAGTGGCTTCACCTCGGCGACAAGAAGCCCCTTCTATTGGTCTTATGTGTTCGCTGGTTTGCCCTCAGTGTTTAGATATGAGTTAACTTACTAAAGAGTTGAGCTACCGCTTACAACGTAAAATCGACAGGGAAGGAAGAAATACTCAAATTGCAATTACTGTATTATGACGATATATTCTTGTTCATTGTTTCAAGAGGTTTCCTGCCTCTGTTGTCATTGGATGAAGTTTTCATATGTTGAAACGAATAGATGCTTGAAATTGGTCATCAGTTACAAAATAAAGAAACTAATGTAGTTTCATTATTGATTATCAATGTCAAAAGATCCACACATTAAAAAAGGTCCATCTGGAATGTTTAGTCTCAATGAAATTGTGAAATCACTTTTATCCAGAACAAAAAAGAAGTTGAGCTTTTAGAGTAAATAGTGAAAAATACCAGACATAAGTATAACTACCGAAACATTAAAAAAAACTTTACTTGTTTTCAAACTGAATATAAAAGTGAAATTAAATGTAAAAGGCCATCTATAAATAGCATGATTGTTGGTGAGACATTCGAATGATATGAGCACTAAATGAACTTCATACTCTAATGTGCGTCAAAATGAGTGAAATGATGTCTAGAGCTGCTTAAATTACTGCTTTCAAACGCTAATTTACCAAGACCATTGTGGAGAAGTACCCCCTGACACCTTTTGCTTTGATAAGATGGATTAAAAATTAGATTGCTTCTAAAGCTAATCTCAGTTGGATTACTGCATCCCTTCGTGAGTTGAACAAGAGTCTTTCTACTACATCTTTAATTATTTAGGATAATATTCATTGAGACTTGAATTTTTAATACATGATTGAAATGTAAAAAATGAGTACGAATAAATGTTTTGACCCGCCCACATAATTTCTCATTTCATCTAGCCCCCTCCTTCAAAAGTGTGCCCATGTCTAATATAGGGGGGGGGGGGGAGCCTATACTGCCCTTTCAAGTAGAATTCCAAATTATCGGTCAAATGTGGCCTCAAAGTGCTAAAGTGCTGAGAAAATAAAGGTATGGAGTGCGACAAACCGTTCCTGAGAGGCCCAACAATGTTAGCAAAGGGGCACCCCCCCTCTACACAACTCATCCTATCAAATCGTCAGTATGCTGTTATACACATCTTTGGATTCATAAAAATAAGTTCCATATCTTCTATTTAACGCTATTTTCTGAAAAATGACATACATAAATGTCCACCTAAATAAAGAAAAATCTAGTTGATAAGAGTTCTCTTTTGAAGATATTTCAATTTTTATAAAAGAAACTATCAGGTTTACCGGCAAAGTGAACAGCACATTTATTGCAGAAAATTATATGACTGATATTATGGAAGAAGAATCAACTCTGTTCGATAGTTAGTTACAGAGATATCGAATTTCCAATAATTAGAAACATTTTCAACTTTGAGGGGGCTTGGGGGAAAAGTTGAGGTGGGATTTTTGGGGACTTTTCGGAAAATGTACTTTCAAACGTGTACTATTGATTGGCATATATAGTCTTGCTTGTCTGACAATAATTATTTATTGGATTGGGCTGGATAGCCAAGCGTCATGCAATACACAGTGCTGTAGGGTTCGGCGACGCGGTGTCCGCTACTATTTCATCACTCACTATGACGCCATAACTTGAACTATAGTAATCAGCAGACACATCATTTTAAAGCTTATTAAATTATCTATAAGTTTTGTAAGGAACGGCACAACCAATAGCGCGATATTAAAAACGATATGATCAGTTGAAGTTGATTTTTGTGGTTCGTGGTGACATTTTTTTCTATAAACTATATTTTTACTGAAAAACTAGGCTATCTACATAGAAAACGTATATGACATAGTTTTTAGAGAATAGTTTTAAGTATTAAATGAGATGAGAATCACAACGATACCTTAATTAGTTTCCGAGTTATAAGCCTTTAACTGAAGTACTGCTCTTGCAATGTTGATAGGGGGGTGGTGGGGGAAGCAAGCGGGGTGGGGGTCGGGACTTTGGTTTTTTTGAGTCAGTACTATGTATACTAACATCCTGCAAAAATTCAGCTTTCCCCTAATTTGTTACGACAATGGCCATTTTTTTGCATTCATTGCCTGGGCTATAAGGACTCTAAAAGGATCAAAGGAACACTGATAGCATGGTTGCCTACAGAGCCCCTTGTTCAACAACGAGGAATAATTTCGGGTGGAAAGGACCTTTTTAAAATAGGTCTTTGCTACTTCAACACATAACCTTATTATACAATACATATTAACAATATTACCAATACATAACCTTTTATTGGTTTTGGTTGAAATTTTGAGGGTGTATTTATCGAATAAAAGAAGACACAGTTCAGGCTTATGGAAGGAAAGGGTCTACGTCTAACAGCAACTACCACTCTAGAGAAAGTTATAAGTTACACTACTCCAGAGATCATACCATATTCGATGGAAATATTTCCATATTTTGAACTGAAAAATAGTTTAAAGGAAACTTCATCCCCAGAACCCTCTTTCCACTGAAATCTACCAGTGCGGCTCCGGTAGTTCAGTTTATTGAAGCGCTTGTCTGAGATAAGATAATGCTCTAGCTGGCTTTGTTTCCTGCAGCCTTGAGTTCGAATTTCATTCAGCCATGGATGTTTCTCATCATTCACCCATTTACCTGATTATCCACGCACAAGTCTTCAGACTCATGTAGGCATCATCAGCATTAACAAATTTTATTTTAAATTAAAAATCACCAAGCTGGACTAACGTGATTGCTTAGATTCAATCAGAGCATAACAATTGTTCAAATCATAAACATAACACTCAAAAGTTTCATTCAAAAGATGAAGGTGATTCATCATACCAACAATACTGTTATCTGATGATGTTGTTCAATGTGATGACAGTCAACATCAGTCTCGCTATGGTATACATTTTTTTGATCACTTATCGAGCTCGAGCTAGCAGTCGAAGCAGACGGGCAGACGGTTTTTGTTTTTGCTTCATTATCTTTTTTCCGGTCCTTGCTCGTGGTGACAAAGTAAAATTCTTATATTACCGTTCTCTATTACGTTTGCTAAAATGGAATCATCCACTGAAAACGAACAGTGTTTTGATCGTGTACTGGATAAGGTAAACTCTAGAGGTAAAATTCGGGAAAGTAAAAAGTGAAATATATGAAAATATCTAATAGCCAGTCAAGAAGAGTAGCACAGAATCTTAGGGTTGGCTAAAAATTGTTTGAAGGAGTGGAAAATTTTAGTTATTTACGCGTTGAATGGAATAACAAGAACAAGATGAGTCTCAGCATAAAAGAAAAAATAATGTCATATAAGAATAATGAAATAGAGCTTACTTCAGTAACATGAAACTTCTAAAAAGCACGCTCAATTGTAGAGACTGAAAGTAAATTGAAAATATATGAGAGCCAGTAAAATATAATAGTAGTGGCATAGTAGTACGGCCAGTAGTGGCATATGGCTGTGAATCTTGGGCATTAACAAAAGAAGGCAAGAATAACCTTGGTGTATTTGAAAGAAACATTCTTAGAAATATTTATAGAGGGAGAAGAATGAAGGAGAAGGACAAATTCAGAGCTGGAATCATTGATACACGGCCGTAATATTGTACGTTTTATAACAGTGCAATATATAGACTCAGGTGGTTTGGGCACATCTGCAGAATGAGTGAAACCAGAATGCCCAAAATATTCTACGAAGGAAAACTTCACTCAAGAAAGGCAGACCAAGGATAAGATGAGAGGATGAAATGAGAGAGGATATCTTAAAGATGGGATATAGAGGATGGAGAGGGATGGTTGTTTATAGAGATGCTTGGAGGGCTATAGTGGAGGAGGCCAAAGTCCATAATGGGCATTAGAGTCGGAAAAAGTGAAATCCGCGAATCTTTGCTAGAATTGAAAAACATTGTTCACAGTGGCGTAGCCAGGATTAGATTTCGGGGGGGGGGGTGTGGGCAGTGGCTTAGCCAGGATCAAATTTCGGGGGGGGGGGGGTGGCTCAACAAGGGTCTGGGGTATAGGAGGGTCCGGATTTTTAAAAAATTTAGTTGTGTGAAAAGCAAATCTAGACAACTTGTTAGGCTCTAAAGTTCAAAAGAAAGTTTTGAAAAATTACTGAGTAGGAGGAGGGGGGGAGGAGGAGGAATAGGAGGAGGTGATGGTTGTGGTTGAGGAGGAGGAGGAGGAGGTGTAGCCGAGTGAGATGAAAAAGTGGAGGAGACAGCGGATATCGTATGAAAAACAGTGACAGACGTGAGACGTTTCGTTTCCTTTGTTACAAAAGATTCAGCAATAAATTATCGTTTGATCAAAGACGGATTGATCAAAGGCGTTTGATCAATGCAATAGCATTGATAAGTGAGAACGTTTTTGTCTGGAATATCTCAGAAACCAAATCAAACATAATGCATAGTCGGTGTGTCGATTCGTGTGTTATCTGTTTACTGGAATCTTATATTTTTATAAAAACGTGCACTCAATATTTCTTGAAAGTAGCTTATGTCTACTGGTTTGGAGAAAATCATTTTCCTTCCTCTCCACTGTTCAACTTTTCAACATACCATGAAACGATGAAAAAAATCACTTTCTAGTACTTCTTCTACTCCAATGAACCTAATGAACTTGCTCATTCATTAAAAAACACAGTTTAAAAAAAAAGTCACGATCAACCAATTCAATTAATTATAGATAAAAATGAATTATAAAAATATAATTGGATTGATGATCACGTTTGAAAATAATCGGACAAATCGAAGGTAGAACAGACTTCTTAAAGAAGAGGTTTTCAACGTTTTAGCCGGACTGTCTGTCTCTCTCTAACAATATAATAAATTACAGGCTATAGAGGCAATCTCCTAGAAACTTTTTCCAAAAATTAAAAAAAAAACGTCTAAAACTGAATTTGAATCGATTTTTTAGACTCTTATTGTTTGTTAAACCGGGAAGGTTTTAAAGGTATGCTTGATTTTCTTATAAGCTTGACCACTTACAAATAACCATTGCCTAAAATTCTGAAGTTAGAAGAAGTTAGCAGAAGTTAGAGAGTTGATTTAGGTGTGATGTTGAAGATCCATCTTGTTTCCACTAATATGTAATCTAAACTTGAAAAACCATTTTTAAATGGAAATTAACACACTCGTGTGTACTGTGGGTCGTCTGACGATGCTCTAGACAACAGAGCGAAACGGCCGTCACGCCATAACGTGAGTTAATTTCCATTTAAAAGTGGTTTTTTAAAGTTTAGATTGATTTAGGTTTTCATTGATAAGATTTCAGTTTCATTAGAGTAATTAATAGTAGCGTCCTCCAAACAATGCACATCTTGTTATTTCTTACACCATTATTATTTCAGTTGGTTGACACAGTACGCATAGAAACAGTATTTTGCCAATCCCATCTAGGAGATTGCGAAAAATTTTGATTATTATTTTGATAATTTTGTGAATTATTATTAAAAGGTCTTGACTAAAAGTTCTGTATTTGAGATAGTTGAATTTTTTTGTAGAATGGAATGACATCTTGTTGAAATTGACTTTGATTTGATTGTTGAAATTGACTTTGATTGAATGGAACAAAGATTTGTTTATAGTGAGGTTGTCGAAAATTTTTGTTGAATGGAAATTGCTTGAACGGGTGCAGTACTCGTCTTGGTTGAAACGCATTTTGTTGTTGGAATTGGGAGTACAAATTCTTATTATCTATTGCACTTCTCTCAGTAGGTTCCACACATGGGTTGAATTCTAATTGTTTCAAAATTATGCTGCAATCACTACGAAGAGTGTCTCGCACGTCGTCTAGATTTCTCGTAGATGAGTACCGAGTGAAGGGTGAACGCTGTGAATTAGTGTGTTTTTTTTTTGTAGATTACGTCTTGGAGACTCCAGTTAAGGAGTATAAGACAAGTCAGATTAACACTAGTCATATACACTAGATACCTTAATTACTATATCAATTAGTTGAGGTGAGGCTTAATTTTGATGTGAAAGGAACTCTTGTACACTATAAAAAGCTTTATCAACTAAATATTTTTTCAATTGTTTCTTAAATATTTCTATATTTTCAAGACTCTTTAAAACTGCGGTAGCTTATTGTAGAATTTTCTACCAATATAACTAGGCTGACAAGGGTTGTGTCTAATTGCTCTAACAGATGTTTCAGTAGGTCACCAGATACACCATCCCATTTATAACGAGTTACCACTTTCATGCGCTTGTCGTTAAGTCTATTGAGAAAAGCGATAGGGTGTTCATGGAAAAATGATTTCATTACAGCAATTTCGGCTATTAAGTCCGGAACAGCTCTTTTATCAGCAAAACTTTTTTCAAAACTGCTATAAGTTAAGTGCTATAAAGACTAGAGCATTCGACTTTGAGCTACGTTATCAGCTATACCTTCTAAATTATGCAGGGCTGCAGGGCTCCGTGAAGCTGACCCCACCCAGTAAAGCACATTTTTCGAAACAAGTGCCAAAAAAATATTCTTTCATGTAATTTTTAAAAAATGTGCTCAACTCCTTGACCTTGAAAACAGCTGAGTATGGGGGGGGGGGAAGCCAGCTTTACTCCTAACCCCACCCAGTGGATTTCCGACTTCATACATATACCAAAAAATGTGCTTTCATAAAATGCAGTTTTAAAAAAATGTGCACAACTCCTTGAACTTGACAACAGCAGAGTTTATGGGTGTAGACCATGAGCCACCAATAAGAGACCCTCCCCCCCCCCCCCCCTGGGGAATTTCCGACACATATATTTTTGTGTTCGTATTGACATGTACTTCAAGGATTTAGGTGTTTGCCCTATTTAAATTACAGCATTCCCCCCCTTTGGGCGAAACCCCCCCCCCCAAATTCGGCTCATTTTTCGGTTTTTGGCCAATAACTTGGAAACTATCAGCCAAATCAAAAAGATTGTCCTATTTAAAGTTCAAGAGCATAAAATTCTGCGTTGAATGATATGTATAAAGTCAAAATCGGATAAGCTCTTCAATCACAATCAAATATCAAAATATCAAAAACCATCGATTTTTGCCCCCTTTTCTGAAAAACGAGTATTGTCTATGTTTTGATGCATTTATCTTGGGAATTCTCACTCAAACACAATAAAGTTGATGGTGAAAGTTTTAGAACATTCAATTTTCTTTTATAAAAGTCCTGGTTTTGAAAATTTCGTAGATTTTCTGCAAAGATATAAATGAAAGACCGAACCGACGCACAGCGCTCTCATATCCCCTCATTCACTGTTATGTATTAGATGTGTATTTTATTGTTTGATTGTTTCCTTTTCATTCATTATTGTCAAATTGATGGATGTTATTAGCGTAAGAAAGGTATAGTTTGGGTAATCCATTGTTCAATTTCAAATTTTCATTACCTAAAGCATACCGTTTATGGTGGGAGGGGGGTAGTCGGCAGAAGAGGGCGTTATCTTCAGCAGTGTTATTGACTTGAGTGAGTCAATAACACTTCACTCTACTTTGTTCCAAAATTATCTTATATAGCATTTTATAACTGTACAATCATAGTTGCCCCCCTGAGCAGTTCAAGGGGGATATTTGGGGGGGGGGTCGAGACCCCCCCCTAAAACCTAAAAGACTGAGCTGAAAAAATTGTTTTTCCTTTTTAATTTTTTTACTACTAAGGGTATGTCTATTACCATATTTTTTTTATGAAATAATTCAGTATGTATTCAAGGGCTAATAATGAAAATACAAAATTAACTTTACTATGTAAAGGAACTTGACGTTTTTGGCTTGTTTGAGTAAATAATATTGTGAATAATATTGGGCGCCTTTTACTTTCTCTGTACTCGGCCAATGATCGTGGGCTGCCACTCCTTTTCTTTTTACCACGCGGTTGTAAGTCCAGGTGAGGTCGCAGTTCAGAAATTGGGTTGCCGGTGACACAGGCCTGTGTTAATTTTTGGGGGTTCATTCACTGCACTCGCGCACACTCATTTTCAATACTTTTTCAATAATAACTTGTACTTTATATACTATAAATATTTTGTAATCAACAGTCATTTTCTTCATCCTCGTGTATTATGTCAACTAAATTTAGTACCTCTGGTTCATCTTCATCTTCAAATTCATCTTGTTCAAAGCTTTCTGGAATGTCAAGCAGTTCGGGTGGCAACGGATCTCCTCTAACCCAATCAAACTTAAGTTCGCCATTCTTCAATAACTTCCACCCATGTCCCACTGGAGTGTGGAGAGTTTAGCCACATGTGCATTATTCCATATGTAACATTGGTAGTTAACGCTTTTTATGTGTTTTTTAACGACGTTTTACATGGGAGCAGTAGACTTAAATCCACACCTTGATTGTTGGGCAAAGAAAATACAGTTGTTGGAGAATACTTTTGGGAAAACAAATCAGAAGTTAGTTTGTTTATATTTGTGTATTCCTTATTACTGTACAAGCAACAGACGAATTCCTCCAGGCCAGTCAGTAATGTGTCTGTAATTGTTGGTGATGCTCCTAATGATGTAAGGATAGGCACAAACTTTGAAAACCTTTCCAATTTAGATTTCACAGACAACTTTCCATGGCGAACAAAGGATCTGGTGGTATCACATCCGGACAGGGCATGCACATTCAACATAGCATGGCTTATTTCTACACCTAAATTATGAGAAATGGCAGTAACATTTATGGCCCTTGTTTGTTTCCAGTTCCTATATCAAAGAATACTACGTTTTCAATGTTGCTGGCATATCTTATTAATAACACAAATACATCTGTGTCTGGAGATCTAACTCTGATTGGTGAGTTGTCTTGACAATATTTTTAAGCATGGAAGCAGTGTAGTATTATTTTGGTATCAGCTTCCTCTTGTGAAGAGCATAGGCCTTCTTGTGTTGTATGTTTGTTAATCCATCTTTACTAGTCAAGCAAGTGCATTTATTACCATGTGACAAGTAAAGATTTCTATTATGTAAGTAGTGGGCATACTTGTGCTGAGCCCATTCATTAATGTAGCAGGTTAACTAGTTGTTCCTTATTTTTGCCATTAGCAAGGTATTTTTCCCAATCCTGTGGAATCTTTGTTTTAGACCCTCTTATAAAAACGTATCTCCACAACCCCTTTTTTGTCTTTCAATGTTTTTATGATAATTAGGAATGATTATAAACATGCCCCCCCCCTCCCACGGCTTGAGGAAGGATTATGATAGTGTTATGGTGGGGGACGGGGGATTGATGAACCTCCCACCCTAAAAAATAATATTATAGGGTTGAGCTAAATTGTTTGTGCATAAAAGAAATACTTGTTGACTTTATTGCATGATAGTCATGTGTTAATAGTGGATTTAAGGTGAGGGTTGGGGAGGGTGTGAGAGAGGTATTTCACCCCATGTTTACATCCCTATTTAGGACTCTGTATCTATTATTCAAGAATTATTGCTGAAATAAATTGCTGAAAGTTGCTTAGGAATGCCTTGAAAAGGTGTTATAATAAGGGGGGTCAATGCGGCTGTAGAACATGAAGTTCGTTTTTTGCAATTATCGACCCTCCCCTCATGTAAAATTGTGAAAACAAATATGAAACTGGTTCAAAATTGATTGTACTTCCACATGATATTGGAGTTTCCACGATAAAATGCATTTATCATGAGTTGTGTTCAGTGAAATCAGGAGGTTTTGTCAATTTTGAAAAATGGCCTAAAAATACCCCTTTTTGGCCAAGCTCTAGCTCCAGAACCGCTGGGCGAATAGTTTCAGAGTTATTGGCCAAAAACTGAAAATGAGCCGAATTTGGTGGGGGGGGGGGGGGGGGTTTCGCTCAATGGGGGGGACAAGATGTAATTTAAATAGGGCAAACACCTAAATTCTTTAAGTACGTGTCAATACGAACACAAAAATGTATGTGTCGAAAATTCCCGGGGGGAAGGGTGGTGAGGGGGGTAAACACCGGCCTCCGCTCTAGTGGGGCTAGCTCCACGCTCAGCCCCACCCAGTGGATTTTCAACTCAATACATGATCCAAAAAAAATTTCTTAAAATGTGCTTTCATGAAATGTAGTTTTAAAAGAATGTGCTCAACACCTTGACCTTGAAAGAGATACTTGGTGGGGCAGCTCCACGCTTAGCCGCACCCGGTGGATTTCTTACCTCAAAGTTCAAACATGTACAAAAAAATGTGTTTCAAGATACGATAGTTTACATTTTTACATAGTTTACAAACTTAATTCAGTTGCCTAAGCGGTTCTATGGTTGCAGTTGTAAATTGTAAATCAACTCACTGAAAGGAAGGCAAGGAAGGGGATGTGCACTGCTACTGAATTTGAGAACTTTGAATCATTCCAGAGCGTTTAGCCTCTCTCTTTTCTCAGTACAATATAAATATTCTCTTACACTTTTACTTTCCTTTTCTGTAATCATGAGTGTATTCAATTGATTGATAATTCGTGATCATTTTATATAACTTTAATATTCATTAAAAAATTGAAATTATCATTTTCCAATCCCTCTTTTTTTTAATTTAATGCTCTCTATACAATTTCATATGAGAGACAACATTGCCAAATAACGGTCAACGAAATAGAGATTAGAAGATGCTTAGTTAGTATCTTTTTCCGATTTGATAACTTCTCTTTTCCAACTAATGACTTTTACTTTTGTATTGTACAAAATATGCAAAAAATTGCCATAATATCACGTTTCTCATGTTTGAGGTTGTTAATTATTGCAAAAAACAACAATTTTAACATATCAAGGTTATGGAGGATTTTTAAAAATTAAATGATTAATAGACCCATGCCTAAAATGTAGTCAAAGCTGATAAAATCATGTTTTGTTGAATCAAAACACACATAAATAGAACATTGAAAGCAGCCACACAAAATCAGTCTATCTTGTTCTAATTTCATGAACTTTGGGTGCAACCAAAGACAATTATAATATAATATTATAATTAATTAATTATATATTATAATATAATTGTATTTGGTGCAACTAGACTATTGAATTCGACAATTATCTTTTAAATAAAATTCTCTACAATTCTGGTATGATAGAATTATTGGTTTGTTTGCAATTAAGCTAGTTACTCCTCCTCAAACATGAAAAACGTGTGTTTATGACAATTTTTGCATATTTTGTAGAATATCTCAATAATTACCCAAGTTTCAGACTTGGAACATGTTTTATTCGATTTTCAGGTTATTTTACGTGGAACCTACTCAATTTTACACCTCAATTTACCACCTAGAGATTTCTGAATGAGTAAATTTATAGGGATAGCTAAAATCTTCCGCCATATCTGTTTCTTTAACAAAGCGTTTTTGGACAGGTCCGTGAAGTTAGCCCCCCCCATGAAAGCACTAACGTTGAAAATAGTATGAATGGTTAGTGCTTCGTTAGTGCTGGTTAGTGCTTCAAGTCCCACCGTTAGTGCTCTTTTGGTTCCAGAGATATATGCAAAAAACACTGGGGGGGGCTAACTTCATGGAAGTTAGCCCCCCCCCAGTGAAAATACTAAAGCTATGAAGTTGAAAATGATGTCAATCGTTAGTGCTTCGTTAGTGCTCATCATTGGATCAAGTCTTATCGTGATAGCTCTTCTGGTTCCAGAGATATATGCAAAAAACCCTGGGGGGGGCTAACTTCATGGAAGTTAGCCCCCCCCACAGTAGAAATACATGACATATGAAGTTGGAAATGGTGTCAATCGTTAGTGCTTCGTTAGTGCTGGTTGTTGAATGAAGCCCCATCGTTAGTGCTCTTTTGGTTCATGAGATATAAGCAAAAAACCTTGGGGGGGGCTAACTTCCATGAAGTTAGCCCCCCCCATGATAGAAATACTGGAGCTATGGAGTTAAAAATAGTGTCAATCGTTAGTGCTTCGTTAGTGCTCGAAAATTATCCAAGTCCCATCGATAGTGCTCGTTTAGTTCGGGAGATATAATTGAAAAACCTCAGGGGGTCACCACACCCTTTTTGAAAAAATTGAGCTATGAAGTCGAAAATGGTGTCAATCGTTAGTGCTTCGTTAGTGCTCAAAAAAACATACAGGTCCCATTGTTAGTGCTCTTCTGGTTCATGAGATATAAGCAAAAAACCTTGGGGGGGGCTAACTTCCATGAAGTTAGCCCCCCCCATGATAGAAATACTGGAGCTATGGAGTTGAAAATAGTGTCAATCGTTAGTGCTTCATTAGTGCTCGAAAATGATCCAAGTCTCATCGATAGTGCTCGTTTAGTTCGGGAGATATAATTGAAAAACCTCAGGGGGTCACCACGCCCTTTTTGAAAAAATTGAGCTATGAAGTCGAAAATGGTGTCAATCGTTAGTGCTTCGTTAGTGCTCAAAAAAACATACAGGTCCCATCGTTAGTGCTCTTCTGGTTCATGAGATATAAGCAAAAAACCTTGGGGGGGGCTAACTTCCATGAAGTTAGCCCCCCCCATGATAGAAATACTGGAGCTATCGAGTTGAAAATAGTGTCAATCGTTAGTGCTTCGTTAGTGCTCGAAAATTATCCAAGTCCCATCGATAGTGCTCTTTTAGTTCGGGAGATATAATCAAAAAACCTCAGGGGGTCACCACGCCCTTTTTTTTTTTAAATTGACCTATGAGGTCGAAAATGGTATCAATCGCTAGTGCTTCGTTAGTGCTCGAAAAAACATACAGGTCCCAGCGTTAGTGCTCTTCTGGTTCAGGAGATATAAGCTAAAAACCTTGTTATAGGTACAATACTTGAAAATATGAAAAATATGTGTAAACAGCCTAAGGAGGTCGTCACCACCCATTTGATAAACTTGAGCTATGAAGTAAGAAACGGTGTCAATCTTTAGTAGTGCTTTGTTAGTGCTCAAAAAAGATACAGGTCCCATCGTTAGTGCTCTTAAAAAAAATTGCTTTTAGAAAAAATAATTAATAAACATATAAGTGAAAGTTGGTGCTTGTAATTACTACAAGTTTGTCCCATCGTTAGTGGTCAGTATGCGAGTTTACCGGAATATTTGGAAAAAGTCACTACAATCCAACTGTTTTATTAGTAGACAAAATAGTTTCACAGTTCTTGGTAGTATATGACAATAGTTCTATGAAAATAATAAAGATAATTTCGTTTGAAATAATTCGCTGCTAACTTCCACTTTGAAAACATATTTGTGTCAGCAGAACATGTGCTATCGCTGTGATTAACAAAAATAGGAGATTTCTAGGTAGGGATATAAGATTAATAAGAATTATCAGAAGAATTTGACGCAGATTTCTAAATGATCGGAACACTAGAAAAATATTTATGACCTTTTGTAAGTTGATGACAATAGAAATGTTAGTTTTGACAACAGTTCATATAATTTGATAAGCAAAGATAAAAGAAATTAAAATTTTGTTCAAGCTGACAAATAAGATTACAGAACCTTTAGAGTTCCATCAAGGGCGTATTCAAGGGGGGGGGGGGTCCCCGGGTCCGTACCCCCCCCCCCCCATTTGAGATGACTAAGCACTAGATAGAATGCTTTTTTTGTGTAGGAAAGGTTCTTGAGAATAATTCTTGTAAACAAAATTTAATCTAGACGGAATTAATATTACAATATTGGTGTGTTGAGAACTGAGCATGGCGGCTGTTATTGTAGCATGTTTAGTCTATCTTTATATGACAGTGGAAAGAACTTTAATGTATGGTAAATTATCGAGAAAGAGTGGGTTAGAATTTCATAACAAAACTGGGAGATGTCATTAGTCTAGAAGAAACCTATTATAGTAGCATAACTCGCAAATGTTGATATTGTGAATTATTTTCCCATGATAAAATAACAAAATGATTTTATAGACTTCCGTTTGAGCTTTTCAACAGTCCAGAAGCTCAGTTTCTGGGTGGATCACGGTCGGTGTTGAAGTAAAATTAATAATTTCGTTCTCGGTCCTGGTAGCCTACAATGCCATACAATCGTGCATTTATACAAGTTTTAATAGTGAATAAAATAATTACTGCCATTTAATATTAGTTTTTAATTTTTTATTTGGATTTTTGATTTCTGATTTTAAGTTTGTTTTGGCTGAAAAAAGAAAATATTCGCGTAAAATCCATTACTTTTACCCAAAAACAGCTAAAACATTAATAATTAAAGAGACATCGACTTCATCCTCAAATAGTAGTTGTGATTGTTCAGACATCAATCAGGCGTGGGATTTCATCATTATGTTGAAACAAATTGAATCCAATCTCAGGGACTTGGCTCATAATTTCTTTGAGAAGTTCATACTAGTCTTGCTGGTGAGATTTGGTAAGTACATATAAATGTAAAAATTTACCACCATTTTCTGCAAATAATAAATTAAAAACGGTATTGGTTTTTCCAACATTGGATGGTCCACACACAATACAAAAGTACACTATGTCTCATTTGTTGCTTTCTGTTCTTCTCATTTGAATACTTATCAAAGTTGATCAGTGGTAGTTTTGATCAGTGCTGTTTCATCTTCATTTTTCAATACAGAGACAATATAATTATTTTTTCAGACAATAACACTATTATTATCAATCCATGAATTGTATTTCGAATCAAAGCCCAACCATTTCACATACAATTTAATTTGTTACCTTTCTTCTCTATTACCCTCTCAATAAGATACACATCAGGGTACTTTGTTTCTTCATTTCAAACTCATACAATGCACCCTTTTAATGTATTTGTCTTCACCTATTCCCTTCACCTTTCATCTCACACAAGATGGGTGTCGAAAAATATGTTTTCGTTTTAAAAACATGGAGTTTGGAAATTGCAAAATGGGTATTGCAACTTTTTAACATCTTAAAAAAAAACATTAGTATATGTATTGTGTCTGTAATAAGTAGTACAGTATAATACTTAATTAATAAATTGAAATAGGTTAAAATTAGGTCGTAGCCAGCCAGAGCCCCTCAATTCATAGACAAGCGTTCAAAGCAGGTGAATAATTTCAATAAAATTTATTGTTTAGAGTTTTTTTGTAGTGTTGTGATTCTATTTCAAGAATTTATAAATATGGAAAATAATGCAGGATTTTTCTTTCCACTTTCGTTGAGATTTGCAGATATTTCCTCCCATACGACCTCCTTCATCGTAATATTATAATAGTCTTTGTGTGACAGGTCTTATAACATTGGATGTGCCTGTACCGCTGATATCAGGCGTTCATCAAAACGCATCTTGATAATTATAATAATAATCTCTCTCTCAGCGTATGATCTAATCCCAGCACTGCCAAAAAATATGTTAGACCTCCGGAGTTCAGTTGCACAACACATGTCTGTAGGCCTACTCTGCGCATGCGCGGCGACTCAGCTTCAGGCAAAAATCACTCGCTTACAAAAAAGTGGCTGAGACTGACGGGGCGGTTTGAGTTGAGCTGACGGAACGGATCCGGTCTGCTAAAAAGAGCGTATCTTTGTTTTTGGGCCTAACTTGAAGGATGGGATGCAACCTCTGATAAAATCTGCTTTAGGGATCCCCAAGTGACTGAAATTCTTATCATAAATGATCTCTGTTCGAATACATGGTTTCCGAATTTTGATGGAAGCGACTGAGCTGAGTGTGCTGAACTGAGCGGATCCAGTGTGGGACAAGCCTATGGTTCCAATTGATAAGTCATATAGAAAAAATTATGTCTATTAAAAGAAAAAAAAATAGTTCACTTAGCAGGCAATTACATCAACATTAAAATTTGAAATGCATGGAAGTTTGGGGTGTTTCCCAAACCATATTTTGATTTGACATTGAGTTCTAGTTGATTGGACTCCCCAATGAATAGTTATGGCCATTTTAATATAAACAACCTGAGAAAAACTAGTTACTGTAGCAGACAACAAAAAGTGAGACCCATTGAAAAAATCACTGTTTTGGGTAGTTTTGAACCTAAATATTGATTTGACCTTCATTTCTAGTCAATCAGAAAGCATGAACGCCTTTTGAAATAGAATATTTTCATTGTTAAGAATGTAAACCCAGTACTTTTTACGTATAATTAATAAGTAAATTATCACTAACATTATTTTAAATAAAAGAACACAGTATTATTCTAGGATTTTCGAGTATTTTATTAACTCTATTCTCCCTTCTGATCTTACATAATCATCATAATGTATTCTCAACACACCTCGATCTGCTCTCTAAACAGTGTCCAGGGTAGGCTCTCAACATTTATGGTAGGTGTACCTATTGTGTGTAAGCTTAACCTATAATATATGAATCTGAACAACTAAAGAAAAATCTATGGTATATGTAAGGTATTTTACTTATCATCCCAATTTCGTAATTCTGTGACCACACCAATAAGTAATCAACCAGAAAAAATCAACTCCAAACTGGATTCCCAGGCAAAACTAGGAGGAACGCCGGTAATGATTAAAACCATAGTTCTTTTATATATTTGTAATTTGTAATATCACTCAATTAAATTTTGCTTGGGCTAAAACAGGAGTTTGAGGAAATTCCTCTATTGATATAAAGATTTAAAAAAAGTTCTATATAATTATGATATTTGAATTACATAATGAAACATATTCATGCACCAACGATTGATACCATTCTCGACTTCATATCTCAAGTACCACAACTAGAAGGAGACCAACCCTCAAGGGTTCCATTTCAAGCTTCTCTATGGAGTTAGCACACATCCGAAGATTTTTTGCTTATATCGCCCAATTCATATGAGCACTAACAATAAGATTAGATTCAAGAACATGCACTAGAAGAATAACTATCAAATTCATAGATAAATTTTTTCAAACAGGGGTTGATGACCACCTGACGTTTTCACCTATATCTCCCAAAACCGAAAGAGCACTAACAATGGGACCTGTATCTTTTTTTAGCACTAACGAAGCACTACTAAAGGTTGACAACGTTTCTTACTTCATAGCTCAAGTTTATCAAATGGGTGGAGACGACCCCCTTAGGCTGTTTACACATATTTGTCAAGTTTTCAAGTATTGTATCTATAACAAGGTTTTTAGCTTATATCTCCTGAACCAGAAGAGCACTAACGATAGGACCTGTATGTTTTTTCGAGCACTAACGAAGCACTAACGATTGACACCGTTTCGACCTGATAGCTCAATTTTAAAAAAGAGGGCGTGGTGACCCCCTGAGGTTTTTTGATTATATCTCCCGAACTAAAAGAGTACTATCGATGGGACTTGGATAATTTTCGAGCACTAACGAAGCACTAACGATTGACACTATTTTAAACTCGATAGCTCCAGTATTCTATCATGGGGGGGCTAACTTCATGGAAGTTAGCCCCCCCCAAGGTTTTTTGCTTATATCTCATGAACCAGAAGAGCGCTAACGATGGGACCTGTATAATTTGTTGAGCACTAACGAAGCACTAACGATTGACACCATTTTCGACTTCATAGCTCAATTTTTTCAAAAAGGGCGTGGTGACCCCCTTAGGTTTTTCAATTATATCTCCCGAACTAAACGAGCACTATCGATGGGACTTGGATAATTTTCGAGCACTGAAGAAGCACTAACGATTGACACTATTTTTAACTCCATAGCTCCAGTATTTCTATCATGGGGGGGGCTAACTTCATGGAAGTTAGCCCCCCCAAAGGTTTTTTGCTTATATCTCCTGAACCAGAAGAGCACTAACGATGGGACCTGTATGTTTTTTCGAGCACTAACGAAGCACTAACGATTGACACCATTTTCGACCTGATAGCTCAATTTTAAAAAAGAGGGCGTGGTGACCCCCTGAGGTTTTTTGATTATATCTCCCGAACTAAAAGAGCACTATCGATGAGACTTGAATAATTTTCGAGCACTAACGAAGCACTAACGATTGACACTATTTTCAACTCGATAGCTCCAGTATTTCTATCATGGGGGGGGCTAACTTCATGGAAGTTGGCCCCCCCCAAGGTTTTTTGCTTATATCTCATGAACCAGAAGAGCACTAACGATGGGACCTGTATGTTTTTTTGAGCACTAACGAAGCACTAACGATTGACACCATTTTCGACTTCATAGCTCAATTTTTTCAAAAAGGGCGTGGTGACCCCCTGAGGTTTTTCAATTATATCTCCCGAACTAAAAGAGCACTATCGATGAGACTTGGATCATTTTCGAGCACTAACGAAGCACTAACGATTGACACTATTTTCAACTCGATAGCTCCAGTATTTCTATCATGGGGGGGGCTAACTTCATGGAAGTTGGCCCCCCCAAGGTTTTTTGCTTATATCTCATGAACCAGTAGAGCACTAACGATGGGACCTGTATGTTTTTTTGAGCACTAACGAAGCACTAACGATTGACACCATTTTCGACTTCATAGCTCAATTTTTTCAAAAAGGGCGTGGTGACCCCCTGAGGTTTTTCAATTATATCTCCCGAACTAAACGAGCACTATCGATGGGACTTGGATAATTTTCGAGCACTAACGAAGCACTAACGATTGACACTATTTTTAACTCCATAGCTCCAGTATTTCTATCATGGGGGGGGCTAACTTCATGGAAGTTAGCCCCCCCCAAGGTTTTTTGCTTATATCTCATGAACCAAAAGAGCACTAACGATGGGGCTTCATTCAACAACCAGCACTAACGAAGCACTAACGATTGACACCATTTCCAACTTCATATGTCATGTATTTCTACTGTGGGGGGGGCTAACTTCCATGAAGTTAGCCCCCCCCAAGGTTTTTTGCATATATCTCTGGAACCAGAAGAGCTATCACGATAAGACTTGATCCAATGATGAGCACTAACGAAGCACTAACGATTGACATCATTTTCAACTTCATAGCTTTAGTATTTTCACTGGGGGGGGCTAACTTCCATGAAGTTAGCCCCCCCCAGTGTTTTTTGCATATATCTCTGGAACCAAAAGAGCACTAACGGTGGGACTTGAAGCACTAACCAGCACTAACGAAGCACTAACCATTCATACTATTTTCAACGTTAGTGCTTTCATGGGGGGGGCTAACTTCACGGACCTTTTTTGGACCTATGTTTATATGAACTTTTTTCTTTATTGCAATGAGAGGAAGACGTCTAAGGATTTGGCAGATTCCTCCCGAAACACTCTGTATATTGAATGCTCAGAACAATGTATATTCACAATAAAAAATATTTTCATAGTTTGTATTTTTCATTAATTTGGTCTTATTGCTTTTTTTCTTGAACTTTTTGTCTATCTATGACGACGGCCCGCCTACGTAGGCCTACTATATATATATATATATATAGACCTACTGTTTACTATATTAGTCTATTCGGAGAATTCATTCCCTGGATTTCAATGCAGGATGTTATTATAGAACTTCTGTGTACTGCAACGTTGTACCGATTAGTTAGTGAATGAGTCAGCAAAATGGAGTTCGAAATATACAAGTGTAACACACACGTTGTTAGTTAGTATGCACGTGCAAAGTAAAATGCAATATTGATCGCTGTTAAAGTTGGATAAGATTGTTAGCTCTGTCTTCCTGTTAGCCAAGTACAAATTTTCTTCATCTGCTGATGCAGCTTCAACCATTAAGCTACCAAGACAAGTGGGATGCCACAGAATGCTTTTATCATTCCATCACTTGAAACCAGAGAGGTACGTAAATGCAACATTTTATTTTGTCATTTCATATAAGATTTGTATCATATTGATAAAAATTCAAAATTAGACTTCTGCTTTTGATCAATATAGTATGGGTAGATTTTTTTACCATATCTGCCAACTTTTATCTACCAATATTTTTCACCACTCTGCTAAATTATATTTACTTTAATTTTTTTTCAAATGCCTTCTTTTATATAAAATCATACATTGCAATTTCAATTTGCACAGTTCAATAAGCAGGATAAAAATTGGAACTGTTTTTAAATTCTTCCTGCCAAAAATTTGAGGATTCCTCTATATTCCATCCGTGAATCTATGAAGTCTGTTATACAATTTTATAAAGTTAATGTGGCCTCTGAAGATGGATCTCAAAGATTCGAAAGCGCTCGGCCTACAGAGTAAGTGAATTATACTTATTCTTAAAGAATATTTGACTGCAAGTCGTTAAATACACATAAAAAGTTAATATTAACAACGCAGTTCGTCATGGAGCATGAAATCCAGGAAGTTAATGTAATTTAAACAAAACAGAAGTTGTCAAATTTCACTAAACTAGCAATTTGAGTAACATGAACATGGTATTAAATAATAATAAAAAATTTGTTTGATTATTATTTAATAATTATTGTAAATAGCCTAGTTAGATTTACTCATGTAACTATTATTTGCTTTTCCAACTACTATCAAGTAGGTTTTGGATACCAAATTTGTTACTAAGAGGCCTCCTGCTTTTTCAGTTTTTTACAGCCAAAGATGTGAAACTGAAGAAGAAGAGGAGGCCTCTCAATAACAAATTCGGTATCCAGATTTAAATTGATCGTTTGTAGATAGTTCCCCTTCCCGGTTTTGAGCCATAACACTAAAAAAGGTTCATTAGAAGTTTGTTTAGGCAAATTATTGACAGCAGATTGCAAACGACTGTCAATCAGCTCTTCCAGTCTACATTTATATGAAACGGTCTGTGCAGGGGCGTACCCAGACTTGGTTTGGGGGGGGGGGGCTTACCCGTCCTACCAGGAAATATTTTTGATGGATTAGAGGGTGTAAAACTGGGATTTTTCAGAGCTCTTTTTACAAGATTGTTGCCCGATAAAGTTTGTTGGGGGGCAGGGATTCATTACTTGACTTTTTTAAGAGTATTAGTATTAGAGTAGCTATGGTGAAACAAAATGTGTCCATCATGAGTATTTTTTGTACAGAGTGTTTCAAGAGTTCAAAATGATACTGCCAGACTGCATAAGCAACTTCTCATGAGGGTAAAAAAATTAGATTGAATGTAGGTCCGGAACGCTTTGTTACAAAAATAAAGAGGGCGAAAGATTACAGCTATTCCAGCATCCATTCAGAAATGGCTAATGTCTTCATATAGATGGTGTTAATTAAATTGAATCAATGTAAAATTATCTGAAACAAGATCTACTATTATACATTTTTATGATGGAAATAAAGTGAACGAAAAATGCCAGTCTGAACGCAAATCGAGATTACCAAATCTTTAAATTGGTGGGATATTTTACAAAAATTCACAAAATGATCATAAAAACAAGTTTTTTTATTGTCGGCCTAGTGACCAATTGAATTGCCAATGAACCAAACATTTTGTACAATTTCTCCTTAAAAAAATTGCCAAATCATTTTTTGAAATGAAATATGAATGTACATAATAGTCAAGAACGGTCCCAAAGTTTATAAAGTCGAGTTTTATTGAATCAAAGCATACTTATTTTGCACAGATGCTTTCCACTTGCTATTCTTCTGTCTTTTGATCCAATTTAAATTATGGGTTTGTAAATTCTGGGTGCTTTATTCACAATCAATAACCAAGTTCATACCCTTCAATCTCAAAAAGGCCTTCTTTTGGCCGTTTTTGCGTATTTCATAATTATAATAACTCAATAGTCGCAGTAGTTAATGTTTTATGTGATTTTACAGTTCATTTCACAACGAATGCTGCATTCAATTCACCACCTAAATGAGGGCCTTAGAAGCCTAAAGTTTTCTGAATGAGTTCTAATTTATTGTTATTAATTGTTATAATTGTTATTGTTGTTGTAAATGTAAATAATTGTAAATGTTTATTGTTATTGTTATAATTTATTATTATCTCTTATTGAAAAAGATAGCTTCACTCTTCTGCTATATTTATTTCTTTATTGAAGCGTTTTCAAAGGAATAAGCTTTTGCAATCTTATTGAAATTTTTTCGGAAAAACCTGTAAACCTTTTTTAGGAAATTGCTAGCCGCGAGCCGTAACAGGTACCTGTTCAGTCAGATAAGATAAGCTGCAAATTCCTAGGGTAAGGGTGACCGAATGGAATGGCCACCAAAAAAGAGGTTCTCAGCTATAAAATCCCTTGCCGATGACTCGGAACTCACCTAAAACTGTGGGCCCACGCACAGGTCTCAGAACTATCTGGGCTTCAATTTCCGAAAGAAATTACATTATTACCGTAACGTTGAATATATTACAGGTTTAGGAGGTTCTGGAGGCTAGAGGTCCTGTACTTATTGGTTAAATGATTGCCATATTGATATGAGTGAAACGAATTATTTTTATTATCTTTACCCAGCCGCCTAGTCGAATTTAATTCTGCAAGGCTACAAACTCTATTTCCACCTATGGTAGTCACTCATAGCATTACTTTTAATAGTATAACGATATTGTTAATTGTTATAAACACTATCCTATTTAAACAAGTTTGAAATGTACAGCCTAGAGTCCATGTGACACAGTCAATTCGGTTGAAGAATATCAACATTTTGATAAGGATTTCAGGACCTGATGGAAAGGCTTAAGCCCCAAAGCCCCCCATGTCAAGCCACTACCTATGAACATTATTCTACTTAAAAAGTGTGAATACATGACATGTACCAAGACTAATCAGCCTACAGCACAATACTCTCTATAGTAAATTTTCTACAATTTTTTAAGGAGCTCGGGTTCTTGGGGGGGGGGGGGGTCTTGAGCCCCCTAAGCCCCCCCCCTGGGTGCGCCACTGGGTCTGTGTATTTTAAGGTACCGAATCATCTTCCGGAGTTTGGCACCCTACTGAGTGGACACTCTGTATATAAAAATTGAGATTAATACTGAACTGTACTATAATTAGTGAGCGACTTGCTTATCCCAGGGGGTTTACTAGTATTTCAACTGAGTACAAAATAGCTTGTTGGTATCTATTGAGTTGATTTGAAAAAAGAACATAGCCCATAAAAAACATGAATTTCCGTTTTTAATTTTTTTGGATTTACTATTTACATTTCACACGAACTTGCTTATTATTCTATTCAAAGAATTCGCATATCCCTAGTAACTAATATCCGGTACTGATTTACATTTTTTAAAAACATTTTCAACTCCTAGTATTGAACAAATTACTTTTTCGAATTTCCTATTTAGCAATTAATGTAATTATTATTAATATCATTATAATTAATTATTACTATAATTAAACAGGAAATTCGAAAAAGTAATTTGTTTGTTAATTTTGAAAGTTCGTAAATTGTAAGGTCTCTTTGCATTATTCCAGTTTGTCATAATCCCAGTATTGGTTTATTAACGATAGAAAAATGATTATTACCTATTGTGCCATTTTTGCATAATATGTTAAATCAAGTGCTATCTTTTAGATTTTTTAAGTTTTCTTAACTTTATTTTCAGGGTTCAGTTTGCTCAGGGATTAAAACGAATTACACACGTGTTGGACCACACCTCGTGATTGCATGGGCGCCACCACATAGGGGCAAGGGGGGGCCGTGGCTCCCCCCTGGCCACCAGGGAAAAAATAATATGTTAGGAAAAAATAACATAACATTAATCACGTATTTCAAAGTTGTAGTTTCATAGAAAAAATATTCCAAGTATGTAAAATACACTTATTTCTGTACGACTTGTATTAGTATGATACTTCGTACAATATTATTTTGTGGGAAGTTCAAGCGTTAGCTAGGGGCTGGAAATAAAACAGGCAACGAAAGGCTTAGTGGACTTTGCCTAATGTCTGCACGCAGACAATTTTTGAAAGAAAAAAAAGAAGAATTTGTGACAAAAACAATCAATTTGTTTGCCACTGAAAGTAGAAGAGTTCAGTTTTTGTTTAAATAAAGTTTGATGTAAGTAGAAAAATATTGATGAATAAAGCTAATTGTTACAGACTGATAAATTTGGGATTTTTTTGTTGCTCGCATCTTCATTCTATTGCAGGAAATTAGGTGTAAAATACATAAAACAAGCTTCTAAACTCACCAATTTTACTCTGATTTTTTCAAAATTTTCCATAACCCCCAACCCCCTAAAAGGACTGGCACCCCCCTGAAAAATATCCTGGTGGCACCCTTGCGTGATTGAAGTTTTTAATGAAGAGGAGCGACTGTTGCTGGTGGAAAAATAGGAGTAAATGAAGAATTTAGTTAGTTCCTTTTTAAGAGACTTTCCTAAAAATTTGTCATACAAAAATATAAATTTTACACTGAGGGGTCAACTAGAAGAACTGTCTTGACTTTCAAATAACATAATTATTAAAAGGAATAATTTACAGTACATGACTAATTTCTAGATTCTGTAACAGCTCAACATACTATTGATATTGATGACTGATTACGGTACCGAAAAAACCTCAGTACGACAAATGCAAATTACGTTCGTAAATGAATAATTATAAATTCATAAAATTAGAAAATTGTATTAATTTTAAGTAGGCCTAAAAAAACATTTCAACTGCTACGAAGTCTAATTATCTGCTTATGCAACAGCTGTTATGCACAATAATGTATTAATGTTGATAACTTATCAATTTTTTAAAATTCAAACTCATAAATTAATGTAAATAAAATAAAAAAATGATTCCATAAATAAGTTCATTTTTTCATAAACTAGTGTTCCTGAAAGCACATTTTCTTGGCAGGTATCTGAAGGCGAAGCTCATCTCAGAAAAACAGCATTAGTTTTGACAATGAACTTTGACCTCGTTTACACCCACTAAAAGGTTAGTGAGCTAATTTTTTATCAAACACGCATTTAGTGCATTTTTGACATTTTTTTGAAGTTTAAATCGGAAATTGAGCTTCATGTTCAGCCCCAGACATGAACACTGCTGTTTTCAAGGTCAAAGAGTTTAGGACATTTTTTTCTACTATATTTTATGAAAACAAACTTTTTTTGCATATGTTTGAAGTCTAAACTCGACTGCATGTTGCAAAATGACCCTGGACATTGCACTTTTGTCCTTTTTTCAATCACTTTCAAGTGAGCACATTTTCTAAAAACTATAGTTTCTGGAAGCACATTCTAAACAAATTTGTTGGGATATGTTTGACGTTGGAAATCCACTGGGTGGGGCTAAGTGTAAAGCTGGCCTCCCCCCCCCCCCCCCACCCCATACTCAGCTGTTTCCAAGGTCAAGGAGTTGAACACATATTTTTAAAATTACATTTTATGAAAGCACATTTTAAGCACATTTTTTTGGTAAATGTTTGAAGTTCGAAATCCACTGGGTAGGGCTGAGCGTGAAGCTGGCCCCACCCATATACTCAGCTGTTTTCAAGGTCAAGGAGTTGAACACATATTTTTAAAATTACATTTTATGAAAGCACATTTTAAGCACATTTTTTTGGTAAATGTTTGAAGTTGGAAATCCACTGGGTGGGGCTGAGCGTGAAGCTGGCCCCACCCATATACTCAGCTGTTTTCAAGGTCAAGGAGTTGAGCACATTTTTTTAAAATTACATTTTATGAAAGCACATTTTTTTTGGAAAATGTTTGAAGTTGGAAATCCACTGGGTAGGGCTGAGCGTGAAGCTGGCCCCACCCATATACTCAGCTGTTTTCAAGGTCAAGGAGTTTAACACATATTTTTAAAATTACATTTTATGAAAGCACATTTTTTGGCACTAGTTTTGAAACATGTGCTTTACCGGGTGGGGCCAGCTTCATGGAGCTGGGCTACAGTAAACAACAACCAGTGATTTTCTTCACATTGTGTCTGTTCGATATGTTCATTACAGTAGAGAGTGAATAGGCCTATTTCTTCGCAGGCTTTATTCAATTTAGGAAGCTTAGTAGCTGTTCCATCGAATTTAGGAATAAAGTCCATAAGTTGTTTCGGTATGGCTTTGGCTGTCATGATTAGATCTAGAACTGAAGGTTTGATGTATCCTGAGATTGAATTTGTGTAGTTTCTTACAGTAGGACTTGATTCCGGCAGACTGTCCTCAAAGAAGGATGACGCTCGCCTGTGACGGAAGGAGTCTGTAGTGTGGGTTGCCAGTTTTCTCTTTAAAGATTATTGAAGGCCGTGTTACACTCGAGTTCACTTTTGAATTCGTTTATCGCGGATGAAGGGTTGAAACCCAAGTCTATCGGAATTTTTTTCAAAATCGAGAATCGGTCGCGAATCGAGAAAAACAAGCCCGAAAAACTTCTCCAACACTGTTTCGGGCGCCAGTTAAGGAACTGAGTGCACCAATTGCCTTTTTGAAAAAAAAATATTTTATTCAATTACAAATTAAAAATTAAATGAAGAAATAACTAGAACAAGTGTATCTTGTGAGGGCTGGCAGCAGACTAAATTAAAAACAATGAAACGCTCGTCAGTACAAAAATACAAGCTCAGCATCATAATAGAATACAATGCAAGTTTGGGAAACGGTTACCAAATGTAGCTTTGGACAATGTAATTGCTGTTTTCTGTTGACGAATTCTTGAATTATCTGCGAAAATACGTACTTTGCAGACACCCTTCAAGAGAAAAACACACAATAAAAACGGAAAAAGAATAATGTTATAAATAAAATTAAATTAAAAAGAATAATACATGTCGGTTGATGACACAATTGCTATATTATACTACAAGACGAGTGACTAGAGAATCCGCAGTGTGATGCCTAAAATTGTTACAAAATCAGGAAAACCTGTGTATTGCGTTAATGAAAAGGTAGATTGATTGATTTTATTCACAGTCTTGAAAACCAATAGCATTTGACCTAAAAACAGTAAAATAATAAATAAATAATATGACTGGCTCAGGTCAGCAAAAATAAATAATAGCAAAATAATGACAATACTCTGAATTTATTAATTTCGAATTCCTTCAATTGCCATTACTTTATACTGAAGACTTCCGCGATGGCGGATATTGACAACAGCATTCAATCTTCAATAATATCACACATAATTATCATACAAGGAACGCAGTAAGGGCAGGTATTATAAGACCCATAGTCGGTAGGTCTATCAACCGCACTGATCATAGGGCAAATATTCTATTTTGCAAGCCTCCTCAGATAAAGATCCTTGATATGTGTTCCCCGCAAACATATAAAAATCACATCAACAAATGGCTTCTGACAGTCGGCAGAGAGAATATAGCCAAATACACTATCTCTGACTATGTCACACGACATCAGCTATGGAGTGCCTTCTATGTTAGCATTTCTTACACTGAGATAATATAGTTATAAATATGTAAGCAATGCTTCTAACCTTTTTTCATCATTTTCTTTCCATTCCATGTCGTTATGCATGTGTGCTGTGTGAGTGTGTGTGGTTTTTTTTGGGGGGTGTGTGGGGGTTGGGTTTTTCAGGTCTCGGTTAGGATTATAGTCTAAATTACACTGAGTATAGTCTTATCCATAGTGTGTTTAAGCATAAATTTTCTTTTATAAGTATCTCATAATAATAGTATTAGCATTGAACAGCTGATGGGAATCGATGAATGCTACTGTACAAAAATATCAGTCACCATCGGGAATCGAACCACGGACCTCTCAATTGACGGTTGAGCGCCCTTAACCACTAGACCATGGAGACCTTTCTGTACAGCAGCATTCATTTTCAACTTGGCCATATCGGCCGGTGGTGACTGATATTTTTGTACAGTAGCATTCATCGATTCCCATCAGCTGTTCAATGCTGTTGTCAATATCCGCCATTGCGGAAGTCTTCAGTATAAAGTAATGGCAATTGAAGGAATTCGAAATTAATAAATTCTGTTTATGTATATTATTTGTCAGTTTATTCAATTGTTAGTCACTTCAAACTAACTTGTGACAATACTCTCTTGATTATAAAAGAAAAGATAAATTGTTGAAAATAAACAAATTAAGTATTCTTGGAATAACAAAGAGAAATATTATTATTACAAATATAAAAGGAAAACTTTTTCACTGTATAATCATTAAAAGTTAAAGATATTTTTATAAGACAGAAAAATGAAGGAATACTGTAAAAATCATGTAAAGAATGTAAAATAATAAAAATAAAGAAAAGTTTATCATGAGATATAAGTACTTCTTATTGTATAAATTACAGAAGAATGCTGAGGTAGCAAATGGAATACTGTTTACTAAAATATACTGTTGAATGTTTCCATATCTGTATTGGCATTGACTAGATCAATCAAATTTATTTACAAAATTTTCAAACATTGTAGGGTCCTGCTAAACCCGTAGGTTTTTCAGCAGGTGCCAATCTTCAAAAGAAGTATAACAACAAAGAAACACATTCACATATATCTTAATATTATAAAGAAAAAATAGAGAATAGTTAATGAAGAAATAAATTAAAAAAGAATGTAGTGAGTGATAAAAGTGAAAAATAGACACTGTAAATACAGGACTGAGGAAAAAAGATACTACAATCCTATCAAAGAAAATAATTAGAAAAGGATAAAGAAAAAGGATAAGAAATGAAGAGGAAAAAGAAAAGTAATGTTGTGCAACTTATTGATGGTCGTTCGGGCTGGCGGCAGTGATATAAGAAAAATTCAACCACCAAAAACTGTATAAAGAAATTGAAATAGGCTATGTTTATGTTTCAAATATTAAAATTTAACATTTATAATAATCGATCTGGAATTGTGTAATATTGTTGTTATTGATGATGTACATCATAATATCCATCTTTGAATAATCCCTCTTGCCTGATTTTGTCTCAAAATTAGTTAATGTTTTAAAATTCCACAGCCTTAGAGGTTAGAGTAACTTATTTTCTAGTATTATATCAATGGATAATATTTCTTTCTATGATCGAATCTATTTCTATCAATTATTTTCTTATTTGGTTCATAGTTGAGAGTGATGAGAGATTCTCTGTACGAAATATCCTGGCACAATCTACCAATATCCCAACAAAAATATCTGCTAATACAGCTGACAAGCAATACAAAACAATCTAGTATTAAAACTGACACTGTATTTCACTTTTAAATAATGTTTTACTCACATATATTTGAAATGCTTGAGGAATGCATTTCACTTCTGAAAAGAAGCTTCGTCAGCCTGCCGCCAGGGGTTATGCTTTGTTGAGGTTTGGGATGAGCAGCCATTATGTAGTTAAAAATTGCGTTTGATTTGAATTGTATTTGGTCATTGAGTACATTGGTTCTATCTTGTTTATGGTGTTTGAATATTTCATATTGCTCCAGTGTATTTAGTTTGTGGCTTTTTTGGAATGTGTGTAGAATTTCTAAGTCAGTTTGGATGTTATTGTGTGAGTGTCCAGTGTTGATTAAGTGATCTGCAAATGTTGAGTCAGTGGTGGAATGTAGTGCTTTGATGTGTTCTTTATATCTTGTGTTGAATGATATGCCTGTTTGTCCTATGTAGTACTTGGGGCATGTGTTGCATTTGAGCTTATATATTCCTGGTTTGTTGAATTTGTGAATTGTGCTGTTTGTTAGGTGAGCTGGATTTTGTTGGATCTGGTGTTTTAGGTTGTTTGTTGTTCTGAATGCTGTGTTAAATCCGGATTTTTGAAAGATGTGAGCTATTTTGTGTGATTTTTTGTTGAAATATGTGAGTGTGATAAATCTGTTTTGGTTTGCAGGTTTTGGATTTTTCAAGCATCTCAAATATATGTGAGTAAAACATTATTTAAAAGTGAAATACAGTGTCAGTTTTAATACTAGATTGTTCATTAAGTATTTCGTCATGGAAAGCATCACAGATTACAATACAAAACCTCCTACAATTGGACCTCTTGGTATTTTCTCCATCAACGGGATGAACTTCTGTTCGGTAAGTGAATAATCAGGGCATTATTCTAATTTTTTTTTTTTTTTTGAGGGAGGATAAGGACCACATAGGTCTGAGATTTGTGCGAGGGTGATGATGGTGTTTGATGAGTTGGACCTACAGTTTTAGGTGAGTTCCGAACGTGAAAGTGATTTTACAGCAGAAAAAAGAGCCATTTTTGCTGGCCAATTAGTCACCCTCACAAAGAGGGCTCAGGAGTTTGTAGCTTATCTTCATCTGATTGAACGCATACCTCCTATGGCTCGAAGCTATCACTTCCCTGAATTATATAGGATAAAAAATGTATAAAACATATAGATTATTATTTATTTTTCTTACATAATCTTCCCTAATTATTATGTAATTACTTATACATTCAGAAACTTATTTATTATAAAGCAGATGGTATTATGTACCATAATACTTTGTGAAAGATTCTGCTTGTTGATTTTTGTTTGTTGCAATCATCGATACATGAGAACTGTATAAGTGTATATCGATGGACATGTTCTTATATTTCATATTGAATAGGCTTTAGCCTGGCAACAATTGTCAATAAACAACCTTAAATCTTAAAATTATTTTTATAGAGATTGTTCTAAGAGGTATCTACCAACATCACAAGTTCATGGATGTCATTTTTTTTTTGTAACATTTTGACGAGATAATTGATCATAGTCTACTGTAATAATTAAGTTTAGTGTTCACTGTTGCAATCGAAAATTGTATTATTGGGATTGACAGTGCTTAGATGGCACTCAACTTTGTAACCTACTGTTTTAGTATATTTAAGAATATGTTTTGACGTTGTCTTGTGCTTATCGGCCCGCTGACAATAAAATCTTATTTATTTATTTATTAAAATGGAGAAAAATGAGCATGGAGAACAATTTGAACTTAAAATAATATAGCTTCGCTACAGAAATGAAGATGGCGGAAGATTAATGCTATCAGTTTACTCATTCAGAAATTTCTAGAACCTCTATTTAAAAGTGTTAAATTTAATCATTCAGGTTTAATTTCAGGCTAGCTAAGTAAATAGTTGGCTAAAGTAATTAGATATACTGTATCTAATCTGAGATTATTTGTTAAGTGACTGGTAAATATTGTTTTTCCTATTTTGTTGAAAATTAGATTAGCGTCTTGGAGACTCCGGTTAAGGAGTATAAGACAAGTCAGATTAACAATTATACAATCTTAAACAATAGTTACCATAATAATTACTATATCATTTAGTTGAGGAGATACTCAATTTTGATGTGAAAGGAACTCTTGTACACTATAATAAGCTTTATAAACTCAATATTTATTCAATTTTTAAAAATATTTGTTTACATCCAAGACTATAGGTATATCCAAAATTCTATGCATGTGTAAAATCGAATGAGTAGATCTTAAGAGAGTAGACCATGATTTAAATTAAATAAAGAAATGAAAAATTATTTAATTTTATTTAATTATTAAATAAAATTAAAAAATTATTTAAATAATTATTTAATTATTTAAATAACTATTTAATTATTAAAAAGTCAGGAAAAGTATTGAAAGCTAACAAATGGGATTACATTGATTGAAATGAACAATTGAACACAAAATTGATTGTATATTCTATTACTAAATTAATTACTTTCAATGGTACTATTAATGATATCATTTCAATAATTATTAAAAGGTAATGACTTAAAAATCCTATTCAATTCAGTTTTATACTCATTTTTGGCATAATCTTACATTTTCCTGTGTTCATTATTTTTTTCTATGGTCATTTATCATTAATTCCTAGGCTACTAATAATTCTTTGAATGACTCAACTATAGGCTACTAGCAAATTTAGTTATGTACATGTTTTTTGCATTATCATAAATTTTCCTTCATTTATCACCCTTTTTAGAAAGTTATTAATCATTTATTATTATTATTATTATCATCATTTTTATTATTATGATCATCATTATTAATATTAATATTATTAATATTATGCTTGTAACCATCACGGACAATGTAAGTTTTACAATAAAAGTCGGCCATTGGCAATACTTTGCTGTTCTTTGGTTTTAATAATTACTATTATCATTATTATCATCGAAATTATTATTATCATTTTTAATGTAATCATCACTATTTTTCTCACCATGAAACTCTTTCTTTTACAGATTATTAGAGCTTCATATTCAGCGTTTTGAATCAGATTAAATAAGTTTTGTAATACAATCAATAAAAATATATGTTTATAGAAATGTGATGTGACTTTTGTACCTGAACTTGTATGTAATAATGTAGAATCATAATAATTAATGCCATTGGTAATGATGAATTTATAATGAATTCCTCCAAGACGAAAGAGCTAACTCTTTTGAAGATGTAATTCCTTATTTCTATAATAGATTGATGTAAAACTCCATATTACTTTTCCACTTTTTTCAAACATAATTAATTGACGAAAATACTTAACTGGTGAATTTAACACCTACTTATTTGTGTGATAGCTGTTTCATATTGTTGTAATGCTTCCTCAGATACGGTTGTAGGTCTATTTTAATCATGTCTAAGAAAGCAGTACAAAAATACTAAAAAAAGTGAATGCGTGAAGCTTTTATTGGTGGGAAGACCCTTGCGGTTAGTTCAACTTCGCCGCTTGAGCCATGTCATTGGAAACATGGTGGACCTACAATTTTACGTGGGTTCCGAACCACCGGGAAGTGATGATTTTACAGCAGAGAAAAGAAGTTCTTTGCTGGCCAAACTAATCGTTCACTCTTTCAGAGAGGGCTCAGGAGAGCATTGCTTATCTAATCTGACTGAACAGATACCTGCTGCGGCTCAAGGCTATCACTTCCCTAAATGGAATCAAGAATTTTTATGAGAACGCAGCAACGCGCGTCGGGCCAGCTAGTATACTATAAATATATATAATTGAGACTGCAAGTGTGTTTAAATGTGTCTAGTATAACTCAGGGATGCCCACCCCCCCTAAGCCTCATGACGCACCCCCCCCTAAAGTTAGCAACAATCCCCCCCCCATAAATTAGGCCCCCCCAAAAATGCGAAAAGAGCCCCCCGTATTCTTTCTAAAACTAAAAGAAGATTTATAAAACTATTGAAAAAATTCAAACCCAGTCGATAATATACAAAATGTATGTACCATATATTTCTTGAGATTCTTTACATAGCTAACATTTTTTTGTAAAGGTAAAAAAGAAATATCAATGAAATGAATTTATGAACTTCTGCTCAATGAACTTAATTGCAAAATAGCTAAATAAGAATTTGAACCTAAATGGTTTTTAAACAATAAAATATTATTACAAATACACAATGTTCAATAAAAATGAAATACCTATAAGTTTATGTTCGGTGTCCCAATTACATTAAGGTTAAATAATTCTAAAAAGTTGTTCATTTAAAGGAAGTGGAAACAATGAGTTAATAACTTCATTTGTAAAAGACAAAAATTCAAAATACTAAGACATTTATTGGACAGTAGTTAAACAACAGGTTATTTACTTAGTGATATCTCCCATAATCTTGGGAGAATTTATGTATGGATGAAGTACATAAAAGGCACACATTTCATGTATAGTTATTTACAACACACAACCGAAAGAAGTGTCTTTCAAAAACAACATAAAGACATAGTTATGAAAAATTACTGAATTTTTAGTATTTAGTAAGTTTTGCTATAGTAGTTCTTACTTATTAGTAAGTAGTTATTGTAAAATACATGAAAAACATCAACAGTTTGAAGTCAAACATTTTAAATTTGTAGGCTGTGACCATCTACAACAGGGGTGGGCAACCTTTGGAGCATTGCGGGCCAAACTCAAGTACATCAATGAAGCTGCGGGCCACACGCAAAATAGTAATAGTTTATTTTATTACATGATGGCTGATGCTTAGTATATACTGGCACATATTTTCAACTATCTTACATGTATATTGTATATGATATCATCTTGAATTTTTTTTAAATGAAGATGGAGAAAAAAGGCGCATCAACATGATTTCGACCATAAAACAACAATCATAAAATTTATGAGTCGATGTTTCATGACAATAAAATTTTAAATAAATTTACCAGTCAATGCTTTAAGCTGGATTGGATGTGAGTTATTGGTCTACGATTGGTGACTACAAAAACAATGAATAAAATGCATAATCATTTTACTTACGATATTTATTCAATGTGAAGCTTGATTTTGAATTTGGGAAACAAGATTATCAATGTTTGGATCAATTCCACTAATACACAGACGCAAAGTGTTCTCCAAATTGTCATCTGTTAGCCTGGTTCGATATTGTGATTTATTATACTTCATAATAGAGAAGAACTGTTCACATTTGTAGGTACTAACAAACGCACAAATCATTTCTCTCGCAAATGTCCGCAGGTGAGGGTATTTTTCCTCTGAAAGGTAAATTTTGTAGAATTCACTTATTTCCAAGTCGTCAAATTTTAATTTTAAATGAGTGTCTTCTTGGAGTTCTATCAACTCCATTTGCAGGTTTGTTGGAGCCTTTTCCACATCACATTTTATTGGATTTGTAAAAATGTTGAAATAATCATCCATATTTTCAAAGTCCGAGAATCTATTAAGAAATTGTTCATGCAGTAATTTCAGTTCATCAGTGTATTGAATGTAATCAATATTCACATGATTGCTCAAATTTGAGAAATGACAACAGTTTCCTGATCGCATTTGTGTTTCCCACAGGCGAAGTTTATTTTGAAAGGCTTTCAGATGGCTGTACATAACGTTGATCAGTTGTTTTTGTGTTTGAAGTTTAATATTCAAGTCGTTTAGATGTCCTGTGATATCAACCAGGAAGGCTAAATCGCATAGCCATTTCTGGTTACTGAGTTCAGGCAATGGGTTTTCTTTCATTTCCATGAAAAGGGCTATTTCCTGTCTAAGACTGTAGAATCGCTTCAGCATTTTGCCTTTGCTTATCCACCTCACTTCACAATAATAAGTCACGTCATCATTTTCCACAGAAAGCTCATCCAAAAATTCTTTGAACTGGCGATGATTGAGCGCACGGGATCGTATAAAATTGATAGTCTTAATTACCACGTCCATTACGTTCTGCATTCGGATGGACTTTGAACACAAGTTTTGTTGGTGGATAATGCAATGTAAAATTATTAGACTGTCTTTTTTCACATTCAACTCAGTTGCTTTTTCTTTCAAAATTCCGATAAAACCTTTTCTTGAACCGACCATAGAAGGAGCTCCGTCTGTGCACACTCCAACTAATTTGCTCCACTGCAAGCTATATTTTTCAATAGCACCTTTCACCTCACGAAAAATATCTTCTCCTCTAGTAGTCCCTTTCAGAGGTTGTAAAGCTAGCAATTCCTCAGTAACATTGAATTGATTGTCAACACCCCGTATTAAAATAGCTAGTTGTGCTGTATCAGACAAGTCGGTGCTTTCATCCAAGGCAATTGAGAATGCTTGAAATTCAGTTACGCGATCAGATAATGTTTTTTCAATATCATCAGCCATCATACCTATACGTCGAACAACAGTACGCCTAGATAAGCTCAATTTCTCAAAATCTTTCCTCTTCTCGGGACATAGAACATCAGAAATTTCCAACAAACACTCTTTTACAAATTCTCCTTCAGTAAATGGTTTTGATGACTTAGCTATTTTTGAACTTACTAAAAAGCTAGCTTTCACAGAATTGTCCAATTGTGTTCTCTGTTTACTGAAAATTTGTTGCTGTTTATCAAGGTTGCAGATAAGTTTTTGAATTTTGTCTTTTCGTAATTGACCCTGAATACTGTGTTGATTGCTGTGTTTACTAGAATAATGCCTTTTCATATTATATTCTTTCAAAACAGTAATGGACTCATTGCAGAGCAAGCAGATTGGTTTCTCCATTCGCATAATAAAAAAATATTCATGAGTCCATCTTTCTTGGAAATTGCGACAGTCCGAGTCCACTTTTCGTTTTTTCGCCGTAGACATCTTACTTAGGCCTACACAACAAAATTATTTCGAAGAACAACTTTCCACACAAAACAGAAAACTTTCCACACAAAACAACGACTTTGAAAAAACCACGTGGTGACTGAATCATGAACAATTACTGACATAACCTCAAAGGCCACAGTGCCACTGCCACCTAGTGTCGATAGGTGGCACTGGCAGGACAAAGTAAACATCGATTATTTTGGGTATCAAGTTCGATATCAATTTGAAAACCGATACTTCCATTCTCAATAGTTCACATTTGAACTCAAAAACAAAAATTAAAACTCAAAGTATAGTGTAATTATAAAACAAGTAGGCTTATTAGTGGAACAAAATTTATGTTAGCGAAAACTTTTTCCACTTCTAGCAAATACTAGACGTTTTTGGCTCTGAATAGCAAAAATTCCAAAATTCTTTTGCGGGCCACATCAAAACCTGTGGCGGGCCACATCCGGCCCGCGGGCCGGGGGTTGCCCATATGTGATCTACAAGTTAGCTAGGCACCTTCTAAGCTTGTTAAATCTATCTCTCTAAACCCCACATAGAAGTTTTTGTCTTTGGGATGAGGAAACAGAAAACCTTTCAATTATTTCTTCGTTAGAAATAGACTCAAGTACATCTTTTTCTGCAGCTAGAACCATTAGAGTGGACAACCATGAGTCTCCCATAGCTGATCTGAGTCTGTTTTTGATAGTTTTAAATCGACTTATTGCTCTTTCTGCTGATTAACTAGTAACTGTTAAGGAGAGTAAAGTTGTATAAACCACTTTCAGAGCACTCGCTTAGCGTCTTGCTAAGTTTGAATAATAACTTCCTGCACAAATCCTAAACATAACTATTTTAGCTAATTCATATTCAATTGTATAATAATAATTATAAATATATTTTCATTAATTGACATTCTATCTGGTGACTTCGTAGTATATTTTTGAATGTAGTCATGTTAAACACGGTTTCAATCAACTCTACGCCCCCCCCCAAAACGTTTTTTGGAACCCCCCCCCCCCCAAGAATTTCAATGACGCAGTCTGTGTCATAGCCGGGGGCACCCCTGGTTAAGGTATTATATAATATGTTTATATTGCGAGTTTATGATGAAAATGCAGTCATATCTTGCCCGGTGGTTCGGAACCCACCTGAAATAGAAGGTCCACCATATATAATAATTATAAATATATTTTCATTAATTGACATTCTATCTGGTGACTTCGTAGTATATTTTTGAATGTAGTCACGTTAAACACGGTTTCAATCAACTCTACGCCCCCCCCCCAAAACGTTTTTTGGAACCCCCCCCCCAAGAATTTCAATGACGCAGTCTGCGTCATAGCCCCCCCCTGTGGGCACCCCTGTATAACTTCATATAAGAGTCCTTACGTGATTAATAGTATCTCCATTGAACTTCATTTGTTGGTATTTTTAGGATAAACACTTGGCTGAATAGTTGGCAAATTAAAAATAGTTTTATTTGTTGGTATTTTTAGGATAAACACGTGGCTGAATAGTTGGCAAATTAAAAATAGTTTTATAAATCCAATAGTTCTACGATATTTATCTTCTACTTAAAACAGTTCTATTTGATTCTCGGACTGATTGACTACTTCTAAAACTATTAGAACATCACTCTTGGATCACTGTGTTCGTTGTGAGTTAACACGAATGAATTCATCTGTATCTTCAAAAGTGAATTCGGCTTTATTTGACCGAACGAAGAGAGCTCTCTGTTTCAAGTCGACCGTTTTGTATTTGTCTGTTTGTAACGCCTTTACAGCTAAACGTATTAACCAAATGCAATGAAATTTTGCATGGATCTTCCTCTAAGGAATGTCCAGCGATTCATGATATTTGATTGCATTTAAAGGATATTTCAAAGGAAAAAGTAAGGTTCTCGGGCCTTCTTCTGTAGATGATTTTTAAAATTAGCTTCTCCATCTTGAAAATTGGAATCAGATTCATAAATAGGCTTCGGGCGCCATTGTTTATCTGGTTGAGCCTCATTCATATGAATTAAGTTATCATTCATAAGATTTGTTAAGATATTTGTTTAAGAAAAACAATTCATTTCTAATACTGTATTTTTATTAAGTATAATAGCAAGTGAATGGCGGGCCGCTTAGTGCAGTTGGTTGGGGCGTCGCAACTTCAGCTTGCTGTCGTTTCAGCGGTCGTGGGTTCGAATCCCGCTCCTCCGTCTGGCATCTATGTGTAATCATTCACCTCATTACCCACGCACAAGTCTCGGACTCATGTGGGCACCATCAGCAATAAAAAAAATGATAATTATACACATTTAGTTATTATTTTTCTGTAAATTCATTCATCAGACATGCGAAATCTAAACTCATTTTAGGATCAGCTATCTGGAACAACACAGAAGACTGGCTGGATGAAAATAGAGCCTTAGTCGTCACGTGATACAGAATTACTTCATGTGAAACACAGACACGAAATAGACCACGTGAATTAAATCGATGGTTAGGTCTAATTCATCTCTTTGTTTCACAAAAAATCATACTGCATCAACTCACTAATCCCGCCTGTAGAATAAATTGTATGTTTTTTTTTTCTTGTAGATTACGTCTTGGAGAGTGTTAGTCGATATCAATTCAATGTTGTATTGTGGGTTACATTTTGTTGTACTATTCAGTAACCTAAAAAGGAATATTCATTCATAGTTTCTTTTGTCAAAATAGATGGAAAATTAATAAGTCTTTTTTATCGATTGTGCGTGCCAAATATCTGTATATCGGTATATTATAGGCTATAATCATAGACGAACCATCAAGTATCCCTATAATAGCATTGATCCCTTACTATCCCTGATTAATGCTATAATACAGGCCTATGGTCTATCAAATATGCAATAATTGTCTTATACAGTCGTAATCTGCATAGGCCAGTATCTCCAGTACGAGTAAGTAAAAATCATAATTTAAATAGGAGTCGGGCTGGTGAAGCTTCTCTTTAAAAGTGAAATGCATCACTCCAACATCTCCAGTGTAAGAGAGTGAAAATCATAATTTAAATAGAAATCTGACTGATGATGCTTCTCTTTAGAAGTGAAATGCATCCCTCCATTTCCAAGCTATTTTAGGCAGTTGTTATTTTGTAATGTTTTCTGTTACCACCCGATTTTCCGAATGTAATTAATATTTACTAACACAAAAAAAGACATTGAACTGTGCGAAATACTGTCATGCTGAATTGTTTTTAATGATTTACTGAATTGCTTTTAATATTGATTCCTTCTAAAGTGAAATAGTTTTCTTATTCTCTTTTTATTGTGCTAACAAGCCTTTCCGTTACCTGACCTACCAAGCCGTCCTGACCTACTTAGCTCCACTTGCATTCATATGGAATAGAATAGAGCGTATCTTCTTTCGTTTTTTTTAAACCGTGCTTGTGCAAAAGATTTTTCTTACATATTTTGGCGACAAAAATCGTGGATTATCATAATTTTTTCAAAATGTTTTGTATATGTGCGCTACAAGTTCACACTCTATAGCATAGGGGAAACATTTATTTGTGACTTTGACCACACCTTCTACCGCGCATAAAAAACTATGCTTGTGCAAAACTCAACAATTATACTATTCTAAAATTAGAATTTTACTGCAGGATAATTTACTATTATAATATTTGATTCATTGTAAAATTTATTGTTAAGCTCAATTTTGAATGAAATTTGTTATTTGAATTGAATTGCGCTCAATTTTAAATGAAATTTATTATTTGCATTGGAGTTGCTGTAGTATTTTCCCAATAAGTAAAGAAATTGATTTGGTTTTGTACAGCCAGTGAATTATTAAATGTACATATTATACCAACAATTAATCCAACCGTTTCATTATTCTAATGTATGTGAAATGTATCAATCAAAAATTCGCATCTGCAGATTATTGGAAAAATTTGAAAAGTATCAATTAGTTTGAGAAGTTTAATTTATCACTTCTCAAATTGCTTTAGTCAAGGAATTCAGAAACAGGATGTTGTGATTTTAGAAAATGAAATGGAGACATACAGCGCAAAAGACTGTAATACAAGCAGTCTCCAAACAAACTTGCTTCAACTATTTTAAATCATGAATGTGGCTGTCTCCACTGTGCAAATATTGGAGCAAGTTTATTATTTTAACATCGAATTATGTACACGTGCTACCAGCGGGAATATTCTCCGCTGCTTGTGACTCACTGAAATTTGATTTTTACCGAGAATGTAGATTTTTAATAGCCAAACCTATTGTTATATATGTTTAAAACATACCATTCTTCCAAAACGTGAAATTTTCACTCCTTGTCAGGAATCAAACTGGCTAAATGAATGATTTTTTTATACAGCGAATGATCCACCATAATATTATTGATGACAGAAGGTGCGTTTCCACTTCGCAAAGTGTATGTCTACATTACTGTTAATATGTACCAATTGATTTATTCAGATTTTCTTTCAATTGGAGTAAGTTGTTTAAACAAGTTCAAGACTTAACTTAATGTAATATTAACAGGGCAGTACGTCATGGAACACGAAATCCAGGAATTTTAAGAAAAGTGTAGGTCTAATAGACTTTCTTAAGAATCAAACACTGTATTAATGGGAGTGTTTCAATAGCGAATAATTTTCCTATAAAATACGTTCGAAATTCCTGGTGAGTGAGAAAGTACTGTGGATTAAAAAGAATGAGTACAAAGAAGAACCCGCCTAGCTTAGTTACGCCACAGCAGTGAGCTTCCTATGTTTAGTAATTGGTTCATCACCATTATACGGAGCAATCTAGCAAAGCTCAGCGTCGATGCTACACACCTGCTCTACTATGGTACACTCCCCAGATGCCAGTGGCTGCAATTTTCGAGCGAAAATAAACAAAGTCCCTTATCTTGGATTTGTTTTCCTGCCCCCTGAGCTCAGTTCTGCTGCGAATGCGACCAACCCCGGTATTTTTCGATTTGTTTTTTCTCAGAGAACCAGGCAAAAATAAGTTTGATGAAAAAATCTCAAATTTCAAAAAATTCCCCCCTCCAAAATAAAAAGGGGGGCACCTGAGTGGTCGATAGTATTTTTCTCAAATTCATCATGCTTGAAATTGAGTGTCCTGTAAAAATTGAGTTCGTAAAGTAACGGGAAGGTACGGAACAATACCACTCCCCGGAAGCCAATAGCTGCAATTTTCGAGCAAAAATAATCTAAGTCCCTTATCTTGGATTTGTTTTCCTGCCCCCTGAGCTCAGTTCTGCTGCGAATGCGACCAACCCCGGTATTTTTCGATTTGTTTTTTCTCAGAGAATCAGGCAAAAATAAGTTTGATGAAAAAATCTCAAATTTCAAAAAATTCCCCCCTCCAAAATAAAAAGGGGGGCACCTGAGTGGTCGATAGTATTTTTATCGAATTCACCATGCTTGAAATAGCAAGGTGAATCTCTATTCCTCTCTTACAAAAAAAGGAGCTTCATACACCTATAAGCAAGGTGAATTTATATTTCTATCTAACAAGAAAAGAAGCCTCATACACATATAAGCAAGGTGAATTTCAATTCCATTCTTACAAAAAAAGGAGCTTCATACACATGAAGGCAAGGTGAATTTATATTTCTATCTCACAAAAAAAGGAGCTTGAAACACATATAAGCAAGGTGAATTTATATTTCTATCTCACAAAAAAAGGAGCTTGAAACACATATAAGCAAGGTGAATTTATATTTCTATTCAACAAAAAAAAGAGTTTCATACACATATAAGCAAGGTGGATTTCTATTCCATTATTACAAAAAAAGGAGCTTCATACACATATAAGTAAGGTGAATTTATAATTCTAACAAAAAAAGGAGCTTCATACACATATAAGCGGGGTGAATTAATATTTCTATCCAACAAAAAAAAGAAGCTTCATACACATATAAGCAAGGTGAATTTCTATTCCATTCTTACAAAGAAAGGAGCTTCATACACATATAAGCAAGGTGAATTTATATTTCTATCTAACAAAAAAAGGAGCTTCATACACATATAAGCAAAGTGGATTTCTATTCCATTCTTACAAAAAAAGGAGCTTCAACACATATAAGCAAGGTGAATCTATATTTCTATCTAACAAAAAAAGGAGCTTCATACACATATAAGCAAGGTGGATTCCCATTCAATTCGTACAAAAAAAGAGCTTCATACACATATAAGCAAGGTGAATTTATATTCCTATCTAACAAAAAAAGGAGATTCATACACATATAAGCAAGGTGAATTTCTATTCCATTCTTACAAAAAAAAGAGCTTCATACACATATAAGCAAGGTAAATTTCTATTTTTATCCAACAAAAAAAGTAACTTTACACACATATAGGCAAGGTGAATTCATATTCCATTCTCACAAAGAAAGGACCTTTATACACATATAAGCAAGGTGAATTTATATTTCAATCTAACAAAAAAAGGAGCTTCATACACATATAAGCAAGGTGAATTTTTTTATTTCTATCTAACAAAAAAAGAGCTTCATACACATATAAGCAAGGTGAATTAATATTTGTATCTAACAAAAAAAGGAGCTTCATACACATATAAGTGAGGTGAACCAATATTTTTCTATCTCACAAAAAAAGGAGCTTCATACACGTATAAGCAAGGTGAATTTATATTTCCATCCAACAAAAAAAGGAGCTTCATACACATATAAGCAAGGTGAATTTCTATTCCATTCTTACAACAAAATGAGCTTCATACACATATAAGCAAGGTGAATTTATATTTCTATCTAACAAAAAAAGGAGCTTCATACACATATAAGCAAGGTGAATTTCTATCCCATTCTTACAAAAAAAAGAGCTTCATACACATATAAGCAAGGTGAATTTATATTTATATCTAACAAAAAAAGGAGATTCATACACATATAAGCAAGGTGAATTTCTATTCCATTCTCACAAAAAAGGAGCTTCATACACATATAAGCAAGGTGGACCTATAATTCTATCTCCTAAAAAAAAGAGCTTCATACACATATAAACAAGGTGAATTTATATTTCTATCTGAGAAAAAAAGGAGTTTCATACACATATAAGCAAGGTGAATTTCTATTCCATTCTTACAAAAAAAGGAGCTTCATACACATATAAGCAAGGTGAATATATATACCATTCTTAAAAAAAGGAGCTTCATACACATATAAGCAAGGTGAATTCATATTTCTATTCAACAAAAAAAAGAGTTTCATACACATATAAGCAAGGTGGATTTCTATTCCATTATTACAAAAAAAAGAGCTTCATACACATATAAGTAAGGTGAATTTATATTTCTATCTAACAAAAAAAGGAGCTTCATACACATATAAGCGAGGTGAATTAATATTTCTATCCAACAAAAAAAGGAGCTTCATACACATATAAGCAAGGTGAATTTCTATTCCATTCTTACAAAAAAAAAGGAGCTTCATACACATATAAGCAAGGTGAATTCATATTTCTATCTAACAAAAAAAGGAGCTTCATACACATATAAGCAAGGTGAATTCCCATTCCATTCGTACAAAAAAAAGGGCTTCATACACATATAAGCAAGGTGAATTTATATTCCTATCTAACAAAAAAAGGAGATTCATACACATATAAGCAAGGTGAATTTCTATTCCATTCTTACAAAAAAAGGAGCTTCATACATTTATAAGCAAAGTAAATTTATATTTTTATCCAACAAAAAAGGAGCTTTACATATATAGGCAAGGTGAATTCCTATTCCATTCTTACAAAAAAAGGAGCTTTATACACATATAAGCAAGGTGAATTCATATTTCAATCTAACATAATAAGGAGCTTCATACAAATATGAGCAAGGTGAATCAATATTTCTATCTCACAAAATAAGGAGCTTCATACACATATAAGCAAGGTGAATTTTTTTATTTCTTTCTAACAAAAAAAAGAGCTTCATACACATATAAGCAAGGTGAATTGATATTTCTATCTAACAAAAAAATGAGCTTCATACACATATAAGCGAGGTGAACAAATATTTTTCTATCTCACAAGAAAAGGAGCTTCATACACGTATAAGCAAGGTGAATTTATATTTTTATCCAACAAAAAAAGGGGCTTTATACACATATAAGCAAGGTGAATTTCTATTCCATTCTTACAAAAAAAGGAGCTTCATACACATATAAGCAAGGTGAATTTATATTTCTATCTAACAAAAAAAGAAGCCTCATACACATATAAGCAAGGTGAATTTCTATCCCATTCTTACATAAAAAAGAGCTTCATACACATATAAGCAAGGTGAATTTATATTTCTATCTAACAAAAAAAGGAGCTTCATACACATATAAACAAAGTGGATTTCTATTCCATTCTTACAAAAAAAGGAGCTTCATACACATATGAGCAAGGTAAATTTCTATTTCAATCTAACAAAAAAAGGAGCTTCATACACATATGAGCTAGGTAAATCAATATTTCTATCTCACGGAAAAAGGAGCTTCATACACATATAAGCAAGGTGAATCCTTATTTCATTCTCACAAGAAAAGGAGCTTCATACACATATAAACAAGGTGGATCTATAAATCTATCTCCTAAAAAAAAGAGCTTCATACACATATAAGCAAGGTGAATTTATATTTCTATCTAAAAAAAAAGGAGCTTCATACACATATAAGCAAGGTGAATTTCTATTCCATTCTTACAAAAAAAGGAGCTTCATACACATACAAGCAAGGTGAATTCATATTTCTATCTAACAAAAAAAGGAGCTTCATACACATATAAGCAAGGTGAATCTCTATTCCATTATAACGAAAAAAGGAGCTTCATACACACATATGCAAGGTGAATCTATTAATCTATCTCCTAAAGAAAGGAGCTTCATACACATATAAGCAAGGTGAATTTATATTTCTATCTAACAAAAAAAGGAGCTTCATACACATATAAGCAAGGTGAATTTCTATTCCATTCTTACAAGAAAAGGAGCTTCATACACATATAAGCAAGGTGAATTCATATTTCTATCTAACAAAAAAAGGAGCTTCATACACATATAAGCAAGGTGAATTTATATTTCTATCTCACAAAAAAAGGAGCTTCATACACATATAAGCAAGGTGAATCTCCATTCCATTCTTACAAAAAACGGAGCTTCATGCACATATAAGCAAGGTGAATTCATATTTCTATCTAACAAAAAAAGGAGCTTCATACACATATAAGCAAGGTGAATTTATATTTCTATCTCACAAAAAAAGGAGCTTCATACACATATAAGCAAGGTGAATCTCCATTCCATTCTCACAAAAAACGGAGCTTCATGCACATATAAGCAAGGTGAATTTATATTAATATCTAACAAGAGAAGAAGCCTCATACACATATAAGCAAGGTGAATTTCTATTCCATTCTCACTAAAATAGGAGATTCATACACATAAAGGCAAGGTGAATTTATATTTCCATCTCACAAAAAAAGGCGCTTCATACACATATAAGCAAGGTGAATTCCTATTCCATTCTTACAAGAAAAAAAGAGCTTCATAAACATATAAGCAAGGTGAATTAATATATCTATCTAACCAAAAAAGGAGCTTCATACACATATAAGCGAGGTGAACCAATATTTCTATCTCACCAGAAAAAGAGCTTAATACACATATAAACAAGGTGAATTTATATTTCTATCCAACAAAAAAAGGAGCTTCATACACATATAAGCAAGGTGAATTTATATTCCATTCTTACAAAAAAAGGAGCTTCATACACATATAAGCAATTTGAATATATATACCATTCTTAAAAAAAGGAGCTTCATACACATATAAGCAAGGTGAATTTATATTCCTATCTAACAAAAAGAGGAGATTCATACACATATAAGCAAGGTGAATTTCTATTCCATTCTTACAAAAAAAGGAGCTTCATACATTTATAAGCAAGGTAAATTTCTATTTTTATCCAACAAAAAAGGAGCTTTACACACATATAGGCAATGTGAATTCCTATTTCATTCTTACAAAAAAAGGAGCTTTATACACATATAAGCAAGGTGAATTTATATTTCAATCTAACAAAAAAAGGAGCTTCATACACATATGAGCAAGGTGAATCAATATTTCTATGTCACGAAAAAAGGAGCTTCATACACATATAAGCAAGGTGAATTTTTTTATTTCTATCTAACAAAAGAAAGAGCTTCATACACATATAAGCAAGGTGAATTAATATTTGTATCTAACAAAAAAAGGAGCTTCATACACATATAAGCAAGGTGAATTTAATTTTAATGTTTTTATTCATTTTAGTTCAGAACTAAAATGCAATCACAACTTGTTTGTTCATTGTATAAACAATTAAATGTTGTAATTGCATTTATTTGTAATAGAATACATGTATATTTTTGTTATTAAATAATGGGCAGCTTTTTAATTTGCTAATTTTAACAAAATATTAGACTTTCCTGGTTAGTTTGCTCAAAGCATGTGTGGCTAAGTTTGTTGCAAATGTTTTTTTAAGTGTTCTGTAAGCTTGCCTTGTAAGCTTGGTTAAGGCTTTTTGTTTAAGTTTTCCTTTAACTGTTGGGGAAAGCTTGTGTCAAATGTTTCAACTGGAAACTAGAAAGCTTGCCACATGCTTTCCACAAGCTTGCTTGTTTGAAATGGAAAACTTGAGGCAAGTGTTCCAAGCTGTCATGGCAAGTTTTTGGAAAGTTTTCTTAAAGTTTTTTCTGCTACCTGGGACCTACCTATTGCTGAAAAAGGACTTCAGGGAGAGACTTCTGAGAGCTAAACAAGAAATGAATGCCCATCAAATTAATTCTTCACAAAATAAGTGCTCAGCAGCCTGGAGAGTTATGAGGAGGAGAATGGGTTCTCAGCATAGAATCACTAAGGTTGAGCCTGAAGTTTTTAATTCCTACTTTGTGGATTCAGTGACAGCAGTTTGTGACTCAATTGACACTCCTGATGTATCTGCCCTGCAGTTCCTGAATGCTACGCCCTAACTGGAAACAAGATTTTCACTCCACCCAGTGTCATGTGAGGAGGTGTTGGAAATTGTTGGCAAGTTGGAAAATTCACAAAGTAGAGATTTCTTTGGTATGTCTATGCATTTGATCAAGAGTCATCCTCTACCAATCCTGGAACCTTTGACATTCTGCTTGAATGCTTTAATCACAGTGGGTGTTTTCCCAGCTTTCTTGAAGTTGACAAAAACTATACCAGTACATAAGAAGGTCTCCTTTGATCTGCCTGGTAATTTTAGACCAGTGGTTCCCAAACTTTTTTGCCTCATGGACCCCTTGCCATGATTTTTGGTTTTAGGTGGACCCCCTGCATAAATGTTATTAATTTTTTTTAAACTATAAGTTGAAATATGTTTTTAAAGCTGATGAAGTAGGTCTACTACTGCTCACAGTAACCAATTCAAATTGTGGTGAAAAAAACATTAAAAAGCACATAAACTTGGTAAATTTTTGTAATATAGTCTAATTTGAATTGAAATAATCAAATAGTATGACATATTGTTTTTGGTTATAGTGAAATAGTATTTATGGAACCCAATAAGTATAACGGCCGGTATTTTATTATCAACATTGTGTCCTTTGTAGTAATTGCAACATTCGCATCTATTAGAATTAGCAAGGCTGCTCAATGTGGGCAAACACGACACTCATTGTTTATGAAATGTGATAGAGAGAGAATTGAGGAGAAGAGGTGGAAAATAATAACAATGAATTTAATTCACCTTTTTTAGAATATTGCATCAAATAGTGACAAAAGTGCGATACAGATACAGTAATCAGTACGGTAGCGTAGCGAAAATCTTATGATGGGGGGCTTATTGGAGATTTGGGGGCCCCCGGGGGGTCTTTGGGGTATGGAATACGCCCTAGGGTGAGGGGGGCCCGGCGATCCTCCCCCGGAAAATTTTTAATAAGTAGTCCCTCTAACATCGTATCCCAAGAGATTCTACTCATGTCTAGAAAAGCATTAATCCATTTATTTTAGTCCACATTATGGGAAAATTTTCGATGCTGAGAGCTTGATTTGAGACTCAAAATCAGTAATTTTATACGAGTAGCCATTAAAATGGAGTTTATAAATTGGGTAAAATGAAAGCTTAAATTCGATAAATCACTGCTTTTATGAATCGTTTGCCTAAGAACTTGAACCCACTTTTCGTTTATTGTTAGTTAATTGATTAGTTGTGAACAAATTTTAATGTATAAAATCTAAAAAATACTAATTTAATAAAGCCAATTTAACAAGTTATAGTGGTTTCAAATTATTATTACAATCATGGCCACCCAGAGACATTTTAGTGGCCCGGGACAGAGTTGAGGCTGGAGGCTCCTTCACACCTTCACCCTAAACACCAATTTTCAATTAAAGACTCGATTTCCCAACTAGCATTACTATGCTAGTTAGTCTTTAAGCTATAGCTAGTTGCCTTCTGTACTCAAAAAAATCTGTGTAACTAATTTGAATTTTTTCTTCAATTTAAAGATAAAATTCGAATGTAAGCCAACTGATAACCATTCGTCGAAAAAGCTGTGGAAGCTAGGGAAAAGGGTACTGAGTGGCATCAGAGAGAGCAATTATCTTCTCTTCTATTTTTGTGTAATCTTTTGAACTATTCACTAATATTGGAATACCGGTATGTGAAATGTGTAAAATTATAATGACTTTGAATGGAACTTGGTTCAACTTGCAAAGAGCAAATGAATTAATAACACATCCAATTCCAAACTTTAACTTATAGTAATTTTGTAATTACATAAATAGATGGTGACAGAAACTCAAAACATTGGGGATTCTGAAAAAAATTGTTCTTAAGTTCTTGAAAGTGCAACTTTTAGCTTTTTTTTTATGGCTATCAACCCTCATATTATTTGTTGATTGATACATGGCGATACAAATTTCACGATCACAAGAAAACTCTTTGGGGTATCAGATCTGAACAGTAAGGTTCAGGGCTCCAGAAATCAGCATTTGAAGCCCGTCTGCAAAAATATTAAGAGTCCTTTTCTTCTTCAACTTCATTCAAGTGGTCTGGGGAAATTGAAACCCATGTTTGGGGGCTCCAAAAATACTGGGACACACCAGCATCGTGGGGTCTTTGAAGGCCCAAAGCCGAGACATTTAGGGGACTCTTATGTATAAACGTTGAAATTTGAAAATATTCTAGATGCAGCCTACTTGAATCTCTACTTCGCATGACTATACTGGCAATAAAAACGGGCCCGTAGGGCCCGTGGATATTAGGCTTCTGAGGGGCCTCTAGAGGTCCAAACTGGAAAAAAGAGGCCCTGGAGGCCCCTAGCTGTACAATTTGGGGCCCCTTATTTTATTTTTGTTTTATCACTTGCTTATATTTTGTAAAATGATGTGGCCCATTGACGTTGAGGCCCAAGGAAACTTGCCTTCTTCGCCTCCCCCTCTATAGCTTTAATAAGAGTATTTTTTAAGGAAATGAAAGTATTAAAATTATAGTTTTTTTTCTAGCTGTAACATTATTTAAGCTACTCTTCACATATGAAAACTTTTTTTCACCTCCAGTAACCGATATTATCGTATTTTTATTGATGCCTCCCTACTCATTTTTGGGGCCTCTTTCACAGGCTAAAGGGGGGAGGTTGTAACCTGGTAAACCCCCCCCCCCCCCGTCATTACGCCAATGACAGTAATTGAGTGTTCTAACAATAATATTAAAAATTGACTCCAAAAATTAAACAAAAGATAAGAACAAATTTATTAGAATTGAATAGACTACTAAGATTCCTAGTTCGATTTAAATTTATCAATTACGTAGAGTAATAAAAGGAAGCTCATTAGACCTTATTAGAAGTTCTTGTAAACGTGGAAAATAAAAACTTAACACTAATACTATAGCTAGAATTTATTTTAAAAATAAATGTAATTTATTGTGCACAGATTTGTTTTCCATCAGAATAATTTTGAACAATTATTAATTGAATAAGCAAGAGCTTGCTAGAATGTTAAAGAAAGTCGGTACGGTTTGATAATTTAAAGACATTAGGCTCCTTTTCCTCATAATAATAAACCTGAAATAGCTTGAATACTTTGGTACCTACCTAAGTTGTTGAGTGACCTACCAATAAACGTTTCTTTTTGAAATATGATAGAATATCATTCAAATATAAATACCAGGCTCCTTTTGTTTATAACTTTGAAATATAAGGCGACTTTTGCTTATAACAATATTGCTGAAAATAGCTTGCAATTTTAAGTACCTGACTTGTTTATAGTGACCTACCAGTGAAGGCTTATAATTTTCAAATATAAGAAAACTAAGTATGAATTCTCTGATTTGAAAATGTTTTCATAGAAAGCGCTTCCATTTCAAATATATATAAAGCTTGCTTGCATGTACGTATAACTATAACAGTATTATACAATTACATAAGTAGCCTACTGGTACTCTGTGATGTTTTCCATTACGAAAAACACAAAAACTTGATGAACAATCTAATATAAAAATGACACTGTATTCCTATTTAAATTATGATTTTTACTCACATATACTTGAGATATTGGAGGGATGCATTTCACTTCTAGGCTGATGAAGATTCTGTTTGCATACCTCCAGTATCTCCAGTATAAGTGAGTGAAAATCTTAATTTACCTAGAAATACAGTGTCAGTTTTGATATTAGATTGTACATAGCATATACCACGCCCCGATCCAAAGACATTCGCTATTGTGGACCCCCATTAACATATCATGGACCCCCAATTTCATTTTTCACTGACATGGACCCCCTGGCAGGTCCCCGTGGACCCCAGGGGGTCCACATGGACCACTTTGGGAACCACTGTTTTAGACCTATCTCCATCCTGCCTGTTTTCTCTAAGATTTTTGAGGGTATTATCAAGAAACAGTTATGCTGGTATTTTGAGAGTGGTGGTCTGTCTGCAGATGCTCAGTATGGATTTAGGGCTGGCAGATCCACAGCCCAGGCAGTAGAGAGACTGGTTTCCATCATACTGGAGAATTTTGAAGGCCATGGTTTCACTGGTTTGACATTGTGTTTGACATTTGAGCAGAGCCTTTGACACTGTTGACCACCAGATTCTCCTGTCCAAGTTAGAGTTCTATGGACTCACTGAGGTCTCATTGAGACTCTTGAAGTCTTATTACATGTCAGATCGTGGCCAGGCAGTTGAGGTTAGTAGGAAAATGTCAGGAATAAAAACGATTAAACATGGGGTTCCCCAGGGATATATAATGGGACCCCTACTTTTCATTGCAATGATGAACGACCTGCCAGCATCTTTGGGTGACAAGATGGTTGCTTATGCAGATGACACTACACTATTTGATGTGAACAATTTATCTAAAAATCTGACTTTGGCTATGGATCAATCATTGAGTGCTGCTTCTGTTTGGTTTGAGTCCAATTTCTTCACAGAATGATTTTCAGCTTGAGAAATATTGCTGACCAGGAGAGGAGTGTTGGGCTTCTGGGTTTCCACTTGGATCCAAAATAAACATGGAACCCACACATTGACCACATCTGTAAAAAACTGTCAAGAGTCATCTTCTTGCTCAGGCAGCTGATGTACCCAAGAACTATGTGAAGACTGCCTATTTCTCATTCTTTCAGGGTATTTTGATGTATGGTATGGAACACTGGGGTGCAGCTAGTGGAATTAGAAGAGTCCTTCTGCAGCAGAAGAAGGCGATTAGAGTAATTACTGGGTCAGGTATTATTGCTCGTCACTGCCGACCACTATTCTGTGCAGAATCAGTTATGACCATCATCTGCCTTTATATATTCACTCTCTCAAAAATGTTAAAGGCACCATGGAGAGTTTCAGTTTGAGGAGTGATTCTCATGATTTCATCACCAGAGGCTGACATCTGATTGGCCTGCCCTCTACAAGATTGAGTAGAATCAGAAATAGTCCAGGCCACCTGAATGTGAGACTGTTCAACAGGCTTATTCCAGCATCAGCAAGATGTCTTCCAACAAAAGTGCACCTACAATTTCCTGGTGAAGACTCCTTTGCGTATGCAATTGATGAATATTTTGATATTCCTGTACTATAGTGGTGAAAAGGTTCTACACCACAAACTGACTTGCTGGGAGCGGCTGTGTAGTGACTCTTGAACATGAACTTAAAAAAAGACTGATTAACTATTTTAATCTTTTATTTACAATCCTATTTGTAGACTTTCACAATTTCTTGTAAAAATTGACGAACCAATACTCAGTTTTGCTTCTCTTTTCATTCTTAAAAAGGAATAATTAAAAATTTGGATGTAGATGTAGCCATGGGTATAATACTATTATTTGCCAAGTTATCAAAGCCTACTGAATCCATAGTTTTTTAATGACATAAAACCCATATTTGTCATTGAAAACCCCAAATATCAACGAATACTTTCCTGTATAACAGCTGTAGATAACTTGAAGCAGATGCTTATTTTTTATAAGGTAACTTGGTAATCGAAATTAATCAACAGAAGATTTTGTTGTTTGGTAACTAGATAACATTTTTCTAGCATTCCTGTTTTTTAATTACATTTTTTCAAGTTTAATAAACACCTTTTTGGAAAATGAAGATTTGAAAGTTGTATAAATCACATAATATTAAAAAGATTCATATGAATTGACTATGGCTATTCAATTACAATGAGATTTGAAGACTGCAGCTAAGCCTGTGTGGATCATAGAACAGTTACTTACCATTATGTTTTCTGTTTAGTGCTGAATTCTTACAGGCTACAGAACTTTCAATTTTAATATTAAAGTTTCGGCTCTCAGATCTTTTCTTATCAGTGTTTAACAAGCACTCCTATTAAATTTAATGCATATAATATAAGTTCAACTATACTCAGTTTTGCTTCTCTTTTCATTATTAAAAAGAAATCATTTAAAATTTGGATATAGCCATGGATAATACTATATTTGCCAAGACCTTCTGTCTACGTAAAATAGGCCTCATAAATAATAATTGATGCAACCAGATTTCTGATTCAAGTTCATGTGCAGTGTCTGTGCCATAAAGTCAGCGTTATCTATAATTTCACATAGATATAATATTGTGTAGTGATACAAGATGATTATTATCAGTTTTTACTTTTTAGAATGTTGGAATGCAGATGAGTGACGCTACAGAGGTAAGCCAGCACATGAAAAACTGGCTGAAATTTTCAAACAGCGGCTTGAAAGGCAAAATAAGTTGACTGAAAAAATAAATACTTCAATTAACTGTAATAAAAATAAATACTGTAATTGTACTGTAATAAATTCTGTATAAATGTACTAAATAATAATATTTTTCAGTATTTTGATTTAATAAAATTGCAGTTTTTTTTCAGCGAAAGTATGCCCCTCTAAGAAACATTGTTGCATGAAATTTATAATGTAGCTCAAGAAAAATAATATTTTCAAATAATTCAGCTCTTGCATATTTCATAATGAAGATTTAACCTTGAAATATAACTTAATCTCAAGTGTCAAAAGTTTTTTCCCAGTCTTTATATATTATAAAATTTTTAATAGACCTATAATTATTTTAAAACTTCTATTTGTGCGTTCTGCTTGCATCCCTTCTACAATCTAATAAATAAGAAGGCTGCAAAAACCTAATTCATTTTTATAAAGGTATGTACTTATACTGTTTCTTTAAAAATGGATAATTTACCAAGACATAATCATATGTCATGCCATATATATGGAAGAATTGCTTGGATACTTATAACTTCGACAGTATAAAATATATAGTATAATTATAAAAGTAGTACATTAAGTATAATTTTTCCAATTTTTTAAATGGATGGAAAATTATTGGAATGCACATTCCACGAGCTATAATAACACTATCCTGTACATAAAAGGGACCTCAAATAAAACCGAACACATTGGAGCCAGTGGCGTAACGTTTTCCAGTTGGGCCCCCCGCAACCGATTTTCCGGGCCCCTCAAAATCATATAAATATCCCCCCTCACCCTTGCCACCCCCACCCATCCCTGAAAAACTTGCATAATTATTTTGTGGGCAGTTATAATTATGTAAGAACTAAACACCTTTTTATAAATTAAATTTCAAAATTCAATCATGTTTCAAGGGGGGCAAGTCTAATGATTTGGGCTGTAGCGTGCGGGCTTCTGAAAGATGGAAATAGTTGAGAGTTGATTATATTATAAATAATTAATCTTGAAACCTAGAAACCTTGAAATTGATGTCTTCCATAGGATCCACATTCACATCCTCTCCTTGTTAGCACCGTCGCTCCTTTTCCCAGAAAATGTGTTCTCTCAGAATTCGCCTCATTTGCAGACACGGACACAGGTTCAATTTTTAATAAAAAGGCATTTTATCTAAATTACCGCGAAATTACTAAGTCGGGAAAAGAGAAAAAATTAAGAAATTCATTCTTAAGAGACAGAAGATAGAAAACGTAAACTACTTTATACAGTACTTGATCCTATTTTAAGAAAAAAATTCAACTGCGTTGGGAGAACTGACAATTGTTCCAAAACTATTATTTATATACTTATACAATAATCACGTAATTTATCCGATATATCAAGGGTATGAATATTCCTTCTGAGCATATTGTTTAAAAATGTACTAGTCGATAAAAAATAGAAATAACTAAATCATGACCGTACAACATCACAATACCATAAACGCAGCATGTTGAAAAATAGAATAGAAATGAAGAAAAAAATGGCACTCCAAAATAATAATAAAATTCACGATCACGAACTCAATAATGAATTAATATACGGTTTACTCTAGGCCAATTTACCGGACACGTGTATCCAATACGACGATTCAAAAGAGACTGAATTCAAAATACTGTATGAAGAAAAATATTGACTTTAATTTCTACACAACCCCCCACTTCCCATTACTTCGTATATGCTAATATACATTGAGGAATTCGATGGGAAAATAATATTAATTTCCTCTAATATTTGCACTGTGGAGACATAGCCGTCATGATTTATAAAAGTCTAGATAAGTTTGTTTGAAGAGTGTTTTGTCCTCGGTATGTCTCCATTCCCGAAGTCACAACATCCTGCTTCTGAATTCCTTCACTATCTGCGAATTATCTGCTATCTGAGAATTAATTGATAAAGTAAACAATAAACATTGGCCTGACAATATTTAGCCAATTCATTCTTTCTTTCTTCCTTCAGTGTTTCAGTTTTATTTCTTTTGGGAAAAAATTTTTATTTCAGTCTGGGCACGGGCCATTTCTTGAAAAAATATATTTTCATTCCGGGCCCCCTTATAGCCCGGGCCCCCCCGCGCCGCGGGGTCTGCGGGGGTGTACGTTACGCCACTGATTGGAGCACCTTTGATCTAAACAGCATGCTTTCCAAGGTTTAGACAATTTTTTAAGTGATTTCAAACCAGATTTATTTAGATGAATATATTTTTTGTTTTTAGGCCTCATTTATTTAGTTCAGCCAGTATTGTTTTCATAAACCTTGATTTGCTCATTCCAACATTTATTTGGAATATCCATCTTCACGATGTAAATAGATATTCATGATGTTTTTCCATGCCAAAATACTTGATGACCAAGTATTTCAAGTTCCTAAAGAACTGGCACTGTATCTCAATTAAGTAATAAACTATTACTCAAATTATCTGGAGTGCACTTTTGTCCCTTTGTCAGCTGACAAAGTGTCTTTTAAAGGACGAAAGTGCACTCATCCTGACAACGCGAGTAAAACTTATTACTTAATTGAGGTACAGTTCCAGTTTTATGGAAGCATTCCAAATAGTGATTTTGCATATTGTACAATATTTTTACAGACCATTAATGGACTTTAGACTTTACAAACTAATGGTCAATGAGCATGTGTGACATGAGCAGAATAATCTCTGTGCTTGAGCAGAGAGCCAATTAGTGGTCAATTAAAATATGGTACAATATACAAAAACTGTCCAATGTTACATTTTTGGAATGTTAATAAAACATTATGTTAATGATTGAGAATGTTATTTTTTAACAATTTCGTAAAATCACTATACTGTCTTTCTGCAGTATTGGGCTACTAATCCTTATTAAGCAGCAAAACTGTTCAGGATTTGATGTAGTTCCATAGCACTTTTTCAGTTGAAATAATTATTGAAAATAAACTTCCCTAGTGTATTAAACACTTACTTATGTGATGGCCATTTTGCATTGTTGGAATGCTTCCTCTGGCAAAGAGGAGGAGGCCTACTCCCATGGTTAGGCCTCCAGCCGAAGGCTCTCTGAGGAAGGATTTCAACAATGCGAAATGGCCTTCACGCGAGTGTTGAAATTATTAGTGAAGTTTATTTTAAATAATTATTTATGTTCATGTTATGTAAAAATGTAACGTTACTTAACTGTTTTACGTAACGTTACATTTACATTACTATGTAACGTTACCAAACCATACCCGATTATTAGACCGTTTAACAACGTTAATGTTACGTAAAATGTGTAACGTTATGTTTACGTTTTAATGTAACATTACAATTATGTTTCCATGTAACGCTACATTTACGTTTCTAGGATGTTGTGACTTCAGGAATGGTGACATACCGAGGACAAAACACTCTTCAAACAAACTATTTCTAACTATTCTATTTCAATTTCAAAAAAAAAAATTCAAAACTTATCTAGACTGTTAAAAATCATGACGGCTATGTCTCCACAGTGCAAATATTAGAGGAAATTAATATTATTTTTACCATCGAATTCCTCAATGTTAGCATTTACAGGATGTAATGGAAAGTGGGGGGTTGTGTAGAAAACAAAGTCAATATTTTTCTTCATACAGTCTTTTGAATCGTCCAGTTAGATGCATGTAGGCCTACACGTTCCGATAAATTGGCCTAGAGTAACCCGTATGTATATTAATTGAGTTCGTGATCGTGAGTTTTTGGGAGTGCTATTTTTTTCATTTTATTCTATTTCAACATGCTGCGTTTATGGTATTGTGATGAATCGGACATGTTTTAGTTATTTTTATTTTTTATCGACTAGTACATTTTCAAACAATGTTCAGAAGGAATATTTATAGCCTACCCTTGATATATCTGATAAATTAGGTGATTATTGTATAAGTATATAAATAATAATTTTGGTTAAATTGTGTCAGTTCTCCCAAGGCAGTTGAATTTTTTTTAATAATAGGATCAAGTACTGTATAAGTAGTTTACGTTTTCTCTCTTCTGTATCTTAAATTTTTCTCTTTTCCTGACTTAGTAATTTCGCGTGGTAATTTAGATAAAATGCTTTTTTATTAAAAATTGAATCTGTGTCCGTGTCTGCAAACGAGACGAATTCTCAGAGAACACATTTTCTGGGAAAAGGAGCGAAGGTGCTAACAAAGGAGGATGTGAATGTGGATCCTATGGAAGACATCAATTTCAAGGTTTCTAGGTTTCAAGATTAATTATTTATAATATAATCAACTCTCAACTATTTCCATCTTTCAGGAACTCGTAGGCTACTGCCAAAATTATTAGATTAGCCCCCCCTTGAAACATGATTGAATTTTAAAATTCAATAGATAAGAAGGTGTTTAGTCCTTACATAATAAATTATAACTGCCCACAAAATAATTATGCAGGTTTTTCAGGGAGGGTGAGGAGGGATATTTAAATGATTTTGAGGAGAGGGGCCAGGAAAAACGTTACGCCACTGGATAGGAAGCGTTAATACAATACAATACAATAAAAGTGAGGGCTCTATTTCATTCAAGTTTGTTCTGGAAGGTGCTGTGTAAACAGAGGAGAAATTAGTTGAGTTCATGGGAGCCTTCTCACTTTCCGGTAAATTTTACTGGTGGCGTATGATTGGTCTATTCAAATTCAGACTTTAACATTAACTGGTTACCGGTAGAACTTTCAAGAACTGAACTATTTATGACTCAAGAATATTCCAGTAAAAACCGTTTCTGTATAAAAGACAGGGCTTCTTGCTGATAGTTAATGATAAACCAGCACTGAAAAGTCAACATCATTGTTCTCTTCATTCTTCATACAAGTGTGTTGTGACTATAACCAGTACAGTGCATTTCAGCATTAATCTGAGGATTTCTGTGACAGTGATAATTGCGATGAGATAATCAGTGATAAGCAAGCTTATTTTCGACTAATGTCAGTAAGTTCATTAATGAGTTATTGAACAGTTTATTAGACATTTATTATTGAGTTAATGATCGGCCATTTGACTTCATTAGTTTTAGACAGTGATTGATTTTGTTATTGAAATATTCATAACTAGTTGAAAGTTATTGAACTGTTTTATTGATTTTTTGAGTAATAACGACTAATCAGTGTCTGCTATTGAGTTACAGTAATAAAGTTATGTAAATAAAGTTTCGAGTTTATTTTTAGGCGTTGACAGCATTATTTTAGAGTTAGCATATTATTGTTATCACTAAAAATATCAGATATTTAATATTTTGATGGCAACTCCCATATAGGCTATTCTCGGGAGTGCCTACTTTCTCAAAGAATATCACAATGTATTTCTTATGTACTTGTGTATGTTGAAGATTGTTGTACCATTGTTGTTTTTGAGAAATAAAATTATTTATTTATTGAGAACCCGTAACAGTATATTCAGTATATTTTTAAAGAAAAAGTGAACTACTTATAAATTGACTACTATGAGTGTAAAAAATTGCAGCATTATTCAAAGGTTTAGAACTTGGACGTAATTTAATAGGTCGAAATTTAAAGAAAAAATCCACTTAGAAAAAATCACAAGAAAATTTCTGGACATAGAACAAAACATTTTGAACAAAAACCGTTCCCCAAAGAAAATTAGAGCTTGCTTCAGTTTTTAAACTGCATTTGAAAATATATTATAAAAAAATAAAATTAAAGCTATGAAGTTAGTGACAAAGGAAATAGGACTTCCCTTTCAGTTTTTAATTTATGTTTTTTATTGGTACTACAGAATCTTCATTCATTTTATGAACCAGGTATACAATAATGTTGAAAAATATTAATCCATTCACAACATAAAATTGTTTATGGAAGTAATGTATACGAAACTGCATGAAAATGAAAAATTCAGCATATTGGCTTTTTTCATGAAATATCTGTACATTGTAGAAGAGAGTAAACGAAGCATGCTTCCCAATTTTAAGGTACGGTATACTAAAATGTTGATACTTTCAAGGATAACAACAATTAATGACAAAAGTGTAAGAAAAAAATGATGTCAAAGTTGAAATACTTTATTACTATTATACTGGTCAATTTCAAAGGCACCTATAACCTGTGCCTTTTATCAAAATCTACTACTGAAACAGATATAGACAAACTGTTACGTATTCATTATGCTATTTTGGATATGTTCAATTGTATTAATAATTTACTTGAAATCTAATTTGAACTGTACTGCCATAAGTATGGCAGAAGCCAGAATTCTCTAAATAAGAGAAAATTACAAGCGCTTTGAATTTTTCTGATGACTATACTCTGGAAAAATCATCGAACTAATACTAAGTAATGTTTTGATGTAATTAAAATCCGGAAAGTCATTACTCAGATAGCATACGATTCCTCCTAACGTAATGCACCATGAATCAACTAACGTAGAGCTTCGATTAACCGAGTTAATGTGAACCGGGGGTAGGTCAGACAATCAAAACCTCAGATAACAAGCACAATGTCGCAGTAAAATGGCAAGGTGTGAAAACAGCCTTTAGTTGTCACTAGTGGCAAAGTCGCCCTGTGCTGTGTGTAAGACAACCTCAAATATGTTTTTATTTAAACTAATCTAATAATAATTATTAAATTAGTTTAAATAAAAACATATTATTTGATAATTAGAAAAGAACTGTATATAGTGCCCCTATTGTTTGCATTAGAGAAACACACAATTTCGTTGCGTAATACTGCACCTCGGTTGCGCGCCAGTAGCTCGGTCAATCGGGGCTCTACTGTACTTACATGGCATTTCTATTGCAGAGTGAAAAAAACATCAGCTAAAATGCACATTCTAATATGTTGGGCAGTCCGCACAAAGAGCGTTCAACAAGTGTCATGAATAAAAGGCTGTCATTAGCAGACTGTTACAGCTCAGCCAATCACAATCATTTATTCGTGATACTTGACGCCTATGACGCTAGGATAACGCTCCTTGTACTGAGTGAAAAACGCAAGAATAGTTTCATTGACTCGACAAATTTTGGAAAAATATTCGGTCAAACCTGGCCGCTTTAAATAGTTCAGATGACTCAAAACCCACCTCAATCTGCATTTGCAAAATGGCAGAAACACATCAAATACAACTCAAAATCCAAACTATCATTATGAGTACGTAGCACAAACTATAGCAATCCAATTTACAGAACAACGTTTTTACTAATTCCTCGAGATCTATACAATTTTATGTTAGTTATAGATAGATAGAGTTTGATAGAGTAGATAAATCTTATTAAAAGGTTCAACAAAATTCCAAGTATGTACAAAGTTTTTAGTAAAAAAAATGTCAATGATGAAGGCGATGATTGAAATGCATGTACTCTATTTTAAGGCATCAATACAGTATTTTAGTAGATTCCTATTTCAAAAAAACCGTTGGAAAATATTCTCTAACAAGTGGTAATCAGGAAAAGCCAAGTCTGAAGAAATTGAGTTTGTACAGAATGTCCATTAAAATATTAGCAGATTAGCACCCACTTGTTCCATATTTTACAAGCTAAAACAAAGAGAAAAGATCTCTCGATTGAATTTTCCCTCCCATTCACCATTTCGTATTTTGTAAATAAACAACTGCCAATTTTGAATTGAGATTTTAGATTGAAATTTTAATGGTGGCTAATTTTGTATCTAAATAAGAATGTTTAAATTTAAAAAATCACACATTAACATTACATACTACAGCAGACATATAGGTAATGAATTCGTTTTTCGAAAAATATTATTCAATTAGAATTTTTGGAATTGGTTTTATTGGAAATATTTGATACTTTCTTGTAGAAAAATGAAGCATCATTTTTGAAAATCGAATCATAGACAATCAAGAGGTGCTGAGAAATTTTCAATTTTTGGAAATTCCCGTAATTTAGCTGTTTATAGATTTTATTAAAAAAATTATAAACCATTTGTTCACAACAAAAAGTCTCAAATTGAATATGTAGAATTTTGAAAACTTAAATAAGATTTTATTTTTTATTAAATTTGGCGATTTTTCAAATTTTACAGACATAACTCAGAAATGTAATTATTATAATTTCAGTTTTAGAAACATTAATAAAATTTTGATTACAAACTTGCACAGTTCGTAATCCTCCTCCTCCCCTCTTTCTCCCCCTCCTCTTCATAATCTTCAATAAGATTATGATAAGAACTATACAAAATGGCATACGTTTAAGAATTTGAATTGTTTTACAATTTTGTTTTGTTTTGGCATGTACAGTACGAAACTGAAGCGCGTATCTAGCTTTTATTGTACACTATGTATAATACAAAGAAGAGTATCAGAAAGTTATCAACCAGTGATGTAAATGTAGTTATACAGACAAACAAGAACTAATAACCTATGGTTCAAAGTTTACATTTTATTCCTGCTCTATATTGCTTTCATTTTATACACTGAATCACTTATATTATGATATACATCTCTCAATAATCATCTCTTATTTGATCTATGCGACACTGTTGTTTTGAATTCCTCAATAATTGAGTAGTGTGTATGTACACTACAATATGCAATAGGAACTGAATAACAGACTTGAGTTATCTAATATTTAAAAAAAAATCTAGAGTCTACCATAGAGTGCTAGTCACATCTATCATAGATAGAAACTGTGCATAAACTTGAAACTAATGAATGTTTAGCCATTTTATCTCAGAGTATCATGTTCACTAATAAGAAGTGTCAAGGTGCGAGACGTGACGCTCAGTCGAGGCAGACTCGAATCACAAATGTACAAATAATATATCTATGTAGTCTATACTTTTCTATTATCTATATATATTTTATAATAATTGTGTGTTGTGATACGAATCAGCTGCGACTGTTCATCTTGTAGATGGACCTTTCTACATTGGAAGGTTCAGTACTTTCAAACGTATTATCCTCAAAGTCTACTTCAACATTTAGACGATGATAATGTGATCAAAGTTATCACTAACATAATATGGATGGATAAATATAATACAGAGAATTTGTAGCGAGGATACAAAAAATGAATAGTGTCTTTTATTAAACGCTCTAATCTATTATTTGATCTTTGTGATGATAATTATATTCATTTCATCAACATTTCTACTACACCAATAACAGATCATGAAGAAATTTCCAAATTCTTCATAATTCTCAATAAACCACTGTAGGACTTGAATAGAAATTTTAGATTGAAATAAACTTTATATTATCTGAAACGGCCAAGAAAAAATGTTGAATTAGTCAATGTGATGTGTCAAATGGTCAACTATTTTCTTTTGAAATCAGTGCATGAAAGATTTTAATCTAATAAAAACTCTGAATAAACTCTAAAAATACTATCAATTATGGCCCAATAACAAGCTTGTCATTAAAACAAAGAAAATACTCCAAAACAGAAAAGATACCAGCTTGTTGTAGGAGGGCAATAAGCTTCCAAGACAAGTAAATTCAGTTTCAAATCGTCTGAATTAGATAATAAATTTTTATAGTTAAGACAAGTAGACTAATTTAACAATAATCATGAACAAAACAAAACAACACTGAATAAATTTGATAAGGTCTAGTAATATTATAAAGAAATAGCTCAGTAAATATACAGCGTACAGGTCACAAAATGGAAAACAATCTTATACTAAAATATATAGATGAAAATATGCATCGACTGGTGGTCAAAGTTAGATTTCACACTCGATACAAGTAGCATGCTATGTAGAATGAGTCTAGAGTAAATGTGTGCTTTCTGGGAGCGGTTCATGAAACAGGGAATCTGATTGGCCTAGGCTCCCAGAATGTTCACATTGTCGTTGCTCAGAAGCACCTGCGGCGTTTACACAAGCGACGGCAATGCTCATTTCATCAGCGCATGCCACCTCTGACGACTGTGAAATCCCGCTTTATTTAGCATAAACTTGAAATGAAATAATGATGCAATACGTATAACTTTTAAAATGTTGACATTTTTTCAAACATTGAAACTTTTTTATTCTTCAACTTTTTCTTTACTTAAACACACTAGTTTTAATTATTTTTTCTCAATTAGAATGTGTGATTTATATGCTTCACACTTCATTATCTCTATCACAGTATATTATAGATTGATATACAATACTTAAAGCAGATATCGAATCTCGAAAAGGTCCTAATGAGTAGGTTTGATTGAAATATAGATGAAGTACTTAAAGAACTAACAGAAGCTTTCAGCTTCTCAACTATTGCATACTCTGATCAACAAAGAAATCATCTACAGAATAGAACACAAATAAGATGAGTATTGTACAAAATAACTACTGAAAAATAATTCAATAATATACAAGAACATATAAAAAATAGAAAAGAAGATTTTTACATAAATCCAACAAAATAATCAACAAGCAATCAAATGTTTTATGAAATAGCTATAGTTTTACAGTGTAGACTGTGTATCCTCTTTGGTGGCAACTGCACTATCATCAAATGCTGTCATTTTTTCGACTTCAATAAAAACACCCTCCTCCACCACCTCTTCCTTCATTATTGGCAATTTTGTTTGCACGAGCAGACACTCATCATACACAAGTTCTGTTTTATTTGTATTCTCAAGTTTGATTTCCTCCCTAATTTGTACATTATCGGGTTCGTTTTCAGGGGGATTGACGAAACTGATATTTTCAATTTTTATATCAGTTTCAATTTTCTGAACGTCCTTTGCGTCACATTCCATCTCGGGGAGCACTTCCAACTTTTGTGGTTTTAGTTCTTTGTTGTCGTAATAAGAAACAACATTATCAGCAGGTTTTTCAGCTGTGACATTATCGGCCGATCTCTCCTCCGACTTCATTCGTTTCTTTTCTCTTGGATTATCGGCGTCGCTGTTCTTCCTGATCCTTCTTTTGTTGTCCGTTACAGTGATAGCCGAACCAGGCAGACTTGTCTTCTTTTCTTTGTACAAATGCTGAACTGTTGCTCCTGGAACCACGCGAGAAAGATTCCGCAGGTGTTGATGATCTTCTTCATAATACATTTTCAGTCTCACATGCCAAGCTAAAATGAAACAGAAGTGAATAAAATCTTTCACTTATAAGCCGATTGGTTTTATACTGCACACTTGATAAAAGAAGTACAATGAAGTACAATGTACCCACGGTATATTGATAGCATGCAAATAACCACTTAATCTAAGCTTAAAATGCTGAATCGAGCATGCGGTCAAAAACATTGATAATATTTGTCATAAAACAAAATGATTGATTTTAGTTAATAACAACGCAATTCTTTGAAGAATTTATCAAATGTTTTGGCCAAATAAGTTCTTTAGCCTGGAAAACGTATTGTGCAATCTAGCGTTAAAATGAATCACTGCATTTAGCTAGACTACTAAAAATTTAATTCTTATAAAATTACAACTGTTTCCCGAGAATATAATACAACCAAAGATTTTGATATTATTATTCATTAAACAATAACATTGTTTATAGTATTTGTTCTTTGAGACTTTAGGCCAGTTGCACGAAAGAAAATTAAATTTGACCACCGTAAGATGATGTCATTTGACGGAGCCAGTGCAACGACTTCCCTATTGAGCTCCATAAGATGACGTCATCTTACGGTGGTTGAATTTAACTTTCTTTCGTGAAACTGGCCGTTAGTCCTGCAAATTCCGCAGAAACTGCAAGGATCTGATAAACACCAAGCTTTGCACAAAAGATTATGCAGAAAGTAAAAGCCCGATTTCACTAAACTAGCACTGTAGAACCGCTGTTAATAAAAAGGTTCAAATTTAATTTCTAATATTTGCTCTTGATATCTGTCCTGAATTATGTTTATAAGAAAAAACTATTGTTTCTAAATTTATCAGATTAATATAAATAAATCTACGCTTAAATTGAAATTCACTAAATAAAACTTAGTTACTTGATTTGAAATTAAAAATCAAAGTTCACAAACTGATTAAAAAATAACATTAATAAAACAGAAAAATTGATTCAAATCATTCAATTTAAATAATGGAAGCCAAACCAAAAGAAAAACGTCAAACGGGGAGACCCAGCCTGAAGAGGATGAACATGGTCAAGCGAGACTTCCCAATAGTTGGGCAATACATAGAAATAAATAGAGACTTGAACTTGAGGAGGCCAGGACCATTTAGAGTTGTCGCGCCAATGATGATGATCAGAACATTAAAAAAAAAACCATCTAACAAAATACCTTTGAAACACTGAGCTCATGGATAGAAATATAAAAATGTTTTCGTACCTATGCTTGTAACAGCTGAGACTGTCCTGAACTGATGAATAATATTGCGAGGTAAGAAGTATATATCATTGTCACATAGCTGGATTCGAGCATATTTGATACCCTCTCTTCTCAGCTGGTTTAATTTTGCATCCTCAATCCACTGGACACACTAGAAAAGAAAATTCTTATTTTTCCAATTTCAATTACAAGACTAGACACGAAACCAACAAACTTCCATAACATTGAATGACAATAGATGAAGTATTATAAGACATTGAAAAGCTTGTGACTCAAAAGCCTCAACCCAATTCGAGAACAAAAATTAAATACTCACGTTTACTAAAAAGTTTTAAATGAAGCATTTACTTTAAACTGAGAAAATTTTTAATTTAATTACTACAAGGAACCTTTTGAAGTCGGCGCCAAATATTTTGAGCTTATAAAAAATGCTATTTAATATTTTAGGAGTTTATGAAAAATTTGGCGCAGACTTCCTTGGTTCCTTGTATTAATTAAATTTAAAATTGTCTCAGTTTAAAGTAAATACTTCATTTTAAACTTTTTAGAACACGCGAGTATTTAATTTTTATCATATGATTGAAGTTATCATTTTATATCATTATCATTCTTTCTGTTTAAAAATTGTTTTATTTTAAGATTTTTAGTTGAAAATTCAAAATTTGAAGACATTTCTTATACATTATGAAATGTTCAAGAAGATTAGCAAATTGATATGATCAATATTACATATAGCGTAACTAAAAATGTGAATATAAGTTATTGAACTAAGTAAAATCTTACAACTCTATAATTGAATGCAGAATATTTTATTTAGGAAAATTATAATAGGGAAAGGCTTCATATATGTAAAATGATTCATGATTCGTCATTCTTAATTAAGTCCCTTTCATAGTAAACCTAAACTAAAAATCAGAATATTATTTGATGAATATTTTATTATTAACACTTATTGATTTATGAGTGCTAATTTCTTATTAGTGTCTGCTGTTAGTTCATTGTGGATAAAAAGTTCGAGTGTTACTCTCAAGTGTTGCCAGCATCATTGCAGTGTTAGAACCCGTTAAAATGCTATTACAACTTCTTTGGCCAGATTACGTCTCAACATGTCCTAAGAAAGTGTTCTATTTGAATAGGCCTTTGCTTATACATTAACGAGATTCCTTTAGCGATATTGAGTCATATACACAGAGAAAATATCCTTACATATTAGTCTGATATTTGATATTAATCTACACAAAAAGGATACAGAGAAAACACACTAATGCTGGGTTGCATCAAGCAAGATCAACTCTGATCCCGGATCATGATCCGCGATCCGCGATCGCCATATTTGATCTAGGTTTTTCATTGCACAAAAGCTAGATCAGACTGATCTAGGTTCGTGATCCTGGATCATGATCCGGGTAGATTAATCCACGATATTGCGTTGCACCAGCCTGGATTATGTATTTAATCTAAACAGCTGACCGATTAATCCAGGATCGAAGTTGATACCTCGAAAGAGTAGGATTAAATCACAATTTCTAGGTTGTAATTACAAATGAATGCGATTCTGTTTATGTGAATTAGAAATGTCTGTTGTGGTAAGAGATCTTGATTTGGTAGAATGGGTCGAAGAAATAAGAAGATATGAAGAACCAGTTCATCAATACAACGTGAACGTTTATGGAGAGACCGACGTGACTTGTTCACAGTTTGATATGAAATTCAGAATACGATATAGACTATTTCGTGACTGTGTTATCAATCTATTCAACTTAATTGAATCGAAATTAAATTTTAACGACAGAAGAAATAGTCTAAATTTTAACGATAGAAGAAATAGTCTTATGTATCTCTTATGAACCGACTATTGCCACAGACGAACCACCCTGATCTATGCTATTGCTAACCTAGAGATATTACGCAACGGGAAGTTTTCAAATGACTATAACGGTAATAGATCATGTAGCATGTTTGAAACGACAGTTCATAATTATAAGAATGCCAGAATCGAACTTGGATCTGCGAATCACAAAACGAGAGTTCTACAAAATATGTAATTTTCCTGGGGTTATTGGGTTTTCCCTAGTTATTAATTCGATAATAAAATCGTTCTCTTGTTGAGAAAAAATAGAAGTCTGCTTTGCCATGCTGGATTCAAAGTCATAATAGTATAGCTGACAAGTAAATAAATGGAATAAAATTAGTTCAGTCGGTCAGAATTGGAAACAGCTGATTGAAAATGTACTACTATTAAAAAACACATTCAGCTCACTGGATCACGATCCAGGATTGGTTGAACCGGAATCAGAGTTTTTGGTAATGGTGCAACGCAATGGAGAAATTGATCCCGGATCCGGTGATCCCGTGATTTGATCTTGCTTGGTGCAACCCAGCATCAGATAAATTCAGATTTTACTTCAAGTAAAGAATAAACAAGGAACGTATGAAATATGTAGAAAATAAGAAAGAGCTGAGAATTGATTATAAATCAGTTCGCTATGTTAACAAAATATATGATATGATAACAAAGATATGAAAGAAAATATATGTTAACAAAATTCAGCTTTAGCAAACCTCTAATAGTGTACTAGAAGAGATCAAGTAAAATTTCTGATTATATTCATGACCAGACGTTTCTGGTTCGTTTAAGATATTATCTATGGATATAGCAATAAGTATTGGGGAAATGTATTGACTAGAATGTTTGTAGATTGAAAAAATTACCTGTGAAATTGGAGGTTCATGGAGATCCAGTTGCAATTTTTCAACAAGGTCAAAAAAATCTGCAGCGTAGAATGCTACAACATCCTTTGTGATACGATTGAAATCATATTCTTTACCTCCATTCACAGCTTTTAGAACACCTAAAACAAAAATGCATGAGATAATTTTCAAGTGAACAAAACATTGAGCAAAACGCAATATTTCACTGTTTACTAGACATGGGCAAACTTTCTACGGTGAGGGCCGTAGATGTTATGGTATAACAATTTTGAAATTGAAAAAAAAAATTAATTTTACATCTAAAAAATTTTACAAATCAAGTGGACTGTTAATAAAAATGCTTACTACACTTCATGGTCGCTGAGTTGTTCTTCCGCACACAAAACCAGCAGGTACTTTTCTTCTTTGCAGGCTGCTCAACTTCATCCTCCTCATCTAATGGTCTTCTGTATTTTGTCAATAGCATCGATCAATGCCAGGGGGATTTTAAATTTCAACGTCAATGGTGAACTTCCTCCAAGAAGAAAAGTCTTCCAAGAGAACCTCGCTCTGCTGGTTGTGTGGTTGTGTGAGAAAAACTCATCAGCGACCATGAAGTGCAGTTTGTGTTCACGCTTTGTGTGCAAACAACACACAGAAAAACAGACTCTGCTTACACTGTAAACAAGGAAACAATGGTGACAAAGACAGTGATACTGAGTAAACAAATTTAAACAGTCCACTTAATTTGTAAAATTAATTTTTTTTTAATTTCAAAATTGTTAAACCATAATGTAGCCTAAGGGCCATGTTATACGAGCGCTAATAACGCGGCGCATTTAGCGTTGTGATAGCGTCGGCTCATTGGGGCAATGGTACATCAATGGTGCAAGTTATACGAACGGCATTGTCGTCGGCGAGTTCGCGTTAGCCGGGCGTTGAGCGTTGCTAGCGCAACCTGCCGCGTTAGCAACGCTGAACCAAGTTATACACAGCGTTGTCGAAGCGCATCTGACGCCCAGTCATAGTCTGTGGTTATCTCTGCTTCATATTAGTTCGCCATGTTTAACACGGAGAAGTTCATCTAATGCATTGAGAAGCTGACATTTTTTTATCATTTCATTCAATTAACATAAATCTTTAACAAAAACCAAGGATTTCTCCGTCATGGCGTCCCAAAAAAAAAGATCCCAGACAGAAACAGTCTAGTTTCCTGTTTGTAACAAATGTAGTAGGCGTAAAATGGTACCGTATCTGATATAAAGTGATATGTTGATATCTTCAAGAAGTAATTTCTTGGTAATTATTAGAGATGTGACCAGAATGAGCGAGTCGATCAAAGTAACTGACTCTTTAAAATGAGCTACGAACTAGTAGTTCAAATTCAGAAAATAGTTAGTTAGTTTTCGAGCTGCGTTTCTGTTTTCATGAAATACAGTCAACACACCATCTAGTGAGCGCTCTTTGAATTAGCAGAGCAGTGCAGCGGCCTGCTATAGGCACTGCTTATTGCTAGACTCACCTCCCCGCTCCATGGGCAATTTGAACTGTGAAGTGAACTAACTAGAACAACAGCAGGCTTACTGACTCACCTCTCTCAGCTCCACGAGCTTTTTGAACTGTAAACTGAACGAACTACAACTACAGCTTGCTCAGAAAGCTCATTGACTCTCCGCTCCGTGAGATTTTTGAACTAAGAACTGACCCAGCAACAATACTACAGATGACTCACTCACCTCTCTGCTCCAGACGCTTTTTGAAGTGCAAATGAGATGAGCAGTAGTCCAGCCGTGATTGAAGTATTCCGGCTCAAGGTGAAGGCCTTATCACTTTTTTTTTCAATTATAAGAAGGTAACATTTATATGACAGCTTATTAAATTAATAAATTATTTTAATGAAAGGAGGAAGTGAATATAGCTGACCTATTGCAAATTCAAGTGATTGATTAGATTCAGTCTACTTTATCGGTCCACTAAGAAAAAACATTAACCTATCCAAAGACACATTATATACTGTACATAAAAATAAATTGAAATAAGAAGGGAATTCATGAATAATGCTCACATGTTGGCGTTCAAAAATAATATTTGAGACACTTTTTCCCCTTTTAGGCGTGTGCGGTTTTCAGTGATAATATGTCCTGCCTTAGAAAATATTCGTTCAGAAGGCACCGATGTAGCCACTATACTTAGAACTTTTCGTGTCAAAGTATACAAATGTGGGTAGACATGCTTCCTCTCATCCCACCACCTCAGAGGACTCTCAGTCCTTGGCAAAAGGGGTTCATCGATGTATTTGTCCACTTCAATGATAGCTGCATCCCTGGGATTAGAATTTCTTGTGACATTAGACACATCCTCATCAAAAAATTGCCACACATCCAAACTATTTCTTCCTTTGTCCCCATTTGTCGATTCAGTGGTTGTGGTTTCCATAAAATTATTATCCTTGGATACAGCATTGATTTCATCTACTAATACCTGCTTTATTTTTTCTGCATTCTGTTTGTCTGAAAACCCATAAGTTTTGAACCTGGGGTCCAGTATTGTAGCTTCAGCAAGTATGTCTCTCTCTTCAAATGACTTGAATCTTCTTGTTATTTCCTGTGAGACTTTAGCAACTAAACAACGAACTTGTGGTTTAATTTCCGGTGTACTATCAAACTTGTTGCACCATTTTTTCAAACCAGTGCTCAATACTATAATTTTTGATGCAGTGACATGCGTCTCACTGCTCATTTCTTCAGTACAGACCTTGAAAACTTTTAAAAAATCAGTGACCTGGGAGATAACTTCAACATCATCATTTGTCAAATTCTGAATATCTGGATAATTTATTGCTATGGTTGACATCAACGAATTTTTTATATCAATCACTCTTTTAAACATATCGTACGTTGAATTCCACAGTGTTGGGACATCTTGTTTCACTTTAAGTACTTGCTCTCCCATTTGCACTTGCATTTCCTTCAGTTTTATTGAACCCTGAGTACTTCTTTTAAAAAACTCAACAATACTCTTCACTTTACCTTGTATTTCTTTAATTTCCAACAAACCAGACTGTACTATTAAATTTAAATTATGAGCGAAACAAGGAATATGTTTCCATTTAGTCAGGCGAATAGCAGCAACAACATTAGCTGCATTGTCACTGACAACCACAACCACTTTCTCATTCACACCCCATTCCATGGTAATTCTTTTCAACTCTACAGCTATATTAAGAGCTGTGTGCTTCTCTTCAAATTTCAAGCATCCCAATAGAACTGCTTTCAGATCCAACTTGTCTATGAAATGTGCAGTGATAGAAATGTAGCTCTCATTTGCTAGGGATGTCCAACAGTCTGTCGTGAGGGTCACTGAATCTGCATCCCTTAGTTGACTTCTCATTGCTTCCTTCTTCATCTCATACATTTGTGGAATAAGACATTCAGAAATTTTTTTTCTATTGGGAGGGATATAGGAGGGGCTGAGTTTTGTGATGAGTTTCTTAAAATAAGCATTCTCGACCAAACTAAATGGCAAATAATTTTTCACTAGCATTTCAACCACTGCTGCATCAATTTCTTCATTTTTTCTGGCAGATAAGGGGTTGGTTAAGTAACGACTGATGTAGTTCTCCTGAACTGTAACTGGAGTTGGAATAGAAGGTAGAACTGAAGGATTTATGGTAGAAGTTGAAGTCCTGCTATTTACTATTATTTCATCCTCTACTGTTGTTAAGAAATTGGAAGTGGATGTATGTTGTTTTGTGTCTTTTTGCATCAATCCTGTTGCTACTGTTGGGTGATGACTTCGTAAATGACGTGACAAATTGAACACACTCCCCCCTTTAAATGATATCGATTTCGAACAAAAATTACATTTAGCGTAGATCCCATTCTCTTCTTTGAAGTAGAACCAAACTTTACTATGTTTTCCTTTTTTTGCAGACATATTAATGTATTTGTATTATAGCCCACACAAAAGTTATACTGGAGCGCTTAACCAATAACTATAACACTAAAAATGTTGTTTATGAAACCAAACTATAAAAAAAATCTAACTATATGTTGAAGAATAAAACAAAATATATATTAATTTAATAAGCTATTATTCAAGTATTGTATATTATAAACTCTGTATGGGAGCACTGACAACTAACGGCAATGTATTATATTTAAGTACCGACCGATAGCAACTGACTGACTAGGCTACTTCTGGAAAATAGAATAAGCGCTTTGCTCTGGAATATTAAACTGATGACTCAGATTCTGAGAATTATTTATATTGAGGAGCCAGACATATGACAAGGCTGCTTATTGTTGTGTGTGTATGAGTGCTCAGTAAGGGAGTAAGCGCTCAGCGTCTGAACAAGCTATGGTAGTGAATGAGCATGAGCATTGCTGATGACTCATTTTCGAACTAGTTCGAATGAATGACTCACTTATAAGACTGAGAGCGATTGAACGACTCATTGAAAAGAGTCATTATTGCCAAGCCTAGTAATTATTCACCCGATGGGAAATAAAGTGTTGTTTATTTTGCCTTTCAATTATACGTTCTTCATATGTGTAAAATATGATAGCTAGTTGTAGTGAGGTAATGATAACTAGCTCATCATATTTATGGTTGATGAGTGAATGCTATGCTTGGGTTCTAATACGGTTTTTTAAGGAGAAAAACACATCAAATTGAACACTTGTAAATATGTATTTGGAATTTGAATTAATTTAAACCTAATAAACCCAACTGGATGATGTCCATCATGGAAAGTAAATGAACAAAATGGACAAAATGAATCACTGCAGGAGTTTGAGGCTGCTATTGCTCAACTTGTGAGGAATGCATATCCCTCTGTTGATGACAACATATATGAATGTATAGCAGTGGAAAGGTTCCTGAGTGGATTGAGGACAACACAGACCCAGCTTTCAGTCAAATTAGCCAGACCAAAGACATTGAGAGATGCTCTTGCCCAAGCATTGGAGTTTGAAGCCATTTTGCAGTCAGTGCCAAGGGAATTCTGTGATGAGGGCTATGGGAGCTGAGACTATTGGAGCAAACACTATTCAGAAGGTTGTGGAATTAGTTCTGGAACAGTTGGGAGTTTACAAGGAGTTTTGATGCTGTACTTGTGAGAAGAAAAGGCAGACCAGGAGGAAGGGTACAGATAAAACCATCTATCAATCTGGAAACAATGACAGGAATGTGGACAGTTTCTCAATGGAGTCCAATGCAGAAAAGTCACAGTTGGGTTTGCTGAGGAGGACTACAGTGATTTCTGGGTTGAATGAGAGAAGCCAGTTTGGGAAGAAACAGAAGAAAGATCCTGGCCAGAAACATGTGAGGTCCCAGAAGAAATTGACACAAGAAAGACCAACCTAGCATGGAAGCATCAACAGCACTAAGGAAGCAAACAAAATAAAAAAAATAAGTAGAAGCTCAGCATCATGGCAGACCAAGGTGGCAGTAAGAAGGCAAAGAAAGGACAAGCAGCTAAGGTTTGGTGCACTCCACCTCCAAAGAAGCCTGCTGATGATCCAGCACAAGGTGGGAAAATGATCCAGACAAGTGAGAGGGATCTGTTCACCCTGCCCAAGGAGTATGCACTGGCACACTGTGTCACCAGCAGCCTAGTGGAATCTCAAGGTGTTGCTACAGTCTTCAAGAAGACGTTTGGTGGTCTTGGAGACCTGGAACAACAAGGACCTGCAAATGGAAATGTTCTTCATCTGCAGTGGCATGGTCAACATCTCTTCTACCTGGTGACTAAGGGGCAACCTCAGATGAGGGCATCATATGACACCTTGTGGACTTGCTTAGTTCAGCTGAGGGACAGAATGCAGCAACTAGGAGTAAGGAAACTTGGCATACCAAGGCTTGGAAGTGGATATGATGGCCTGGATTGGACAATTGTGAAGCCAATGTAGGAGGAGGTGTTCAAATCCACTGGTATCCAGATTACCATCTGCATCTACAATCCTTGGAGGACCAATGAGGAGCCAGCCAGTAACCAGAGCAGATCCAAACCAACATAAGTGCTTTTGTTCTGGGACAGAACAATCTCTTAAGGTGGGGAAAATGGAAAGAAGGATTCACAACATTATCTGCTTGTATCAACAAGTCTTCAGGCCTAAGCAATTAATTACTCTTCTTCTGACACTTCTATGATATTTAATTAGAACCTTATAGAAATTTATTGAATATTGTGGAAAATGCAAGAGTCCTTATCTGTTTATTTAGGAATCTTATCAAAGGTTTTGGAAGGGTCTCTGTCTTTCAGGACTTTTGAAAAACTTATTCAAAGTGAGTGCATAGGTAAAAGTGAGTTCAGTTGTAATTCAATCTTTAATGCGATAAGTGGCAGTAGTGACAGTTCTGTGGTGATAATTCTTTTGACAGTTCTGTATTGATAATTAATTACTGTTTTTTGTGCCTTAGTGAGAATTAATTTACTTCTTAAATTTATACAAGGGGACTACTAATAGCTATTATTGTATTACAGACTTGTGCTACATAAGTTAATTGTTTTTTTCATGTTCTTGAATTATTGAACAGTTTATTAGACAGTTATTATTTAATATTAGATCGGCCTTTTGATATTTTTAGTGATTGATTTTTTACAGTGACATTGAAAACTCTTTATCATTTTGGTGTTTGATTTTTGTACAGTGATATTGAAAACTCTTTATCAGTTGAGCAATATAGATTTATCTTTCTAATTGATTTATTTTGTTTAAGAAATAACTGAACAGTGAGAGTTGTTGATAACTTGTGTTAATAAAGTGCGAGTGATAAATTTAAGTGTTGCCAGCGTTATTTTAGATATAGAACCTGTAACATTATTTTGTTTGTATATTCCTCCTGGTGACTTTATACAGTGTAGGAGTCGTCAAAAAATACCTTATAACTCTTGAAAGATGAAAAACCAAAACATTAACTCCTTTTGAAACATCATCACTTATAAAAACATTACGATTTTAAATAAGTTTTTAATTAACTTACCAACCCCCACAAATATTTCCTGAATACTATAATAAACCCTATTTATCAGATACTTCCTTATTTTTTCTTTAAAAACTGTTAGTTTTTCACAGCTTTTCAACCATGGTGGCAGCCTACTTATAAATTAAGACCCATATTTTTATGCTTTTTCTCAAACAGAAGCTGTTTTATGATTCACTGAAGCATAATTTTCTTTATTTACAGTGTTGTTCTTATGCCTGTTATGTTGCTTTGAAAACCCTCTGTTTGGTGTACATCATGAGCTCAGAAATGTACAAGGAAGACACAGCCTTCACATGTAAAGTAATGGACTTAATGGCATGAAATATTGATTAATAAAAAAAAACTTGGATGAACATAATGAACTTTCTAAATTGAGAAGTACTGTAGGTGTTACTTACCGGCGGGGGGATGTCTGGGGGTCCTCTCAAGGAAATTTTTTGAAAATTAAACTTGAATTGGTGCATTTTGAGTGCATTTGAGCATGGTTAGTAATGCACATAATATACAAAATAATAAGTTAAAAAGTGTAAAAAATTGGAAAAGTTAGTTAGCAACTTTCTTTTAATTAACTCAATTGATTACGAGAGAAACTTTCACACAAATGATTTTATTATTAGTTTAGATAGATGGAGCTCCACTCCGGTGTGCTCTGGCTGAAATTAATCTAGTTTCAGTAGTTTTACTTCACTTGTGTAATGGTGAAGTTCGCCAGTCTTCGGTTCGTTAATATATAATTTAAGATTATGATATTTGTTGAATTGAATATGATCTACTCTGTGATAATTTTTTTATTATTCATAATATTTTTCATTATAGTTTGCCAAGAGACATAAAAACGGCCTTTCACTGAGTTCACTACCATTCCACATTAGTTGAATAAGACAAGGTGCATATGCCAAATTGCCAATGAAGACTAATGAATCTTGATTTGTTAGTGCTGATTGGTGTTCAAAATTATTGTTTCCAGGTAACTCCTCAACAAAATTTTGGGAATAGCCCAGTTCCAACCTACTAGGAGGAAAGTTACATATCAAAACATGCATTTCTGTCAATCATAGCTGTAGGTTGCAAGCCTGTAGGAGAATTCTATTATCAAGCTAGTTCTGCACGTTGGAAACGATCATTTCTTGCACTAGAAAGACTGTCTGGTATGTTCCAAAGACGTCTCACTGTGCATTGAGACTGAATCATACAGAATTCAAAGAGAAAATTATATTTGACCGGTATGACTCAACGTGCACTGAAAGGATAAAAGTAGAACAGTTTTAGAGAGAATGGGGGAAGCACTCCTTGTTGAAAAATCAAGGTTTTATTACACAATGGATTTCGCTTTGTAATTATCAAATATGTAGTGGAATCTGATTGAAATTGATGGAGTACGCTTTTCTTATTAAAATCCATAATACGCATCACATCTGAGTGGATGAACTTTAACGATCATTTCCAATTACTGTTCCAAAATTTGATTGGATTGCTTTATGTAAATTATACTTTTGCATGCGAGTTATTAAAAGCAATTCTTCCCTTTGAGGTGTTAATCAAACCATGTTTAAGATACCACTATTTTGCTGCGATAAAATAGATATTAATTTCAGAATAAAGAGTCGACCTTTGATTTCTCGAATTTTGGTAATTAAATTTTTATTGTGCAATGAATTTCAGTCTTCATTTGTCAAATAAACTTACTCGGGGGTTCGACTTCTTAAAATTCAAGTTTTATTGCCCTATAAATTTTACTTTTCAATTACCTTAGTCATCTAAAACTTTAGTTTAAGTTTTTGGGATTGAAGATCCATTGCGCCTCAGATTTCGCTAAAATAAGCCTAAATTTGACGTTTTCCTGAACTTGATTGAAGTTGCCTGTTAGGTTACCGATTGGATTGACCAGCAAAAAAAACTGTTCTCTGCTGTAAAATCACTTCCCGGTGGTTCGGAACCCACCTAAAACTGTATGTCCAACTCATCAATCACCATCATTACCCACCCACCTATGTAGTGAGTTATATACGGTACTTATTGGTGCAGATGCTGCAGCATTGGTGCAGATTGGTGATGATTCGCATTGGTGCAGATGCTGCCGACGCACTGCTGAACTCACCCTATTTTTAATATTATTATGAACTTCTACACTTGCACATTTTTTTTTCTTTTCTCTCTTTTCAATTGTTTGCATCTAAACTTAAAATATGAACCCCCTAAATGCTGTCACATATAGATGTTCCAAATGAATAATAATCAGTATCATAACATTGTTAATTTTATTATCTATTTAAAATATTTTGATTAATAGTCATATACTTACGACCCACAGTACACTCAGTTCTCTGAACACACTTAAAACTATGTCTCTCCTTCTTTGTCTTCTACTCTTCCGTTTCCATCATCAGTTCATCCAATATACTGATTGGATTTTCCGCCGAACTCAGTGAGTGTCAGTGGCTGATCTACGAGGGAAGAGGGGGGGATTTCGGGCTGAAGCCCCCAAAAACATCCAAAAAGTTTTTTGTAACAATGTAAATTTTTTACCAATATAATCAGTTTGAAGTTCGTAAAATATTCATTAGCAAGAATTACCTAATTCCACTACTGTCTTCAGTGAAAAATGTAAATTTTTTACCAATATAATCAGTTTGAAGTTCGTAAAATATTCATTAGCAAGAATTACCTAATTCCACTACAGTCTTCAATTGTATGAAATCCGTTAACGTTTTAATACTGTATAATTTCACATTTACATTGCCTGCAACCAATCAACTCAAAGTGTTTAGATTTTTGTGCCAAGCACAGTACTTGATGAATAGAAAAAGTACTGCAACATACAATTTCAGTAATTGATTCATGACCATTGAAACTTTTTTTTAATATGAAGTAATGAGGAACTGCATTAACTTATTACCCAATGTTTTTTTAACATTCCATCACAGAGTGGTCGGCAAAACAGTGATCACTAGCTACTGATATAGGTTATATTATGGAATAATTTCAGATACAACGCTTGCATTGGGTTCACTTATATTTATAATATGGATCTAATACCATTTAAAATGATTTCTGAAAGAGATTATACAAAAAAATGTTGGGGGAGTAACTTCAGATCCCATATTTCTATAAGAGGAAAACGAATCGTCAAATCGTCAGATAAAAACTTTAGAAAATCATCTCTTTTTACAGTGTGAAAATTCACACAAAGTTTATCTATTAAAACTATATGAAAAATTAGTTACTGTAATTGAAAAATGTGTAACTAATTAAAGCTCTCACATTGATTTTCATTCTCAAAAACGGAATAATACTATGTTCCTTGACAAACTGCTGGACACACGTGATTCAGCGATAATTCAATTGAAATTTTCCAATGTACTTTCAATTTAAATTAATTTTATCGCTGATATGGTTCAAAGCAGTAGTATAAAGATATTTTTTATTTCCCAATCATATGAACCGAATACAGTTCAGGTATAATTGATTATGAAAAATACAAAAGCTTTCACGATACTTGTATTCACGTCTCTAACCCCCCCCCCCCCCCCACCCTTCAACGCCCATTATTAGTACTGTTGGGGTCTGACGAGTTGATCCCTGGCCGATTCTTCCCCTTCTCCTCCAACTCTCTGCTACTGTACGTTGCAATGACATTAGTCCTAGACTCAACAAGGCTAGTTGAATCTGGCTGAAGCGAAGAAAACCTGTTTTTCTCTGGCCGTAGTTTTCAAATTAGTAGTAAAGCATGAATAGAGCATGCGCAGTTGGCTTCCAACTACTGCCGTTCGCTCCCGCACCGAAAAACCAGGGATCAACTCATCAGACCACAACTGTAGCTACCAGTGTGTACTGTGGGTCATCTGACGATGCCATTAACAACAGCGTGAAACGGCCTCCACGCCTTAAGTGAGTCACTATTTCCACTTGGAAGTGTTTTTTTTTTCAGTTTTCATTACATACTAGTGGAAACAAGATGGATCTTCAACATCATAATTTCACCAAAAGGGCAAAATTGATCCATACCTACCAGGAACACTCGAATCAAGGTTATGAAATCATCCCTTGCTATATCATTCAATCTCATTTGCATCCGCAACCAAATCATCCCTAAATATGCAAGAATTTCTATCAAAAACAACAGCATACCTGCTAAAAAAAACTGTAAAACAGGCTCAATTTATTATTATTCATCAAAAACAGCATACATCATCTACAAAGACAAAAGAATGATCTCAAAAGAATAAAGCATGTTATCTTCATTTAAGACTTAGCTCTATTATCCACAACACGGAACTACAAGAAAGAATCACATATACAAATAGCATAATCAATGTCATTAGTAAAAAATTAGAATCAAACATAACCTAAAACTTGTACAACTTCAAAACACACAGAAGCCCATTAATCACCACAGCACTACAATTTCACAAAAGAACAATGAATACTACACAAATCGACTTCAATAGAGCTGAGATTGACTACTTGATAGGGGATTAAAACACAACATTAACACTCATGACATTTTACAAAAACAATTGACTCATCATAGGCACAGAAACTGCAATACAAAGTACAAATATCTGAGGAATATACTAAAAGGAATACCTAATGCAAGACAAATCATGCAATAGAAACACTTCAAAGTCAATGTATACTGTGTGTCATCTGAAGATGCTCTTTACAACAGAGTGAAATGGCCATCACGCCATAAAGTGTTTCTCAAGTTTTTATTATAAGCTAGTGGAAACAAGATCTTCATCTAACTTTACCTTTTCCTAATGTGTCTTCAGGTGGCTTTTCGCTTTTAGGTTTACAACTTGGTTGGTGATATTCATTGACATAACAGTAACCGTCTTCTAGAACGCAGTTGTATCTTATACAGGAGTCCTCACAAATCCCAGCACGACACCATTATTTTTCGCCACATTGTGAACTGAAGGTACATCCTGCTAATCAATAATGATATTTTTAGAGTTACTACCTTTTTGTTTTTCTTGTTCCAATTTGCTTGGTGCTTTGCAGACTAGTTTATGTTCATTCACGTACTACTCATTCACCTCTGGAGTTTTGGAGCTTTTGCAGTCAACTCTTGGATTGCGATAATCACACTCTTTTTATCATGAATCTGGGTAGTTTCTGGTCCCTTAAAAGTCGAGTATTCTATGTATTTGATAAATGTTTCTTCATGACACTGATTGGGACGAATGCTTAATTCCCATTGGTTTGGAATCCATATTGAAAAGTGACTCCCATTGTATAATAGATTAATTAAGCAATGGTTTTGATTATGCATGAATGAAGTCAGCTGTAATGACATTACCTTTCGTAGTCTAATAAATATTACTATTAGTCTACTAAACATTTACTATTAGTCTACTAAACATTTACTATTAGTTCTGTGAACAGTATACCTCACGCCCAAGAATAAGGGTGCTTGCACAGAGGAACATACTCAATAATATAATCAATGTTAATCACCACCAAAAAATTAAACTCAATCATCAGTCCTAACCCTTGATTTAATTATTTTAGTCTATAAATGACACAAAAATTACATCATCACATCAACAAGGCTGTGTTTCTATTTTCCAGACGGCTGATTGTTCAAATCTGATCAGACTTCACATGTCTCATTAATGTGAATTAGCTCATGGTTTAACAGATTCAAAACGTTTATTTCATCTAAATTCCAAAAGAAACATAATTGTTTAGTGATAGCCGTGAGCCATAGCAAGTATCTGTTCAATCAGATAGAGAGATAAGCTGCGAGCTCCTGAGCCCTCTTTGTAAGGATGACCGATTAGATTGGCCAGCAAAAAAGACTTCTCTGCTGTAAAATCACATCCCGGTGGTTCGGAACCCACCTAAAAGTGTAGGTCTAACCCATCAATCACCAACATCCTATTCATTACCTACGCACAGGTAGAAAAAGATAATGTTCATAGACAGATTAACGATTAAAATTTCAAAGGTGATGTATCAGAACTTGGCATAGAAATGTTAAGTTCCTCTCTTGCTCATGATGTGCATCTCTGTGGGCTGAAAAACACAAAATATCGTTCCTGTGGTGTCGTCGCCATTTACTACAGTCAAACAAACAGCGCCAATACGGCCGTGATTGGAACTTCTTCTTCGGCTGTTTAATATTTAAAACTTTCCTCTTTTCTATGAATGTTGGAATTATGTTTCTATCTTTTGTAGTTAGCAAGAAATAGATGTTTCAAATATGTTCCTTCTTTTTTAATAAATCTCTATTAGTTCTTGTAGAATAAATATGAAGTTGCTGAGTATTTAGTTTTAGTTTGATTAAGGTTGTTAATGGCATGACTGTCAAAACTACTATAAGTCGTCTATGTAGAATGAGAGGCTTTGTGGCAACATCTAATCTTATTCAATATGGATACCACAGCATCACCATCACCAATACAAAGAATATGAAATCAATTACCTATTGAAGTTTTTACTCACCTTTTGGTCCTTCCGTTTGGCGTTTGATAACTATTGAGTTGGCTATGTTAGCAGTTATTGCAGGTAAAGACGCAGCTTTATTTATATTTATTTAATATAAAGATGACTAATAATTGATGATGTAATGTTGAAATTAGTTTAATCTGTAATTACAATAATTTATTTTTTAGTTGTATAGGAATAGTTTTCTAAATAAGACACTTCTCAAGTACTAACATAAGAAATACAAAACTTAACGCAATATTTATGTGTATTTATGATGTAATACTTTCTACAGTGTTCAAGCAAAATTTACACTAATGGTAATGCTAATTCTAACCTGACTACTATGTCTCAGAGCAGATGCATAGTGTTCAGGTTAAATTATTTTCATCGTCAGCATAGTTTTGCCCAAACTCTATTGAAATATATTTTATAAATTTTACTCTGCATGTCTTGAAATTTATATTAATACTATATAATATATTATCTACTGTACTGTTATTGTAAAATATTTCCAAATCTCATGAATTCAAGGGATTCAAATCAATCTTGTCCATAAATAATTTCACCATTTTTTTGTTCATCATTTTTATTTTTCAGTTTTATTTATTTTTTTAATTTTATTATTTATTGTTATTCAATGGTTTCTCCACTAAAACTAACATACGCAAATAATTATTATCAGTCATATTATTTTAGCAGAATTATATAAATAATTCAGTTTTAGAATAACTTGAACTTCCTAACAAAAAAAAAATACTTTTCTAACCAATTTTGATATTTTTTATAAATTCTTACCATTGTTCCATCAATTTTAGATTCAGTTATTTATACTGATGACGTTTGCTTAATAATATTTGAAGATTTACGAAATACTTTTTTGTTGTCACCTTAAGGGAATATATAAATGATTTAGTAGTTTTTCAATATACTTTATTTTCTCCCAATTCTGTACAACACAGCAATTGGAACATTTGAAAAAAGAAACGAGAACTCACTTAAGGAAAAGATTAATAATTACCTCGAGACAAATCAGAATTTTACCACGCCATAAATATTGATCTTTTTATTTTCAATTCAACTCATAATCTTTTTTAATTAATAAGCTTGTCTCAAATACATTGTTGATAAGCGTTACATACAGTAGTTATTAAGCTATGAAGTTTTATTATGTAGCCAAAAATAAGCCATTATTTCAAATACTTCGATCATTGATTTTTGAAAAACAAAACTCACTCAATCTTTGACGTGGATAGATATTAATTACCACTTACTATTTATGAAAGCAGTATGTCAATTCCATTTTATGTAAAAGGATATCTTATGCAAATTTTATCAATTGTGTATATTATTCTAATGAATAATGGATTTAGAATTTTAGAAATTTTAATTTAAATTAAGTATAGAATATAATTTTATCATACCATAAAAATTGAATTTCAATTCAATACATTTCAATTTTCAATTCAATACATGATCTGTTCAGACCATACAGATCCGTTCTACCCAGAATTAATTGCCATGTTGATACAAAATATACAAAAATACATAATTTATTTTATACAAATTACTATTAATAATCATAAAAAAACGGATACCCTCTTGAATGTTATCTTTTAAGGAAGAAGCCCACATAGGTCTGAGTCCTGTGCGTGGGTAATTAGTTGGAAGATGGTGATTGATGAGTTATACCTACAGTTTTAGTTGGGTTCCAAACCACCGGGAAGTGATTTTTCGGCAGAGAACTGAGTCGTTTTTGCTGGCCAATCCGATCGGTCACCCTTACAAAGGATTGTACCGGCCATTACAATGCACTTCAAGTTATTGGAAAATTATAACAGTGTGGGAAAATTCCAAAATCTTCCTTATAACTGTTGTTCTCCAACCCCCTACTCACCTGATTTGAGTTCTTGTACCTTTTTCTTTTTCCCGAAATTGAAAGATGCACTGATAGGACGTCATTATGGAGCTGGAGAACATTCTCAAGACTGTGGCCGACCATTTGAAAGCCTCCCACCCCTGCTACCAAGATTAGGAACAACGACTCCACCCAGTATAGCTGCCCAAGGGAACACTTTAAAGCGGATAACATTGTTGAAAAAATTGCTTTAGTTAGTATCAGTCTCATTAATTTTCTCATACACCTCGTATTACGATTATTCCCTTCAGATTCTAGTCACGTCTGAAGAATGATTTTGTTTCTATCACTTTTTGAATAAAACCTATTTTTATTTGCTTTTATTTTTTGACTTTCAAAACAGTTTCTGTTCACTTTGTTTCAGACGTGAACCACCATGGGAATAAATTAAAAAGACCATACAGTGAGTATGAACCAATTTAATGTCAGAAATGTAGCCAGTGTAGTAAAAATGTAGTAACCATGTAGAATGTAGCTTGCCTAATTTAGAATTTTAAATTATATAAAATCAAACCTAGTTGTATTGTGCTAATTTCTTACTGTTGTGAATAATAAAAATTGAAGTTTTTGCTTGTAGTACGTATCTTAACTGTACAATTTGCATCCTTCTTCCTTAAAAACCTTGTAACATCTTCTATTCTTTTTAATATCCTTATTTTAGTAACTAGCAAAACCCTCCTTCCTTAGCAAAACCTTGTAACAATTTTCTTTTCTTTTAAATGTCTTCTTATTGTTAGACTTGCATTATGGAGAGTATTGTAGCTCGTTCTATACACTGCATTCGCAGTTTCGAGTAGTGGGAAGACTTAGTCCATTAGAAAGTCTATTACTAATGTTTCATAAAAATTATCTTTTAGTGCATAATATTGATTCGTTTCTATGTTAGCTAGCTATCTGAGTAGTTCTAATTAATTTATGTTATTACAGAATCTAGGCAACACTAAGTTTACGATAAGGCAAACTTGAACACACTATGCGTCTGCCTGCTCTAAAAGCAAGATGGTACAGAGCGGGCTGACACATAGAGTTAGCATCCGCAATATAATTAACGTATTTCTGCTGTACTGACCTATCATTGTCTAGTGAGAGTGGTTAAGCTCAAGTATGATTGGTTTCATCTCGACTTCTTTCATCAAATTTCAATGAAAATTTTATTTACACAACGTTGTTTCAAGTAGCAAAACAACTTTTAGCAATGTTCATTGATGAATTCAACTGTTTTATTATCACTCACGTGGCGGTTTGAAATCCACTTAAAATTGTAGGATCATCATGCTTCATATTACTTGACTTCAATGGCGTGGTGAAACTACCCGTTTACCCAGCCGTATATAGAACGGTTATTGCAGATTATTTAAAAGCAAGGTTAGTAGATCAACCCTAATTAAAAAGGTTCTATTAACATTTACTTTTTATTGTAAATTCAACGACTTTTGCAGTCAATTTTAATTGTGAATAAATAATATTTCTATTCACTTTTGGCCAAGCGTTTTCGAGTCATGGAGACATCTTTAAAGGCCTCCATGATTCGAAAACGTTTGGACAAAAGTGAGTAGAAATATTATTTATTTACAATTCAAATTGACTGCAAGCCGTTTAATTTACAATAAAAAGTTGATATTAACAACGCAGATCATTATGGAACAAGAAATCCAATAGTTCTATTAACCTTGACAACATTATTATATCAAATAGAGCGTATCTCACCTACCCGATTTTTGAAATCATATTATCCAATTCAATTACGCCGGGTAAACGACAGGTGGAACAAGCCTAATTAATGGCTACCTCACCAATAAAATACATATGCTTTTTAATCATTATTTAACTTCAAAATTAATTATAAAAATGTTGTGAATTTCAATTTATATTATTAATTAGAAAGACGCAAAAAAAAAAATTAAAAGATGAATCTGAAATTTGCACCGAATGTGTATCATTGCCAAGAATAAAAACAATTAACTTGTTATGTGAATTTAACGACTTGCAGTCAAATATTCATTAAGAATAAGTAAAATTTACTTAATCTGTAGGCCGAGCGCTTTCGAATCTTTGAGATCCGTTTTCAGAGGCGTGTTCCTTGATCATCAATGTCATTTTTTTGGTTAGAAGAATTGTGGTTTTTGTAAAATGTGATCAAAAAGTTTGTGATTTAAAATGTAGTTGTTCGTTGAGGATTTTTTGTTTATTGTGTGTGGTGTGTTTGTATATTTCAAATTGTTCCAAGGTGTTGAGTTCGTGTCCTTTATATTTTTTATCGAGAATGTGTATGTTGGTAGTGATGTCACATCACTAAATTTTAAATTACACAAACTTTTTGATCACATTTTACAAAAGCCACAATTCTTCTAACCAAAAAACTGACATCTATGATCAAGGAACACGCCTCTGAAAACGGATCTCAAAGATTCGAAAGCGCTCGGCCTACAGAGTAAGTAAATTTTACTTATTCTTAATGAATATTTGACTGCAAGTCGTTAAATTCACATAACAAGTTAATATTAACAACGCAGTTCGTCATGGAACAAGAAATCCAGGAATAAAAACAATCTTTAACAATGGAAGAATATATTTTAAGACATGTTAAATACAATGAACGTTTGAAACTTTAAACCCCAGGATACAACTGTACATAATTATGAGATTTTGTTATGGCTTTTTAAGGTAATTGGAAAGTTATCAAAGGAATTCAGAAAATATTATAACAAAAGCGGAGTTTACAGTTTTTGAAGGGAATAATTGCATGCCGTCTAGATATATATTGTAACAAGTACGCCATTTTATCGTTCTATGCATGAGTAGAATAGAACGATATTCCACAGATTTTAGGTGACGAAATGCCCTCTGAAATGAGATGAAACTCCCTGATTAGTAGGCCTTTAAATTAGAAATCTTGATAAATTATTTGAGACTTCTTTTTTGCTCCGGTGATATAAGTTTTCTTTCAGGGCTCTAATTGCGTACTGATCATGTTCACAGACATAATGCAGCCTATTCTATTAGTAGGCAAGTAAATTAGAGATTTTAATAAATATTTTTTTTATAATTATTAGAGGCTTCGCCTTTGCTCCAGTGATTTGTGTATCCTTTTTAGTGCTCTTATGGTTGTGTTTTCTTCATGCTCACAGACATAATGCAGTCTCGCCGAGCAGTCTGACCCATAGTACTGGTAGATTTTGCCGATGTTATGGTAGGTTAGTTTCAGGCACCTGCCTGTGCCTGAGCTGTGTACCACATCGGATGGCCTTGATAGATTTGGGTTTTTGGGTACAACAGGTTGAGCACTATTTGACCAGATCCATAGTAAACCTGGGTTTAGACCACCTGTCCAGAATTCTCGACCTAGAACATTATATAAGAATTTTTTATTCACACAATTCGAAAAGTAAGTAAGAAAATTATAGAGTGTTTGAAAAAGAACTGCCTAGTTTTCATATGTCATAGAATCTCTGTATGGGGACATTTATTACGACATGTTGACACAGTATGTCTTTCCCCAATTGAAAATATTGAGGCGGAAAAAGAGCTTGTGTTTTTACAACACGATGGCTCCCCACTTCATTACAGTAACCATGTTCAACCATGTTCGTGCTGATATGTTGGTGAATACATGGCGAGAAGTGGAATATCGTCTTGAAGTGTGCAGGGCAGCAAATGGATCCCATGTTGAAGTCTACTAACATTCAAACAAAACTTGAAGGTACTCGTCTCTTTCATTGTATGTAATCAATGATATAGTTTTCCATTATTTTCACCAATTTATTTATACTTGATACTAGGGAGTTCTTTTTCAAACACTCTATTCTATAGAAAATCCTATTCAATCATGTATCAAAACTGATATTGTATTTCTTTTTAAATTATGATTTTACTCACTTAAATCATCATTTAAATGGGAATACAGTATCACTTTTGATATTAGATTATTCATCAAGTATTTCCTTATGGAAACATCACATATATTAAACTAAATTTTATTATTCCATGATCAGAATAATTCACAACATTAGTAGGAATAGGAGCGTTATGTTAAGTCACGAACGCTCTAGACTGAGCATGGATGGGAGACCAGCATCTGTAGCTTTTCGTTATCTTATTTATTACTCAACCGATTCTCATTTCTATTTACCTTTTTTCAAAATTAATTTTGAATTTCAGCATTTTTGTAAAATGGGTTAGATGCAGGAAACTCTCAGTAGCTGATACATGATGCATCTCCATAATGCTGATATAGATAATATACCGATAAGTCACAACCCAAAGCAACAGATTAGTTCGGTATCAATATTGTAGCTGCTAATAACCGAGCGTCAAAAGCGCAACAAATTTTTGTGCACTTCTCTTTTCAAACAGTTAAACAGTATTGTTAGCAACACTGCAATTTCACATAACCTTCCCAATTTCGTAATTTTGTGACCGCTACCATAAGTTACCTACCAGGAAAGTGAAACTCTAAACTGGATTCCCGGGCAACGCTGGATAAAATGCTAGTAAGTTAATAGCAACAATTATTCCAATGATTTTTAAATATTCACCTAGACATTTACTATGTTGATTTGTTAATTTTGATTCAAATTCCAAAAAAGAACTGAGTAAACAGATATAATGAAGATGGGGTTTGGCATGCATCGAATCATTTCCAACAAAGTTTAATAATTGCGATAGAAAAATGTATTCCAATGATCATTGCATCTTCATGGAGGTCCTAAGGAGATTTATTGAAATTTTTGTATTATACTGTGCCAGAACCCAATAAAAATTGAATAAAAAGAGGCAGTTAGCTTAAATCTGTCACGGCTGCGATACGTCATACAGCGAATTTTTCTTAGCACGTTTAGTTGTAAATGAAACTATTCTTATCATTATTGTTTTGTTTTTTTTTATTTGGAGTATGAAGCCTAAGTAGGTCTAAAACCTGTGCGTGATGAGATAGGTGATGGTGATTGATTTATAGTTTTAGGTGGGTTCAAGAAAGAGTATTTTTGCTGGCCAATCAAATCGGTCACCCTTAGAAAGAGGGCCTAGGAGTTCGTAGCTTATCTGACTGAACATATACCTGCTGCGGCTCGCGGCTATCACTTCCCTTATTTTTATGAATGTCCTTGAGTCAATTATCAATTTAACTGCATTATTACAATGCCGAAAATGAAAACGTGGATAATTTTAAAAAATTAATAAAGTTTTCACTTCGTAAACGGGGACCTGATAATATGGTATTCACTAGTTTTACAGCCATATTTCCTTTTTAGAGGTTATACAGATACCTTTTGTTTAGTAATTTTTATGCCAAAATTATATTAGGGCCTATTCAACTGAAAACTTGAATATTTTTTTAAATACTCTTACCTCGTAAATAGGGATTTGATTATATAGGTTCTATCATACACCAACCATCAAGATCTTAATAGTTGTTCTACAGTTTTACTTTATATAGTTTCCATCCATTTTGAAGTTTAACCAGGGTAATGTTTAAAGTCAAAATTAGCCTATATTAAAGCCTATCAAAATTAAAACCTGAATACTCTGAAAATTCTCACACCATAAATAGGGTTTCGATTGAGTTTTAAAGCCAAATTATATCAGGATCTACTTTAAAAGCACCTAAATAATTATCACTAAAATAAGCACTTTTTTAAATGCTTGCCTCGTAAATAGGGATCCGATTGTATATAAGTGACCAGCTCGGTATATTCTTCAGCAGTTTCCAGTTCCATTAGATTGGAACCTAAGCTCTTACACATGGAGGATGCTGACTTCCAATTGAATTGTCTATCACTGAAGTGATAACAGTTCTTCTGAACTCTCGTGAAATTGGCTGGGCAGGGATCTGAAAAAATTATTTGTTTTATTATAAATTCAAAGAAATGTCATAACATGTCATGTTTTTATTAATAATAGCAAGTAAGCAGAATGTACAGAAGGATTATAAATTATTGAGCCCATCTAAAAGGTGAATAAAAATAATATGAAATGGGTCAGCTCATTCATTGGTAAGAAAAAAATTTCGAACCGTTTTATTTTCATCAAATGAAAAATTTAATAAATCTTTTCTAATTTCTATTCTGCTTGCACTTGTAATCATTATTTTTTTAACTAACCGTGACCTTTACTGAACTAACTGCAACTCTCCTATCCCTTCTTACAACGTCATATTAAACCAAGCCATGTTGGTTGTCATGTCTAATTCTAGTAACTATACAAACTGTTGATACAAAGATTGGCAGAAATTGTAGTAATTTTTAAATTTTTTTGAGAAAGTTTTCTCAATACTCACCCTCTGCGAAAATTGTTCTTTAAAAATTAGAAAAATAAGTATGGTAGGTACTCATGTAGTAATTTATTGAACTTATCATTTTTTGTAAATAAAATGTCTGAAATTGTCTTTTCAATGGATGCACTAACACGTGTATTACTATTTTTACAAAATAATAATTATTATTTATCAATAATTTATTATTATTTTTATTGAATGTATATACATTTATTTATTTTTATTCACCTACAGTTTGAACTCAGTAATTTATGCTCACTCTTTATGCCATGACTCTTTTTGTTAAATAACATACTTTTGATTTGATTCTTTTTTATGTATAGAGAATGCATCAAACATGTTTTAAATCATCACAAGCAGTAAACACTTACTGTACTATGTAAATAGTTTATGTCAGATTGGAGCAGTGTGAATACCCCAATCTCACAGTACGTGTTTTATTTTCCAATGATAATTATCATTGAGTATTGATGTTCTATTGCTCAAGCACTCTTCCCTCTAGTGTCATTCTGAACTAACGATTAGTAATACTAATAATTGGGAACAGGTATCGTATTAGACTGAACCAATGACTACACATAACAATAATTTAGAATGTTCAAAACATTCTAGTTACCTATTAGTTTTATTAATCCATTGCAAACTGCATACTCTCGAATTGCGAACTCTGCTCGTACGATTTTGTAGTTACTACAAGTACCAATAAAACTAGATTGCACTTTGGCTCCTGGTCGTTATAGCATTACTAGCAGGTAGGGTTGCCACCTTCTGATAAGTGAAATGGTCTTAAAATTAAGGGACATTTCACAAAAATAAGGGACACCAAAAAATAACTCAAAATTAATGATATAAGAGGATTCTTACATTCCATATGTACCCGTGTATAATTTTAATCCTTTTTTCAATACTTGGTACAGAACAGGGTAAACTAATTTTTTATACTTGGAATATTATTTTTCTGCCTTCAAAATTTCTGCATCCGACTTGATCATGAATAAATTTCTTCACAATACATATTCATGTTTGTTGAAATCAAGAGCTCACTTTTGATCAGAGATACTCAACACCTGTTCCTCGAAGCATTCCATTTATTAAACATTAGCGAGAATATGTGCTCAACAAACGCATTTGAACCAGGAACACTAAGAACAAAGAAAAGTTTTTTTAATTACACTAGGTCAGCTTCTTTATGTTCATAAAACACTCTCACCCACTTTCTCGATGCATCTTCTTTACTCTCCAGCATGTCCAACGAAATGTTAGCAGACACACAGAACTTTTCATAGAGCTGCTCCATTTGTGGCAATTCGAATTTTGAATATTTTGAAACAAGCAAGATATTAGTGGTACTTTACGGAACAGGTGGCAATTGATTGATTCTGGATTTCTAGAATGTGTAATAACTTGTCTATAAATTTAATTTGATAGTCTCTTTTCCATATCCCTGTAATTGTTACTTATGCATTCTTTTTCTTCTTCTTACAGCAATAGATAAAATTTCAATACCTAAATATCCAATACAAGAGATTTCAAAAAAAGAAATATGGTAAAAATGATCTCAAATCATGTAATGAAAGCTCATTGTCTTATTTTGTTATTTTTCCATTTCTTCGCAATTCTTCATTACTTCTTTATCTCGTATTTCTTACCTTCCCTCTGTGTGTTCGCTGTATTGTCCATAACATGGTGTAGTAATTCTTCAGTTCTGCGCAATCTCTTTTCCATTAGGTCTACACGGTAGACGAGTTTCTCAATGGCGCCCAGTAGATAGAGATCAGTTTCCGAAACCTGAAAACAAGCATTAAATAATAATTATTTAATTATTACTATTACTATTATTATTATTATTATTATTATTATTATCTCTATTTTTCACATTCTATTTGAATGGGCTCTTCTCATAAAATACAGGCATGTGTGCCAGGTATTCTACAAGCTATGGTGAAAGGAATTTTCTTACAATGTGGCAAGTATTAAGTATGACTGACTTTTGGATTGCCGCTATCAAACAATTTATACGCAGCTCTTTCAGACCACTTATCAAGGCCCTTGGGACAATTCCAGTCGCTGACATGACAACTGGGACAATTCTTACAGAGTCTAGATGGAATAATGCCTTCAATTCTTCAGCTAAAGCTGCATATTTATTGATTTTTTCAGCTTGAGTTGTTCTCATGTTGTGATTGAGTGGAATTGCCACATCAATCAGGAAGGCACACTTCTTTTGTTTGTCCATAATCATCACATCTGGCCTGTTAGCCATCACTGTCAAGTCAGTTCTGATTGGCCGGTCCCAGTATATTTTGGCACTATTATTTTCAAGTACCGGAGCTGGAAGATAGACATAGTATGGGCACTCCTCTTCCACAAAACCATACTGTAAGGCTAATCTCTGATGGATGATCTTAGCCACATCATTGTGGTGCTTCAGATACTCCACTCCAACTAGTGATGAGCAGCCACCAACAATGTGGTCAATTGTTTCTGTGGTGATTCTACACCTGCGGCATTGATCATCTATGTCATTCTCCAAGATCCACTTTCTGTACACCTTTGTAGCAATAATCCGGTCCTGGATTGCCACAGTGAACCCCTCTGTTTCTGCAAACAATGAACCATGCTTCAGCCACAAGTTTGACAGCAAACTATCAACATGGTCCTGGCTGAGCATTTGAGCGTGGGCGCCATGTAGCTCTTTCTGCTTCCATGCTATTACTTTCTGCTCTTTGGTGGTAAACATAGACAGGGGAGCAAACTCTGCATCAGCCAATCATTATTATTATTATATTATTATTATTATTATTATATTATTATTATTATTATATTATTATTATTATTATTATATTATTATTATTACTATTTAATTATTGTTTTTATTATGATACATCAAATGATCATGAATTAATATCAGAAAATTACTAACATTCAAATAAATACTTAACCGGTTCTGTTACATTCCAATAACATACAATATTTCAGTATAAATGTTTCAGTTTAAATTATTGTTATGAACTCCAAGATTCATGCCAATAACGCTTTGACCAATCAACTTCAAATTTTATACACATATTCTTGGTACCTTTATACAGATCAAGTTCGTTTGCCAATGAAATTGACCTACTACTCCTTCATCCTTTTTGAGGCGAATAAAAGGATAGGTTCTCAGGTAATCATTACTATAATAGGGAATATTATGATGGAAAAATCATAAATTATGGAATAGTTATTGTACATTTGATTTCCAATCAGAGCCTATGTAGTTTAAATGTGGAGGAACAGCTGATAGAAGGCAGCAATTTTTAATTAACATGCTAGGAACAATTTAGAGATGACTATAGTGTAGTCTGAGCCATTAAATGTGTGGAAACATATGACAAATGATTGGCAAGGTAAATATGAACAGCTGATGACACAGATTCAAGCTTTGAATTTTTTGTGCCGTAACTTATTTGAAGTTTGGAATTAATTTATTGTTAGTTAATTATTTATTATACAGTTAAAAAAAGAATAATATCCATTAAAAACAATAATAATTGTAATATAATATGATAGCAACTAAAGTTATCAACTGTAATGAATCAATCAAGCGTTAATTTCAAAATAGTATTTCGAGTTATCATTAGCTGCAGGTGAATAAATGTGATCAGCACCTTCTTAAAATATTCAAGCAAGCGAGTACAGCAGCCCCAGGGCTCACTAGTAGATTAACTTTCTTGTTCTAGTTTAGTTTATTATGAAGTTTTATTGACCGAACGATAGTTAGGTCTACCCTTTAAGACGATCGGCATTTCCTCTGTCTCTCTGTCTCACGATTACAGACGAACGCCATGACCAATTGCTATGATTTTTCAAATGGATGTTCCTTATTCCTAGGCCCAGCGATGTATATATATTTTTTTCAAATTTTAATAGGGGATCTAATAATTATTATTAATTAATCCATTTTATAGACCTAACCTACTGAACTTGCCGGCCAAACAGCTTAGAGTTTTTAATCATATGACAGGCCCCTTAGGGGCGTTATTTACGCTGTCTTTGAACAGCAAAAGACTTTGCACTTTGCATATAGGCTACTTAGACCAATTGCTATGATTTTTCATATGGATGATCCTTATTCCTAGGCCCAGCGATGTATATATATTTTTCTCAAATTCAATATGGCGGCCGGTTTACTACCGATACAAAAAAAGTACAGCATGAATAAGAGAATACAACATTTGAATAAATCCCTGGAAACATTGAATAAACAAATAAATTGCGAAATTAATTTTCATTGTAGAGTAAATTACTTCACAAGCACCCTTATTCTTGGACGTGAGGTCTACTGTTCACAGAACTACTAGTTTATTATAAAAAGGAACAATTATTATCTGTTTTGTGTTTACTTTTTATACACTTTATTGTAAGTCTATGCCATATGATAGAAAATACACCCTAAAAACATTCATTACACCTAACAATAATTATTATTCAAATGATATTATTTTCAAATATGAGTTGAATGGAAGACTGATCGATGTATTTGAGTGAAATAATAATTATCAAAATGTTCAATTCAAATAATTTATAGCTACGGTATTATATTACAATTTTATAGATTTCAATCGTTGAAACGTGAATAGGGCTTATTATCTAGAACCTATACATAAAACACTGTAATATTGTGATTTTGTGGGGTGTATCGTGTGTAGATGGTTCTAATAATGATGCTGAGTTTTTTTACCAGAAAGTTGATGGTTTTCAATAATAATAATAATAATAATAATAATAATAATAATAATAATAATAATAATAATAATATATTATAATTACTGTATATAATAATTATCAACATTGCCAAATAGATCAACATGATCTATGTTCTATATTCGTTTAAATGACATTCTGCAACATCTTGTAGAAATACTACAAGAGTAATTTTTATCTACCTACGATGAACCATACATAAAAGAAGAATGAATAAAAAGAATTATTTTAATGATGAAATGTATGTACAGTTATGTTTACTTCTCAACATTATCATCTTGAAGCTTAAGGTATTTTGTCACACCTGTGGACATACTTTTCAATGCCTTTTCATAGAATGTTGCCGCCAGTAAATTTGAATGAGTCTTGACCTTGTCCAGTAGTTCCTCAGTAGCTGGAAAGTACTGACTTCCAAACCATTTCCTGCACAATTAATGCAGCTGTTTATGGTCAAATTTCAGATTTCACAACCGAACGTCTTTTATCTTTTCCTGAACTTGGCTTGAAGGTCAGCATTTTCCAACTACTGAGGAACTTTATCTCTTGAGGAATGAAGACATGCATGTTTATTAAACAAAAACTAGAAACTATATATTCATACCTAGATGTAGGCTGGTCAAGACCAGGAAAAGCTTTCCTGTGGTGGCCTTCAAGTAGTTCAATGTTTTACTTGCTAGAATTAGAAACCTTCCAAGGGCGAGATTTCTCAGGATAATTAGGTCCTGGCTTGAAGATAACCCGTTTTATTCCAGAGATGAGTTTTTGGCTGCTAATCATAGCACCATGGAACACCATATTAGGATATGACTGAACTGCCTTAATTTCTTAAATTCATTTCCTTTCAGCTCAGTATTTATCATTATCATAGTTGTAGTATTCTTTATTCTTTGACTTCCAAACTAAGATTTGTTCCTTCTGTTGTAACCTAGTGTATTGTATTTGTATGTTTTATGTTAACCTTATAATTGGTTTTTTTTTAATCTATTTGACTTGGCTATATGTACCACTTGTATCTTCTAGCCGAATAGAACTTGAACTTGAAGTGCAAGACAGGGTCAAGACTCATTTAAATTCACTGGCAGTAATATTGATAAGCTTGTCCTCAGGTAACTTATGACAAATGTCTCAATCTTTAAGGCGATTATCTTGAGAAATAAATATGAGTACAATAAGGTATTCATTTGGTTATAATAAATTATTTATTTCTATTCACGGCTATTTTAGTTATCAGAGGTTTAAAACCTGTTCATCGTACAAGTAGCAATAGTTGTAGTACCGTAGTATTAAATTTCTTCATTTGATAAAAAGGAATAATGAAAAAAATATATACAAAATGAGAAAAGTCTTCAAAAATGTGACAACTAGAAAGATTGTCTGTCATCTTAAAATAATATTTTCATTATATTCACCTCTTTATTGTTGTTGATGTGATTGTTATTGTTGTTATTATTATTGTGTTGTGGAGGTTTACTTTGAGTAACAACTCTTTCAGGTAGGTTGACAGGAGTGATTGAGCCATAGGCCTGTGGGTGCAAACCCAATGGCATTTTGATCACTTTGTTGTCCCTCAAAGAAATGTCTTCTAGCATTGATGATAGCCATGAAAGCTCTGGCATTTCTGGCATCAGGTCGTCATCTGAAACATTTTCATTTAACAATTGAAGCATGTTTATATTACAATTAAATTTAATTTAAATTATTCACATTTAATTCCAAATTTGTCAAGCTGCATCCCTTGTATGATACAATTTTCATTTATCATTCTATATATTAGGCCTACTCATTGTACAATTGAGACATTTTATTTTACTATGAAACCTTTCTTATTTTACAATTTAAGCATTTTTTCTACAATCTAATTTTTCATTAAATTTCAGATTTTTTCGAAGCTGCACCCCTTCCATACCAACAAATTTTGACCTGCTACCACCAGCAATTGGCATACCAGGAGATTCATGTCGGGTGAGTTGAATGAATTTTCTTGTAAAAGCAATACGGTACATTATTGGTCCTCAACTTTTAAATTTGAATTCAATGATATTTTATAATAATATTTAGTAGAATATTTACTGTGGAATAGCTTATAGTTTACAGGTAATTGAAACACAAAACATTAAGTCATACAAGGAGTTAATATAAGTACTCTACAACACCTGCATCAAAAAGAAGACAACATAAAAACTCTTATGATACAAGCGAAACTATAAATAAAAATACTTCTATAAATAATAGGATATTTTTTAAATGATAAACCTTAAATTGAAATCCATTCAAATGTAGTGAAATCAACAAAGAAGAAAATTTAAGATTTTTTTAATATTTTTTGTATTTGTTAGTTTGTATCTCTACACCAGACTATATATTAAGAGTTGATCAACGGTTGCAAAGACAATAGATTAGTTCTAAAGACAATGGTTGAGTTCGTGAGAGCCTTACCGTTTACCACTAAAATATTTTTTGTTTATTAAACTAATATAATCAAATTAGATAGTTCGAATAAGGTATTTTACCAGAAAGTAAGACGTCTTGGTCTATTCAAATTTATGAACGGCTATGAATTTGAGTAGACCAACCATTCGCCTTGGTTTTCCGGTAAAATTTAATTTGCCGGTAAACGCTAAGGCTCCCATGAACTCAACCATTGTCTAAATTTCAAATATAATATATTTACCTGCGCCCAGCGAATCTGATAAGACTTGCAGAAGGAGAAACGCGAATACTATCCATATTTTTATCATTTCTCTTTAGCTAGAATTATCCCAGTCATAAACCTTGAAAAAATAATTATAATTAGCATAAATGAAAAGAAAAATAGCATCTTGGAATTGACAAAGCATCATCTTTGTTTTATTTTGGCATAAATAATGCAAACTTGAATTACCAGAGTTATTTCTCAATCAAATACATTTTCTACTTTTTAACATTAGTAGGCTATACACATAAATATATTTATCTATTCATGTTAACCAAATATACTGTTGAGGGTTCTAAAGGCTAAAATAAGGCTGGTAACACTTAAGTTTACACTTGCACTTTATTTACACAAATTATTCTATTTACACACTCTAATTACAAGTTTCATTAATAAAGAAAAACGGATCAACAAATGACAAGCTAATACTTATTTTCAGTAATTATTTACAAGAATTAATGAATAATTAATTACAGGCCGATCAGTAATAAAAGAAACAAAAGTCCAATAAACTGTACAATAATGAAGGAAGAAATGATAAAAGAACAACTAAACACTTACAAAACACAGTCCCATACGTTATTTGACAGTCCCAAAAAATATCACTTGACTCAACGTCTTTAAACTGTTAGTAAGCTGCACAAATAGTAAACACTTGTCTTTGCACTTTACACTGGAATCGAGCGCTGTTTACTCCAATGACGCGAGATCTGTAACACAATCTGTCACACGAGCTTTGTAAAACTAAATTCACTGTTCTTGTCATTCAAGTACTGGAGGCCACTAGAGGCCACTTTGAGAAATCCATGGAAGGTCATCGTATATAGTAGAACAATCAGGAAGTGTATAGAACTGAGGAGAAGCTTCGACAGTTCTCAATTGAGTGAGAGAGATGCAAATTTGAAGAATAAGAGTGACGAAGACATGCGAAAAGCAAGAGAATAGAATGAGTGCTTGTTTTGCATTCATAACAATACAATAAAATATAAAGGATGAACAGGCTTCAAGTTTAAAACTGTTTTTGCTACAAAACTACTTATGTTTCTGAAGCAAGGCATGAATTTAGTTTTATTCAAGGACATTTTAAATGGCCGTCTAAACTTTAAACCACAAACCCTCTTTTACAAAATAACCCCAATTTTGTATATATGTAATAATCCCTATAATTTCAATTATAAACAAAACCGAAAGTTCCCGCTATCACTTCCCCCCAACCCTTCTTTTTCGCCACAATCACAACCGAATTCATACCTTGTCAGGTACCAGCAGTGTCTTCCTGATGATGCTCTACAACAGAGTGGAGCAATTGGTACACAGAAATTAATGTGAGTATTTATTCCCACCTCAAAGTTTCCGTCTCAGTTTTATTCATTTGTGCAAAGAAGATGGAGCCATATATAACCAACATTTTCAATTCCACGAAGAAATACAAACCATTATTACCGGTATTTGAAGTATGAAAAAGCCGAATAATTTGAGTGCTAATTGGGATAATTTTGCACAGTAGGGTTGAGCCAGTATTAACAAGACATTTAACATTTGAGGATGCTAGAATAGTGGGACATCAAATACTAGACCATAATCGCCATCTCAAAATCAAATACAAGCATTGGAATAGTGGAATTCACGCAGTTTCAATGTTTCGCAACGTGTGTTCGATTTTGAAGTGGTGATTATCATCGAGTATTGTATGTTCCACTTTGTAAGGTTTTATATTTATATTATTCACAATAATTTCGATCTATCACGACAAATAGCTAACTATTATCGAAGACAATCGGAAGTCTACATTTTTATTTTTGTCTTGGTTTTTTTAATGATCATGGCAACTACCGTGGTATAGGGTATAGGTACCTGGTTGCTACCTCGATGGTCACGTGTTAGATTCCTGATCAAGACCTGACATTTTTGTATCATCATTCACCTCTTAGAGGTGATAACAACTTATTGAACGTGAAAATTAACTTTAAATTTCAAAATTTTTAATTTTGTTCCTTCCTTTAAAATAACATACAGCATAAGCAATTTTAAAAATGTGAAAGAACCAAATACAAATTTAAAAAAGTAAATTTTTCAAACAAGAGTATACTGAGATTGTACATATACATTATTATACAATGCAAAGGTAGGTAGGAAAATAATACCTGCATAGATAATGGCGTTTTTACTTCAAAACAGACTAATAAATATATAATTTTTTTGTTGTTTTTTATATTTTCTTGGAATAAGGATTCTATTGCGGATAAAAATAATTTATTGCTTGAAGAAAATCTGAATAATTCCTTCCCTGTAAAATAGTTACTCCTTCAGACATATTCAATAAGATAACGTCTTTACTCTGCACATTTTTGCCCTACATCTATAAACCAAGTTCCCTCCATAACCATAATTAATATGTATGTCTCCTCCGCACTCATCAAGACCTTTATTTGCTACGAATCCGTTCTTTTGAAATTAAAACCATTATGCTCAGATCTAAAAAGCTTGAAATAAAACACATTTTAAAACAAAAAAGAAACCGACTTCACTGATTATGATACTCAAACATTAACTACACACGTACTAAAACGTTTAAAATAAAAGTATTTACTTTAAACTGAGAACATTTCAAATTAAATACGGGTAATCTTTTGAAGTCGAAGCCAAATTTTCTATAAACTTCTTACGTAACAGAGCATTTTTTATTAACTTCAAAGAATACTTTTTGACTCCGACTTCAAAATATTACTCGTATTAAATTTATAATTTTCTTAGTTTAAAGTACCGTAAATACTTTATTTTATACTTTTTAATACGTGAGTATTCAATGTTTGAGTATCATTTTATTGAAGTCGGTTTCTTTTTTGTTTTAAAATGTGTTTTATTTTAAGCTTTTTAGATGAATTTTCTAACTTTGAAAACATGAGAAATTTCTTATAGCCTGCATTATGAAATATTTATCAAATTAGCAAGCCAATATAACATCCAAACTAAAGAGAATAAGAAAAGATTGGAAAATTCTACAGCTCTCTATTTAATGTGGAATATTACATTTAAGAAAATTATAATAGCGAAAAGCTTCTTAAAAAGTGAAATGGCTTTTGATTTGTCAAAGTTGTCCCTTTCAGAATATACCATCATTGAAAAATTAATAACTTTGAAAAATATTGTTCAAATTATGTTCATGAAATTAACGATCTCAAAAACATTTTGCACTCAACTCATGATAGAAACTATATAACCTTATTCCTACGACTCCATAACATCAACTAAATTACTTTTATTAATTCTCTTATTAATTTTTTTATTTATTTTTTTTTTTTTTGAGGATGAAGCCCACATAGGTCTGAGACCTGTGCGTGGGTAATGAGTTGGATGATGGTGATTGATGAGTTGGACCTACAGTTTTAGGTGGGTTCCGAACCACCGGGAAGGAAGTGATTATACAGCAGAGAACAGTGTCTTTTTTGCTGGCCAATCTAATCGGTCACCGTTACAAACAGGACCTACGAGAACGCAGCTTATCTCTCTGATTGAACAGATACCTGCTACGGCTCGCGGCTATCTATTATATTTATAATTATATTATAATTAATTATATATTCTTCTTATACTCGACTCAAATTAAGTTCACATGATTTGTCAAAACGGGACATTACAGGCTTGTTTCACGCTGAACCAGCTTTGTGTAACTGATGTCATTTACCCGGCATAATTGCACTGCATCATAATGATTTCGAAAATCGTCTAGATGCTCTATATGATACAATGATCAGCCTGGTAAATGACACCGGTTATCCAACTGGCGGCTATGTATGAAACTATCCTATTCTATCAAAATTAAAATGAAGACATCGATGAATGCTACTTTTTGTTTGATATTGGGCTAAGCATTGGGCCGATCCTTGCGAAACTTGGATGGGACCATCGCTGAATGATGCTTTCATTTTTTTAAATTCATCGCAATCGGTTTTTTTTATTTTTTTGGAAGATGAAGCCCACATAGGTCTTAGAGCTGTGCGTGGGTAATGAATTGGATGATGGTGATTGATGAGTTGGACCTACAGTTTTAGGTGGGTTCCGAACCACCGAGAAGTGATTTAACAGCAGAGAACAGTGTTCGAATAGTTCATGTACAAACATAAAAAAATGAAAAAAAACAGGTCGAATTGAGAACCTCCTTCTGTTTAGGAAGTCGGTTGAAAAATGTTTGAATCTGCTGATAAAAAATGTTTTAACCTACCTTGATTTAAAGACAAATATTTTATTTCGCTTTTTATTTTAAAAAATTAATTACTGAAATAAATTTTTTACTTCAAAATGAACTGAATGATATTTCCTGCTAAATAGAAAAAAGTGTTTGAACCTTCTTACCTTGATTTGAAGACAAATTTTGCCCAAATTTCAGCGCTCCTTCAACTTCACTCTGTGTGTTTGTTAGGTACTAGAAGAAAGTGTCACACTTCTAATGATGTTACGTCCGGTATCTTATCTTCGAATGTCGCCTATATTTTAGTGTAGAGACGGGAGAGAGACAAAGTAGATGTAACTCACAGACATTCAGCAGACGACTGACGGACGAAAGAGAAAGGATGGTAAAGATAGCGGTGATTGGAAAGTTGAATCGCGGCTGAGAGTCACCTGGTGCTGAAAAAGGTGGGAGGGGACCTTGCTCTTGCTTTATTATTACTATTATCATCACTTAGTCTGATAGTGAATTAACAGTCATTTATTTATTAACTAGTCGGTTGCCCAATTCAATTGAATCTGGATTTGTAGAACGTGACACAGCCTATAATTTACAAGATGAATTTTGTGGTCTTCTATTTTTTCTTAACTCTTCTTCTTCAATCAGTGGCGTACCGAGGTTTTAAACGCCCTGGAGCGGAAGTGTCTAACGATGCCGACCCCCCCCCCCCCCCCCCCCAAAAAAAAGTCTTACACTCAACCACCCGATTGGGCTGATATTAATATAGTGGTCATTTAATGAACCAGCGGCTTTTTTTTCCGCCTCTAACTATGCCGTATTTGTTAGAGATGCGAATCTCCAAGGAATGATTTTTCGCCAGGCCAGATTCTGCTTTTATCAATTTCCAAACAGCTTGTTTTGGATTTTTTCACTTTTCTATAAATTTATTTGCAGTTATTTTTTCGCATTTTGCAAGTCATCCTTATGAAAAAATTTTTATATTTTGGAAATAGGATTCAAAAGTGAAGTATTTCAGTCCTGTTCTTAATATAAAAACCATTGAACTTCTTGTGGATTTATTTTTCAGAATAAATTCAAAGTCTTCATTCAATTACTTGAATTTGTTATACCTTTTGCCACCCAATTTAAATTGTTTTGGCTTTGCTACTTTCGACTATTTGCTACTTTTGACTTGACCGTTTTGCATTCTGTCTGGTTGTAACGCATTTACGGCTGAACGCATGAACCGATTTATTTTAAATTTGACATGAATTTTCCTTTTAGTCATGCGCAGCGATGTTTACATACGGTTTTTCAAAATTGTGTTGCATTTCACCCTTTTGGCCTTCATTATAGTAATACATTTTTTTGTAAGTAAAAGGTAATTTTCTCTCAAGAACGGTGCGCCCCTCAGAGCCTTGCGCCCTGGAGCGACTGCTCCACTCGCTCCATTATCGGTACGCCACTGTCTTCAATCCCTTATCTAACAGTGTGAAAGTATCATGTAAAAATAACTGCAAGTAGCTGTTTATTGCTTAAGATTTCTTGTTCTCTTGTTTTTCCCCATTTTTATCTTTTTACATCCCCATCTTTTACTTCTTCTCTTTTATCTCCTTCTTCCTCTTCTTCTTGTTCTTTGTCTTCTTCTTTTCCTCCTTCTCATCTTCATCCTCCTCCTCCTCCATCTCCTCTTCTTCCTCCTCCTCCTTTTCCTCTTCCTCCTCCTCCTCCTCTTCCTCCTCCTCATCCTTCTCCTCCTCCTCCTCCTCCCCTTCCTCCTCCTTCTCCTCTTCCTCCTCTTCATCCTTCTCCTCCGCCTCCTCATCCTCCTTCTCCTTTTCCTTCTTTCTATAAATAAATCACTTTCTGCTTTATCTTAATTCAAGAGAAATTTGTCTTGAATGTCCATTTTTATTGAAAAATAAGCCAATATAATGGAGTATCTGAGGACCCAACTAGTTTACATAACATTATTATTATTTTTTTTATCAGTTGTGCTGATCGGCATAAGCAACATTCAACTTTTTTTATTTTTATAAGTATCATATACTTCCCGAATTAATCATGTACATCGACAGTTCATGAAAAAGTGTTTTGCTTTTCTTGTTCAACAAAACTTATAATATTATATGATGCCGCAATATTTTCTCTCTGCTTTTTTCAATTAGGCGATTTAAAATAATTTAAGAAAAGAGTTCAATACAATCAAAAATGAAAACGTCTGCGCTTGCTCTGGAAATAAAATGGGTAATTGAGCTAAAGAGCAACCTTCTTAATATTCTTAGAATTTTTTGTATTTGAAATGAATCACCTGTGCAATGTTTTAATTTTCACTAGCCAAACCCATCCTAGAGCCTATAATGGTAATCTGTTTTACATCATAATCATTTTTGTATTCGACCCCAAAACTCCAAAAGCAATAGTGATCTCACTTGGAATGTCAGGAAGCTATATCCCAACAGTCTAGAATCTTCCTTTCAAGAGCTAGAGTACGGACGGACGGACAACGGTACGATTTCAATAAGGCTCTTCTTGTAGTTGACATACTTATTAATAGCAAACATCCAAAGAACACCTAAATAAGCAAATAATTTTCTCTTCTTAGCATTGGTGTTGGTCATATTGTGGTAGATATTCATGAGATACCTAGTTATATTGGTAGGAAACTCTACAAGCTACCGCAGTTTTCAAAGAGTTTTAATGATAAAAATACCGGTATTTAAAAACCAATTTAAAAACAAAATTAGTTGATAAAACTTATTATAATGTACAAGAGCTCCTTTCACATCAAAATTGAGCCTTACCTCAACTAATTGATAACTAGTGTTTAAGATTGGTAATATTGAACTAAATACAATAAAATACTAGCCCAAGAAAACATCTACAAACACGACCTTATTGACAAACTCAACCATAAAATAACAACAAAACACCAACACCGACAAAAAATACATCACAATGACATACATTAATCCACAATCAAACAGACTAACAAAAATCTTCAAGAAAGCCGACCACATTCCTAATAAAAAATGCACTTGCACCCAAAACCACACTGAACACAAACAAATATGATCTCCCAGGGATCTACAGACTGAACTGCTCTGATTGTAATACATTTTACATTGGAAAAACAGGCCGCGCATTCAAACAATGTTACAAAGAACATTTACAAGCCTTAAATACAAAAACCGAATCGACTTCTGCAGGCCATATCATTCAAACTGGACACACTTTTACTGACATCACTAGCAACCTACACATTCTACATTATAAAATCTAAAGGACACAGTTAAATCCGTTCGAAATTTACTAACACACCACACACAATAAACAAGACATCCTCAATGAACAATTAAATTTTCAATCACACAAACTTTTCGATCACATTATACAAAAGCCACAATTCTTCTAACCAAAAAACCGACACGCCGATCTGGAACGCCCTTGAAAATGAGTCTCCATGACTCGAAAACGATTGGCTAAAAGTGAGTAGAAATATTATTTGTTCACAATTAAAATTGACTTCAAGTCGTTGAATTTACAATAGCAAGTTAATATTAACGCAGATCGTTATGGAACAAAAAATTCAAGAAGTATGCATTTTATTGTTTATCTGACTTGTGTTAACCGGAGTCTCCAAGACTTAATCTACAAAACAAAAAATAGTTTCGACTGTCACGTAATTTTCAATCTCAATGACACTAAAAATTAATTACATATTAGCTCAATATTCTATGCTTTTTAGAAGAATACTATTGTTTTTTAGACTGGGAGCCTCCCATAGGTCGAACTAGGTTTTTATTCTTTAAAAATATTTTATACTCCATTTTCATCCTCAATGAGCACGCTGTATTGCAGTCTTCACTTCGCTCTCCCAGCCAGTATCTTGCCACATAACTAATTCGGTTTAGAATCTTGGTTTTACCAGATGAGTCACATATACAACTCCTACAACTGCAACATACATGCTGTGATTAAAAGTCTTCCAGATTCGAAGGCTATCTTGCGTTTTGTATTTCCTTGTCCTGCGAACGGTGAATGTGCGAGACCTCTCTATTTTTCATGATAGTTAGTTACTATAGTTATTTTCATTAAAATCAATAGTTCTAATCCTAGTTTAGGTCACTTTTAATTCGACCGCTTGATATTTCGTATGTCCGTATGTCTGTCTGTATTTATGTATGTTACACATTTTCGGCCCAACGCCTTGACATATTGCCATGGAATTTTGCGCGAATGTTCCTTATTTCTAGGCCAAGCGATGTGCGTATAAAGTTTTCTTTTTCAAAAAATGGCTTCGTTTTTTGGGTGGTCGGATTTACCCCCGACTATTGGAGTGCCTGATTAATAAGGGGTTTAATCCTTGACAAAAATTCGATAAACCCAACGGGTAACAGAAGGGGGTTCAAAATTTAAAAAATTTCAATATTGAGATTTTTAAACTTATATCTAATGAGTAGGCCTAATAAGAAATGAAGTTGCCACAACCACGTTTATTGAAATTAGTGAGATACTAGTTTCGGCTGTTACACCATTATCAATCTCAAACAAACTAAAACTAGAGTACAGAGTAGCTTACTAAACAGGGAACGATACTATTGACTAAGGGAGAAAGTGCCTCTAATAGGCTCACCTTCATTGAAGGTCTGTTATTGGCTGAAGGCCAAAAAAAGACCCGCCCACTGGTGGGAGGAGCAACAAGAAAAAATAAGAGTCAAAATCAAGAACCGAAAACCCGTGAACACATAGAAAGCAACAAACAAGAACAATATACAAGTAGTCTAGAATTAAATAATTCAAAACTAACAAATTGAAACTCACTGAAATGCAGTCAAGGTCAACCTAGAAAGTCCCGCTATTAAAAATGTAGGCCAGAATTATGATGAAACCAAGTTGTATTGAATTGGTTAAAATAAATTTGATCATGTAAACTAGAATTGGAATCGTTTCTTACCAACCTAGTTATCTCCAAAGCTTCTAAAATGTACAATTGACAGAAATTCAGCATTTTCTTCAGCCTTGAACTTTTTTCAATTATTAATGAGATGCTCTGCAAAATTTGAGTCTCCTTTTTGGTTTTTTTTCACCCTCAGCCAATAGTATTATTTTGTGTTGAGTATATATTAAGCTACTCTGAACTTTAGTTTTAGTTTGTTTGAGATTTATAATGGTGTAACAACTGAAAATAGTATCTCACTATTTTCAATAAACGTGGTTGTGACAACTTCATGTCTTATTATTCATTATGGATATCTTCAACAATATCACCTTCGCCACTACAAAGAAAGTTAAATTTGTATTTTTTTAGTAGGGCTTTTTGAGTTAAGTGTTATATACGTGAAATTCAGTTTTAATCATCAGTGATAGATAAAGCAATGAAAATTAGGTCAACAGTCTAGTGCCCTTCAACGTTTTTTCGAAAATATCATCCCCTTTAGAGTGAGGAGTGTTGGGCGAGTGAGGTTCACTGTTCACAGAACTACAAGTAATATTCAATACTCCCCAAGCGATTGTTGTAAGTCCTTTTTAATTAACTTCTTTTAATATGCTTATTTCCTTACTTCTTTTTATCGTCTTTACTGTCCTTTTCCTCTTCCTCTTCATCTACCTCCTTCACCTTTCCTCTTTTTACTCATCATCCTCCTTCTTCGTCACGTACAGAAATGCAGATTCCTCATATCATGGTTTTCAGTACTTTTTCTGCTTTCTTTTTCTCCATACCCTTTACCCAATATTTTGATGTTTCCCATTTTTGCTGTTTTACAAAATTCTCTGTAAAATTATAATATTAATTTTTTTTAATTTTCTTGCTATTTATTCTCTCTGTCTCATGGTCCCTGTTAAGGATTTTCTAATCTCTATAGTCCTATATATAAGTCATACGTGACTCACTCATCCATCACCGTTTCCCCGGAACTACTCGGCCAAAAAGTTGAAATTTGGTACGCACGCTCAGTTGAATTGTTAAATCACGTTTTCCCAAAAATATGCACAAAATTCATACGTCTGTATGAAAATTGAATTGATCACCGTTTCTCAAGAATCAAGTGAGGCTGAGCTTGAAGGTTTTGTATCCTAGTTCATTTAAGACTCTAGAGAAGTTCCATGTAATTGCTTTCAACATTCCCCATAGAAGACGCAAAAATTGGAAAATTTCAAATTTTGTTCAAACTTCCCTCTTCCATCAGCATGTCCAGTCGGATATCATTGTGAAATTTTGATCTGAATCATTATTATCTAGGTAATACTATAATCAGGGGTGCCCACAGGGGGGGGCTATGACGCAGACTGCGTCATTGAAATTCTTGGGGGGGGGGGGGGTTCCAAAAAACGTTTTGGGGGGGGTCGTAAAGTTGATTGAAACCGTGTTTAACGTGACAACATTAAAAAATATACTAAGAAGTCACCAGATAGAATGTCAATTAATGAAAATATATTTATTATTATTATTATTATTATTATACAATTGAATATGAATTAGCTAAAATAATAATGTTTAGGATTTGTGCAGGAACTTGTGCAGATGTACTTGAGTCTATTTCTAACGAAGAAATAATTGAAAGGTTTTCTGTTTCCTCATCCCAAAAACTTCTATGTGGGGTTTAGAGAGATAGATTTAACAATAGATTTTAGAGGGAAGTGATAGCCGCGAGCCGTAGCAGGTATCTGTTCAATCAGATAGATAAGCTGCGTTCTCGTAGGTCCTGTTTGTAACGGTGACCGATTAGATTGGCCAGCAAAAAAGACAATGTTCTCTGCTGAAAATCACTTCCCGGTGGTTCGGAACCCACCTAAAACTGTAGGTCCAACTCATCAATCACCATCATCCAACTCATTACCCACGCACAGGTCTCAGACCCATGTGGGCTTCATCCTCAAAAAAAAAAAAAAACTTAGAAGGTGCCTAGCTAAGTTGTAGATGGTCACAGTCTACAAATTTAAAATATTTGTCTTCAAACTGTTGATGTTTTTCATGTATTTTACGATAACTACTTACTAATAAGTAAGAACTGCTTTTGAAAAACTTACTAAATACTAAAAATTCAGTAATTTTTCATAACTATGTCTTTATTTTGTTTTTGAAAGACACTTCTTTCGATTGTGTGTTGTAAATAACTATACATGAAATGTGTGCCTTTTATGTACTTCATCCATACATAAATTCTCCCAAGATACTACACTAAGTAAATAACCTGTTGTTTAACTACTGTCCAATAAATGACGTAGTATTTTGAATTTTTGTGTTTTACAAATGAAGTTATTAACTCATTGTTTTCACTTCCTTTAAAGGAACAACTTTGTAGAATTATTTAACCTTAATCTAATTGGTACACCGAACATAAACTTATAGGTATTTCATTTTTATTGAACATTGTGTATTTGTAATAATATTTTATTGTTTAAAAACCATTTAGGTTCAAATTCTTATTTAGCTATTTTGCAATTAAGTTTATTGAGCAGAAGTTCATATATTCATTTCATTGATATTTCTTTTTTACCTTTACAAAAAAATGTTACCTATGTAAAGAATCTCAAGAAATATACATACATTTTGTATATTATCGACTGGGTTTGAATTTTTTCAATAGTTATAAAAATCTTCTTTTAGTTTTAGAAAGAATACGGGGGGCTTTTTTCGCATTTTTGGGGGGGGCCTAATTTATGGGGGGGGGGTTTGGTGCTAAATTTAGGGGGGGGGTGCGTCATGAGGCTTAGGGGGGGTGGGCACCCCTGTCAAAACTGACACTGTATTTCAGTAAAAGTGAGTGTAAATCACATTTAATTGAAATACAGTGTTTGTTTTGATATTAGATCGAATTTCTTATCAATCACTTCCCGGTGGTTCGGAACCCACCTAAAACTGTAGGTCCAACTCAACAATCTCCATCATCCAATTCATTACCCATGCAAAGGTCTCAGACCTATGTGGGCTTCATCCTCCAAAAAAATACATTGTTAGTTTTGATATTAGATAGAATTTCTTATCAACTACATAAAATATTTGGCACCGACTTCAAAAGATTACTTGTATGAAATTTAAAATTTTCTCAGTTTAAAGTAAATACTTTATTTTAAACTTTTTAGTACGTGAGTATTTAATCATTTCACTGAAGTCGGTTTCTTTTTTTGTTTTAAAATATGTTTTTTAGTATGTGCCGTGAAAATGGTATTAGACTTAAATGGGAAAAATGTGAAGTACTGAAATCTGTTATTACTTATTTAGGGTTTAAAATTGACAAAGATTGCATACATAAAACTGATGATAAGATTGCAGTTGTTGTTAAGAATGCAAAACGTCCTACAAATGTATCAGAGTTGAAATCTTTTCTAGGGTTTGTTACATATTACTCAAGGTTTATACAGGGCATGGCTAATTCTCTCTCACCTTTATACAACTTACTCAGGAAAAATGTTGTTTTTTCGTGGTCACAAGAGTGTGAAACTGCATTTCAAACAATTAAGAAAGATATTGAAACAAAACTTACTCTTGCGGATTTTGATGTCACTAAACCTATAATTGTTGCTACTGATGCTAGTAAATATATACTATTGGTGCGGTTCTTTCATGTTTAGATGAAAAAGGTGTGGAAAGGCCCATAATTTTTGCTAGTAGATGTCTCACTGCAGCTGAGCGAAATTATTCCCAGATAGACAAGGAAGCATTGTCAATTTATTGGGGAGTAAAGAAATTTTTCAATTACTTGTTTGGTCGTCATTTTACTTTACTGACTGACCACAAACCATTACAAAGCATCTTAAATGCTCATGCTGCTACTCCATCCATCAGTGCTACACGTTTATTACATTATTCATTATTTTTACAAGGTTTTGATTACACCATACAATACCGTAAGACCACTGAACATATGAATGCTGATTTTTGCTCAAGATTTCCTATGGAAATGGTTAATGACAATACTATTGATGAGGTTCAAATTGTACAAATGAATCAAATTAATATTTTACCGGTTACAAGGGAACAAATAGCTCATGAAACTAGAAAAGATCCAGATATGTGTAAATTACTTCGACAAATTTTAGGTACTGAAAATGGTGAAAATACAAACAATATTGCTGAATATTCAGTTGAACAAGGTTGTATTATGAAAGGCTTACGAGTTATGATTCCAAAATCTTTACAATCTAAAGTACTTGAGGAACTACACCAAGGACACTTAGGAATTGTAAAAATGAAAGGCCTTGCACAAAGTCTATTGGCCAAATATTGATTCTGATATTGAGCTTGTTACAAAGAATTGTATACATTGTGTGCGTCATTCTAGACAACAGTCTAATGTGAATTTACATCCATGGCAATTTCCTTCAGGACCATGGCAAAGATTACATATAGATTTTGCTAATCCTTCTCCAGGATTATGGATGTTAATAATTGTTGATAGTTACAGTAAGTGGGTTGAAACTTACATAATGAAAACTCTTTCAAGCAAAGAAAGAGTTGAAAATTTGCGTGAATGTTTTGCTAGATTTGGTTTACCAGTTACACTAGTATCAGATAATGGTACTCAGTTTACCTCTAGTGAATTTCAAACCTTTTGTACTAATAATGGTATAAAGCATATTACCAGTGCTCCTTTCTTTCCTGCATCCAATGGTCAGGCAGAACGTTTTGTACAAACTGTGAAGTCAGGATTAATTAAATGTTGCAAAGGTATGATTGTAAATTCTACTTTACGGTTCAAATTAAATAATTTTTTAATGAACTACAGAAAAGCACCACATGCTACTACTGGTGAAAGTCCATGTAATTTACTCATGAAAAGAAATATTCGAACTAGACTAGATTTGATGCTACCCAATATTACTGACAAAGTGTTAGATACTCAAAGAAAGGAAATGCAAAAACAGACAATTAAAGATAAATGTTTCAATATCAATGATAGAGTTATGTACCGAATTTACAATAATAAGGGTAAATGGAATACAGGTATTGTAGCTGATAAAATTGGTTCTTCTATGTACAATATCATTACTGATGATAATCTTTCTATTAGGAGACATGCTAATCAAATGAAGGATTGTAAAATTAATTTAAAGGATTTTTCAACTGATATACCTAATGTTCATTATGATACTGATGTAATTGTGCCTAAATCAACAGTACTTTCTGAACAATCGAAAGCTATTACAAGCAATGATGTTGATGATTCTACTTTCTTTTCTAATTCTTTCAAGAATGTTTTACATTCAACGCCAGTTTCTACAAAATTACTGATTGTGACAGATACTATTTACCATACGCCACAGGCTAGACCTGTTAGGTTCAGAAAACCTCCTGAAAGGTATTCACCCTAGGTTTCATTACGGGGGGAGGTGTCATATATCCTTGTACAACATGAATTTTAGTTTTATTTTATGCAGTTGGCAAGACTGTGCCACACCAGAGAGACAACGCCTACTGTACTATGTCTCTATTGTCGATTGAATTTTCATGATGTAATGAGTTTACTTACGCTATTCGTTCTTTTAATAAAATGTATTTCATCAATTACAATGAGTTTGTGATTACTTCTACCACCTACGTTACAGAATTGAATACTATAAAAAACATAGCAGAACAGAATGGTTACAAACACACACTAATAGACAAACTACTGCACAGAATATCAACAAAACCAATCACTCACACCAGCAACAAACAGAATGACAACCCCCATACATTCATCACACTTACCTACCTCAACAAAAAAAAACTCATAAAATAGCAGCTTCATTCAGGAAACTCATAAAATAGCTTACAGAACAAATAATTCACTCAAAAAACACCTGCATTTTCAGACAACATCTCAAAACAAGTACAACAGATATGGAATTTACAAATTGAAATGTGATGACTGCAACAAGTTCTATATAGGACAAACTGGCAGGACATTCACCACTAGATTCAAAGAACACACAAGAGCCATCTCACACCCAAACACACATTCCACTTTTGCTGAACACATCATTTCAACAGGCCACAGTTATACAGACATTGACACTAATTTAGACACACTACACTTCACTCACAAAAGCCATAAACTCAATGTTTTAGAACAATATGAGATTTACAAACATGCAAAGCAGGAACCTGACAACATTTTAAATGATCAACTTAACTTCTTCTCACACACTCTATTTGACAAAATAATCCCAATTTCAAACCTCCCGCCTACTCATCCCCCCACCCCAGCACCATTCCAACATACATAACCCTCAAACTCATACCTTAAGTCAGTGTACTGTGGGTTGTCTGACGATGCTCTAGACAACAGAGCGAAACGGCCGTCACGCCATAACGTGAGTTAATTTCCATTTAAAAGTGGTTTTTTTAAGTTTATATTACATATTAGTGGAAACAAGATGGATCTTCAACATCATAAATAAAATTACTTCCAATTCAATGACGAATATACTACAGCCATCCTGCCGACCTCCCTATGTGATCACCCATTTCTAGCATAATGGTCGAAATGTGTCTCCAACACTAAGAGAAAATCCAAATATTAAAAAATAATTTAATTTCTGTGGAATAATTTAATATAAGAGTCCTTCACCAAAATTTTTGATTGCCGGCCGCCACTGCAGTGCTCAGTGAGTAAAATATTTTAATTTTCTACTCAAATATTTGACTTCATAGTCGTGCAATTATTCATAAAGTCAAATACTGTAATTATTATTAGTAATACGCGCAGTTCGTCATGTATACCAAATTTCAAGATTTCAAAACCAGTAAATGTTACCAGTGTCATTTTTTGGAGGATGAAGCCCACATAGGTCTGAGACCTGTGTGTGGGTAATGAGTTGAATGATGATGATGATGATTGATGAGCTGGACCTACAGTTTTAGAATAGAATGACTTTTTTATTTGTTGACGTGGCGAAGTTTGGACAGTTATGTCCAATCTACCACTTAACCAGTTTTCGGTGGGTTCAGAACCACCGGGAAGTGATTTTACAGCAGAGAACAGTGTCTTTTTTGCTGGCCGATCTAATCGGTCACCCTTACAAAGAGTGCCCAGTAGAACGCAGCTTATCCCTATCTGATTGAACAGATACCTGCTTCGGCTCACGGCTATCACTTCCCTGTCGTCTGGTCTATTAAAATTCAAAGATGTTGAAGAATTTGAATAGACCAATCAGACTCCACCAGTAACATTTACCAGTAAATGAGAAGGCTCCCATAAACTCAACCAATAATCTACTTTTCAACCTGATTTTACAAATTGTTTGGGGGGGGGCTTGAAAACGCTTTTGGCACAAAATGGGCAATATCAAGAAGTGGAAGGGCGACGACTGTATTACTAGTAACAATACTATTTGATCTAAAACTGTTATTTTTCTAAGAAAAATTTTGAAAATCCAAAAATATATAGTTTTAAAAAGTACAATAATTATTATAGTTATTGTCGATTTGAGAGCGTTAATATGGTAACATCAGCTGATGAACCGGTTCCACTTTGATTCGGTCTCCTGTAAACAAAAACAGTCCCAGTAATACCAACTAGAACCACATGATAATCAAGTTGGCATCGCTACCAGTTACCGGCTTTCATAATCAGCTGACTGTCTCCATTTTCTTCAACGTCATCCTCAAACCTCAAACCTTCATCAGTTGATGTCTAGCACTGATAGAGAGAAGAGCTGTTTTGTGCTCCAGTAGATTTTTCAACACACATCACTGGAATGTTACCTTAAATTTGCTATTTAAACAGTGCCTACTGATTAAATACTGAAGTGCTCAAATGATTTAGTGATGAATAAATGGAAAATCAATTCTGGATATCTTTCACAAGGTAAGCAGTTTCATATCAATTTTTGCAATTTAGTCTATTTTAAGACACCCTTAAATACCATAGTTTCTTAATTGCATAGCTTTGCTCCATTATTTTGAAGTGAGAAATAACTAAAATGAAATGGCTAAAATTTAACCTAAAAAGTTCATCATCACTAACTCTTTGAAATCTGTCTAGTCATTTTCAGTTACCAACTCTAATTCAATAACTATGTTTCAATACTCGGGTAGGGTAAACTCTACTAGTTTTCCCCTTTATTAACTTATTTCAAAGCCAAGCTAAGAAACTATTTAATAACTACAGTTTTTAATATAAAAACCAAGAAAGAATTGTTATTCATTTTTAGGTAGACTTCTCGCTATTCATTATTATACATTGACCTTGACTACGGTACCAATTTATTTTATAGATCATTAGAATTTATAAATTTTATTGGGACATTCTCAGTGAACATGCATTTTCTCATTTTGTTAGTTTTAATCTACCAATGCTGCTTGATTTCAAATTTCTCATGAATTTATTTTTATTATTGCTTCTATTTTCCCTTGGACATTATTTTCCAGACAGTGTGCTTCAAAAGTCAATCTTAAAACTATCCATCAATTGAAACGTCCTTCAAAAATCAAAAGCAGAGAATTTAAATTGTTTTTGACTGAAAAAATAAATAATTCATTGTTTGAAAAATAAGTTCAGAACTGGTCTTTGCCTACATTATAATTATTATAAATTGATAGTGATATTATATAATCAAATTAAAATAAGTTATCTATCACACTAGTAGCCTCTTAGTGGAATTTTAATGAGCTTTTATATCATGATGATCATCCAAGTAACTAGTAACTATATTGATAAACCTCTTATTAGAACTTGTATGCATACTGGGCTAATTTAATTTTATGATTTCAAGAAATGTTTCTTACAAGCCAGCAGCTACCGTACTGATTTGAACCATGATCTACCAATAATTGATTCAAACTATTCCAATCCTTATAGATAATTAATCCATATTCTTTTCAATGAGAAAATGTTTTTCAGTCTCATTTAATTATTATCTTTAATCTCTGTCCTTTTGCTCAAACTCCACTTACTCACTACTCAAATATATACACATCCCACTTGCAATTTGACATGTTCAGTGACTATAGATAGGCCTACTGTACTAATCCAACATTTTCTCAAAATTATGTTGCTGCAACCCAAATTGACCAATTTCTTTGATTATTTCACAATTATTTTTAGGATATTATAAAATTGGGTTCCACTATTTGACGTCGTTTCAGGCATTGCTGAATATAGTTAGCAAGATTATTAACTTGAAGCTAGTTTGTAAAATATTTTTTCAAGTTTGGTTTCTCAGTCGTTTAGTAAATTATTCAGTAGCTATTGATTCATTAGCGGCCCTAAGGCTTGTTTCACACACACCCGGCAGTCGGGTAACTGGTGTTGTTTGCCCAGCTGTACGAACATTGCATTATATGGGACTATGTAATCATACCGGATAAACAATAATGGTTACCTAACTGCTGGGTATGTGTGAAACAAGCCTTAGGGCCTCTAATGAATCAATAGCTTTTGAATGATTTTCTAAACGACTAAGAAACCAGGCATGAACCATATATTAAATTGATCATGATGTTATTTCCATGCCAGTGAATCGAAATGACTCATTCCAAATTCAATTCCATTGGATCACCAATTAATTCTAATATATACTAATGATAGTCTTATTATTGGGATTGAATAGGAAATTTTAATTCATTCCAAGTATCCTCCAACATTATTCTCAAGGGCAGAGATTGTTCATTGATATACTTGATGAATGAAGTGGCTGTTTTACCCTATCAAAATTTCAATATAATTATTGTTGGAGCCGTATTGATACTGGTTTATTTTGTATGGCTTTCCATTTTTAAGAACAAGTATTTCTGAGTTTTCAACTATATCCAGCAAAACATATGATGCAGTATCAGTATATTAGGACACATTGTTTAATGCTCAAGATACTTGATCTTAATCAACATCATCTCTTCAAACACATTCTATAGTCAATTGAATATTGCCAGCACATATCAATTTCCAATCAACTTTACAAACTTTTATCAATGTAACACCACCACATATTTTGATATAATTGAAGCAATCAACACACCTCCAAATTTGTAATAGCTTAACTGAACTATTTTTTTTTCAACAGGATGACTGATCAGTTCAACCTACTTCAAGAAGGAGATATGAAAAGACTCAACTTCACGGTAACCTCTTCAGTAGGTCAAGATGGTGGAGTACAAACTGGCCAGGACGTGAAACTGGAGATTTGGTATAATGTATCTTGCTTTTATAGTCAGTTAGGTTAGAAGTTTCCCACCATTCTCCTGCATATGCTAGGAGGTTTACAGTTGTTAGTCAAGTACCACACTCTTCAACCATGCTCTTGGATTGTGCCACAAAGTCATATTTGTGGCTTCGATGGCAGGGTCTGCATCTGAGAGTCCATGTCTCTCTTGTAGAGTTCATGACCGCAGTTGTCAGATAACGCTGCTATACGTCCGTCTTATGATGGAGTGGTACTGTTTATTGTAGCTGGTGGGATGTGTTATGAGGCTAACAATCGTGAATGGAGATTTGTTGGGTTGTAGGGCATTTGCAGTTGTTAATCATGTATCACACTTTCTATCCGGGCTCTTGATTTGTGCCATGACATAATCTTATCGCGCTTGATGGTTTTTTGGCTGGGTTCAGTGGCTCTCACGGATGCTTCAAGAGTCTCTCTCCTCGCTAAGGCCTTGTGACTACTTGTTAGTTCCACAAGGAGAACAGGGTGCACTGCTCAGTCGCCACAACCATTTTATTATGGTGTGGTACATTTCATTGCAGCTGGTGGGTTTATATAAGGCTAACAAATGTAAATAGGGATTTGCTGTTAGGTCCCTGTCAGGATTCTCATGTCACATTCATTGTGCATGGACTGTGTTACCCTGTGATCAAGAGATGCCGGTTGCCAGGTGAAAACCCTGGAGTAATGATGTCTCCGACATATGTTGAGTGCAGGTGTTAGCACCTTTATGTTTGGTAATTGTGATAAGAGATTAGATTAGACATTGATTATGCAAAAATTGTGGGAGTGGCTCTCACTTTAGCTTCGGCTACTGGCTTTGTGCTTAGAGCTTATGCCGTATTTACTGTTGCCAGTGAAAATGCCATAAGCTCCAACACACTGAGAATAGAGTTCACTAAATCAAATCATTTATATATCCTCCTCAACAAAAATAGAAACATAAAAATATAAAAAATACATCTGAATAATATAAAATAAAATTGCACTAAATCAACAAATATATAACTAGTTTATATGGTATTTATATACCAGTTTCAAAAGTACAAATCATGATTTGAAAGAATCAAAAAATTTTCTGGGGCTCTTATACACATGCTAGGAAGTGGAAATATGTGATACTATTTATCAATTGCTTAGAGGCGCTTGCCTACAGATGGTAGGAATGCAAATATTTGAAACTATTTATTGATAGATTATTGGCGCTTGCCTACAGATGTAGGAGTGCAAAAATATTTGATACTATTTATTGATAGATTATTGGCGCTTGCCTACAGATTTAGGAGTGCAAAAATATTTGATACTATTTATTGATAGATTATTGGCGCTTGCCTACAGATGTAGGGGTGCAAAAATATTTGATACTATTTATTGATAGACTATTGGCGCTTGCCTACAGATGTAGGAGTGCAAAAGTATTTGATACTATTTATTGATAGATTATTGGCGCTTGCCTACATATGTAGGAGTGCAAAAATATTTGATACTATTTATTGAAATATTATTGGCGCTTGCCTACAGACGTAGGGGTGCAAAGATATTTGATACTATTTATTGATAGACTATTGGCGCTTGCCTACAGATGTAGGAGTGCAAAATTATTTGATACTATTTATTGATAGATTATTGGCGCTTGCCTACAGATGTAGGAGTGCAAAAATATTTGATACTATTTATTGAAATATTATTGGCGCTTGCCTACAGACATAGGGGTGCAAAGATATTTGATACTATTTATTGATAGACTATTGGCGCTTGCCTACAGATGTAGGAGTGCAAAAGTATTTGATACTATTTATTGATAGATTATTGGCGCTTGCCTACAGATGTAGGAGTGCTAATATATTATACTATTTATTGATAGATTATTGGCGCTTGCCTACAGATGTAGGAGTGCAAAAATATTTGATACTATTTATTGATAGATTATTGGCGCTTGCCCACAGACATAGGGGTGCAAAAATATTTGATACTATTTATTGATAGATTATTGGCGCTTGCCTATAGATGTAGGAGTGCAAAAATATTTGATACTATTTATTGATAGATTATTGGCGCTTGCCTACAGACATAGGGGTGCAAAAATATTTGATACTATTTATTGATAGATTATTGGCGCTTGCCTATAGATGTAGGAGTGCAAAAATATTTGATACTTTTTATTGATAGATTATTGGCACTTGCCTACAGATGTAGGAGTGCAAAATAATATATTATACTGTTTATTTATAGATTATTAGCGCTTGCCTACAGATGGTAGGAGTGCAAAATATGTGATACCATATTTATTGATAGATTATTGGCTCTTGCCTATTCATGTATGGTGAATGTGATAAGAAATTAGATTAGACATTGATTATTCAAAATTTGGGGAAGTGGCTCTCACTTTAGCTTCAGCTACTGGCTTTGTGCTTAGAGTTTATGCCATTCTCTCTGGCAATGCTTTGGCAGTGAAAATGTCATAAGCTCTACCACACTGAGAATAGAGTTCACTTGGGTACATTCAAGCATGGAAGCAATAATTCAAGGGTAGTTTAAGGGTGCTGTCCTATACTTGCTAGGAAATGAAAATATGTGATACTATTTATTGATAGATTACTGGCGCTTGCCTACAGATGTAGGGGTGCAAAAATATTTGAAATCATTCAATGATAGATTATTGGCGCTTGCCTACTGATGTAGGGGTGCAAAAAATTTGATACTATTTATTGATAGATTATTGGCGCTTGCCTGCAGATGGTAGGAGTGCAAATATGTGATACTATCTATTGTTAAATAAGGAATTTTCCCCATTTAATCACTCTTGCTCAAGTCTGTTTCAGCCACACTGTGTTGTTGTCATCACCACTTCTTCTCGGGTATTCTTCTCAAACAGATTCAACTCCATTCGTGCTACAGTCTTTTTTTAAGCTTCATCTACTAGGTAATTAACTGTTTTTCTTTTCTTGTAGAATCTATTCTAAATAACTGAAGAAATCACAATAGCCTTCATAGCTAAACAGATTCGGTTTCAGAGCAATTCAAATATCTAATCCAGTGCTGAGTTTCAAGCATTGCATTTTGAGATTTGTCCAGATATCTCAACGCAGTAATAATTGAATGTTTCCATGAGTGATGATTCTGAATCTCCATCAATAAATCAGATAATAAATCCAGCCAATCCGACTTAGCTTTTTTAAATGCTATCCAATTCTAAACTATTCTTGATTATTTGAATTAAAAATTAAATTATGTTGTTTTAAAACTATTTAGTGGACTTTATGCTTTGAAAATTTCTTTTATCTCTGATTGTTTTCTAGGCTAGTTTGCCAGCAGAAGTGTTCATCTAATTGCTATCAAAGAGGATGGAAACTCCAAAACTAAAACTGATAAGATATATAGTAGTACCGGTAGCTTACCTGAACAGAATTTTTGTTTGAAGCTTGGTATTTGATGATCCAGACAAACTGCTAGCTGGACAGTTACTTGAAAAAATATTATTGTTGAAAATGATAGAATAATATTCTTCAAAAGATTATATTGTTTTCATATTGATGCAGGAAATTTGATGAAAATTTCTGTAAACATGATTAGGCTACCAATACACAGTTTCAGTAGTTCGTTGGTATTATAAACCTTTTAATCAGAATTGAAATGCAATAATTTTTGTTTAATGTTGAAATAATAATTGTTTTTTGCTTTTCTACTGGTGGGGAAGGAATTATGCACAAATTCTGGAACGCAGATTTCAGGGTTATACCGGAACGTTTTTCTAAGTATGTCAGGAATTAAAAAAATATTTTTTAGCAACTTTTTATATTGTACTTGTAATTGGGCATGCATTTATGTTGTTACAATTCTTTGTTATATTGTGTTTTTCATGGCATTGATTTAAAAAACGTTATGTATTAATAATAGCAAAAAAATCATTTTCTATTTAAATTCAAACAATGAAAATACATATAGTTGATAAAGTTTCTATAGAGTACAAGTGACCTTTTCAGATTATTTCAAGTCTCAACTTTTGTAATTTTATCGATTGTGGCTATTATAATTTGTGAATACTGTTTGTATTGACTAGTCTTAATACTTCAAGGCATGATTTTGAAACACAGTTTGTACAATCCACTACTAGGTAGGGCATGCAGTTCTCTGTTACTTCGTTTATTTGTTTTATTGTGTATTTCCTGTCATTGATTTTACCAGACACTTTGTATCAATCATTGTTAAAAAATGTCAGCTCCTACTTCAAACAATTGAAGATATATCTAGTTGATAATGATTTATAATTTAAGTATAATTTCAAGTTTCAACTGCTGTAATTTTATCGATGGTGACTAATGTAATGTGAGAATACTGTTGGTATTGACTTGTCTTGTACTCCATGTGTGGAGTTTTCAAGGCTTAATCTTTAAAAAATTCAAATAATAATAAATAAAAATACAGGATGAAAAGGGCAGAAGAAGGAAGAAGCGAGAAAGGTGGGAGGTCTAGGCCACGGGCTTCTCCATCTTTCTTAGTATATTATATTGAATGATCAACATTTAATTTAATTTCCACTTTTAATAATATTTTATTGTTATATAGATAGGAAACATTGTTTTTTAAATGTTATGATTTATTCAAAATTATTTTCTCTTTTGTATGAATTTCATTTATAAAATCTTATACTGGGTTCTCTGCTGTACAAACCGATGGAGAATTTTGAGAGGCTCTTTTTGTCCATCTTGAATTACATCTGAAGTTCTGCTCTTCTGGTGTATTTTGATGATGTTCTCTTTTTGGTGTTTAGGGAGGGGGGATTTGTTTGCTGGAGGGGGGTATTGTTTGCGGTACTGGTTCTATTGTGTTGCTACGGTGTCAGTTTGTAGAATAGCTTTTGATGTCTATTTGTTGTATCAGAGGAGTACTGCAGAAAACCCAGCAAATGAGATTTATATTAAAATATATTCTTTTTAAAACAATTATTATTTATTAATAGAAAATGTGGTCAGGGGATACTGTTTGGTTGGCAGGACAGAGGTGATCTCTGGAGGTACCCCAGGGATTGCCTCTCAACTCCAACACTACTTCCCTCCGTTAATGGGTTGTAGTTAGGAGCAGTATCCACCTCGCGTGGCCCACAAGGCCCCTCCCGGAAGGGGGGCAAGTCAACCTTACGTCCTCGAATGGTGTTGATGCCACACCTCGTGTGGGCTGGGAAACGTACGTCCTGGGTGCCCTCGGTTTGGTTCATCTCTTGACTGGAGGCAGTGTTGAGATGTCCCCTGACGGTGGGATACCACAGTGACTGCGGCCGACAAGGCTCTGGCGATTGGCGAAGTTAGGGACACCCAAAGTTAGTAGACAGATCTATCTGCTACTAATCTTGGTGGTCTCTCACTACCGCTTTTCATGAATTTTTACTATTCTTCCTTTCTGTTCTCAATTCCCTTTTGGGGCCAAGTAATAGGTGTTGTTAATTTTAATTTTTTTATTTTCTCATGTAGGCATCTATTATTTTATCATCCTATCATTCGCAGTTCTTATTTAGATTGTTGTGTAATTTAATTTATTTTAAATTATGTGAAAAAATTGAATTAAACTTAATATTTTGAGCTAGTATTCATGCGAGCAGCAGAACTTATAGGACGTCTAAAGAATAGTAACTTTAAATTCTTGTAATGATGTGAAAATTCTTTAGAGTAGAATTTGATGTGGAAATAGTGCGTGATTTGGATTTCTGCTTTCCATTTTCAGGTATCTGTTCAATCAGAGATAAGCTACGAAACTCCTGGGCACTCTTTGTAAGGGTGACCGATTGGCCAGCAAAAGAGACTCTGTTCTCTGCTGTATAATCACTTCCCGGTGGTTCGGAAACCACCTAAAACTGTAAGTCCAACTCAGCAATCACCATCATCCAATTCACTACCCACGCACAGGTCTCAGTCCTATGTGGGCTTCATCCTCCAAAAAAAATCATGGGAATAAAACGCAAAAACATTCATATCAAAAAACTAGGTCTAAGCAAGGGCGTCATTTTAGTCCAGCTTATGAGGGGGAAGGGGCATTTATTAAAAAATCTATCTGAAGAGTTTGAATTTTGTCACAATTTTGTTTCTTATTACTATTTTTTCAAGTTAATATCTTATTCCAATAAAGTAATTTTGTTGTTTGGTATAATAATATAATAATTATCTATACCGCTTTTTTCACTTTTGGCTTACCGTATATTAATAGTATAATATTATGAAAATATCCAAACTCCAAACTAGTGATCGACATGCGATTGAATTCGATGTGCTTCAATGTAATACCAAAACTGACACTGTATTTCTTTCCTGTATTTCTTTCCTGTATTTCTTGTTCCATAACGGTCTGCGTTGTTAATTTTTACGTTTTATGGTAAATTCAATGACTTGCAGTCAATTTTAATTGAGAAAAAATCATATTTTTACTCACTTTTGGTCAAACGTTTTCGAGTCACGGAGACTCATCTTCAAAGGCGTTCTTAATCGGCAGATGAGTCTCCATGATTCGAAAATGTTTGGCCAAAAGTAAGTAGAAATATTATTTATTTTCAATTAAAATTGACTGCAAGTCGTTGAATTTACCATAAAAAGTTTCCTGTATTTCTATTTAAATTATGATTTTTACCCATTCATATGGGAGATATGCATTTCTCTTCTAAAGGAAAGCTTCGAAAGAAAAACGAATTTGAATTCCAACTGGAATTCTAACTTTGATTTACTATATGAATGCGGGTGGTGATTGGTCATGCGGTGAGCGTGGTGTTCAAGTGATCGTAATGCTCAGTCACGACCGCTCAAGACTGCTCTTGGATGGGTGACCGTGCTTCAATGACTTGACGTTATAAGCTTTATTATCACTTACCCGGTGGTTCGGAACCCACCTAAAATAGTAGGTCCAACATGTTCCCCGTAACATGGCTCAAACGGCAAGGTGGAACTACCCGTAAGGATCTCCCCACCATTAAAAAGCCATACGCTTATTATTATTACTATATGAATTTTAATGGAATTAACTTTATTTATGTATATCCCGTATAAGTGAGTGAAAATCATAATATTAAATAGAAATACAGTGTAAGTTTTGATATTATTAATAGATTATTCATCAAGTATTTCGTCAAAGAAAACAGTCACAGATATCTTATTTTATTTCCATTTTTTATTTATTTAATAATCTATCATTACCCGTTGACTATTATACTTGAAAGTAAAATTGAAGCAGTTTTCCTTATTTCTCAACATTTTATTCTCTGCTAAAATCAAACTTCTCATAAAGAAGACATTTGTACGCGGGAAATTCGCGTGAAATTCTTCTCACGGCTGGAACGATTCTATTTTTTTGTTATTCTCTTTCTTTCTGGTTCGTCCATTTTTCTTTCATTTCTCTTTCTGGGTCAAGTGTAAAGCTTAGAGTAAGTAGGTCAGCATGAAAGCGGAGAGCGGAGTCGAATAACATTCAGAAATTATTGACAGGCATCTTGTTCTTTAACGAGCTGGAAACGAATTTGAATGAAATAAAAATTGGAAAACGGAAACATGATGATTGGGAACTCGTCCACGTCCAAATTTCTAATATAATAAAAAACGATCTACTTAGAACCTATGGATAAAATAAGTTAATATCTTCATTTTTTGTCAGAAGTGACTTGGAATTACATGCTTTTGAGAGTTTATGTTTTTTCAATGCCGTTAGTGTGAGCTCTTCTAGGAATCATTTTTTATATAAATGCTCTTGACCATGATCTATCTATCAAACTATCTATTTTGATATTTATACTACATTCAAATTAACTCGAATTATTTCAATATTTATTCATTTTAAATTTATTGCTCTGAAAGATCTTTTTTGGGTGGCGTGTCTGTCAACCTTTTAAAAAAAAGAATTACTTCGTTGTCCATGCAGTAAAAGACTGCTTTTGAAACCATCAAAAGAGCGATTATTTCAATATAGAATTTGGATATTCACTTATAAAAATGGAAATTTCTTTATTGACTTAAAAAATCACTTTACAATGCATCGTCAACGTCACAAGATATGATACAAACAAAGGACAAAAATACAAGTATTTCAACTGTACCTAGTCATATCAATGTTAAAAATTCTGATACACTATGTAAACACTAATCCTTCAATATCAATTTGATCATAGTTTTAAATTGAGTGCTGGAAAAATATGTAATGGTTACAGCAGTGAATTATATACTGGGAGGTAAACAGCTAACTCTTTTGAGATCTATTGCAGTGTAGAAATTCCATTCTAAGATCATTGCTATGTCTTTCTGATTGAATCCATGCACATCACTATCAATTTTGAATTAAGATTTATTAACATGTACATTAAGCAGAAAACTTAATATGTGAATGTATGGTAATAACCTTTCTAGACAAAGGCTTGCAAAGAACTCTAATCCTCACTGCCCTTTTTTTGCAGTTCAACTATATCAACAGATCTTGAGCTGTTACCCCATATGATAGGAGAGAGTTTATTTGAGCATAGTAATCATTTAACAGCAGTTCTGTAGTAACTGTTCCTCGTTGTATTCGTAAAAAATATAAACATTTGGACAACTTCTTATTTAATGAAAACCTGTGCATACCAATTTAAACTTCTATCAATATGTATGCTTAGAAATTTGATTGATTCACTGCCTGAATTATTATCTATTCTACTTTTCAAATTAAAATAAATATTACAGATTCTATTGTGATTTATAACAAGGTTAGGCTACTAACCGAGCTCCAATAAGAAAGAGTATTTATACAACTGATTTAATAGTATACAACTGATTAACAACATCGATAATTCAAATAATTTAATAAAACACTTTTGCATCGATATTCAACTTTTCATAATTAATAAATTGAGTTCTAATTTGGTACAAAATTTACTTTTCTGGGCTGTATTTTGTTATATCAAAACTCTGTCCTGTCCACGAAACACTGAGTAGTGGATAACGCTGTCCAGTTTCCTTCGTCAAATCGTGGATGTTTCTGGTTTTTTGTAGTAACGTTCATTTGAAATGTGTCAAAATGCCTGAAACATTCGTGTTTGTTTTTATAGAGGAGAGTTGCAGTTATCTGCTAAATCGAAGTATTTAGGTGTCGCAGTGAGCGAATTACATGAATAGATTTCTTGCATAACCGTGAAGGAGATGATTTATTGAAAATAATTTTTCCTGCATGGAATCGGAAAGTCAGAGAATACATTTTTATCCTTTAGCTATACTTCAATACACAATTGGATTCGTAATGTAAATCATGAAAGTGTCTATTTAGGTAGTGTTTTAAGTGAAATTAGACACATCAAATGCGCTGTTTTTATCATCCTTTTACATACATTAGTCTTTCAAAAATTGGTTTGTATAGAACATCATTTTTTTAAATTTCATTCAGTCAATTTTTTCTTAAGTAACTTATAAGGGTGATTGAGTAGCTATTCTCCTTTGTAGGATCTTAGGGACTCATTCAGCCATGTATGTTTCTTATCATTCACTTCATTACCCACGCAAAGCCTCCAGGCGCATGTGGGATGAAAAAGTAAATGAATAAATCAGCGTAGTGTTCATGTTTCAGTTCCGAATGTAACAACTGGCCCAAAAATGTTCTTAAACACATTCACTTTAGTTGCGCATACTATACTTTTCCATTTTAAAAGCTTGATATTGGAATGATGGTTTCTCTACATTACTCATTACTCTATATTACATTATATCCCGTTTATTACCAGGTTATTAAATCACATTGATTGTTAGTTAAATGAATAAATAACTGTTGCAGTAGCAGTTACCAGGAACTGTTCCGGTTCAAAGTAGCAGTTACTTGCTTGTATCGAGTTTGAGGTTAGGATTGGTAAAAGACGCGATAATAGTTGCTCCAAACGACGTCGCGATTGCATCCGTCAAATATCGATTACTTAGTTCCCGGTCTGTCCACACGAAGCAACAACTTCGCCAAAATCTAAGTTGGTCTGCTCAGGCTGTGCTTGCTTAGTGCTTGTAAGTCCCAGTGTGTGAAGGTACGTTCCGTGAAGTCTTAGTTCTGTCTAAAGAGAGGATTCCGGATATTCTGTTGGAAATTCTAAGTGTGGTTGGTGTGAACGTTTTCACGAAAAAAATATTGAAAATCGCTTTAAACAGATCCAGACGGATTTAGATAAAGACAAGGTAAGGTGGGGAGAATGCGTTGTCAATACTGTATTTATTGGGTATGAAATCTTGTTGAAAATATTGAGATTTTTTAAATAATTTTGAGTAAGAGGTTTAGATAAAAACAAGGTTAGCCGGTGAGAATGAGTTGTTGATATATTTTGTGTATAGAACCTTGTTGTTTATAATATCGACGTGTTTAAAGTATGATTATATTGAAATAGCCAATAAATATGTTCAGAAATTGAATTATTTAACCATTATTACAACGTTGTGGAACCATTATAATTCAAAGAAACCCCTCCATTTGGTGAAATTATTATAAAAGTTGAAAGATGAATAGTTTAACTGGGTAGAATTATAAAGAGATGTATTATCCAATTTATCAGATATAAGCTACGAAACTCCTGCGGCACTTTGTAAGTTATTACAAAGTTATTACAATAAATCAATTTCGATTGGATTGGTTTTACAATAAATCAATTTCGATTGGATTGGCCTGCAAAAAATACTCTGCTCTCTGCTGTAAAATCACTTCCCGGTAGTTCGGAACCCACCTAAAACTGTAGGTCCAACTCATCAATCATCATCATCCAACTCATTACCCACGCACAGGTCTCAGACCTATGTGGGCTTCATCCTTCTAAAAAAAAATTTAGTACTTCCTTTACATTATGATATATCCCACGATTGAAAGCAAACCTTGATTTAGTAAAATAAATGGTTTTAAATAATAATTGAGTAGATATAGTGAAATTTATCTATACAATTTGGTGGCTTTTTACAAATAATTTTATGAAATTATTCCATAATTTTCATCAATACTTTTGTTTATTTTGTGTGTATGAATTCAATAGATCCATATACTTATTAATACCATTAAAGAAATATTAAGAAATATAGCGAAATTTTTAATATATCATTTTTTTGAACATTATATAGCAATTTATTATCTAATTTGGTATTTATTTTACTTATTTGTTTCCTTTTCATTTTAATGCAGAATTTGATTATTTTAAATCATGTAGGTAATATCCTGGATGATCTATATAAAGTCTTAAAATTCCTCAAAGAATATACCCACATTTATTACATGTACAAATCTGTTATTCAAGATCGTATTCTGTAAGTGTTAAATTTCGCATTTTTCGGCGGAAAATTCCCCAGTAGATTGAAGACGAATCTGGTGATTTTATCACGTTCTATCGGATAGAAGGAAAACTCCTTGTTTATTCTAAATTTAATATATAATATTTAACATATTGAGTATACTTAATGGTATTTGTGGCCTTATTTTGCTTGTAAATTATGTTTATTACTGAGGAAAATATTACAGTTATTTTGGCTCATATACAGAGTGAAAAACATTGAAATTTACATGACCTGTATTGAAATCAATAACGCCCAAAATGAATAAAGAATGAAGTACCTAATCGATAAAGGAAAGGAAAGAATATTGTCCAAATCTATAATTGTTTTCTATTTTTGCTGATATTATATCTCATATCTGTTATGAATGCTTTAGAGGTTTGCGACTTTACTATCATGAATCTATGACCTGTGTCCGTAAATTTGAATTTGAATTTATTTTATTCATACATTTACAAATTTACATCAACATTCCAAAATATTGTTTCAAATAATTCTTGAATATGAAATAAAAATCTACAATATTATTTGTTCATTAGAAATATATGAAATAGAACATGTAATATTTGGTATATGTATCATATTATAATAATATGTGGTATTTTCAGCATAATCATTTGCTTGTCCGCTGGTAACCATCATTTAACGTGCTCTTCACAAAAAATATAAATAAATAAACAGTTATTATTTCAGCTAGTTATAAATAATAGTAATTTTACTAGTTATATAATATAGCCTATAGAACTGAGAAAAACATAAAATAAATAAAATTATGAAGTTAGAGAGAAAGAAGATTGCTCAGAGTGATAACAACAATCACATATTTACTTCAATAAGTTTAACTTCAAAAATAAATTGCTAGCTATCAAGTTTTCTACAGCCAATTTATTATTTGTATTCTATGTTTTGGAAACGCAATAAACTATTGGGAATGATGTTTTTCAATTTTGATGGAATGTTAGTTGTTTCTTGCAAATGGGTAGTTTGTTCGAGAGACTGAGGACGTTTATGCGTGGTGTAGATGAAATAAGCCTATTTGCACCTATGCCCTTGACTTATTTTTTTTAACCTCATACAGATACAATATTTTCATTCTTGAAAAAGATTTAAACCTACGATTTAAAACTCGTATTGTATGCAGTAGCTTATTCAATTCTATTTGTATATTTTCCTTCATGTTTCCTCGGAATGGTCAATCTTAATACTACTATTCAAAGAACTGTTATTCAGCGTAGAGGTGGAATAAACCTATTTATAGGAACTCCCAATTTTTTTATTTTAATATACAGTAATTGATATGAGTTTAGTTATTTTATCATTTTTATTAAGAAATATAGTCAATCAGAATTCACATATCACACTGATTACACAAATGTTCGTTCAATTATTGTTCTTAGTAAATTCCAGTAGCTTATTAAATTTAAACTAATGTTGTCCCATTTTTGACAGGAAGAACGTCGATAAAGTACTAATTTATTATTCAAATATGCTATTTACTATCGCCCTGAACTTCCTTTCTTATAATTCCTATTTATTAGCTACTAGAAGCCGCACTATCAATAACCGACTTTTAAAGCACATTTTTATGTACTTGCATATTCTAAAGTTGTGCTCTGAAAAATTCCTGTGTCTGAAAGTATCCGAGTTTGGGATTGAGGTGCCCTTGACTTATTAGTTGTAACCTTACTCAGATAAAATAATTTTATCATTGAAAAAGAATTTACAACTATTGCATAATATACAACTTCATAAAAGGTGCAACTTCTCAAACACTACTTCTTTATAGTCCAGTCAAGATTCTGTAAGAGTTAAATCTCGCATTTTTCGGCGGAAAATTCTCTTGAGGGTTGAAAGCGAATCGCCTGGTGATTTCATTGCGTTTATCGAATAGAAGGAAAATTGAAGAAAAAGTAAATCATTGCAAGACAAATTCCAAAACGACTGAAAATCGGGACATATTATTATAGAAAACATGTTGATAACAAAGAAGTCCTCAATCGGCCAGCAAAAAAATACTCGGCTTGATCTCAACTGAACAATATGTACCAAATTTCACTTTTTTGTATGAGTGCTTTCCAAGAAACGCTAAAAATGACAGAAAATTTGAAATAGTCAATTTTGAGTGTATTTTAGAATTTTTTAAAACCCGTGCCTAGCACTCGTCTAGGGTCTCGACTGAACATGTGTACCAAATTTCAACTTTTTTAACTGTGTGGTTTGTTGAGAAACGGTGATGAATCAGTGTGCTAGTAGTACTTGCCTCTTATACATATAACTATTCTATAGTTACATACGAAACTATAGAATATGTCAATCATTCTGTTAATAAATAATATAAGGTGAATTTGGTAACATAGTGTTCCATGAAACAGCTCAACATTATTATCAATCCTCATTTTTATTAGTGCCTTTACTCACCTGACATTCTTGGTCTACCATGTCTCCCCAAACATGGCTCCAAAGGCAAGGTGGAACTTTCCAAGGTCTCACTACAATGCACGATATGTAATATGCCCTTGGACTGCTCATCTAACGCTCGCATCTCTCCAAAAAAGCATACAGACATTAATTTTTTTTTTATGTTTCGAAAATATTTGAACCCAGGTGTTTGCTGCACAACAATAATATGAACATACTAGTTTTAAAATACTTGTATATTTTGCAGTTGCTACAAAATCTTATGACAGTTTTCACTTGTAGATTGTAGTTGTGATTTGTAAATCTTTTTGCGACAAGCCCTAGTAGTGATTTTCATTGTAGTATTCCTACATGATGAACTTTCAAGTTCACTGACAAATAAGTTACGTGGAAGGAAGTTAGTGTAGTCATTGCAAGTCGATATGTGCACATGGCATACATACATAGCCTTTACTCGTCTATGTCTGAATATTTGTTCAGATGCTCTAGGTTTATAATAGTCGAAGGTCGTTTCGTCCCAGATTCATTGCTAGTTTTTCTAATCAAACCACAAAGGCGGAAACTGAATAGCACCGAATAAGCGTGGTGATAATTATTATTATTATTTGAATTTGAGGACTACATTCCTAATGGGGAGCTTAATTTTCTACTAACGTTTAGAATTTGAGTCAAGTTCTTTTGGGAAATCTGAAATCGCTTGTTACCAGGTGTGCCATTTTTAACCATGTAAAAAGCCCTGAGATAATATGCCAAACATAATAAAAATTCGTGTATTCATAATACTGTATATTGAACGAAATGTCTCCATTGAAATAGCATATTAACTTGGTAACATAGTAATAAGGAACATAATTCTATTTATTTATACAAAAATACATATGGAGCACACAGGAAAACCCAAAATTTTCTCCCCAATTGCTTAATTAAACAAAGTAAAAGGACACATTTCATAACCAGCTTGCTATTTATACTAACTTTCTTAGTAATGGCGAAGGTGATATTGTGGAAGGTATCCATAATGAAAAATAAGACGAAATTGTCACAACCACATTTATGGTTGTGACAAGAATTTCGTCTTATTTTTCATTATTTATAGCCTACTAAAAAATGAGGGAATGAAAATGGAAATATGAAATGAAACTGAGGTCCACGTATTAAAGGCCATCATGCAAAGCTCCATACATGTTTTTTTTAATTTAGTGAAGGCCATAAAAAAGAACGAGTCCCGAATTATGCTGATTGAAAAGTCTCTTCATTGTGTGGATTGGCGAATGATAATGATTATCAGAATTGCATTGGAGGATTTAAAATTTAAACAACACTGTCGTATCACCTGAGAGACATATATGTTGAATAAAGTAAGAGAAGTTGTGAAGAGATGATTCTGTTATTGAAAACGTTGAAGAGAAACAAAAGCATCTTACAATTTCGAGAAGGCTCAAAGTACTGCAAGCCAAACAGGGCTATCAAATCAGCCGAAGGAATGTCCAAACAGCATTGAATGTCTAAAATAAACATATCTTGGAAATTTATTCTGAACTTTTTTGATGTCGGCTCTACTGGAAACATTTCAGCAATTTAGATAGATTTTCAACAAATTTGTCCGATTTTGCCGCTTGGAGTAGAAGAAAATAAGGGTGATAAAGATTTGTAAGAAAATAAGGAAGGAGGAGTAGGATACAAAGCAAGAAGAGGATAAGGGTGAGTGAGATGAAGGAGAAGATAGAAGTTAGAAGATAGAAGATAGAAGATAGTATAGAAGATAGAAGTTTTCCCCTTACTAATTCATATTTTTGTCGCCTCTGCAGGTGTATTCAAGCCGTAAGTCGCACCTTGGGAAAGAATGGTGTCGCTCCCATGCACAATATGATAAGCCTTTCAGAAGGCTCTTCGTAATAGTGAGGTTTTCACAATAGACTCCCAAACCCTTTGTTACTCGCAGTAGATGAAGGTTCCTTTATGCTAGTCTTTAGCTGAGTTTTGTGTGAAAATTTTCTTGACAAATTCGAAATGGCTGTGTCACCTAAAATATTCCGAAGGGATGAAATTTATAAAGTTTGGATCTTTGCAAAGGGGATTTAAGATTTAAGCCATTCATAAGAAGTTTAATCAATGTATTTTGCTATTGAAATTGATAGAAATAATGTGTTGATTCAAACGAATGAAAGAGGGGAAAATTATGCTGGTATAGAATTTGATGAAGAAATTACAACAGAAAATTTAATTTAAATAAATATGACAGTTGTAAACAAGAAACAAAATACATAACAATTTTTTCTGTTAGTCTGTAAAAATGTTGATTGCTAGTTCCAAGTAATAAAATTAAATAAATATGAAATAAATTAAATATAGAAGCTTTAAATTGATACAGTTTAGCACATATGCGTAACTGATCTCCCGAGTATATTTATTTACTGGTTCGTGATAGAGAAAACCCCAAAATCATTCGACAATGAAGATAGCGATGTGACCTAAAACTACATAATAATTGTGGTTTTATTTGAGTTTTCTCCTCTCCTATCAATGGTTGAGTTCATGGGAGCCTTACCGTTTACCGGTAAATGGAATTTTACCAGAAACTAAGGCGTCTGATTCAATGTTGAATTTATGCTAGTTCGAGATCATAAAATCTAATAATAAAAAAATAATCTTTAGAACGGTTTAAACGGTTTAGCACAGATGCATGACTGATTTTCTGATCATTGTTGTTCAGTGGTTCATGATTGAGAAAAAGGCAAAATCATTAGGTAATGAAGATCATGGTTTTATTTGGGTTTTCAACAGAACTATCTCTCTTATTAATGGTTGAGTTCATGGGAGCGTTACCGTTTACCGGTAAATGGAATTTTAACAGAAACTAAGGCGCCTGCCTAATATACCAATTCAGATTTTTGAACGTTTATAAATTTGAATAGACCAATCAAATGCCTTGATTTCCGGTAAAATTCTATTTTGCTGTAAACAATACGGCTCCCATGAACTTGACCAATGATATGTACAGCGTATTTAGTTGGGACAGGGTCAGCACAAATAAATAGCAATTGCGTACTGGTTTTTTTTTTTTTCAATTTTTAAAGGACAATATTGATAGGTTATGAAGCTGTGGATGCGCCTTCATACCGTCTTATCATTATTAATCAATTATTGATTTAAATTTTCAACAATATTATCGTGAATTCATTTTATCACTAGAACATCACATTAAGATCGATGCAAAACGTGTAAAATCATCTACAGCATGGAGTTAAGTGTATGGTGCTTTGTAGAGTGTAAATATATATTTTGGTGCGATCAGATATAAATTTCAAGATATGGACGTTGTTTTTCTCTACAAAAAGACAACTAAATTTTAATTTCAAGTGTTTTTTCAATTCTGTTTTTTATTTTGGGTATATTTCCGAAAATCCTGTCTTAACCAAAACTATTCTGGATACTGTACTGCAAGGATAGTTTTCTGTGGATAGGGCACTGGATTTGCACAACCAATCAGATTATATTGATTATGCTTCTTCTTTTTCCCGTTAGGAGGATCAGAATTTGATCTTTATTTCCTTATTGTTAGAAGATAAAAAAAAGATTGGTGCCGGAACAGATTCGATGAATCCAATACTTGAAGTCTTTTAAGTGTGGTATTTTTCCAGTATTTTTTTAACCATTTACTAAGTTTTTTATAGCAACATTCATTCCTGTCAACAGTGCCCAATACAAAGGATACCAATCTGATACACTAGTTTTAGGTGGTAAATGCTCTATTCTGAAAATGTACATTATCTTCTAACATGCCCTGTGATCCCTCTACATATTCCTCCTCCGTTCCCCTCTCCATCACCTCCTCCTCCGTTCCCCTCTCCTCCGACTCCTCCTCCTCATCCGTTCCCCTCTCCTCCTCCTTTCCATTCTCGTCATCCTCCAAGATGTTCTCGGAATATAAATCACGTGGTTGTCGATCCTAGGTGGAATTTTGCATTGCGGTCAGGTCACTCTTGTATTTCAAATCCTTGTGAAGTGTGGATGAGAATGGCGAAAAGGGTGTGAGGGTGTAAATCTTGTAACAGACATAACTGATCCTTTAATCTTGAGTTATATGCGTGGCTCCACTGTAGCCCTTCATAAACCTTGCACATTTTCCTATGAGATTTTAACATTTGATGCTTCTTCCAGAGAAAAATTGAAGAAAATTCTTTACTCAAATTAAAAGATGAAGTAAGAATAAATGTTGAAGATAATAGTGGAAGCCACATCTGAGCAGAATACAAAGAAAAATTAAATGACCAGAATTGAAAATTTATTATCATGTTGAAGAGAAAAAAGTAAAACTACATCATAATAAAAAACGAAAAAATTAATTACTAAAAATTGAATTCAATAAATTAATTAAAAAGGGTAAAAAATATATTTAGTGAAATAAAAGTAAAAATTTATTCAGACTTGATTAAAATTGATTGAAAATTAAATTCAATATATTAATTTGAAAAAGTGAAAAAAAAATTTAGTGAAATAAAAGTAGAAATTTTTTCTAATATTTGATTAAGACTGATTGTATTTTGGATCATTTTCTAAAAATCGAATGATACTTATTCACAAAACTTACCCTATATAATAAAACTCTTCAACGAATCTCTAAAACTGGAAAATAAATACAGTAATAATAATGGACTACCTTCAAATCTTATAGCTATTTCAGAAGACTAGCAGGTTGCCCGATTCAATTGAATATGGATTTCTAGAACGTAGCATATCTATTAACCTAACAATCTATTAACAAATTCAGGTCAATAGTCTATTTTGCTTAACCGTCTTCTTATTTTCCATTTTCTTCTTCTTTATTATCTTCGTATCCATTTTCTTATTATTATTCTCTTACTTTTTCTTTTCCTTTTTTTCATTTTTCTCTTACTTATTCTCCACCTCTTCATTCTCTTTCTTTTCCATCTTATTCTTCAACTCCTTCTTCTTCTGCTGCTGTACTTTTTCTTCTTCTTTTTCTTTGTCGTCCTGCTCTGTGTGTAAATAACCGCTTATTGAGCGTTTCTAGACATAAATCCACCATTTTAATGCACATTATGGGTCACAGTGAATTCTATTTAGTGCTTGAGTCATCGCCAATGAGGGTATGGGTCCGGACCCGGGGACCCTTCCCCCCTTGGCTACACCCCTGCATCATTACATAGAGTATTTGTGCATGTTTTAGGCGTTTGTTGAATGTCTCAATGAATTTTAATATGTAGGTCAGCGGGTCATATACACCCCTAAACTGTGGGCAGTTGTCTATTGGTGTAATGCGTTGAAGACAATTTCTCGTCCTCTAAAAGCAACCTCAATTCGTTTAACACACAAGTGCGTCAGGAGCCGCTTTTGGGGAGGGGTTGTATTACCCAGTGCGTGGGTGTGGATGATTTATGACCTGATACCAGCTATAAAGAGGAAGCTCTCAAAGATACGTAGCGAGTTATATTGCACGAATGTACGGGTACAGGCGAATGTTGATAGGCGGATTTTTTGTTTCCATCACTTTATTACATTATTGTGTGTGTTTCAAGGTGTGACAAACTCACGTGGGCCTAGGCTTACTAGATGCGAGGTGGTTGCCAGTTTTATATTTACAAATTTAAAACAGTAGGCATATATGGTGAACCATATCTAGGAGAGAAAGGTTTTTTAGGGTATTACTTTTATTGCTGAGGAAAAATTGTATAATATAGAGTGAACTTACTATCTGCTGCAAGGATACAATCTGCTTCTGCACTCACCTTGCAACGCGTATCATTTATTTCTATTCTGTTGCCTTTTGTTGTGTATCACAGGCGCTTGTGATCTCGAGTGCAGATAGGAGTGGAATTAATATTAAAGCGATTTTCCATTCGGCAAACATCTGGAAAATCCAGAGAAAACCCTTCTATTAATGGACGGTGTTGGCACGAAGCCAATAGCCTCCATTCCTTTTTTTGGTTTCCATAGAAAGGATCTGTCAGTAGTTATATCTGCTCCAATAACTCTTGAGTAGGTATTCAATTTTACGTTTTGACGTCAAACGCATTACATTGATGAATTAATTTGAATTCTGTGTAGGGTTGTGGTTGTGTGGTTGTATGCTGGGAGGTAGGGTGTTGAAAAGATGCTTGTAAATATTATTTATGGTCAGTAGTTAATATCAGCTTCAATAACTCTTGAAAATTTAATTTTTCGTTTAGGCTTTTTGCACATCATATTGAAGAATAATTGAATTAAATTATGTTTTTTTAGGTTGTGTTTGTGTGCTAGGCGGTTAAAAAAGGCTGGTAGAAAGATCCGATTGAATCATTTTCTATCAAAATCTTGGCAAAAATGTTTTGCCCGATTCTATTTAATATGAATTTCTAGATTTTGACAACCAATTTACAAATTTATGTTTATTTTTCTTCTCCTACTTCTTCTTTTTTGTCTTATATTCTACGACTACTTCTCCTTCTCATTTTTCCCTTCTTCATTTTTGGTTTCTTCTTCTTCTTCATTTTTCTTATTATTATTTTTCCTCTTCTCCTCCTTCTTCAGCCCATTATTCTCCAGTGCTAGTTTTTCATCGACAGAGGAAAGCAAGACGATGTTTATAAATAGGTGATCTTTGCAGGCGATAATGGCTTTAAACCAGAAGATTTTCACTAAAAGTTATTTTGGTAATAATCGAGAATAAATTGATGTAACTTAATGTCCATCAATGTTTTTAATTCTTGGCAATGATGATTTTCTTTTCTTTCTTCAGAATAGTCGTTTGAATTAGCCTTGAGGCTCTTTTTTACTGTTCATTTTTTATTATTCAGAAAGATAGTTTAGATCTGTTAGTGTGATCATTAGTATCTCATTCCTTATATTCTTGGTGGGTGACATAAAAAATCAATCAAGTAAAAAGGTTAAATTAGTTTTCTGGTAAACCTAACAAATAATGTGAGTCAAACTCAATAATTTATTGCTAAATAAATAATACATAAATTATTTACCTTACATTTATTGATAAATAAATACCTGAGTGGGCGGGAAAAGTCATGTGTGTCATACCGGACGTTTTTGGCTCAAAATTTATTTTTTTTCACTCGTGTTTTTATAATTTTCTTATTTTATTTTCTTTAAATGTGTTTTCTGTTACTTTCCGTATCGAATGTCTTATTGAAAAAATTATACATTTTACAAGATTGTGTGAATGAATAATTTTCCAATTATAATCAACTAATTGATATTTGAAATTCCATTTATATTAAAGCTATAAATCAAACTAAAGACCACCTTGCAGACATTGATAACATTATTAAATAACTTCATGAATGTATTTAACACTGTTGTCAATGGTGAGTTTATGGGAGCTTTACCGGTAACTGGTAAATGTTACTAATGGCGTCTGATTGGTCTATTGAATTTTTTTATCGACTATGAATTTGAGTAAACCAATCAGACACCACCGGTAACATTTACCAGTTACCGGTAAAGCTCCCAGAAACTAGACCATTGCTTTAGTTTATGGAAGCCTTAGCGTTTACCGACGAATGGATTTGTCTCGTCTGATTGGTCTATTCAAATTCATAGACCTTAAAAAGTTGATATATTTCAATCAGACGACTTTATTTTTTGTAAATTCCATTTACCGGTAATTGAATGGAGAATTAAGATAATCTTTACTCAGATTGAATTAATTTGGTGTTAGTTTCTTTGTGAAATATTTCATCTAACCTTATGTCTCATTTGTTTGAAATAAAGCAATTTAAATTGAAAAAATAGCCTAATTCATGGTGCTTCAAGTTAAGTTTATTTTAATTTTTGCTTCAAAGCTACACCTTGGGCATTTCTATATTTCAATAATTAGTTACATTAGCAACCTAATTGTTCCAGCCATCATAAATTTGATTTTAGTCTTAAAACGTCTCCAAACTTTGGCCTTTCTCCTTACAGAAACACGGTAGCCTTAATGACATGAGTTATTAGTTTCTTTGCCAAATACCACCTAATCTTATACGTTTTTATTTTCTAAGAAAAAATCACCCACAATTCAGGCAGAAACCAATTCTATGTCCTATATTCTAATTTTTGCTTCACGAAATACTTTCCAAAGCATTATTACCCTTTCTTTAAAAAACTCAGATTTAAGAAACCACCCAAATCTGTTGTCATATATCTTCATTCTAGCTTCAAATACACCTTTAACAGCATCCTACTCAAAATCTTAATCTCGAATTCAAGTTACAACTCAAACTTTTGTACAATTATTGCCTTGAAATACATTTACAAAATACTTAATAATTACACAGCAATGTAAAGAAAAATAAATTGAAATGTTTTATTATTACTCAGCCACTACCACCTTTTACCTTGACATTTTATTTAAAAAATCTTCAACAGCATCATATTTAAAAAAAAATTAACTTCAAATTCTAGTAATATCCCTATTTTTTAATTTGGTACCAGACTCTGATTTCGTTTGAAATTTTGCTTCATAAGTTGAAACCGCATTGACCTATCTTTTCCCAGACAAGTAATCAGACATGTTTGCAGCATGTTCTTACCTGGCTGGGTTCTGTCACTGACATGCTATCAATCGTTTTTGAACGCTGTTTAGTGTCGAAAACGCCCGTTAGGCAGTGCTAGTGCTGCTACTACGCATGCGTCTCAAAGCCACTGAGGAATAAGAGGCAATCCTCAGCGCATGCCTTATTGTTATTGAATGGTGAGGAATCCCCTCAGCTCATGCTGGCCACATGCAACTAAGAGTGCTTGAACAGTGGAGCATCCAATACTCGATGATAATCAAAAACCATGCTGTAGAGTGGTGTATGACAGATCAAAAAATTGTTGGCCTGACTTGACTTGTCTTACACTTCATAACCGGAGTCTTCAGGACTTATGCCCGTATTTACGAACATTTTCCTTCAGTGTCTCTTGACTCAAGGAACTCTTGAGATGCCTGTATAAATACATTTCAAGAGTCCCTCGATTCAAGGCAAACTGAAGGAACGTTCATAAATATGGGCACTAATCTGTAAGAAATTGATCTTAATTGAAAAAGATGAATCTTAAAAGCATCGTGAATAACACCATTCCTCAGATGTGTTTGAATTTGTGGATACTGTATTTTCCATCGACGTGTTTTGGATGCAGCACTATGGAAGCAAACCAGTCATTCTATGAAACAGACCTGTTTCATAACAAAATACAAGCTAATATTATTAGTACTTGTAGCCGCTGCAAAATGTTATGGAAGTTTCCACTTGTATTTGGAATTTATTATAAATCAGGCTGGAATAGTTGGATTAGTAGTATCATATCTTCTACCAAAGATGGTGTACTATAATATTATCTTTACTACTACTTTGTTATTCGTTTTCTTGTTTAAACTTGATTATTTATTTGTATTTGGTTGCCTGATTTCTCCTTGTTTATTATTGCTATTTCGTAGTTGTGGTTTCCAGCTTCACCTGTTACTAGTAGCAGGTAGCCAGATTCAATTGAATCAGAATATCTTCTTCTCCATCTCCTTTTCCCCCTGTTTTTCCGCCTTATTAACCTCTTTTATCTTCTCCTTCTTATTTTTCTTTTCCTTCTCTTTCATCATCTTCTTGTTTTTCTTCTCTTTTCCTCTTCTCCTCCTTTTTTAGTTTTCTTCCTCCTCCTTCTTCTTTTAGTTTTCCTTCTCCTTCTTGTTCTTTATATTTCTTCTCCTTCCTTTTCGCTTCCATTTTTTCCTTTTCTACCCCTTCTTCTTCCTCTTCACCATCTTCTTTCTCTACTCCTCTTTTTTATCTCCTTCTTCTGCAGTCTTATCCTTTCTTCTTCTCTGTCATCATCTTCCCCTTCTTTTCTTTTTTTCCTCTTCTTCATTCTTTCTCTTCTCTATTTTTCTTCCCCTTCATCACTGTTTTCTTTATTTTTTTTTTTTTGAGGATGAAGCCCATATAGGTCTGAAACCAATGAGTTGGATGATGGTGATTTATGAGTTGGACCTACAGTTTTAGGTGGGTTCCGAACCACCGGGAAGTGATTTTCAGCGGAGAACAGTGTCTTTTTTGCTGGCCAATCTAATCGGTCACCTTTACAAACAGGACCTACGAGAACGCAGCTTATCTATCTTTTCCTTCTCCTCCTTCTTCATCTTCTCTAATTTTACTCCTTTTTTCCTCCCCATTGTTCTCCACATTCACCTTGCTTTCCTCCTTCAATCCTAATTCTGCAGCGTCAGAGTTTCGTCGACAGAGGACAGCAACTGGATGCTTATATTAAGATAGACATGTTACAGCTCCAACTCAAAAACTTTACAATCCCTAAGGTTTTATCGCTTTAGAATTATTGTAGCAAAACTTGTATATTCCTATTAACCTTTCATGTGAAATTTAACGACTTGCAGTCAAATATTTGTTAAGAATAAGTATAATAACTCACTTAATCTGGCCGAGTACTTTCGAATCTAGTACTCGGCCAGATTAAGTGAGTTATTATACTTATTCTTAACAAATATTTGACTGCAAGTCGTTAAATTTCACATGAAAAGTTAATATTAACAACGCAGTTCGTCATGGAACAGGAAATCCAGGAATTGTATATTCCTGTTGATCTTGGCCTCGATTCCTGGTTAGGTCTGGTGAATTTTCGAATGCTCTCGTCTGTCATTTCTGCGTCATCATCTCAACCTCTTCACCCACGCACAAGTCTCAGTGTTATGAGTGAATCATCCGCAATAGGAAATTGAACAAAACTGTTGCACCAACGTGGACACCTATCTTGCAATTCAATAATGCATGCAATCTTGATAGTTGCAACGCATGTTGAAAGCGAACCAGTGTGGACGTACCGTAGCTTTTGACCATCTATTGCAAACCCGTGGGATCAATAGACAGTTTCCAATTTTCGCCACTAGTAGCGCTAGTCATCGTGCCGAAAATATTCGTCTGGGTGTCGACAGTGTTTCAGTATCGTTTTTTGCTGAATTAGGTGTGAAAATTTATTGAAAAACACTTGAAATCAAAAAAATTCCATAGTTTTTCCAACTATAGACAAGGGCTAACTATCAAATTTCATTCAAATTTTGGAAAACAAACCTGAGTGATTTCTGAATAGTTAACAAACCTAACTCAACAAGGTAGGATCTACCTCACATCACTCTTTTCACACCTTTAATTATCTATTTTTAATTGTAATATTAATTTATCTATGGAGCTTGCTATGAAGAGTTGATACTCTAGTAACTCTAGTAGTTAAAAATAATTGAAAATTCAGATTAACTTAATTCAGGATTGAATAAAGCTGTTGGGGTTAAGCAGACAGTGCTTAAACGAATCCCTGTTTTGTAGGATCAATTTCATATACTATCATTAACATTTTTTAATTGTAATATCAATTACTTTATAGAGCTTGTTACGAAGATTTGATACAACAGTAGTTAAAAACAATTACAAACTTGGATTAGCTTGATCCAGGATCAAATAAAGCTGTTGGATTTGATGTAGGGTGGCTTTGATACCAGTTTTTTATGAGAGTTTCTTGCAGATATGAAGAGTATTCAATGGGTCACTGTATGTTCCCATTCAATAATATATTCCATTCATCATCCATTTCGATTTTCATGTGTAGCAGGTGAATTTAAAGCAGGTTATCTGCTTTATTATCACTTACTTGGTGGTTTGAAACCCACCTAAAACTGTAGGTCCATCTGTAACATCATTATCATCCACTCATCACACACACACACACACACACAAACACAAATTTCAGACTCATCAACACAAAAAAAAATCTAATTGAGGAGAAAAAGATTGTGGATTGTCTTGGATGTACCTCATGGATTGTACTTGGGATGAGGAGTTGGAGAAAAATTGAAAGAAATGATAGCAGAATATAATATTGATTTTCATGAACATTATAATAAATAAGTTCATTCATAAAATCTAAAAAGTATAAGTTATAAAATAATTTTATTTATAGCAGACTGGACCTATTAAAGTTGAAACACTTTGTGCAATATTAATAATATTGAACAATTTGTAGACATTTTTATTCCATTCATCTTTCAATTATTGAAAGAACTTATCAGAGTATTACCACTTATTTTATCATCTGATTTTTCTCATCACTTTTTTCTCAGTTTTTCTTGAATTTTTTTTAGTCGCTTTTCACACTTTTTCCTTTTTTTTTGCACATGGGTGTATGAGTGTTTGGGGGACTGTGTGTGTGTTGTGTGTGTGCTGGGGGAGGAGGGGTGTATGTGAGGGGTTAATAGTGAGTATTTAAATGCGGGTTATTAATATAATAATCAGTTTTAAACAATTTTTTCATAAGACTCATTCTTGCGCACAGGCTTTTTGCCAATGCAAGAATTACTTTTTTCGTTATTGTTTATTTGTTTACCATTTTTAGAGTATCAATAATGAACTACTTATATAATGTAAAGAGTATGTGAAAGAATGTAAAAGTTTATTTACAACCTCAAGTTCATTTTGTACCATTTTTTTTTTTTTTTTTTTTTTTTTTTTTGACGATGAATAAATAAATTGATTTGAAGAGAGTATAATATTTATAAGTGTAGATTTATAAAGTTCAGCCATGTAACAATTTAAAACATTCGAAAACTTTTCATTAATTTATAGGAGACTGGGTATATTAGTGTTGGAATTAGCTCACAATGAACAATTATTGTTTTAAACATATGTTGATGTCACTTTTCTTCAAGAACTGATAAACTTCATGGAAGAGTACAACATTTATGGTGGTGATAAATAAATCTCAGTAAAACTTGCAAAAATGTACGAATTTGTAGGAGACTGTATCTATTAATAAATATGGCGTGCAATATTTATATTCAAAGATTTAAAAATTTTATGTTGAATTAATAGATTATTGGGAATAGGAAGTGATTGGCCGCTGTGTGCGGGCGGTGTCAGAGTGGTCGTGATGTTTAGTCTTAGAAGGGTGACCGATAAAAAATGTCGACTATCTGCTTTATCATCACTTACCTGTTAGTTCGGAGACCACCTAAAATTGTAGGTTCATCCACTCATTACCCAAATACAAATCTCGGACCCACCTAAAACTGTACGTCCATCTATAACATCATTATCATCCATTCATAACAACCAATGAGTATTCGTAGAATACTTTTATTGGTTTTGCGCTACCAGGGATCTTATTGTTAAACAGTTATTGTGAAGGTACAATCAATAAATGAAATAATGCCGTCTATATTCAGGGTGAAGTTTGTGGACTCGCTGGTCCTCGTTTACACATTATCCTAAATTAAAGGATAGAAAAAGAGGGTGGTGCCTGAAATACTCTCTCTTATTACGATTCTTAGATATTTATAATCCTAAATTATTATCAATCGTTAGGCAACAAAGTCAGGCAGCAGAATCATTGGCTCGTCAGAGCTCCGTATTTTCCAGCTCATTTAGCATCATGTTACACAGAGTGCACCTAGGAAACGAACTAGCTTTACACCTAATGTTTTTTGTTCAGTATTCAGGCTATATTGAAAATTCATACTCAATATTGTCAGTTGAAAGAAACTCCCCCTAATTTAAATTTGAAGCATTTCTACATTGCTGTGTGATTGATATTTGGCACTGAAAGGTTTTGAAAAAGGTACATCAAATTTTATAGATAACTTAAAAAGGATAAATGGAGTAAAGAGCTCGTGCTGATGAATATGAAAGGTTACAATGCTTAGGGTAGAGTTGCCAGGTAGCTGGAAACAAGCGTATCTCAGAACTAAGAGCTAATTTCAATACCGCATGAATTGAAGTGAGCTAAATCGATATTACAGACATGCTACAAAGGGCCCTTTTACTGCGTATCTATTGTACTCGACGCACAATGCAGCCTATTGTATCAATAATGCAGAAGCTACTGATTAAAGATCGCCCCATAATACCTTGCAAATGCAAACCGTTTTATCTACATAAGTATTGAACGGCACACATACTTTCAATATTATGGGTTGATGTCAGAGAATGTATTACATCCAATTTTAGAATAGAATAGAATGGCTTTATTTGTCAATTTTTTTTTTTTTTTTTGTCAACTTGCAGTCAATTTTAATTGAGAATAAATTATAATCATTTTATTCACTTTTTGGCCAAACGGTTTTGAGTCATTGGGACTCAACTTCAAAGGCGTCCTTGATCGGCATGTTAGTTTTTTGGTTTTGTGGTGTTTTTGTATATTTCAGATTGTTCCAAGGTATTGAGCGCGTGTCCTTTACATTTTAAATGTCGAATGTGTAGGTTGATAGTGATGTCAGTAAAAGTGTGTCCAGTTTGAATAGTATGGTCTGCAAAAGTCATTCGTTTCTTGTATTTAAGGCTTGGAAATGTTCTTTATAACGTTTTTGAAATCGCGGCCTGTTTGTCCTATGTAAAATTTGTTACAGAGCAGTTCAGTTTGTAGATCCCTGGGAGATCGTATATTTGTGTGTTTCAGTATGGTTTTGGGTGCAAATGCGTTTTTTAATTTTGTTTTTTGTTCTGAATACGATGGTGTGGCCGGCTTTCTTGAAGATTTTTTGATAGTGTTTATACTAAATAATGTTTTTGTATAAATTTGACCCCCTGGATAAACGTTCAAGGCGGGCGAAGCGAGCTTGCCGGGCAGTTATATTATACAATATTGAGTCTATGAGCTCCTTTAGAAGCCATTTTACATCGTTTAAAGCCGAACAATATCAGTGAATCAAGTAGCCTACTAACCTGCAATTACTCATACTACCCGTAGCGTACTCTAGTAATAGACTACGCCTGTTCCTCTCTATGACTTGTAACTTACAAAGTTCGTGACTAATAATTTGGCTCATCTTTTATTCATGGGTTTCCATTGATGATAGCTGCCACACTAACTTAATAGAATAATGACACTTATGGTGATAAATAGCTTACTACAGCTTTGCATACGGTACTCACTTGACTTAGTACAAATTATTATTGAAGTTTCACTTTCTTGTAGAAGATGAATGGAAATAATGTAGCACTAGATGGAAGCGGATGTGTAGAATAATCCAAACTGAACTTTCGCAAACTCATCTTTTTTCATTATGTCATTTTTTGTCATGAAAAGTTATTAATAATATATCTACAATAAATTGTCATATAAAATTAAAACAAATCGTAGCATAGATACTTTTAAGAACAGCAATAATCTTCAAATAAGATTTTTCTGTAGATTACGTCTTGGAAACTGCAGTTAAGGAGTATAAGACAAGTGTAAGATCAACAATTATACACTAGTCACCACAATTTATAACTATATCAATTATTAGTTGAGGTGAGATTTAATGGGTTATGAGATGATGTGGAAAGGTACCGGTACTACAGGAACATTATCAAGTATTTAGTATTTGAGAAACTTGATTTATTTTAATCCTTTAATAGTATGTTTAAGCACAGACAACTAAACTTGTTCTGTAATCTGTGGTTTAAGTTACAGACCGGTAAGCGTAGCATTCTCTTTGAGTTTTTAAATGTTATGAAAACGTGTAAATATTTTTCTTTGCTTCTGTAGTCTGTAATTTAATTTTATTTATTTTTTTATCTAGTTGTTTATTTTTTGTTTGGTATTCATTTTCCAACCAAACAGGTTTTAATTTATTCTTGAACAAATCTATTCATTAAGCATTTTTCATATTACAGAGTTTGTTTGGCAATCTCACATTTCCACAAAATGATGTTTATTTGCAGTTTGAATCATTAAGGTTTTGTCTTATATCCTTCAGAATAAAATGTACTTCAATTTTTCTTTGGCAATTTCACATTTTTTGACTATTTTTTCAATGTAGAACTGAAGATGTAAAAAAGCGAAGCAAAGTTGAAGAGAAGAATAGTAAAAAACAGCCAGTGAAATTATCACTTAAAGTTTTTAAATTCAGTTGTAAACTGGTAGTTTGTAAACTTACAGAATTCAGTGAGCAGAACTCCGCTATTTATTATTCGTTTCTTGTATCAAACTTCTTAAAAGTTCGAGAATTTCCCAAAAGTTTTGTTAACAAAGAATAACGAAAAACTTGAGGTTTGTTTTATCCAAGGCATTGAAACAAGAAGAATTTTACGATTCAGGAATGTTTCAATAAACTTTTTGCATTCTTCTACAAAGTATAATTGCTGACAATTCTTGCAAACAGCAATAATTTATTTTCTTCCCTAATTCTTTTAGCGTGAATATTAAATCAAAAGTCATTGTATTGTCTTATTCAGGAAGGAAATAAGAATTTGTTCAAAGAGGAAATAAGAATTTCTTCAAAGAGGAAATAATCTTATGATGTTGAAGATCTATCTTGGTTCCACTAGTATATAAGAAAAACTTTAGAAAACACTTTCAAGTGAAAATTGTGTCTCGTTATGGCGTGACAGCCATTTCACTCTGTTGTTAAGAGCATCGTCATCGGTATTAAGGACGGGGCTATCCGAGCAGAGGGCAGAGTTTCATATATTTTTCAAATCAAATTAAATCTGAAATCTGAAATCTTCTTGTCCAGCATCTTGTTACGTAGGCTATAGTGTATTTAATAAGTATTTTTCTTGTACTAGCTGGCCTATCGCGCGTTGCTGCGATCTCAAAAGAAATTCTCCTTGAATTTATTATTCGCCACCTCCCACTGAGGCTACATTTCACATTTCAACCTTCTAGGACTATTAGGGAAGAAGTTAGGTCCAGCTGATCAGAGAGGCCTCCTTCGTTGTTTTCTTACACACCACCTCTCAATGAAGTAATATTTCAAATTTAAACCTCCTACGACTATTAGAGAGAAGTTAGTCCTAGGCTCTAGTTTCGCGCTTCATGTTTACTTATATAATGTTCATATTAAGAGAAATATGATATTTTTCTCATTCTCAATTCAAATTAAGTTACCTGATTGGCCAAAACGGGACATTACAGGCTTGTTTCATACATTACCAGCTTTGGGTAACAGATGTTGTCAACCCGGTATAATTAAATTGCATCATATGATTTCAAAAATCGGGTAGATGTGAAGAGCTCCACATGATACAATGATCGGCCTGATAAACTACACCGGTTACCCGACTGCTGGTTTTGTGTGAAACTGTCCTATTCGAACAAACTTGACACACCTGGTGGGGGTAGACTGGTATCAGCTGGTTGGGATAACTGATAAATTTATTATCACTTGCGCAGTTACCGACTGAGGTAAAAAATTATCAAATTATTGAATATTTATTGAACAATAGCACTTGGGAGTATAAAAGATGGATAAAACCCTATTCGCAGACCTACCAAATCTATATACAAAATTTCATTAAAATCGGTTAATCCGTTTTGGAAGAGTATGGTAACAAACACTGTGACTCGAGAATTTTATATATTAGATTTTATCTGTCGGATATCGTTATTTATCATGACTTGTGACAATCTGCTGTAATTTTCGCGATCATTAATTTAGTTCTAGTTACAATCATGTCCTTTCACAAGAGGATTTTAATTCTTGTTTGAATCCCTATTTCTAAATGTATTGAGAATGAAAACTTCACTGACAAGTCCAATAGAAAGTAAAAGAATATTAGTACAGCATTCCCTTTTGGAGAATTTTTTATTCTCGTATTCCAGTCTTCCAATGATAATGGAAGCTGTCCCATTTTCCAGCCTGCTGAATAGAAGAAAAGACAATTGAATAAAATAAAAGAGAAGTCAATAAAAGAAAAGAGAATGCCGTCCAGTTTGAAAAAACGGTGGCTTTAGTTCAGTCTCAGCAACCTTTCAATTATTTACCCCCATACTAAAGTTGGCAACAAGATTGGAGGAAAATAGTTTAATCAGTTGGAGAGAAAAAAAGGAGTAAAAGTTGAGGATTAGAAGTGAGTTTGTGGGAAAGAGAAGAGAGAGAGTGTGTTTGAGCGAAAGGATGTTAGAAAATGGAAGACAGATGGATTGACATTATTTACAGGAAGAAGATAGGTCTCACAGGTTTGCAAGTTTCACACTCACCCTATCCTTAAAATCCGAAGAAAAGAAAAAGAATGATGGAGAGTGATGCAGAAAGAGAGAGTTTGGTTGATTGACAATTGCCTCATTTAAAATTATATTTACAATTACTAAATAAATATAACAACACATATAACACCACAATAGAAGTAGAAGTAGAGAGAAAGAAGAAAAATAATGATAATAGAGAGAGTCTGATTCAGATAGCTTTATTTGAATAAAAGTACAATTTATATGACTACTGACAATGAATGACATTACCTAGAATGATCGAAAAGGTAGACGACGTTACAAAATAGATACAAGCCAATACGTTTACACTGTTGATATTACACTGTTTTGTATGTTTGATTAGGCTGCTGACATTAATAAGAGAGTTTGCATAACAGATTGAATGGAATATCCAGGTGATGCATTTACACAAAAGGGCGGAGTTAGGGCAGGGTATCTTACACCCAACCTATGAGAGAGAGAGAGAGAATGAATGAATCAATCAATTATTGTATTTGATCTAGGTTAAAACTACAAGCGTTTTTTCTTACACCTAAACCTTATATACATATATAATATATATCCCCACTATATTACATTTTTCAAGCTAAAGCAATGAGAAAATTACCAAAAAATAATACTAGAGAATTAATTACAAATACTTTCATACCTGACTACAAAAATGAACCTTACCTTAACAAACGCTATAAAATACAAAATATGATTTCTACATGTACATTCTAATACTAGATCTAATTTTGCAAGTTCCTTGTTTGTTAGCGATTCGAAAACGGGTGGTACACTAGAAAAATTACAAAATACAACTCAGTTTCTTCTGAAAACTGAAAATCAACTAAGTTAGCATAAACAAATCGTCAATTATATTGCATCCAAAAATATTCAACATTATGAAAATCATCCATATCTATCTATTGAAAAGGAATGTCCACAACGCTTCCTTAAATGTTCCTAATGATGTTTTGGCTTTGCTATTGGAGGCGATTCCAAATCCGAATCACTGAAACTAGAAAGGATTTATTGAACATGTTTGTTCTGTTTCTAGAAATTCGAAGTAGATTTCAACCTCACCTTGTTGTTCGACCAAATACGTCAACCAAAAAGTTGATCCCCTCCGCCAAATACCCTGGAGATCCTTCTTTCAAAATTTTGAAAACCATGCACGTGATCACATATTCTATGCGATCATTCAATTTCTTCAGCTTAATTGCTTTAATATGATGAGTTACATGATCATCATATCTCAGATCGAATATAAAGCGAATGCAGCTATTGAAAATTGCCAGCAATTTCTGACCCATTGTTGCTGTGATGTTCGAGTATACTGGACCACAGTAATCAATAATGAAGAGAGTGAGGGATTTAAAAAGTGTGACGCGAACGCCTGTAGGATTCAAATAGAATGAGAGAGAATGTGATACATTGATGACATAGGGAGAGCAGAAGTTATAGAACGACGTAGAAGGGATGTTATTCTGGAACCTTATTAGAGATTTTGTGCCTTGAAGTCTGGATCAATAATTAAATGATGAAATATATTGGAATAAACAGAGATCGTAATGTAAATAGTTTATCAAAAATTGATTTAAAAATTGAATTTTAATAATCTAATATTAAAACTGACACTGTAGGCTATTTCACTTTTATAATGTTTTACTCACATATATTGGAGATACTTGTGGGATGCATTTCACTTCTGAAAAGAAGCTTCGTGAATTTTAATATTTATAACACTTCATAATTTCATAATTTACAGGTCTCTAGTACTAGATTAGTGAGAAAAATATTACTTGATAAAGAATTTTTTATCTAAAATTTGATTAAAAAAAATTAATTTAATAGTAGTTTATGCAACGATTTTATTTTGACCCTTATTAAGGCACGAGTTAGATGTAAGTTATAACACGAGCTAATGCGAGTGTTATAAATATCTCACGAGTGCTTTAATGGCCAAATAAAATCGTTGCATACACTATTTTATCTACGACCACTAGTATACATTTAATTAAAACAATTTAATTTTACCTGTGACTGTCAGGGATACCTAACCTCTCATCTCAAATACGAGAAGTTATAGTAGATTGTTAGGTTAAAGCAGCTGGTGTAGCAGTTTGATCACATCAGCTGATAGTTTCACAATATTGAATTACGATATCGATTCCATCAAAAATGCTTCTGATTGGTCCAGAACCCGTGTTATAATGTAGAACCTGTACTATAATGAGCTCATTATGCAACAGGTTTCAAAAAGCATTTCAAAAAGACAGCTGTTTTGGCATCAATTGTGAAACTGTAATGTATACATTATGACATGGTCATAGATAAATATTGTTATAACACTCAAAACCGTGTAGATTTTATCATTTATTTAGACGTCTATTTTGTCGGAATATTGAAAAAAGTATTTATATTTAGTGGTGAATGAATTTCACATAGTATTCTAATAAATTATGATCAATGTTCAATAACGAAAAATTAAATTTAATGTAAGTTCAACAGAATGATTTCGTATGGGAATAATTCATTACAATTGAAGCTTCAGTAGCTTTTATTTAGAGGTTGCATATTGATATTTCTAAATGTTAAAGTAAAATAGCAAAATGGTATAACATGTTCTACACTTCTACGAAATCAACTACTCTTATTATAGACTGATTGAATTCTTATTTGTTCCTCATACATGTGTTTTTAATTATGTTTAATTTAATTTTATCATTACAAATTTCAGCTGAACTATTCTCCACATCACCTATCTTTGACAAAAGACTTCGAACAAAAACAATATTAATCTACAAAATCCACTACTCTGAATATTAATAATTGCATACATTTTTATTTGTACCTCATGAATTTATTTGAATACTGTTTTACTTAATTTTTAATATTTTGAATTTCAGCTAAACGATTTTTTACTACAATATTTGTCAAAACATTTTGCACAAAAACAATATTAATATTCTAATCTTTCCAGGCCTGACATGGATCCTGTAAGACATTTAACAACAACATTCAATATTCGCAATTTTCTGGAAATGTTATTACATAATTATAAATGCTCCATGCTATATCTATTGCATTTAAATAGAAATTCTTCAGCTTTTTTGGAATAGATATGCTACAGCTAACTACATTCAAATACAATGCTACAAGCTGTTACATTTTAATAGAATTTTTCCAGCTTTTGAAGCTACCACATTGTTATTTTTTATTTATACATTTTAAATGCAACATCACAATGAATTAGCATGATTAGGTACATGCATGAAATTTTCACTACTTAAATATTACATTTACATTTTACATTAGTAGCTTAATGTTAACTTCACATTTTTTATTAAACTTGGAGCATGAATTACAATCATTGATAAAAAGAAGTTTCCTTTTATGTACCCATAATAAAACATTAAAGAATGTACAAATTTTACTTTTCTATTGGTACCGTAAATTATTTTTTTTTTAAATTGGTGCTGCACTATACAAAAACTATTAGTAGTTAATAAACTATTACAATATTTGCCAAAGCTTTATCATTCCAATAATCACAATATTCTGAACCGCACTTTACAAAAGTTAATTAGATATTAATTAGTTCTTCCTAAATAATAGTAATAATATTATGGATAGTTCACCCTAGAAAACTAATGCATGGTTTCCAATAACATCATTATCATCCACTTACCCACGCACAAGTTTCGGTCTCATGTGGGCATCATCAGCACGAAAAAAGTTTACACAGATAAATAAAAACATCTTCAGCTTAAATCCATGTAAATAATAATTTTCAGGTGCATCCTAGCTCTGCTATTCAACGATTTAACTTCTACATCTTGAATTTTTTTCCAACTCTAGGTCTCTAGACAAAATAAGAATATTTCTAAAAACACTGCATGTTGTACAATTTTATACAATAGTTTTAAATTGCCTGACTATCAAAACTGCAAATATTCTATCACAACTCTTAATTAACCAAATTCCTTAATTTCACAAAATTATTGACGTAAAAACTTCCAGTAATTAACAAAGTAATTAAACAAATCCAATCCCTTCACAATATATAATGAATTTCTCAAACAAATGTCAAATAAAGGGAAACTAACGGAATAAGGGAAGTCAACTAAAAACAACAAAAGGAAGATTTAACGTTTCAAGACATTTCTTGTTTGTTTTAGCATGATATTGGGTTTGCAGGAAAACTACGGGTAATTTAACGTTTAAAAAAAATATATATATTTTTTTGTTGTTTTTTTTTTTTTGTTTTTTTTTTTGTTTAGCATATAGAATAAGGAGTTATTACTGGCATCACGCTTTTACGGACTACTGAAGTCACAAACTAGGGTAATTATTGAGTATCCGAACTTTTCGATTTTTCCAACAATTTTTTTTTTGTGACATCTACACACCCCACGAAGCAATAATCCGTTGAAATTTTTTGGGGGTCGCGTCTCTTTTACCCAAAAATTTAAATTTTCGAAAAAAAATTTTTTGACTAAAATTTTATTTTTCCTTTAAAAAATTAATAATTTGCAAACATATTATGAACTCCCAACCATAAAACCATATAAATCAAATCAATAATCACATATCTGAAGAAAACTAAGCTTACTAACCTTTCAATACTTGGTACAAAATTTCCAACAATTGAACAGAAAAACTTCCCGGCAAAATGAATACCAGTCAACCACTGTTGTTGTCGAAATTCCCAGCTCTTCACAAATAAATGTTTGTCGGGGAGGCTTTAGGTGCAAAAGTATTGACACCAAATAGAAATATTTTTCTATTGGGAGTCTACAATTCTCCAAGAACGAGCCCACCCTTGCCGAGCCAGTAAAGCCACAAACCGCAGCCGCCTTCTTCCCACGTCGAATTTTTTTTTTGACAGCGAAATTTAAGATTTGATTTATTCACAATTAACTCCGCACCACACTTTAAACACACCGAAACCTCTTTAAAAATACCATGCCTGAACAAAAATTCAATCACGTCCTTTTCGCCAAGGCGTATAGATTCTAAAAAATTTCAGCTTGCACTCTGTATCACACAATATGAATGAATATTTTCCATGTGATCTAACAATAATTGTCGATGTGACCAAACACAAAATATTTGCGAAAACATATGTTATCAAACTATTAACCTTGCTAAGCTCTAAACCAAACCTAACCTAACCTAGCCTAGTCTGGCAGTGTTACAGTGTGATGGAAGTATTCATACGCGGAAGAAAAATAGTTCCATCAGAAAACTCTAATTTAAATGCCAAATAAGTGTTGCCCCCACAAAATATCAGTGTATTATTACTTACTAGTGTGTTTTGAGTGTGTGGGGAAAAAATTGTTGGAAAAATCGAAAAGTTCGGATACTCAATAAATACCCAAACTAGTACTGTAGTCACAACTTGGTATAGTAAATTATGATTTCATTGATGTCAAATAATAGTACAGAGTTTCTCGAAGTTAATTCAACAAATTGAACTTTTTTTACACTGCATTACTTATTAAATAAAATAAAAAGATATTTCTATCATGTTCAAACATTTATTATCAACTAATAACATCATTTTTAAGAACTTACACTTACAATCCTTAATAAGCTCATTTCAAACTTTGCATTTCTTAAAAATGTTTCTTGCTTTTTGCCTTGTAGAAATTAATTTACTTCTAAGAATTTCTCTGATACAGATACGACCTGATCTGTGACTGGACATTGTAGTAGTTCTCAGTTCTTCCATTAGTTTGAAATAGTGAAGCTTCAATTCAGTATAGTCTCCAACAACCTTGAGAACCCTGGGATCGTTATCATCATCTATCAAGTCCAACTTCCATCTGATATCATCCAAGGTTTTGTTTACACGTTTGAAGGATGAATGTATCGTATTAATTGCGTCTTCCATTGGTTTTTTTTGGATTGTGTCTTCTTCTTTGATATTTTGAAGAAATTATGTAATAGCCTACAACCAATGCCCAGATAAATTTACTTTTTTTCTTGATTAGTCAGCAAAATAATATTCAACATACACAAATTACAGTAGCAAATTCAACAATAAAGTTAACGAATTCTAGAATATTTTGCTTTGAATGTTGACTTCTTTACTGTAGTTTTTTCAATCATTTGTACAGAAATTGTCATTGAATAAAAACAATGCACATGATTGAACAAATTGTGGGCTTGCCTGAGATAGGATTCTAAAAGCTGATTCCCATCTGATGATGAATAAATAATATGGATGCTTTGTTTTTTCTTTTTTCTCATAAATTGGCCAAAGCTTATTTATTTAAGTTATCTACCTATTCATTGCGAAACACAATCAATTAAAGATACAACAGGCACAGCCCACTACTGCTTTCTTTACAAATTTTCAATAAAAAATCCAAATTTTAGGTTATGACCGAGTTCAACTCGAAATTTCACTTTGAAGTGCAATTCCTGATTCTTGGCCACATTTACGATTTAAAATTTCTGTCCTTAGTCCTTTCTTGCGTTTGTTGTATGAATGGTCATTGATTGGATTGATTTGTTTTGCATAGAAAATACCAATACTTTGTGTGCATGTTGCACTCACCAAAATAACGGGAACATTTCATACAAACATAGGTCCCGAAATGCTTTGTTACTGAAAAATTGCGGTAGCTTAAAAGAATGATAAAGTTAGCAGGTGGCCCATCAATTCACAAATACAGAAATTTTTAATGTTTTTATTTTGCTTGTAATTTGTTCAGGCTCTACGTAAAATAAGCTGGTAAATATAATAAACAAGAAAGTAGTTGATAACTACAGTAATGTTTGAGATATTCAATGAAGCATGCAAAAATCCCCAAAAACACGATATTTCAATTCTGAAGAAAAAATGTCCCTTGCCGCCGTTTAATAGCAAAAAAAAACACCTAGATTTCTTAAAATTGGGTTTTTGGAACAAAACACTAATTTTTCCCAGCTTGATTTATTTATGTGGTTAGATTTATTGAAAAAATAATTTTGTGAGGTTTAGGTGAGTTTTTGGCTAATGAGCTACTGAATTTATTTCTTCAGAATCAACTTAATTACAAGTTTTTTGAAAAAAACCAAGTAGGCCTACTAGTTTATACTTTTCAATCTTGAAAATGGTATTTTTGGGCATATTTTGTCGAATATCTAAAAAAAAAGTACTGTAGTTACCGATTTTTAACTTATTTTGTTAGATTTTTCAGCTCATTCTAAATAAAAACTGACCAATTTACAAGTAAAATAGGCACTAGAAATTAGATTATCGAAGGATAACTTCAAACGAGATGGTATAGCTTCTCAACTCATCCGTATATAAGTTAGGTAGCGCGCCACGAGAATGCCATTGGCCTCCATAAGAATACATGTTAGCCGATGCCATTCTCTTGCAGCGCCACCTATAGCAGTTATATGAGTAATTTTGTCGGCACTATTCACTCATGTCGGCACTACTCTATGCTGTGATGTTTTTACATAGTACTAGTCATTATGAAGAATGACTAGTTCTTAATACAGCCGCTTGGAAAACTGTGTACGCTGCATAGACAAAACAAAATAGTAGTTTACACTACGATTGTATTATGACTGCCTTTAAGCAATGAGAGAGACGTAAGTGTCATGAGTTGCTTTAAGGCAAAATTCAATCGTAGCATTGGCCAACAATATTATATCAAATAAATTACATTTAATTTAACTTACCAATCCAATGATTTTCCCAAAATATAACATATAACTTTCTTACAATGCGTGATTGTTTTCGACAGTTCTGATTTCAAATCCAATTTGATTTTGGAATGTTTAAACAAGCTGATGTGATTATCGCATAACATTCATTTCGACACTGTTTTGAAAAATCCTGGGTTTTGATTGGTCTAGACCTAGACTGTAGACTCCTGTACTTAAAAGTGGCAGTAGTGTTTACAATAGCTTCACATTATATGACTAGTTTGATCAGCTTAATAGATTCACAAGCTTGAATAGCTTCATTAGGTTTAATAGAGCTTCACTAGTTTGATAAGAAGTAGAATAAAGCAAGATATCACCTTCCAATCTCTAATAAAACATAGCCCTAAATAAAGTGTTTCTGAGACCTAACAAGAATGAATTGACATACTCTCTCTTTTCTTCAAGTTTTAAATTAATCAATTTTTTTCTATCTTTTGTTCATCGTTTTTTCTTATTTGTCTTTATATTGTAAAGACTGTAACACAGTATGTGAAATATTTTATTTTATTCCGGTTAATTTTTTTCATATTCATAGGGCAGGGTCTCACTTCTCTGACTGTGTTAGAAATTTATTTTGTGAAGTACACTTCACTCGGTCTTATGCCTAGGGGTGTCCAACTTTATTTCACACTGATGGTTTCTAATGTTTTTATTGTGTTTTTTAGTTAAATATTAAGTTTCGACCTCATATGTAAATATTATTTTATACATTATATTATAATTTTATTATGGTTGGAGGAGATAACCGCATTTGTTATTACCGTTGAATATTTTATTGTATTGTACTATTTTGTTTTACTGCATTGTAATTTGAAAACATACTAACAACCTTCATATTATAGGGTTTCATTCAGATACCCAATTTCACATTTATTTTGCATATTTTATGACTATTGCTATATTTTCGAGCTATGTTTTTATTAATGTAAAGTGTGAGATAAATAATTATTATCAATTTTCATTTTCCAGATGTCAGGAGCAACAGAACCCAAGTGGCAGAAAGATGCTGCTGATCAGAATTTCGACTACATGTTCAAATTGTTGATAATCGGCAATAGCAGCGTTGGAAAAACGTCGTTCCTCTTCCGTTACGCGGACGACTCGTTTACGTCGGCGTTTGTTTCAACGGTTGGCATCGATTTCAAGGTCAAAACAGTCTTCAGGCACGAAAAACGCGTCAAATTACAAATTTGGGTCAGTACTAGTTAATTGTAAAATTTACTGAGAGATCAATCATTTCTTGGTATTTTGATGAACAATGTTGATGTTGTCACACCTAGCCTACTTTTAGCTATATATTCTATATAGCCTACTTTTAGCCTATATTCTATAGTTTCGACTGTCTTGTCAATTCCTAAACATCAAGTGTTTTATCTATACGTATTTGTCAAGGTTAATAGATAATAGACCGTTCAACCTTTTATCTATTAACCTTGCGTATTTGTGACATCTGTCGAATGATCTTAGTCTCTGCCAAATGATGGCTTGGAAGCAGGAAGTAGCTCAGAGGTGTGCTAAAATAGTATGCACACTCACCTGTGCAGCCAGACCCTGTGTAAAGGTGAGAGTGGACTGTCAAGCATAGAGCTTCAGAATTTGTTTTGGTGGGCTTGGCATACTGATACAATTCTATTTGCTCGGTGAGGAAAGCAATCACAAACTACCTCACTCCTCGTTTGTGTACGCACTTTGGACTAAAATAAAGCGTTAAGGTATGAAGAGTCACCTACAGTCGAATCGGCTATGGCACTATACATATACATTTGTGACATCAATATTATTCATTATGGATATCCACCACAGTATCATCATCACCTACCTCCAAGAAGATGTTATTTTCTGTAAACAAATATAAGTTATTTGTAATCTTTTTATATCCTACGTACGAATCCGTATTTACTAACTTACCTTGAGGCTTCGTTAGCCCAAGAGAGACTTGAAAACCCTTATGAGTGAATGCTTTTCAAGTCTCCCTGGTAGGAAGCCTCAAGCAGGGCCGGCTGCTCGAGGCGCCGTGACGTAGAAGCGCCAAACGCTGAAAAACGAGTTTTTTTTTACATTTCTTGATAATTTCAATTGGAGCTACATCAGAATTGATGTGAATTAATATTTTGATTGATTAATGGGAACTGAGCGACACTATTAGAATTTTTTTCGGTTTGGGCATAGAGTCCGAGAGTGTTTTAAAAATCTTTTTTCAATTAATCAGCTTTCCATTTAAGGCACCCTGCGGTCGCACTGTATCTCTATTAAAAAATTAGTAATCAAAATGTAACTGTTAAATTCTTTTAACATTCAAGAGCTGTGCTTTGTACTCATATAGAGTCTTTAAAATTAACCTAAAACGTTTAGGTCATGTAGTACTTGAGAAAGTATTTAAGATGGTTAAATTTTCAAAAATAGTTAATTCCGAGCTAAAATGCTGAATTTAAAGCAAGTGTAAATTTTTTACATTTTTTTGGGATTATTTTGAAAACTTTCCTCTAAGTCATCAGACTCGCTTCGCTTGCCTTAACCCAGCGATGGGAGTGGATCAATTTCAATTTTTGCGCTTCTTGGTAATCATTTTGGAAGCTGTACATGGTCCCGTACTCATATCTAGTGTCTTAAATGAACCCGGATACCAACCTTTTAAAAACATTGAGAAACAGTGATCAACTAAATTTCCAAGAATCATCGATTTGGGACCAGACGCTAAAAACCGCAAATTCCAACTTTTTCAGTCTCTTGGCTCTTGAGATACAGTGGACAAATACATTTTCCAAGATTTATCGTTTTGAGCTTACATTTCAAAACTCTATAATATTCAAAGTCCATACCATACCTGTGTATAAAATTTGAACTTTCTCTGTATTGTCGTTGTACTTGAGATGTGTTGAGCAACGCTAAATCTCCAAAAATGTCAACTTTTGGTGGATTTGGAGAACTTTTAAAATACTATGTTTCTATCTTTTTTTAGATCGGTTCAAAATTTGGATAATAATGGATGTTCAAAATTTGCTCCTTTTTAATTAACTCAGTATTGTAGTTTAGTATTAGTAACTTGTGCAATGATGGCCGATGATTATTAATAAAGTTGAATAAGTAGACTCTGCTGAGTGACTGGAGTCGACTGTGTATATTTTGAGTCGACGGGAGTCCTATAGGAAGGCGTGAGAAACAGCTAATTTTTATTTACATCAAATAACAAGAATTTTAAGCGCTGAGTCAAAAATTTATTTATTCAAATTATACATATGAGAGCACAAGGATATGGTATCCCATCATTGCCCTCTTAACACAATAATGATGTAACAAACAATATACAATAAAGAGTACCTACTACAATAAAATACTAAGCAAGCACTAAGGAAGATAGAAATAGATAATAAGCAATAAGGAAGATAAAAAAATAGAAAAAAATACATATTTAAAAAGTAAAAATAGAGCACTTAAGGTGAAAAGAATAAGAATACAGATACAGTAAATAAACAGATTCAATAAGTGAAGAGGAGAAAACAGACAATATCCAAACACACAGATCTCGACTCAATGGTCTCATATACACTATCAGCCGGGAATTGCACTCAAAACCCTATTTCTCACCTCCCTCTCAGATCCCACAAGCTGGAGACCTGAATTCAACTTATTCATCAATCTCTGAACTCGAATAATGGGCGAGAAATAATGATGAGCTACATTGTAAATGTACATTGTAACTCAAAATATGAGTTATTCAACTTATCTCATTGTTTTGAGAAGACTTTATGCATGATGATAATAATAATAATATCGTGTGACCTGGCTGGCTCAGGTCTGGTGTCAGAGTTATCAGGTCGCACCTGAATAAGTTCAGGGCCTCTGACGTGACTTAACGACTGTTTTTAGGTAGCCGGGACCGACAGCTTAACGTTTCCTCCGAAACACGGGAGTGGCCCGAGGTAAAAACTTTTGGTCAGAACTGGGATCGAACCCGGGACCTTTGGGCTAGCAAACAAGCACTTAGCCCACTCGGCTACGGCCACTCATGATACAATATAATAAATGTCACAATAGATTGATAAAATAAATTCTAATACAATATGATAAATCTATGATAAAATAAATTATACTATTCCTTTAAAGAAAACTAGTATCAACCATATAGTTATCAAAGTAGGAATGCTAACAATGAGCTTGTTCTTATCGCTTATAAGGAAGATACCGTAATTGGATTTACTGAGTCTAATTTACATTATTATGTGCTTCAACCAGAAATAATTTCATAAGTTGTCAATCATAATAATGCTGTCTTGTGTTTCAGGACACAGCAGGCCAAGAAAGGTATCGGACCATCACAACAGCGTATTATAGAGGTGCGATGGGATTCATTCTAATGTACGATATCACCAATGAAGAATCATTCAATAGTGTTCAAGACTGGTATGTTGAGATTTTTTATGTAAAGTTCTATCCAAATATGTTTGAAACACTGAATTGCGAAGAAGCAAAACTCTTTTGATGTAATTCTGGTGTGATTGTTTTTGTTTTTTATTCACGATAACAGTAAATAAGGTAGCCATAAAAAGCAAGGCTACAAATATGTTAACAATATCATCAATTGGGTTGAGTTACAGTGTGATCCAGATCATGTGATCCGGACCAGTAGCGTAACCACGGGGTAGATCTCCCCCAGAGATTCTGATAACAAGAAAAATGAAATTTTGAAATAATCCCTGAGAGGAACTTGTGACAAGAGTCAATCAGTCAAAGAAGATGTTTTTAATATCTGGAAATGTGGTTTTATAAGGGATTATTTTTCAAAAAAATTCTGCGGGAATACACACTTTAAAGACATTCCAAGTAATTTACTGCACGGTACGCCAATTAGGGAATCAAAAATAGCGAGTGAAAATAGTTTTAAATATTTAAACAATGAATTTTTAGCACAATAGTCCGGATCTCCCATTGACAATGGTGCAAAAACTAGATGAAAATCGCTTTCTTTCACAATTTGGGTTAAAATAATGTTTAATGTTTGAATGAATGAATCCATGTATAGAATAACTAAAATGTGGTTTTAGACGGGTTATTTTTCAGAAATTTCCGAGGGGAGTACCCCCGCAATATTTCAATGAGAGCTATTTATAGTTTTAAAGTTCTGGTAGAGAGCCCCTTCTCCTTCTGTGGTGTACTATGAAATGTATCTTGAACCAAATACCCCCCCCCCCCCCAACCTTAATATAACATTGGTCATCCCCCCTGCCAATTACCACTGGTAGTTACCATCAGTATTTTTCGGCCTTACACAGTAAATATAGAACTGCGATCATGGATCAACAGTCAATCGCAAGCTGTATTGAATGTCTAAGCATGCTTGCACAGTGGAGTTTCGGTACTAGAGCGAAAAGCTGCGAAATCCAGCACATGTAGGAAGGGCTGAGACAGAAGAGCTGCAAGTGATAAGTGCGTCAAAGCTCATTTTTTACGTATGATGCTCACATGAGTCTGACACTTGTGCGTGGGTGATGAGGTGAATGATTACACAAAACATCCAAGGCTGAACGAGATTTGAACTCGTGGCCGCAGGAGAAACAACCAGCCAAAGTGCTTTCAGAAATAAAGCCCTAACTGATTGCGCCATCACGACTGCCTGTATTTCTTATACCTGCATGTAGACTATACCTTTACCTGTAATAATTTTCTAAGGGCACCTTAGAAAAAACTTGGAAAAGTTACGGGTTTAGGAGGGCCTTTGTATTAATCTTGTAAATAAATGGATGAAAATGGTAAATTTCTAAGCGTAAGGCCAATTTAGGTGAACAAATACCTGGGTGTGGTTTTAAGAATGAGATAGTCAGAATCATTTGGAGTGCAGAATCCTTAGATTGATTTATGTTCTCCATATGTTAGCTGAAATTAACAAAGTAATTAATTTTGAAATGTCTTTTAATGCAATAAATTACTCCGAAGACCTCTGCTACTGCGGACGTTGACAACTGCATTAATAACCAATGGAATTCGATGAATGCCACAATATAGAAATAATTGTGAAGCAGCATTTATTTGGCATGAAGCCATACCGGCCTGTACAACAACTGTTTGCTGCCAACTTTCAATTCCCAGCGTCAGCAGTAGCGGAGGTCTTCGGCATAATTTATAGAATTAAAAAGGATTAACGAAATTAATTACCTTGTTAATATTTAGCAATTCAATGAAAACTGTTACTTTTTCTAAAAAAAAATTGAAAACTTCCTCAGCATTTACTTTTTTACTTTATAGGTACCTATAATGAGATCGTCTCTACACACAGACCTTTGGTGTATATGAAAACTGGTTCCGTGGTCTACGCCTAACCTTTCACCTTAGTTTCATTTTAGTTATCTTTCACCTTTGAGAAAACACTTTTCTAATTGGTTTATAATTTTTTCAATTTTTTTTAGTTCCCCTTCAACTCCTATTACTTTTTAGTCCGTTTTCCACCCTTTCATTACCATTAGTCCTTTCCTTATTATCTGAATTTTTTATTTAATTTCAGAAATTTTTCTTTTTGTAATTTTTATGCATAGTTTTGTTTTATAGATTTATTTTAGCTATGATAATATTTGATTTTTTTAAACAGGCACCTGCTGTAAAACCTCCTAAGGAATCTTCTATTGTATTTATTTTTTTAATAAATGATTGATTAATGAATAATGAATTTATTTCCAACGTTGAAAAACAAATAATACAAATTTTACAAACAATATTCAGGAAATTAATTGGCCACTACCTCTAGTACATTTGACCAGTGTGCAACTAAGCTTAGAACTTAATTTATACAAAAATAGTTAATGGCCTTTGTTAAGGGAGAAGTTAGGACTCTTGGTCTTCTCTACCACTTAAACCTGATTGATTGATATAAATCTGTGATGTTTACTGTGACGAAATACTTGATGAACAATATAATATCAAATTGACACTGTATTTCTATTTCAATTATAAGTGTGTGAAAATCACGATTTAAATAGAAATTCGGTGTCAGTTTTGATATTGATATACTAACCATTGTATGTTTTTTATAGTTATCTTTTTCTTCTAATTCCTATAAATTGTTTCATTTTTGTAATGAAATGCACTGTTGCCAAGTTTTGAAAATAAATAAATATTTGATGTTGAATCTGATCTGTTATGTTGCAGGGTAACACAAATAAAGACTTACTCGTGGGACAATGCACAGGTTATATTGGTAGGTAACAAATGCGACATGGAAGACGAACGAGTCATCTCATTCGAAAGAGGGAAGCAGCTCGCCGAACAACTGGGCATCGAATTCTTCGAAACGTCGGCGAAAGAAAATATTAATGTTAAGGTCAGTTATCTGAATTCAAATCTATTCTTTTCACAAAAATCCTTCATTTCTCAATAGACTTGGAAACAATGTATACGATAGTGAATTAATGTGAACACAAGTCCATCCTATATGAGATGAAAACTATCATATTGGCAGGGATCGCATTATGGAGGTCCCACAGGATATCAAACCATCTTCAGATGAATTACAAAATTTTAAAAAAAGGTTGTAAATAGATGTAAACACATGTCTATATTATAAGAGATAAAAATCTTTAGTTGAGGAATAATCGAGTTTTATGAGTGTGATGTTGATAGATTGTAAAATTTATTTATGTATCAGGACAAGAGATGCATTTTACCAACAGTAAGCTATGTCCTAGTTTGCTGTAACTTGACTGCATATTGCTATTTGTATTAATTGAGACAATGTAAAATTAATTTTAGTATGTGAATATTGTATTAATATTGTTGACTTTGTCTGTTGCTTTTATGGCCTGTTGACAATAAAATTTTATTTATTTATACAAGAAGAAAAAGCCAGAACAATGAGAAAATGAGAATTGTATCAGGATACATGTTTTCATATCAGTCAGTCACATAAGTATCTAGAAAAGCAACAAAAAATATAATAATCATTATAATAAGAGTCAATCATAATAATATTATAGTCAATTGAATTGTTCAAGCTATGGGTGAGATAGCTATGAGCTCAAAAGCTATGATTTCGTGCCATCTTTCTAGTAAGAGAGCTTGCAAAGTTGTGCTTCTTTACTATAACTTAGAACATAGCTGCAAAATCAAGCACATGCTGAAGAATGAATCTAGACTACAGGTTCGATGTAAGTTATATATTCTATTTTCTATTACTTTGTTTCTACACATTTAGCTGAATATTTTTTCACAACAAAACTGTCTTCACTAAAAGCGGCGTCCAGACATTATGTCTCACCATAACTTAACTCCGTCCTTTAACATCACTTCGTAGCAAATACACCATTGTGTAAAATATTGTTTCATTGTGTGTATTCTGGGAGCCTGCAACTGCACAACATAAACAATGGGTAAGTTCTGAAAGTGTGCACCAGAAACAAGGCATTTCTGATTGGTCAATGTACGTCTATGAATTTGAATAGACCAATCGCTTATTGAAACCTAGTTCTGAAACCTGAAACCTAGTTCTGACTAATCGTGCACCAGAAACTAGGTGTCTGATTGGTCTATTCAAATTCATAAACGTTCATTGACCAATCAGAAATGCCTAGTTTCTGGTGCACGCTTTCATTGTGTTTATGATGGGCTATAGCAGGTTGATGATACAATGCTGTTTTACAGTGCTCTGTAATAGTTCATGGAGTTAGGTTTTGGTGTGATAGTTCATTTCTGCACACACCTCAAGAGATCACCTAATAACTTTCTTTTGTTATGCTTTGTCAGGCGGTATTCGAGAGACTGGTGGACATAATCTGCGACCGAATGTCGGAAAGTCTCGACTCGGACGCCAACAACATACTGAGTGGCTCAAAGGGCACCCGACTAACGGAACAGGGACCGCAGGGGCCGCACAATCCCAACTGCAACTGCTAATGCACGTTGGCCAGCATCAGCGGCTATTGTCATTGTCAGCCTCAATCTGAAATTATGGCTCTCCTCACACTTGGTGTAAACTCGGTAAGATATCATTCAAATAATTACTACTACAATACCTAACCTAACCCAACAGCTACAATAACAAGCCTAACATTTTTTTTAAATTAAGCCTTGAAGACTCCTATTATGTCAGGTCAGATCAAAAATTATCTATATTTATAATAAGACAAAGTAGGGGTGTGTGTGTGTGTGTGTGTCAATCTTAGGGATTTCAAAAAAAAACGGCAATGATTTGGAACACCAAATTTGATACTAGGCTTCATTTAGACTCCATTCAGTGCACCTTGAAGCCCGATTTCTCATTTTATATTCAAAGTTTCAAGAATAATGTTTTAACTTTGGCATTTTTGTAAAATGTGTTAGATGCAGGAAATTCATAAAGCAGCTGATACATGATTCGTTACAATGATGCTAATATAGATGATACGCTGATAGCCAAAGCAATAGATTAGTTCAGTATCAATATTGCAGCTGCTAATTATCCAGCATCAAAAAACACAGTTTATTTTGTGCACTTCTCTTTTCAAACAGTACTGAGCGGCTACGAACACTGCAATTTCTCTCACCCTTCCCAATTTCCTAACTTTGTGACAGCTACCATAAAGTTATCTACCAGAAAAGAATAACTCCAAACTGGATTCCCGGACAAGACTGGGTGAAATGCTTTTAGAATAAGTCAAATCAGATCAACAATTATACAAAATATATTATCATTCACTAGTCCACAAATGCAATTTCAGTAATGCAAATATATAGTTTATAGTATGTACAAATATGATAGTATATTGTTACGGGTTCTATGTCTAAAATAACGCTGGCAACACTCAAATGTATCACTCGCACTTTATTTACACAAATAATTCACAACTCACACTGTTCAGTAATTTCCTACACAAAAATAAGTAGTCGGAAGCAGATAAAACGATATTGTTCAACTGATAAAGAGCTTTCAATAAGAACGAAAAGACTTCTCAAACTTATTCCTTACATCAAAATAATGAATAACCTTCATGTAATAGGTCTGGAAACGCTTCTTTACAAAAATAAAGGTTGCTGAAATTGGCAGCTATCCTCATTTATTCAATCAATAACCGCCTTCTTTTCAAAGTTGAATTGAATGGACTTTATGTAAAAGGAGCTTTATGTAAATCTAATTAGCATGTTGCTAATCAATAACTCAGTAATAATTCAGTAATTATCGAGATATTCAACAAAACATGGAAAAATGGTCACAAACAATTTTTTTCATGATTGAAATAGATTAACTTGATGAATGATCAACAATCCAGCATTTTTTGGCACAAAACTTGCAGAGTGAAACCCAGTTTTGTATCAAATAATGGGAATATCAAGTTGAAGGTTACCATACTAAATCAATGTGTTTTCTTTCAATGAAACCAAATTTCATGAACTTTTGGTGTGTTTTTCACTATTGAAGAGATAGCAAAGTATAAATAAGTGGAAATAATTCTACTCTCGCTTTCTTAGAGTACCTACAATCTTCGACTTGTTTCTATAAAATTTATTCTTGATTGACAATTTTCATTATATTGATACATATTTTATCTATTAATTTGTTTTTTTTTTATTACAGTTTTCACTATGCAAGACTTCAAGGGACGAAGACCACCCACGAATTTTCCACAAAATTAATTATATAATGAATAATATAGGACAAATGATTACATCGATTACAAAAACCTTACTAAGTGGGAATTAGATGTAAGTGATGTTACATAAAGTCTGTCAACTCATTCTTGGCAGTGCGTAAAAATACATCTTAATTTGTCTACGCAGCATATACAGCGTTCAAAGCGGCTATACTAAGAAATAGTAATTTCTCATGTGACGAAATATGTTAGAACATCTCAGAGCATAGAGTAGTAGTCATAGTAGAGTGCCGACATGCGCGAGGCAAATTCATGCAACTGCAAAGAATGAGTTAACAAGCTATAACAGTAACTCTAAGTCTATTCCCCTATTTTTCTCATGGTTCTTCAAAATAATTAGATTTTCATTCAATCTTGTGTTATGTGTTGCTATTAATGAAATTGGTAAACTTGGATTTTTCCAAGATATTTTCATAATTTTTACATATTCTCATATCTTCTAATAGAAAGAGTTATATTTTAATTCAGTTAAGAAAAATTTCTCTCTAAAAATGCTTTTTAATTGGTCTATTAAACTTGTGAACAATTTTTCAATAATACTAATAACAATTTCTTTATTCACAAGTAATTCTGAACTCATATTATGTATTTCACTCGAATTATTCCTGCTCGATATTAATGAATTTTTTTATTTTATTGACTTCTTACTCTTATTTTCATTGTTAAATGGAAGTTAACGAACCAGTGGTTATTTTTTATAGTATATACCCTCCAGATATGTAAAAGGACGTAAACATTTTACTTTTACTAGATCTATGAACTTTCTATTATTCTTTTTTTAAATATAGAGTAATTAATTGTTGATGAGTTAATTTTGTAACTTATTCTGACGTAAAACATCATTATGATTAGATAATCTGTATGATTATAAGGTTATAATTAAAACTGGTGCAGTTAAAAATGAAGCTTGCTAATGTGAACTTGGGCAAACAGCCAATAAAGGAGATTCAATAGTAACTATTTTTCAAAAGCGCAAACCCGTTCATGCACTAAGTTGTTGTACTTGAATAATGAATCAATTAATGTAGATGTAACTTATTTATATAAAAAATATACATATACATTGTAAATCTTCTTGAATGCCTCATAATAATAAAAAAACATAGTAATTAAGTGTGTTGAAAAATAATAGAAGAAAATATTATGAAAAAATTATATTGTAAATTGTAAATAAGGCTCTTGAAATAATAATTATTGTAAAATGAATGTAAGTAACTGAATCTTCTAGTTTTGAAATCATTATAAATTTCTTTGAAAACAGAAACTCTCTCACAAGAGCTTTTTTATCTTGTAACTTGATTCATAACTGTTGTTATTATTATAAATAAATATATTATTTATTTATAAGCGAATACTCGGATTCTAGCTGGATATAATGTGTGCAAATTAGTTATATACATATGGTGTGTTAACAACCCTCTTTGTTATTATAAATATAAATATATGATGAAAATAGAGCAAAACTGCATTCAATCTGTATGTGAATTGTGTATGCATTGTGTTGTACATAATATAGAAATACAATGAGAATGTTTATGTAAATGATGAATAATTTGGTTGTTTTATAACATAAGCTTAATCTACGATAGAATGTGTCTTAATATTCTCTCGGAAAAAATAAGTTCGATATTTTAAAATAATTTATGATTTTTGTGTTCAATTTATAAAAGTTGATCAGCTACGGTATATATGCAATAAAAAAGCACTGTACTTGTTTCCTGATGTCTTTTACACTGACACGACTCTGATGCGATTTTTATCGTCACATAATTCAGTTTAAAAAGAATAGGCTCGACAAAAGTTGTATCTAAGTTGTACAAGAGACGTTACTTTGTTCGATTATATAATTAATTATAAATTACTCTGACATTTTCAAACAATATTATCGAAATATTTTGTACAAGCACATATAGAAAATTCTATATAGGCTAACTAAATAATATTCTATAAGGAAACTGATAGTTTTGTGGGGATTTCAAAGTCTCTATATTTCTTATTAAAGAACACGAGAAACTGTATTGCTAACTGCTTTACAAAATCGTTAAAAAAGGTTTAAAATGGTTTCTAAAGGGATAGAAAAACGTTTCTCACAAGTCAGATCAGAATTCCAAGTACTTAATTCTTCAACTCCAGAAAATTTCGGACAAATGATTTTTTAAAAATCTCTGCCCATTAGTTTAAAAATAATCTCTAGAAAGGTTTGTCAACCTAAAAGGATGATATTAATCACAGTTAATCAACAAAAAATATTGTTTAAAATACAAGTTACACAATTCTAGCAAACGAAATAAAAAATTATGCTTAGAATTTTTATAGTTAAATTAATTCAGTTTGTTTTTATAATATTTCTTGGATTTTTTTAAAATTAATTTGGCGCAGTAAGCCCTAATTCTGTATTTACAGTTTGTTTGAATTGTTACCAAATTTTATGTAATTCCTCCTCTCTTCTCAACTTCTTTATCTTATTATTCCTCTTCTACTTCTTCAAACCCTCAGTTGCATTATTAGTCTATTTATTGTATAAATATTCAATGGTCATCTTTTATTATATTATTGAAATTTATGTATAAAGGAAAACATGTGAAACAAAAAAAACCATAATCCTGGTTGCAGTGTTGGCTTCTCTAAAATAGACTACCCTTCAAACAACTTCAAAAGTCTTTATACTCTGTATAGTAACATAATCGCACCAAAAGTAAATTGAACCAAAAAATCCATTCTAAATCCATGGAATAAAAATTCAATTAGAATAGAGAAGGAAAATGAATTCCTTAGAATCAATGCTGGTATTTTCAAATTGTTACATGATGGAAATAGCTTGAACCTCAAGTTTAAAAATTTGTCAGTGTTTTTCTTCATAAGTTTAAATGTTTTAAATTCATTTCATAGGAATTACTGAATAGATCTGGGTTTCTTTTACATTTAGAACTCTTAAGGTAGAAAGTGTTTCAATTATAAAATTAATCATACATTCAATTTAACTCCTTAATTTAACTTTGGTTGAAATTGCCTTTAAAACTGTCAACGTGTCAAAATCTGAGCTTAATCTACGTGTTCTGGCTAAAGGCATCTATCTTAATGTAGCTTCTGTATTTGAAATTTTGAAGCAGGATACTCTTCATAAAATAAGGACATTTCAAAGTCAATCGTCAATCACTCGATATATATATTATTTTCAACATTCTCTATCTAAAATATCCAATTGTCACCCGAGCTTTTGATGTATTCAATACTTCCATTACAAATGTTGTATTACATACTTCAAATGTGACACTTTCTATATGTAAACCAATCTTAATGGCCTAAACTCTGAACCAAATAATGTTTTGCTACATCTCTTTCGACTCAGCTTTTCCTAGACCAATCTGTGCTATAACTAGTCAAATTTCAATTTTAATTTTCCTATAAAAATACAGTAAATAGATAAATTGTTAGTCTAAGTAGTAGTTAGAATCACATAGGAAACGATAAGAATAATTTATTTCAATAAGGGATTCTCAATTGAGAATGGGATTGATCTCAAAAAAGTGGACGCAAGTTTCATGTAAAAAATTGTGAGCTCTACAATAAATTTGACAATATTTTTGTTTATTTCATCTGAATATTTTTGCTGAAAAAGCGAAATAATGCACAGTTATTTAAATAATAATAATACACAGAGTGTTTCAAAAACATGCGTCATGATTCAAAAGCTTCATTTTTTCATGAGAAATGATGGATATATTAATATTACCTTTTTATGGTAAATCTAACGACTTGCAGTCAATTTTAATTGAGAATAAATACATTATTTACTCATATAGGCTGAAAAGTTTTCGAATCGTGATGTTGCACTGTTGTGTAGTTGAAAATGTATCATCACAGTTCAAAAACGTTTCAGCCTATGTGAGTAAAATATGTATTTATTCTCAAGTAAAATTGACTGCAGATCGTTAAATTTATCATAAAAATTAATATTAACAACGCAGATCGTTATGTAATCCGATAATGGAATTCAAGGATATATTAATATGTACTCAGATTCTTTGTTTGGATTGTTTATTTCGGAAAGGTTACATGTAGAATAAGAGAATCTAAAGAAATATAATATATTTTACATGATATGAAATACTACTTCTTCAAGTCTATAGAATTTGTAACAAACTACTGATATTTTCGTAAATGTTCTAGAGAATTCAATATTTTTTCAGAATCATGTTTGACAAGTCAGTAATTAAGAAAATTATTTTCTACTGACTCACAACTAATAGGAACGTCAGTTAAATAATCAACTGTACATAAAAGTGAGTTTTTCAACAGGAATTCTAACCGGTATAACTAACATTTTGAACAGATTCTCATGATTTTATTAAGAGGAATAAACATTGAATGCAATTAAAAATTCCTCCGGAAACACTCTGTATTTATTTTTATTTTTTATCTAAAAAATGTAACTATAATGCGTATTGTGTAAGTAACTTACTAGCTAGCTATGTAAATAAGTACTTAGGTGAATTGCAAACAATATGATCGGTTTGTATTTTACGCGAATGTATGTGCATGAGTATGAATGTGTAAATAAAGCGTATATAAACAAAAAAAAAGACAAATTGAAAAAGATACACTTCATGTAGTTGTCATCACTGTTTTCACAACACTACATCAATCATTGTGTTTAAATATTATTAGTTTATATAAATGTTGATAGAGTTGTTTATATAAATATAGAATTGTTGTATCGATGGGAACTGCAGGTTATCTACAAAGCTCTGTTCAAATTTGGGGAGCGATGTATAGATCTGTTAATCATTGTATTTGTATAGAAATTTTCTTCGTTTATTTTCAAAACTTTAGATTCTAATTTATTTTTTATCTTAAATTAGCGCTGATGTTTGTCGTCAGTTAAATAGTTAATTGGTGAATTAAATATATCATTATGTATCTATGTAAAATTATTTTGTTGTAAATTTTATAGGACCTGTTAGACACTTGGAATAATCTAATATGTAATCGTTTACTGCTGTACTTGAGGTAGTGCGCAGCGGTTTTGGTCATGATTTTTTTCGAAGTTTCTTGTATTGAGATATTGAAAGGTTATCTATTGTCACCAGAATTTTTTTCAATTATTTTATGTAATATGGGGTCTCAACGTTGAAAATTTCCAGTAGGGCAATTGATCTCCCATACAAGTCATTTTAAACGATTGGCAATTTTTTACAACTAAACGACACCTCATGGAGTAAAATGACATATTTTTATTTCAATCAAACTATAAGGCGGGTTACACACATATGCATCTCGCACGGTGCGACTGGCATTTTTCTTGCTACTAGCATGCAGCTTGAAGACCAACCTTTGTTAATTACGTGGAGCTTACACACTTATGCGACTGGCATGATGCTACTGTCATCATGCATCTCGCATGCAGCGTGCAGCGCCACTAGGAACCGATCGGTCGGTGTTTTGGCGTGGCATGCAGCGTGCATCTCGAGTTGGGGCATGCGCAGAACACATTTCCAAGTCACATGACCATGCGACGTCTCCTTCTAATGGCGGTAAGTACAACAGCATTTCATCATCCGATGACGACGATGACATTTTCCAATGAACTGAGCGCCAAGACGAAGTACCCACCTCTCTCATCTTGCTACTAGCACGTGCCACGACCATGCAGCCTGCATGCATCTCGCATCAAATATGCTAGTCGCACCGTGCGAGATGCATATGTGTGTAACCCGCCTAAGATTAACTGACAATTTTTCGGGATTTAAAAAAATTACTTTGACAACAAAAACTAGTTCTTTGATTGAGATAAAAAATATGTCACTTTACTCCCCAAGGTGTCTTCAAGTTATAAAGGATGCCAATTAATTGTAGAAAATAGTAACTTTTCAAGTGAATTCAACGACTTGCAGTCAAATTTTTATTAAAATAAGTAGTATTTCACTTACTCTGTAGGCCGAACGTTTACGAGTTGTTAAAACCCATCTTCAAGGCGTGAAGATGGGTTTTAACAAATCGAAAACGTTCGGCCTACAGAGTAAGTGAAATACTACTTACTTTAATAAAAATTTGACTGCAAATCGTTGAATTCACTTGAAAAGTTAATATTAACAACGCAGTTCATCATGGAACAAAAAATCCAGGAAGTAAAAAATAGCTCGTAGGAAAGATCAATTTCCTTCAAAACCCGAACTACTACAACTTTGAAAAAATTCTGTTGACAAAAAATAACATTCCAAAACTCTATGACATAGGCTACATGCAATACAAGAAACTTTGAAAAATATATTTTTTTTTCAACAATAACTCTGTACACAGTCTTAACGCTGAAACTCTAGCGCCGTATGTGACAAAAAATGAACCAGGTGATACACATGAAGAAGAAGAAGAAGAAGAAGAAGAAGAAGAAAGAAGGAAAAGATGGAAGAAGAAGAAAAGAATGAATGAGATTCCGCCTTCCTAATAAATAAATTACCAAAATAAATATAATAAGATTCTTTTGAAAAAGGCTTAATGGCATCCCCAAAGGGTTGAAAAAAAAGAGAGTGTAGAAGAAGAGGAAGAAGAAGAAAGAAGAAGAGGAGGGAGGAGGAGAAGAAAGAAGTAGAAGATGGATGAGAATAGAAGAGACTATTAAATTAATTTTTTTTCTATGGATGAAGCCCACATAGGTCTGAGACCTATGCGTGGGTAATGAATTGGATTATAGTGATTGATGAGTTGGACCTACAATTTTAGGTGGGTTCCGAACCACCGGGAAGTGATTTTACAGCAGAGATTTGTAAATATTTATGTCACATTCTAGAGATCCATATTCAAACTTGAGTCGGAAAAGCTAATGATTCAATATGATTGTTTTAAATGACAGAAATATGGTTACTTACGAATTCATAATGATCATCGCAAAATCAAACTCATACTGTGGAATGGTGATATTCACGCTGCTTCAATCTGTCATACTTGTTTCCACCAGATGCAGAGGCGGATTTACGGGGGGGGGGGGGGGGCTTTCGGGCTGAAGCCCCCCCAAAACCTCCAAAACGTTTTTTGGAAGAGTGTAAATTTTTTACCAATATAATCAGCTTGAAGCTCGTAAATATTCATTAGCAAGAATTCCTAATTCCACTACTAAGTCTTCAATTGTATGAAATCCGTTAACGTTTTAATACTGTATAATGTCTTAGTTACATTCACATTGCCTACAACCAATAAACTCAGTGTTTAGATTTTTGTACTTGCTGAATACACCAACCAGTACTTGCTGAAGAGAAAAAGTAGTGCAACATAAAATTGCAGTAATTGAATCACGACAGTACCAACTTTCTTTTAATGGGAAGTAATGAGGAACTACATTAACTTAATTATCAATCAATGTTTTTTTTAACATTCTACTACAGTGATTGGCAAACCAGTGATCACCAGCTACTGATATATGTTATATCGTGGAAAAATTCCAGATACAACGCTTGCATTGGGTTTACTTGTATATATTATGGATCTAATAGCATTTTAACTGATTTCTCAAAGAGATTATACAAAAATTTTCTGGGGCAGTAACTTTAGATCCCATATTTCTATAAGAGGAAAGCTAATCGTCAGATGAAAAATTCAGAAAAACATCTCTTTTCACACTGTGGAATTCACACAAAGTTTATCTATTAAAACGAGATGAAACATTAGTTAATTGAAAATTTTGTAACTAATTATAGTTCCCACATTGATTTTCATTCTTAAATATTGAATAATATGACCGTGATACCGGAATAATACTATGTTCCTTGACAAACTGCTAAACACACCATATTCAGCCATAATTCAATCAAAAATTTCCAATATACCTTAAATTTAAATTAATTTTATCGCTGATACGGTTCAAAGCACTAGTAAAGCTATTTTTTATTTCCCAGGAATGAAAAATTCAAAAGCTTTCACAATAATTGTATTCGGTACACCTCCCCCCCCCCCCCCCCCCATCTTCAGTAGCTACCAGCCACCACCAACATTTTTTTCTGGATCCGCCACTGACCAGATGCATTGATTAAGCTCGAGTATTGGACGCTCCACGCTGCTTGCGCAGTGGAGCTTTGATACTAGAGCAACGATACTAGTGATCAAGGACGCACCGACGGGGGGGGGGACGAACGGGAACCCCTCCCGGAGGGTGTCAAGGACGTTTTATTAGGTAATGTTAGGGCTATAGATATTGTTTTATTTCAATCTATAATTTTTTTTTTAATTTGAACCAAATTACAGGAGAAGTATTCAAATACAACATTTTAAATAACAAAACACATAAAAAACCAGTGAAGTAGAAGCTTTGCAAATTGTAGCATTCTGTAAACAAACTCTAGCAAATTTTGGCCACTCTGTCAGTAACATCGTGTACCATACTGCTGAGCGTCAGTTTTTTAATTTTAAATATTTGAAATCTTACTTGAGCAGCTATCAGAAACTATGATAGATGCTTGGCATTGCTGTGTGAGCATAAGGTCATAGAGTGGTTTTGAATGATCTTGCTAGCGTCAGACTTGTAGACTAGGCAACATGGTACGAGTTGTTTGAGTTGGGTGATTCTCTACTATCAGTTGTGGGCATTGTCTCATATCTGAGAGCATCGCCTAATTTGGTGGAGTGAACCATAGCGCTTAAAACATTGTCAAGGATGAGGTCTGGACTACTCACCCCCTCCCCCTCCCACCGTGACATTTCCTTCCTGACCAACCCTAAAGCACAATCCTGGGTGCGCCACTGCGCAATATTAGTGTCACTGCGTTAATATTAGTGTCAACAGTTGACACGTTTGATCAATGAGCCTTGACGGATGACCAAAAGAGTGCTTACACAGTGGAGCATCCAATACTTGAAGATAATCACCATCGCAAAATCAAGCACATGCTTTGGAATAGTGTTATTCATGTTGCTCCAATCTGGCATACACCATTACAGCGTGTGTTTGTTTTCGCAGCAAGGTTCTATTATCGAAGCTCCACTGTTCAAGCACCTAACTTGAGATAAAATAAGCCAGCCTGAGAGTAGGCACTACATTGTTTTCGATGGTAATAATAAGCCTGAGGCCTGTTGAATACGTATTTTACTATCAAAGTTTATTATTACTTGAATTTGTAGTTACTGCGAAATCTAATGGACGTTTCTACTTATAAGTTCCAATGGCCATATTTTTTATGCAACAGACCACTGTTATTGATTGTGTAGAGAATATCAGAAACTGACTAGTCTTAGAATGCTATCAAAAGAGCAACAACACTCTGTGACTAATCTCAAATTCCCACTCAAGTCAAAGATTACCGTAAAATTTTCTCTCAAAATTACAAGTTTTCAACATTTTATAGCATCTCTTGATGATCATATTCACGTCTTAACGACTCCTAGTGACGTGGTTAATTAGACGAATTGCTCTCAGTCGTTTGAATGAATAATTAAACTTCTGTGGTAAAGAAAGATTAATGCCGTACCGAATTTTGCAAATTATGTTCATTGTAAAACTTGAGTCCCTGTCGTTTGAAGTACTTACACCCAAGTAATTAGGACAGTAATCCTCTAGTTCCTTATTATTATCAGGGGTTTTCTTGTTTTTAATTATTTATAAAAATATTGCCAGTCTTCAATAAAAATATTAATACAATTATTTTAGATCAATATTTGATTGGGAGAGGGATTATAGTCGGGTATTACTATAGGAAAAGAGAAGTCAACCAAAGAGAAAAAGTCTTAATAACTATCATAGATAGATTGTTTGTGATGACATATCTATTAATTAGGCCATAAAGATCTTGAGGTTCAAGGTTTGAAGTAGATTCTACTCAATTTATTTTTCTCCAAACTATTGCCTGGCAACTAGGAAAAGAAGACTACTCTGTACTCTGTACCGTCATAGATAAGTATTCTTTTTCTGTGGTACCGTATAGAAACAGACATTAAGACAATTTTTCTAAAGTAGTCAAGTATAAGTTAGTGTAAATACCACACATCATATTTATATGACCTCACATTTTTACAGATTTTTTAGAGTTACAATGTTATCTAAGTATTACATCGTTCAGTTAATAAAATTAGATGATAACTTTGAGCCCCATAAAGTAGTAAAACCAGTATTTTTCGACATTGGGCTAATGGAGATTTATCAAGTTTCATCAAATTAAAATATATTTTTGGGTGACATATAAATATGATCTTAAAAACGCTGCTTACATCCAAAAAGTGATTCAATATTTTTCAAGCTACTATGAAGAAACAAACAATTTAACAAACTGAGAAATTCGAAATTAATCATTTCTGTTTCAATATTTTTATTGTTTGATCATTGGAGCGGGTGCACCTCCAATGGACATTCCGAAGAAGACAAAATACAAAGTCAGATTTCTTTAATCAGACAATAAAACAAGAAAAAAAGGAAAATGATAAAGTGATTCTTAGGGTGCCCGGCCATGGAAAGCTATGTTGTGCTTCAAACCAATCCAATCCAAACCAATAAAATTTATTTAATTAAATATGCCCGGCCACCGGCACAGCACAGCATCGCTTTTGGTGGCCGGCCATTTATTGAAAAACATTGGTTTTGGTGTGATACCGTAGCTCAGTTCAGCTCAGCATTTATTTTTATAGCACAGCAATCAAAGAGCCGAATATTCTTGAAGAATTTAGAATCGGAATTAGGTAGTGGGAACTCAAGGTGTATAATATGCCACTATTATAACTTGTTTAATTAATATTTGTGTTAATTATCCTGATACCGGTATGGATACCCGCAATACAGGATTAGGACATTATTCATTTTTTAAGAGATGAACACCTTTGAAAATTTTGAATAGTATTTCAAATATTTTAAAATTTGTGTACCATCGGACGTTTAGAACCGTTAAGTCAGTAGTTTTCTAAATTATTCATTAATTAATTAATGCACGAAGCTAGAACTCACTTTTGAATTTGAATCGTGTTCACAATTCACAGGAACACTTCTTGGCTTTCTATTGGCGGAACGCCTACAAGCGTAGCATTGCTATTGGCTGCTCAGTATGTGTTGGTAGATTGCCATTGGCTGGAACGAGGTACAGATGACAGAACATTCTAGCTTGGAGGTGTGCGAGTTGTCTCAATCATCAGTTATTTGAATGCATTTGTTTGAGCGGTTTTCTGAAAGGAATTACTTTAAAATATTGTATTTAAACTTGTCCATTTAACGTTTAGTGTGTAGCAAAATGAGATACAAGTGGATCTTATTTTTGGGTGCCGTCTTGTGTTCAGGTTCGTATGCTTTCTGTATCATAACCTAAAATAGCGGCTTGTTATTCTGTAATTTAAATTTTGATATTATTGCTATAAAACATCAGTCAATTTTTAAATGATTCCTTTGTCACAACTGCTAGTGTGTTTGTCGGATGTCAATGACTTATTATTTTAGCTGCAAATAAGTTCAAACAAGCATGATTGAACAAAGCCGAAATCATCAGATCATTGTCCTTATACGTTCGTTGTGGAATTATTTTTCCTTTTACAATAGGACAGTCTGTATTCAATTTTCTGATAGTAGAAGTTTAGTAGTAGTAGTGGTAGTAGAAAGAGGTAAATTCTTCCTCTCAGGTGTTGTCTGATGTCTATAACATTTCAGTTGAATATTAAATTTTTGTCTAATGCTTTGTCATGTTATGAACCAAGGGGTTCATAACTTTATGGGTGTGCTGGAAGCTTAATCAGGTCTGTCAAAACTTGTTTTAAGGCGGAAAAAAAGATTAATTTTGCGATTTGTACAATCATTCTAATTCCACCTCATCGTCCACTATCCCATGCTTAGCACCAAAGTGCATTACTTATTTGAACTGCTTCATGTTAATTTTGGTGACTGAATTACTTAATATATTTTTGAAAAGTATTTGGCTTTAAAGATAACAACTTTTTCCTTCCTCTCCTGCCAGCAGTGTCGAGTTCTTGCACAATGGAGCATAGTGCAGGCACTCGAGTATAATCGTCATCAGTCAATCACTTGCTTTACACTGCTCCAATCTGTCAAACCATTCCACAGCAAGTGTTTGATTTTGCCATGCTGTTTATCCTCGAGTATCCTCTGTGCAAACATCCTTAAGCTAGACTATTCTTTCAGGTTCTTATAGGTTGAATTTCACATTCACTCCAGATATTAATCTATAGGTAATCAGTTTTATATACTAAAAATCTCAATTCTGAAATCCGGCCAATACAGAAACATACAGGACTTCTGTTCTTTAATTCAAACACTTTTACTTAACTTTACAAGTTCATTTTTTTCTATTTTAATTCAGTGCTTCTGTACTTTTTATTCAAAGAGAAATATTTTTTAATAACTTTTTAAGTTTATTTTTTCAATTCATAAATGATGAATACTTTGTGACTGTTATTTGTAAAACATGTGACTGGTCTGTGCATTGCGACCTCCTCAATATTGACAAAGCCTATTGTATTATGACACTGTACTTAATGGCCAATAAATATTCCTGATTCTTGATTATTTGAATAAAATTAAGTATAATCTTTCTTATAGCCTATTGTAATTTCTGATGTAGAGAAAAATATAAATGAATGGAATAATTCCTTTAAATAGCTCATTTAGGGAAGTGATAGCCATGAGTCGTAGCAGGTATCTGTTCAATCAGATAGATAATATAAGCTGCGTTCTCCTGGGCACTCTTTGTAAGGGTGACCGATTAGATTGGCCAGCAAAAAAGACACTGTTCTCTGCTGTTAAATCATTTCCCGGTGGTGCGGAACCCACCTGAAACTGTAGTTCCAGCTCATCAATACCATCATCCAACTCATTACCCACCCACAGGTCTCAGACCTATGTGGGCTTCATCCTCCCAAAAACAAAATTTCAAGTAGGTATCAGGTTTTTCTTTAATAAATTTTTTTGTTAAAATAATAGCACTTGATATCAATTTCTACCTCTTGATAACTGTATCATCAAAGTACCATTTCAAAAAGTTCAAACTAGCATTCATGATTTAAAAAAATCATGTATTAAAACTCAGATTATTCACGGACAAAATATTTTTAATCACAACCCAATTTTAAGGAATTAACGGCCCAAAAACTGGAAGTTGGGTTGTATCTACTCAAAGTTTAATTTATTTAATTAACAGTAATTTATGTGTCACTTCAACCTAGTGAGGAGGTATTTCTCAAGGTTGTGGGATTACCTAACCAATCAAAACTGACACCGTATTTATATTTAAATTGTGATTTCTACTCACTTTTACTGGAAGAATGCATTTTGCTTCTGAGGAGAAGCTTCATCAGCCTGGTGAAGAAACTTCTCCTTAAAAGCGAAATTCATTCCCCCAGTATTAGTAAAAATCATAATTTACCTAGAAATACAGTGTCAGTTTGATATTAGATTTATATAGCCTTCCTGCGAATTTTTCAGTTTGAACATGAGCAACAAAAATGGTTGAAGCTAATTCGCCCCCTGGGTCCACCTTGCATAATTGAACGCATAAATGCGCTGGCAAATAAGGCGATCAGACAAGCCAATGGCTCTCATCACCTCACAAGACACTAAATTTAATAGGAAGGTATATGAGGTGCTAAAGAGATAAAGATGAAATAAGAAGAGAATCCCAAATTAACAAAAAAGAGTAATAGTTGAATACTGTTGCTAGAAATATTGAAAGTTGCTAGTATTGGCGAGCATAGCAAATTGTTCATTCACAAACTATAATAAATTTTAATAGTTTTGGGAATTCATTTTTGGTAGCATCAAGATTAAGGATCTATCTCCTACACAAGATAAGAATCTAGGCCTATTAAATTTGAAACTACATTATCATACTTCATCATATTTATTAGGAATATAAGTGGCACTATCAGTTATCAAATAATGCAAGTACAAGTTTTCCAAAACACTTCGATTTTGAATGTGGTTTGTTGCCATACGATGAATGAAAGCAATTTATAATCAATAATTATTCTTTATATAATTATAGCATTGGAACAGAAATTTTCGTGTGTCCACCCTCTTCAATTGGCCTATTAAATCTGCCTCTGTTGCCAAAATAGATAAATTGCCTTTATTAAGGGGGGGGGGGGGAGAGTTAAGACCCCTTGCACTCAACCCAAAAGATAAAACTAATCAGAGAATCTTGCTTCTTTTTGAAACAGATCGATAATGGATTCTGAATATGAATTTTGTAATAGATTGCTTGTGGTTCACTAGCATTATTGAGAACTATTACTAATTGCAAGAATCTTGTCTTTCAATTTGTTCTCCAGAACGTAATCAACCTTTTACGCTACTAAAACATTTTTAAACCAAACATATGCAAATTATTGACGCATGTTAGTTTGACACCTGAGCTCTCGGTTTAATAGTTTAATAATAATTTATTCATGAACATGCTTTGAAAAACTAGTAGCCTGCTTGTATTATTTGTAATAACTGATAGTGAAATTTATAATCCTAGTGTATTTTTACTACAGTAGTCTACAGTAAATTGTATAAAGTTTGAAAATTTGAGTGAAATTTATTATTTAATAGGCCTAGATTCTCATTTTGTATCAGAGGTAGATTATTAAGACTTGTTGATCCTTCCAAAAATGAATTCTCAAAATTATTGAAATTTATTAATACTTTGTGAATGATCAGTTTGCTATGCTCGCCCATACTAGCAACTTTCAATATTTCTATCGACAGTATTTAATCATAATCCTTTTTTTTAAATTAAATAAGTTAATTTGGGTTTCGCTTCTTCTCTATCTCTTATGTTTCTCATATCTCTTCCACAACTTTTGTCTCCTTTTACTACTTTTAATACTTACTATTATTGAAAGAATTGTGATTTTTCGTAAATATAACGGTGGATAAGTAGAAGAATATTAATTAATATAGAAGAGAATTTCACTTCAAAGAGTTTTCTTGAAAAGTTTGAACTTTGCTATTAGAAGCAGATACTCGCATCTTTAGTGAAATTTGCATCCACAGTATTTTTTAGTGTGTCTTTCAAAGTACTTGCGCAGTGGGGCATCCAGTAGTTGTGTATGGAATGGTGTATGGCAGATTGGGGCAGCTTGAATACGTTCATTCCACAGCATGCTTTACATTTTGCGATGGTGGATATCGTCGAGTAATGGATTTTACGCTGAGCAAGCACTCTTGGGTATTTTCTACCAGTCTATAGAAGATTCCTTAATAGAAAATCCCTAAAATCCTATGGAAAAATGGAAAATAACATATAGAAAATCCTTTTGCTTTTCTATAAATGTTCCTTCTTGTTTTTTTTTCATTCTTTTAAATTTACTCATTTTCTGTTTGTACTTTTCCTTGAATACTCTTCTATCTTTTCTATTGCTTCATACCATCACAACAAAAAATATATTAATGGTAAACATAATCCAAGGATATTACAATTATTAGCAATTGTTGAATCAATGTAGATGAATTTCGAATTCTCAAATTTATATTCATTTCCTTCTAAAATGAAAATATTCACATAATATATATTTTTAATACTTAAAGTAGGACAGGCAAATCAATCGTTCATTCAATACGAGATTTCTTGCTTAGATACAATTCTATTTAGATAAATATTGAATGTTTGTGAAATTCAGCTGTCAAAACTGTTTACATAGACAGAAACAATATGTTGATAATTCAAACGATTGCAATCAATATAGATCACCGATGCAATTTATATATGATGAATCGACACGGCTAATGTCATTTGTATATCTATTGTTTGCTATGCCATGAAATTTCTATTCCTATTCTTTATTTGAATGACCCAAAAACATTTTTCGCTTCTCACATCGGTATGCCGGGATTTTTACATGGAAAATGAGAAAATTTATTTGATTATTCATTTTTTTTATTGAATTATATAAAATTTAATGTTGTAGTTCTTTTTTCCTTTTTCACTGGATATCTAAACATAGATAATTGTTGATAATACTTTACTGGTGAATTTAGCGCTTACTTATAGCTATAGTAGCTGTAATGGCTATTTTACATTGGTGTGATGCTTCTTCAGACAAGGTTGGAGGTTTACTCAAGCATCTACTCAAGAGTTATTTGGAAGCATTACACCGTAGCTATGACATGAATAAGTTGGTGTTAAATTCACCAGTAAAGTGTTAAGTATTATTTATGTTTATATAAAATTTAGGTTAAAATCATTAGAAAAATTCTAGGTCATCGAAAAACAGATGATGGATACAGACTCCAAACCAATAAAGCCACAGAAGAATTGTCTAAAATTACTGTTGACATGAGGAAAAGACGTTTAAAATTTTATTGCCATAAAATATTTTATAGACTCCCCGAACAAAGACTTACACCAGATAGTTTTAGCTACTGAAAACCTTAAAGGCATGAAATGGGCTGAAAAAGTTTGGAAAGACCTTACATATGCTGAAATAAATGTACAAAATATTACAGATCGCAACTTATACAGGCAGAAAGTGGACTCATGGGTAGTCAGAGACAAAAAACAAAAGGACTGGTACAAAGTGGTCGGATAAAAGAAAGAAAGACATGAGTGAAAAGATGGAAATATCATGCGCGAACCGCAGGAAGAACCGTAGAGGCTTTACGTGATCCATACTGGGTCTATTACGAAAATAATAATAATAAAAATTAGATCAGATAAGTTTGTGAAAGATAAAATTAATTAAATTTGATGTTGATAAAGCATGGTGAAGTAAGCAGCTACTTATTATACCTAAGTATGTAAGATACTACTTAGTATGTACCATTTAAAACGATCTCTGAAAAAATGTTCTTATTAAAATGTCGGCTACTTGAATAAAAGATGATTTGGTTCATAACGCTTCCATTTTTATACAAATAATAAGAATAACCTTCGAAAATTAATTTCATAATTATATTGATTTCAAATTGATCATATATACTTGGCCTTAATGAGTTTCTCAACTACAATTTGAGCCTCCAACTTTAGTCTTATCTTTTAATCTCTATTTTTTTTCCTGGTGCTTTCATCCCCTAGCCTTTCCTCGAATTTATATGACAGCCTTTCCTTGAATTAACATGACTAAAAAATAAAATTAAAAACTTTGAACGTTATATTTTATTTCAAGATTTTTTCTCAACTACAATATGACCCTAAACCTTTAATTATATATTTTAATCAATCTGTGTGTTTTTCTTGATCATTCTACTTATGAATCAGAAATAAACAAACAGAAACTTTAAATAAATCTATGTATAATGCTTTGCTGTGAATGAATTCTGTAATAACTTAGCCTTATTATTTCTAGCTTCATAGGGATTATTGTGTTGTGCAGGAAAAGTAAACACTAATTATTTTTTATTCTCATTGTTTTTGTGTTCTTATTTTATGTTTTTAATTAATCATGTTTTCCTATTTTATCCAGGATGGGTCCACGCAGACGCTGAGGCGGGAGCGGACTTTGTTGAAGCAACAGTCAATGAAGACCTAGCTAGTGTAAAGAGAGGATCTAAGACTGGTTAGTACTACTGTATTTATTTATTTAAGGAGTATTAGTGTCTTGAAAAACGCGATAAAAGGGAAATCACGATCAAACACACAGCCTATTAGAATTACTATAAAAACTAGAGCCCCTTATATCATAAAAGTAGTTTAAATACTAGTAGTTTGTATATAATAATTATCTGCTTTATTATCACTTATCTGGTTGTTCGCTCACCTAAAACTGTAGATACATCATTATTATCCACTAATTACCCAAATCTACAAAATAATACAAATCTCATAATAAAATTAATCTAATAAAATTAATTAATAATTAATCTAATAAAATTAAATACAAATCTCAGAATAATGTGGGCATCATCAGCACGATAAAAGTAATAAAAACCTAATAATTTATCCACCATCTTTCTCAATGCATTGTAATTAGATTTAAAAATCTTCTTTTCTTTTGTGGGAAGTGATAGCTATGAGCCGTAGCAGGTATCTGTTCAATCAGAAAGAGATAAGCTACGAACTCCTGGGCCTTCTTTGTAAGTGTGACCGATTAAATTGGTCAGCAAAAAAGACTGTTCTCTGCTGTAAAACCACTTCCCGGTGCTTCAGAACCCACCTACAACGTTAGGTCCAACGTAGGTCAATCACCATCATCCAACTCATTGCCCACGCACTGGCTCAAACCTATGTAGGCTTCATCCCCATCCATCGAGGCTTTATCCATCCAAGATGGATTGAGTGAAAATGCAACAGAGTGTAAAATGTTACGACCAGAGGTCATCATAGTGTTTTAGTAACTATTTTAATGATGGTGAATTGAACCTGCCTGTGATTGCCGTCCACAAGATTAATTGATGATTGAAGAGGTCGTACCCTAGAGCCATGAACATTAAAAATAATTTCAATTTGTGAAATAATTTAGCCTATATTATGTTTTCCTTTTCAGATGATGAGTTAGTAGCACGTTCAGAGGAGGCGATCCTCCTCGATGATTTGAATGTGGCACAGATGAAAGAGCTGAGGGAGAAGGCAAAGGTGTTTGCCTTCGAAGCAGAGGTGAATCGAATGATGAAGCTCATCATCAACTCGCTCTACAGGAATAAGGAGGTGAGTTATTTATCTAGTTCATAATGTCACAACTCGCCATCAAATTAGGTGGCAGTGAGAAATTGCGGTTTTTCAAGATCCATGCCAGCAGCTACAGTGGAGAATCACCACGAATTGGCAATACTAGCAGTGCGGTGTTGCCTATTCTAAAAGTTCTACGTTTTTTGTTTGTTTTTTTTTTATCCTGGTGACTGAAGAGTATATGAATCAACAAAAAACCTTTTAAAAAACTAAAACGTCACTTGAAGTTATATTATATGAAGCATATATTGTTTCCATGAATTCCCGGACACCACTTTGTAAACTTTTTCTACTTTAGTAAACACCATTTATTAAATACTTTCAATATTATTTTAAAATCAGTTCAGTTCTCAGTTCCTAAGCGTCAGTTGGTTTTTTTTTTCAACAACACCACAATTTGTTCCAATCGTCTAATTTCATGGCATGAACTATGAAATATGGTTCATGATGACATTAGTTGGAGGTCATACACAACAATTATTTTCAAATCCCATCACTAGCATGTACCGTATCGTAGTTTTTAAATGGTTTTCAACATTTTCAATCAAAATTTAACATTTTCATTCCTCTTTATTGATTCCTTTTGAGTGAACTCTCAATTTTTTAATTAATGGCCGGTCAGGTTTGAAGAAACAAGTTTTTTACGAATGAAATGATTTTGTGAACTAATTTACAAAGTTTTGGATAATGTAGTCTAGTTCAAAACTTGTGAAGAAAGCAGTTTTGGGCTTTAAGCCTGTTGCATGCATCTTCGCATTTAATTGTAGGCTAATATTGTCTTGATAAATAAGTAAATTACAACAAAATGCAAATTGTAAGGACAGTTAACATGCACCCTCTGGTCTCGTTGTGAGTAGTTTGAATTTTTTATGCATTACAATAATACCGATTTATTTATCTTGAAACTAGGGAGAATCTACAAAAATAATAATTAGCTAAACAATAATCTAGCAATTTAGATAATGAAGGATGAAGACAAATCAAAACACATTCCCACACAACGCATACTTCAAGGACGGGAAGAAATATTTATTCAATTTCTTGGTTTTTGGAATTTAATGTAGATTAACTAATAGATTTCCTTGAATCTGAGATTAGATATTTTCTTATTGGAGATTCTAAGATGTGTAAAATATTCGAAATATATTTAATATTTCCATTCTAATATTTTTAAGAACTCTATTAGAATATCTATTTTCTTATCTAACTACAAGTTACAGAACATTTGTTGTGATAATGTGTTTAGAAAAATTAAATGTATTGTTTATTTCAGATCTTCTTGAGAGAATTGATCTCAAACGCCTCAGATGCCCTGGATAAGATCAGAATTCTGTCACTGACTGATCCGTCCATCCTATCTGCTTTGCCAGAGCTATTCATTAAGATAAAGGTATGCTAAAAAAATATGCTTTATCTTTGTTAGGCAGTATTTATATATTTTTTATTACATCCATACCAGGAATCAATACATTTACTAGCCATAAAACTCTAATAAGTTACTGTTACGAGTTTACCTAAAGAAAACAGTCAGAGGCGTTTTAAACATGGATTTTATTAAAGAACAACTTTTGGAAATTATCACTTCAACTGCTTAACACGAACAAACTATTTTTTATTTCTCTATCAGAAACCTTCTAAAGCTTCCAAACATTCCATTTGGTATTACCAGCTGATTTTACATAGGCAACTTGTCACCTGGCCGTAGCACTGCTCCCTCCTTAAGACTGTTCTGTCCCAGAACAGTTACAGGTCTGCAGATTGGGGGTGGCCTTACTGGATACAACTGACTAACTGCCCATGGAGCAAACATGCAAACTGAGATGGTAATCCCAGTTTCCATGAAGATTGTTTCAATCATTGGCCTCACGATTTTCCAGTCCAACCCATCATAGCCACAACCTAATTGGGGAATTCCAAGCTGCTTCACTCCCAGAGTTTGAAGACAATTCCGCAGATGATTTAGGCTCTCCCACAAGGCTTGATAGGTGGACTCCTGCTGAGGTTGATCTTTTGTCACCAAGCAGAAGAGCTGTTTTCCTTGCCTCTGAAGGTGTAGTGTTCTTCCAACAGCTGGTCTCTGAAGTTCCAGATCATTCAGTCCTCCAAACTTTTTCCTAAAAACTGTAGCAATACCTCGAGAAGCTCCAAGATTTTTAGCTACACAGTGAGCCAGAGCATAGTCTTTTGGTAGGGTGAACAAATCTTGATAACAGACTTTTGTAACCTCAGCTTTCTGGAACATGTCCAAATTGGCCATAAATTCTTCAAAGTTGGGATCAACTGGTTGAATAGTTCTCACATCTTGGGCATTACCTGCAGTATTGTCTCCCTGGAATGGTGCCAGTCGATTGAAGTGGACAACTCTTGGTTTTCCTCTAGGTTTCTTGATCTGGTAGACTACATCATTGATTCTAGTAACCACTTCAAAAGGTCCATCCCAGGAAGTCTGTAATTTAGGGGAGTACCCTTGACGTCGCTGTGGGTTGTAGAACCAAACTAAGTCTCCAGGCTGGTATCCACCATGATCTGCCTTGATATCATAGCATTCTTTCATCTTGTCACTGGTTCCTTGGATGTTGGTTCGAACAATCTCATGAATCTCATCCATCTGTTTCTGAAACTGGGTGACATAGTCCTCTCCTACCAAATCCTCTCCAGGTGTACATCCAAACTTTAAGTCACAAGGAAGTCTAATATCTTGCCCAAACACTACCTTGGCTGGTGAAAGTTTTGTAGACACATTGACAGAGCTTTGGTATGCCATCAGGAATAGGTGAAGATATTGGTCCCAGTCTTGTTGATGCTTGGATACAACTTTTGACAGGTATTTTCCCATGGTCCTGCTCATATGCTCCACCATTCCATCTGACTGAGGGTGAAGGGGCGTAGTCCTTGTCTTATGGATTCCCAGCACCTCACACATACGGGAAAACACTGAAGACTCAAAGTTCCTTCCTTGATCAGAATGTAACTCTAATGGGACACCAAACCGACTGACAAATTCCTTGATTATTACATCAGCAACACTGACTGCTTCTTGATTTGGCAAGGCATAGGCTTCGACCCATTTGCTGAAATAATCCATCACTACCAGGATATACTTATTCCCACTGTCAGATAATGGAAATGGTCCAGCTATGTCAATGGCTATTTGCTCAAAAGGTGCTCCAACATTGTATTGTTTCATGGGGGCCTTCTTTCTATGCAAGGGGCCATTTGCAGATGCACAAACAGTGCAATTGCGACACCAGTTCTTGACATCTTTGCTTGAATTTGGCCAGTAAAACCTCTCTCATACTTTCTCCAGTGTCTTATGAACTCCAAAATGGCCCCCAGAGACTCCATCATGTATTTGTCTCAGCACTTCAGGAATCCTTTTCCTGGGAACAATAATTTGCAGCCTCTGCTGATCACCAGCTGCATTCTCTAGCTTCCTTTTCAGGATTCCTCTGTCTTCTACAATAGAGTCCCATTGTGCCCAGAGGGACTTGACATGTGGTGGCAAAGGTGCTATTTCTTGCCAACTAGGTCTTCTTGCAGAACATTTCCACAACCAAAGGTGCTTCAGATCAGGGTCTTCTTCCTGATCATTAAGTAACTCAGCACCTTGCCAGTGGTCATTGGTAATAGTTGTCCTATGTACCAAAACTTCCTTCCCATCCTGGCGTGAGCAGTGTTTGCAGTCCTCCTCACAGGGTCTTCGAGAAAGGGCATCAGCATTCAGGTGACTATTTGCAGCTCGGTGTACAAATTTAAAGTCATATTCTTGTAAGTGCTGGATCCATCATGCCACTTGTCCTTCAGGAGACTTGAACCGGAGAAGCCATGTCAAGGATGCATGATCAGTTCTCAGCAGGAATTGACGTCCATATAAGTATTTGTGGAAGTGGCTGATTGATTTCACTACTGCTAGCAGTTCTCTTCTAGTAACACAGTAGTTACGCTCAGGTTTTGACAGCACCTTGCTAAAATATCCAATGACCTTTTCCTCCCCATCTTGCTCTTGAGAAAGTACTCCACCAATTGCTGTGTTGCTGGCATCAGTGTCAAGAATGAACTTGCCTTCAACTCTTGGGTAAGCCAATATAGGTGCTTGGCAAAGTGTCTCTCTTAGTCTGTTGAAGGCCTGCTGGCAATTTTTGTCCCAGAGAAAACTCTGTTTCTCCTCTGTCAGCTTGATGAGGGGTTTTGCTATACCAGAGAATCCCATCACAAACCGTCGATAATATGTGCAAAGGCCAAGGAAACTCCGCACTTCTGATTTGTCTTTGGGCACTGGCCACTTGGTTATGGCTGTTACCTTCTCAGGATCCATAGACACACCTTTATCAGATACCACATGCCCTAGGTAATTAACCTGTCTTTTAAACAGATTGCACTTCTTTGGGTTGAGCTTCAGGTTAGCTTGTCTCAGTCTTTCAAATACTTGCTTCAAGTTTTCCAGCTGATGTTGGAAAGACTTTCCCAAGACAATGATGTCATCCAGGTAGACCAGGCAAGTTCCCCATGACAGTCCCCTCAACACATTCTCCATTAATCTTTCAAAGGTTGCTGGAGCATTACACAAGCCAAATGGCATCACAGTGAATTGCCAAAGACCTTCTCCGATTGAAAATGCAGTCTTTTCTTTGTCCTTAGGTTCAAGTCCAACTTGCCAGTATCCACTTTTCAGGTCCAGAGTCGAAAACAACTTGCAACCTTCCAGGCTATCCAGTGTGTCATCAATTCGAGGTAGAGGGTAACTGTCTTTTTTGGTGGCGTCATTCAGAAGACGATAGTCCACACAGAACTGGAGTCTATTATCCTTTTTTTTTACAAGCACCACTGGTGAAATCCAAGGGCTATTGGATGGTTCAATTATGCCTTCATTTTCCATTTCCTTAATTATTTTTCTAGCTTCCTCTCTTTTAGCCAGAGGTAACCTTCTAGGGTTCTGGCAGATGGGTTTGGCATTTCCAGTATCTATTGCATGCTCAACTATGTTGGTTCTGCCCTTTGGGCCCTCTCCTATATCAAAAATATCCTGATAACTAGTTATGAGGTCCCTTACTTCATTTTGTTGTTCTTTGACTAGATCTTGACAGGATACTTGAACAAAGGCCTTCAGCTTCTCTGGGAGACACTTCTTCTGTGGTTGGGTTGTCTGCATTTGTTGTATGACAGATGTGACTGGTGAGCAATGTCCTAAAGTACTACTTCTCTTCAAAGTAACTTCATAATCATTCACATTCATCAAGAGGACAGGGAATTCTTGGCTAGTAAGAAAAAGTGTCCTAGCCACTAGGACACCGTGACCAAGCTCCCCCACATGAATTTCTGGTTCTAGCAACACATTAATCCCCACAGGGACATCCTCCTTTGTCGTAGCATGAGTCACAATCTGGCTCCTTGCTGGTATTGTGATTTCTTTCAGCAGTTGTATTTGGGCTGTACAGTCTTTTCCAGAGTGTAGAACAACTTCTTCTCCACCAATGGTCAATGTCTTCCTTCTAAGATCCAACTCTAGGCCAAAAGTAGAAAGAAAATCCAAGCCTAGTATGACTTCTTCACTAATCTCTGCCACAAGTACACAATGTTTAAAACAGGCCTTACCAATCTTGAAGGTGGCAATCATCTCTCCACAGACACTCACAGGCTCACCTGTAGCAGTTTTCAGCTTCCAGGTTGTTGGTGAGATATCTTGCTGGTTAGCTACTGTTTTGGAGTTTATTATTGTCTTAGTGGCTCCAGTATCTATAAGTAATTTATAGGAGCTTCCATTCACCATTCCATTAATGTAAAGACTGTGGGGTTTATCAGATAACATTGCAATGACTGGTTTTGTACATGGGGTCTTCTGTCTACAGGTTGATGGTTGTCCCTTTACATCAACCCTCTTTAGTTTTCCTGATTCTTCTCAGTGGTTGATTTATTTGGGCACTTATTACGCAGGTGCCCTCTCTCTCCACAGCGCCAGCAACGTATCTCCCTCCTTCCTGTTCTTAACTTTTCTATGACTTTCTTCACCAATTCTTCCAGAGACTCATCACTCCTATCCTCTGCTTCAACAGCCCGGACTCGGGCATTACCCTTCACTGATTGTCGTACTGCTTCGAATTCCAAAGCCTTGGTGAGGGCCTCACTGAGTGTCTGAGGGCGAGCCAATTTAATAGCTTGTTGAGTTTCAGGTTCCCGAAGACCATCCAGGAACCTCTCAATGGCTAGAGTCTCATATACTCCATCATCCACAGATGGGTAGGCTTTTCTTACCAGGTGGGCAATATCACTTTCGAACTCTTGGAGTGATTCGTTTGGCTTCTGGATCCTATTCTTGAGTTGTGAATGGTAAAGTTGATCCATGTGTTGATAGCCAAACCTCATTTCTATGCGCCTCAGAAGCACATCGAAGTTCTGCCTATCAGCCATAGGGATTGTTTGGAGAATTTCTAATGCATCTCCACGGAGTGACAGGCTAAGCATTGCAGCTTTCACTGCAGGTGTCCAGCCATGTATGTCAGCAGCTGTCTCAAGCAAGGAACGGTAATCTTCCCATGGCATCTTTCCATCAAAAGTGGGTAGCCCAATTGGATGACTTGGCAGGATGATAGGTGCTTTTTGATAACTTACAGAAGTGTCTTCTCTAACTTGATTAACAGAGGCAACATCAACCATAGAGATTGATCTTTCAATGCCATTATTGTGTTCCTGTAGTTTTTTAATCTTCTTTTCAAATTTATCTTCCATGTTTTTCATTTTCTCTTCCATGTCTTTCATTTCATTTCTTACAAAATTATGATTTTTCTCAAATTTATCTTCCATGTTTTTTATTTCATTTCTTAAGAAATTATGATTTTCCTGCAATTTTTCCTCAAATATATCTCTGTTCTCTTCTAATTTTCTTTCCAAAGCTGACTTTAACTCACCATATGGGGTTTCAAAGAGGAATGTGTCCGGATCCAAACCTTCCTCAACCAATGCCACATGAAGTCGTTCTTGCAGAATAGCTTTATTACCACTTATTTCAAGATCTCGTTCTTCTAATTCTTGTTTTAAGTCACTCACTTTCAAACATGAAAGTTTTAAACCTTTTCCAGCCATTTTAAATCTCAAACCAGTATAACTGTTGAAAGTAAACACAAAAAAATGGATGAACAAATAAATAGTTGAAAAACACTAATAAAATCACTTTTTCGAATAGATAAACCCGCCTCAAATGCACTTATCCCACTTCTGACACCAATTGTTACGAGTTTACCTAAAGAAAACAGTCAGAGGCGTTTTAAACACGGATTTTATTAAAGCACAACTTTTGGAAATTATCACTTCAACTGCTTAACACGAACAAACTATTTTTTATTTCTCTATCAGAAACCTTCTAAAGCTTCCAAACATTCCATTTGGTATTACCAGCTGATTTTACATAGGCAACTTGTCACCTGGCCGTAGCATTACATTAAGTATTGTCCATAATGTAAAACTTTTTCATAATAAAAATCGGCTATGGTACTAAACGTACATAGGCTAGTCGTAATTTAAATGATGCCCTGAATATTGTAAAAGTTCAAAAATTATTTTTGTCTTTAGCCAGATACAACCGTATAGCTTCTTTTTTTTGCTGGCAACAATCTTATATTCTCAGGCAGTTCATTGTACAGCAGGATCTGCTGACTCTACAGATTTGTCCAGCCTAACATTGGGTCTAAGAATTTTATTTCTTTGCCGAGTGTTACACCGGTGTTTCAATGAACTCTTGTTAACGAGATCTATATTGTTGCTTAGACCAAACATCACTCATAGTGTTTTCTTTTATTATTATTATTATTATTATTATGAAAATACATATTTATTATTTGTATGAATTTTATTATGTGACCTTCACTACTCTTCGAAATATTATTAATAATAACTGAAATAATAATACATTACGTGCTTTTATCACGTACCTGGTGGTTCGGAGCCCATTCAAGTTTGGGTCAAACTTCCACTCGTTACCCACGCAAAAGTCTCAGACTTATGTGGGTATGATCAGCATGAAAAAAACACATTTTGGCCATTAGGTTATTGTGATGTTTATCGATCACTTTTGTGATAATTTACAATTATTATTATTTTTCCTATTCAGGTTGATAAAGATAAGAAAATCCTGCACATTTCTGATTCGGGTATTGGTATGACCAAAAGCGATCTGGTGGCAAATTTGGGAACAATTGCCAAATCGGGCACAGCTGAATTTCTCAGTAAAATGCAGGAGGCTGGAACACAGGGCCAGGACACTAACGATATGATTGGACAGTTCGGTGTCGGATTTTATTCAGCTTTCCTCGGTAAGTAAATAGAGAAGAAAAAACTAAGTTCAGAATTTTTCATTTTATAATATTGATATTTGAATTTGATTATAAGATCGCCTGGTTCAATTGAATCGGGAAATATCTAGAATGTGACAACCTATCCTCGTTTTCTCTCCTCTTCGTCTTCTCCTTTTCTTTTCTTCATCTTTTCCTCTTTTCTTCATCTTCCCCTGTTATCTTCTTTTTCTTTATCTTCTCCTGTCATCTTCTTATTTTTCTTCTTCGTCTTCTCCTTTTCTTCCTATTATTTTCTCCCTCTTCTTGTGTTCTCTATTTCTCCCAAAGTCAACTCAATAGAATTTTTATCATCTGTGGAAAACGATTTGCTTCGCAAAATGATTTTTTGAAAACATTTATCAAGATTTAGCAGTCTTATTGATTACTTTCAGTGGCGGTCTTCTTTAGATAGAGTTCATTGATAATTTTAAATAAATACAACTACAACAACATTGGTGTATATCTTTATTGGAGTAAAGTGACTTAATGCTCCCTCCACTTTCCTATACCTCTATGGGTTACTCAATGCTATCGAACTGAATGAAATACGTCATACCCCAACACTTTTCTAGTTCTCAAAAAACTCAGCAATCTTGTTTTCAATAACCTCGTATTCCTCCTAGTTTCTTCATATTTTTCTTTCCATTCTTTCTCATCTTTTTATAACAAGACACAATCGATCTTCGAAAGCGTGTTACACTTTATCCTTGTCTAAACATGATTGTGTTCCCGAAGTACAGTAGAAGTTGATATTCATAAGAAACTTGTTTTGATTTTCAGTCGCCGACAAAGTGGTTGTCACAACGAAGCACAATGACGATGTGCAGCTCATTTGGGAATCAGATGCCGGCAGCTATTCTGTGGTCGAGGATCCGCGAGGTGCTACTCTTAAACGAGGATCTGTTATCAGGTAATTTAGCTAGCCACTAGTTACGCAAATTTATATTAACTTTTCAACTTAACAACGCAGTTCGTCCTGGAACAAGAAATCCAGCAAATTTATACTTGCTAACAAGCCTTGTAGTCGGCGAGGAGTGATTAGGCATTCTGTCTCTTCAGTTTTCCCCATTCTCTAATTAAATTGGCATGTATTGTATTTAGACCTACAATTAGAATTTTTACTCCTATTTACCCTCTCATTTTCATCTTTTAAAAATTGTATTTGATTGTAGATTCCCTTTTACAGTTTAGGAATCAGTTTATTGTTAGGTTTTTGCAGATTAGCTTGTAACTATCTCACTTTTTTCTCATTTAAAAATTTTATCTTATCATAAATTTTTTTTAGTTAAGGAATAAGTTTATTGTTCGGTTTTCAAGATTAGCTTGTATTATATCAATTTTTTTATCTTTTAAAAGTTTTATCCGATTATAATAAAATATGTTTTTCAGTTTAGGATTAAGTTTATTTTAATATTATATTGAATGAAGCTTTTGTCAAGGAAACGCCCAGAGGCATTGTAATGTTAGTGAATAAATAAATAAAGAGCCAATAATTGATATTTAAATAAATAACTACACTAACTCTGTGTGCGTTTGAACAGTGGAGCATTAGTACTTGATTATAATCATCGCATATTCGCAATTGCATTCGCATTTGACATTGGCTTGCAAAGTCAATGAGTAGCTACAATATAATAGGACTGAAACTGTACAATAAGTTACTGCAAAGTTTAATAAATGAGACTGCAGATAGATTCAAAATAAAACTTTTCAACTGGTTAGTAAAAACACCAATGTATTCTATACAAGAATTCTTACATTCTGAAATAACTATTGATATTTAATTCATTAGATAATTATTCTCTTTAAAAATATATACCGGGCCTTGTATTTATATACTAATTTAATATGTGAACTCCTTTTAGGTTTACTTTAAGTTAGTTACATGTATAATTCTATCTATATCATGCTTACTTGTAAAATCTCTAGTATAAGGTTGACTTTGTCTATTGCCAATGTTGCTTAATGACAATAAAATTTCATTTATTTATTTATTTATTCATCACCTAGGCTTAAAATACTTGTTCAAAGTTGCCTTTGGAAATAAATAAACACATGTTTTATAATACATAGTAACGTGAATACCACCATTTCTCAGCATGTGTTTGATTTGATAATATTTGTAAAAATAAATATGTGTATTGTAAATATTATAGATATGTAAGGAATCGTAAATAAAGACAATTTTTAGATCATTAAATACCGAGCTTCCAAGACTTGATGTTATAAGCTCTATTATCACTTACCCGGTTGAAGCCACCTAAAATTGTAGGTTCCAAACGGCGAGGTGGAACCCTCGTAAGGGTCTCCACACCAATAAAAGTCATACGTTTATTATTATTATTACTGTTGAATCAGATAGAGATAAGTTATAAACTCCTGTGCCTTCTTGTAAGGGTGACTGATTGGATCGGCCGGCAAAAAAAGATTATGTTCTCTGCTGTGAAATCACTTGCCGGTGGGGTTCGGAACCTGTCTAAAACTGTAGGTCCAACTCATCAATCAAAATTATGCTTCTATGTATCGTAGGACAACTCTTTTTGAGAAGAAGCCACATGCATTTGTCCTAAGTTTCTGAGTAGGTTGCCACTTTGGTTGAGAAGCTGTGGAACCCATCAATTTTTAAGAACGATTGTAAAATGCACTTGATAAAGGGGGTTTATTACAGTATTCAGTAATTAATTTGTGATTATATGACGGGTAATTAAGTGATTTTCGTAGGGTTTTCATCTTTTTAATTTGAAAAGTTTTTAACAATTTCTATATTCAGGAAAGATTTATCAGGAGGAATAAAAAAACAAAGGTTTCAAGCAAGATCTGATGCTGATCCTAATCCAGTCTAGGTGTTAACAGGATGTTGAACATCTACTATTTATAATAGTAATGTGGAAATGCACCTGAAAATTATATAATTTAATTGTAACTGTTAATATTATGTTGAAAATCTACCTTTTTGTGAATATTGTGTCATTTCAATTGAAAATTAATCAATTTGTTGTTTTCTTTTCCACAGTCTACACCTGAAAGACGAAGCTGCCGAATATTTGGAAATTGACTCATTGAAAAGTATCATCAAAAAGTATTCGCAGTTCATCAATTTCCCCATCTACTTGTGGTCAAGCAAAACTATCAAAGTGGAAGAGCCGATCGAAGAGGACGAAGCGAAACCGGAAGACGAGGATAAACCGGAAGAAGGCGACGAAGATGAGAAAGAGGATCAGGTGGAAGTAGAAGAAGACAAGGAGAAAGACGATAAGCCGAAAAAGAGGGAGGTGGAGAAGACCGTCTGGGACTGGGAACTTGTTAACGATAGCAAACCTATCTGGACTCGCAAGTAAGCTTTATTATTATTACTAAAATTAAAAATTGAATAAATAAACATTTAAAAAAACAGTAAGAGAGTTTGAGCACATTACCGCTAACTTTCCCTTTTCCTCTTCAATGCTAGTTGAAGCCTTCTTTTTGCTCCACCAGCGAAATTCGAAATCCAACATGGACAGTTGACAATATCGAATTGCTTGGAAAAATCAATAAGAAGCAATACGGTAATTAATGGATTGCCAAATTGCGTTTATCATACATTGCCTACATGTCTATGGTTAATTGAATTAATTTCCTTCTTATTTCGTAATCATTTTATTGAATTTTCTAATCACTGTTCTTTAGTCTGTAACTATCACTCTATTTCCTTTTTTTTAAAGATCTCCTTTTTGAAAATGTAATTTTTATATGCGAGCTATATAAGGGGTAACCTGTTACCTTTTTCTTATTGCTGATAATGCCCACATGAGTCCGAGACTTGTGCGTGGTTAATGAGGTGAATGGTAACATATAGATGCCAGACAGAGGAGCGGGATTTGGACCCAAGACCACTGAAAGGACAGCAAGCTGAAGTTGTAACGCCCCAACCATCTGCGCTAAGCGGCCCGCCAAATAAGTGCAATGTGTGTCTTTCAAAGTGCACAGATTAAAAAATCTTAATTTGATGGATTTATTATGATTTTGATTTTTTCTCATTTTCATTTCATACTTTTATACTAAGATCATTTCGTTATGAAATTGTATTTTATTTTATAGTACGGTATATGTTCACATATTTTTTTATTAAAACTGATTTTAAAATGTGAAGTTATGTGCTAGGATAAGTTGATTGATGAGTTGTATAATAATCACAATCTGCTCTATTATCACTTATCTGGTGGTTTTCTCACCTAAAGCTGTAGGTATATTATTGTCATCCACTGACTACCCACGCATAAGTCTCAGACTCATGTGGGAATCATCAGCACAAAAAAGTAGTATACTCTTTATTTGTGAAGAATTTCTGTGGGCATAAAAAGTGATTATTCATTTATTTTTTATATTTTAGACCAGCTGATGTTCAAGAGAAGGAGTACAACGAGTTTTACAAGGCGTTGACCAAGGATCATCAGGCGGCGCTGGGTAAAATCCACTTTGTGGCCGAGGGGGAAGTGACATTCAAGTCGCTGCTTTATGTGCCCCGAGTACAGCCCAGTGACAGCTTCAATCGCTATGGAACCAGCACTGACAATATCAAGGTAATTTTTTATACTTATGCCAAACTTTTTTATTTCATTTTATTTGAAAATCCCAATTGGATAAAATAAGTGAATGATTTGAAGATTTTGCATACCATCAGTGGCGCCTCTTGACATTGATATCGAAGCGTTGGTAGAGTAAAAATTAAATGATAAACTAATATTTTCCACACTCTTCAAAAATCTATTATCATTTTTAAATGAACAAATTAGAGGAAATCCATTAATAGAGTAGTTGAAAATCAGCATAAGATTCAGGAATATAGTAATGATAACAGGATTTTAATTTCGAATAAAAAACATTCAAATTATAGTAGGTAATATTTATTGAACACCAGAAATGTTGCTCCTTTTCGATCAAATTCTTTATAATTTCTATAAGCAAATGTGATTGAATTTACTTGACTTCTACATTTTTGGCTCTAAAATCTCGAACAAAATTCAAAATTATATTCACTTTCTTTGTACTATTGGACAGTTTTAGTGCTTCGTGAACATCTCAATTAATTGAACGAGCGTAGCGAGTTCTTAGTTGTGACTCGAGGCTCGCAGCTTTTTCTGTATATTTGTTTGTATGTTCGACGATTACTTTCGAACGCTTTAACAAATCAACTTTAAATTTTAAACACATTCTTGGAATCTTTATACAGATCAAGTTCGTTTGCCAATGAAATTAGCCTACTTCTTCTTCCTTTTTGAGGCGAAACAAAAGGATAGGTTCTCTGCCCTTCATTATTATCTATATATCTATATCTATATAATCGAAATACCACTGACTGACTGACTCACTCACTCACTCATTCATCATAGTTTCTCAGGAACCACTCGACCAAAAACGATAAAATTTGGTACACGTATTCAGTAGGGGGACTAGACGCGTGCTAAGAAAGGGTTTCAAAATTTACCCCAAAATTGAAGATTTTTGAAAATTTAGGTGACAACAATTTCTAGAGAACCATAAGGTCAAATCAGATAAAATTTGCTATTCATGTTAAGTATCGGCCTTAGATGTACCTTGGAAAAAAGTTTCAAAATTAGCCCCAAAATCGACGATTTTTGAAAAGTTTGGTGATAAACAGCCAAATATTTTGAAATTTGCACTTAACAGATGTCATCAACCTGGCATAATAACATTTCATCATACCCAGTCATATGTTTCCCACATATTGCAAGGCTCCGACTGTATGGTAGCCTACATGCAAAGTGCAAAGTCTTTTGCTGTTCAAAGACAGTGTAAATAACGCTGCTAAGGGGTCTGCCATATGATTAAAAACGGTTGACTTCTATCAGCTGTTCCTTTAAGCTGTTTGGCTGGCAAGTTCAGTAGGTTAGGCCTATTAATGAATAATAATTTGTTTCAAACAAAGCAAACTTATCCCGAGCTACCAAAATAATTTCAATAGCTAAAAGCCAACGTTTATGAAAAGTATATGTTTGATTAAGACCCTAGATGCATACTAAGTAATGGTATCAAAATTCTCCCCAAAATCACCTATTTCTGTAAATTTATCTAATCACAATGGAAATTAGTTGGACCCCCCGGGGGTCCAGGGGGCGGAGCCCCCTGGCTAGACGGTTAAGGCGAGCGAAGCGAGCCTGCCGGCTAGTTGCTAAATATAGAAAATAGTTGTTTTCACCATATGGAATACGCAATAGATTTCAAAATAGTTATCAGCTGTAGGTGAATGAATGCGATCAGCACCTTTTCAAAATAACACCTTGTTACTGTAGTATTCATATAACTTGGCAGCGTGTAGCAGATGGGACATGCCACAACATACTGCTGCCAAGTTATATGAAAACTACAGTACAGGCCTTTTTAGAATCTTATTAGAATCCTTTTAAGCTGCGTCCACACTGAGGTTACAAAACAAAAATTACAGTAACTTGTTCCAACAAGTTCTGTAACATGTATCGTAACAAATGTTGTGTAACAGTTTCTGTCTACATACTTTTATGAAGTTACAAAACATTTATCCCAACCCAAAATGTCAGACAACTTATTGTTAACTACTGCTTGTTTTAAAGTAATTTTTGCAGCAAAAAAACAACGTTTTATTTGAAATGAAATGAAATGAAATTTTATTGCCATTATTAAAGTATACATACATTATTAAAATAACAATTTTATAGTAAATTTACAAAGAGAAAAATTAAATTAAATAAAATTTCATGTTAAGTGACATATAAATAACTTTATAACGCATAAATTGAAAGTTCAAGATTTAACTATACACACTGTGTGTTAAAACTAAAATGAGAGGAAGAAAAAAAAAGTCCAATCATTAAAATTATGAAAATATTATGTTATTATAATTATTAGCATAAATGGCATTGCTAGCATAGACTAAAGTCTGTGCGCTAGCAATGAGTCGAGAATTTTAATAACAAACACCGATGAATATAATAATAGATGGAAGTTGGATATTGATGGATGATAGCCTAATTGTTTATATTCAAAATTAGCAGCCTTGGAAAACGGATGAGCACAAATTTGAATAAATTTTGTTCAATTATAATTTCAGTTCTAATCATGGATCAATCTTGAAGATTTTATTTTTAACCCACTCATCAATTAATTTCAACTGTTTTTTATTCATTTTTTGTGAAGTTAGGTTTCTGGGTAATATATTAATTAAGATACTACATTGATGATTAAATTGCCTGGTGCTAGGTGCAAGTCTAGAGAATTTAATGATAAAATGATTTGTTGTAGCCGGACGAGTGTGGTGGATAATTGTACGAGGTTGTGGACAATGTTTATTTCGTTTTATTGATAATATTAAATTTTTAATATACTGCTGCCTTATTGTGAGTACCTCCATTTCTTGAAAGATACTCCTGCTGGGGTACATACGTGGCCTACCCAGAGCTGATTTTATAAGGAATTTCTGTAAAATGAAAACTCTCTTAAGATGAGTATCATATGCTCCACCCCATGCCTCAATACCATATGTAAATAGACTATGTGCATATGCTAGATAGATTGTTTTTATGATAGCACGATTGGCTAATTTATTTATTTTATAAAAGGTGTGTATTAGGTATTTCAGTCTAGAACAAAGGTAGTGAGTATGTGACGTCCATTTAAGATGATCATCCAGCATGATACCATGATATTTTATTGTTTTAACTTTTTCAATTTCGAGACAAGCAGAGCCTACTAATTCAGGATTTTCCTCAGTGCTAAGTAGTTTGATCTTGAAATTCGGATTAGGTTGGCCAAGTTCAGTAGGAGAGAAGGTCAGGTATTTTGTTTTTTTGTAGTTTAAAGTAAGAATATGTGTCTTCAACCAAGCCTGAACAACATTCAATCCAGTGTTTGCTGATGAATAGACTTTCGCCCAAGTTTCACCCCGGAACAGAAGAGCCGTATCATCCGCAAATGATATTATATTGCAGTTTGGAATGTTTATGCATAAGAGTTCGTTTACATAGATGAGGAATAGAAGCGGGGATAGTACGGTTCCTTGAGGTAGTCCGAAGTTTTTTAGGTTCTGAGTGTCTGTTTTTCCATTTAGTGTAAGAGTCTGGTGTCTATCACTGAGATAACTGGAAAAAAGTTGTAGAGCACTCCCTCTTACTCCACACCTTCTCAATTTATCTAGCATGAGCTCATGAGGCACTGTATCAAAGGCCTTGGCTAAATCTAAAAAGATTGCCAGACTCTTTCCACCGTTATTGAATGCCTCATCAACTAAGCCTGTCAGCTTGAGAATAGCATCTATTGTCGATCTACCTTTTTGGAAACCATATTGATTGTTATTTAAATGGTTGATTTTATTTAAGAAACTTATAAGTCTTTTTTTTATTATATTTTCTATTATTTTTGAAAAATTTGTAAGAAGGCTGATTAGTCTATAGTTACTCGGATCGTTTGGATCTCCCCCTTTGTATAAAGGTTTAATTATGGCAAATTTGAATTTTTTTGGGAAATAACTCTCTGAAAAACATCTGTTTATTAAATATGTCAATGGTTTTGAAATACTAGAAGCTATTAATTTTAGGCATTTGGAAGAGATACCATCATGGCCAGGTGATGAATTGCTCCTCAAACTGTATATTGTTGATATCACTTCCTGTTCATCTGTTGGTTCCATAAAAAACTATTAATTGGGCTATTTGGCAATACATTTGAGATGTGATTTTCAACTGTAAAATTATTTCTTTCTATTATTTTTTCTGCATAGGTTACACCTACATTTAAGAAGTGCTTATTCAGTTTATCTGCTTCAATTTTAGGTTCTTTATATTGTTTTTTTGTTTCCATTAGCTCTGCAATGCACTCCCATGTTTTTCTTGAATTTCCCTTATTTTGCTCTAGCCAATCATTGAAATATTTGATTCTTTCATTTCGGATAATGTTATTTAGACAGTTACGGTATTTTTAAAGTTATCTTTTAGTACAGTGTTGAATGGCTGCTTCATTAATTGCTTATGCATTTTGTCCCGTTTTCTCAATGAGTTCACCAGACTTGGAGTGATCCACTTTTTTATTGGTTTCATTTTATGTGATAATTTTATTGAGTGAGTTCTGTTTTCAATATATTTCCTGATATTCTCTAAAAATATATCCACTGTATGGTCAATATTATAATTATCATTAAAAATTTCGTTCCAATTCTCGTTTTTCAAATCTGAATTTAATCCTTCATAATCTACTTTGTTTATAATGTGTTGAATATTATTTTTTTCTCTTAGATAGTTGTTGTGGGTGATATGTAGAGATGTACAGAAATGATCTTTGATAGCAGTTTTCCAGATAACACTCTTTATATCATTTTCAGATCTTAATAAGCTTTTATAAAAAATATGATCTATACAACTAGATGAATTGTTTTGTATTCTTGTAGGCTTATTTACGTATGATTTATATCCCTTTAGTTGAATTGTGTAAAGATATTCATCTACCGACTTATTATTTCCAAGAATATCAAGATTCATATCACCAATGATAATTTTATAATTAGTGGGGTTGTTATTTTCAACATTATCTAGACACGACTCCAAACTTGTCAAGAATTCGTTTATTTTTAGTGATGGTGATCGATAAAGGCCCAGTATCGTGTATTTTCTACCTAGTACTTCACAATTTAAGATTATTGAATTAGCTTCTTCAATTTCGATTAAGACTTTATCACTATCAATAAAGTTATCTATAAACATTGAGATACCATCGCTTCTTGAATATCTATTGAATTTATCGAGTCTATAGTATCCTTCCAATTGAAAGTTACAGTTATGCTCATCCGTAATCCATGTTTCAGACAGTACTATAATTTGATATTTGATTTTAGATTTATATATGTAGCATGAAAACTGATCAAAATTCCTCCTCATGCTTCTTATATTCATATGAATTATACTGAAACTGTTATATCCAACATCACAATCGGATGTTACTTGGAACTCAAGGAAATTTTCTACTTCTAAGGTTTCATATTGGTCTATATTTTCATAATAATCGAAGTTATTTGAAATCATGATATTATCCAGCAAATAAGTATACCTTGATAGTAATAAGAAAAAAGAGAACGGAGGAGTCCAACCACCTAATCCCCAAAGACTTCCCAGCCCGCTCTTGGGAACTAAAATTAAACGAATTAAATCTTTTTACGAGTATGATTGAGTTTTTTTTTTAGAAACGATTTAAGTTTGAAAAAGGAAGAATACACTCTCTTAACCGCTGAAAGAGCTAAACAATAAAATAATAAATAAAACAAATAAAATAAATGTCTTGCATATGATCATACTACTGTTTAATTATATGAGTCTATATTTTGTTGTTTTAGAAGTCTTATTTCAAGTTCAGATCATTTTTGTCTCTCACCCACACTGCATTGTCATTTTCGTTTACTCTGATAAGCACTTTACCATTATTCACCCATGCGTACGCAATTTTTTTTTCATTCTTCAGTTTTCGAGCTTCACTAAGTAGGTACTTATTATAAGGCGAAAGATGTTCATTAATGAAAATGGGACTCAACTGCAATCTTATGTCAAGGTCCTTTGTACTCAAGGGTTTCTTTCTCTTGAATGCGGAGAGCCACACATCACGCACAATAGTTGAGATAAAACGAACTATGATTGAATTGGTCTTTGAGGGAACCCGGTGAGCGTTTGACAGTTCTGACCTATTGAAGTTGATTTCCAGTAAATTTGCGAGAGTTTCTAATATACTGAACACATTCTCATTTTTTGTTACCTGTATGCCGGTTATCTCAATGTTATTTTTGCGAGAGTATTGCTGCAATTCTCGAGTGTCTGCCGCCAATTCCCAGATCGCTTTGTCCATTCTCGTGGTCATGACGTTCAAATTAGAATTTTTTGTTTCTAATTCTTTCTGCTTGCTGGATAAACTATCAATGTCCGTTTTGAGAGTATCATATTTTTCGAGTAAAAATGAAATGGATGACTCGATGTTAGAAATCTTCTTATCTTGCTCGTCAAATCGTTTTAGTAAGTTTTGCTCGACTGACTTTATGGCTTGTAGAATAGAATTAGAACTTGAATCAGATACAATGTCTTCTTGCGAATTGTTAGTGTCACCACACGAATCACAGCGCCAAGATAGTTTTTTATTTCCAAGTTTTTTGTACTTTTCCATAGTACGGAGCTTAGTACATGTAGGGTGGTAAGAAGTCTTGCACTGCATGCACGCCACATATTCGTCCGGATTGCCTAACGCGAGTTTACATGTGCCACACACAACCATTATTCGGAAACTGGAATTTCGAACAGTATTGAATTTTATAGGTTAAAACTTAAAAATCGGCTACTTTCAACGATACAAAAACAATTCTTACGAGCGGGCCGAGTCGGCTTATCAGAAGCGATAGTGAACCGTTCCGTTCGGCATTCAAAGCTCAACTGAATTTATTTGATTTATATTAATTTGATTTATTTTTCCATTCTATGTCCGCACTAGAACAAAGAAGAATTGACGCAATTTCTTTTTCAGACGGTTTTTATTATCTGGATGGGTTGGATCCCATAATACAGTATGTGGTGGGAATAAAATAATTCGAACAAATTTAAAACTGTTTCTACTCTCCACTCCATCACTTCAAATCCAAAACTAAACCGAAATAAACCTAACCAAAATCATAAACGTAAACAAAGTATCAAACTACTATCAAACACGATGACAGACGAGCTGCAAAAATGCAGCGCATGCGCAAGTTACGTGTTCTCGCTACCGGAGCGTAGGTTTGTAACTTCTTACAGAACACGAAAAAGGTATAAATTGTAACAGAAGTCTCAGAAACATGTTACAGAAACCTCCAGTAACTTGTTTCGTAACACAATGTTCTGTAACAAATGGTCAGTGTGGACGCAGCTGATATACTAATTTCATTACCTGATTTATGGATATATAAACAGCTGTTTTTTATGTGGTATATATACTATCTATATAAATAAAATTAGAGTTTTGTCTGTACATTTATCAGAATTATATATTTTTTGGTTATTTGTACGTTTTATACATTAAAAAAGCCGAAACAAGTCTTATCTCAATTTCTGTCTGTCACGGCCCCAAAGGCATTTTACGCGGCCTTCTCCTGAAAAACGAGAGCATCGATCGGGATTCAAGTTATTTATCAGTATTGAAAACTTTTTTGACAATGTCTAGCTATAAAAAACTAAATTAACCTTTTTTAACAGAATAATAAACGTTTAAAAACCAAGTATTGTGCGATTTTGGATACATCTATATAAATAAAATTAGAGTTTTGTCTGTACATTTATCAGAATTGTACATTTTTTTGGTTATTTTTACGTTTTATACATTAAAGAAGCCGAAACAAGTCTTATCTCAATTTCTGTCTCTCTGTCTGTCACGGCCCCAAAGGCATTTTACGCGGCCTTCTGAAAAACGAGAGCATCGATCGGGATTTAAGTTATTGAACAGTATTGAAAACTATTTTGATAATATCTTTAGCTATAAAAGACTAAATTAACTGTTTTTTAACAGAATAATAAACGTTTAAAAACCAAGTATTGGATACATTTCTTCTAAGTTTTATTTCCACGTTTTATTACAGAGAGCATCGATCGGGATTTAAGTTATTTAACAGTATTGAAATTTTGAGGCATAATGTAGAATAGTCCCGAGATGTTTCCTGTGAAGGTTGGGAGTTCAAAAGTCCTCGCTGAAGGACACAAAAAGGAGAAATCTATCCTTAAAGGAACAGCTGATAGAAATCAACTGTTTTTAATCATATGGTGAACCCTTAGCGGCGTTATGTACGCTGTCTGCAGACTTGTGTAGTCGGAGCATTGCAGTCATGTAGGAAACATATGACTGGTGAATCAAAGCTCAGCTTATGTTTCATCCATTATTTCTTTGGTGAAAAAAAAAATTTTTATTTCAATTTATCCAAACAAAAATTAACATTTTAGGAAGGTGCGGTTTGTGCTAGGCTCTTGGAAATTCGCCAGGTAGCACTATTATAACTAAAATACCGTTGCAACGCACGGGTGAACCGCTAGTTTCTTCTAGGTGTTATTGCCATACTAGCTGGGCCCAACGCGCGTTGCTGCATTCTCATAAATATTCTCCTTGATTTTATTATTCGCCACCTCCCGCTGAGGTTACATTTAAAATTAGGAAAGAAGTTAGTCCTAGGGCTCTTCCAGCTGATCATAGAGGCTTCGTTGTTTTCTTAATCACCACCTCTGAATGAAGAAACATTTCAAATTTAAACCTCCTATGACTATAAGGGTAGAAGCTAGGTTTTTTATTTAATTATTCGCCACCTCCCGCTGAGGCTGCATTTCAAATTTCTAGCTGCATTGGTTAACAGATGTCATCAACCTGGCATAATTACATTTCATCATACCCAGTCGTATGTTTCCTACATATTGCAAGGCTCCAACTGCACGGTAGCCTACATGCAAAGTGCAGTCTTTTGCTGTTCAAAGACAGCGTAAATAACGCCACTAAGGGGCCTGCCATATGATTAAAAACTGTTGACTTATATCAGCTGTTCCTTTAAGCTGTTTGGCTGGCAAGTTCAGTAGGTTAGGTCTATAAAATTGTTTAATTAATAATAATTATTAGCTCCCCTATTGAAATTTATGGTCAGAAACCATCCCCAATATTCACACAACATATTCCCAAAGTTTCATGCCGATCTGTCAAGTAGTTTTGGAGTCTATAGGGAACACACATACATACATACAGACAGACATTCATTTTTATATATAGAGATAATAACAAATCACGTGATTTATCATGATATATCAATCAGCTGTTCTCAAATATTCTCTCTGATAACTGTCACTGAATTGTTTACGTTCCAAGTTGGAAATGTTCAGCTGGAAATATGTAAATATTTACTTGCATATAGATATTTGAATTATTCAAAATGCCTCGGAAAAAAAGAAGTTGTTTAGGAAGATTGTCGCAGGACGCAAAGAGGAGAAGACTGTTGCACGAAAATCAATACGAGTCGGCAGATGATCTTTCTGGTCAAGAGAGTACAAATATCGTGGAAAATGACTATTCACTGAACGAACGTGCAGATGACGAGAGCGCGGGAACCTCAAGATCCCAACCCTTGACGACTCGAGAGCGAACGGCTCTCTACAGAGCTCGACAGTCCAATGATCAGATAGAAAGAAGGATAAAGAAAGATAGAGAACAGCATCAATCATCTCGAATGGTCCAGTCCGAGGATGAACGAGAGGCGAGGAGAGAAGAGGACAGACAGGTTGCGGCATGAAGTAATAAATGTTTTGTTAAATGATATGTATGTCTTATTTCTAAAAATAATCCGTACGAAGGACGGGTACAATAGCTAGTCTACTCTATAGATACACTAATTCCATTGCCCTGATATATAGGTGTATATGAGTAGCTATTTATTATTTATATTTTTTGTATATCTGTATCAGAGCAACGATGAACTTGAACTTCAAGTGATAGATATCTTGTGAATTTGATCTAAATCAGTATCTTCACAACAGCCGTTTTTCGTTACCACCTTCCCCTAGGATAAGCTAGAAATGAGTTTCCCTTTCCAAAATTAGTCGTCTGCTATCGAGTTCTCCAGCCCATTGGGCTCACTAATATTCATGTTTTGGAAAGAATCGGGAATTGTACTTCAAAGTTGAAATTTCTGGATTTCTTGTTCCATGACGAACTGCGTTGTTAATATTAACTTTTCATGTGAAATTTAACGACTTGCAGTCAAATATTTGTTAAGAATAAGTATAATAACTCACTTAATCTGGCCGAGCGCTTTCGAATCTATGAGATCCATCGTCAGATCTCAGAGGATCCTCTGAAGATGGATCTCATAGATTCGAAAGCGCTCGGCCAGATTAAGTGAGTTATTATACTTATTCTTAACAAATATTTGACTGCAAGTCGTTAAATTTCACATGAAAGGTTAATGTTGAAATTTCCTGTTAAACTAACCTAAATTTTGGATTTTTCAATTGAAAATTCGTAAACAAAGCAGTAGTGTGCTGTGCCTGTTGTACTTTTTTTAAATGTGTTTTGTAATGAATAGATAAATATTTGACTTTTACAAACGTTGATATGGCTAAATTTTAACATGTTCTACTGCTGTCAATATTTTTTTCTCCTTTTCATTAGAGACTTGAAAATGAACTATTTAAAACATTTTTACACAACATTCCCACTAGCCATAATAACAAAAGTGCGCTATTGAAAGCAGGAAACGTGAGTGAGAACTATCGGGGATCATGCTCGTATCTGATCAAAGTTATTAAAAAGGTTTTTAAGGCTTTTATTAACCTTGGTATCAAACAATGTATGGTACTGACTGCTGGCCTTAGAAAAGCCTGTCTCGTTGCGGACATTTGCAAAGTCCTGGCTACTCGATCAAACAGATCCACTTGAGTGATTATTAATTACTAGAAGGTAAATCGGTCCCCGATTCAATTGAATCTGGATTTCTGGAATGTCTAATAACTTATTGTACTTATTCAATTGAATAGAATCTTTTTTCTTATCCTTTTTCTTTCGTCTTCTCCTCCTCCAAACACATGCCTCGAAGTAGCCAAACCACAACCTTCAAAATGAAGTCTACAAATCTCCGTTTGTAAGTCTCCGGTATAAACGCTTTTTAGATCTCAGACAAGTGCAGAGATAGATGATCTGTAAATGAGTGAAATAAAAAATGATACAAGAGTTTTCAAGATAATAAAATTTTTGTGTTAATTTTTGACAGCTGTACGTTCGGCGCGTATTCATCACAGACGAGTTCGCCGATATGCTGCCCAAGTACCTTGCCTTTATACGCGGTGTGGTCGATTCGGACGATCTGCCTCTCAATGTGTCGCGTGAGACGCTGCAGCAGCACAAACTGCTCAAGGTCATCAAGAAGAAGCTGGTGCGTAAAGTACTCGACATGATCAAGAAGTTCGAAGACAAGGATATGGAGACGTTCTGGCAGGAGTATTCCACCAAGTAAGTACTTCTTCATGGAAGCTTATTAAGACCCGACAGGGCCTTATTGTAGCCTTTGTCCGCCTGAACAGGCTCTAGCTTTTGAAAGGAAGAGTTTAGACTCTTGAAACTTGGCATATAGCTTCCTCGTAGTCCAGGTGACATCTCTATTGATTTTGGACTTTGGGGGTCACATATAAAAATGATGATAATCATTAATTTTGTTCATTCTACATGTAAATGATTTCTTAAAACTAAAAAATTGAATAATTTCCTCATTTGCTGATGATTCAGTGATTATATTTTCTGAAAATAGAAGGAATGATACATTTAAAGTTGCAGAGCATGATATAAATATCGTAAAGAACTGGATGAACTGTAATACTTTGAGCTTAAATATGGAAAAAAATCATCACTTTTTTAGCAAATAGATAAGGTAAACCAGACAACCACTACAAATTAAAAATTCACTCAAACTGTCTTTTGAATGGTCAACCAAGCATTGATAAATGTTTCTGTCCTACTATCCATAGGGTGGACGAATGTCTCAAGTGGTATTTCCATACATTTCTTGTGTGAGAGACTTAGGCCCGTATTTATGAACGTGACTTATCAAAGATTGACTTGATTCGGATCGGATAAGTCAGACTTAGCAGCAATAAGGCTTACTTACACTAACAGGTTCAAGCCAGTGAGCAGCTGTAACCCTAAAAGCCAATCCAGCTCCCACAACAAATATCTGACTCCTGATAAATAATTTAACATAAATAATTTACATTAAACAACTCTAATTTACACTAATATGAGAATTTACACTACATAAATGTTGCAGGGACAACTGGGTCGACTTATAACCTCACTTTTCAGCTAGTAAACTCACCTAGTATAAGTAAAGCTTAGAATAAAGTTCGTATTCATGAACCTTTCTTAAACATCTTCTTAACTTAAAAGCCAAGACGTGCTTATAATTGGAGTCTCAAATCTGTTCTTAGCAAAGCTAGGTACAGAGCTGTCTTGAAGCCATTCTTAGATTGTTGTGTTGCATCATATTTTGATTTTATTTTTTAGTATAGCATCGGCTCATAATAATAAAATAAAATCATCATATTCAATTTTTGCACCATTGCAATGTAATTCACTGTATATTTGACTTTTTGAAATTATTTCTACTTATTTTATAGTTCTAACCTTACATTTTTTGGCACTAGGATAGGATTCTCTTTCTAAAAAAGAATGGATGAAGTTCGTTGGTCTGCTGGCAGGTAGCGTGTACTACACTGCCGCGAATGATATAATTTTTCAAATTCGAAAAACAGAAAATTATAACTTAGAATATATTAGTGTGGTTATAATTACTTAACACTTAACAGTAACTGCAAATTTACATGTTGTACAGTATCTTTATCTTTTCATGTATGTTATTTAATGTTTATTAGTGCCTGATAATACAACGCAATTTTAGGTTAGCTTGTGACCACGTCCAATGTAATAGAGCCTTTACAACTTGGTCTTAGATAACTCGTGCTTAGATCAACGTAAGTCACGTTCATAAATACGGGCCTTAAATATTTATCTTACAAATTCTACAAATTAAAAAAGTGGTGTCTCTCTCTGGATGGGTTGAGTGTAAGATAGGGCTATTCTGCCCTAACTCCACTTTTTTGTGTAAATGCAACACCTGGAACTTACAATTAGCCTAGTTTATTATGCAAACATTCTTATTGATGTAAAATAAAATGTCAGTAATCAAACTTGCAAAACAGTGTAATAGTAACAGTGTAAACGTATTGTCTTGGTATCTATCTTTTCGATCAATCTAGGTGATGTCATTCATTGTGAGGTTATAGTCATTAGACATATAAATTGTACTTTTACTCAAATAAAGCTATCTGAATCTGAACACAGGCAAATATATGCAGCACTAGTAGAATCTAATACGATATGGTATAATTATTTGGGGTGGGACATTCGACTCATATTAAGAAACTTCTTCTCATACAAAAATGTATCATAAAACAATTTTAAGAAGCCTAGAATATGATAGTAGGAGATTTTTCAACGAATTCGACGTTCAAACCATACAACAGTTATACCTTGGTTGCATCACAAATTACAATTTAAAAAAACAAGAATAAATTCCCACTATCAGATAGCATTAATTATAGTTTAAGATCAAATACAATGAGAAAATATCAAATATATGTTAGCAACTCAACCCTTCTTAGAAGACAACTCCACTACGTTAGCAGTAAGTATATAAATATATTAGGAAGTGAATTTCCACCAAATAATTTCCCAAACATAAAGCACGGGAAAAGAGCCATAAACTCATGGCTAAAATTAAATTATTGTTCATCATTGAGCTTCATATAATAATAAACTTTATGGATAACTTTGTATATACACTATAGTAATGATGGCAAAGTGATGATAGTGATTATGTTACAAAGAATAATACAGACGATGCGACTCACACTGGCGCACAAGGATTTCCCTTTTGCTGGTGTTTTTGCCACTTCCTACCTACTATGACATTTATGTGATAAATAGGGTTATTTTATTTCTCTATTTTTATTATACCAATAATTGATAATTATAATAGTACCTAGCTGATTTTGTTTTTTATAAGTTTTAGTGCGGTAGTTTATTTTGTAGAGTCGTTTGTAATAATTTTTGGCAAATAAATTAATTCAGTTCAATTCACTAGTAGCCAGGTATAATAATAGCACGAATACAGTTACATCATTAAAGCAGTGCGTTTCTGCAACCGGCGGGGGGGGGGGGGGAAGGGGGTAGAGTCTTATTAGACAGAGCCACTCCAGTGGTGAACGCGCGCCACGTTCCACAAGAGATTACACCAGCCGATCGAGTGACCGAGTTCAACAATGTCAAAGTACCCGACGGCATACACATGTTTGAGCCCTCAGATGTTCAGTCAAATTTACCCGACTGGGTGTGGCTCTTGGGTTAGGTCCAAGGTCAACTTTTAAGCACAATTACCGATTCTGTTTAATTGCGGATCATTAATTATCATTAGACTAAAAGGTTGCCCGATTTAGTTGAATCAGAACATTTAGAATGTGACGAACTATAGTCTAGACTCTAGAGGCGTATCCTCTCCTTCTCTTTTTTCTTCTCCTTTGTCTTCTTCGTCATCTCTTTCTTCTATCCCTTCTCATTATATTTCTTCTTTTCCCTCTCTCTTTTTTCTTTTCTTACTCCTCTTCCTTCTTTCCTACGCCATCTTTCCCCCTATTTTCCTTGTTCTTTTTCCTTTTTCTACATCTTCGCCATATTCATTGTATCCTTTTTTCTTGTTCTTTCTTTTCCTTATTCTCCGTCTTCGCCATCTTCTATTTCTTCTTTTCTCCGTCTTTGCCATCGTCTTCTGCTCCTTCTTTACTACTTTTTTCTCCTTATTCTTGTTCATCTCCTTTTTTCTTCTCCGTCATATTCCTTTTCTCTTTTTTCTACTTCACTTACTCCTCTCTCTTCTTTTTCTACTTCTTCTCCTCCTTATCCTTTTCCTCCTTGTGTGCCATCTTCTATTTCTATTTCTTCTTATTTTTCTCTCTCTTCCTCTTGTTCTCCCACATTTACTTCATGATAATTGAAAATAAATTTCAGGATGAGAATTAATTCCTTGGATCAAAAATCCAAGAGCCAATTGACCTAAAGTACATAATGATTCAAATTTACCTCCACCAGTAAATTTAGAAACAAATCTTGTATTGCTAATAATTTGTTTTAGAGAATTGTAAATCCTCTTATAGTACTAGTTATTCCTGGAAAATCTATAAAATCAATTAATGCATTATGTTTTCTAACTTCAATTCTTGATAATAAAAATGGTGAAAAATGATCAATTAATTCACTTCCGGCTATTTAAATTAATTTTCCAGTTTTTATGTGAAATCCTGAATTATAAAATGAGTCCGGATGATAAATTGAATATTCTATTTCTTTTCTTTCCCATCAGTATCAAACTGGGAATCATTGAAGACCCGAGCAACCGTTCTCGTCTCTCGAAGCTGCTTCGCTTCCAAACATCGCACAGCGATAAATTGGCCACTCTGTCGGACTACATTTCTCGCATGAAGCCCAAGCAGGACACCATCTACTACATTGCTGGAGCCAGCCGGACTGAGGTAAGATTAGATAAAATTATAATAATGAAAAATATTACAATGTAGGCCTAATCGTACAAATAATATGCAATACATTTATTTCTACTTAAATTGTACACTATAGAAGGGAGCAAAATTGTATAATTAAGTACACCGTGCAATTTAGTCTTAATTAATTAATAAAAGTCATAAAAATGAATTTTTATGGCATGCTTTATTCAAATCAGAAAACCTTGCCGTTTGCTGCAATAAAAAGATTTTTGGCTGTAAGGGCAAATGAGTTTATTGAAACAAAAAATTATTCCAATCAATGGAATGGTAGGAAATTATGCAAAACTTTGTAGTGATCCAGTCACGCACCTAAAACTTTACCGTTTAGTTGTCAAGCTGTAGCAAAACAATTTCTGGCTTTTAAAATTGAATACATATCTACTTTATCATATTTCATAATCATGTGTAGATAATCTAATTATCGAATTACAGTAATAAGTAACTACAGCAACTACGGGGCTTCAAACCCCGTCAAGTTTCCATCTATCTTCTGTATCGTTTCAACTGAGTTGTATTCCTTTTTCTAATTTTTATCTAGTAATTCAATTTTTTACTTTTCGTGATGAAGTGTACACTAGCAATGTGTAACTTGTTGAGGAGGAATTTATTTAATGGGTAACTTATTTTCTCCGTGTTAGGAAATATATAATTTTTTAAACTTATTTTACAAATTGATGAAATAAAACTTTGTAATTGTTGGCAATTTATTGTTGTAAAAATGATATTAAAAAATGCAAATTTGTTGTTTTTGTACGTCTAGATAAACATCAAATTTATAGAATATAATTTATTAATCTCGATCTTCTCAAAGCTCTGTTTGTCTGTTTGATAAATAGTCAGTTCCTTCAAAACCAACTTATCAAATTTATGTTTTCATTTATTTGATGATCCTTTACTCTAGATTTGTTTTTAAAAAAATGATTTTTTTTTTGTTTTTTAACAGGTTGAGAGATCGCCCTTCGTTGAACGACTTCTGAAGAAGAAATATGAAGTGCTGTACTTGGTGGAGGCAATCGATGAGTACACCCTCAACGCACTTCCCGAATTCGAAGGCAAAAAATTCCAGAACGTGGCCAAGGAAGGCTTTAAGCTGGCCGAGGAGGAGAAGAAGGTCCAAGCACTTCAGGAGAAGTTTGCACCGCTCACCAAATGGCTCAACGATAAGGGACTCAAAGACAAGATCTCAAAAGCTGAGGTATCAATGCGGCTGACAGACTCACCATGTGCTCTGGTGGCATCTATGTTTGGATGGACTGGCAACATGGAGCGTCTAGCTGTTTCAAATGCGCATCAGAAAACTGACGATCCCCAGAGGAAGTTCTATTTGAACCAGAAGAAACTTTTGGAGATCAACCCACGTCATCCTCTCATCAAAGAACTGCAGAAACGAGTTGCAGATGATCCTGACGATCCTCAAGCGGCAGAAATTGCTCAAATGATGTTCCGCACAGCAACGCTGCGATCGGGATATTTGTTGCAGGACACAGCAGAGTTCGCGCAAAGCGTTGAGAAAATGATGCGACAAACGTTAGGTGTGGCCGAAGATGAAGAAGTGGAAGAAGAAGAAGAGGATGAAGAGGAGGAGGCCGATGAAGGGGAGGTGGAGAAAGCGGAAGAAGTGGACGCGACGGAAGAGGAGGAAGATAAGGATCATGATGAACTATAGATTGGGAGTGTTGAGGTGAATGAAGAAAGCGGAAAGAAGAAGGCAATTATGATGAAGAAGGAGTAGGATGAAAGAAGAAGACAGGACCGATAACGATTCAGGATGTTTAAGAAAGAATATGCTAAAACGTGATGAAAAAGTTCATATATGAACATAGGACCGCAAAGGCTTTGTTGCAGAAATAAAGAGGGCGGAATATTGTAGATATTCCTATTAATATACTAGTTCAAAAATCTGTAGAGACTTTAATGATTATCTTATTTGAATTGACGTTTTCATTTGGTAATTGTTAATTTAAAATTCGAAAGGATTTAATTCCACTATTATTATATCTGCAATCCTCTGTCATCTTTATTCCAGTAACAAAGCGTTTCCTAACTTATGTTTATATGAACATATTACATTATTTTGAGGAGAGAAATGAGCTGTAGCATTTTGTTAGAATCTCCTGAATCGTTCAGTATATAATAAGATACGGGGAGTGCCTAGTGGATTGTGTATGTGTGTATACTAGAACTTATGTCTGTAGTATGGATGAGAATTGAAGTAGGGTAGTAAAGTACCTTCGAAATAAACAATGAAAGACTCACTCGTTTTTGTGATATTATTTGTGTGTGTGAGAATCACTTTGTAAAGTGAAACCAAATGAGTTGATAAATGCAAAGTACAATATTTACACCAAGTGATGATTAATATATTTATATATATGAGAGACAGTGTGGTGAAGAGGTTTTTTATATACTTGTGTATGATTCGGATGGCACAGAACTAGATTGTAACAACTCGTAATTACTTCTACATTCAGCAAAAATTAATGAAAAATATAACATCGTCCTAATTAAATCTGGGACAACTTGAAATATTGATTTGAGACTGTTCAATACAGGATTGACGTGTAATCCTGGATCCCGGTTCCTTATTGATTGTGTAAAGTCGAAAATATTGATAATATGGGCCATTATCGTGAATCACTCATCAATATTACGATGCATACGATTGTAAAGGTACTAAAAAAGAAAATCTTTTAATACTTTGAAAAAGAGTCGCTAAAAGTACTAAAAAATCCAGATCACTATAAAACAGCGATCTTTGCGAGGAGTACAAAGATAACATTAAAAATTAGAAAGCGCATTTACGAGTTTCTGAAATTAATACAACTTGAGATACCGGTGGTTCGGAAACCACCTAAAACTGTTGGTTCACCTCATCAATCATCATTATCATCATCATAATCATCCAACTCATAACCTACTACAGGTCTCAGACTTATCATCCTAAAAAAAGATCATTATAAATGAATTAGCAAACTCTTGCCATTATGAGTGCATTACCATATATTCCGTAGTTCCAGTTTCTCAAACTCCTCTCAACTGTTAATTTCTTAGCGTTATGGTAAAAACGTTACATTGCTACATAATGTTACATTTCGACGTTGAGCTACGTTCTTACGTTATTTTTTCATAAAAATGTCGCCAGGAAGATAGCCTAAACCGTCTTATCATTTTGTATAAATGATCAAGTGCATAAATTTTAGAACTGCCTATTTTGGAGTTGTTACATTTTGGTTCTGTGTAATCGTATTATCCTGTCAACCCGGTTTTCAATGAATCACTGAAGCCTGCATCTGCAGCCATTTATTAATAACTTTCTTGTATGTTGTATTGAAATTTTAATTTATTATACTTTTGAAAGTGTTATTGTTTCTAAATATAATTATCATGTTCCTTGTTTGTTCATATATTATTATGTTGTCTGGGGGTAAATTTCAAGTTACATGTCGAATCTCTTGAAAAGTCATATGAAAAATGCATTTTGTAAAATATCCAGACACATTCCGTGTGAATTGAGTGCTTGTTGGACAGTAAAAAAATGTTTTGATTAATAAATTTGAAAATTGAATAATCATTTGCTTTTCTATGACCCGGTATTATTAGTTATTCAATAATTATCCAGAGCGACCTGTTAGCATGACGTTATCTGCTTTATTATCACTTATCTGATGGTTCAAAACCCACCTAAAACTGTTGGTCCACCATTCATAAAACCATTGATCATCATTCACCTCATTGCCCACGCACAAGTCTCAGACTCTGTTGGCTTTATCAACCAATAAATAAATAAATAAATAAAATAACATACTTGGTTGCTTAAGGGAGTTTTTTCATGTTTAATCCAAATAAATTGGGATTCGGATAAATGATTTGTTTAGATTAGATTAACATTATCGCATTTTAGGACTGATTATGATGGTTCATTAATAGTAGTTTATGCAACGATTTTATTTTGACCCTTATTAAGACACGAGTTAGATGTAAGTTATAACACGAGCGAATGCGAGTGTTATAAATATCTCACGAGTGCCTTAATGGCCAAATAAATTGGTTGCATACACTATTTTATCTACGACCACTAGTATACATTTAATTAAAACAATTTCATTTTACCTGTGACTGTCAGAGATATCTAACCTCTCATCTCATATATGAGAAGTTATAGTAGATTGTTAGGTTAAAGCAGCCGGTGTAGCAGTTTGATCAAATCAGCTGATAGTTTCACAATATTGAATTACGATATTGATTCCATCAAAAATGCTTCTGATTGGTCCAGAACCCGTGTTATAATGTAGAACCTGTACTATAATGAGCTCTTTATGCAACGGGTCTCAAAAAGCATTTCGAAAAGACAGCTGTTTGGCATCAATTGTGAAACTGTAATGTATACATTATGACATGGTCGTAGATAAAAAATGTTGAAATACTGTAATAAGATACAATTTATTTTGTTCTGTACAGTACTCACGTATTTGTTTCTGCATTGTAAATTCAAGATTCGTTTGTAAATAATAATTGGTGGAGTGACTTACGTAATAAGTACGAAGATTTTCCTCTCTTTTCCGTGGGTGTTCCCGTGTGGGAACATTATGGGAAACATTTTTATGTTAACAGGTATCATTTGTATGGGAAACATGTACAATTTCTACCACTGGCTAAGTGATAATAAAGTGGGATACGGTAATTTAGCGTGAAGAATTATATTTCTTTAAAATCGTCTATCCTACTTGATACTTGACTTGGCAATTGATGTGTGAAGAATCATTATCTTTTAGAAATCTAAGTACCGTACTCAAAGAGACGCGATAATCCAAAAAGCTTCTTATCATAGTAGAAATAACAGATATATAAAGTTATGTCAGAAAATGCTAACTACATTTAACAGCAATATAGTCGTCTGAGGAACTTGAGTTGGTGTATAAAATTTCTCTTGCCAGACTTCGTTTTATTGTAGGACTTCATTGTGTTTTTGAGCACTCAAAAATTTGATATTATTTTGTCAACGTACATTTTCATTTCACAATAAAAGAAATTAATTATGAGTTGGATCTACAGTTTTAGGTGGATTCCGAACCACCTAGGTTGTTTCCGTATCATCAATACAGCTCAGAAAAAATAAAGTTCAAAATAATAATTATTATTCTTTGTGTTTCAGGAATACGGATCTGTTAAGCCGCGTCTCCACCAACCGAACATGCTCGGCGAACAGTGTTCGCTGGAATCAGCTGATGTCGCCGAACATTTTTTGGAGTTGGCTTGGTGTGAACGCCTTCTCGAACATTATGATCGGTCGACACTGTTCGCTCACAGACCGAACATTTAAATTGAACTTACGAACATGTTCGGTGGCCCATATGTTTAATGTTAGTCCGTTTTTTTGTATTCGCCAACAATGTTCGGCAGACATGTTCGGTTGGTGGAGACGCGGCTTTATCTGTTAAAAAACATTCTTGTCCAACAATTATGTTATACTGCTCCTGCACTATTTGAATCATTGTCACCGCTAGTGTTATTACAATTCCAAAAAGTTGATATTTCAATATACTTGTGATAGAATAGATAATTATTTATCAATTTGATTAATTTCGACTATAAAAACTATTTGCATTATTCAATATTTTGATCACTTATAAAACGATTGCAAGCTTATAATACTGTGAAGTCAGTAGATAGCTTCTTTCGTTGCTTCAATAAATTAACACTTTGAGCGCCATTTGTGAAAACAATAAATTACATGGGTGGGCCACACCATTTTTTTTAAATTACAGTGGTAATTATAGTTTTTGAAGTGTGATTAGATATCATTCCCCTCTTTTTACCTTATTTTCAATCCAAAATGGCGTGTGTATCAAAATGATACTCGAGGCCCCATTTTGTGAATGACATGTGTATCAAAATGATACACATGGATTTGTCATGTAAAATTAGTGTAGATTCAAGGCAAAGTGAATAAAAAATATATTTATTCAAAAATCTCCATTTACTTGAAAAAATAATAGGAATCAAAATTCATTTTAGTTCACAATTGTGGATTTTGAAAAAACATTCTTGACACATGTATTTATATTTATCACACCTAACACAAGACGTTTTCACTTGTTTACTTTTTTTAGAGCTTGTCCTCTGTCAAATCTAGTTACTAGGGACTCATAGCATACATTACACCTTCCTCTCTTTTCCCTACACTCTACTAGTCTGTGATACTATCTTTGAACCCTTCGAGGTATTTCTTGATGCCCACCTTGCTGTTCTTTCAGGACAGCCTGAACAATAGACTGCCTGAAATTGGTGATAGACATTTTATTCTCACCTGCCATCAAATACAATCTATGACTGTTCACCACTGATGTATTAGTCAACAGCTCAAATGCTACTTTCCTGAACCATTTTATACCTCGGCGCAGTGAATTGGAATAAGAAGATGCCTGATCAGACAGATCAACAAGCCTCTTAGAAAGTTAGAACAGCTGGGAACCATCTGATCCAGCGTCGTGTATGGACGTCATGATTATTGAGCTCTGCTGCTCCCTGGTGAGAGAAAATCTGTTGGCCAGGAATGAAGTTGTACACTAGGAGGCCAGTACAATATTGGTGGTTTTAGAGTGTAGGTTGTGTATTGAAAGTATACACAAGCCTCAAACAAGTCTATGCACTGTGTATCAAACTTATACACATGGCCTAGGTGACCACACTTGAAGTGTATCAGATTGATACGCAAGGCGCTCAAAGTGTTAAGTTGGCACCACTGACATCAGCAGACTGCAGCACAATCACAAAATGTCAAGTAACAGAGTCTGAGCATTACTACACTAACAATGACGCTAATTCTAAACTGGTCATTATTTACCAATGCTTGTTCTAAATGCAAGATGCTAAAGAGCAAGCTGGGGCATAGAGTGGTAAGGTTAGAATAAGAGTCATCGTTAGCGTAGTTTTGCTCGAACTCTAATACAGAGTGTCTAGCAAAGTAAGCTATAAAAATTCCCTGACTTTCCCCGATTTTAATGAAATTTTCCCTGACCAATATAAGGTACTATCTGGCAGGCTCGCTTCGCTCGCCTTAACCGTCTAGCCAAAATTCGCACAAAATCGTGAATCGAACCAGCACTTTTGTTTGTTGATCGTCTGTTGCAATGGATATGGGCACAGTTATTCAATTCACAACTCCATATTTCTTATATCCAATTTTTTAAATTTTCACTTTTGACCGTATTTTTGGAAATTTTCAAAATTCTTTCTTAACATGCATCTAGACTTCTAGAGCATAGAACTATAAACTTGGAATGCTGACTGAATGCATCGAACTGCGAGCCGGCTGTCTCACTGCTTCCCCCACCAAAGCGCAGTGCTCGCACCGGCACTGACTGAACTACGTACTGTAAAACTAATACGCTCGGCCAGAGTAATTCAATTTCATAGTCTCATAGAAATGTGAAACACCATTAGAAAATTTAGAATAAACATGATTTGAATTGTCAGTTGAAGAAGGTTTCACTATATGTTTCAAATACTTTCTATCTATTCCAATGAATTTATAGAAAAAAGGTTATTTTGAGAAAAATTTGAAATACAATGATTTTTCGTGCCTTTTTCAATGATACCTGATATGAATTCATCGAAATAGAACAATATTTGAAACATGTAGTGGAACCTTATTATTATTATTACCGGCGATTCAAATAACTTTTATTAGAAATTTATAGGAAAAAGGTTGAATTTGAGAAAAATACGAATTACAATGATTATTCGTGCCTTTTTCAATGATACCTTATGAATTCATAGAAATAGATGATGGAACCTTATTATTATTATTACTTCGGCGATTCAATTAACAAGTTATCAACCTGCTCCTCTTATAAGGAAGTTTTAAACAGATGCAAGTTTACATGAATTTTGAAATAGAATGTTTAAAACAATATCATTGTTAGTAATTGAATATTAATGAAATAAGTTATGAATATTACAATGAAACTAAAAATTGTTACTTGCATTGAAAGAAGTAGGCTACACTTTATATTTATACATTTTTGATGTATTGGACGATATTGTGTATTAATCAGAAATTGGTTTATTTTACAATATTTTATGAACAATTTTTCATTTTATAATAAGTAGTATTTATTCTATTTAACAATAGTATAGTATTTAACAGGTGAGGTGTTCTTAAATAAGATAAGTTGCAGAATAATAATAATCTTTATTTCCGCAAATAAAAAACAAAGAAAAAAATAATACATGATAAAAAATAATATTGATTATAAAACAAACAATTTTTAGGAGAGAAACCAAGAAGTTACAAAGAAGAATTACTTAGTTCAACTTAAATAATTATCATGTACAAGAAATAAAAATGTTAAAAAAAATATATCTGTAGAAATAATACTACATACAAATAATTTCATTGTGAAATTATGTGTGCATCAGTGGCGGATCCAGGGGGGGGGGCACAGGGGGCACGTGCCCCCCCCCCAAGGGTCTCCAGGCTTATAAAAAAATTTCAAGTAAATTAGCTGATTGCTGTGTTTTTCCTTTTTTCTATATACAACGGGACTGTGGGACAGAATTAACAAGTTTCCATAAAAGAAATCTAAAAGTCATTGTAAAGATTGAATGAAATGATATTAAAAGCATCAATTCAATGGTATGTAGTTCGAAAGCCAGAAAGCCTTCATTTTCCCACTAGCAAAGAAGCGGCATACTATACTGGATTGGGAAGCATGGCCACAAGAACAGAACAGAACAGAAAGTTGGCAACGTGCAGTTCACTTGTTGCTATGACAACTGCACCTTTTTGATTGCTAATTGGTCTATGACATACGGCGATTATCTCCCACTATAATATGTCGGACAAGCTACGTTGCCATTTCATTCATTATCGCTAGAGCTGCTTGAGCAGTTTCAAACTAACTAAACTAGAAGCATCGAAGCATCTACTGTTTATTCCCTCTTCTTGTTTAGTTTGCTTATGTTTGAAGTGACATATTTAAGAAGAAAACAACTTTACATACTTTTGAAAGGAGCTAAGCCAGAAGACACAGGCTAAGATGAAGCGGCAAGTTGGAATAGATTCCTTCTTTACTAAAAAGACAAAGGTAAGTTTCTTCCGAATGCTTTCATATTTCATAGGCCTAAAAACTAAAAATAGATACAAATTTACAAAAATTACACTAATTCATACATGTTACGCACAGTAAAAATGGTAAAAATGCTGTGTCCTGTGTTATATTTTATATGGAAATTGGTATACTCCACTATGGCAAGCCATGTGTAGTAGGTTTAATTGTTGAATTGGTTATTACAGTTTTTTTAGAAAACTATTATTCAATTGAATTGACCAAATCAACAATTTTTCATATCTAGTTTAGGCCATTTCAGCACTCTTTTCTCTGGGATGTGGGACTTTTGGGAAAATACTAAAGCTATGCTTTCCAATGGCGATTTTCCATACATAAAAATTGAGTTTTCTGGCCAACTTTCCATTCCTGGAACAAAATATTAAATTTCAAAATTCAAAAGAAAAAAATTCCCGGTCAAATATTAAAATTCATCAGCTGCTTCATTCATGACCTAGGACATATGAGATATGATTGAAATAGTTCCAGGAATGGAAAGTTGGATGGAAAACTTAATTTGTACTCATGGATATTGCCATTCGAAAGCATAGCTTCAGGGAACAAGTTATTCTGATTCTGTATGATCGATTTAATGTGTGCATAAATTATTAAACTATCATCATTTAGTTTTTATCTCATCATCTCATTCGCTTCTCTTTTCTTTTTCTCCTTTTTGATCTACTTAAGATTTTTCTTATTTTCATTATCATATTTTTTGTATTTTTTACTTCTAGCAATAAGATTCTTGCAACGATTTCTATTCCTTATGTTATAATTAGTTTGTTTGAATAGAATTAAGCCTAGAAACAATTGACAATGTAAATGAATAGATACAAATGGCATCAAGAGCCAATAATCACCAATTTATTGAGTTTATTTATTACCTGACCTAAGCTAACTCGACATAATTCAAGTTCAGATACCTACAGGGTAAGTTCACTTGAAGACTTTCTTTACTTACTTCAAAAATTCTACAATCCATAACCATAATACCTATTTTTTATCAACACTTGAGCTCATTAGGCTGTTTATTTATAATGGAACAACTTTTATTATATTTATTAGAAACTCAGTATCACAGTATGACTAACAACCCATGATTGATAATATTGATAAGAGGGAACAGGGAAGAAATTTTTATGGGCTATATATTGAAAAAGAAATAAAATTATTATTTATTTATTTTAGACCAATAAAATGTTAAGTTCTTTAAACTAGTTTCATTTTGGGGACTTTACATTTTTTGGAAAGCAATACTTTCTTTACCTATGGTAGCAGGGCAAGGAAAGTATAAAGATTGGAGGATCAGATTTCAAATTTTTCTAAGGCTATCGTTTTGTTTCTTCTTAGATTGCTGACAAACAGCCAAACAAAGAACTGGTGTCTTCAAGCACAACAGAGCCTTCTCCAATGCCGCTGTTGTCCTCAACCTCGACTTCAGCCTCAGCCTCAGGAGAAGAATGTGAGCCATTTCCAAGTACCAGTAGGTCTAAACGTGAGCCAGATGGAGACCAATTACAGATTCCAGCTCGTGATATTGGTGTTTTACTTGATAGAGCTTTCTCTAGAACTAGAATGACAGATTATGAACGATTTGACTGGTTCACAAACCATTGGACACCTTCAACTACATTCAAGTTTCCCTTAAATCAAGAGGGGAGTAAAAATCGATCATTTCAAGGTAGTTGGCTTGGACAGTATCCATGGTTAGTGTATAGTCGTCAATTAGATGGTGGACTGTGCAAAGCTTGTATCCTTTTTGGACGTGATGAAGGTGGCAAAAGTGATGGTAAGCTTGGGAGTTTGGTACTTCAACCTATGAAAACATTCAAAAAGCTACAGAACTGTTGAAAAAACATGATTGTGCTCAATATCACATTGACAATATGAGAGCTGCCATACATTTAACCAGAGTAATAAATGGAGAAAAAGATGATGTTGTTTCTCAGTTGAATGCAGCTCAAAAAGTATTGGTGGAGGAGAATAGAAAAAATTGATACCAATTATAAAAACAATTATGTTTTGTGGAATTCAAAACATTCCACTGAGAGGCCATAGGGATGATGGTGACTTGTTAGATACCTCCACCAAGCCTAAACAAGATCCAGTACATGATGGGAACTTTAGAGCCCTTTTAAGGTTCAGAATTGATGCAGGTGATAAGGCACTTGAGTCTCACATTCAATCATGTGGGAAAAACTCATCATACATCAGCAAAACTATTCAAAATGACTTGATTCAATGTTGTGGGGATGTCATTACAAATAAGATTGTTTCAAAAATAAAACTTTCTAAATATTTTACAATCATGGCCGATGAGACAACTGATATGTCCACACAAGAGCAGTTGTCCATTTGCATAAGATATTTTGATAAATCAGTGTTTGAAGTCAAAGAAGATTTTCTCATGTTTCTTAATGTAGTAGACCTTACAGGAGAAGGCATTTCAAACAAGATTCTTGAAACTCTAGGCAGCCTTGGGATTGACATTAATGACTGCAGAGGTCAAGCCTATGATGGATGTTCAAACATGAGTGGAAAGTTTTCAGGTGTACAGGCAAGAATTAAAAACATCCAACCTCTGGCAGTATATTGTCATTGTGCTAGTCACAAACTTAACTTGGTGATCAGTAAAGCATGTTCAGTTCCACCAATAAGAAATGCTGTTGGGGTTGTATCTTCAGTATCAAACTTTTTTAGAGACTCTGCCAAGCGACTACACTCACTTGAAGCAGAAATGGATGAGGGTCTAAAAAAAGGAAAGCATGCAGTGAAGAAGATGTGTGAAACCAGGTGGATTGAAAGGCATGATGCTGTGTTGACCTTTCTTGCTTCTTTCCCTACTTTATACAATGTGTTAGAGACTATGGCACATTCAAATGATGAAGCTGGAAACAAAGCATTTTCCCTATTACATGCAATTGCCTCATCTGAGTTTATCATTGGTCTAGTCGTTTTAGAACATTTTATGAATCTCACACTTCCTTTAGCTAGGCAACTCCAAGCAGATTACATGGATGTTATTTGTGCATTAGCTTTGGTGGATGCAACACTCAAATCTCTTAAGGAACAGAGGACCGACACTTCAAAATCTTTTAAAATGCTCTATGAGAAAGCTGAAGAAATAGCAACTATAATTGGATCTGACATAAAAAAGCCTCGAGTTGTTGGTTTGCAAAGACACAGATCCAATATACAATGCAGCACACCTGAGGAATACTTCAGAGTAACTGTTTTTATTCCTTTTTTGGATTTTCTAATTGGAGAGCTAGAAACTCGTTTTCCTAAGACAGAATTGGCTGACATCGGCAAACTTCAGATGCTTCTACCTGAGGAAGGAAAGTTTCAAGAAAATTATGAACAATTCGTTTTGGATGGTGCTAAAATTTATGAAAATGATTTGCCATGCTACAATGCTCTAAAGGGAGAATTGATTATTTGGAAGAACTTGTGGGTTTCGAGGTCAGAAGATTTCCCAAAACGACCAACTCATGCTTTAAAGCACACACAAAGTCTTCCTAATATAAGTGTTCTGCTGCAAATGATATGTACAATTCCGGTGACAACAACTACAGCTGAGAGATCCTTTTCAACTCTACGTAGGCTGAAAACATATCTCAGAGCAACAATGAGTGAAGATAGGCTCAATGGACTAGCTCATTTAAATATTAATAAAGAAATAGCTTCGAAGATTGACTCAGATGAAGTTTTGAATGAGTTCGCTAAAAAGCATAAGAGGAAATTATCTCTTACAATAAACTAGACTTTAGGATGTAAGAGAAACTTATATAGTCTGTGAGTCTCAATTCTCAATTGTATATAAACCATCATTCTATTTATTACAGTCATCCTGAAACTCTTATAAATCAATTTTTTTCAATTTTGAGTTGGTTCAACAACATTTTACAAGTTGAATTTATTGAAATTACAGCGATAGTTTTTGTTTTATTATTCTCATACAATGGGAATAAGAAAACCTAATAGACCTTTTTGTAAGAACTAATGTAAGCCTCCTTTAAATACTTCTTGTCGAATTAAAAAAAATATTTTAGCTGAAAAATAAATGAAAAATGCGTTATTGAGATCCCAATGAAATTTAATAAAGTATAACTACAACTTGATAAATTTGCGTCCACTTTTCAAAAAAAATTCTGGGGGAGGAACCCCCTTTTTCGAGGGGGGGGTGTTCCATACCCCCACAACCACCGGTGGTGCCCCCCCCCAAACAAAATTCCTGGATCCGCCCCTGGTGTGCATACAGGATCCAACAAAGATGTCAAAGGAGCTATTCATATTTACCGTATGACCTACTGTATTAAAATGCAGTATCATGAAAGTATTTATAAATACAATATTTTTTAAATCTAAATTCAATATCAATAAACATATTCTGAGCTCTAAATAAAAGACAAAACTGTCACTGAACTGAAACTGATCGTAAAAATAATAAACCAACAACACCATTCTTTTTCACATTAAAAAATCTAGTGTAACAAAGCAAAAAAAACAATGTTTTTTTGTTTTTAGATAGTTTTTCACATGTTGTAAAGACTGACTCTGCCAGCTATATTTTTGACTTGACATAATAATTATTCTTTAGTATGTCATATACCGTAAATAACTTAAATAGTTTAATTAATTTTCGAATTGACTATCGATTTCAATCAGCTATTAAATACTGTTGTCAATATCCGCCATTGCGGAAGTCTTCAGTATAAACTGATAGCAATTAAAGGAATTCGAAATTAATAAATTCTGTTTAATTGATTGTTGTTATCCAGTTATACTTTCGCAAACAGCTGTATAACACATTATAATTAATCTTAAAGTTTTATTAAAAAAAAACTCACTTTAATATTCCAGAAAAACATTTTGGATAATTCAACAATAACATGGTATAGCATTTAGTCTATCTATGTACTGAACTAATTGGAGAAGAATGATCTTTATAAGGATAGCAATAATAATAGCGCCAGATTTGTAGACAATGATACGAATAACAAACGTAGAGTGTCAGATTGGTAGGTAGGTTGATAGGTAGATTTACCTATCTGCAGATAATCAATATTGCTTCGTAATGTAGTTTTTGCAGCCATAGGCTACACAGTATGCTGGCATTCTTCTTTTTCGTTGCCAGTACAATAAAATAAATAAATTCTCAATACTCAAATCTCAAAACTTTTCAAATAATGTTGAATATCAATGCAAAATCACCATGAGCTGTAGCTGTCTACATAGCTGGAGTGCAGAAATAAGTGTCGTTTGCACTGCACTGTGGTGGGGGAAACGGAACATCGGCCGGCTCGCTTCTAGCTTCCAAACACCGCTTGAGTTAGCATTCCAAGTTTATAGTTCTATGATCTAGAGCCGCAACGGGACATGTGTACCAAATTTCAACTTAATTAGCAATATGGTTTTCGAGAAACGCTGATGAATGAATGAGGGGTATTTGGCTTTTATACAGAATGTCCCATGTAAGGTAGCCGGTTACCAGAAATTCTACATCAAATTTTTGATAAGAAAATGTTCAATGACGTTTTTGAAATGTGGGCTTTGTTTTCGAGATATCTCGATTTAATAACTTTTTCGAGATACGCTCACTTCCCGCCAATAACTCAAAAACTACTGATCGAATTGGAATTATGATGACATTGTTGGAAAGAACACAACATTTCGCTGAACATACACGTATTTTCAACATGTATCCCGATCAATTAGGGTGTTTTAATAGGGATCAAAGTACAAAAAAGTAGATTTTCACTAGTGAAAATTTTACATGAAAAACTTCCTCATTTCTTAATGCTTTTAAATAAGCCTGAAATGTTTCAAATTGATGAATTGCAAATGATTGAAAATTGTAAAAAACTTTCAAAAAACACAAGAATGTCTAAGGGACAAGAGCTGATAGTAGAAATTTGATTTCAAAATATTGTAATGAGATGTTTTTTTTTCAAAATAAATTATTAATTACTGTGGTCCCTGAGTAACCGCAGGAAGCCGTTCAAGGCTGAATAAAGTAAGAAGACACACTACGTAAAAATACTGATCTGCAGTAAGTACTGTATTACAGTAGTCTTATCAGAAACTTCTTACCGAATCACATCTCTGACTCATCGCTGGAAAAATAAGTGATTCTTCACAAAATAATTATTCAATTAACTTGAATATTTATAAGATTTTCCATGGAATGAGATTGAAAATTAGGATCAACTTAAGAAAAATGAGTGGGTAACATATACATTTCTGATGACTAAAACACGCTGATATCATTTTATTCAAGTACTATGGTGTATTCGAAATTGCCTAATGTATCGTTTATTCTATTTCTTATTCTATAGTTTATCTATTCATGTATAGAATGAGTGCCATTTCACAATAGATTGAAAATAGAGTTTTCAATTTATAGAGCATTGACAAAAGAATAAGCAGATACCAAAACATATTATTCATCACAACGTGAATCAGGCTAGTATAAATAAAAATCATTTCCTGCAAAATTGCGCCAGACAACCGTGTATCCACATTTCTTGCCTCTAAGCATAAGAGTCAATTATTCCATGAGATCAAAAAGATCTAAACTTTTTTATTCAGAACATTTTTTATTGATGAATTTTTAGATAGGCCTAAACTAATTAGATAAAATTATGATAATTTTTTTAGACAAATATTTTATTTTTGATCAAATATAAAATTTAAAAAAAACTTCAGTTTAAATGTTTGTTAAAAAAAATATGGCCCAGGAATATGATTATGATTATTCCAGCCCAAATTGGCGCTGAAACCGGTGGGTCTCATTACGTGAGGATTTCCAGTTGCCCAAGTATGTGTATTATGAAAATTGACAGCACCACTTCTTGTGAACGTGCTCTCATCCGATCTACCTTTATTGGGAAGCAGTGATTCAACAGATTGATCATTTTGGAAAAAAAATTCTACTCTCTCAGCTCTTGTCCCTTACACACTAATTCTTGTGGGTTTGTGACAGTTTTTTTACAATTTTCAAGCATTTTCAGTTCATCAATTTGAAACATTTTAGGCTCATTTAAAAGATTAAGAAATAAGGAAGTTTTTCATGTAAAATGTTCACTAGTGAAAATCTACTTTTTTGTACTTTGACCCCTAAAAAACACACTAAATGATCGGGTTACATGTTGAAAAAACGTGTATGTTCAGCGAAATGTTGTGTTCTTTCCAACAATGTCATCATAATTTCAATCCGATCAGTAGTTTTTGACTTATTGAGCATATTTGAGTTATTGGCGGGAAGTGAGCGTATCTGGAAGTCATTAAATCGAGATATCTCGAAAACAAAGGCCCCATTTCAAAAACGTCATTGAACATTTTTTGTCAGAAATTTGATGTAGAATCTCTGGTAACCGGCTTTTACATCTTACATGGGACAGCCTGTATAGATGAAAAACAAAAAGAACTTAGCAAATAATCAAAACAATTTTATGTTTGTGAGCCTACCTAGCTTATTTGTCTGGTTGTCCATCTAAAAACGCATTTCAAGTTCCATATTGGAGCATTTCATGTGAGGATTTCTATAATTGAACGAGCGTAGCGAGTTCTTAGTTCTGACTTGTGACTCGTGATTGGAGGCTTGCGGCTTTTTCTGTATGTTTGTGTTTATGTTCGACGATAACTTTCGAACGCTTTGACCAATCAACTTCAAATTTTAAACAGATATTTTTGGAACTTCAGTACAGATCAAGTTCGTTTGACAATGAAATTGACCCACTTCTTCATACTTTTTGAAGCGAAATAAAAATATATGTTCTCTGCCCTTCATTAATATTTCTATATAGAGAAAATAGTTGTTTTTTAAGCTGGGCATTCACGTTCCAACTTGCAGTACTGCTAGATGGATAGTCGACTCCACTCACGCTCCTACTTGCAATCCAACTTTATTCCTAATCAGCTGTGAGCATCGCTCTGGAGCTGAAAAATGTAACCGAAGTTGCCCGAACTTGCCGGAAGGTCAAGCAATGACTGAGATAAGATGGACGACTTTGATCCAACTCCCCCACACACGCTCCAACACCGTCGACATTCGGAAGTCGTCCCTCTAGTCGTCCATCTACAATTCCAACCATCCAACAAGCCCATTCACGTTCCGTTTTCGGATCCAACCTTGGAGGTTGGACTGCAAGTGGTACTGCAAATCGGAACGTGAATGCCCAGCTTAACATATAGAATTCGCAATATATTTCCAAATATACATAATATTACATAATATTCTTTATAAATATCATCTGAAACACATGTCCATAGTAACCTAGTAACCAGTGAAATGCTTATTTTGAAGTTTGTTGAAAGCAATAGTTGAAAAGTACGCAATTGAGATAGACACGGAAAATTTTGGACTTTGAATGTTGTTTCTTTGGTTACAGGTAAAATTTATTAATTCAAAAGTGTATACATTTTATTGTTTTATGATTGTTAGTTTTAAATTTATTATTTCATTTCGAAAATAAATATAATCTTTGGTTACAGAGCAACACATTCAAATTCATTATATATATTTTGAGTTATCATCACCTGTGGGTGAATAAATGCGATCAGGCTTTTTATAGAATCTCTATCAGCTGATATACTAATTTCATTGATTGCCTTGATTATATGAATTTATAAACAGCTGTTTTTTATGTAGTAAATATAATAAAATTATCTATATAAATAAAATTAGAGTTTTGTCTGTACATTTATCAGAATTGTATATTTTTTTGTTATTTTTACGTTTTATACATTAAATAAGCCGAAAATAGTCTTATCTCACTTTCTGTCTGTCACGGCCGCAAAGGCATTTTTCGCGGCCTTCTCCACAAAAACGAGAGCATCGATCGGGATTTTAGTTATAGAACAGTATTGAAAACATTATTGACAATGTCTTTAGCTATAAAAAACTAAATTAACTTTTTTTTAACAGAGTAATAAACGTTTAAAAACCAAGTATTGTGCGATTTTGGATACATTTTACGCGGCCTTCTCCTGAAAAACGAGAGCATCGATCGGGATTAAAGTTATTTATCAGTATTGAAAACCTTTCTGACAATGTCTTTAGCTATAAAAAACTAAATTAACTTTTTTTTTAACAGAGTAATAAACGTTTAATAACCAAGTATTGTGCGATTTTGGATACATTTTACGCGGCCTTCTCCTGAAAAACGAGAGCATCGATCGGGATTAAAGTTATTTATCAGTATTGAAAACCTTTCTGACAATGTCTTTAGCTATAAAAAACTAAATTAACTTTTTTTAACAGAATGATAAACGGTTAAAAACCAAGTATTGTGCGATTTTGGATACATTTCTTCTAAGTTTTATTACCACATAGCTATTGTACCCGTCCTTCGTACGGATTATGTTTAGGAATAAGACATACATATCATTTAACAAAACATTTTTAATTACACTTAGTTTTGATAGAATTTAGAAAAATTGCACTTCAAATTGATTCATAACAGGCACAACAAAAAAAATAACATCAATGAAAAATACCTAGAAAATAAATTAAAACATGAAGGATAGTTGTTTATTGCAAAGCCTCCTCATACACAATGTTGGTGGTCCGGCCTCCTGGGGCGTGTATGTAGAGGTTTGCAGGAGATCTGACTCGTGAACACCCGACATATAGTTGTCCATGGGAAAAACATTGAGATGCACCCAACTCAATCCCAGCAGTGCACAGGGTTTGGCCTTGTGATTTATTAATGGTCATTGCAAAGCAAGTAACCAATGGAAACTGGATACGTTTAAACTCAAATGGGTAATTGCTAGGGACTAATGGAATTCGGGGAACAAAAACCTTCTCTCCAACGCCACATCCAGTAAGAATTTCTGCCTCAATCACATTTCTCTGAAGACTACAAACTCTAAGCCGCGTTCCATTGCACAACTTAGGAGGATGCAAATTTCTCAGTAGCATAACTGGCACTCCAACTTTAAGTTTAAGCTCATGGGCAGGTAGTCCAGGTGCTGTAACTGAGTCAAGGAACTCTGCCAGGTAGTGGACGGCTTCATCCTATCTGAGAACTGTGTTGATTGAAAAGTAAATATGTTCCTCAAATTGAAGTAGAAACATAATTTTGTTGTTCATCTCAGTTGCAGAGTCATTTGTTGGAGTCAGGATAGCCCTATCACAGAGCCATCCACTGTCTTTGTTTGGAAGATCTCTCACTCCTGGAAAAACCTTTTTGATGAGTTCATCTGAGCTTCCTACAGATATGCCAAGAGAAGGGGGTATTTCAATTTTTCCATTGTTATTCTCTAAAGTTCCATTTCCTAATTTCAACAAAACATTGGCGAAATCATCATTCCCATGCTCACTCCCAACATTTGCTCTCATGTTCCTTGATAATGAAAGTTTGGTTATATTCGGCCACAAGGTAGATCTTTTGATGGAGGCGTTCATCTCGTCTGCCCTAGTTCCTCTGACAACAACTGGCAGAATCTGTCGGAAGTCACCAGAGAAAAGTAATGTGACTCCTCCCATGATACTGTTACTGTTCCTGATGTCCTTTAGTGTCCTATTTAAAGCTTCGATTGACAATTTATTTGCCATTGTACATTCATCCCAAACAATTATTGAGGCTTCTTGTATGACTCGAGCCATTGGGGAGTTTTTGGAAATTGAACATATAGGAACATCCATATGTTCAACATTGATTGGGATCTTAAACATGGAATGAGCAGTTCTCCCGCCTGGCAGAAGTGTTGCAGCAATTCCAGATGAGGCCACAGCAAGAGCAATTTTTCGATCTCCTCTAACTTTAGCAAGAATCAACTTCAACAGGTAAGTCTTCCCGGTACCTCCAGGTGCATCTAGAAAAAACATTTTCTGGTTGTTTTCACCATTTGTGCTAGCCAAAACTTGATCATATACATGTTGCTGCTCATCTGTGAGACTTAGAATATTACTCTCAACAAATTGAAGTAGCTCAGGAATGCCATAGCTTGTCTCTCTGATGTACTCTGTACTTGAATGATCAACAGCTGCAGTTGGCAATGGCAAATTGTAGCTTTCAAGGCCAAACCCACCCATGCGAGAGATAATTTCTTGCACACTTGATAGGCAACGATCATAAAGGTTTGGATTGTTTTCAAAATTTGTGTTGATTTCAACATTTTGAGCTTCTCTCAAAAAGTCTTCCAATAGGTGATCTCGAAATCTTATCCAAAGTTCAAGAGGATTACTCACATTGCAAAACACAATCAACATGCAAAAAAGATCTCTCATTTTCTTGGGACTCTCAGAAATCATAGCTTCTGCAAGAGTCTCCTCCCAACATGAGTCATCCTCCAAAAGGCCAAGAGCACGACACGCAGATTGAAAATTGTCATGAAGAGTGCCATCGACTGTCTTGAGATCGTCAAAAGATGTTGGTCCTCGAACAGAGTGCAACAGAAGTCGTAGGTAGTACCATTCACTGCAGCTGGGGTGGACAGTGTACACCCTGCCGATACAAGGGTCCTGCCGCACATTTGGATGACCTGCCACAGGCTGTCCTCTTAGTCTCCTGGACCAACCTCTTTGTTTTGAAAATGTGTAGTAAGAGGGTAACTCATTATAGAATAGTGTTTTAGCAAATGTATCCATTTGGCAAAGGTTAAAAAATGCCAAAAGTGTGGTGGTACTTCCTTCCATTCTTTCCCTGACATTTTCTGGTTGAAAATAGATTCTCTGCTGATCTGGAAGATGGATCTCTAAGTGTGACACAGCAGGAAACCTGTTATGAATTGGAAAAGACAGAATCCGCCATACAGCCTCTGATGTGCATATATACCGACCACTCTCATACATTTTTATTTCATCAGTTTTGTCACTAACAGCAAATGTGGCCTGATCGGTTCCCTTATTAATGTACTTGCATATATATTTGATTGATTTTACACTGCTACAATACTCAACATTGATGTGGGTTTTGAATGTATGTGATAATACAGGTGAGTAGGGCACTACCCATTGATTGTCCATTGGGATCTCTTCATTTCCAACCTTGATAGTGACATAATGACCTCCATCATCTGGGGAGCGCCTCCTGTATGTAGGGTATCCATTGTCTCCCATTCTTGTTTCATTAACAAATGGCCTAGGATACCTCTTACTACATTGGTCATCATCCTTCATGCAGGGAAGCTTATGATGCCTTACATTAAATGCACCACAGGGGCCATGCAGCATGTGGGTTTTAATGATGTCAGAAAGTTCTGGGTCAGATTGAGGATTTGGAAGCTCTGCTGAAATAACCTCATCAACTCTGTTTGGAGGAATAGATTCCTCAAGCCAAACCAGTATGTGTGCGTGAGGCAGACCACGCTTCTGCCATTCTACAGAATACATATAACATCTAACCAAGCCAAAAATCTGGCCTTTTGTTAAAACTGCCATTAGACAGTTGAGTTTAAGATTGAAAACTCTAGATACAATGTCATACCGGTCTTGAGCGGTCTGTCTTTCCTCAATAACACATGTGATTTCTGTCCACTTTGGATTTGTTGTCATGGTAATAAAAAGGTCTGGGTGACCAAACTTCCTTACATAGCAGAAGGCATCCTGCGTTCGAGAATGCATGTACCTCGGACCCCCAGTGAAGGTGGCTGGTAAAATTATCTTCTGACCCAATTATTCTACATTGTCATCTCGCCTGAGAGCATCTTGCAGATGAATGTAGTTTTCTGCTCTCAGTTCTTTTTGGTGCATCCGGAGGTACAGCAATCTCTCACTTTCAATCTTGGCATACATGTCAACCAAGTATTGGTTCAAAAGCTGCTTGAACTTATGTATTTGATTCGCCTCACCTTCTCTCACCATTATTCGGTAAGCATAAAACTCTCTCGAGCTAGTCTTCTTGGTCATTGGTTGCCTAGTATTTGGGTCTACGTGATACAAGTTGATACTATATCCATCTTCGCCCCTACAAAACATGAGGGGATACTGAAGAGCATCATATGAACGGTGGGTCTCATATATTCGCTTCAAACCCTGTTCTCTTGAATTTAGAATAATGTCTCGATGGTCACTTTGATCTCCAATCATCAATACAGAAACCTCATTCACCACCGGTATGTTGTATCTGCCTGGATGTTCTCCTCCTACAGGACGTTTGTCGGCCCTAATGACAATTTTGTAATCAGGTGAATTCCTAGGCAATGTTTCCAAAGTAGTCTTGAAACTTATTAAGTAGTTGTTATTTTCATGAAGCATCCTTTGCAAAGCAGCTAGCAAGTCCGGTTCAAGGTCTTGAAATAAGTTTTGTCTTCTCTCAAGCTGAACTTGATCATCTCCTACAAAGTAAACCTGAAGGTAAGATGGAGGTTGACCTGGAGGTGGCAAAAGAGAACCGACAAGGTGATAAACTTGGCCTTGAACTTTAAATGTAGGCATATATCCACATTCACGTATCTCATTCCCTCCAAAGGAAGTCATTTGAAATGCACTATTGTAATTTCTGATTTTACAAAGAAAATGTCTTGACTGGGGTGAATCATCACACAACAAAGAGCAAAGAGGCTCAGGTGCTTCCAAAATAGGGGGAATGGTCACCTTTCCAGAAGCACAACATATTCCACATGGCTCTTTTGTCCAAGTGAAAGCATGGCAAAATCTGCAAACTTTGTCAAAGTCGCCGATGTTAGCAGCTTCACTATAGTTAATATGTGGATCATAGTGGAATCCACTATTATATTTGTTTTCCCATCGAATCAGGTTTCTGTTAATGTTACGTAACCTCTCTTGTTCACGTCGGTTGCAAGCCTCCTCAATGGTTTCCAGATGTCTAGCTATTTGGTGCCTTTCTGCATCTGCAACCATTACCGCATTTCTTTCATTCTGGTCTTGTTCTGCTCTATGGACATCAATTCTGGCTGATTCTTGTTCCAATTTCAGACTATGGACATAAACAGCATGATTGTGCCTATCATTATCTGTTAATTGCCGAGCTCTCCGCTCCTCGTCTGATTCATTCTGTCGTACTATGGCATGACGAACTCTGTCTTCTTCTAGCCTCACATCTCGTTCTTCATCTGTTTCTTGTTGTCTGAACCCTTTATGCCATAACCTGTCATCTTCTCTCCTTGCCTCTTGTTCCTCCTCAGTTTCTCGTTGTCTCAACCCTTCATGCCGCAACCTGTCATCTTCTCTCCTTGACTCTCGTTCCTCCTCAGTTTCTTGTTGTCTCAACCCTTCATGCCACAACCTGTCCTCTTCTCTCCTCGCCTCTCGTTCCTCCTCATTTTCTTATTGTCTCAACACTTTGTGCTGTAACCTGTCCTCTTCTCTCCTCGCCTCTCATTCCTCCTCATTTTCTTGTTGTCTCAACTCTTTGTGCCGCAACCTATCATCTTCTCTCCTTGACTCTCGTTCTTCCTCAGTTTCTTGTTGTCTCAACCCTACATGCCGAAACCTGTCCTCTTCTCTCCTTGCCTCTTTTTCCTCCTCAGTTTCTTGTTGTCTCAACCCTTCATGCCTCAACCTGTCCTCTTCTCTCCTTGCCTCTCATTCTTCCTCATTTTCTTGTTGTCTCAACTCTTTGTGCCGCAACCTGTCGTCTTCTCTCCTCACCTCTTGTTCCTCCTCAGTTTCTCATTGTCTCAACCCTTCATGCCACAACCTGTCATATTCTCTCCTTGACTCTCGTTCCTCCTCAGTTTCTTGTTGTCTCAACCCTTCATGCCACAACCTGTCCTCTTCTCTCCTCGCCTCTCGTTCCTCCTCATTTTCTTATTGTCTCAACACTTTGTGCTGTAACCTGTCCTCTTCTCTCCTCGCCTCTTGTTCCTCCTCATTTTCTTGTTGTCTCAACTCTTTGTGCCGCAACCTATCATCTTCTCTCCTCGCCTCTTGTTCCTCCTCAGTTTCCTGTTGTCTCAACCCTTCATGCCGCAACCTGTCCTCTTCTCTCTGCGCCTCTTTTTCCTCCTCAGTTTCTTGTTGTCTCAACCCTTCATGCCGCAACCTGTCCTCTTCTCTCCTCGCCTCTCGTTCCTCCTCATTTTCTTGTTGTCTCAACTTTTTGTGCCGCAACCTGTCGTCTTCTCTCCTCGCCTCTTGTTCCTCCTCAGTTTCTTGTTGTCTCAACCCTTCATGCCGCAACCTGTCCTCTTCTCTCCTCGCCTCTTTTTCCTCCTCAGTTTCTTGTTGTCTCAACTCTTTGTGCCGCAACCTGTCGTCTTCTCCCCTTGCCTCTTGTTCCTCCTCAGTTTCTTGTTGTCTCAACCCTTCATGCCGCAACCTGTCCTCTTCTCTCCTCGCCTCTTGTTCCTCCTCGGACTGGGCCATTCGAAATTCTTGATGCTGTTCTCTATCTTTCTTTCTCCTTCTTTCTCTCTCATCATTGGACTGTCGAGCTCTGTAGAGAGCTGTTTGCTCTCGAGTCGTCAAGGGTTGGGATCTTGAGGTTCCCACGCTCTCATCATCTGGACGTTCAATTGATGAAAAGTCATTTTCCACAATATTTGGACTTTCTCGACCAGCAAGATCATCTGCCATCTCATATTTATTTTTGTGCAACAGTCTTCTCCTCTTTGCATCCTGCGACAATCTTCCTAGACAACTTCTTTTTCTCTGAGGCATTTTGAAAAAATAATAAATAATATTCAATTATTTCCAGCTGAGCATTTCCAACCTAGAATGTGAACAATTCAGTGACAGTTATCAGAGATTATATTTGAGAACAGCTAATTGATATATCAAGATAAATTACGTGATTTGTTGTTATGCGGTAATAAAACTTAGAAGTGATGTATCCAGAATCGCACAATACTTGGTTTGTAAACGTTTATTATTATGTTAAAAAAAAAGTTAATTTCGTTTTTTATAGCTGAAGACATTTTCAAAAAAGTTTTTAATACTGATTTTTTAACAAAACTTTCCCTATTTCAACCTAACACCTTACTGAATAACAATACAGTGCAATTTTTTGGAGGCAATGACTATTTAACATTAAAATCTAAGTTTTCCAGTGGTACTATTTTTCTTAGGCGGAAGATCACATATTTCCATTTGTGAAAAGATGCAGTGTCAAAAATCACGATGTTCTTCAAGTTTGAAGAGATTATATCTGAGAACAGCTAATTGATATATCAAGATAAATTATGTGATTTGTTGTTATGTGGTAATAAAACTTAGAAGAGATGTATCCAGAATCGCACAATACTTGGTTTGTAAACATTTATTATTATGTTAAAAAAAAAGTTAATTTCGTTATTTATAGCTGAAGACATTGTCAAAAAAGTTTTTAATACTGATAAATAACTTGGATCCCGATCAATGCTCTCGTTTTTCATGAAAAAGCCACGCAAAATGCCTTTGGGGCCATGACAGACAGACAGAGATTGAGATAAGACTTGTTCTGTCTTCTTCAATGTATAAAACGCATAAGAATAATATAAATATAGATGTTATATATTTCTAATATTAAAAAATGTATAACTATGATAAATGTACAGACTAAACTCTAATTTTATTTATATAGATATAAGATGCAGAAACGTATCCCTAATCGAATAGTTTTCTGATTAATATATGTGTAAGTTTGCAATTTTCATGTTATCCAACAATAATTGTCAAGTCTTAGTGTTTTGGGGGTTGATAATAGTTGAAGCAATTAATAATTTCAATTCAATAATAATAGTAAGTAATTATCAGGTTGAGTCTTGTCCATGGTGCATTGGTTGTAAAGCGGAATAGTACTAAAGCATCACATTTCCTTACCAATTTAAAACCAATCTATTGAATTGATAAGACTGGATTTCTCCTGAAGTGAGCTACTTTAATCCACTTATAAAATATGTTGGGATCCAAACACAAAATAACTTTTTTTTTCAGAAGCATTTTGAATAATTCAAATATTAATATGCTAGTAAATATTTACATATTACCATGTAACAACGTTTGTCTTGTCCATGGTGCATTGGTTGTAAAGCGGAATAGTACTAAAGCATCACATTTTCTTACCCATTTAAAACGAATCTAGAGGTTCACCCATGCGTTGCAACGTTATTTTGGTTATAATAGTGACCTGGTGCAACGTTAGTTATAATAATTATAATAGTGCAACGTTATTTTAGTTATAATAGCTACCTGGCGAATTCCCAAGAGCCTAGCACAAACCGCACCTTCCTAAAATGTTAATTTTTGTTTTTTCAACAAAGAAATAGTTGATGAAACATAAGATGAGCTTTAATTCACCAGTCATATGTTTCCTACAATACTTCAATGCTCCGACTACACAAGTCTGTAGACAGCGTAAATAACGCCGCGAAGGGCCGACCATTCAGATTATATTTGAGAACAGCTGATTGTATATCATATTGATATAACAGCGATATATCATGTGGTAATAAAACTTGGAAGAAATGTATCCAAGATCGCACAATACTTGGTTTTTAAACGTTTATTATTCTGTTAAAAAAAAAAGTTAATTTAGTTTGTTATAGCTAAAGACATTGTCAAAAAGGTTTTCAATACTGATAAAATAATAACTTAAATCCCGATCGATGCTCTCGTTTTTCAGGAGAAGGCCGCGTAAAATGTATCTAAAATCGCAAAACACTTGGTTTTTAAACGTTTATTACTCTGTTAAAAAAAAAGTTAATTTAGATTTTTATAGCTAAAGACATTGTCAATAAACTGTTCAATACTGTTCAATAACTAAAATCCCGATCGATGCTCTCGTTTTTGAGGAGAAGGCCGCGTAAAATGCCTTTGGGGCCGTGACAGACAGACAGACAGACAGACAGACAGACAGACAGACAAGACAGACAGACAGAAAGTGAGATAAGACTATTTTCGGCTTATTTAATGTATAAAACGTAAAAATAACCAAAAAATATACAATTCTGATAAATGTACAGACAAAACTCTAATTTTATTTATATAGATAAGAACAAATCACGTAATTTATCATGATATATCAATCACCTGTTCTCAAAAAATATTCTCTCCGATACCTGTCACTGAATTGCTTACGTTCTAAGTTTTTTACTGAGGGCCCGTTCACACGTTACAGTTTCTGTGCGGTACAGAAAATTTGCTGTATCAGTTATTTTGCAGTGCTTTCGTTTGCATGTACATTTCATATTGTATGTTCACACAATACTATTTCGACTGGATCCAGTAAAAAATCTGTTCTAGCCGATTTCTACATTCGGTTTTGTCTTCGAAAACTGTATCGCTAAAATCAGCTGTACCGCAAAATAACTGTATCCATATCCGGTGGCACATGTATTGTACCGGTAATGGATATGTTCAAACGATACGCTTATTACGCTGGAAGCAGTCTTCAGATCGTCAGCATTGATCTTCTTCATTGATATTCTTCAGCATTGATCTTCTTATTAGTGAATTCCAGTGTCCAGAAATGGAAGATATTAATTGTGAAAATTTAATTTCTCTAATATATGAGAGACCCGCCTTGTGAGACAAGACTTAAGATTAATATAAAAATAAAGAGAGAAAATTATCAGCGCGGCGAGAAATGTGTGGAATATTGAAACTAGAATTTGCATACTTTGATCAAAATTTAAGAAAAACCTTCAGTAAGTAACTTAGTTGAAAAAATCTTACACAAATAAAAAAAAATCCTGGACTGGAATAAATAAAACTGAACTGGAAGCGTAATAGAAGAAGGAGGAGAGCGCAACAATAAGCAGCAAAGCCGGACCGTGTGAACATCACAGTACAGTTGACGCCGTACAGTAAAATAACCGTACCGCAAAAAAAACTGTATCGAACTAAGCTGCTAACAACTTCATGATCGTTGCTATCAAAATAGCCTTAACATATTTAGTCTTATTTCTAAACATAATCCGTACGAAGGACGGGCACAATAGCTAGTCTACTCTATAGATTCTCTAATTCTAATGCCCTGATATATCGGTACTCATATTATGAGTACGGTAGGTCATTTTTGTGGAAAATAAATCTGTATATCAGAGCAACGATAAACTTGAACTTCAAGTGATAGATGTCTTGTGAATTTTATCTAAATCAGTATCTTCAAAACAGCCGTTTTTCGTTACCACCTTCCCTACGATAAGCTTCCCAAATGAGTTTCCCTTTCCAAAATTAGTTGTTTGCAAGCGAGTTCTCACTAGTATAATTATTATTAGGTATATAATTACTACGAAGTTTTCCCGATATTTTTCCATATTCTCTGACTTTTCCCGGTTTTCCCAATTTTCCCGGTCGCTAGTCACCCTGTAATAATACACTCTCTTAACTCGAACTCTCGAACTCTTTAGAACACACGTAATTTTAAATTGAGATTTTTATTGAGTACCTCTGCGTTTAACCGGCCAAACTCGCAAAGGAGCTAGTGACAGAAAAAATATTTTCTCAAAACTACAAAACGTTTATTACTGAATACACTTAACAATAATATAGAATACAATTTTCTTGACAATGTTTTAAACAGAAAATACAAATTTATGGAATTTCAAGTCATAAAAACTAACAGAACAGTCAAAAATTGATTAGGACTGCTGTAAGTTTTGTCATAGCCACCATTGCTGGGCTTAGACGAGTAATATTTCTCCAAATTACAAAACTAATTATCAAAAATACTTAAAAGGTATACATTAACTAATTTTTTTTAATTTTACATCTCATTCAATTTGAAACCTATGGTGTAATATTTCAACATCGATTAAATTTAAGTCAACATAATTTATACAATATAAATCATACAATAGATGAAAAGCAAAAATGATATAACAATGTGAGTAATACGTAATATAAGAAAGACAAGTAAAATTGCAGAGAATCTTAAAAATATAAAATTAAGAGAATACAATATTTATACAAGGAAAATGCTTTTGAGACTAACAGCTAGAAGGATTTAGAGAGTAATAGGATATCGACGTTAGAAAAATATTGATCAATAGCTAATCACACTTCAGTCAAAATTGGTAATAAAAGATATATGAAAAACGCTTAAAACAAATAATTTTTAAATGGATAATGATCGCAGTTTGGTTTTTCCACTATTGAATATATTTCCAACACATTTTTGTGTCTTAATTTGATTGTTTGTCTCTAGTACTTTTAGAAGGGCATCCTGAAATTGAGCTTGATTTTTAAAAAGAATATTTCTTCCAAGTTGTACAGTTATGAATCTTTCAAGTTACTACATTGCATGAAGATAAATTGGTAAAACTTCATTCAGCTGGAATAGTTTTAACGTATCAAGTCTAAAAAGTTGCATATGAAATTCAGAGGACAAGACTTAAAAACTGAAATAGTTAATTGAAAAGTTAGTTCATTTTGTTATTACTTGTATATTAGATGTTTTGTTGGCTTTAAACTGCATTTATTTTATTTGTGACAATCTTTACCGATGTAAAATTGTAAATTTGAATTTATGATGAAAATTAATATTGGAATCAATCAATATTTATATTTATTTTAGTTCACCATTCCTAACGAATTTTAAAGGGTATACTGAGTTATGTTTTTGAGCTGAGAAAACAATTATTTTTTAGCAAAAAGATTTTTAACAAATTTAATGCACTATTTTATTTTTTGAAATGTTCAAATGCTATAGTTAAATGAAAATGATTTCTAATTAGAAAGTTTCGTTTTCATTTAACTATAGCATTTGAACATTTCAAAAAATAAAATAGTGCATTAAATTTGTTAAAAATCTTATGTTAAAAATAAAAGTGCATTAAATTTGTCTAAAATCTTTACTTAAAATTTGTTAACTTCAATTAAATTTCGAAATGATCTGCTTTTGTTACAATTAAACTATTAAAAAACATTTTACTAATCCAAACTCAAGTCATACATTATAAAAATGAATGTTTACAGTGTTTTAAGCTCTGAACATACTATTTTTATCTCACATATATGATTTTATCTTAATAAATTGTAGTAACTCAAGTGATGAATAATAAGGTCTTAATTATTTATTCATACGTTTTGGTATCCCCAACCACATTTAAAACCCAGAATTCAGAAACTTTCAGTAAAAAAGAAATCTGTATTTTTTAACAACTGTTTATATAATTTTGAACCCAATTTTCAAGATGCTGCTGTATAGATAAAAAGAATTGTGCGAAATAATTACTAATAATTAATCAATTAATTATTAATCAACTAACTGGGGAGATCAATGCAAGCTGCTTTGGCAACATAATACCAAGTAAAAAATTTGTTATCAATAAAATTATTACGAGAAAACCTAATCTTTCATTCTAATCACAAATTCAACATTGTAACAATAGAAGCACATTTTTTACACTGATCATCTCAAGCATTATAATTAATTTCAGACATTTTCATCATACATTCAAACATAATATGTACAATACCAAAGGCACATTCAACGCAATGGGCATACCTGACTTCAACTTTTACTGAATTGTAGGAGACTTTTAAATGCCTAGTGACCGTATCTTCTTTGGGCAGCTTCTTTGTGAGATAAATCATGATCCAGTCAGGTTCTGCAAAAAAATCAAAAATAAATGGGAAAACTCAAGTTTTTGTCATAATAAAAAATAACAATGGGGTACAAAGATTCCGGTTGAAAATAAGAAATGCCCGATTTTATTGGATGAAGTTTGTTGGGAATGTTCAATAAATAATCTCCTCTTTCTAGTGGGCAAAAATAATAAGTTTGTTATAAGTAATAAAAAAATGACAATATTTAAAAATTTGTTAATAATTTTAATAAATTGAGATCTATATGTTTAGTATAAAAATGCTGGAATGGTTCCAAATTCTAGGAAATTCAATTTTCCAGAGAGGAGGTTCAAGAAACTATTTTGTCTGTCGCTTAGTTTGACAGTAACTTTGGATAAATTGAAAGAAAATCAGTCTGTGAATTTTCCCTCCGTATATTATAGCAATTGATCTCTTCTAAGAGTTATTTTAAACTCTTGATAAATTTTCTATAACTAAAAGACAAGCCAAGGAATAAAATAACATATTATCTTCTCCAATCAAGCAATTAGGTTTTTCAAAATATTTTTTATTCTAATAAATTTCAGATTTTCAAAAATTTATTTTGAAAAAACTATTTGTTATATTGAAATAGAAAATATGCCATTTTAATCCTTAAAGCGTCGTTTTTTTCAAGAGTGTAAAATAAAACCCAAACACCAAAAATGTTCAACTTTGAACCCCCATATTTCACAAAATAATTGAATAAAAATTTTTTCCTCACATTTCGAAGTCCTAATAATATCCAACGCAAGAAACTTCGCAAAAAAATATGACCAAAAACCCTGCGCACAGACTTAGAGGAAGACCCAAAAGTTCATTGAATTTGGTCCATACGTTTGGCCACTTGAAACAGACCTCTCTTCGTTCAGTCAAAAAATAAAACAACTGAAAAATCACCACTCACTTGTTAGCAGTAGTTCTTGCTGTACGGCAGGAATAAGAAGGCTAGTGACCAATAATTTTTTCACTCTCCATTGAGATGAGCGCTCTCAGCTTTCTGCGCACATATTCAATACAGCCAAGCAGCTGTCGGCTGCAGCCATTCTTTTCAATGGTTTCTAAGCTATAGGTGCGGAACTGCTTCTCCTCATTGATATGCGTCACAGCCTGCATTAGCGGACAGATAATCAACTTGTTGTGGTCCATGAAGTTCACCTGCAAACAAAACCGATAGCTTGAAAATTGCAAATGGTTCTCGTTTATTTTTTGGAAAAAAATATATAATATTTGAACAAATATAATATTAAATAACAAAATATAATAGTTGATTTAAAAAATATAATATTAAATGATAAAATATAATAGTTAATTTTGTATAGTATACGAGGGTGTATTTCGGACCGTCTAGTGTCGCAGAGCGTCTAGTATGTCACAGCGTCCAGTTTTCAAACCATCTAGTTCTCTGTGTCAGGTGGTCTAGATTGCAGACCCTCTAGTTTCTTGCGGTACGCTGTCGCAGAGCGTCTAGTTTTCAAACCGTCCAGTTCTCACTTCGTCTAGTATGCTCGGTTCCAATTAAAGTGGACTCCTCTCGCTACGCCCAGCACAGTGGCGTTCAATTTCGCCATAAGATATGATTCAGTATTTCCCATCACTTCTGTTTCAATTAGCATAAAACAAGCTGATAGATTGATTTGAATTGAATTGAATTTATTGCCACATAAAAAAACAGAAACATTACAAATGTCATTGTACAAAATAATTATTTGTCAATGATTTGATTACAACTCTAATGATAAGGTCCAATATAATAAGTGTCCCAATCTCAATTAATTAATACAAGGTAGAAGATTGATTTCTTAATGAATTGTTAACAACTCTGATGATAGGGTCCAATAACAAGAATTCTCTATTGAAGTTCTTGAAATTTCTTGTATAAATTAGCCTAGTAATACACAAAATTTTATTCCAAGACCATCCTCCTGACGGAATACTCATGGCAGTTCTTTTAAAAATATAACTACAGCATATCAATAAATTGCTCAATTGATCAAATTGAACAAAATAGATTATTTTTGTAAAAATTATGAGAAACAAACTGTTTGAAAATAACTAATGTGTAGTTATTTCAATATCTGCTATTCCTTTTAACTTTGTTTCATAAAATCACAAGTATACTGAATTGTTTCTTCTGTTTATTCCTAATCAATCCAATTCACATCATCATCATTTCAATGTAGCCTAAATCACAAATCATGAGTTACAACCTACTTATTTGGAATTTTTAAAAGTTCATTGCATAAATCGAGCTTGAAACAATGAAAAAGGTTAAATTAAATGATCAATATGACTAAAACATTCATGAAATATGAATAGGTTTATCAGTGTTAAAGCTTCTACGATCTTATTTCCATCAAATTTCTTAAGTCCTTCAAATTTCTTTAAATGCTGTTCAATATACTTAGGCATCCGGAAAGTAATACCCGTTTTGAAATTTGAAAAAACCAAGTCTTTTTGACAAACATATGCTTCACATATAAACTGAAGGACTTTTTGGCAGGATATATTTTGAAAGTGACAAAGAACTGGAAGCAGCTATCACTACACTACCTCAACACTTGAGATGAGTGACTTCTTATCTTATACAAGGGTGGTCCCAGCTCTAAGGGGGGGGGGGGTGGTCATGAATGAGTTTTTGCTGACCTTTTTTGCGAAAATTCCCCTCCACCCTCTCTTTCCCACCGCCCGTAAGCGTGACCAGAAATTTCTAGTGAGGGGGGTACAAACTAGCCCTCCCCCCCAGGACGGTATAGTAAAGGGCGAGGACATTCCTTTGTAAAGAGACTCGAGCCGACCGTCTCCAAAAAGTGGGGGAGTGAGAGCTGTGACGTCACCAACGAGACAAACCTCTCAACCCTAATGCTAAGCAATGCTTTTCCGTTATCTTTTAGACTCTCTCACAAATTGTGTAATGAACTTTTTTGCATGCAAAAAAATTGAAAACTATCTATTGTTATATACACTATCAGAATGTAGCTTCAAAAGTAATTTATTATAAGTTCTACTCACCAATTTGGTCCAAGTTCAATAAGACTGTATTTTGAAAAAGTCAGCAGAAGATTTTCTTCTAGTCCCGGCACACACATTATGAAACGTTTGATCTTTGATACAAATGAAATTGAATTTGAGATAATGAATTTAAACAATAATATTAACATTAAATTTATTAATATTGAAAATTAACATTATTTATTATAAATTATCTCATTATCTTATCTTATATAATGATCTTTTCTAATTATCTTATATATTATTTATTATTATTATTATTATTAATTAATAAAATGTATTAAATATTAAAAATCAATATTAAATTTGAACACTAGATAACTTGAACACTGAACACTAATATTTATATTTGAGCACTTTTCAAGTTATAATATTGATTTATTTCTTGGACCCAACCTTATTTTGTCCACTTTAAGTGTGGTCCAAACATTGAAGAGATAGATACAAGAATTCCTTTTTGAAAAAGCAACATTAGTGTTCAAATTTAATATTGATTTTTAATATTTAATACATTTTATTAACTAATAATAATAATAAATAATATATAAGATAATCAGATAAGATCATTATATAAGATAAGATAATGAGATAATTAATAATAAATAATATTAATTTTCAATATTAATAAATTTAATGTTAATATTATTGTTTAAATTCATTATCTCAAATTCAATTTCATTTGTATTAAAGATCAAACGTTTCATGATGTGTGTGCCGGGACTAGAAGAAAATCTTCTGCTGACTTTCTCAAAATACAGTCTTATTAAACTTGGACCAAATTGGTGAGTAGAACTTATAATAAATTACTTTTGAAGCTACATTCTGTTAGTGTATATAACAATAGATAGTTTTCAATTTTTTTGCATGCAAAAAAGTTCATTACACAATTTGTGAGAGAGTCTAAAAGAGAACGAAAAAGCATTGCTTAGCATTAGGGTTGAGCGGTTTGTCTCGTTGGTGACGTCACAGCATGCAGAGCTCACGACGGCCGAAAAAGGTCTAATGTCCTCGCCCTTTACTATACCGTCCTGCTCCCCCCTCACTAACAACAATGATAATGTACTACCTCAATCAGATATTATCTTTCATTCTTCATTCCAAGACTCGCCACTTAAATTCATTCTAAAAATATGTTTCTTGTTGAATTACAATGCTTTTATCAAAGTAATAAATTATCATATGAATGTATGTCACAAAAGATAAAAGAAGTGAATTCGAACACAATACTATAACTTGGTGAACGGTTCCGATAAGCCTGCCCTTAATTGCGACAGACAAACTCTATAGTCTACCTTCACAGTAGGCCCATATCTCAAAGCTGTCTTTTCACAATTATGATGAAAAATATGTGGCTCTCATGCTCAAAAGGGGGTCCAGGGGCCCTCCCACCGAAAAAGTAACCTATCTATAGCCACATTTTGATCGTTTCTAGACTTAAAATCCTCCTATTTCAACTCATTTCACGGGTTAAAGTTAATAGTGCTTGATAACTGTGAAAACTGTGCTTGAGTCATCGCCAAGGAGGTAGGGATCGGGACCGTGGAGGGATAGTGAAATGAGAGACACTCATATTTACTAATCTATAAAATGAAATGGGGTGAAAAATGTAGTCATAGGCTTTACTGAGGTCAACTAGAATGATCAGATTCAACTCTTACCCATCCAATGCCCTACGAATATCATCAGTGACTCTCAGAAGGGTACTAAGTCCCTCTCTAAAACCAGACTGAAAGTCACTGATCAAACCTTATCTAGCAATGAACTTACTCATCTGGTCATGAACAAGAATTTCTAAAACTTTGGTAAGCACTAGGAGATACTAAAAGACCTATAATCAGAAAGAGAAATAGGATTAGGAACTTCGTTCAAGGGGATAACAATAGAGAATTTCCAATCATCAGGAAAAACAGTCGTGAGCAGAGAAGTGTTGATTTTTTTAAATCGATAACCAATTTTAAATAAATTTCAACTGGTTTTAAACTCGATTTGATAACTTGGAAACTGTCCATCGCCAAGGGGAAAGGGATCGGGATCTGGGGAGACCAGCTTCGCCCTTATGTCTCTTCCAGTAGATAAACGCAATTTTATCCCCCCCCCCCCATCCTGGGACCTTTCTTGCTCAAATTGGTTACGGCTACCCTTGAATTGATATGAAACATTCTTATATTTACATAAAGATTCAAAATAAATTACAATAGCCCATTTCGACATTTCTTGGATTGGTGGGGAAAATATTTTTGTCAATAATTCACAGACTCACAATTGCCTGCACAGCCTTATTGCTGTACTAGCAGCAGTAACTGATGCTAAATTTTGGTATGAGATTGAAAAACAGTATTTGAGAGAGAGGGGATGAACTAGACAGGAAATAAGCAATTACCGGCGCGTCAGCCCGGCGACACTAAACAAATATTGCCGTATCAAGACTAGCCATTTTTATATAAATAATTCTACAAACTTTATGTATGAGTCATCCTTTCCACCCGAACCTAAATCGCGAAAAAAAGAAGAAATTCAGATTCCAGATTCGTGGCCACACACCAGCCCATTTATCTAAAATACTCGAAATTGAGGAAGTTCTCTTTATTAGCTGTGAAATGTATGTGTTTCAACCTTTCACCCAATAAAAAAGACATTCTAGAGTGGCAGAAAAATATTTCTAGTACTGTATTATTATAACTTAATCACATTATATATGGAAAATTTCCACCATAGAATAACATCATTATTAAATGGAAGAAATGAACCGAGCTCCGCTCAGGGAGGCTGTGTTTCAAGTGTTTCATAGAAAAACATTGGACAAAACCAATTCCATTTTGCATTTGAAATCATTTCTGACTCACAAATGTTGTGCTAATCTTAAATTTTGGATAGAAATACGGTATGCAGATACAGAAATTGCTCACTTAATGTAATAAGATTTTACTCTTGCTACCTAGGTTTTTGATTCACTTGAATAAAACTACATCCTTCATTTTTTCTATCATTGAGATCCACTGAAATACTGTATCACAAACTCAGGAACAGTTTGTTCCTTTTTACTTGTTCGTTACCTTTGCGCAACGGGGTCGGTGGGGGCCTTATCAACTGTCAATTTTCCATGGTCTCAATATTCAGTTCAATGAAAGTTATATAGAGCTCACTGTGATTCCGTAAAACAAATACAGTATGACTTAGTTATAACATCATTTATTGTCAATATTATTGACGCTGTATCAGAGTGAAACTGTAGAAGGGCTACCAATTCATCAATAACACAGGAGAAATAAAAAGTTACGATTTTTCATTAAATACATACTTTATTCAAATACCGACTCAATATGTTGAATTCGATTTGAGGGTTTTCATTTCGAGTCTTCCTTCATATGAACACAATCTAGCAGAAACAGGATTCTACAAACATTTCATTTATTAAAAAATTCACCAAAACTCTTGGTAAAAAATCATACTGGCTTAAATTCAGACATAATAATTATGAGCTAATTATAGGCTATTGTGCTTCTATAATAATTTTTCATCATTGCACATCGCTGTACAATCCAGAAAAACATGTAGCCTACAATAGTTTTTGGATTTAGACAAAGAAGATAGGGAACTTGTGCTTGCTTGTACAGAATGATCCATCATGAATCCTTGTCCTACTTGTCTAGCCTGTGTACCGAGACTTCTCCATTCCGGGGGTCCTGTCCACTCAAAATTCCTTGAATGGTAAATGAAATAAATTCACTTGAAAACACTACCGACTCATATCAAGAACTTATTTTTGAGTAGTGGATGGTTCTATGATTGCTAACGTGTTCTACTCAACGATTTCTATGGGGCTACATAAATATTTATGTATAGAAATCGTTGGGTCTTCCTAGCAATAGAAGATAAGTCACGTAATACTCGTGACAGCGGTTAAAACGGTGACCGTTTGACTGTTTTCAACTTTTCCAGCTGCTCTGATATTGTTTGCAGCCATTTACCTTTGTAGCTGAGACTGTAGATTCTCTCATCTTTCATCAACATCAATCACATTACACACGCACAAGCTTTAAACTTTTGTGGATACTATCCTCCGCAAAAAACTGCTAAAAATCAGTTTTTGAGAGTTCATTTCCCAAAACTTTCCCCCCCAAACCCTCTCCTATTGATTGCAGTGGATACAGCGAACTCGAATTTGAATTTCACAAAAATGGAGTACATGTCCATAAAAAAAAACTGGACAAAATTTGCGACATTTTCCTGTTAAGACATGATATAGATATTCATTATGGCAATGATAGTAAAAACATAATTTCCAATGTCTATTGATTTTGAAATCAAATGATTTATGTACGTACAGCTTCCATAATTCGTGAAATTTTTTGAGAAGAAAACCCTGCATGTTCAAAAATAATTAAAAATGAGACTTGATAGACAAATATTCCTGCAATATGGATAGATTAATAAAAAATAAAGAGCATGAATTAGGAATTATGAAATCAATAAGAAATATTTCTTTATGTAGAGTTTATCCAAAGCTACTCGTATTTGAAAAATCGATTTGAATTTATGATTTTCTGTATGATGTTGTAGATCCATCTTGTTTCCACTAATATGTAATATAAACTTAAAAAAACACTTTTAAATGGAAATTAACTCACGTTATGGCGTGACGGCCGTTTCGCTCTGTTGTCTAGAGCATCGTCAGACGACCCACAGTACACTGACTTAATACCTTCTCAAACTCATACCTTAAGTCAGTGTACTGTGGGTCGTCTGACGATGCTCTAGACAACAGAGCGAAACGGCCGTCACGCCATAACGTGAGTTAATTTCCATTTAAAAGTGTTTTTTTAAGTTTATATTATGATTTTCAGTTAGAGCTGAAATCAACGTAATTCAATTCTGACATATGATATAGAATATAATGTCTCTAACTGACTCTAACCAAAGGCAGGCTCAACGGAGCCTTTCCCTTAATTGTAAGTTATTATAACATAAATAGTTATTCTTATTGTAAGTTATTGAAAGTATTTGCAGTATATTTATCCAGTGTAGGCTATAGGATAGTAATTATCCACGGCATTGTATATTTCTGTTATAAATTAAGCTAAATATTGCTGTAGGCCTATATTGAAAACGTTGTATACTGTACATCAAAATGAAACTTTGTAAATATAGCACTATAGCAATTAATAACATTGAAAGAATAACAGTGAATAACTGTAGAAGAAAAACTAAATCGTTAAACAACTTGAAAGGAACTAAGTGCTTAGTTTTATTTATCCAACTTGTAAACTCTGCTCCTAATTCAAAGAGAAGAAGGTTCACCTTATAGAGATAAAAGTTTGAAATATAAACTCAAGATAAGATCTCTATCTACAACTTTCCCACTTTTAAAACTTTCCATGAAAATGGGAAAAATTCTCTATAAGAGTTTTTTTTCAGTTCACATTTCAAAATTTTTGAAACATTTTAAAAGCTGAACGACTGCTTCAAATTGATGTTTTTTTGCATTGTTGGGATCACGTAATACCATTTGTCAAGTGTACCAAAATTATTTTTTTTCGTTGGAATTCAGATAGTGAAATGGCATTGTGAAACGATATGGAATAATTAGAACGTGTGATTACAGCTGGCGGGCTCTATTTTAGTCGGTAGCTGACTGTACCGGCCTGGCTGCTATGGAACCTAGTCGATATGAAATATAGAGGAAGTGAGACGCTAGTCGATGTGAATACTAGACGATCTGAGACGATCAGCGCATGAAACTTCCAGCCGTCTCACATACTCCAGATTCGTTTTAAAATAGCACCTAGACGATCTGAAATCTAGACGATGTGAGATACTCCCGTATACGAATGAACGCCTAGATGCTGTCCTCTATCAACAGAACTCTAGCGCTGGAGGATAAGGGATTGAAAAAGGAATAAGGAGAAAAAAGATGATGAAATAAATGAAGAAAAAAGAATTAAAAGGAGAAAAAAGAGAAGGTGAAGAAGAAGGTAATAAGGTGAAAAAGAGGAGGAAGAAGAGCGGGATAAGACTGATTGATTGATCGATTGATTTATTTATTGACAATTGTCTCGCAACAAGGTAAAATAATGAGAACCTACGATTATTTTCAGGCAGCGAATCACAAGAAGAAAGAAAAAAGATTAATAATGTTATAATATTGGAAAAGAAGGAGAAGACAGAGGAAAGGAAGACGAATGAGGAGAAGGGGAAGATGAACAAGAAAATAAGACACAGAGGAGGAGAAGATGGTGGACCTACAATTCCAGGTGGGTTCGGAACCCATTTAATATATAAATGACTCAATGTAATCCACTGTCGACGAAACTTTAGCACTCCATGTGACAAAAGATGAACTAGGTTCATTATTGGAGCATTATTACAGTACCTGACATCATTTTTTGAATCCAACATGATTCTTTCCGGAAAAAGGAGAAAAAGGTAAAGAAGGGGGAGAAGAGGAAGAGAAGAAAAGGAAGACAAAGAAGGAGTAGAAAAAAGATAAGACAGAGTAGATGAGAAGTGAAGGGAAAAGAAGTGGAAAAAGGAGGTGCATAAAAAATGAGAAAATAAGGAAGAAAAAGGAGAAAAATAAGAAAGACAGAATAAGAGAAAGAGAAGAATGAGAAGAAATAAAAAAGGAGAAGAACCAACGGGTGTCACATTTTAGATATCCCAATTCAATTCAATAGGACAATCTTCTAGTATAAAATAAACCGATACCACAGAGTATCCTAGGACCCGACGAATTTACATAAAATAAATATTATAATCAGTTGAGCTGATAGGCACATGCACCATTCAACTGTTTTGATTTCTATAAAAATCATATGCTTCCCAATAAATAAAAAATGCTCATCGGCAGTTCTTGAAAAATGCTATTGTTTTTTCTTCTTGTTCAGCAGATCTCATAATATAATATCATGCCTAAATATTTTTTTCAATTCGACGATTTAATAAATAAACCAATAAACTGGAGTATCCAAAGACCCGACGAGGTAAATAATAATTATTACTATCAATTGTGCTGACAGGCATACGCACCATTCAACCAAGGTGCATACTAACCTCTCTACTACCCTTGCCATTCAACTGCTTATTTCTATGAACGTCGTATGCTTTCTAATAGACAAAAAATGCACATTGGCAATTCTTGAAAAAGAGTATTGTTTCTTCTTCTTGTTCAACAGATCTCATGATATAATATATCAAACATTAATATTTTCTCTGCTTTTTTTTCAAATCGACGATTTAAAATAATTCAAGAAAAGATCTCAACACAATCAAAAATAAAAACGTCAACGCTTGCACTTTGAAAAAAATAAAGTTGACAATTGGGCTAAGCATCAGCCTTCGAAATGACCAAATTTTTCATTTTCAAATGTAAACAGCGACAGCACCAGTTGCCAATGTTTTGATTTTCAATAGCAAAAACTACAGGGAATTTATATAGACAGTGTGGCCTTTGGACGTCTCGCTTCTGATTGGCTAATTCGGCCAACCCGCAATTTGGTGTCCAAACTACAATGATTGAGACTAATTCTTTAATCAATGAAGTTAGTAGAATAGGCCATATGATATCCTACTGTATTTTGGCTAAGGCTTGTTTCACTCTTACACGACATTTGGTCGCCAACAAAATAAAAATTGGAACCGTTCACATATAAATGAACATTTTCCCGACTACGACACTTTAGTATAGACGATGTACAACGCACTTCCATAATTACCAACAAACCACACTTCAACGTGCACACAGAGTAGCTATCTTGCACAATACAGTAGACTGTCGTGTCGGGGATGTGTGTACAGTTCCAGTGGCTTGCGGCGCCCTCTAGTCGTTTGTAAGACACCGACAGTCTGCCCGACTCGAGGGATGTCTCATGGTCTCCTCGGCACTACTAGCACGAAGGTCGTGAGTGAGGCTACGTATCCACATCTGCCTAGTGTGAAGTAGCTGATATCCCTCTTTGCCCTTTTAGTCGGATGAACGACACGACAGTCGTTGTTATGAGAAACTGGCCTAAGCTGGAAGGAACGCAAAGGTTTACATGCGTACTGTGTAGTCGGAGCCATGCAGTCAAGTAGAAAACACATGCTTATATAGGTGGATCATCACGAGAATGGCATTGGCCACCATAAGAATGCATGTTAGCTGATAGATACATATAATACATGTTACCAATAATAGATATCTAATTTCTAGCCTATATATCAAATATGAATTGGAGACAATATTATGGCAGCTCGATGCAATGGCCACACCGTCTCTATGAAGTCACTGTAGCCAAAACTAACTAACAGCCTAAAGTGGGAATCTGTTTTAAATCATAATTATTTTTATATTCTACCCCCAAGCTCCAAAATCAATAACGATCTCACTTGGACTGTGAGAAAACTATATACCGAGTTTCAAGAGTCTAGGATCTTCCTTTCATGCGTTCGGGCACAGACGGACGGACAATGACACGATTTCATTAAGGCCCTGTCGGGTCCTTAATAAAGCAGATAACTGGTCCATCCAAGCGAATTTGCATTTAAATTACCTGAAGAGTGCCATTAGCAAGCAGCATTAGGACAGATTTGGCTGACCGATGCCAGAAAGTCACATACGGAATACGACTCAGTCGGTCGCAGTCTCGCTGCACAGATTCGCCAGTCTTCATCAGATGGTCAGTCATGTAGCGCAGGAAGTAAGACAACAGTTTCATCTTCTTTTCTAGGTGACTGGGCGTATTTGTTTTCGTGTAGTACGACTCAACGCCGTTGCTTTCAAAGTAGTGGACATTCCTATAAAAAACGGACCAAAATTATTGGAGTTAATCAACAAGTTATTCTATCTACGGAATGTTATAAATTAGTAGAAGATATACGTCAATATACATCACTTCATTCCATGTCTTATCAAACTAGTGTCATAATGAAGAGATTTCAACACTGTCACTCTTCAGTGCATGAGTCTAGACTGGGAGTCTAGGACTTCTTTTAAAGGGGAGGTTCAGGGGTACTCACCTGGAGATTTTTTATGAAATAATCCCTCAAACATCATATTTTTAGTGAATCCAGACATTTTATTGCCTTTTCGTCGAAAATTGCCTCCCAAAGCTTGTTAAAATTCCAAAATTTACTTTGTCTTTGGGGAGGAATCTGTACCCCTGATTCCCCCATAGTCACGCACTGACTACTGACTGTTATTTACAACTTCTGGAACAATCGCTGAGTATGCACTCTAAGCAATATTGATAAATTTGATAGTTGGATTATGCATTGATGCTACCATTGATGACGTGTACTGAACAAAAGTAGAAATATTATAGCCCAGGCAATGAATGCAAAAAAATGGCCATTGTCGTAACAAATTAGGGGAAAGCTGAATTTTTGCAGGATGTTAGTATACATAGTACTTACTCAAAAAAACCTAAGTCCCGACCCCACCCCGCTTGCTTCCCCCACCACCCCCCTATCAACATTGCAAGAGCAGTACTTCACTTAAAGGCTTATAACTCGGAAACTAATTAAGGTATCGTTGTGATTCTCATCTCATTTAATACTCAAAACTATTCTCTAAAACATATGTCATATACATTTTCTATGTAGATAGCCTAGTTTTTCAGTAAAAATATAGTTTATAGAAAAAAATGTCACCTCGAACCACAAAAATCTACTTCAACTGATCATATCTTTTTTAATATCGCGTTATTGGTTGTGCCGTTCCTTACAAAACTTATAGATAATTTAATAAGCTTTAAAATGATGTGTCTATTGATCACTATAGTTCAAGTAATGGCGTCATAGTGAGTGATGAAATAGTAGCGGACACCGCGTCGCCGAGCCCTACAGCACTGTGTATTGCATGGCGCTTGGCTATCCAGCCCAATCCAATAAATAATTATTGTCAGACAAGCAAGACTATATATATGCCAATCAATAGTACACGTTTAAAAGTACATTTTCCGAAAAGTCCCCAAAAATCCCCCCTCAACTTTTCCTCCAAGCCCCTTTTTGAGTAAGTACTATGTATACTAACATCCTGCAAAAATTCAGCTTTCCCCTAATTTGTTACAACACAAAACATTGCCTGGGCTATTAACTGGTAAAACACTGCACAGGAAAAGGAGCCTTAGCTGTTGCGGGCCTGATTGATGTGGCCCTTGGGCTGAAGTTTGGAGACCCCAGGTTTAGATAGATGGTGAAAACTACTCACTGTTGGTCCTGCAGTAGCACGATTTTCGAGCAGTCGTTGAACATGACTCCGACACTGTCGTCGCACAGCTGATAGCCGAAGCCGTACTTGTCAGAGTAGTCGACCCACTTGCTCACCCAGAACAGCGGCTGCAGGGCCGGGTCAGACTGGTCCTCTGTGTCACATTAAATTAACAAAAACAAATCAAAATTTACAAATGTTTTTAAATGAAATATAACATTTTGTAGAATATTTGTTAGGTATCAAGTAAGATGAGTTCTTTTTTAGGATGAATCCCACATAGGTCTGAGATCTGTGCTTGGGTAATAAGTTGGATGATGTGATTGATGAGCTGAACCTACAGTTTTAAGTGGATTCCCAATCACCGGGAAGTGATTTTACAGCAGAGAAAAGTGTATTTTGCTTGCCAATCTAATCGGTCACCCTTACAAACAGCGCCCAGGAGAACGCAGCTTATCTCTGATTGAACAGATACCTGCTACGGCTCACGGCTATCACTTCCCATTGTGGATTGTGCATTTTGTTAGTGCATATATAATTAAACGTGCAATATAATTAAAAAGTGAACAAATAAATTAATTAAAGAACCAACTTTAAACTACCTAGTTATACAAGATTGAATCCTACTTAATAATTCTTATTAAAATACAATATTAGTTCAAACAATTATAAATTAATGCAAACAAAACATATAATAATCAATTTGAGATCTTACTAAATTTTCATGTTGCGTTACTTCTAGAACTAAAACATAAGTGAGAAAAATTGAACTAGCGTTCATTTTCGAGGAGAAGTAGAAGAAGTAGTAGTAGTAGCAGCTAAGAAAGTAGAGGGAGAAGAAAAATGAGAAGTAGGTGAGGGAGAATGTGAAAGAAAGGAGTAGAAGGAGTAAGAAGCAAAGAAGTAGATGGGGTAGAATAAAGAAGAGAAAATCATTTTGAAAACTTCATAGCGTTCTTGGAATAATGTTTTCTGTTACATGCTAGAACCGAATTTCATAGACTCTGAACCGAATTTCATTCTTGAATAGCAATTATTGGAGATCTCATGCAAATGGGGTTAGGTTATAAGCACTCCCTGTTTCGATTTCTGAAATGACGGGTATCCTTAAATTAACTGTTTTGATCATTATTGACCGAACAATAGTGAGGTCTACCCTTTAAGACGATCGGCATTTCCTCTGTCTCTCTGTCTGTCTCACGATTACAGACGAACGCCTAGACCAATTGCTATGATTTTTCAAATGGATGTTCCTTATTCCTAGGCCCAGCGATGTATATATATATATATATATATATATATATATATATATATATATATAAGTTATATAACTAAATAAAGCATACTATCATTATTTCCCACGTTTTAATGTTAAGTCAGCAATTGTAACTAGGCAGTAGAATCTTAGAAATAAATCAGTTCTGTTCAGACCATCGAGTGTCGCAGACCTCCTCTGCATATGTATATCAGAGTTATTTTGTACTTTTATTGTAAAGGTGTTAATAAAATAATAAATTGAAATCTTTTTAAAAAGTGTTTCGTTTATTATAAAAACGTAAATGGCGCAGTCGGTAGGACGACTTCAGAATTAATGCAGATAATTCGTCGGTTTCAACCGTTAAGGAGTCGTCATCACACGAGTGAACATCGTGATTTTCATTGTGATAAGTGAAAATTACCACAGTGAATCAAAGTATAGTTTTTAGTGATAAGTGAATTCTACGAAGAATTAATTGAGCATTATGAAATTGGATATTATACTGTGAGTAAACTATATTATTTTCGTTTTATATTGAACTTTATTATATTTAACATTTTTATTCCAAAAACTTTATTATATTTGACATTTTTATTCAAACAAAATAAATATCAAAATGGAACCTGCCGCAAAAACACAAACTACACCCTCACCTGCTCAATCAGTACTTACTAACACAACACCCGTTCTAAAAAAAGAATACCTGGACATGATTCCAGATTTCCACGGAGAACCAACCTTGCTGAATAGATTCATCACTATAGTCGATAAATTAGTAAAAAAATTCTATGTAAAAAATAATCCGGATGATTTCCAAAATGAATACTTGTATTCAACAATTCTCGCAAAAATAAAAGGACACGCTAACGAAGTTGTAAGTAGTTCCGGCACTTATAAATGGCCAGATGTGAAGGAAGTTTTGTTAACCAGCTACCTAGATAAAAGAGACTGTTTCACCCTAAATTTGCAGATGAGCGAGTTGAAACAAGAACCACAAGAAACACCTTTCAACTTTTATCAAAGAATCCAAAAACTACTAAACCTCCAAATAGCATACTTTGTCAATAAGGAGCCAGTAGCTTCCAACATTCTTTGTCAGTATATCGCCAAGTTAGCATTGAGAGTACTCCTTAGAGGATTGCGTGAACCTGTAGGATCCTTGATGCGAACAAAGAATCCAAATTCATTAGAAGAAGCATTGAACATGTTGTGTAACGACTTCCAATTCAAAATGAGTCCAACTCCATCACAAAATAATCAAAAACAAAGTGCATCAAATAATAATAATTTTCAAAATTTCTACCAACCAAAAAGATTCCCTGGATTTAATGAACTGTCTGGCAACCCACCAATGAAAAGAAACTTTCATGGTAACCCAAATCAATTTCAACCTCGTCAATTTCAAAACAACTACCAATTTCAACCCCGACAATTTCAAAATAATAATCAATTTCGACCTCAACAACAATTTCGACCACCACAACAATATCAACATCCCAAACCGCAGTTTTCTCAACAACAACAGTACCAACCAACCCCAATGAGTATTTCGACAAGAAACACTTCAGATGGACCCGCTAAAAAAAATCCACGCCTCTTTCAAATAACTGGCAACAATGTTCAGGAACAAAATAGTCAATTTGATGAAGTCACTAACAGTATTGAAGAAATCCCTGAATTTCAAACCCTATCGCTAGATGACCAACAATACAACCCAATTTATTTTGACGAAGAAAATCTCAATGAAAGTGAACAACCTTTTGAAAACTATTTTTTAGACAACACCAGCCTACAAAACGGTTCTCCATAATGAACCTTCGAGACACTGATAACGAATTACCGTATATAATTGAACCAAAAACAAATTTGAAAATACTAATCGACACAGGAAGTACAAAATCATTCATAAAAAAATTCATTGGACAAGAACTTTTCAAAGAAACAATAATGAAAGATCCATTCGAAGTAACCACAGCTCATGGAACTTCAAAAGAAAATTTCAGCTGTAACATTCAAATGTTAGGGAAACAAAAATTGAAATTTCATCTATTTGATTTCCATCGTCATTTTGATTTGCTGTTAGGACTAGATAATATGAAAAAATTGCATTGCACGCTTGATTTTATAAATAATGTAATAATATTGCATGGGAAAATTATACCTATCCTGTATTATAATCCAGATCAAAGAGACAATGCAAATAAAAATGATACCATTGAGAGTTATTCGATTGAAGCTAGAACATCGCGTATTGTTTACATGAAGGTCAATGGCATAAAAAACGGAGATGGTGTATTACACTACAGAAACATAAAAGGCTTAGAAATACCTGAATCGCTAATCAAAGTAACAAACGGTCGTGCTTTGTGTACAATTACAAATCCCAGTACCGAGGATAAAACAATCAACTTTATCCAACCAATAAATGTCAAACCTATTGAAAATTATCATTGCTTATCACCCGAAAACTTTGAAACTAATTTTAATAATCAAAATTTCAACATGTTTAACCACAGTAAACCAAAATTGGACTTCAACAAAATTAGAACTGACCACATGAACGATGAGGAAAAATCTGAAATTACAAAATTGATAAGAGAATATAGTGACATATTTTATGTTGAAGGAGAAAAACTATCTTTTACTAATCAAATAAAACATGTCATAAGGACAACAGACGAAATTCCAGTCTACACTAGGAATTATCGGTACCCAGAAATTTATCGAACAGAAATCAATAATCAAATTGAAGATTTGCTAGCACAGAAAATTATTCAACCAAGTTCTTCTCCATGGAATAGCCCACTTTGGATCGTCCCCAAAAAAGCAGATGCTTCAGGCAAGAAGAAATTCCGAATGGTAATCGACTTCCGAAACTTAAACTCCAAGACAATAGATGACCGATTTCCATTACCCAACATCACGGACATATTAGATAAGTTAGGCCGATCACAATACTTCTCTGTCCTCGATCTATTTTCGGGATTTCACCAAATTGAGATGGATAAAAACAGCATTGAAAAAACAGCCTTCTCGTCAGATACGGGACACTATGAATTTTTGAGAATGCCGTTCGGCTTAAAAAATGGGCCTCCTACATTTCAAAAAGCAATGAATAATGTGCTAAGAGGTATTCAAAATGAACTTTGTTTAGTTTATCTCGACGATATAATCGTTTATTCAACCAGCCTCCAAGAACATATCAATAGACTTCGTGAAGTGTTTGAGAGATTACGAAACGCGAACTTCAAAGTACAGTTAGATAAAACAGAATTTCTGCGTAAAGAAGTAGCATTTCTAGGGCACTTAGTGACCAGCAATGGAGTAAAACCAAACCCAGAAAAAATCGAAGCAATTAAACGTTACCCAATACCGAAAACAGTTAAACAAATTAAAGGATTTTTAGGACTATTAGGAAACTACAGAAAATTCATCAAAAATTTCGCATCACTCACAAAACCCCTAACAAAATGCTTGAAAAAAGAAGCAAAAATCAACCCCGATGACCCAGAATACATAAGTTGTTTCGAAACATGTAAAAATATTTTGACAAATGATCCCATCCTACAATACCCAGATTTCAACTTGAAATTCAATCTTACAACAGACGCAAGTAATTTTGCAATTGGAGCTGTATTGAGTCAATCAAAAAATGGAGCTGACCTACCAATTGCTTATGCTAGCCGAACTTTGAACGACACTGAGACTAGATATTCAACGATAGAAAGAGAACTTTTGGCTATTGTTTGGGCTACCAAGCATTTTCGACCCTATCTATACGGCCGGAAATTCAACATTTTCACGGATCACAAACCTCTCCAGTGGCTTTTCTCAATTAAAGAACCGAATTCAAAAATGTTGCGTTGGAGACTCAAATTGGAAGAGTATGACTACGATATTCAATACAAAAAAGGAAGTAAAAACCAGAATGCTGACGCCCTTTCCAGAATTCACCTAAATAATAATAACACCAATGCCCAAGATGCACCCGGAAGTTTAAGTGAAATTGATGCTATAATCAAAGAGGCTATTGACGGTTTAGTGAATATCGGACCCAGTAACGAAGAGACACCTGCTAATGAAGATAATAACGAAAACCCCTTCCGAGGTTTCGATTTTGAAGACGAAACTCAATTCTTAGGATTTGACAACGAGAATCAATCTGTATTAGCTAATGTTGACCAGAACGAGAATCGCTTAATGGATTTAGGTGAAGCAGAAGAAGAAGAAGAAGACGACCAAACCGTCCATACAAATGCCGAAGATAATACGTCAGCAGAAGTAAAAATATTAGATGAACCTGTGAACTACGGAAAACACCAAGTACTACTCACCCTGGTTAAGTACAACCCTCAAAAAGTGAAAGTGAAAAAACTATTCGATAAAACAAGACTAATTGTCGAAATATCAGAGAACAATTTCGAGAAGGATATAATAGAATTCGTAAAAGCATACACTGCACCAAAAATCAAGTACTCACTATTCTTTGAAAACGATTTTTTCGAAAGATTTTCTGTTGTTATAAATACACATTTCAAACGTCCTGACTTAATACTGGTAAAATGTTCAACAAAGCTGCTTGATGTCACAGATGAAGAAGAGGTCAGAGTTATCATATTAAATTACCATGAGGGAAAAACAAATCACAGAGGGATTCAAGAAACCTACGATCGGATAAAACAAAAGTACTATTGGCCAGGTATGAAAACAAGTATACAAGATGTAATAAATCAATGTGAAATATGTCTGAAAACAAAATATGAAAGAACGCCCTTGAATCTTGAATTGAATCTTACACCAACAGCAACAAGACCTTTGCAAATCTTACACATGGATAGCATAACGTTCGACAAACAAAAATTTTTGACAATTATCGATAGCTTTTCAAGATACGCACAAGCATATCAATTACGAAGTGCTCAAGGTATCGAAGTCGTGAATAAGTTAATAAAATATTTTTCCCATCATGGAACTCCAGAAACAATAGTGTCAGACAATGGAACAGAGTTCAATAACACCCTAGTAAGAGAACTGCTACAAATACATAAAATAAAAATTCATTTCATCAGTACTCAACATCCTCAATCGAACGGAATGGCTGAAAGATTACATTCAACATTAATTGAACATATTCGACTTTTAAATAATCGTGCCGAATTTTCGAAGGAACCCATTGAAAACAAAGTGAGTTACGCTATTATCGCATACAATAATAGTATCCATTCAGTGACCAAACTTACACCTTTCGAAATCCTCTACGGACACACAAACCAAAATACACTTTTCGACATTGACATAGAGAAACAAGTGATGAATGATTACATAAGTAATCATAGGAATAAAACGGAGAAATTGTATGAAGCGATCAAAGAAATTAACAAGAAAAAAAAGGAATCCATTCTTACGAATAGAAACGCTGATAGAGAAAACCTTCCAGAAATTCCTCCGGAAGTCTACGTGAAAACAGTACAAAAACAAAGCAAGACGAAGAACAAATTCAATAAAGAGAAAGTAATTTCAGTAAACCCCGAACGGAAAACAGCGGAAATAGAAGCTCGACATGCTAATACAAAAACGAAAATCCATCTTTCAAAAATAAAAAGACCAAGAAAAATTAAGAAGAAACTCGGAAAAAATCATAAAAAGCAGAACGACAACGAACAACCAACTAATCTGAATCCCCGTCCTGTTCCAGGTCCTTCCTGTTCTTCGGAGCGACCCATGCCAGAGACACTCCCGAAATAACAAATATCACTCAAAACGTAGGTGTTCTTCCAATTAAATTGGGAGCCGCCAAGCTGATAAATTCCAAGCACACTTTTGTACATTACTACGAAATAGATGGAATATTCCAACATGTTAATAATTTAGATTTGTTTTATAATAATGCAGTTGAAATACTAGGATAAGTAACTTTAGCGATAAGATAGAATATGTTACCGATAATGGTAGTAAATTGAGAGATATTGTGAATTTTATAAGATTTATTAATCATTCAAGAGATATGATAATAGAGAAATTAGAAATAATTAATGTGAACAATGAATATGTTCCAAGAGTAAAAAGAGAATTAATTAATGTGAACAATGAATATGTTCCAAGAGTAAAAAGAGGATTAATTGATGGTCTTGGTTCAGTAATTAAAGTTATAACTGGAAATTTAGACGCTTATGACGGCCAAAAGTATGACAAAATATTAGAAAACTTGAAAAGTAAAGAAAATGGAATCGAAAGACAAATGTCATTGCAATATTCAATGAATATGAATATTATTGAAGAATATAATAAAACTTTGAATGTTATTAATGATAATTTTAATGAACTTGTTTCAAAACTTAGTTATGTAGATCGTAGATTAAGTGATTATATTGAGTTAGAAAGATGTAGAGATATTTTTAATCAATTGTTGACTTCGTATAATATGATTTTAAGCTTGACCCAGGAAATAGAAAATTCATTGACATTTTGCAAACTGAAAACTATTCACCCAAGTATTATCTCTACAAAAGAATTGTTTACCGAAATAAATAAAATATCTAAATATTATAAAAATAAAATGCCTGTAAAGATTGATTTTGATAATATGTTTAAAATTGAAAGAATAATGAATGTTGATTGTACTATTGATAAGAAGCAAATAACTTATTTTATTAAATTGCCGTTGACAGATGAAACAGAATTTGATCTTTACAAATTGATGTCTATTCCAAATAAAGCCGAAAATGAATATGTAACTGTATTACCTAGAGTTAGGTATTTGTTAGAACCAAAAATAGAAAACTTGAAAATATTAGGTTTAGAAACAGATTGTAAAACTGTGATTGGAGACAAATTTCTTTGTTCATCTACCGAATTGTCAAATTCTGATCTCAGTTGTGAAAGTTCAATTTTAAGACATAGTTCAACCGAAAATTGTAAATACACCGTTCTTGTAGTCAATGAAAACTTTATTAAATGGATCCCTGAATTGAATCAATATTTAGCAACTTTTCATAATCAAGAAACCTTGAAAATACAAAACCTGAAAGAGACTAAGAACATTATCCTCAAAGGTGTATTCTTGATAAATGCAAATGATAATAATGTTACTTTTAGAAATAGTTTATTACAAAACCATGTATCAAAATTAAGAGGACACCCAAAGTTTTTGGAAGTGTTGAATTTGGACTTTGGCAAAATTCAAAAACACGATTTTACTGTACAACTTAAAAATTTAAACTTTGAAAATATTGCAATGAATAATGTAAAACCAGTTTTTGAAAGTGACCACTTGACAGCAAGTCTATGGACTTCTCCTCTCTACACCGCTCTTCTATTGGGTGTGATTATCGTAGTATATCAGAAATTCTTCAAGAGAGTGCCACCCGTTCAAGATGCTCAACCACCCCCTGATGTCCTTTTTAGGGATGGAGGAGTTATATAACTAAATAAAGCATACTATCATTATTTCCCACGTTTTAATGTTAAGTCAGCAATTGTAACTAGGCAGTAGAATCTTAGAAATAAATCAGTTCTGTTCAGACCATCGAGTGTCGCAGACCTCCTCTGCATATGTATATCAGAGTTATTTTGTACTTTTATTGTAAAGGTGTTAATAAAATAATAAATTGAAATCTTTTTAAAAAGTGTTTCGTTTATTATAAAAACGTAAATTATATATATATTTTTTAATTTTAATAGGGGAGCTAATAATTATTATTAATTAATCCATTTTATAGACCTAACCTACTGAACTTGCCGGCCAAACAGCTTAGAGGAGCAGCTGATAGAAGTCAACAGTTTTTAATCATATGGCAGGCCCCTTAGTGGCGTTATTTACGCTGTCTTTGAACAGCAAAAGACTTTGCACTTTGCATATAGGCTACCTAGACCAATTGCTATGATTTTTCATATGGATGATCCTTATTCCTAGGCCCAGCGATGTATATATATTTTTCTCAAATTCAATATGGCGGCTGGTTTACTACCGATACAAAAAAAGTACAGCATGAATAAGAGCATACAACATTTGAATAAATCCCTGGAAACATTGAATAAACAAATAAATTGCGAAATTAATTTTCATTGTAGAGTAAATTACTTTACAAGCACCCTTATTCTTGGACGTGAGGTCTACTGTTCACAGAACTACTAGTAAAAATAATTTCAAATATTTCTGAGCAACTTTCACGCTGACATCACCCACATATCTCTTTTAACAAAAAGGTTTCTAGCATGCCAAGATCAAAAGGCTGAACGGTCTCGACATTGACGAGCATTTTCATTTATTTTGAAGGAAATATTTCGTGGATGACAAATATTGGAGAACCAATAGAACGTACACATTCTCCCCTTCATTTTGACATGAATTCCGCCCTTTTTAGTATATTCTACCAGTTAGAGCGAAGTTATCTTCGGGAAAAATCTAGTTTTCGCCAAATTTTCAATTTTATTGAAACGTTACATTTTCTCTTAACCTTCAACTATGTTATTTTTTTGTTTGAACTAAAATAGCTGTTGAGCTGCACCCACCAACCGACGTTCCCAAGAACGATAACAAGTCGCTCACCGGTAAACAGTCTGGCGCAGCTTTTGAAATGATTGTGCTCAACAAGTTAACGACTTAAGGACGAAGCCCACAGAGGTCTGAGACCTGTGCGTGGGTTGGATGATGGTTATTGACGAGTTGGACCAACAGTTTTAGATGTGTTCCGAAGCATCGGGAAGGGATTTTACAGCAGAGAACTGAATCGTTTCTGCTGGCCAATGCAGTCGGTCACCCTTACAAAGAGGGCAAAGGAGGGCGTTGCTTATCTATTCTGATTGGACCAATATCTGCTACGGCTCACGGCTATTTTCTGTCTTAAAAGAAATAGCTCACTCATTACTATATTAAAAATTTACGGATTTTCTATCTCTATAATTAATACAATAATGAAAAACGAAAAAGTAACTCTACAACGTTGTGACGTCACTGAAACGCGATTAAATGAAATTGCAAAACATTAAAAATATTTATATCGTAGACTTACTAATCTCCACAGAACGTAGAATAAATTTCCTTCGTTCGATATATTTCATACAATAAACCATTGAATGAACAAATCGTTTACATTATTCAGCCAATGAAGCTGCCATTTTGAACATTTGAAATAACCGCTCTCTACAGTGGAAAAAATTACACTGGGTGCGCGGCTCTGTCACTACCGGCCGTCCTGTAAAAGTTGGCTCACTCACTCCACTGCTTTTTACCGCTCCACTTACGCCTGAAATGGTGACCTTGAAGACATCTGCATCGTCGCGCAGGCCACATGGTTTTAGAAAAAATGAGCTATAAACACTCCCTCTCCACCACGCGCCTTGACTGACTACAAAACGGCAGCGCACCCAGACGAATTGTTTCTACTGTACTATTCGACCAATAAGAGAGCGTTGATAAATTGTGCACATCTAACGATAGAATCAAACCGAAAGTAGCTGAATTATTCATCAGTAAATGATCTGACAAAAGTTCCCAAAGGAACTTAGTTTCATGCACCGTTACCAGTTACGGGTAAAGCTCCCAGAAACTCATCAAATGAATAAAAAACTCACCGGCAGGAGAGTCGAGTACTACGTTGGGGTTAACTTTGATGAGTTGACATAATATTTTCTGTATATGGTGCAAGCGTTCCTCTTGCATGTTGCGAGCCGGCATGCGGGCCTTAGCTGGCGACGAGTTTGTTATCGCCTGACGGTTGGCTTCAGCTAAAACAATACAAAAAATAAACCAATACACCAGAGTATCTAAGGAACCGACTAATTAAATAATAAATAACTATTACTACCAATTGTGCTGATGGGGCATATGCACCATTCAACCAAGATGCATACTAACCTCTCTACTGACCTTGCCATTCAACTGCTTGTTTCTATCGTAAGCTTCCCAAATCACAAAACATGCAACTCTTGAAAAAGAGTATGGCTTCTTCTTCTTCTTCAACAGATCTTGTAATATATAGTTAGGTTGAAATAGGGAAAGTTTTGTTAGAAAATTTGACAAGTTACGTTTTTATATAAATACCAAGGTTTCAACACAATCAAAAATGAAAACGTCAACTCTTGCACTGTTAAAAAAGATAATGTTGATAATTGGGCTAAGCATAAGCCTTCGTAATTTCCAATGTTTTGGTTTTCAAATGTAAACAGCAACAGCTGCCAATGTTTTGATTTTCACTAACCTAGAGCCTATAGTGGAAATCCGTTTTACATCATAATTATGTTTATATTCGATCCCCAAATTCCAAAATCAATAGCGATCGCACTTGGACTATGAGGAAGACTGCGAGGATACAAAGTATCGAGAGTACAGAATATTTCCTTTGAGCGCCAGGGCACGGACGGACAACGGCATGATTTCAATAAGGCCCTGCCGGGTCCTTAATAAATATATAATAAATAAAAGACAGTTTATATCAACTCAATAATCAAAACTAATTCTGTTTCACTTAGTAAACGCCCAGTGGACGAACGCCATAAAATGTTTTTCAATTTCAAATGAAAGTCAAGTTTCTTTGTAAAATTGGAATTTTTATAAAATTATCAAAACAAAAAGACTGAAATTTTTAATAAAATAAGTCTATCAAATGATATGATACAAATTAAAACATTCGCCAAATCAAAACCTATTATGATGGATTCTAAGTATGCATTTTTCTATCTCTAAATTCAGTTTATTTTGGTGAGAGTTGAATAACTTTGACAAGTCAATTCGAATATAAGACATTCCATTCTATTACTTATTTTATTCTATTTTGAGGTACTTACAGTTGAGTTCAGTCAGCGGCTTTCTTTGGAGAGAGTCTTCATTTTCAATCACATCAAATCGAGGCGTCATTGTTAGACAGGACACTGGTAAACTTCTAGGCGTGTAACCTATAAGATAATAAAAACATGAAATGCATGCATTTATATTACTTGTTTGTCATATTTTGAAGCAAAAATAAATTTTATTTGCTGAATTTTAGGCCCAAATCTGGGTGTCATTGCTAGACAGGAAACTAGCAAACTTTTACGCCTGCAGCCTATAAAAATAATTTAAAAAAAAACAAGAAAAATCAATAAACTTTACAATGAAGCGTCACGTTTTGAAGCGAAAAAATTTCATTGATGACATCTAATCTAGGCAAACAAATTTTGGAAAGTTAAAATAAAGGAAATTTATAAATGAAAAAAATATTTGTTTGTTCGGAGGATGAAGCCCACATCGATCTGAGACCTGTGTGTGGGTAATATGATAATGGTGATTGATGACAGTTTACAGTTTCAGGTGGATTTGAATCACTATTTTTTTTTTTTTTTTTTTTTTTTTTTGTTAAATGATGCCCACATACCAAATCCGTTCAAGTCAACTTCACAAACAGAAAATGTGGGCAAATTCCCCTAATCATCAATGGGAAACCTGTTCCATATGCCAATGAGGCCAAATACCTGAGCATGACACTAGATGCAAGGCTGCGCTGGAAGGCACATGTCAAGAAAAAGAGAGAAGAATTAGGAATCAGATATAGAAAAATCTACTGGCTGATAGGTAGGAATTAAACCTTATCTATCTTCAACAAGATTCTACAAACAAATTCTGAAACTCATATGGATGAATGGAATCCAGATTTGGGGTTGTGCCAGCAAGAGCAATGTAGATATAATTCAAAGCTTCCAAAACAAAGTCTTGAGGAACATCATTAATGCTCCAAGATTCATCCGCAATGCCGATATCCAAAGAAACCTGGAGCTGGAGTTTGTCAAAAGTGAAATTGGGCGCTATGCATGCAAGCATGCAGATAAGATCCAGCGGCATGAGCATGAAGAAGTTATGCATCTGCTTGACAACACTGATATGCTGCGCAGATTGAAACGGACCAAACCCTTCGAATTGAGTAGTGTTGGGGTGTTGTGATAAAGCAGAGCAGTGATAATAGTGTGAATGTGTTATACAGTGCACACATAATTCATTTTATTATGTTTATATATTTATTTATTAGTATTTAGAAGTAGTAGTCCTGTTGAGAACTACTAAACGTATTATTTGAACGATATATTATCAGGAAAAAATTGCTCATTAGCCTTCTTAGACTAGATTGCAATGGTAGAAAAAAATGATGCCCACATGATTCTTAAGACGTGTGCTTGGGTAATGAAGAGAATGATGACTGGAAATATCCAATGCTGAACGAGAATCGAACTCGTGACCGCAGGAATAGCAGCCAGCCAGTCTTATCTAAGACAAGCGCTCCAACTGACTGCGCTACAACGACCGCCAATTTCATTGCAATACCGTACTTAGTTCAATGAATTCAATTATGATTGTTATATGGAACCGAATACAAAATAAGGCGAAAATACCCAATTACTTCCCTTCAGTACCGTAATGAAGTAGTTGATCTCCTTTGTTACTTCAGATCAATTGAAACTACATTAATTTTTTTGTAATAGAATACCTTAGAAGTGAAGAAGTACAAAATACAATCTTTTCAATGTCTTGGATAATAACTGAATAATGCTGACGTTCATTCAATAATTTCACATTCATTACTTTTTATCCTTTTCTATCTTAAATATATATTTTTCAGATTTCTTTAATAACTATAAAAACATTATTACTATTCTCAATTATTTGCATATACTGACTATTGTTTTGTTCTATACAAACAAATCTGTATCTGTATCTACATCTTCTGTACATCTATCTGTTATCTTACATTGTACCGCAATATAATAGTTTATTTTCTCATTGTTTCATCTTTCATTAATTCTGTACTAGCTATATCAACTATTTCCATCAACTTTTTTAATATAGTCTTAATATACTCTTTTAATACCAACTCTTTTCATATACAGTATCTGCAATACAAAATAAGGCGAAAATACAATAATTGTATTTAAACTTTTGTCTTACGAGGGCGATAATGGGTTAATATTAATGCGCTCACTGATTATCCTACATAATAAATTGCTACTTGCTGTTATCTGACGATACTCTTAACGCTGGAGAATAGAGTATTGAAGAAGAGGAATAAAAGAAGGGGAAATGAAAGAAGAAGAAGAAGAAGAAGAAAGAGTATTAAACGGGAAGAAGAAGGAACGACAGAAGAGGATGATGAAGCTGATGAAAGAGGAGGAGTAGGAGAAGAAGAAGACTACGAAGAACAAGAAGAAGAAAAAGAAGACGAAGAAGACAACGAACCAGTAGAAGAAGAAAAATATGGAGGAGGAGAAGAAGAGGGATAAGAAAAAGATGGAGGAAGAGGAGGAAGAGAAGAAGGAGAATAAGAAAAAAGATTCTATTAAATTAAATTTTTAGATAGATTATTACACATTCTAGAAATCGAGATTCAATTGAATCGGACAACTTGCTATTACCTTCAATAAATAAATATGTGATAAAGGAGTAACTTATGGAAAAAACACTAACCGCAGGTGAAGAAAGGATCATTGAGCAACTCCTTGACCGAGGGCCTCTTGCTTGGTTCGCCCTGCAGCATGGCCATAATCATGGAGACAGCCTGCTGTGATCTGCGCAAGTGAATGGGGATTCGGTACTCGCATCGTTTGATTTTGCCATAGGTGTCTTTCAGAGATTTCGTCTCAAACGGAGGCTTTCCCACCAGTAATGTGTACCTGTTGATGGCAGAAAGGAAAACACAAATATTTTATTACTATTAGTTCTGTTAACAGTAGACCTCACTCGCCCAAATGTATTAGATTCAAATGTATGCTCTTATTCCATCCCATCCCATTATCTGTATATAAGAAGGATGCTCATTAATACAATTGATACAATTTCGCTTTATTTGAGAAAATTTGGCCACCATATTGAATTTGAAAAAATAAAATATATACATCGCTGTGCCTAGGAATAAGGAACATCCGTATGAAAAATCATAACAATTGGTCTAGGCGTTCGTCTGTAATCGTGAAACAGACAGAGAGAATTCCGATCGTCTTAAAGGATATACCTCACTCCGTTCGGTCAAGTATAGAATCTGGAAGTGATATCCGCGAGCCGTAGCAAGTACCTGTTCAGTCAGATAAAGTTAAGCTACGTGCTTTACATAACCTGGGCCCACTTCGTAAGGGTGACAGATTGGATTGGCCAGCAAAAAAGACCGTTCTCTGCTGTAAAATCACTTCCCGGGGTGGTTCAGAATACGCCTAAAACTGTAGGTCTAACTCATCAGAAAAGGGTCTAAGTGAAGAAAAGGAGAGAAACAAGAGAAGAAAAATGAGAAAAAGAGAAGAAAAGAACAAAGAAAATGAAAAAGAAGGACTAAAAGAGGAAGAAGATGGAGAAGTAGAGGAAGAAAAAGAAGATAGGAAGAGACGATATAAGAAAAATAAACAATTGAATTTAGTAGATAGGTTATTACACTTTCTATAAAGTGTAACACTTTCTATAACACTTTCATTGTTTGTCAAATCTTGATCAATTTTGGGGAAGTGATAGCCGTGAGCCGTAGCAGGTTTCTGTTCAGGCAGATAAGAATAAGCTATGTGCTCCTGTGCCATCTGTGGTGCCTCCTAAAACTGTAGGTCTAACTCATCAGAAAAAGGTCAAGTGAAGAAAAAGGAGACATCGATGATTGCCGCTTTTATATTTGATATTGGGCTAAATATTGGGACCATGAATGATGCTCTTTTTTTATCTAAATCGGTTCAATAGTGCTGAAGTAATTGATGTACAAACTTTTTAAATTTAGAATTAAGAGTAGAATTGTGAACCTCCTCCTGTTTGGAAGTTGGTTGGGGGAGGAGCTGCAGAATAAGGGATTGAAGGAGCAGGGTAGGAAGAAACATTACCGGTACTAGAAAAATAACGGGAAGGAGATTGAGAAGAAAAAAAGGAAGAAGAGGAGGAGGAAAACAAAACTATTCAATTGAATCTGTAAATAGGTTATGTTTATCATGTTCTAGATATCCCAATTCGACTCAAGGTTGTTCCATAACTTGCTTAAATAAGCAAAATAAAAAAGTCATGACGTCGATCTGTTTAGAATTACTTGCAAATTTTAGCTCTATATGTACACTTTTTTTAAGAATGAAAATTAAGTGTCTGCATATCACAGATTGAACTCTTTGATCAGCTGTCAATGGGATTGGTTACTCATCGTTATTAAACTGAAAAACGTCATACCCCACCATTTTACCAGTTTTCAAAAACGGAACAATCTTGTTTTTAATATTCTTATTGTTTTGTATTCTTAGTATTCTTATTTGTTTTCCTTGGGTAATTTAAAAAAAAGAAGTTATTTCAATGTAGATATTTGGTAATTATCTGATTTCTGTGGTTTTCTCTGATCTTTCTGATTGGTATACAGTATACTGATTTCTATGGGAGAATCAGAATCATACTGTAATATATTCTTACTCAAAAGCCGTCCTTATAATCTAGGTTCACTTATTTTGGAATACTTTGATATTGCTATAGTAGAATAAGTATGACTATCATTATATCATTTTTTTTTTCAATCGAAGTCAGTGACTGTTTTTATAATTTAAGTTGACTTATTTAGAGTGCGAGCAATCCTCCACACAGGTATAACCTTAAGAGGGATGCACTGCAAATGTGCAAATACATTTTGTATAACTCATATTGTATTATGCTATATCATTAGTAAAATGTTTGAATATGTTTGCAGTCAAATAAACGAATTATCATTATTATAACCTTCAATTCAACTGAACTGCAGCCTACTAGTATGTTGCAGTATAGGGTGCTTAATTGGACCCAAAAATAATATTATTTATTTTTTATCAAGTTTATACTACACTACTTATTACTACAAAACAAAAGTCATCAACAGTAATATTGTTAATAATAGTAAAGAATCATCAAATCAAATTTAATTTTGGCAACCTTTGAAGGATACAATATAAATGAATTCATCTTCACTTTACAGCCAACCAGGTGATTTGTGTATATTGCAATGTATGTACCTCTTACTTATTACTTTGAGAATTCATAGATGCGAAATCAAAAACATGCCGTAGAATGATGGTATTCACACTGCTCCAATCTGTCATATACCATTTCAAAGTACAGTATGAGTTTAATTTCATGAAGTTGACTATCATCGAGTATCTATGCTTTACTGTGTAAGCAACCTAAGGCTGCACCATCAGACTCGTAAAAAAACTCATCTTGTTAAAAATTGGAAAACATTCTTCAGGAATAAGATGCAAACCTTTCAATTTATAGATGAAAAAATCCAATTTCAACTTACAATATTTATAGATGAAAAATCCAATATCAACTTACATAATACATCCCATTGACCAGACATCAACCTCGAAGCTGTGGCCTTTTTTGTTGAGTATTTCAGGAGCTATATAATTCGGGGTACCGCACAGTGTTCTGGAAAAATACAGTAATTGAAATGGAAATAAAAAATTAAAAAAAACATTACAACCAGTCAAGCAACAGCGCCGATGCGGACGTGATTGGAACTCCTGTAAAGCTAATTAAAATTTTTAACTTTCCTCTTTTTACGAACGTTGGAATTGTGTTTCTATCTTTTGAACAAATAAATAATTGGAATATGTTGCTTATTTTTAATAACCCTGTACTATCTTGATTCAAAGTCCTATTTCGGAAGCGTCAGTTACTTGTTTTTAACTGCGCACAAACTTCAAGCTTATAACAAAGATGAATAAGATTGTTCTATCTTTTATTGCCTTTCTAGTCGTATGTATCAAATTTTATCTACGACTATGTTACGATGTAGAAATTAGAGGTAAGAAAATGAAATCAAAACATTATTATTCATGTCTGTTCAAAACAATTGCATATTTCAACACTACTTTGATTTTCCGACATTGGCTCTAGATCAATCAGAGCTCAGGATTTCTTCAAAACAGTGTCCAAATGAATGTTGTGCATTAGTCACATCAGCTGATTCAAACATTTCTAAACCACTATGATTTTCAATTCAGAACCGATCAGCAACAAACACGGATTCTAGGTTATGCTAGTGCGGGTGTTATTCGATTGATTAGTAAGTTAAATTGAACGTAATATATTGCTAATCGTAAATTAAATATTGTATGCAACGATTGTATTTTGCCTATAAGGCCCTCATAAAATGTTTAGGACTCGAGTGAGCCTCAATTGTGGCTTAAAGGCAGTCATAATACAATCTTTGCATAAACTACTATTAATCTGTGATGTTTTCCATGACGAAATACTTGATGAACAACCTAATATCAAAGCTGACACTGTTTTCTATTTCTATTTAAATTATGATTTACTCAATCTGGAGGAATGCTTTTCACTTTTGAGGAGAGGGCTGATGAAGCTTCTCCTCGAAGTGAAATGCATTCCTCCAGTTAAATTGAGTAATTCATATTTTGAATAGAAATAGAAAACTGTGTCAGTTTTGATATTAGATTTACTATCATGTAGAATTCGAACTTAGCTCATACTGTGCGAGACTAAGCTCCGTGTCCCTGACGGCTGAAGAGGAGAGACGAAGAATACTATACTGGGCAGCGCGGACGCACGCACAGAGACGCACAATTGCATTGCTTTTGCGATGACGTAATGAATTCCTCCGAGGGACATGGAGCTTAGTCTCGCACTGTACATAGGCTTATATCCTAATTACCTGACTAACAGCTTTCTTAATTTTTATTTTATACACATTTCATATAGGAAAGAGCTTGGGATGAAGTACAAGAAACCTTACTGGCTGATTGGAAGTCTTGAAACCAGTCTGGACGTATGTATACAACTTTGGGGGTGTACCAAACAAAGCAATGTCAACATCATACAACGCTTCAGAACAAGGTGCTGAGGAGCATTGCTAATGCACCTTGGTATGTGAGGAACGGTATATCCATAGAGACCTAGGAGTCAACCTGGTATACAGCGAGAGAGGTATGCTGCAAAACATGAAGCACGTCTCCACCATCACAACAAAGTCGAAGCAATCCAGCTGCTTGACAATGAAGGATTGGTGTGGAGGCTCAAAAGGAGAAAGCCGTTTTGAATTAGTTTAGTGCTTGACACTTGAATAGTGGACAGTGTCCAGTGAAAGAGCACAGCAGTGACTGAGTGAAACCCAACAAAATAGTGGAAACAAGTGTACATAAATATAATTATATGTAGCTAAGAGAACCTAAGGAGGATTTCTTTGGTTTAACTTTAGTTTAGTAATATAGGCTAGAAAAGAAGTTGCTCATTAGTCTTGAGACTAGATAGTAATAGTTCGTATAATATATTTATACATTTCACAAATGGTGCATATTTCATTCATCCTTCTTGATATTTTTCCTCCTGTCATTGCCACACTCTTTTTTCATTGCAGATTATCATACAGCTTCTTGATTACCTAGTAGTGCCCTTGACTTACCATTTCTAATTGCATTTATAGAATTAATTAATTGAATAGGAAGTGATAGCCGATCAGATAGATAAGCTGCGTTCTCGTAGGTCCTGTTTGTAACGGTGACCGATTAGATTGGCCAGCAAAAGACACTGGTCTCTGCTGAAAATCACTTCCCGGTGGTTCGGAACCCACCTAAAACTGTAGGTCCAACTCATAAATCACCATCATCCAACTCATTACCCACGCACAGATCTCAGACCTATGTGGGCTTCATCCTCAAAAAAAATTGTATTTGTTGATATTTGAACTTATCACCTTCCGGTTGTAAATTTCCTCATACAGTTTTTCATCTTTTCAAAGTAATTGTTTGGCTAGAACTACTAGAATACCTGCGCTCAGGTTCCACCTTAGCAGGTTTCTCTATATTTATGGTGTATGAAATGTTTATCCGATTTTTTTTTTCATTCTTTCATTTGATTGTTTATAATTTTTTATTGCTGATGATGCCCACATGAGTCCGAGACTTGTGCGTGGGTAATGAGGTGATTGATAACATATTTATAGATGCCAGACGCAGGAGCGGGATTCGAACCCACGAACGCTGAAACGACAGCAAGCTGGAGTTGTGTTGCCCCAACCAACTGCGCTAAGCGGCCCGCCGTTTATTTATGAGAAGAATAAATCTTTTTGAAGCGTGGAAGCTCGAAGCTGGCGCGTAAGTTTGGTTCTGGTTAAGTTTGGAACGTTTGTAAGTTCTTTTCTGGCTGTGCTATTATTTTTTAGCATTGTACAACATAATTATTATTGTATTATTCGGTGAAATAATAGTTATTTGTGTAACTAGTGCGCAAAGTAGATCTTTGCTGCACGAGAAAAATTCATTTTGAATGAGCTGCAGGTGAGTGCCGAATAGTTTCTAGATTGCAATAGTCTAGCTAGTGTGCAAAGTAGATCTTTGCTACACGAGAAATGAATTACGCACGAGCTGCAAACGAGTGCGGAATAGCTTCTCGAGTGCAACAAAAATACTTTCAGCACGAGTTACACATTAAATGTTTCTTCAGTTGGCGCACCTGGAGTACGGCAAAGTAATAGAGTGCAGGAATAAGCTGTTTTGCGTACTATAATGAGTGCATAAATAGTTTTGTTAGATAACTGTAGGAAAAAATACTATCATCTGGAATTAAAAAATCTAACAAATAAGAAAAAGGGCAACTCACCGTTTTCTTTGGCCTCTGTATTCAATACGAGCGGCAAGACCAAGATCTCCGATTTTCACCTGTACATCATCGTTCAGGAATAGATTTCCCAGTTTCAGATCACGATGAATGATGTTCTTTTCGTGCAGGTAGAGTACACCAAGCATTAGTTGTCTCATATAATATCGCACTTCGGGCTCAGTCAGTGTTTTCCGCCGCCTGTGGCGAAAGAGCAAGGTATTTTCAACTTAATCTGGGACCTACTTGTAATAACTAATTACAAATACAATCTTAAATTAAATCTTGTAGTAGCTACCAGTAGGTACCAACAATAATATCATGCATATGAACTGGCTGGCAGAGTTATCAGGTCGCAACTTAATAAGTTCAGGCCCACGTGACTTACCGACTGTTTAGGCAGCCAGTACCGACAGGCTTAACGTGTCTTCTAAAACACGGGAGTGGTTCGAGGAAAAATTAATAATGATTTTGTATTATTTTGTGAAACAAAATAAACCTTCAAAACGATCAAACTTCAAATCGTCACGTTAGTGGCAACACCTGCTATCTCATTTTTCATAAGGTGTTCAGGAGAGCTAAAAAACTCAATAATTAATTTATGAATTATTTTCCACCCCGAATCTGTAGTAGAATACAATGAAAAGGTACCTTATGATTGATTCAATATAGGAACAACAAATAATACTTCATGATTGAAAAATCTACTGAGATAGCAAGTGTTGGTGTTTGCAGAGTTTAGTTAGCTGGTGTTGCATGTAACATTTTCAATGAGATAGCAAACTGTAGTAATTTAACATGATGAGTTAGCTGCTGTTGCATGATGTCAAGTAACCCAAAAAATATGGGTTTTTAATTTTTTGTTTATTATTGAATGCTGAAAACACCAAAGAAACAGAGAAGAGGTTATAGAATTGATGATACATTTTTCTGGATAATGTTTCTTTATTTTATAAAAGAAAAATAGGATTAAAGTAGTAAATGTACTTGAACTAAAAAACAGTCTATTCATCTTCTTGCAAAAACCTCTATCAAAACAAAACTAGTTTTCAGTCTAACTTCAGTCTTGCCTGACTTGAAAAATTGATACAAAATGATACAAAAACTAATACAAATTGTTGAAATGTTTGCTTTCAGGGCTACTTAATTTTTTTATAAAATTACATCATAGTACTCTTTTTTGAAAAGTTTTTAATATAAAAAAACACCTTTTTTGTGTTTTTAATCTATTATTTAATATACTATGATGTTATTTTATAAATAATACAAATTGATACAAAATTAATGTAGACCTGAACTACCATTATAAGAAAGGAATGAAATAGTGAATGAGAGGCACTTGAACGTTGAACTACAAAAATCAATCTATGCATTATCTTGCAAAAATTCCTATCTATATCCTCAACTAAGCCAGTCTTTAGTTTTTAATTAATATTATACACATTGCAGTATTATAACAATAATACTCATATGATTGAGGCATTTAATCAACATGAAATATGAATTATATAGTAACACTACGTATTAATAGTAACAATATGATTTAAAAAAAAAAATAACTTGAGTAAAAGACTTCAATACTTATCGTTACTCTTCAATAAGTATAGTATACTTCTTCATATTGGAGCTGACAATATAACATAATTATTATTATCATTATTACTTCCTCACAATATTAAACAAGAGAATATTATTGTTACATGAATGAATACAACAATATTATAGTATCACATAATTACTCTTAATCACAAAACCTTGAGCATGGTATTGAAATTTTCAACACAAAGAATATTAGGCTATCATACAAACACTCTCACAATTACACAAAAATGATAAATTGTGACATACCTAATTAGAAAAATAACTCAGAAATATTTGTTTCTCAAGAAATTGTATTAATAACATGTCTTCGATCTGAGACTGTAGATTGCAATTATTATAATAGGATAGTGATATTGATATATATTAAGTATGTAATTGATATTGTACAAACGTGTTTGTGAAATAAGCCATTATAAACTTAAATCACGGTACCATATAACCTAAATGGTAGAGGCATTAAACTTTAGAATAAAGTATGACATTTTACAGTATGAATGGTAACAATATGACTTCTAAAATATATCTTACCTCAAGATATTACCCTTCAATTTCTTTGTATTGAATAACTGCGGGTATAGCCTACTCTATATAATATTACTGATAATTGGAACATATTACAGTATTACAAAAAATAATATTGTGAAATGAAAATAGATACTAGAATTGTGACAATTGACAAACATAAATTGAGATTAGTACTTAGTTCAAAACTCGTGTTGCTGTGTCTTTCATTTTGAGGCAGTAGATTGTAATTATATTAATATTGTAGGAACATGGTAATGAATAAAATGATTATGCATTATTCAAAAACTGATTCTAGTGGAATAGGCCTGAGAAGCAAAACCAATAGAAGTATAGCTCTCATCTTAAAGAGAGATATGCCTCTAGTAATTAATTGTGAAGTCAAAGAACTATTATTAATAAGTCACATCTTTCAATCATTATCATTTTTGTTTTGATTTTTGCGTTTGAGAGCCCTCCTGCTCTCTTCCTCATGTGGGATGTTGTCATAAAAGTCATGTGTATCACATGGCAGGAGATTTTTGAGGGACTGCAAGTCCTTCCATTTGTCTAATGGAATTGACGGCCGCATTGGATGAAATTGAGGGAAAGATTCTCTAGGGGCTGACCGCCTTGGCCTGATTGGCAGATCTTTTAGGTCATCAGCAAAATTTAGTTTGTACTTTATCTTCCCATTTGGTTCATATTGTATCCAACGCAACTGCGTGACAGTGGGGTCACCTTTGTTTTTCCCAGGACGAATGGAAGAATAGATCGTAGATACTCCAAAATCTTTTACAAAATTGTGGTTCAGAACAGTGGCACGATAAGGCATTGGCAGTTTTCTTGCAGATGTAGTGTGTGATGCATATTGGCTTGTCAGATGGATGTCCATGTGTTGAATGTACCTTTCAATAGTGCTATGGACACTGTCACACTCCATCTGAGTATGTCCTTTTTCCAAATATTTTTGAATTATTGTGACATTACGGAGCATACTCAGATGGAGTAGGGCATTTGAAAGAATCGAATTTCGATTCTGATAGCTACATCCATCAGACCATAGTACAACAGTTTTGGGGGATTCTGATAAGATCTCTTCTAAATAGTCCCAAAGACAGGTTGCAAATGTTGTAGCATTGAGAGAAGCCTGTGTTTCATCAAACCAGTATGCTTTTGAGTCATGAGTCAGTAAATTATATACAGTGAAACAGTGTGCTGTTAACTTGAGTTTATAGTAAGCTGAAGAAGCTCTTAAGCGAGGTAGTGGCTGCACCATCATCAAATCAGAGCACAGAACATGAATAAGTCCTTCTGAAGCTGCCACTTTATCCCTTGATTTTTCATCACGGGCTGCTTCTTTCCTGAGCTGATGAAGCTTGTAAAATTCCTCTGAAACATGCTTCAATTCATAACTACAGCAGATGTCACACTTGTCTTTTTTGGGAATGTGAATAGCCAAGTTTTTTTCATCTTTCATGCGAAGGAATGAAAATTTTGATAAGGGTTTCTTCCCTTCCCTGTTGCACCTCTCGGTGTACAGTAGGTATAACTGATTCCAGGACCGAATATCAGTCTGGAGATAACTCTTCATGGAGTTTTTTCGACAATAGTGTGATGGTAGTAATGGTAGCTCATCAAAAAATAGTCTCATGTCATATGATTGCTGCTGGAATGTTTCTCTTGTAGAAGACTTGTCCATTTCTTGACTCTTGTTCTCTTTGACTTGTTCATTACTCAACTCATCCGCAGAAGACTCTGTACAGGAATTATGAAAGGATTGGTTCTCTTGACTTTTGTTATGTGGAACATTATTGGAGCCATAATTTTTCAGCCAATAATGAAGCTCTGACCGTTTAATACCCAGTGTCTTCAAGTACATCCCCCTGACTTTCCTGTTCTCAATTTTCAAATGATAGAAAAAACTCAAATTTCTCCTTGATTCGGGGTTTTTGATTTTCGTTTGCTGTTTTTTTGATTCCAATGAGACAGTAGAGCAAATGAACATTTTCTTGGAATCCCAAGACATGTTTCTCCAGAAATCATGAAATAATTTTCTCCTCTGTTCGTTAGTAATCAAATTGCATTCCCTGTTTTTCCATTTTATGCACTGTTGAGAATTGCAGGCTGGACCCATTACTCGCCCCTCACGTGGTACATCTTGAATAATTTTTTTTGTGCTCCCCTTGACTCCTCTTCTAAATCCTATATAAGGCTCACCATTCAATCGCTTCTCTTTTTCCTTATTTCGGTTCCATTCTTCTGGCTTTTTCACAATTTTTCTCTTTCTTTTTATTCCAACATCTTCAGGTTGCGTAGTGATGTCATCAGTAGTTTCAACATCCAGAATGACGCCCTCGAAAAGTGCTTCTTTGCTGACGAAAACCTGATCAGCTGCAGTGATGAGTGTTTCAGCTGCTTCTGTTGGAGACTCATCAGGACATTCAACACCTGCTGGTTCGTCACTTACAGTAGAATAAGAAGATTCGATATTTTTGACAGGTAGTACCGGTAGCCATACAGAAGTGGTCTCATCATTTACTTCAGCTGCGGTGATGAGTGTTTCAGCTGCTTCTGTTGGAGACTCATCAGGACATTCAACACCTGCTGGTTCGTCACTTACAGTAGAATAAGAAGATTCGATATTTTTGACAGGTAGTACCGGTAGCCATACTGAAGTGGTCTCATCATTACACAAAGCATTGTGTAGTTCATCCAATGTGTAGAAGCCCAAATCACCCTCGGGGTCTGTGTGGATGTCTTGGCTTGCAAAATCACTTCCATCATGGTCTGAAAAAAATGAAATGAGAATTGAATCAATAATGATGATGTTGGTTTTTGTATAAAAATACTAGATTATTGTCAAATTACAGGTTTATTAAAAATTGAGATACCGGTTTCGGTTGCTACACCATTATCAATCTCTGGTGAACCCCAGAGTTATGAGTAGCCTACAGACAAAAGTCTTCATAGCAAAGCCTTTAACAACAGGCGCTATCTCCAATGACTCAGTTTGCTGTAACACAGGCTATCTCATGGTTGTACTTTGTGAGGCTAATTATTTATTAGAAATTATTGTTTGCCCTTGTTCACAAGCTTAATTGAACCTTACAACTTTAATTTGAATTAAGAAAACATGAAATTCACTTATAGAAGAAGAAAACTCAATGAAAAAGTACTTACCAGACAGATCGTCATCCATTTCACACAAATCCTGTGTAATGTTGCTGAGATAGCTGGTGTTGACAAACACTTTCAGATAACCACTGTTGACTGAATCGCGATTTATGCGCGATCTGTTGAATAGATTAGAAAACTAACATCACCAGTCGATTTCTCGTTCCGATTTTCTTCAGAATCAGCTGATAACTCATTTTGGCTAAAAAATGAGATAGCAGGTGTTGCCACTAACGTGACGAAATATGGCACTTCAAAAAATAGTATTATGGAAATTCATAGTTTGTCATCTGCACGATTTTCATTATCAAATGAATCTTATCTTATACACATATAATGAAAACAAAATATAAATACACAAAAATTTACGCAAGGTCGAGGTATGGTGTGATGTTGAAATCTCTTTCAAACTATAGTTACCCACATACTAGGAGGAGAGGATAAGTAGGATCAGAGGAAAAAAATCATCATGAATTCAAAATTAAGGGAGTGAGGGCCAGAAAAAGTCCAAAGCAAATCTTATAATGCACACAACCAGAATAAACCTTTACAAAAAATCATAATTTACAGATCAGAAAAGTAGTTGCTTCAAATCCAAAAATACTTAGGCTATACCATATTTGATTCTCTTGGTTATTTTGGTATTGTTCAGGAATTTTGTTTATTATTTCTGAACTTGTGTAAATAAGCTGTCTCCTACTTCAATCAATGTTCAATGTTAGTTTTATAGATCCGAAATTTATTTGATCTGGGTCTAAAACTATCTTGTCCCGTATGCGGAAAGGCTCTTCGAGCTGTGCATGAGTTTATATTCTTGATCATTTTGTTATTTACTATGTTTGTATTTCATGTTTTGTTTTAAGACTGAATAAAATTATTTATTTATTGGCTGATGACTATGTTATAAGAGATAGGAAAAATGGTGTTGTTTGTGATTAATTTCACAATATTCAACATGTACAACTGCTGCTGTCTGACAGTCATCATGATATTAAATTCAGAAAAAAATCAAATTACAGTAGTTGGAAACAGTGTTGGTTTATTTAAAATTAATTTATTATTAGCTTCTCAAAATGAGTTTTGACATTTCAAAAACAGTTATACCATACTGAACTACGGATTATACAAGAGCAGTTTCATATGGCAGTTAGGCCCGCCGCATATTGCACCCAGCACACGCACAGCCCACGCGTGGGAGGCTTTGTGAAGCATGGTCGGCTGTACTGCACCGCATATTATTGCACCTAGCACACGCACAGCACACTCAGTCGACATCCACGCGTGGACACGTTTGTGCCAGAGACACAGATTTCGTGGGCCGTGGATACAGAAAAGCTGATTTGTCTCGTACAAGGATATCGTGAGTTGTACAATACAAGCCAACCAGATTACATGAGAGCGAAGTTGAAAGACGAGATTGATTGTTGGGCGTTGCACTCTCCTCAAGTTATGTCTTCTTTTGATGAGTTCATGGATTTCACAAAATTGATCCTTGTTAAGCTGAAAACTTTGCCTAAAAACATTTTCTAGAATTTCTTGACTTAGTTTAAACTCTCCATGGGAACTCCTATTACGTAAATATTTAGTTCCTGTAGTTTTTTCCCCCTTTTTTTAGTCAATAACTTCAGTAACGCTAAATTTTCCTCGTCGGATTCTGACTCAAGATCGTGAAGTATCGTGGTGGCTGGGTTACTTACTGTGTTCCAATGTGCGGTCACAGACCCATCCGTGGAAGTGGAATTGGGGTGGGGATTGCATGGGCTGTGCGTGTGATGGGTGCAATATGCGGCGGGCCTTAAAGGTGGTTTGGATCTAACATTTTTCTAGCTTCATTTAATTTATAAGAGAATATTTCTTTTTTTACGAATGAATTTTATTAGCATGTCCCATTGCATATGTTCATCTATTTACCTATTCGAACACCCAGGTATTTAGAGTTGGTTACTTCCTTGGCACAAGTGTTAGTATCAAAATTGCACACGAAGAGGATTTTTATCCACTAATAATAAATTATTGTTTATCTAACCTCTAAAACAACAACAAAAACAACAGAGATGAAGAAAGAAATCAAACATTTAATCATGCAGATATTGATGTGAAATAGAAGATGGAAGTTGTTAAGGAATGTTGTTCTAACATGTTCAATGTACAGTAGTTGTATTAGTAGAGGCGAGTTTAGAAATCCATGCCATTAGATTTTTCTTAAACCTTGTACTTGAGAAGATCGTTTAACATTTTACTCTACTACATAACAGTATTTGTAAACCCAGGGAGTTCTGAGCCCTTTCTATAAGTCTCTTTGGTAAGCTCTCATTATTATCATATGGAATAATTGTACTGTGCGAGACTAAGCTCCGTGTCCCTGGCGGCTGAAGAGGAGAGACGAAAAATACTATACTGGGCAGCGCGGACGCACGCACAGAGACGCACAATTATTGCATTGCTTTTGTGAAGAATTAGTGACGTAGTGCATTCCTCCAAGGGACACGGAGCTCAGTCTCACACTGTAGTAACCGACGGTGGTAAAGGCCTATTTCATACAATTTGAGGTTTAATTATAATTTAAAAAAAAGGTATTGTTGGCTTTGTAATCATATTCATGTTTAGAAAAAATTAAAAATAGCTTGAGGCTGATCAGTTGCTTGCAGAAATGCGTTTCACTTGTTTAAATTACCTAATTCAAGTTTTTACAACCTTGGGAAAAAAAAAGGTAAAATAAATTGAACTATTGGTATGAAGAATCACAGTATAACAAATCACACACCATGTACAAAATGGCATTTGATTATTTTATTGCAAAAATTGATTGACTAATTGTTGCCATTCGCGCTACACATCGAATTATTCTTGTGTTTCCTTGTTAGCCGATTTAATTTTGCGCTCATAAAACAAAACAATGTCAAAATACGCTTTACGATCAATTATCTCATTTTCCCAACCAAATTTTAAAAAAATCAAAATTCCCGACCTTTTCCCAACCTATTAGAATTCACGTCCTTTTCCCGACCAGTAGACACCCTGAATAACATGCACTGGGCATATTTTGGACAAAAATTGAAGCTCACAAATTGAATTTTACCATAAATAGCAAAAGTTGAACATCGTACATAATCTTACCTATGAAGTTCCATCATTGACCGTTTCCTGCACAATTCCAGCACAATATATACAAAATTCTGGTCGTCGAAAAAGCCATAAAACTGTACAATATTATCATGATGCAGACTGCGATGTATTTCGATTTCTTGCATCATTTTTTCTTTTTGATTGCTTTTCAATAAAAGCTTCTTTGAAACTATTTTGCCGGCAAAAACCTTGTTTGTTTTTGTATCTGTTATTTCGTAGCATTTTGCGAAACCACCCTGCAAATGAAGAAAGAAAATAAGATTTGAAATATCGTTCCGTGCTAATTATAATCGTCACAATGCAACTCTAAAAAATTTAATTCTTCACTTGGAAAATGTTCCAATCGTGTTTTTTGAATGACATGAAATCGAAAAATGTAAACATATAAATTATTCATAAGCCTATTAGATGCAAAAACGAAAATAAGTAGATAATTTTCACTTATAAAAACCAACAGGCCTAACTGCAAGCATGATACACGATGAAAACGTACAGTAACTTAACTTAAGTTAGATAGTTAGAGAATAAATTTCATCAACAAAAGCAATAAGTCAAAGAGCAAGCAAACTTTATTACGCAAACAGTTCATTGGAATAAATAATGTAAATATTAGTTAAAAATTACCGTACATTAATATGATTAAAAATTTCTAACATAATAGGTACTTTTCTCGAAAGCATGTTGGCTTTACAATACAAACATAAAACAATTTATTACTTATGAATGGAATGTAAACATATAAATTTGGATGAGAGGTAGAATGATGAAAATAGATTAGACTTGTATTCACAAGTTTACAGGTGATAAGGTTTAATACAAGATTTTCTCATTCTTTGCGAATTCGTACAACACGTTTTCTTTGTACAGACATGTTGCTAACAGTAATGGATGAATTACACATCGAAAACGGAAGCTTCAAATCATATCATTTTATGCAACAGACGCCATATAAATTTATTTTAAATATTAAAAATTCATTTACTGGCCATATTTCATTTCGAAAATAAGAACAACGATTAACGATTTCGATTCTTGCATAGTCAGTAACTGCGTATCATTGCACTGTTAAGTTGAGAAGTCGAAAACAGATAAAAAAACAAAGCGATAAATTTTTGAATGCATTTTCAATGAATTGGTTAAATGTATGACAATAATTACCTTTCCGAAGAATCTTCCTTTCATATAAGTGGTGCCAGTAGTATTGTCCACAATAATATCAGGTATTTCCGGATCAGCTTCTTTCGGTTCAATAGAACTCATGTTGGATAAATAAAATCTAGTCACACGCGAATGAAATTGGATTAAAAGGAAAACCTACTTGACTGATAAAAACACATAAAACAGTTAAAACAAGTACGTATAAATTAAAATATAGAAAACATTAGGATCTTTCAATGGGTATGTCAATGAAATAGCAATGACTTGATATGTTGAAAACAGCCCATCAAAATCATCACATCACAGGCTTGCTTCTCAACCACAACCAAATGTTCGTTAGTTCGTTACTTGTTTGAATTGAATACGACCAATGGCAAGAGCGTATCCAGTAACGTACTCTTACAGATCACAGCCGCGACAATCTAAATTCAAAATATAATATTAATCAAACAGTAAATTGTTTCAAAAACAAAAACAACTAATTATCCTTTCATATTGAAAAAAAAACTTAATGAGAAATTTACTCCAGGTGAAAATTGTATGAACAATCTAAATCTATGCAGTAAATGAAGCTATGAATAAACGGTAACCAAATTAAAATATCGCTATGAAGTCATTATTCTATCGATTACATTCACGTATGCATTTCTATTTTCAACAAAAAACTGAATTTTTATATATTCTATCTACAATGTTAAAGATGGTCCTGATTACAAAGAGGTTACATTCCACAGCAACTGTTCCAGCCGCGAGATGGAATGGCGCTATTATTTGAAAACTTAAAGAAGATGACAAAAAATATTAGCTACACTAGATCAGTTTTATTTTCCATATGAATAGTTTTCTTATTTTGAATTTCACTGAAAAAAGTATATGTCATTTCAAAAACATGAAAGCACATTTATAACGTCTAAACTCCTATTTTTAAAACTAAAACAGAAAGTCTTAACATCAACATCAACTGATCACCCAAGGCAGTTACAGTCTATATTTTTAATTTCAACGCCTTTCAACAATAATTTCACTTGCATTATTATAGGGATTAATCGATCTAAAAAAATTAATCCAGCATCTGTACTGTAGTAAGTATTGAACTCCACTTTCGGAAACTTAAATATAGTATCAAGTATACTTAAATTTACTTGAGCTAAATAACTTACTCTGGAGTCTATATAATAGTTTTGGATATAATACTCTTGGTTTTAGATGTAGCATATACTTTTTGTATTCATATGTTCATCATTCTTCGAAAACCATCATTTCTATCCTTAAACAAACAATAAATAATAATTGACGAATTATTTTATTATTGAAAAAATTGAGTAGTATGGTCTGGTACTAATGCAAGAAATGGGTGGTTTCTGAGGTTTTCCAGAAGTCAGAAAGCCACTGTACAGCTTTGTGAATAGTACGAATTTTTCCAAATATTAAAAAGGTTGCAAATCACGGAGACGCCTTTAAATAAAGACGCCTTTCAAGATTTTTCTGAGGCCAGAAAGCGTGAACGCACCACTGTAAAAAAAATTCTCCCCAATATAGCATAAAACGTAATCTGTGATGTTTTCCATGACGAAATACTTAATGAACAATCTAATATTAAAAATGACACTGTATTTCACTTTTATATATTGTTTTACTCACTCATATTGGAGATGCATTTCACTTTTGAAAAGAGGCTGACGAAGCTTCTTTTCAGAAGTGAAATGCACCCTCAAGCATCTCCAATATAAAGTGAGTAAAATAATACAAAAAAAGTGAAATACAGTGTCAGTTTTAATATTAGATAAAAGGTAAGTTTGAAATCCCCGAGTTGGCTTCGAAAAAACATGTAAGAAACCCACTGAGGATTAATTTTTTGAAGTCAGAAAGCTTGTACGCGTTACTGTAAGTTCTCTCACTCTCTTTGTCTCACCCTCACTCTATGTCTCTCTCTCAAGGGTTGAGTGGAAGAGAGGACCAGGAGTCCTAATAAAGGCATTTAATCAATCAATCACTCTCTCTCACTCTTTGTGTTGTTAAATAATGAGATTTATTCTGTTTTCAAAAGTATTTATTGTTCAAAATGTAATGTGTTCATAATAATCACAAATATTTGGAATATAAGTTGAATGTGTAAAATGTTGAACAAGGTAATTTCTATTATTAAAACTGACATTGTATTTCACTTTTAAATAATGCTTTACTCACATATATTGGAGATGCTTGAGGAATGCATTTCACTTCTGAAAAGATACTTCGTTAGCATTCATTTAAGAGGTGAAATGCATTCCTCAAGCATCTCCAATATGAGTAAAACATTATTTAAAAGTGAAATACAGTGTCAGTTTTAATATTAGATTGTTCATTAAGTATTTCGTCATGGAAAACATCACAGAAGGTAATTTCCTGGATAGAAATGCTATATTATTATTACACCTTACAAGAGACTGAGAATGTGTGTGAGTGTGAATGAGTAATTTATTGTATGAATACAAGAAAAATGTTTTTTTTTCTCTCTCTTTTTTACATGAATATTACTTTATATTTATAGATACATGAATTTTTGTGTTTTATGGATACCTAATTATTCATATTGTCAAAATTGTATTTGAAGTTTATTTTAAGGGTTGAGTGTAAGAGAGGACCAAGAAACCTAAAATATTACCCGTAATAAAGGCAATTAATCAATCTCTCTCTCTCTCTCTCTCTCTCTCTCTCTCTCTCTCTCTCTCTAAATGATAGCTTTGTAAATAATAAAATTCCTCCCAAGCATGAGAAGGTTGGAGATCATTGTGTTGACCTCAAAAAGAGAGCAAAAACAGAGAAACCGCTATGAAGAAGGTATTGGCGCTTTTAACCCCGATCAATACAGCTACACCATTTGGGGTTGTGGTATCGGTTGGCACAGAGTTACCCTGCCAATGTCCTTATAACAACATCATTGCATGATGAAAAGAGCTGTTCACTAAAGGCAGAGGAAGTAGACAAAATTATTCTGGGTCACACTCAACTATAAATAAATCCACAGAACTCTATGACAGGTTATTGATCCTAAGAAAACCTGTAATGCCATGACAACAAAGCTACAAAATATACGTTCTTCACTACATTTTAGCTCAGAAAAGTAACATTTTTTGTGCTCTGATGAGAAATTATATTCAATATTTTTTTTTTTAATTAACGAAGAACTTGCTTTTAGGGTCGGACTATACGAGAGTAGACTTTTTCAATAGTGTTTCATTGAGGAAAAGCACTTGGGTGTTATATAGTGGAAGATTTACATAGTGGAATTTAGATTTAGGCCTACATAAAAGATTTACATATTTATATAGTGGAATTTAGTGGAAATTTTAACATTTATTAAAAGAAGATATGTTTAGTGCCGGGTCGGTAGTGTAGTTCGAACCTTATAAGGGTTGTAGGTTTCAGGGAGAACCTATACGGGCAGAAAAAGCGCGCGAATATCAGTTTACATTTCACATGTTACCTTATCGGCGACACGATATGGACCGAAATTCAGCGCCGACAGACGCGTTGTGAAGCAGCGAGCCAGAGTTAACGCCTACCGTTGCGATCAAAGCGGCTACACTAGGAATTACGTAGACGGGTGGTATCCTTTAGGACAACCTAACAGTTTGATCGACCTACTGCAATAACCGCGCACAACCAAACTTAACCTAACCTGGCTAAATGTGACTGAACCACCTCATACCTTTATTATTTACTAGGTCGGTCAAAATGACAGTCGTACAAATAGTGTCCTCCCACTTGTTATGGGTTACCTATGACGACGTATGAGAAAACATCTCACAGCTGAGATTCTGCATTTTGCACATTTAGACACAATCGGCGTGTTTTTTGCCCGTCTTTCTTAGTTGAAGAAAAAATGAATTTATAATACAGAGATTTTATTACTGCGTTTCAATGTCTTTTCTACAGATAAAAATTGAAGATTGAACTCTATTTCAATGCCCAATTACGTGTGCTAAGGCAGTGGTCAATATTTCTAAGACATTTTATACACGATAAACAACTGATGGCTCTAAACATGTGTATGAGAATCACCTGTGAGTGCAGACCTTTAATAGTTATTTATGTATTAAGACGAGCGTGAAGCGCGACTTTATCGCTCGAGCCAAAACAGTAATTTTGCAAGAGCGATAAAAAAGCTTCACGCGCGAGTTACATACATTATTTTTCCTACAACTGCAGTTCTGGATTCCAACACAATAAAGCATGTAGTTTGTAACATCACATACCGTGCGCCATTGTTGAGGTTATGAGAATTTCACGGATTCTGTGATCCACCAATGAGAAGACATCAAAATCAAAACAGAAGCGTAAAGAAAACAGCTGGCGAGCGTAAAGTACTTTACCGCTCGCAGAGCAGTAAAGAGGTATTTTACAATTAGTTTTCAGTACGTAAAGAACTACTTTACGAGCAGTTGTAGGAAAAATAATTTTAACCACTCGCTCGGTCTCTGTCTCGGCACGTGAAGCCTAATACAGGCATAAAGATGGTTAATATAATATATGTTAGTAGTTTTAAAAATTTCAGGTGAAACCCACGAGTCTGGAGGCTTGTGCGTGGGTAATTAGGTGAATGATGAGAAAGATCCATGACTGAATGAGATTCGAACCAAATGCTGCAAGAAACGAAGCCAGCCAGTCTTATCTAACCTCAGGCAAGCGCTCAATCAACGGCGCTACACAAGAGCCACCTTACTACAGAGCCCAGTTATAACTTAAACCATAAACTTTATCTTCAAATAGCAAATTAAATAAATAATATTAAACCTGAAAATTTCTTTTGAAAGGCTTGATATGGTGTCACACTAAATTAAAATCCTAAGGACGAGTATATATTTTACAATTGGAATTGCTGACTACAATAGTTGATCTTGTGTTATCGTGATAACAAAACGTTATCTGCTTTATTATCTCTACCTGGTTTATTATTCACCTCAATACCCACTCGCTAGTCAGAATCATGTTGGCTTCAAAACACATACCTGTCTCTAGCCAACTAACTCATTGTAGGACGTACTATTTCGATAGAAAATTCAAGAAATCCAGGAATAAATTAAGGCTAGACTCCATGGCACTTCTTACAGTGATAGTGTAAAGTAGATTTATCAATGTATAGACTGTCAGCGAGTTGCAAGATCTCATGTGGGAAGTCTAAACTGAAATATCTGCTCTACGCTTTCCCTATGGTAATAAATGTCGCCATGTAGACCGACCTCCATGAATTCAGTATTTTTCTAAAATTTGTTCCAAAAATCCTTGGATTATTCTCATTTGCATCTTATGCTGTAAAATAAACATACACATTTTTATTAATTTCTATAATAAAATGTGTTAATTTTCATTTTCACAAGTTTCTTTAGCCAATTGTGGTTGGTTGTTCAGACCCCAACATTATATTTTGGTCCATAGAGCATACTATGCAAACGAGGAGTGATGTAGGTTGCGAACCTGTCCTCACTGAGTAATCATCCGAGTTGTATCAGTATGCCAAGCTCACTGAAACAAATGCTGAAGCTCTATGATTAACAGCTCTTACACAAAATTACACCGTCTGGCTGCATAGGTGAGCGAATATACTCACTATCAATTTCAATAGTATATAAACTTCTTCGTGCTGTCCTCTGTCGACAAAACTCTAGCGTTGAAAAATAAGGGATTAAAGACGGAGTGGGAGAGGAAGAAGAATGAGGAGAAAATGCAGAAGATGATGATGAAGAAGAAGGAAAAGAAGAAGAGGGAGAATTTGCGAATATGTTCATGAAATCCAGATTCAATTGAATCAGGCAATCTGCTAGGTATATAATAATAGTCTAATACCCACAGTTTTATGTAATTAAGTGAATTGGATTACGAGAAATAGTGACAAAATAATTAACTTTTCATGTGAAATTTAACGACTTGCAGTCAAATATTTGTTAAGAATAAGTATAACTCACTTAATCTGTAGGCCGAGCGCTTTCAAATCTATGAGATCCATCTTCAGAGGCCTCTTCCAGTTCTCTTCAGTTCTCTTCCAGTTCCAGTTCTCTTCAGAGGCCTCTGAAGATTGATCTCATAGATTTGAAAGCGCAAACAAAATTTAGATTTTAAAAATAGATTTGAAACAAATATTTGACTGCAAGTCGTTAAATTTCACATGAAAAGTTAATATTAACAACGCAGTTCGTCATGGAACAAGAAATCCAGGGACAAAATAATATCGAATGTATTACTTATAGCATGCAATTAAGGATCAAAAAATGATTTCAAATTTTCTATAAACACTTTATTATCGGAGTCACTATAGTGAATTCAAAATGTACAATGCTTCGATTGTATGCCTATTTACATCTACTTACAAATTAATTACTAATTAAATTAGTAATAAAATTATACACTAATGTGTTCAAGTTTATCCACAGAAGCGAGACAAGAAAGTCTTGATATAGGAATAATAATTATTCCTAATTTTTCAATTATTACTGTACTGAAATAAATATTCTTACATTCCTTATCGCATAGCTATTATTGTGAAATATTTTTAAAATAGTTGATTTTTTCTAAATACCTAGTATGAACGATGCTCTCAAATATTATCAAATTCTTAATTTTAAATATTAGAAAGCATAGAAAAATTCAGTCTCAAAAAATTAGTTATAAATTGAGTTCAAATTTTTATAATCAGTTTTTGGTAAGACGTTCAATGAAATGAAACAGCTGAAAAACTTATTTATGTTCAAAATATATACTTCTGCGTATCTGAGATGATATACAGATTGTAGTTACAAATCACTACCCTAAAGGCTTAAAATACAGAATTGAATACGGGAAATCTTATTGAAATTTGAACTTTAAAATAATTTTGATTTGAAAACTGAAACAGATTTACTGTTCGATTAATATGAATAAATCTGATTTTGTGGTTTAATTGTTCACTCGATTATTTTATGAAAGATACAACTTATCATTACATATTTCTCATTATTAAAGATATTTCTTCATCATCAACCATTCAAATGATTCTTGATGAGCTGAGTTTTTTAATTGACAATTTTTTATTTCAATTGTCGTGTACTAATTATTTCATGAAAGATATAACTCGTCATTACATATTTCTTATCATTGAAGATATTTTTCCTAAATTCGCAATTTAAATACGTCTTGATATTTTAAAAAGCTGAGTTTTTATTGTCTGACTAGGGGGTTGGATATATCAGTTAGTATTTCATCAAATCTATTCATTACTATGCCTAGCTGATTATTTTGGGGTTTAATTGTTGTTTAATTATTTTATGAAAGGTGTAACTCGTAATCACATTATCATTACATATTTGTCATAATTAAAGATATTTCTCCTCAATTCGCAATTTAAATGATTCTTGCCATTTTAAAAAGCTGAGTTTTATTGTCTGAGGGGGATGGATAATCAGTTCATAATTTCGTGGTTAGATAAGTTATACTTTATTTTTATTAATTTTTAACCATTCTTTCTTTTATTTTTCATAATAATTATAAACTCAATTTATTTATATTACTCCCCTCCTTAGGAGATCTCCTCCTGGAAAATTCTTTAAAAAAAGACACTAAAACAGCAATTTATACACTTGTTGTGTTTTGAAACATGGAGATTTCCCCAGTGTATTTTATCTAGTGTTTTTATCATTGCCAAGAGGGGGAAATACTTCTAAGGGGTTTGAATCTGTACAGCAAGGTTCGAATTCCAAGCAAGATTAGTTCAAGGAAGGATTAATCTCTCCATTAATATTGGGCCTACAGTATAACAATCAGTTGTAGTAAAAGAATTAGGATTGAAAAAGGCTGCAGTTTTATATCCGTCCATCAAAACCAAATGAAAATTGTTGAGTTCATGGGAGCCTTACCGGTAGTATATAAATGTTACCAGTGACGCATGATTGGTCTATTCAAATTCATAGATGTTAAAAAATTTGAATAGACCAGTCAGAACAATCGTAACATGAAGTTGACCAATAATCGATATGAAGGTTAGGTTAGGATTTGTTACAGATATATATTATATTCAATCAGTTGTTTTGGTGGACTAATACAGAACTGCAAGCTTGAAAAACGTATTAAGAATGATTTCACGAGTTCATGACTGTTGTACGCCTAGAATAACCCCGCCTACTGACAGTAGACCCCTGTGCCTCACATTCCCGCTTTACACGATCAATAATATCGGCCACAAGTTTTTCTTCGCGCTCTCTTTGCTTCTCATAATCTTCCACATTTGTAGTATTCAGTTCATCAGTACTACTAGGAAAGTTCCTTCTTCCCGCCTTTAAACCACCGACACAATTAACGTCTATTTGTTTATTTTTTCCAGTGCCACCTAGATCGGTAGAGGAAGAGCATTTCCCATTGCCACCTTGATCGTCCGAAATAGCTTCATCAGCAGAATTGCCATTCGGTGACGCAGAATGGCGCGAACTTACATGTCCAACATAACCTTTGCGTGATTTGAAAAATACGTTACACTTGTGACACTTTATTAGGTTGGCAGTACTGGGAGGCTGGCTCATGTGCAGTTTGTACTTGTGCCTGTACCAGTGCGTGCGCGAGGGAAGCCATTCACCGCACCACTTGCAAATCACAGAGCCATCATCCTGCAAAATAGAAAAATTCTATTTTAATTTTATATTTTAAACGTTGAGTCTGCTGGAGAATGGGGGATTGAAGAAGAAAAAAAATAAAGAAGAAGAAAATCGAAAAGGAAGAAAAAGACAAAAAAACAGAAGAGAAGAGGAGAAGAAGAGAAAAAAGAGAAGGAGACAAAGAAGATGATGAAAGAGAAAACAAAGAAGGAGAAATAAAAGGAAAGGATAAGAAGAAGAACAATAAAAAAGAGAATGTGAACGAGAGAAATGGAGGAGGTGGCAAAGATGATATTCCAATTCGATTTAATGGAATTCTAGTGCTAGTTTAATACAAAACGTCTTCATGCTGTCCTCTGTTGATGAAACTCAAAGAATAAGAAGTAGGTAAAGAAGAAGAAATGCAATAATAATTAAAAGACATATCCTGTAAGCACCTCGCACAGTAAGATAATATAATGTGTGTGGTAGATAAGTTTAAACAATTCCAATAAATTCGAAATCTTTTTCAATGTTCGCCCTACCTATGCTTTGCGTTTCATGCTTGACATTTTTCAAGATAAGTAAAACAAATTATTTAAATAAATTCGATAAATTGTTTTCAATTTAAGTAAATTCATTATTTAATGACAGGCCTATTTATGCATTCCTTTTTTATACTTGAAAATTTACAAAAGAAATGAATAAATTTAAATAAATTCGATAAGTTCTATCTATTACTACCCATTGAGAAAAAATTATCCTTATATGTATAGTACTATAGCCGATTTTCACTGGAGGTGACTCTTCAGACCTCAACTTTATGTTTTTAGAGTCTACTATGTAAAGCTGGGCATTCACGTTCCAACTTGCAGTACCACTTGCAGTACTGCTAGTAGTACTGCTAGATGGATAGTCGACTCCACTCACGCTCCTACTTACAATCCAACTTTATTCCTAATCAGCTGTGAACGTCGCTCTTGAGCCGAAAAATGTAACCGAAGTTGCCCGAACTTACCCGAAGGTCATGCACTGACTGAGATAAGATGGACGACTTTGATCCGACTGCCCCACACACGCTCCAACACCGTCGACATTCGTAAGTCGTCCCTCTAGTGGTCCATCTAGTCGTCCATCTACAATTCCAACCATCCAACAAGCCCATTCACGTTCCGTTTTCGGATCCAACCTTGAAGGTTGGACTGCAAGTGGTACTGCAAATCGGAACGTGAATGCCCAGCTTAAACGAGGATAAAGTAGTTCGCGATTGCTTTCTTTATTAAGTAAACAATTATAACAGTATGCCAAACCCACTGAAACAAATTCTGGAGCTCTATACCACTAAACAGGGTCTGCAATATAATTCATGTGATAATTTACCTATTTATTGAGATAAAAATACAATGAATGCAAAGATGCAACAGACAGTACAAAACTGATCTCTTCACAAATTTTTGACTTTTCCAAAACCTTGACGTCAGTTCAGAAAGACAAATATTGAAAACTTAATAAATAATTTGTTTCATTCCCCTTGAAGCAAGTAATTTAAAAGTTCACTCAAAACAGTACACTATAAAACAGCAACGAAGATAGACCCTCGCGGTCAGAAATAGCCAGTGAGTAAAATATTTTAATTTTCTACTCAAATATTTGACTACATTTTTTAAAAATTCAATTCAATTTATCTAACACACTAAAACATACAAAATATTTAAAAAAAGCAAAGCTTAATAAGAATAACCTATTGACAGTCACAAATAGGTGGCTCCATTGTGAGGTGTGCAGGAAAACGAAAATTTATCCAACTATGGCAAAGCCATGTATTAGGATTAGTGAAATAGGAGCTAAAAAAGGAAGGGGAGTTTGAAAAAGGAGAAAGAAAATGGTATAAGTAAGGGATTGTAGATGAAAATAAACGTACAATTACTCGTAAATTACTAGCGAAATGTACAGTTTGTCATGAACATCAAATTTAGACTAAAAAGCAGTTAGAGTTTTATACAATGAACTACATCCAATTTTGATAAAAAAATTTGAGTCGACAATACAAAACTGGTTTTTATGGAAATAAACTTGATGATTCAAAAATAAAATTAATTGGGTAACAAACCTGCATAACATACTCCAACAGATCCTTTCTGGCCAGAATACCACCGATTTCCATGCCACTGCCCTGGGATGACGTTTCCTCATCGTCAATAGGTTCCAGTTTGGGCACACTACTCAAAAAATGCACCCCGGATGCCCCAAAAAGCGCCGCAACTGGTGAAATATTATCAAGCCCTCCTCCTCCTCCTGTTTCTTCACCATCGCTGTTATCGGGTCCCCCGGATGAGGTGTGAGGAGGAGCAATCGGCGTTATCACCATTTCCTCACTTACGTCTTCTCCTAAAAACGAGAAGGAGCATTCTTCGGTAGTCGGCCCTGTTTCCACTGTTATTGTGATTTCGTCACAGAGTGCCAGCGAGACTGAGGAGCCGCCATCTTCTTCGTAACCATCTGAAAAAATAAATTACGAGAAAATTAAAAACTAGGAGCTTGTTGCATAGCAATTTACAAACTTCTTTTACTAGTGCTAGTATTTTTTCGAGTACAAAGCCCACATAAGTCTGAGGCCTGTGCATGGCTAATGAATTGGATGATGGTGATTGATGAGTTGGGCCTACAGTTTAAGGTGGATTCCGAACCACCGGGAAAAGATTTTACAGCAGAGAACAGTCTTTTTTGCTGGTCAATCTAATCGGTCAACCTTACAAAGAGGGCCCAGGAGTTCGTAGCTTATCTCTGATTAAAGAGATACCTGCTGCGGCTTAGGCTACTACTTCCCTAAAGAATGGATAGGACCATGACCGAACAATAGCTTTATTTCGGCAACGATAGGACTCGATGTCTTATATATTTTATCATGTTTTCCAAATTGTTGAGACATTATTCTTGGATATCTGTGCTGCAAACAAATGATTATGAATATACGACATGATTATCTAATACCGGTAGCTCAACATCAGTTAATTGTAAATCTAAAGTCAAAATTATTTTGCAGCTTGCAAATTTAAAAGATATTTAGGACACAATAATTCATGTAACTAATATTTGACAGACATTCACGTAGTATTTCAATACTACAGAGAGCCTGAACTTTCTGATAACTCTGACACCAGACCTGAGCCAGCCAGGTCCCTCGATATTGTTTTGCAATGTTTGATTAATTTTAGGATATGGAGATTTGTAATGCTATTGATCTACAAACTCAAAAGCTTCTGTAGTAATGAATTCTAACTTCCACAATGAATAATAATTCGTTACTTTACATGATCACAGTAAGCTACACATACAATAAATGATGTTAGAAAATTTCAAAAAATATGAGTCATAAGTTAATAAAGTCTAACAAGATGGTTAATACAATAATACAATATATAATAATTTATTGCTATTAAAACGTTTTACAAGAAAATTCTTGTTAAAATAAGTAATAAAGAATGAAACATAGATCTGGGTGATGACTTAAACGAAAAGGCGAAGTTAGGTACATTAAGCCCTCTCAATCACTTACCTAGTATCTATAGATAGATGTCTTTATTTTAGCACTTGAATTACAATGAATTAATGCTGTAGGCAGAAATTTTAATTCTGTAGACAAGACTAGCACAAGTCTACACTTGTGTAACTAGAGTTGCAATAGAGCGCCGGTGTAGAGAGCTCTAGATACTAGTGAGATGAGTGTAGACTGTTCCAATAAGAATCAAGCAAAAGCTAGATCTATAATTGTGTTGCACGATACACCAAAACTGAGACATTTATTGCAATAGAGCTGATTTTTAGACCAATATAAACACATACTAGAGAAGAGTAAAGTTGCAATTATGCTACCAACAGTTAGTATGCTGTTTTTGTAGTTTTCTACAGTTTTTGCTATCAACAGAATAACAAAAAAGGATAAAATGTTGGAAAACAATTATTATCAAACTTTCATTCAATTGTTGAATTGATTAAAAAATATTTATATTTTGAGATTTCTAGATAAGTAGTTAAATCGCTTCAATTAAAACCGTTCATACGATTACACTCACATAAAATACTTCACCAAACTGACATTGTTCTTTAGAAATTAACTGTTGGTATATAATAAATACGAGCATAATTAATTACTGGTATTTCATAAGTTGTAACTATCAATTGTTTTTACTTGAGCTAGACCTTATCTCAGCTTCAACAGCCGAGGAGGACTAGTTTGGATTCCAAGAAATCAAAAATCAACCAGTAGAAACATTTTATCACTTTGGAGACACATAATCTTTTGCTTATGATGCCCAAATGAGTACGAGACTTACTCGTTGGTGATGAGGTGAATGATAATACAAAAATGCACGCCGTATCGGGAAAGGTAGCACGTGAAAGACGGATTTAAAGTTAATATTCAATTTAATGAATATTTGAACTCCGTATTAAAAAATAAATATCAAAAGTTTATTGGAAAAGGAGAACTGTTATAAGTTCTTTGCAAATAAAAGAAGAACCAGAATTAATCCGAAATTTTAAAATTAATTAAAACTTAAATCACAAGGAGTAAAGGGAAGGAGTAAGTAGAAAAAAATATAATAATATAACAAAAAACTGGAGGTAGTTTTACATTTATTGAAATTAATTTTCTTGTAAAATCATAATTTATTAGAATTTGTAATTTCTACCGTTCTAGTTTCTCTACAACGTTACTGATATTGGAAAACCTGTGTGATTAAGTATAATAATTTGTTAATAATACCAACAATAATTGTTTGTCTTAATTTATTACTTTCCATTTAATTTTTGTAACGATTTTCTTCAAATAATGAAAACAATCAAAATTTTCCTGACGATTACCGCACTTGAAACTATCATTTCAATTATTATACAGTAACTCAAATGATTAATAATAATGTTCATAAATATTTAAAATTTACCACTAATAATAATAATTATTATTATTATTATTAAAATTACTACTATCAAAATTAATTATTGTTATTAGTTAAAGATAATAATAAACAATAACAAAACAAATAATTATAATAAAAACAGTGCAACCGAACTTTTATATAAAAATGTACCACCAACATAATTGTGAAATAACAGCTATTTACTATAAATTTTAAATACACAACATTCTCCCAATCAACCATATTATACAAAAAAGGATTATTATCCTTTATATATATATATATTCATAGAAACCATAAAATGAAGTCTAAAATAAATACAGTTTTATTTTTTATCCACATTGATGGATATTTAATTAGCAATAATTATGAGATCTTATTAGTGCGTTTCTACTATCGAAATGAATTTATAACAACTGAGATATAAATAAAAAAGACGGAAAGCATAAAAGAATAATAATTGAGTCGAGCATTAATTATCAAGCATAAACAAAATTTTTCATAATTTTTCTATGGGTTTTTAAAGTTAATTGGTCGCGTTCTGAGAATAAAGTGTACCAAAAAGAGCGCCAATTGGGGCTAGGCCTAAAAGCTGGCTTACAGCTTTGTTTCAGCCACGGATACTCATGAAAAAATATAATGATTTGAAATAAAGCCATTAAAGTGAATTTAAGCTGAGTTGGATCTTGCCAACATAGTTTTGTTGCTTACAACCCACTGCTGAGTGCAACATAATACGACAGATAGAGTTAAAGCAATAATAATTCGATTTTCGAGATTTAAACTACATGGACAAACCCCAATTGTTGTTTAAAAAGGAACTATATAAATTTTGTATGGGCAGACTTTATATGATTCAATAGTATATAATTGTAGGATTTATATGAAATGGAATTAAAAAAATAACATTTAGCAAAATATGAGCTCAACAAAAAGTAAGAACAACGGAAAGAATTGATAGAATAAATTAAAAGCACTGAAACAGCATTTGAATAGTTGAAAATGAAATAGAAATAAAATTAGTTTTTAACTAGAAAATTGGTCCCACAATTATTATTAAAAAATAACTATTATATTCAGTTGTCGAATTTGAATTTGTTAGGCAACAAACTTTCATTTGGAAACTGTTCAAAGTATTATTGAGCCATAAGGTCTTGTTACAAAATACCACAAGGTACAAATTAGCTAAAAACAGAAAATTTGGGGTGAATTACACCTTGGGGTAAACAGTATTTTGTATTTAGTGAAGTATCCTCACGATTTCGATTTTTAGAATGGGAAATTTCGGCTATAATAAAAAACTAACGATTTAGAATATAATAATACAATTTCTTCTTTGTATTTGATAAGTCAGTACCAGCAACATTCAAGTCTCAATATTATTGAGACACATAAGCTCAACTCAACTACTGCAACGACTTTTAATCAGAAACATACATTTCCAATATGGTGTAGTAATCGACAAAAAATCTTACAGAAATTGTGTCAGTGTGTGAGGGACGAAATACTAACTATAAGTTTTTCAACGTTCAATATTATATTAGCTGAACTGTGTTCAACTGCTGAAAATTTAATCAAATATATTTAATAGCATTACAAATCTGAATGTAATGCGTCAATAAAATAATTTAACATCCATAAAAACAAATTACTATGTATTTTGTTATAAATTAAGTAATTATATTACAATATTATTTATAAACAAAGGTTTCATTGCACTTGTTAAAGATTCAATCTGTAACTAGAATGATTCATTATTATCAATGAATGTATTATTGTAAACGACTTCATTGACGATTCTTCTAGAATTTATTGCTTTTAGCTTTTTCTTTCATTTCAGTATATTGTATTGAAAATACAGTGACTATCCAAAATAAGTGTGAAATTAGGACTTGTGTCCTCTTTTACTGGCATATGAGTACAATGTAGATAAGCATTTTTTGTCAAGCCCTTGCATTACTAGCATCTTATCAGTACAGGCTAGTAGGCTAAATATAAAATAGATAGATAGTATACCAATAACATTTTAATGAAAATTAATTTTTTTATGATGAAATCATTGGAAAAATGAATAAAATAAAATTTGAGAGAGTAAAACAAACACAGAGTTTTGAGTGACAAAAAATTATGTGAAAATGACTTATGTTAAACAAAATCAAGCAGAAGCATGGAATAATCTGAATAAGTTTTGTGTAATTCTTATAATGATGGTAAAATGATAATACAAATGTAACAAAAAAGATCTAACAAATGAAATGAAAGAAAACTAAAATTGTCAACATAAAAGCATAGATAAATAATAGAAATAACACGAACAAGAATTCAAACAAAGCCAAATCAAATTAAACTGGCCAATACTACTACTACTACTGATAATATTATTATTTTACAACTGTACATTAAACCAACAAAGTCTTTTGCAAAAACTATTTTTAAAAAAACTTAGTGCATTGTTTCTGTAGTCTTTGATATACAACACATGAACATCACCAAATTAATATTTAGAATATCCATGAAACATTACTAAGCCTGCTTGATAAATACGAAATTAATCCTAAATATTAAAAATATTCATGAACACTCACACTAATAATAATATACTGAATTGAATAACATTATTGTGTATATCCTACACATACTTTATGATTGCTTGAAAATTTGAATGTGCAATAAAAAAACATTATACACACACTCCCTAACAAATTCCCACACACATAAATAATAGTTACACATTCAAGTTACAGTAATAAAATATCAAATAATTATTGGAATAGGTTAGCTTTTGTTCAACACAAACTTGCTTAAGTGTTTGGATGTATACGAAGATTAAAATTTTAAAGGTAAATAATTAGAAATTTAAATACAGTTATTGATAGTATAAAATAGTATATATTAATTTAAAGTATTCATCTATAGAAGTTTTATAAATATTTGTGGAAATCATTTTGAAAACAGAGTTGTCTAGTCAAAAGTTTCAATAATTGGTATTAAAAAATATTTTGAACTCTTAATGTTTTGATTTTGTTTTAAAATTTTCCAATTTTTTATTCAAGAAAAAAGTGTTTTAAAGCAATGCTTAATAACAATACTTGGGGTTGTCAATGCATCAAAGATAAACAAAACCAAAAAAATGTTCTTTATTTATATATTTTTTTTTCACGAAAATGTATTGTCAATATTTTTATACAGACTATTATTGTCAACAAGATTATTACTTGTCAACAAGAAGGCACTTATTTTTTAGTTTTTTTTTTATATTATAATAATTCATCACTTCAAAATAAATTATTAATCAGGACAATATTTTGAATACACCTAATAAAACTGCAGTTTATTAAAAATCATAATTAACAATTAAAATATGTATTTTAAAATATAAAATATTTCCAATCCCTTCCATGCAAGTTCAATGTCAGTCAATGATTGAAGGTGTAAATTGTTTTGAAATAAACAAAACAATTATATAAATTCATCAATAATAAAAACAAGCTGAATAAATTGTTATATAAATCTGAAACAATGTAAATAAAATGTCGTAAACAACGTGCGGTTTCAACTATATTTAATTATGAAGTTATATGCCATGCAATTCAAGTGATTAAAATAATAAACCATACATATTAGAATTAAAAACAAACCTGTGTAAACTCTTAAGCTAACTGAAAGCAATATGTGTATTATTATAAACAGAAATTATATTTAATACGGATAACTCTGATAAACTTTTTTAAAAAGTGTTTAAAATATTTCACAATGTGAAACATATGACTGAAGGCTAAAATGATAAAAACCTCAAACATAAATTCTCTATTAAAAGCCCCATAAAAGAAGTTAAATAGTCATAACTTCGTCATAAAATTTCTATTATTCCAGTTTGGAATCTCAACAATGTTTTCTATTAAAAATAAAATATGGGTAAAATAAAAATGTCGGATAAGTATAACTGAATAAATTTACGGAAGACTGATAAAACAATAAAAAACAAAAATAAAAATATGGAAATAAACAAAGAAGTTTCATAAAATATAATTTTTCTAGTAAAATCCTAGCACTCACCAATGCTATGATTTTTTCTCAGAAAAAATCAAAGGGAAATAGAATTATAACGAGGAAATAAATATTTTAACAAATAATAAACTCAATAATAGAATGATCATGAGAAATCTTATTCAACTGTGCTATTTTTTGTATTACTGTATTTACAAACTGATGAAATTGTATTTCTATCTGATTTCTTAACAAAGATCAATAAATTCTTCCCAAAACAATAACTTCAAAAGAAATGTCAGCAAGATAAGACTGAAGAGGGTTGAGAAAGATAAAGATGAAAAATAAAGAAGATTAAAAAATAGGGAACTGAAAAGAAGAAAGAAAGGAAAGAGGATATCACAAAACAATCTTTGAAAGATTTTAAAAGCTAAGCATGCTTTGCTTTTGAAGCGCCATAAACATTTACTAGTCTAAACAATAAAAATAGAGGCAAAGAATAGATTAAATCTATAGTTCTCTAAAATAAACAAGAAATAAGTTTTTATATGATTTAGAGAAAAATTATTAAAATTGATCTAATCATAAAGTAAAAAAACTTTACATAGAATTGATAGGTAACTAATTATTGCCAAAGTTAGTAAACTATCACAAGAATGAATAAGAATGATGAATTAACGCCTTGTTTACAATAAGGGGAAAAGTTTATAAATTAAACGAGGAATGGATTTCAATGTCTCGAATAAATTAGTGAAATTCAGTGGTTTTCAATACACATTATATGACCACACTCAAATAGCAAAAAAAAAATTCAAGATTTCTTCATAAACATAAACGAACTTTGTAAAAATTGGATTTTACTAAAACAATACGTGCTTGAAATAATAAAATTTCTTTTTTCAACATAATTATTCAATTTTAATATTTGAGTGATTAGAAAATTAAAGATTTTCCTAGATTTTAATAAGAAAGTCTAGTATACCGTCGAAATTGGCCTAAGAAGGTAAGAATAATAATAACTAGCACTTTATTACAATACAATTAGTAAATTTTTAACACAATTGATAGGTTGGATATGAAGTTTGATTGAAATACTGTATTTTGTATTAGTAATTATTGCCAAAACTTCTAGGATTTGTAAATAACGTTGCGTCCTGTTAAAACTGCCGTTTTTTTAAATTTTGAATATTTTTGAAAAAATACTAAGGTTTCTGAATGACGTTTGGTTTTAGCTCTCACTGTACGAAGTACATAGGGATAGAGCATTATGCGCAGGCTCTGTCCGTACGCATAAAACTTCAGAGTAAAAACTACAGGGGGAGCAGATACCAAATTTTCAGGAGGTAGTAGGCACCTCATAAGAAAAAAATTAAAATTAAGTTCGTCGGTCACCTCTGACCTGGGCTGAGGGGGTCACCCTTTTCAGAAAGTAGACTAGAAAAAACTTGTTTGTCACAGCAACGGTTGGATGTGCTATTCTGGAGCTAGAGGAAAGTGAGTTTTTGTAGTGTTTTACGATTGCGAAGGATGTTAAACTTATTACTGATGGAAAGAGTAAGTAAAAACGTTTAATTTGATACTAAAGTTGCCAGAAAAAAGTTGATATTGGAGTTATAAGGACGTTTGTGAGGTTGTTTTAATCCCATGGCATATTTTGCTATGAGAATATAAAATAAACAGTCGTGCTAAGGTTGGGGGAAAAGTAGACTTTTGAGGAGTTAAATGATTGGGTATGTTTTTAAATTTATTAGTAATGGAAAGAGTAGGTAAAAACGTTTGGTTTGGTATATTTGTCAGGAAGGTATTTATGAAATGCAGGAACGTTTGTAAAGTTGTTTTAATCCTATAGCATGAGTTGCTTTGGGAATCTAAAATAAACAGTCCAGCTGTAAAATAAATAGTTCGCAGTGAGAGCGTCCCCTTTGAATTTACCGTAAGGTAGATTCGCTCTTTTGTTTTGTTGAACCATGAAATTTTAAAATAAATTTCAATAATTTTTTGCAAAGACTTCTGGGATTTGTAAATCAAATATTTTGATTTGCTTTGAACCTGTTTATTTTTCTTAATATTTTCAAAAATCTTTATTTTATTTTTTGCAAAACCGTCTAGGGATGAAAATGCTGTTTAATCTTGTATTTATGAACCTTCCTCATCTCAAGGTTGACTCGAAAGGCTTTCATGTCTGCCTTGAGTTAAGGAAGCCTCAAGGCAGATTATTGAAAGTGATATTTTTCCGATGAGCCTGTCTATTTTCTCAACAACTCTAACAATATTCTCAAGATTACCTCCTTGGCGTAGTGGCGAGCCTACCCGACTACGACAACAAAACATCGGTTTGATTTCTGATCCTATTGCCTGGCAATTTTTCCTCTTTACTACCTATACTCGAGCATCAGACTCATGTAGAATTCAAAAATATAATTTCACTTTCAATGAACTTTTCATTTTCAATAGAATAATTTTCATTTTCAATGCAGACACTCACTCACTCACACAATCTTCACACACAACAACTATGCATTTAAACCTAATAGCTACAGTATTTATCAAAAGACAGTTGAAAAAAAAGAGACATAACACTTCACAAGTGCAAGATAAACAGAAACTGAAAGAAAACTGAGAATTAGACAAGTTTATAGGTAGAAAATTATAGAAATTCTACTAAAAAGGAAGACATTTGAAATTATCATTCTGGGATTTATTTTTAAAGCTCAGATAACATTCGCTTACATCTAACCATCGCAGCTCTTGAGAGCGAGTCAATAAAATTTAATCAATTTCAACAGTTTGAATTATTATGAGAAAATAAAACAACATAAAATTATAATTTTACAGTATAACATAACATAAGTCACATCATAGTTTCTATATAGATATACAACAATAGGCTACACTCATCATCCAATATGCTTTTAATGGTTGGTTATATAGATATATGATTAACTACTACAATACAAATTATTTATTATAAAATATCATTCCACGATATTTTCATGAGATACTATACATATGCAATTAATTATTAATGATCCAGAATACGGATATTGTTACAAAATAATGTAAATAATATTTTTTTCATAACACGGTATCAAAAGTCTATGAATCCACTTCATAACATACTTTCCATTCATTATTAATGATAACAGTTCTTCTTATAATGTTCTTTTAAAGCTTTCAACTAACATATAAATAACAATTGTTTTCACAATAATTATTTTATTACTTTTACACAAAGAACATTCATCAATGTTTTCATGTTATTAATTGCACTTATCCATTTTTATATAATGCCTTCCGAATCTATAAAAGCTATAACAACTGTTGCTGCCTATCTGTATGGTTCTGGTGGGTCAGATATAGATTTACATAATTAATTATGATTAATTATGATAATAGTCTATATATTTTGAAATCAGAAATTGTTCAATATTAGAATCTTTTAGATAGGTAACTATTTGTTACAGAATGAAAGCAATTAATTGAGGCATAGTTGTGCTGCATAGGTATGCAAGAAACTGGCAATTATTTGAAGATAATGTTTATGTCGTCTATATCAGTTTATGAAATTTAAAATATATGCAAATGCAAGAGTATAAATAGGCAATTCCACTGTCAAGCTTCCATCAATAGCAATCGTTAATTTGTATTTATTGGGTATAACAAAATATTTTAGTCGATTCAACGAACCAGCTTTGCAGCCACCATTTTGATGAGATAAAATCCAATCAAAGGTAGTAATTTACAAAATGAAGCTATGAAATCCTGATGTTTCTGAAATCTGTAACGGTACTGTATAAATAAAGTAATTTTATTTAAAAAATTTCGCTTTTTCGAGAAAGATATTTTCAAACTAATAACAAGAAATTGAATATCGACAAGCAAAATTTCCAGTGATTTAACCATACACCTTTTAAAACTCCCCCAAAATAAACAAATTGTCAATTTTTTGACAGAGTCTAACAATTTTACTACATGCATAATTTAAGTGGTTGTTAAATGCAAACACGAATTAAACAACTAACATAAATATTTTTAAATAAATATTCATAAATAGTTCACTGATAAGAACAAAGAACACGAATCTACATGCAAATATTTGTGATAAATATCATTGCAGTCATAAAACACCATCCAAATAACTTTGGATATTTATATATAATAAACTATCAATTTCATTTCATAGAGGCGTTAAATAATTTCAATATAGTCAACATTCATCAATAAATAATATATGCTTTGCATTTTTTCAATAGTTACATCTGAATTTTAGCTATTTTTATTAACAATTTAACATACAGTTAGGCAGCAATTCTCGCACACATACGATGTATTACTCAACTGATCACTTACTAGCACCAATGAAAAAGCTCAAAACATCTTTCATTGAAATATTTCAATAATAGAACGTAACTGTGGCGTGATAAGTACATTACAAACATTTTTGCTGATTAATTTTCACTGAACCTGCTAATTTATTAAAATGCCATCAATTCGTTGCCAGACATTAATAGTGACGCTAATTCCAACCTGACCACTCCAAGTTTCAGTTTGCTCTTCAGCATCTTACATTTAGAGCAAGCAATGCGTAGAGTGTTCATACTAGCATTAGAATATCATTATGTTCAGTTTTATGCTCAAACTTTCCAATCAATATATTATTTTTTCAAGTTAAAAACAACTGTTCAATTCGACAAATATAATATTATTCAAATTAGCCAGCTGTTTTTACACGTTTGCGAGAGATCTAAGTGCTCTACACAGAGCCACTTCAGTCGCGGTCGCGAGCCAAGGTTAATAGATAAATAGATCTATTAACCTTGGTCGCGAGCCACAATTTAGGCTTAATTACATCAGCTGAGTGTTTGACCGAGCTCAACAATGTCAAAGTACATGAAAGCATTAACATGTTCAGAACAATCAGCTCATTTTTTAATAAAATTTACTCGGCAGATGTAATTTATCCTCAATTGTTACTCGCGACCGTGACTGAAGTGGCTCTATATAATAAGGCCCTAACTGGTCACTAGGCGCTCGGATTGGAGTGGCTACACCTTCGATTTCATTCACTTCTTTGTTTACTTAGGTTCAGCAGAAATCAGCGAAAATGTTTGTAAGTACATTAACAACCATAACATACGACATACTGTTTAGTCTTTAAAATGTTTCATAACACCGGGGAACAAGGTACTCGCTGTACCCAAACTGGACTCTACCTAGGTAGTTAGGTACTCCACTGTATTCCAACCTATATGTACAGAACAGGTACTCCAGGTACACTTAGATGTACCCAACCTGCACCTTACCTAGGTACAGGTTAGCTACCCCACTGTATTCCAACCTTTATGTAAAGAACAAGCACCCCAGGTACAAGGCACTATATCCTATACAGCGGAGGTACACCTAGGTACCAGACAGTCCCTAACACCCATCACCCGATGGCAAGAAAAAATTAACGCCGGGAAATACACAATCCTTGGGCATGAAACAATCATGCACAGTTTTCATATGATTTTTCATCTTGTCGGGCCTGGAGAACTCTTTGGAGCAAACGGGGCACGGGAATACCTTACGCTGGTGGCCTTCGTGATAGAGGAATGCATGCCTCTGGAAACTGTACTTGTTCTTGAACGTTTTCAAGATGTCCGACTTGGCACATTCCATGCACTTGTATATACCTTCCGAGAGACTGGCGTAGCGGAACAGATTCAATCCCCTCACTGACATCTCGGTTAGAGCTTCGGCCGGATCTGACGAAGAGGTTGCCCTTCTCCTTATTCGTCTCCGAGTGGGGGCCGGTCTAGCGGGAGGCGGCTCCGAATAACTGAAACCGGCGCCATCTCTAGGCGAAGGAGAAGGTGTGCCCTTCATCCGCTCGCTCTCCATTGCCAAATAATCATTGTTGTTGTCGTTATCATGATGTGCGCCTGTCTCGTTTTTTACAATTCCTCCTCCGCTCATCTTCAATATATTGCCGTGTGCCTTTTGGCCTTTAATTTTGGCGGGCGATTTGCTGTCCCCAATCGTAATATCGTTCAGGTCCCAACTGGACATCAGTTCTGTTTGCGGTATTAGTCTTAGTGGCGGTATATCTGCAACAAATAAAACACTCAATTAAAATCAAGTAATAAATTTATTTTTATTTTTTTGTATTGCGGATGCCCACATGAGTCTGGAGACTTATGCGTGGATAATGAGGTGAATGGGTGAATAAGAAACATCCATTGCTGAATGAGAATCGAACCCAAGGCTGCAGGAGACGAAACCAGCCAGAGCCTTATCTTATCACAGACAAGACGTCCAACCAACTGCGCTACCAGAGCCGCCATAAAAATTAAAACGGTTAATATTATTTGTCAATTAAATCCACTTATTCAATTGAACACTTGACTAGTTTCGTGGCCTTAATGATAAGTTAAGTAATTAATAATGAACACCACACAGTTGTATTATCAGTTGGGGTGCTCATCTCCAACTCATAACTACTCCTGTGGTAACGGGCTCGATTCCCATTCAGCCTGGCATATTTTTTCAATCCATTCTCATCCTGACACAATTTGTTTGCATAAAATATTTTCTTCACTTCTCAATAGCCTTGAGAAAAATGCATAAAATAGTAATAGTTCTAGTAACATTACTTAACAACATTTTTTTATTCATCTTTAATACACTCTTTTGTGATGATGATGATACAGACTCTTCTTTACACAATGTGAGGCCTTTACTAAGTAAGGCCTACGTGAGGAATATTTTGTTCTCCTACTAATTTTGTATTGAATAGTATGTACACGTTTATTTTGTATTTTATAGTATGAATATATCTATATACTGCTTTTGTTGAAAGAGAAATAAAACCATCCATGATTTGATTTGAATAATAATTATTATTGGTGGGGATACCTCAACAGGTAGTTCCACCTCGCCGTTTAAGCCATATTATGGGGAACATGGTGGACCTACTATTTAAGGTGGGTTCCGAACCACCAGGTTAAGATAATAAAGCGTTCTCCAATAGTAATGAATTAATGTAAGCCTACTTTATATTATAAAAACTAGCAAAACCACGAGGCTTGTGCTCAAGTAGTGTTGAGAACGAAATAATTTTATTTATGCTTTATAGAAATAATAAAAAGGTTCTGTTTGTAGAGAATGTCTGTTATTTTGTCTTTACGTTTTTTGTTACTTTGTTAATTTTGTTCCACATTTCCCTTCATTGCCAACGCAAACATCTCCAACTACTCATTTAAAAAATGGCCATGCTGTACAATTCCTTGTCTTATCTAAACAAGTGGGCATCTTTTTTTCCAAATTAAAAAAAAAATGATTTCAAAATATCTCAATTTAATTTAGACCTAACAATTGTCAAAGCACAGCTCCCAAATTCTTCAAGATCATTAATTTTATGCAAAATTGTCAAATTTGTTTTTGGTAACGTAATTCAAATCTCTACTTGAATCTATCATGACTAAAAACCATTGAACTGTTCGAAAATAAAAGTTACATGAATAGATATGGCAAGGGCTTGAATAATTTAAACGACTAAAAACATTTAATTTTATGCATATGTAGGGCGTAACTATATGTTCGTTTAGGGTGCTTGCACACTGGAGTATCCAATCACCATCGCAAAATCCAACACACACTGATGAATAGTGGTATTCACGCTGTTCCGATCTGTCACACCATTCCACGGCATGTGTTTGATTTCCCGATGGTGAAAATCATCGAACATGGATGCTCCATTGTGCAAGCACCCTTTTATGCGTAAATGCATCTTTCATTGATACATAAATTGAAGCTGATACTTTATTATAATATTTTTGTTGGATGAACATTAATAAAATAGCTTGTTATTGTAAATTCAACGACTTGCAGTCAGTTTGGGTTAAATCAAATTAGAAATCAAACACAATTGACTGCAAGTCGTTGAATTTACAATAAAAAGTTGATATTAACAATGCAGATCGTTATGGAACAAGAAATCCAAGAATAAAGTAACAAAACAAATGAAAATAATTGTTGGATAAAGTATACTAGCTTAAACGGACACCCCATGTAGTCAACCCCTAAAATAGTTCTATCATGCATATTTTCAAACTACTATAATATACTACACTATAGTAACCATGAATAAAATATTACACAGATTAATAAAATATAAGCCAATACTGAAAAACATAAAATAAACCTGAAAATAATAACGGTGAATCATAAGGTGCGATAATAGAAAGTGAGATATCTTAGAAGAAATGGTCCATACTGTAAAATATAGCAAAATTACTACTAAAAATAACAACGGTCAATTAAAACAAAATTATCAATAATAAAAAATATTACACAAACCTAGACGACCACATATAATTAGGCTTTAAATTTAATGCATGATGATTGGTTGACTATAAATCAATACTAGAGAGTGGGGACAAAACTAGATTAACGATAAAGCTCATGCTAACCAGAACACTCTATGCAACTACCTGCTCTAAATGTAAGATGCTATAGAGAAAGCTGCGACATAGAGTGGTCAGTTTAGCATTATCGTACTTTTGTCCAAACTTTCTATTGTTTCCCAAAAGGCAAAATTGTAAAATCACTTTCTTGTTGAGCAACGTCAGCAGAATCTCTGGTTTTTTCAAAATTTTCCTACATAAATAGGTTTTGTTTCAAGAATCACTAAAAAATTACGCTAGGACCATCCGCACACGGAGCGTTCGCCAAGTACTCTGTTCATCTCATCTTTGGCTGAGTATCAAAAATCCCGACCCAGTCAATCACAGCCATTTATTGATGACGCTTGACGCTTGGTAAACGCTCAACCAATCACAGCTATTTGCTAATCACACTTGACATCAAATGACTTGCTAGTGCAGGTTTTGACCGAATTCGCGGAATAGATGGAAACCGAGGCTTAAATAATATTAAAAATGAACTAAATACCAACAATAGACTGAGTTGCTTGCTAGGAGCTTATACATCAAAACTTATATTTGGGGAAATAATTGAAACAAACCATGATTCCTGGACTGAAAACTATTTCATAGAGAATATAAGATTCATTTCAAAGGAGAGAATTTTCATTCTTCTTATGATATTGATATGAACAATTTCAATTTGTTAAATGCAACAATACTGCTTCAATAGCATATTTCTGAAGTCAACACATGAAGCCAAGAATCGTCGATTCCTCTGGGCGAGTTTACTAGCCAAAAAATTGAAAATTAGCAACACTACTAGCTTGAAACTAATTTTAATTCTCAGGAGTCAAACTTTTAGTGGACTTGTGTTGCTACTTGCTGGCTAGTAAACTCGCCCACAGTAGTCGACGATTACAGGTAATAATAATTCATTCCCATCAACATCTAACATCCTACCTAAGACAATAATTGCAACTCTACATTGATACAAATAATCTAATAGATCTAATAATGTGCACACGGCCTAACTAGAAAAATATACTGTATATAGTGTCAAAATCATTAAAAGTAAGAAAATGTTCACAAAAAAGAAATAATTTTCGTAGGAACAATAAAAAAACAAAATGAATTTGACAATCGAGCAAAAAGTGAGAGATATTGAAGAGCATGCACATCTCGGGAACTTACAATCCTTTTCAACAGCAATCCATTGTCTGCTAGGGAACAAAAAATGTTCACTTATAGTTTATCGCATTTCTGTTTTTTAAATTCTACAAAACATTGATTGCAACTAGACGAGATTGAAACAGTTGAAGAACTCATAACGTGTTTTTATTTTTCAGTGAATGAAAAATTAATGCAACTTCTTATAGATTTAAAAAATGAATGAGCAAAAATAGTATTTTAAAATATTATACTATTTCGAGTATATTTGAATTGAAATATACTGTACTACACTGAATTGTATACTGTATTGAAGTACTGTGCTACAAATAATTTAAAACTTACCTCCAAACTTTGAAGATGAAGAACTTCTTGATTCAAGCTTAATAAATTTAACTTTGTTAAAATAGTGGAAGATTTAGATTAGAATAAACAGGAAAATTAGAAAATAAGTTATTTTAATAATTGATTTCTTCAGATAAATAGGCTAGAATTATTTTGAATACCCGATAACTACGGCAATTAAATATATATTTAAATGCATTTACTTTTCAATTCCCATATCTTAATTTAACGCCACATCTCAACGCCAATATTATATTTAAAAAAGTTTTATTCCACTGCAATTTATCTCTCATCTTTATTCAAGTCAAAACCTTCATTCGTTTGAGAAATGGATAATCGATCAATAACGATAATCGATCTTTATAAATATCGACCATCGATCATTCCACACCGTAACTATTTCAGATGAAGTGCCGTGCAAGTTATATGTCGTATGTTGCACAGTGCAAGAACACTTTACAAAGTTACACACATAGTTTAGTCATATTTTTGAAAATAATTCAACTAAGTGGAATTAAGATTGACTCAAATATTAGGAAAAAAACACCAATATAGGGGTAACAAAATGTTTGTAGTAAACATGAGAAAAATATTACAAGAAAACAGTTAAATAGGCCTATAAACATTGGGGGAGCATGGGTGCCATAATACAAAACAAATAGTAATAATTTTTTTCAACATTTATTCAATAAGACTAGTTGACACAAAACCTTTCTGGTACTCTTTCTAATAATCATCAGTTCTAAATCGTCAGTGAAATAAATTACATTTTAATGCAGATCAGGAGTGAAAACATACCAGTCAAGCCCCCACCATACACACACACACACAGAAACTAAAAAACAAAACTATCATCAGCTCATATTCGAAACAAGATTTCTACAGAATTAATAGAGTAGGAATAAACCAATTAAGAATGTTAAAAATAAGGTTAAAAGATGAAAGATGGAGTGGTCAGGAGAAAATGAAAATATAGTAGAAGAAAAAAACAGAAAATTTACAATAAAGAAAAGGTGAATCAAGAAGAGAAGACGAATAAAAAAAATTGAAAGAATGAAGAGGAGAAAAAGAGAAAGAAAAGGAAGAGGAAGAAGAATGGTGAAAGATTGCAATCAAATTATCAGAAGGTAAAAGGGGAAGAAGACGTAGAAAAATGAGAAAAAGAAGACGGAAAGGACGAAGGATAAAAACACATAAGAACTGATAAAAGTTGGAAATATAAAAAACGAGAACAAATATGAGTTCAATTTGATAAAGCAAAAATAAAAAAGGACTAGCAGAAGGAAAATGGAAACAAGATAAAGTAGATTAGTTTTATTAACTTTTTATGTGAATTTAACGACTTGCAGTCAAATATTCATTAAGAATAAATAAAATCTTTCGAAAGCGCTCGGCCTACAGAGTAAGTAAATTTTATTTATTCTTAATGAATATTTGACTGAAAGTCGTTAAATTCACATAAAAAGTTAATATTAACAACGCAGTTCGTCATGGAACAAGAAATCCAGTAGATTAGTTGCCTCAGTTTAGAACTAATAAAAGTTGGAAATATCAAAAGAGAAATCAAAATTAGACAAATTTGATAAAATAAGAGAAAAGAAAGAGTAGCAGACGATGAACATACAGAAAATGCACAGAAGGATAAAGATTAGTTGTGGCAAGGTTAATAGGATAGGCAAGATGAAAAATTGAAAAAAGAGGAATCACAGAATAGGAGCTAAACCGTGACTTCCGTCAAAGAACAGGCCTACCACAGTTAGAGATTGCAGTGAAATTCAAACAATACAACATTCAGGTTGATTTTTCAAAGAAACAAACAAAAGAAATTTAAAATAAAATGAAATCTTGCTTCTAACTACCTAAACCATTCATAAAGTTCAGTTTTAAAACTCCTGGTAAAACTATCACAACTGCACAGAAGATTATTATAACATGATTGGTTAACAATGATATTGTACAATCAAAAAAAGTTGTTACATATAAATCTTATGACTACGAACATTTAAAACCCCCAATAAAACAACAAATATATATAACACTTTTCTACTAATACGAATCTGTAAATCTATAGCACACATGCATAAGAAAAAACATAATTTTTTTACTGGTATCTGATTAAATAAAATGAGCCTACCACTTGCATTGTTTAAAAAAATAATGGTTAACACAAATTATTAGGATTGATTGATGGTTTTTAGTTAAAATATTCACTGATTTAACCGCCGGTAACTAAAAGCCACTTGATTCCAAGATTACTATTTGATAGAAATGATAAAAATGTCCAACAATTATAACTATATAAAGTAACTCATTCAAGAACTATTACAACTAACCGTAACAAAAATAAACAATATAGATGCGAATATTTATAAACTATAAAAATAAAGATAGTAGTAGTTAAGAGTAGAACTAATGGTAATATTATAATTCGTTTTCTTCTATGTAATCAATAATTTGACTAATCATTTTTGTTTACTGAATAGTTGAAAAATGAACAATAAATAATGACAAATAGGATATTATTAGTTAATTCAAGACATTTACACGATATTAAAAACTTTTGACATTTGAGGCTGAGAACTGACAGTAATTTGACTAATAATTTTTTTACTGATTAGTTGAAAATTGAAAAATAAATAATGACAAATAAGATATTATTAGTTAATTCAAGACCTGTACACGATATTTATAAACTTTTGACATTTGAGGCTGGGGACTGAAATATGTAGGCGTGAAAAGGTTTTTTTATAATCCTCATGAATAGTTTAGACTAGGTTAGGCTAGTTTGGGTTAGGTTTCTACATTTGTTTGAAGGAATAGTAAATAGCAGCATTGCACTATTTTTATTATTATTATTATTATTAGCGCAGAGATTCGACCACAACAATGGTTTGTAAAAAAAGCCTAAAAGCTTCAAGGTTGAGGGCATTGCACAGATTATTTAACAGTACATTTGTTTGTACTAGTTTCCATGTTAATAGGATAGTAAAAATAAAATCAAATAAAATTCATTTTATACGCTAACTGAGCTAGCTGAAAAACTTTTCCGTTCTAATGATTGTATAGTTGCTTACAGTAAAACTACTGGAATAGACAACTAGCTCAATTGACTCAATCAGCCTTGTGGGATACATGAGAATATAATCATTTATTTTACTACCTTATTTGATGGTGAAACTGAAAAACTTGAGACTAAATCATTGATTTATTGCATAATTTGATGATGAACCAACTAAAATTAAATTACGTTAAAAACTACATAAATAAATGATTGGATATAGCAAAGATAAAAGAATCTGTACTTGACATTGTAATAGACTATAGCAGATTTGATGCATTAATGATGATTAGTCTGACTATTAAAAGAATAACATTTTATTAAATATTAAATTTATTATCCAACACTGTTTTAGTGAAATGTATGAAAATAATCGACTATTTACAACTAAAAGGTCACTAAATCATTTGACAAGTTTCAATAAATTACATGATTTAATAATTTAATATTGAAAAATTATTTATTGACTACGGTTTTCAATATTCCTACGAATATTATTCAACTAGTATTATCCCTATTCACTTCTTATGGCACATAACTACTTATCATATGGCGCAAACTACTTATTCTTCCTACCATTCTCTAGCTGATGTGTGTATAAGAAACTTATTAATCATAGTTGAAATAATTATTGTGTTGAATTTCCAGTTTATCAATGTGAAAAAATATTGGATTATTGAGGTATATAATACTCAAACAACACACTTTCAATATGATCACAATATTAGCCGAATTATTAAGTTGATTTTTGAAATTAATCTACTCAACTTTTGACTTTAAAATCAAGTGATACCTTAAGGGCACCCGACCACAACGCTTTGCTGCGTTGTGACAGCTGTTTAAACCGAAAAATTGATTTTCAATAAACCCCCAGGGACCGGTACAGCAGAGCATAGCACCGCTTTCGGTGGCTGGGCGTTCATTGAAAACCATTGGTTCGGTTTGAAAAGCTGATCCAGCACAGTAGTAAACAGCTTTCGATTGCAGCCCGCCCTAGTAATTATAAAGCCCAAGCTCACGGGAGATCACTAACATTGAAACGCTTCGGAACAGTAAACTCTCATATCAATGAGGTAATTACGAAATCTGGAGATTTTCTAAACATTAGATATTAAATTAGTTTTATCAAAAATTCGATCAAAATTCAACTTTATTCAACTGGTTTTTCAAATTTATATAAACTATTATTTTACACTGTTTTTCAAACTTTATTTATTTTCTCCCATTATTTCTGGAGGAAAAACTCACTCACTGTAGCCTTCTTTATTGTATAAAAATTGATTTTGAATCCATATTGACTGGAGATTACTCATCATACCTCAATAATAATTATATACGGGGAATTATTGTAGTCTTAATATTGACTAGGTTATAGTTTCACTAGACATTTATCAAAAATGACTAGTACTGTAGTGAAAACTATTAAGAGACCGAGAAAATACAATTATCTAACATAGATATGAAGCTAGCAGCTATTTGGGAGGTCTAGGTCTCTTTTGGATTTAATTCAAATAATTATTTTTCATTTCTGGAATTAAATAATATAAACACAATTCAATTATTAGTGAAGCATCTGGCTAGAGGCTCCAAATTCACAAGATATAATAATTAAAAATAACATATCTTTGAATAAAATCTTATTTTTTGTTTTTGTTGAGATTTTATGTAATTTTGATTTGACACTGTATTTATACACAATTTAGAAATTTCACTCAATATTTAACAGGAATAAATAAATCAGAAAATTGAGGATCATTTCCCATACCAAAATCTAATTTCGTTGACTCAATTCAACACAAGTGGTTATATAGAAAAAAATGGTTAAAACTTAGAAATGGTGATAAACAAGTATTTCAAAGCACTTTCTGAATCGAAGAGCACTTCACTTATTTGAATAATTACAAAATTCGTCCGGTTTCTCAGCCTTTTCATGAACTATTCAATAACTATAGAGTCAATCATTTTATACATTCAATGAATGATTTAGAATTAATTTTTAAAATCGACTGAGTTATGGATTCTAAAGATTTATAGAATGTTCAAGAAACGCAATTATCATATATATGGATTACATAAAGTGATTGAACCGATAAACGTTTATTGAACGACTGAGAAACTGGACAGACCATAGACTTTAGAAAATAGATTATCTATAAAATAGTGATTCAACACAATTATTATGATTCCGTTTCATAAAGGCACAATAATTACCTGGCTTACTTTCAACACGTGTCAAAAAGTACGGTATACCTTACCAAATAAAAATATCATTGAGAAATAATTCACCTCCTAAACAAGATCACCGATCTCTATGATTAATTATGAATGGAAACAGTTCTTTATATATGTGTTATATAAATATAAAATAGATGCGATTTCAAAGTTCTATTTAAAAAATATTGGTATATTATACTCTACTTTAATTCATTGTATAGTATGTTAAATTGACTAAACGATGTATAATCAATCACATTTGTATTATTTCATATTAACTTATTATTGAATCAATTAAAATTTGTTGAAATAAAAAAAAGCTGGGATTATTTAATAATCCTCATCATTTAAGAAACATAATTGAATAAACAGCAGTGAAAATTTCAAAAAGATAACAAACATCCACTATCTAATGTGTAGTTCAGATCACACAATATAAAAATTTTATAAGAACTTGAAAAATAAACATTTTAGAATTAATTTGATTAATTTAACAAAAATAAGAATAGCACAATATTGATGACAAATATTTACAGCTATACTTAAGGCACATTATTAGATTCATCATTAAATGGCACTTTAATTCCAATTATTTAAAAAGTTTGCTGACTATTCTAAATTGATTCCAAAATATAGCTGCACACTAAAATGCTACTTTATTGAATAAAATAGACTACAGTATGATGTACTTTCAGTGAAATTACTCTAGAACAATGGCACTTTGAATTTTACAATTTTAATCTAGTCAAATAATTTGATACATGAATCAATACATTTAGTAAATAAGCCAAAGTTTATCGATTATTAGCCCTTTATAAATTCAACAAGTCAAGTCATAGCTTGAGTTTCCATCGAATAGGGCCTGATTGTTAATATTAAAAGTGTATTTGTTAAATAATATTTTGATAAATAAAATTTCATACATTGGCTTTTCACTTGTCAACTCATTATTGTGAGTTGTATTAATATGCATCACGCATATTGGTACTCTACTAATGACTACTAGGCTGTGAGATGTTCTCACACAATTCGTCAAATGAAGAATTAATAGTTCTTAGTACAGCCGCTTGGAGCGCTGTATACGCTGCATAGACAAAACAAAAAGTGTTTCTACGCACTGCCAAGAATGAGTTTACAGACTCTACACGTGAATTTATTTATAAATAATTGTTTTTTCTATAATGTAAAGCACTTATAGTCGGTCTTGAAATTACTGTTCGTACACAATGATTGAAATTCGTGTAATCAAGCATGATACCAACTCCTCACGCTAACTATCCTTTATTCTTTCAATGGTAACCTTCAATAAGAAGTTTTTGGAAAATTGACCAACTCACAAATAATGGTTGTCTAATGGTAAAAATATGAAAATAATCATTTTGTACAAATATTCCAGGCACTTATTAGCAAATGGAAATTTCGTTATAGTTGATATCACAAACATTTTTTGAACAGCTTTGAAACTTGCTTAATCACAAAATAATCTATGGGAGATCAGTGGCATATTCACTCACATCAATATTAATCTATCAATATAAGCCCTCAATTAATAAATTAATCACACCAATAAAATCCATCTAATATTTGATTAATAGATAGCAGCACTAAGAATTAATGAACAACAGTGGTATCAATTTATTGAGATTAAAGTTAATGTTTTGTAGAATGGTAGATTAGCAATGTCCCATTACTATTATGTTAATTTATTTATTTGTCGTAAGGCAACAATTCACATTTAAGAGTGGTCTTGTGAAATCAGGAAACCAAAACTGAACAGATCTGGACAACTTGAAATTTTTATATTACGTTTACTATTTGATTTGGAAAAAGTCGTTAGTTTCCAATTAATGGAAACTCAGCTAATGGATTAATAAAAACTAAGTGCATCATTTAAAATCTAAAATTGGCTAGATATCTGACTTAGAAAGTCGTTATTTTCCGATCAGTTACAGAAATTTAGCTAGGAGATAATTGAAAACTAGTGTGTGGTAACTATAGACAAAACAATGATAATTTATGCATTAATAGGTGAAATATTTCTTAATATTAATATTCATTATTCATAAGGCACTTTCGGTAGTAAAATGGCACTTATGTTTCAAGGTGGATCACATTTCAATTGACTAAGTTGACTTGAAAAGTTGATAACATTTCACTTCAATCTATATGGATAACATTAATTTAGTTGACTCGAAAAAGAGGATAAAATTTTAGTTCACTCAAAATAATTGTAAATTTTTTTTCTGAAACCCCCAACTAATAAAGCTCTAGGGTAGTTTAGATAGAAATTATAAATTTTCAAGCATTATTACTGCAGTTCAATATCAAAAAATAAATACTATTACACAAAATTGGAATAGAAGTTTGATAAACAAGCCTTTAGAAGTTAGACCCGTATTTTTGGAACCTACAGAGGGTTCCTCAACTCAAGTAAGACTCAAAATGCGTTCATAGGAGTCAATAAAGCCTCAACATAGGTTCAAAAATACGCATCAAAGATTAAAATTAACCGATATAGTGATACTGAATTCAAACACAACGAATGAATCCAGTTCAATTGCTATCGCCTGTAAATCGATATCTGATCAACAATGAATACGACATCAAAAGACCACTATGATCCCGCGTTCTAAGATTCCTATTAAATTCAAGTTTTACTGTACCTTTTCCCCCCAAATCTGACACTGGGGTTATTGGACTCCATTGTACAATGCACTATACTGAATTTTAAATAATTTCCTAAACCTTGCAGTCAACTTTTTCAATAGCTTGTTTTAAAAATTGTTTAAAACATTCTTCACTGTTAAAAAATGCTTCTAATTAAATCTTTTTTAAATACAACAAAAATTAGGCCCGTACTTAAGAACCGACCTTGAGGATCTCTTTTCTCAAGGGAGACTTGAAAAGCTCTTCCTCAAGGTTTTTCGTTTTTCAAGTAACCCTCGAGTTTAGTAAAGGAGCCTCAAGATAGATTCATAAACTGGCACCTTAAAATTTTCATCTAGAGTCAAAACCGAGAACAAAATAGGAGAATTTTAATTGAACTTTACATCAATGTGCAGTTGTCTAAACTGAAAAATAGTGAAAATTCGATAGTCGAAGAGAAGAATAAATATTCAGAACAATATTACAGATTCGGTAACTAACACATTTGACAAATCTTCAAAACAACACTGTCCTTTCAGATTTTCTTTCGAGAAAAAACGTTCAAATTTTTCTTAATACAATAAAATTTACAACAATAAATCAGATACCACTGATATAAACAACACTAAAATTGTCCACGTACATTTTTAGGGTTAAGCACGTTAATCCACTTCCATAAAAATAAATTCCTTCACTTGAGAAGCATGCTCAAAAAGTTGAAACACTAACTTATCTAAACAAATTGAACAACATATATTAAACTTTAAATTGTCAACAACATCGATTGTTATATCTCGATTTATATCGATAGCAGGAATGTTAAATCAAATATCGACTATCGAATAATGAAATTAATTAAAGAAAAAACCAACAACATACAATCAAGATAAGATATTTAGCAGCTTCTTGAAGAATAAGCTGTTAATTGGTAGTATTTCAAAATTACAACAATAACAAAAAATAAACTATTCACATAAAAACCAACATTAATAATAGTTTTTATAATCATTGATTGATAAATATTAATCTTCCGATGACCATCATTATTCTTAATAATATAAATAGAATATGAATGTAGACAACACAGCTAATTAATAGTAACATTTTTATGGTCGAAAAACAGCTCAAGGACTCCCGAGGAGGGCAATTAGTTAATTAATTTCGTCTCCCATCCTAAAAATAAGGCACTTTCAAGGCTGATATTTTTGTTTTCATGAGTGTAGTAGGAGAAACGCCACGCATTTATTATATTGTAGATTGGCACTAGAAGAACAGTCAAGAATGTTATAGGCCGTAGTACTTGCTCACTAGTATGAAATTGAGATAGTTGAACAAGATAATGAGGCAAATCTAAATAATTGTGGAGCTAATACAAGATTCAAGTTGGAATAAATCTAAAAATGTCAAACTTTGAATAAGATGTGAAACAATTGCAAGATTATTCGTTGAAAAGATCTAAATTGGTAAACATTAGAAATATTTCATTTTCAAGAGATATTTTGGTAACTTCATAAATAAATATTTAAAGATACTATCTAGTACTTTTACTTTTGTTGATTAATTGTATTCATATTTGTAAAAGAGGTCAGAAATATTTATTTTTCACAGAATTTGGTAAAATACTAACAAAAATATATAAGTATATTTTTTCTGACACTCAATGACATCTAACCAAGGTAGCCAACCATAAGGCAACATCGTTTGACAATTAAATAACTTTCGGAAATATTTTTTATGGCACTTATTGGACTTTGACTAGGTAACCAATTATTTTAATTATAACAACTGAGAAATATGGCTAAAATTCAATGAGTAATAAACATTCGCTTTTCAGGAACTTTTGAAAAATTTGGAGCAAAATATTAAATAACAATAATAATTTAATGAATTGAAAACACTGTTCAATATTTATGAGAACGTACATTCTAGAACTAATTTAATTGATTCTAGTATAATAATCAAAGCATCAACATAATGTAAAGAACTCAGATTCGAAATTATCCACAACTCAAGATTTGCCTCCTTGACCTATGACCCATATTATGAACCAAACTACAGGCATCCGTAACTAAAGGGAGTTGAAAAGCATTCACTCGAAAATCGATCAATACTCCCTCGAATTGACGTCTACAACTTAAGGGAAACTTGAAAAGCATTCTATCAAAGGACTAATCAAGTTTTCCTTGAGTCAAGGACGGATTCAACTCAAGGGAGAATATTGAGAAGCGTTTACTATAAAGGCTTATCAAGTTTCGCTTGAGCCAAGAACTTCTTTACCTCAAAGAGAGACTTGAAAAACAACACTCAAAAGGCTTATCAAGTCTTTTTTGAGGGTCCTTAGCTCAAGGGAGACTGGAAAAGAATTCACTTAAAAGGCTTATAATTTGTACCTTGAATTAAGGAAACCTCGAAAGGTTCATAAGCATGGGCCTAACATTCCATCCCCTCCTTTTCAACAAGAATCCTGACTAGTACCATCGTTGGGCACCATAGTGGGTGACCCACTCTCAGAGGACTGATTCTGGTAGCTGCCACCTGAGCCCCTCATTATCGCCAACCTATGAACCTGTTTGGTGTGTGTCATCATGTTATCTTTACGTGTAAACAGCTTGAAACAAACGGGACAAGGTATTTCCTGACGTACGCCATGATGGGCCGACAAAAAGTGCCGACAAAAATTACTTATATGCGTATACGTCTTCGCACACACATTACATCGATACACGTTTTCAGCTTCGTGGGTACAGTAACGTCTAACAGACGCTTTATCTATGGGTTTGTTGGGACTGTACCCAGTTACAGTAGTACCCAGGTTACCTAGCACAGTAACCGTACCACCAGATGTACCCGATGATAGGTTTGTTGGACTCCCGATAACACCAGCCATTATGGAACGGAAAGAATCCATTTCATACTGCGATATATCCTCATCCAAATACTCATCCCTCTCTTTTTTCATTGTCATATCGACTACACCAACCGGTGTAATCGATGTTGTGGATGACAACATTATTCTTCCCTGATTTATGCTGTTGTTATTGAAATTCGTCCCCTCCATCATCATTTTCTCATCTTCACCTCTAGATTTATCATCCATTCTCTCATTCTCCATTTCTTCATCCTCGTAATCGGAAGAATTAGCGGGCGAACAGGCGATCATATCCTCATAGCGTTCTTCGTCGTCTTCATCGAGTTCATCGTTGTCGGGTACGTTGACGTTTTCAGCCGACGTTTTTTGCGTCTCGTTCGACGCATTTACTGACACACTGCTTGTTTCCGTTGTTGACGAAGCTGTAGTCGTGGACTTCTCCATTGATATTGAAACTGGCGGAAAGGAAAATTATGCATATGAAAATTAATGCAGTAGATGTATAAAGAACGAATTCAATATATTAAAACTTAAAAATTGAGTCATAGAAGGATGTTTTTGAAGATGGTGATTCGGTTTGTACCTAATTAATTAATTTCTTTTGAGCGATTCAGCGGCTACACAGGCCGCATAGCGCAGTTGGTTGGGACGTCGCAACTTCACCTTGCTTTCGTTTCAGCGGTCGTGGGTTCGAATCCCGCTACTCCGTTTTGCATAAATATGTTATTATTCACCTCATTACCCACGCACAAGTCTTGGGCTCATGTGGGCATCATCAGCAATAAAAAAAATTTATTGTAGATGGTGCTATTTATAACACAGTGTTGGAAGTCTTATCGTTAAAGCAAATTATATTTAGTAGCGCATTCAGATAAAACGGCAAAAAAAGTTTTAAAAAAATCCATACAACCTTGAAAACATAAAAATTATCAAAATCTTAAGGCCTAAAATAATTAATTTTTCTCAGACATATCCGTATTAAAGATATTTATTATGCAATAATGAGTTATAATATGCGGAAATTTGAATATCTTCGCATATGGAAAATGCTAACTTAATAAAAACTGTTCCAAAAGGGATGCAATAAATACAACTTAAATATAACATGAAATTAATTTTTATGCAACGTTTAAATTAAACTTGGTATTTGTGCTCTTCTGAATGTTCAAGTTATATATTTTGTGAAATGAACTTAAACAAAATCTTTGTTTAAACATATAAACATTTAGTAATATAAATTTCGTAGTTTTTAATTTATATTCAAATTTTGTAATAGAAGCAGTACTGGGCTAAAAGCCTATTGTTTCTTAGTAATATAAACTTAGTAATTATTAATTTAGTGATATTCAAATTTAGTTTTATAATTTAGTAATAAATGCAGTACTGGGCTAAGAGCCTATTGTTTCTTCATGAGCAGATGCATTTTACCTATATCAATTAATAAATTTAAAAAAATTTGGTTTTGAACATGGTGTTTTTATTTGATGGAATAATCAAATTAATAATAATTAAACCATCATTCAATAGTTATATTATGAATCATCTCTTGAAAATTAGAAATCCGGTCCCATTTTTTGGCTACATGAGTCTGATACATGTGTGTGGGTGAGAAGGTTAGAAATGTTACAAAAATACCAGCCCCGAATCGGGAATCGAGCCCGTGACCATCGCAGTGGCTGCCAAGCACCTCTACTACAATTGAATCAAATTTTAGAAGAACAAGACGATTATTGAAAGCATATTTTGAAATATTGTATTGTTGATTATGAAAATTTAGTCAGTCTATTAAAAAATAAATTATCGGGAGCATGATGCGACAATTTGTAGTTAGGACTCCCAATCCCTAATCAATTCCAATAGCTAGGATTCAATCCTAGGAACCTGAACAAATATTGAAATCCCAGGGACCGATATTTTGTGTAGAAATAGGCCTACCTGACACATGCCAAATTAACCCAATCCCTGAGTGTAGCACCCAATCTCAATTAATCAAGGTCTTATATTTTTATTCCTGACAGATAATGTTCCTACCTACACAGTACTTTCAAATGAAAATTGCATTTCTAGGAGATTTGTTGGACAGACGATTCACCTGGGCTCCCCGTATTGAGAAAATATTGTAAAATTTCATCTGGGGTATTTGTTCTGCGAAGGCTTGCTAGATTACATTATGCCAAAAAGTTACTTTTTACAGCTTACCATGGACTGGCTCATATTAGGTATACTATATTAGTATGGGGTAATTCATTAAAACAAAACTTTGATAGGGTGTTTAAGATCTAAAAGAAAGCTGTTAGGTGTATGGAAAGAGTAAATAGGTTAGATTCATGTTGTAGGCCGTTGTCTAAGAGAAATCTTGACGTACATGATAATATAATACACGAAGCCAAGGAAATTATCACTTGGTGAGTCACAATCATAGCTTATTCAAACGAAAATCTAGTTATATTAATAGGAAATTTTTGTTTAACTACCGCAGTTCTTAAAGTATTGAAAATATAGAAATATTTTAAAAACAATTGAAAAAATATTTAGTTGATACAGCTTCTTATAGTGTGCAGGAGTTCCTTTCAGATCAAAATTAAGCCTCACCTCAACTGACTGATAATGTAATTATCTAGTGTACAAGATTGATAATATTGTATGTATATAATTAATGATCTGACTTTTCTTAGCCGGAGTGTGTTTTATACGTTCTTACAACTCTTCCTTATTGTAGTAATTACAGGAAAAAATCTTAAATATCATTCTAGTGAATATAAAAATATAGATTTTAAAAGAACAAAGACTTAATTTTTCAAGTTGAAATTGTCAATAGATTTAAGACAAATATTTGGGATTTTCGCTATCCTATGTGGATTGTTTTTGCAGATTTATTAATAAATTAAAATTTTGTTCATTGTATAAAGCAAGATATTGATATAATAATTATTTCGAATTTTGATGTATTCAATAATAAAATAGCCACATGTTGATTTAAAATAAAATTCATTCATTTTCACGTTAAAATGACGCAAGTTAAAGAAAAATTGCCTCAGGACTCTAACGGATAAGAAATTATGTTTAAACATACATTCTTTCTTGACTCCAACCCAAAACCTAGCCGTGTTAAAGTACTGATAATTGAACCAAGGAAAAAATGAAGTTGATTTTGATTTTTTTTTTCAAATAACCGTTAAAATTTGTTCATTCCCAATTCTAATTCATTCCTCAACTCATTTACTTCATACAGTAATATTATGCTCAAAGTTCAATTACTTACACAAGCTTGAATGATAAAAAGCACATGCATTTCATCATATCACATAACTGCTCTATATTTCGAGCTGTAACTTATTCTTTAGGTTTTAATAAATTATATTTCATTGTAATAATATGTATTCCTTTATAAAGGTAATGAGTCGGATAATGATCATTGATGAGTTGGTCCAACAGATTCTGGTAGGTTCTGAACCAAAAATCGGGAAGTGATATCCTACCTGTTTTCCTACAAGTATAACCATGATCCTCATCGTGGAGCACAAGCATGCTTTTCTGGTGAGGACCTAGTATTAATATTGTAAAGAAATTTTAAATATCCATTATTTTTTAAGACAGTTTTATGGTTATGACTCATTGCAAATCAGAGTAAAAGGAGAATGATTGTGTTTATAATGTATAGAATGGCAACAAGTTCTATAGCATATTGAAATAATTGAATCATTTTTAAATATATGAGACATATGCCAGGTTTATGAGTTGTTCATTAACTTAATGGACCATTAACTCAATGCTGGAGCAATGGGTTAATGATCCATTAAACTTAATGAACAACTCAGAAACCGGGCAATAACTTGTAAGACTGCAACTTTAATTTACAGTCAGCGTATGCGCAAAACTGACTTTTGCGAAGCCCATCTCTATATAAATTATACGGATGGTCTTGATTAAGTGCAGCGTAGTTTGGCTCAAACACTAATAGCAACCTAAGAAACTATTTGAAGCTCGTTCAAACGTTGAGAGCTAGAGTGACAATCATTGCATAAAAAGAGCTTGCAGCAGACCTACCAACGTACATTTTAGCTAGAGTTCAAATGTGAGAGAGCTTAATCACTCTAGTGACCAGTCTATCCACAATCTACAGTGCTCTAAGCTATCGATTCATGCAGTAAGTGTCACTCTAACTGTCGCCGTTTGAACGGACTTGGATTTATCTCCAAGACTAATAATCTAGAAAATGAGGGCCCAAGAAGAGTTCACGAATTGTACCGAGTAAATTTATAGGCCTACTAAATGCAAAATTAGTAAACAATCTAATAATAGATTGCTATTAATAACTTACTCAAGGACCAAAAATTTTCGTCCAGTAATTAGAGTTTGAGCAAAACTACGTTAACGATAACGCTAACCTGCACACTCTATGCATCCGCTGTTAATTCAAGAATCAATGGCGCGCAGGCAGGTGCAGTGCTCAGGTTAGCATTAGCTAAAGATAACGCATTAGCTTTAGCGTTATCTTTAACCGTGTTTGGCCCACACTCTATAATATGTTCCATGAAACAAATCCCATGATTCAATCAGATCAATTACATAGGCTACAGTATTATTTGAATGTTCAGTTTAAAAAAATTCCAATACAGTTAATCTCAATACTTACCCTAGTATAAAGTTTCAAAAAATGAATCATCATCGTTATAATTACTGTATAGCCTATCTACCTACATTTACGGAGCACCTGTGGTAATATGCCTGAATATTTTTATGATGTCATCTCTTTCAACAAAATACAGTGTAACCCAAAAAATATATAGTTCAGAAAAAGAAACATTGGTTACGGGTTTCTCCACCGGTTTAGTATGTAATTTTTAATAAAAATTCACCTTACAAGCTTCAAAAAATTATTGAAAACAGACAAAAAATAATAATGTAATTCCTCATCTTGACGTTCTTTCTGTTATTTCAAATTTCCATTTTTCAGTCATTAGATAAAAGATTATGAATCATTCTATTCTACTTTCGATGAAAATTAACAATGTTATATTATATTATTAATTGGTGAATTTAAGTGGAAATTGAATGTTATCTAATTTTCAAGTTTAATTACGATTTGTTCAGCAATAATCTATGGTTTTGCAACCTGTTTGTTATGTTCTACTTCTGAGGAAACTACAGAAAATATTACATTGTGCTGGTGTATTTTTTTTATACAAATAAAACAAACGTTAAGAATTTTTCAGTCTACAGTATTTGTTAACCAACTGTTTTAATTATTGTTTAGGTTAACTTAGATCTCCTAACCTCATATTATCTACAAAAAAAATGAAACTTTCCAAGATTATTAAATTTTTCCGGATTTTCAAAATTGTAATTGGATGGAATTTTCAAGTAATCGGTTGGTATATTCAAGATTTCATTTAAAATATTAATACTTTGCAAGTTATCAAATAATTGTATTATTTCCAAATTTGGTAAAAAAAATTATACAATTAATTAGGCGAATAAAATTTAAAAATTTACTACTGTCCAATAAACGTTAAATAAAAGAAAAATCTGCCATAAAAGTTCCAGCAAAAGTGCTATTTATAAATGATCACTTAAAGCCCCCAAGTTTTGGTCATATTTTTCCAAGTTTCTTTTATTGAAGATTAGTAACATATTTAAATTTTATCTGATCTGAAAAAATCTATTATTTTGTAAAATATGTGCGCTATTAGTTCAAAATGATCGTTTTTTTTGGGGGGGGGGGCAGCTAATCACCCCTACGTATTATTTAAAAAAATTGATAATAGAGACAAAATATAACGTTTCAATACCTTAATAACCACCAATAAAAAAAAAACTTGTAATTGTGAATGGGTGCACAGCCTCAACTTCTGAAGAAATTCAAATTAGAAAGAAAGGTACCCTCAGAAATATAATGCATGTGAACAGGAGATGACAAAAGTGTAAACACAAACACATTTTTTGACGTACACAACAAACACTTAAAAATTAAAACAACAAAATGAATATCAACGAATAATCACCGTCATCAAAAACATCCATTCTCATTTAAGTGTAAACCTAGATAAATATATATAGTGGATTAAAAACAGAATGCCAACTAATATATAGGTATAGAGCTACTAAATCTAGCGAGAGAAATAATGAATATATATATACAAAAGACAGTGTATAAAAGATGGAACCACATTCCTCTATAAGTAATAATCAATAAAGAGAATTTAAAAAATATATATAAATAGATATAGTAATGAGTAGAAAAGCGGCCACAAGTTTAAATAGTATAGGCTGTAGCCGTAATTATTGTTAATTAGTGAAAGTAGTGATTATTATTGAATAAAATTGGGAGACATCTATATGATGTCCGTGGATGAAACTTACCTGTGATTGTTTTTAATGGTACATCTCATCATATGCGCATCATACATCGTAAAAACCAGCAAAAAATCCTTCAGCATATGTGGAAATCTGGTATTTTGAGTTCTTAAATTTGATTGAAAGATAAATTGTGGTAACGAGAGCAATTAAGAAAGATAGAGGAAAGGAATAGATGATAATAAGTTCACTTTTATCGTAAATTCTACGCGGATATTTCATAGAATAATCAATTGATAAATTAAACATAAAAACCATTGAAAATACAAGGAATATGGAGCAAGTTACCAACTCACATTAAATTAAATTCCTCCCGATTGAAAAATTTCTACGATACTAACTAGTTTTATGGTAAATTTTACAGAAATATCTGCAATTTATCACTCCCGAATGAAACATTTTTATGATATAGATCGAAATTAGAATAAAATTTTTAAACCGAAACGAAAAAAAGATTTAACATATCGGATGAAATACCTTTCTCTTAAGAGTATGAAAACGTATCAATGAACCGATCAAGTGATGAATGAGTTACTGAGTATTAAATCATTCAAGATGCACCACGAGGAATTCATTCATAAAAAGTAAATTCTGGCTAATAATCCATAAAAAATGATGACAAACACCACTAGAAGATTGTAGAAAATAATAATATTGATCAGCCACTCAAAAAATTAATGATTTGTTCAACTATGTGGCGTTTAATGGAACAATATACGTATAATTCAGCATAACAAATAATACGCTCTAGTAATAAAACGAGTATATAAATAATATTATATACTATTAAGAGGAAGGTGATCCATCCCTTATATACACTTTAAAAATATATATAGTTTTACGTGTGAAAAATATATAGCTGTATTGTAAAACGATTATGAAAGTATATAGAACAAAAATGTTGTTGTTTAATAGACTAGGAAAGGACAATAAACATTGAGAAAACCCTAACCTAAACAACAGATAAGCAAACAAACAATCATGATAAAAGTACAACACAAATATGTGCAAAGAATAAAGCCAAATGAGAAGTTGAAAATTAGAAAATAAGTTTTCAGATAGAGGAAGTCATATTTTTGCTATATCTTTATATACTCCTTGCACAACTATCACACGATTTCTTATGTAATAAAAAGCATTATTTTTGAATGGACATGACAAAAAAATCGTGTAAGATTGTCACATAATCAAATCGTAGGATGCAAGGTTGTTAGTATACTCATAAAATCTACATGAACGCTTCAAAATGTAATTCACATACTGCTGTATTCAACTACGACGTATTAAAAAAAATTAATTGTAAACAACTTGATTGAATTCTGTTGAAGAGATTATGGAAAGCACACTTCTAAATCTGCGTCCAGACATGCAACATCGCATCTTAATGTAACTCCGTCCCGTAACATCACTCCGTAACAAATTGCGCCGCAATAAGACATCATGTTTCATGTGACATATTACTATTGCATTTACAGAGCCGTTGCGGAACGATGATACAATGCTTTGTTACGGAGTGATGTTACAAGACGGAGTTACGTTACGATGCGACATTGCATGTCTGGACGGCCCTTAATGAAGAAGCCTACTTATCAATTAGACCTGAAAAATCCTAAATTACACAAAAATATCAAACTCAACACCAATTATATAGAAGGTTGTAGTTCTGCTAAAATTCACACAAACACAATCTCTGTAAAAGAATTGCACAAGTTTTGCGTTAGTATTGCAGCATAATATTATGAAGATTGCGTTATCTAGTGTGGCCAAATTCAAGGTTGAATAAAGTATATAGATAAGTTGATAGCTCAAAAAAAAAAGATATATTTCTCACCCGGCGTCATGAAACGGTCTCCATCTTGCGATCCTGGTTTGAAATTCCCTGAACTATCTGCAAAATTTAAAAAATGTAAAATTTTATTGGCGAATAAATACAATATAAGATACTCATGAAAAAATCGATAAGTTGGTTAGGTATAATAATTAAAAACTAGACTAACGGTCTTCGACCCACCAAAACCAAGCTTCAGCGCTGGGCAGTAATTAAAAAAGAACATTACAACAACAAAAAACAACCATTCTCAGGTTATTTTGGAAGATGTAAGAATTTGTTCAATTGCTTATCAATTTCGAAATTCCTTTAAATGTTACAAATTATGTGAAAGACCACCGCTACTGCCGACATTGATAACTGCATTAAATATCTGTAATATAGATGGATTACACAACACAAAACTATTCAGAAAGCGCCAGGAATCGAACCACAGATCTCCTAATTGCTATTTCAGCAGTAGTGAAACGTATCAGAAAAATAATTATAGCATTAGCATTAAAAGGAATTTCTAAATTAATCATCTTGTGAACATTCAATAAATTGTCGCATCTTCCAAATATCCCGAGCGTGTCTGTACTAGCCGGTAAGGCTACATTTTAAACGAATGTTACTACACAGAGTTCATTAGTGTAGTCTATACTTCACGACATTAAATTGGGCGGATTGAAAAAATTCGGTGTTGCAAAAAACATCTGACTGCGGTGACAAATCAGCTGATTGCTAGCATCAGAGTTGTAGAGGCAACAAGGCGCCTGTAGTGTTGCCATTTCGTGCGTTGAGGTTGGTGATTCTCGATGATCCGCTGCTGGCTTAGTCCCATATCTGGTAACACCGCAATTTCATCTCACCGCTCAATTTGATGGCGTGAAGTATAGTGGTTAGGAGGCCTGAACAGATAATAGGAGATCCGCGGTTCGATTCCCGGCGCAGACTGAATACTTCTGTGTTGTATTCATCGAATTTCATTAGCTATTTCATATGTTTACAATGCTCGCAGTAGTAGAGGTCTTCAGCATAATTTATAGAAGGTATTTAGCATTGAAAGGAATTTAAAATTGATTATTTGGTGAGAATAGCATTATATTAACGATTAATAGCAATAATTTGTGCATAAAAATGAATTTTGAAATTAATTATCTTGAGAACAAAACAATATTAAAGATTAATAACAATAATTTGTACACAATGAATGCTCAATTTTTTAAAATATCCCAGTAAAATGATATTTCATATAAACATGAAATATGAGCGACAAATTTCATCAGATTTTTTTGGACGAAGTGGTTCCCGAGAAACGACGACGAACGATGAATGAGCAACTATCTGATGAGTGGCAGTCATAATGCAATCGCTGCATAAACTACTATTATTTTCCAACAACTTACATAATTTCACTTATCAATCACTTAGATAATTTACTCAAACAAACCTAACATAACCTAGAATGCTTGATTGTTGGCGATTGTTAGCAGTTGAGTGACTGGAGTCCCATAGGAAGGCGTGAGAAACAGTTTTGATAAGACTAAATTTTTATTCACATCAAATAACATGAATCCAAAGCGCCAAGTCAAATAAATTAGATACTTAGCTGACTCAACTTAATTCACAACAACGATTGTCATAGCCATGACAAAAATTATGGAAATTTATCAATACATCAATAGATCGGAAGTTTAATGGTATTTAGCTTTTACAGGGTTCATACCATAAAAGTAGAACTGAATTTCCGTAACGCGCCAACCTAACCTATCGACTATTGATTGTCAGTCGATTATTTCATTGGACTACACGGGGAACTGCAGCCAAAAATTGTAATTTGCAAATTATGAGTGTAAATAAATGAGGAAAAATTTAGATTTGATCGGAAACAAATATAATAATTACCATTCATAGATGTGCTAGGCATGGGGTCGATCTGCTCCTCTTTGATAGTGATATTGGACAAATGGTGGTCGGCTGCAGCGGAGAGGTCTTCGTCGTCCAAAGCATCCTCCTCGTCCTGCGTGGATGGCGGGGGTGGCAGGTGCTCGTCGTCACCTTGGCGGGGAGTGCTGGAGGCGGCTGAAGTGGCAGCGGGAGGCGGCTGTGGCGGAGGCGGCGAGTGAGAGGCGGCGCCATGCTCAGACATGTTCACTTCGAGCAGTTCGGGCTGGGTGGCGTGGTGCAGTAGCGGCGAGTCACTGCGGCTGTGTGCTGGCGAATTACCTGCAATTAATATAATCAAACTTTATCATTCGTTTTCAAGTCTAATGGAAAGTTTTTCGGGGCCGTAAGATTTGGATAAGTCTTACTTACCGGCGATAAGTATTACTTACACTTACAAGTTCACGAATTGTCAAGCCAGCGAGTAGCAGTAACCATGGACGTATAAGAAAGAGGAGAGCATAAAATCTTAAAAGTGTAGCCGACGCCATCTTAAGTGACTATTGGCGGCTATACTCCACTATAGACATACACCAATGTTTTGTTGCAGTTATATTCATATCCATAAAATCTACTATGGCTGTGCTAGGTTATAGGCTGAAGCTTAAAGCCATATTATTATCGTATACAACCGCTACTTAAATCTTGATGTTTTCAAATAATAAATTTGAGAAGCAAATAGTTTTCCACACATGATAAGGCTAGATCAAATATTTGCACTTACACTAAAGTGAAATCTTGAAATAGTAAACTACTTAGTCAAAAAATTCGATGTGAAATAGCCACCTATGGCATCAGATACACTTCCTTTCTGGTTACACTATTCCAACATGGGCGGAATACGTTATGCTCCCTCCACTTTCTTATACCTACATGGCTATAACACTACAAGCCAACCCAGCTCCCCCAACAAAGACCTCACTCCTGATAATAATTTAACACTAATAATTTACATTAAAATACACTAATTCACACTAATATAGGAATTTACACAGCATAAATACGGCAACGACAGCTGAGTCGACTTGTAGCCTGACTTGCCAGCTAGTAAACTCACCCAGTACAATCAACGCTTCAACTGAGTTTCGTATTTATGAACATTACTAGAAGATCATCTGGACTTGAAAGTCAAGACTTTCTTGGAATCGGTATATGCTTTCTTTGCCAAGCTAGGTAGAGGGCTATCTTGAAGCCGTGCTTAAGATTATTTTCTATCATAGTTTGGCTTAATTTTTTATTACAGTATCGGTTCATCAATAAAATAAAACCATTACATTCAATTTTTGCATCATTGCAATGTAATTCACTGTACATTTGACCTACAGAAACTATTTTTATTTATTTCACATAAATTGATTTCTAACCTATCAATTTTGGACTGGTGTAAACGCGATGTTCTTGAAGTTCTTTGGTCTGCTGTTAGAACAACTCATGAGTGGCTTAAAGGCAGTCATAATAAAATCGTTGCAAAACAACTATTGTTCATTGATAACTTACTTTAAATTTAACTTATCTATCACTAAGATAACTTACTAAAACTAACTCAACCTAGAATGCTCGCTTGTCAACGATTGGTTGCAGGATTGTAATCAAATTGAATCACAATTTGATTTCGAAATTCTTTAATGAGCTCATGTGACTATTGCATAATATTCCTTTCGTCACTGTTTTGTAGAAATCCTGATTTCTGATACGGGTTATAGTCAGTGTTGAAGAATTACTACTCTTGTATACTACTTTATTAAACAACTGTTTTGATCAAGTGTAAACAAAAACAGCGGTTTTGACATCCCTTTCAAGCCCATAATAGCTTCTTTATAACGAAGTCTTGAATTCTTTTATGCAGATTATTAATTCTACTATTCATACGAACGTAATGATAGAAACTTGTAACTAACCTTCACCGGCAGACTGGTTCAATGGCGGGGCGACCGCATGATTGACTGGCTCCTGGTGATCGGCATGATCGCTGTGCCCCTCGGCGGCTACTACTCCTCCTCCGCCACCCGATAACTTCCTCGGTCGTCCGCGTTTCCTCTTGGGGGCAGTCAGCGCCGACCCTAGCAGGGGATTGGCTGCCATCGGAGGCAGGCCGCGTTTATGCGATCCGCCATGATGGATTCGGTGCAGGTGAGGGGGAGGGGGATGGTGGTGGTGGTTGGTGGGGGTGGGAGAGGAGTGGAGGAGGGAGGAGGCGATGGATGGAATGTCGCATCTCTCCTCGTTCACTTCGGTTAGGCCTTTGATGCGTAATGATTCGGCTACCTACAATCAACACAATTTAAATTATTTGATAGATCAAAGGAAAATGATTTATTCATATTCATAATGTTAAGTACTACAGCTAATACAACCTAATATATAAACGTCTTAATGCACTCCTCTGTTGCAGAAACCTCTAGCACCCTACTTGAGTAAAAAAATGAACAAGGTGCATTCACAGAGCAAGATGACAGAGAATCTAATTTATTTTATGAATCTTAATTTGATTTTTTCCTGAAGGAGAAGGAGATGTTGAATGAGGAGGAGGAGGAGGAGGAGGAGGAGGAGGAGGAGGAGGAGGAGGAGGAGGAGGAGGAGGAGGGGAGGAGGAATACGAGAAAAGTGGAAGAAATACAAAACAAAGGAGACAAGATTAATATGACGAAGTAGAAAAATGAAGGAATTGAAAAAAGAGGAGTTGACGAATAATGAGGAAAAGGAAGATAAGACGAAAGAGAATACAAAAATTTTTAATTTAAAATGTCACCTACAAAAATACTAGTTTCGAGTCGTTTTAGAGAGAAAAATGTCATATCTCGAACTCACAATAAAACATAAATTGTGAGGAGGTAGAGTAAACAGTGGGCAATAGTGATGTGGGCCGGGTAAATACCCAGTATTTATAAATTGGGTATTTATAATTTTTATTGAACTCAGAGAAGATTGAGTTGCCTTTTTGCAATTACTATCCTGTAAGGTTAGTAAAATGATAATAAAATGTGTTTTGATATGACAATTCTTCGTATGGTAGCATATTATACCCCCCACTAGCATTTTACTTCTGAGTATGATCAACATTAATCATGGGTATTCATGATTTTGTTCGTTTATTGAAAATGACAAGAAGAGTTTATAAAAATAATTATTATTATTTAGAGAGGAAAATTTGACCGAGTATGTGTTAAACTAGCCCAAGGAAGTGATAAAAACTCAGTATGTAGGATGGTAAGATTCAATAATAATGTTAAAAATATTTTTTTCCTAGATCTTTTCCTTAGTACTAAAATAAAACATACTTTTATAAACTCTATGACACAAACCTTTAAAATTAAAATTAGAACAAAAGATAGAAGGAATTTTTCAAAATAGGTTTATCCAGATTGGAGCTGAGGCAACAATGAATACCTGCATATTTATGCACATTGAAAGTTTCATTACTTATAATATTATCCCTACATGTCCGTTGGGCCATGTTAAAGACTATCCCAATATATTATACAATGATAATAGTAATATATTCAGGAGTAAACATCAATTAATCTTGCTCGATTTCAATACCCAAAATACCCGAGTATTTATGAATTTTGGGTATACCCAGGTATTTTACAACACTAGTGAGCAATAAGTTAACTGATGATAAGCCTTTGACCTGTATTTATGAACTAAGTTAAACTTGGGCTTCCCCATCTTAAGGGAGACTTGAAAGCATTTAGAGGAAAGACTTTTCAATTCCGGATGAATGGTACTTCAGTGTCTCTTGACTCGAGGGTCTCTCGAAATGCCTATATGGATACATTACATTTCAAGAGTCTTACATTATACATTACATTTTAAGAGTCAAGAGACAATGAGGGAACGTTCATGAATACGGCCCCAAGTTTCCCTTGAGATAAGGAAGCCTCAAGGTCAGCTCATAAATACGGGGTTTAATCTAACAAAATGACGCAAGCGGCAAGTGGTTCTAATCTTATGCTACTGGGCTGTCGCAAAAATGATTGGTTACCAAAGAAGATTCTCATTTCTCACTTAACTCGGGTAAAAAATGACTTTATTATTTATTTTATGAATTATCTATGTTGTGAAGAAGTTTGGGATAATCCACAACACATAAATTGACGTAAAAGTGATTAAAATCTGAATTCAACTTAAAATAATGAGATTTTTCGTGTACTAACCTTTAAAAAAGCGGTTAATCGATCCTGGTCGACACTGACTTCTCCCCTGTACATAAAATCTAGTAACGAGCGCATGTCTGCATATGGAACATCCTTCAGAATAACTATCGGATGCTTGTCCGGATGACCCACAAAAAGAGTCTGAAACAAACAACAAAAACATCATTAGTCGAGACAGCCACAAGTTTCCTTTGTACAATATAAAAACAGAAAGAAAAATACATAAAGGTGCGGCTGCTTCAACAGTATGGGCTTCTCTCCTAGCAACACTTTCAGGCAGCAGATAATGAAAAATAACAATTTTACTCATAAATTCGCCTTCTGAGCTTAGCTTAGCCTACTTGTACAATGGACCATCCAACTGGGACAACCTTGAATTTCCTGGGACAAACTCTGACTTAGTCCCCTTAAAAATAGCGTCCTGTATTATTTGCTTGGTCTTTCTAACATCAGGCATTCTACAAACAAGCTATACAATATGCTACTGCAATTCTCAAGGATAATTATTACCTTATACACGATGAGTATACCTGGGAATAATTAAACCACGGTTTTCAAATCTGATTCAGTAGGCTTCCAACCGTGTCTTAGGAAGCATTCCAACAATGCAAAATAGCCATCACACGAATGAGTAAATTATAGGGGTAATTTTAATTAGTGTGGTTAATAGAATACATTCATTTCATGATAATTTTCCCATAATCTCAGGTTTTCAAAGGTGGAATGGGGCTTTTCCAATTCACAAGTGAAGTTTACTTACAATAACTTTTTATGTTTAAATATGAAGTGAAAATATGAAGTAACTACAACATATAGTACAAACGCATACATATACGTATTGAACGCTACATACTGTGTTTCGATTTGAGTGAACTTTCAAATTAATTGCCTTCAAGTGAAAAGGAATCATTTTATTTTTTGAGTGGAGTATTTAGGTAAATATAAATTTTCAGCCTTAAAATTAACCTCAATGTTTTGGACAATATAACACATTCAAAATTTGTGAAGAGAACAGTTTTGGACTTGAGTCTGTTACGCCTTTACATTCATTATAATTTTATCACAATATATAAATAGACATCAAATAACTATTACCATCACAAAATGTAATCACAATAGCAAAATCAAACACATGCTGTGGAATGGTGGTTCATAGATTCATAGCACAGAATTCTACAATAAGTTTCCACTCTATAGTACTATTCCACAGCATGTACTTCATTTTGCGATCTTGATTATCATCGAGTATTGGATGCTAAACTGTGCAAGCATCCCAATATTGGTTGATTCACCCACCTAAGTATCATCTTCGTTTGAACGAACCTATACCGTTTCTTAGACCCTGATGAAATACTTTTTTATCAGTTTATAAATATCAAGGCCAAAAAATATGTTGTATCGATAGAAGAGGGAATTTTATCCCGGTTCACATATAAGTAACTAGCATCTTTACTCATACTGTTCACTGTAGTGTATAAGGGTGCTTGCACCCAACAGCCGAAGATAATCACCATCGTAAAATCAAACACATGTTGTAGGATGGTGGCATTCACGCTTCTCCAATCTGTAATACACCATTCCACTGCATGCGTATGTTTTTGCGATGGTGAATACACTCAATTGGATACTCCACTGTGCAAGCACCCTTAGTAGTAGTCTAACACAACTACATAGACCACACACTTTATACATTCACTCAAATAAAAAATAATATAAAAACATTTAATAAAAGAATATACAGCGGTATACTTATTTACAACAACACACATAGTTGTGTGTTTGAATAAATTTAGCTTTATCTGTAAATATGCGTTTCTTCTCTTAAGGCACAGATCATGTTTGGATTACCCAAATTTAGCAAAGTTCGTATTACTGGTACTATACACGCAAAATTGGCAAGCGAATACGGTGGCCGGACAAGCCAATGGTTCTTCTGACCGCATAAAAACTATTCAACAAATTTTGAATGTACTTGCTGCTTTACCATAAATAAATAACCGGGACTACTGTAAATATACTGTTTACAACTGTAACTATTTGTTTTCGATTGTGCTTAAATTCCTATTCATTTTTAATATTAATGAATTTTGTCAACTAATTCAAAATAATTACAAAAGTATCATTTAAGGCGTAGTGTGCCCTCTAAAGTACAATTTTTAAAAGCGTTGAATTCATTTTTCTGTTTATGCAATAGCTTGTAATCAAACACAGAGAAAAGTGATAAGAAGCTAAGAGAAGAGAGCTAAGGATTGAAGGAACTGAACGACTAAATCAGAAACTACGACACTGATAAGAAACTGAATGTTCAAGGCAATTAATCTTTGAAACGCTTCTAGATAAATTTATAGTACAGAAAAAGAGAGCAAGAGAGAGAAAGGGAGTGAGAGAGACTCATACTCATTCACTTCAGTCCTAACGCTTCAATTGACTTTTTAAAACTAAGCTTTTAACGGTGGGAAATGTTGAAAACATTTAGAAAATTATAATTATTTCGCGTTATAAAATATATTTTTCCGGAGTTTTATTTGTTCAAATGTTTTATTCAATAACAAGGAAAATCTATAAAATCATTTCCTAGACAAAATGAGAATTTCCTTGAAATGGTTTCTCTTCCTCTCACATTAATTAGTAATGATTTATTATTCAACACGAATCATACATGAATAGTTCAGTACTTTAAATCTTCCTCATTGAAGCTGTAAAATACAAGCCAAAGTGAAACAATGAATAAGGCTGACGTGTATTGTCCTTAACAATTTTTTCTGAATTTTAATTTGGCTAAACAAACACACATGCTCTGATGTTGTAGTTTCATATTGCTGTTCGATATTTAAGCATAAATAATTGTTGTAAATACTTTACTGGTGAATTCAACACCTACTTATTCGTGTGATGGCCATTTCGCATTGTTTTAATGCTTCCTCAGACACGGCTGAAGGCCTACTAAATCAAGTTTTAAAAATTCAGGTTATGGTTGGTGGATGGAAAGGCGTAAGATTTGGAATCACAGGGTGTGTGTGAGGTGAATTGAAGTTGATCATTGAGTTAGGCTGTGTGTTGAGGGTGTGAGATTGAGTTAGGCTGTAGTTTAGTATTCTTATAAATTCCATACTGCTGTAATACATTCGTTTCCAACGAAATGTAATATATCCAAATTAGTGTTGATGTCTGTGTAAGTGTGGTTTGTTGAAATGATGTGTTCTGAAAGAGTGAAACGGGTGTCTGTGTCTGTGATTGTTCTTGTGAGTTCTTTACTAGATTTAGTTGTAAATGTCCTGCCCGGTTGTCCAATGTAGAATTTGTCATTACATTTCAATTGATATATTGCTGGTATATTGTGTTTGTCTGAGGGTTCTGTTGGTGGGTGTAGGAGTTTTTTGAGTGAGTTGGTTGGTCTGTAGAATCCTCTTATATTTGAATTTTCTGAAGTATGATGCTATTTTGTGGGCTTGAGTGTTATGGTATGCGAGTGTGATGTATTGATTGGGGTTCTCAATTTCATTTATGATGTTTGATATTGTTTCTTGAGCATAAACTCCATAGGGCCTGTGTAATGAGGGTGTGTTATTAGCTTTTCTGTTGAGTAATGTATTTTATGGAGTCAAATAACCATATGTTAGAGACTATACATTGAGAAGGCCTTGGCTAGAAAGCGTTCGCGAGAAGATTACCAGATGGTTGTGTTGTGTATTTGTGAGGTTGTGTGATGCGTAATGAGTTAATAAATTAAAAACATCTAGCGTTCGTCCTGTGTTATTTTGTTAATACATAGTAGTCAGTTTGTGTCATGATTGATTGATTGCTTTTATTTATTTCTTAGGAGGGCGAAGTTAGGGCACAGCCGGCCCTCTCTTACACTTAAACCTCATATACAATTCTAACTATACTTTAAAAAAAACTATACTTTCATGGGTATATTTTCTAAAGTGGATGAAGGAGGATTGCTTATGTTGAGTTGGGTGATTTGATGTGCTATGTTTGTGTCTGTTTCTGTAGATTTTGAACATTATAAATGAGTGTTCCTGTTTTGTTATAGTTATGCCTAAAATGTTGATACTGTTATTGTCTTCAAGAGTGAGTGTGTTTAGAATGAGTTTTGTTAAAATGAGTGAGGAAGAGTCCAGTCTGTCTTTCGGTACCTCTGTAGAGAATGAAAATGTCATCGAACAATGAGAATGAGAATGTCAGTTTGTGCCATCTGATGTTTTTTCAGAATGTATTAGGGTCTGTGTTATGTAGGATGAGTTTCTGTTCCATGTTATGGATTAAGATTACAGCAAGTATGCAAGAAATTGGAGAGCCCCTAGACCATAGGAAGGCCATGAGGTTGTGAATAGAGTTTGTTATTGTAGTAGTTTTGTGAAGTGAAAAGTGTTGTAAGTGGAAGGATTTCTTGGATACACTACAACATAAATATAGACTCGATTTGCTTTCGAAATATATATATGATAACAAAGATAACACATTCGATTAATTATATCTAATCTGATATTATATTCATAAACTATAATTTCCAACAAGACGCCATCTTAATCCGTCCAGCGAGTAGGTGAGACATCGGGATGGTAACCTACAACAGTGAACACAAGCTCAAGATGGAAATTCCATCTCCACCGTGTTTCCACTTGCTTAGTGTTAATCAGCCTGATGTCCCGCGAAACAGATTAAGAATGCTGTAGTTGGAAATTATAGGTCAACTTCCAACTTATTTTTGAAGGCAGATTATGTGTAATGAAAGATAAATGAATATAATATAATAGCTGATTATATACATAATTAATAGAATATAGGCTATAATCTTATCATGTTATATTATTATAAACTAATAATAAAATCGAAAGCAAATCGAGTTCATTATATAGAAGTATCTTCCGGCCCTGTCCGTAGTCCATTTAGTCCAAATCCGCGTCTAGGAAACCAAGGCTTTTTTGCGGATGATGCCCACATGAGTCCGGAGACTTGTGCGTAGGTAATGAGGTGAATAATGAGAAACATTTATGGCTGAATGAGATTCGAACCAAAGGCTGCAGGAAACGAAGCCAGCCAGAGCCTTATTTTATCACAGACAAGCGCTCCAACCTACTGCATATTAGCATATTTCATGAACAAGAAACATTTGCATACTTATGAGTGTACGATGTCGCCGACAAGATTGGCTAAAAATGGACAGACCGTGCAAAAAATGTCATTAGACTGATTTATAGAATCAATAGAAGATGTTCATACAAGCCTATCTTCAAGGAGCAAAAACTATTAACACCACCGACCATTTATATTCTTGAAATAGCTCAGTTTGCTTTAAAAATAAAGATATTTTTGAACAAACTCTTTTGAAGGCATCAGCACAATGGGATATGTGATGATCAAACACATAGTATTATTAGAAAGCGGACCATGCTACATTACATGGGCATAAAAATATTAAATGCTCCCTTGTTGCTGCTGTTTGTGACGAACAAAAAACTAAACTAATATAGAATAAAAATGTCATGTGTTTGATGCGCTTACCTGGAAGTAAGGACTGCAGGCGGACAATATCATTTTGTGCGCCTTGAGCAGTTGGCCCTCAACGGCCAGCGTGACGTCGACAAATGACTCATCATGCAGCAACTGGTCGAACACTGACAGCAAATTCGACTGGTGATTGTTCCAGCGCAGACAGAAGCGCTGCGACGACGACGACGACATCCTAAGTGAGGTTAGGTTAGGTTGGTGCAGCTCCTTCCTCTTCAACACCACTGGCCCCGCCTGCCAACACTCCCCGCAATGCCACTAACATCGGTGTTTTCTAGCCTAAAACAATCAAAATTGAACAATTGAAATATAAATTGATTCTAACCATATGTTTTCTACATAACCACAGAGTTTAAATATTGAAGAATGGTGGGATAAGGCCCTTATAATTATAGAGCCAATTCAGTTGCGATCGCGCGCTATAAATTACACCAGCCGTGTAAATATGATTAAAAAATCAACTGATGATTCTATACATGTTAATAATTATTTCATGTACTTTGACATTGTTGAGCTTGGTTAGGCGCAGCTGATGTAATTCAACTTAAATTGTGGCTTGCGACGGCGACTTTATTACAAAGGGCCTGACACCTTGTGATTTTTCTTGTGCTGGTGAATCGTAAATATTGTTTATAGTAAGAAATTAATGACCCTACATCATATTTAATGAACAGGATTAATGTAAAAATGGCAATTGTTAAGGAATATATTTATGTTAAATAGAGTTTGGGCTTAACTTGGCTATCAGTAGACATTTGCCGAGCGACTAATAGTGCACATATGGAAATTTCTAGCGGTGGTGAATCAAAAACACTGTTTATAGTAAAACGATTAATGAAACAATGACAACTGTAAAGGAAATTGTTGAATAATTTTTGGACTAAATTTGAGAATCGGTGGATATTTGCCGAACGACTAATAATGCACACAGAAATTCATATGTTTTGTAAAAAAAAAATTTCAGACGACCATTTTGATGTTCAATGAATTGATGTGATGAATTCACTTTTCATTTAAATTATGTCCAAAAAGTATGTTTTATGAAAACTCATTACTTTGATTTACAATCATTTATTAAATCTATTCAGGGCACAGAGACTAATAAATAAAATGAGTAGTCACAGGCATATCTAGCTTTTTCGTAAGCAAGAAATGGACGTGGTAGAGTGGTACAATTAGGTGGGTCTGAGGCAGAGGACAGATATTGTTCAAGGTGATTACTCACCGATTTCAACATTCCATGCATGAATTGTGTGATGTCTCATTGAGGAATCTCTCAAGTTAATTTACTTTTTATCATCCCTCATCTTTCCATTTGTCATTAACATCTCTTTTTCTTTGTAGGCTATTTTTTTTCAAATCAAATCAATCTAGCCATAACAAACAAAACCGTACATGAATTGGCCAAGTAAATGAGAATAACTTATACACAGTTCTACACGTCAAATGTAGTCAAATATGACAATAGCAGAATTAGGTGGATTCCTAACCTACCAAATGGACCATTTTATGCAGAACTATTATAGAAAACCTCAAAATCAAGCTATCCAATTAGTTTACCTATTCAAAGTCCAATCCACAATCCATCTAACAACTACTCAAAATAAAATTTACTCAAGTTAACTGCCCCGTTTTTAAACAACCAAATTTGAAGCCAAAATCAAAATGTTATAGCCTTATTATCTGAGCTTGAATCCCAAATAAAGAAAACACATGCTAAAAGTCATTGACATGAAATTCATCAGAGATCAACAATTTACTAGTAAGTTAACGAGAATTGATAGTTGTACTCTGGTATGTACCAGACAGATTCTTTATGAAATCAAAATAAAAACTTTCTACATGGGAATGTAAAAGCAACAACTCATGTAAGTTTAAAGGGGTGTGCTGTATTATGGATGTAGTATAGAGCTGTCATACAAACTAACAACTGGTTTTATTTGTATTTTTTTAAAATTAATTGAAAGTAAATATCAAAAGCTAAGAAGGTGAATTGGGAATATAGTAATCTATGCATAACCTCAATTACCTACAGAGCCTTAACTTAACCTAATACAACGTTACAATTTGCTAGAAGCTAATTTTGTCTATTAAAATAGCCTAAAATAGTTTAATCAGTTATTTGACAAAAAAGATAAGTCCTCAAGTTCAGATGTCCTACATAAATTTTATAGATTTAGATAGAATACTTATTCAAGCTGAATTTATTGTTACATGTCATTAGCCAACCTTGCTAGAAAGTTTTGGAATTCAGTTAAAAATGTCAATTTATCCTAACCTTCACAAGATACATAGTGGAACGAACTGCTGCTTACATTATATTGGAGAGTTGTAGGCTGATGAGTAACCTACCGCAGCACTAGAAAATTATCAATTGTTTGGTTTAAAACCAAATTAACTTTGCTTACAAAATTTAATTAAAAATCAACTAAACAGTTTGTTATTGTTACAGTCATAAATAATGCACTAATTACTCACGCTTGGAAGGTAGGCCGTGATTCAGAAACCTATAAACAAGTTACTATTTTTTATCAGTAAGTAAAGAGGCTAAATGATAAGCGACCAAGTAAAATAAATACTTAACTGATTTCGAAGGTTGAAATTATATACTCATTTCTAATTTACTTGATAATTCACAAGGTAGTTGAAAGGAGACAAGGCTCGATATTTTAAAGACATAAGCACGAAATTAGAAATTGAGTCGGAGAATAAGTCATGTCCTATATAATCAGTAACCATGAATCATACAGGTGTTTCACATGATCTCACACCAATAAGAAGCACATAAAAACCTGACATTGTTGACGAATGAAAACGTAAATACAAGAACAGTTCATGGATCTATTATCAGTAAGAAAACAAATACTATCACAAGGAAAGAAACCACCGATAATGATTCTAAAGTAAATTGAAATAGCCTGCACATTTAGATTCTATTACTATAGAACGGAAAAGCGCCCAGCCCTTCCGCCATGTTGCACAATTCTATTTGATTTGCCCCCACCCTGCGACGATCTCGATCCCTCCTTGTTTTATTTAACCCTTTTCAACAATGAAATTCACTTCAAAATTACACCAAATCAAACTTGAAATCAACAATAATACGCAAATTTAAGAATTGTAGTCACGAACTAACTGAAAGCAGAACTTGAAACAGTGATAAGCCGATTCTACTGGAGAAATATATTGATTATTGTTAACGGGGTAGAGATGTCGACGAACCCTACTACGTATTTCCTACGCCACAAATCACATGAATACACTTCGGAGCTTGCACTTCCTCACAAATAATCACCACAATTGATTAATTAACACTTTAATAGAGCTAACACATCATACCTTGACATCATGAATGTTTTTAACAGTTGAGGGTGGGAATTCAAACACGGATCGAAATTATTCTGTACAAGTTCAGGCCGCCATGTCAGCACATACCTGGCGCGCTCCCAGTGGTGAAAATAGAAAATAGTGAAACAGATTTCGTCCCCTTGGAAATGGAACGACTTCGACGCTTGGCGCGTAATTCAAACTTGTAAACAACATTCACTCCATGGTTTTGATGTTCAGCCATTTCAACTGGTTATGATAAAATTATGTTTGATAAATAATATTTGCAATAAAATGATAGAATCTTTGCTAAACATTTTTTACGAAATTAAACATGGATTTTTAAACAATAATTCATTATTAATTTTCTTCAAAGTACCGTAATGCATTTTTAGTAACTCATTTAAATTTCTAATTAAGTTTTTAATAAAGGTATTAATAGTGAATATAATTATAGAATATTATGTTGTTAATATTATTTCAACATCAACAATTATAATGATTTTTAGTCCAATCCAAAATACGTATTATTCAGATTAGATGATTGACTTAAGAATTAGAGTTCAAAAGAATTTCATTTTCATATTTTTCTATAACTTATGTTTAATTTTCAAATTTTGAGCACTTGACATATTATGTATTTCAAAATACAAAGAGTAATGGGGGAATTAAAACTGAAGCGGTAATAATCCTCTAAATATTCGTACCCAGAAATGAAGCACAATAATTAGTTATAAATAATTTTTGAAAACCAAGATAAAGTGCTTTTTACGTGGTCATTTCAGTTTTCATTTTCCGTCAGTTAGTTCAACCTGTGTGTTGAAAAACTGAAAAAGCAAAAACTGATGGGAAAACTGAGACGGCAAGGGGGAGCTGACAGGATGGTTATTTTTCCGTTTCCGTTCCATTTCAGTATAGCAAGAATCCACGATTTTATTTGCGAATTCATTGTTTCAATTACTAGAACGGATAACTGAACGGATCGTGTAAAAAGAAACACAGAAAACGGATAAACTGACAGTTAGACTCAGATAGAGACGCGGAAATGAAAACTGAAATTATTGTAAAAGGTTCTTTAAATACTATTGCTCATTTTTTTTTTAAATTGAAATATTGCAGTGTTTTGTTATTTCTTAATCTTTTTCTTGGATATATTTTTGGTGAAATTCTATGAATTTCGCTTGGCAAAATAATAATTATCAATTCTATTGCAAATAACTTCTTTTTTGCACAATATTGATCCTCATAGATAAGGGCGCGGCTTGAATTGCTGGCCAATCAAATCCTTTGATCAATCAAAAAAAATAAAAATAATAATGTTTGTAAATGTTTAATGTTTTTAAATAAACATTGTGAAATATTGTGTTGGACTCAAAACTATCAGACATTTTGATTTTTTCAACTTCAAAAACCTGAAGGGCAGAAGGACATTTAAAAAAAGAACATGTCCTCCAAAAGAAGAACGTCTGGAAACCCTGCTTTGAGCTCATGACCCCACAAAAAGACTTTTTGAATCCGTCTTGCTATGAGGTGGATAAAACATCCTATAGTTGCTGAACAATATTTTAGTGTCTTAGTCAATAAAAATAATCGTAATAATATATGAGCAGACTAATCGTTTATAGAACGGCCCCACTCCCAATCAAACTACCCATTTCTGACCTTGAAAGAGCAACACAGTCTCATCTTCGTTCAACAGGTGTCTCCCCACTGAGTTAATGACCTGTTGCTGGGGTGAATGCACCCCAACCCTTGAAAAAAAATAAAAAAACATCAACCAAAGTAGACAGGGGTTCGTTGACCGACTCGTTGGCCTTGAAAAAACGTGTCTTCCTCCCCTATTTTTTATACTTATCGCTCGGGGTGCACTAACCTCCATATCCCCTCTAGTATAATAGTGAAGATGAAGTCAACCGCCCGTATTTGTAATTACAGCTTTTTGTCGCTCATTCCTTACCATCTCTCCCGCGCAATCACATTCTCCTTCTTCTACTTCTACTTCATCTATATCTCAAATTCTTTCTCTCTCAGTCTCCATTTCCCTTTATTCTCCAAAAACTCTTCCTATATAATTATCTACTGTTCCTAGAGATTATCACTATTTCTCTATTTAGCAGGCACTGTCATTTTTTATAGTACATGTATCTCTATGATTAAATAGTTGTGTTATATTTTAGTACAAGCATAATAAACAAAGAAATAGTTGTTGAACGAGCGAAGCGAGTTCTTCCTTTTGACTTGAGGCTCGAGGCGTTGTGTGTTTGTGGGTATGTTCCACGATAACTTTCGAACGCCTTTATCAATCAACTTCAAATTTGCATGAAACATAGATTCTTGGTATCTTTAGACAGGTCAAGTTCGTTGGCCAATAAAATTAACCAACTCCTTCATGATTTTTGAGGCGAATGAAATAGGCCCTTCATTGATATATATATATATATATATCTATATATCATTATATTATATAGAAAATAGTTGTTTCTACGATTCTACCATAATATGATGGCATTCGCGATAGATTTAAATATTTTTGAGTTATTATCAGCTGTACGTGAATATAAATGTGACCAGGTTTTTTATAGAATCTCTATCTGATATACTAATTTCATTGCCCTGATATTTGGATATAATTATGAACAGCGGTTTTTTATGTGGTAAATATATCTACTAAATATATTCCATTGCCCTGATATATAGGTATATGATTACGGTAGGTCTTTTTTGTGAAAAATAAGTCTGTGTATCAGAGCAACGATGAACTTGAACTGAAAGTGATAAAATGTCATGTGAATTTTTAAATAAGTATCTTCAAACCAACCGTTTTTCGTTACTACCTTATTCCAACGATAAGCTTTCCAAATGAGTTTCCCTTTCAAAAATTAATTGTTTGCAAGCGAGTTCTCCATTGAGCGCCATTGGGCTCACTAGTTATATTTTTTTAATAGTACCACGAAAAAATAGTTGCAAGAATCTCTACAAAGAAATAGTTGTTTATGCAACAATTGCATATTATAATATAATAATATTTTTTATAATAATGCAAATTTAATTTATATTTTTTATAGTACAAATATCTCTACAAAGAAATAGCTGTTTATATTTTTCATAGTACAAGCATATTTACAAAGAAATAGTTGTTATATTTTTTTAATGGTACAGTAAGAGCATCTCTATGAAGAAATAGTTGTTTATGCAACAATTTTCAAACCAATCCAATTTATTCACATAACAGACAATACAATAGAACAAAATATAGTTATATATTTCAATATAAAATAGCATAACATTAAATAAGGAAGAAGTCTAGTCTGGTGTTTCATAATTGCATTATGACTGCCACCACTGTCATTAAAAAACGCCAGTGAGATCTCACGAGTGGCTTACAGGCTAAAAAGTCCAGTAATTTTAGGAAATTAAAAAAAAAAAATGATACAAGCAAGAAACTTGGCACATATGTACTACTTTTCATGCTGAATAACATACTAAAAGTCGTCGGCGATAAAAGTTGTGCTTCAGCCGCCATCTTGTTTACTTGAAAACTATTGCTCAGATTGGAAAAAAGTATGAATAAAAAATGATCCTTAATCGAAGATCTAGAACTTTTGTTTACACTTTCTCACATATTATCACTTTTTTGATATTTTCAACACTTGAGTTGTAAAATGATCTCAAAAAGATTTTAATGTTTCCATTCACAAATCTGAGCAATAGTTTTCAAGTAAACAAGAAAATTAGATTTTATCCGCCATTTTCCAATATGGCGGCCATGTGTCAGATTCCTTCACTGAAAAACTTGAATTTATCATTTTGAATCCTATTCGTAATAAATCATCATGATATTTCCATTTCAATTGCAAATAATTGGTTGTAAATGAATTTCCACATTGGAAGCTAGGGGGTGGGGTGGTTTGGTGAGAGATAAAGGGTTGTACAATTCTAGAGTGATGAATACCTTGGTCTTCCGTCATGAAAATGAGCTACCAATCATGGTTTATCGATTTGGTGAGAATTTTGCCATGTCAACTATTGATTTCAATGAGAAATCATGAGTCAAACTTTATAATTGAGGAAATTTCAAAAAAAGGTGATTTTTTATTTTCAATTTTATGGCGTAAGGGTTGAAGATATTGAAAAAATGCAAATAACAAAAGTTGTAGATATTAATCTAAAAACCATATTTTATTTGAAACTTTTTCCGATGCGGTTGATGGTTTTTGAGAAAATTGGGAAAAACTGAAATTTAGCCGCCATTTTCCAAGATGGCGGCTGAAGCACAAATTTTATCGCCGACGACTTTTAGTATGTTATTCAGCATGAAAAGTAGTACATATGTGCCAAGTTTCTTGCTTGCATCATTTTTTTTTTTTTGAGGGCCGATTTTGATCTAAAATTACTGGACTAAAATACAGTCGTTGCATACACTATTTTATCTGCGACTACTAAGTTTTCTTCTACCTACCAATAACTTGAATAAGTTCGAAACTTACTTAAACTTAGCCTAGAAGGCTTAATTGTTGACGATCGGTTGTGGATTTGAAATCAAATTTAAATCGATGTTCAAACCTTGGGAAGTGGTGGTCGTGAACATTGGCAGGTATCTGTTCGGTCAAATAAAGATAAGCTGCGAACTCTTCGGCCCTCTTTTAAAGGTGACTGATTGGATTGGCCAGCAAAAAGTCTCTGTTCTCTGCTGAAAAATCACTTCCGGGTGGTTCGTAACCTACCAAAAACTGTAGGACCAACTCATCATCATCATCATCAAAGTCATTACCTATGTACAGGTCTTGGACCTATGTGGGCGTCACCATAAAAAATCAGCTGATAAGAATATTGCAAATGATTTATTTTGCTACTGAATTAGAGTAATCCTGAGTTTTGATTTGTGTAGAGCCTGTATCGAACAGAATCGGCAGAGTTATATTAACTCCATTGTTCAATAAAATTAGCTGTTATGTCACTACTTTCTAATCTCTATTAACTAGTTTATAATGTAGTAGAATCGAATGACTTTAGTATTGACGTGGCGACGGTGTTTGGACAGTACGGTCCACTCTACCACTAATAATAATAATAAGCGTATGGCTTTTAATGGTGGGGAGACCCTTACGGGTTGTTCCACCTCGCCGTTTGAGCCATGTTACGGGGAACATGGTGGACCTACTATTTTAGGTGGGTTCCGAACCACCGGGTAAGTGATAATAAAGCTTATAACATCAAGTCATTAAAGCACGGTCACCCATCCAAGCGTAGTCTTGAGCGGTCGTGACTGAACATCACGACCACTTGAACACCACGCTCACCGCATGACCAATCACCACCCATACTCTACCACTTAAACGCGATGATGCCTTTAATGTTGACTGAGTCGATAATGATGTAGTCATATATAACATAATGTTTTAGTCACTAACACGTGTTTCGGAGGACACGTTAAGTTGTCGGTCCCGGCTGCCTAAAAAACAGTCGTTAAGTCACGTCAGAGGCCCTGAACTTATTCAGGTGCGACCTGATAACTCTGACACCAGACCTGAGCCAGCCAGGTCACACGATATTATTATTATTATTATAGTCTCTAACACTGTTGTGGAAACCCACAAATTCTTAATTTACTCTTAAATTATGAAAGATTTTTCAACAGGAACTTTCTTGGAAACTCAACTCAACTCAGCTAAAACTCAACTAACTATACGAGTTAGTAGTATTATGTCCGGTTTCTCAGTCATTCATTGAACGTTTACCGGCTCAATAACTTTATCGAGTTCATAAAAGCATGATATTTGCGTTTCTACAACACTAAACATCGAATCCATAACTCTCTCGATTGTAGATCTAACAAACAGTGGTAAGCTGGCGAGGGGAGGCCTACTCCATGCATTTTATTAGGTAAAGAAAGGTTTCGGGAGGTTAGATTTTAGGTTCAGGCTATGATAACTAATAAAACTGTTTATCTTATTTGAAATCAACGGAGTCTTCAATCTGCAAAATTCACAAATTCCATACAATGTTCCCGTATATATATATATATATATTATACAGTATTATAATTCTGCCCTCCTTTGTTTTGTAATTGAAACAATTCCACAATATATATATTTTTTACCACGTCGAATGATTTGAAAGTGCATACAAAGTTTTCCTCTCCAACTGTTCACCATCCAGCGAGCTTATACGCTTCTATAGCACCGCCGTCATGCTAGAGAAGCGTCCACATTATTAACGGGTGAATAACCCCCGGACAACTTAAAAATGCCTCCCAACTACAAAGCCTAGCCTACTAAAAAAATAATTCTAAAGCAGTAGTGATCCAACCCTAACATAGCAAGCCATCCAGAACGCACCTGTCAGTCGACTATTAAAATCAGGTGCATTACGCTAGGAAGCTATGCTATAAGCTAGCTATATGATAGTATATATTCATAGCTGATGAATATATAGGTATAGAGATGCGTGCTCGGCTACAGCAAGTCTCTACACTTGACCTCTATTGTACTGAGCAGTGCGCTCACTATTCTAGAAGTAGTACCACCCATTCAAACCTGCTACTGCTATGCTAGCCAGTTGCTAATATACAGAAACAGGTGCATGAAGATCGCCTTATTATGTTGCGGACGTCTTGCATTCCCCACTGATAGTTATAAAAGGGAATACAATAATCCCCACTGATTGTCTATGTTTATAGACTAGGGGAATAGATATAGTTACAATAATGGAGAGAAAAAAGACGTGATAGGAGGAGGAAGAAGAAAAGAAATGAGAAAGGAGGAAGAGGTTGAGGAGGAGGAGGAGAAGAAAAAGATGAGAATGAAGGATGAGATGGAGGAGAAGAAAAAAATGAGGAAGAAAACGAAGATAAAGTAGGAGACGATAAGGAGACAACGAAGATAAAGAAGAAGGAGAAGAAGAAGAAAAAGAAAATAAGAATAAAAGGGTAGGCTCCAGGCACTATCATCCAACTCATTACCCACGCACAGGTCTCAGACCTATGTGGGCTTCATCCTCAAAAAAAAACTATAAAACTATATAATACACCATCAGAGGAGAAGGAGGGGTTCTCTTCCAATAATTCAAGACTATAATGTATAGTTTGTTCAAAAGGGAGTTCCGGGGTACTGCCCCAAATTAAAAAAAAAAAAACACACATTTTAAGTGATTATAAACACAAATTCGTTCATTCTAACATTATTCTAACCCAAATAGTAAGTGAAAGATAGTGATTTTCATCTAGGTTTAGCATCATTGTCAGTGGGAGATCCGAACTCTCGCGCTAAACATTCATTGTTCAAGTAGTCAAACTTTAAAACAGGTCTTCTTAAAACTATTTGATAATGATACGTAAATAATTAAATTAATTTAAATTTATAATACTTAAAACTATTTATGATCCCCCATCTCGCCTGATTGGGGTACAACAGAGTATCGTACCTAAAAATGCCTTTTAAGAGGTGTTTTTGTAACAGCAATTAAGAACTATATAAAGCGTGTTCATTCAAAAGGGGGTACCGATGTACTCCCCCGGAATTTAAAAAAAATAATCCCACTAAAACTACATTCTCGTTTTTTTTTTTTACTTTTTTGTCAAAAATTATTGTTAGGGCTTGTTAAAATTCCCAAATTTCTTTTGTTTCGGGATCTCTGGGGGGGATCCTCCCCACCACAGTTTGTTATGCCACAGATTTGTGGGACACTGTATAGCAGTGTCAACAGTACAGTTTTTTCTCCATGGCATTCACCCCGTGTAACTGAGACGGACGTCGGAGTGGATTAACAACACAGTTACTGGAAAAATAAAAGAGGTCACAGCAGACTCTCTTGCTGTAGAATAACGGGGAAGGTTAGGCCGACGTTTACGGCCTCGCCACTATGATAAGGGACTGACTGGCCTCTCTCTCTCTCAGTGCAGTGTGCTTGAATGGGTGAGAATGAGAGAGACCGATATAACGAAAAAATGAAAGCGGAAGAGAGAGAGAACGAAAGAAAAGAGAAAGAAAGTTCCTGATAGCGCGGTGTTATGCAGGAGAACGTCTGAAAGATTAAAAACGTGTAAGAAAAGACTGATAATAGGGAATAATAGTAGGCTGCCTTTTAATGAGAATGCAGTGTATTTCTGTGCTGTTTTCCATGACGAAAAACTTGAACAATCTAATATCAAAACGGACACTGTATTTCTATTTAAATGATTTTACTCATTTGAACTGGAGAAATGCATTTTAGAGATGAAACTCCTGTTCAGAAGAAGTGAATTTTTCCAGTGCTGTGCGCAGGGTTCTAGGTCATCATTTTTTAAAAAGTTTCTTGTATTATTAGGACTTATTAGGATATTATTAGGACTTCGAAATTTTATCTATTGCTGTAAGGAAATTTTTTCTTCAATTATTTTGAGAAATGTGGGTACAAAGTTGAAAATGTTCAGCTTTTGGGGCCAATTAATTGTTCTCTTCTACGAGTAATTTGAAACTATTGATAAATTTTCTATAACTAAGACTACCCAGGGAATAAAATAACATTTTATTTCTCCAAGCAAGCAAGTTCAAAATATTTTTTAAATCTAAAAAATTCCAGTTTTTAAAAAATGTGTTTTGAAAAACTATTAGATTTAAATAGAAAATATGTCATTTTATTCTTCAATGGGTCAGCTATAGAAAATGTATAAAGAGTTTAAAATAACTTGTAGAAGAGATCAATTGCCCCCGCAAAAAATTTGCGTACAGCCTGTGAGTAAAATCATAATTTAAATAGAAATAAAGTGTCAGTTTTGATATTTGACAAGTATTGTATTTCTCAGTGTTTTAAAACTTATAAACTGAGTTTGAAGTTTTAAGTTACATCAGGAGGAAAATTGAAGAAATTATTGAACATTGAAAATAAAAATAATAAATTTAAAATGTTTATGATCTCCGAATTATTTTTAATTTATTGTTGTTTTCCTTATTTTACTAAATTATATAGTAACGTTTATTTTTTGCTAAATATTCTGCTATTCTGCTACCACTTCTCTAATATATTGGCATATCTTCTCTCTTAATTGTTGTCTCAGTTATTTACTATTTACTGTGTGTGTATTATAGTTTTCTTTGAATCATTCTCTTCTATTGACTTTTCTTCTATATCATGACTTTATACTGATATGCATTCTTTCATATGCATCATTTATCTTACCTCGACTTATTTTTATCTCAGCTTTTTCATCTATTTTTCTCTGTTTTACTTTTTATACTTCTTTCCTTTATCAGTTCTATGTTACATCTCATTTTATTTAATAATATATGAACTTGTCAAATTTGTGTTATCATGGTGGAGCCTGTTTTGGGTGCTGCGTCTGTAGTATTCTAAATTGTAAAAAAAATAAATACTGTATAACATCCATAATAAATAATTAAGTACATAAATGTAGATAGACGTATCTCTTCTTATGAAAAATCCGATTTTTACTACATACGATTTTTTTAAATACAACTTTTAACACTGTTTAAATACAAACAGACATAACTGGCAACTCAGAAGCAGGTTGTATATTTCCTAGCAGTGTAACTCACTATTATACCCTAAACTTATCTTGTGGTTTGGAACCCACCTAATACCGTATCGCCACCTTCCATGAACATGAACTTTCATAACATGAACTTTCATAACTTTAAACATTCATAACTTCCTGAGTTGCAGATTCATGAGGACATCATCAGACAAAACTGAATGATAGAGTACCTCCCCTTATAAAATAATCCCATTTTCAGATCAAATTAATTTTTCAAACACTATTTTCAACCCTTTTTTCAATAAAAAATCTTCAGCTATGTACTGCTAAGTGAGAAACACGCTCAATATTTCCCAGCAGTGTAAAACACTCCATTTTAACCTGAACTCGTATCTCGTCGTTTTCAAAGGGAAGAAACAATCAATATCGATTTTCTCTTTTCGTGCACAAGGAGTGCGTGAGCTAAAGCTGCAACCCGAAGTGTGAGTAGAAGAACGAGGGTAAAAGAGAGTCAGAGTGAGAGAGCTAGAGTGAGAAAGAGAAAGAGAAACCGATTGAGAAAGAGCTAGATGTTGGCACACGAGTCCACTTTTGGGACGCGAAGGCCAAAATAATCCCTTCACTTCATCGTTCGGGTGGTAGCTAGAAATCCCAACTTCTCTCTTATTTTCCTCTTGGCTTCCAAATCTTTCTCCTCGTTCTCACTATTTCTTCCACTCTTTCATGCTCTAAGCCCTGATACAGCAAGGGCACAAATCAATTCTCCCCCCCCCCTCTGACTCTTCATGTAAAGGACTAGCATCCAAAAAACGATACAATTCCCTTTTCTTGCTTCTACTTTTCTACTTTGAATTCTTCTTTTTCTACTACTATTACTGCTCCTTCTTCTCCTTCTTATTTCTTCCCTTTCCTTACTTATTCAACAGTTTTCCTTCTTCTGCCTACGTCTTCCCACTCGTTTTGTCATTTTCCTCTGTTCTGAGATACGCAAGTTCTATTTCGGAGCAAAATCCCTCTCCACCGATTCTCACCCGTGTAAAAATAGAAAGCAGCAACCCTTTACAGAGAATCGTTTTCCCTAAATAAAAACTTGAATTTAATGTGTTTATGAAAATTTTAACTGGATATAAAATATTCAAACTTAACATGAAACATTCAACGTTAATATAAAATATTAAAACTTAATATCAAATATTCTAACTGAATACTAAATACAATTGAACTTAGATATGTGTAGCAGTAACGTGATCAATTGGGTAAGGAAGAGAATTTTATTTCAGAAATATTGAAAAAGGTTGTACCTACTATCTGCGATGACCATTAAAAAATGCTGACTTCTATTTTTTGAGTTTACAAAAGATTGTGTGAACTGGAAAACATTGTTAATTTGTATTTAGCCTGCCAAGTACAAATTGGAAAATGAGACACTTTTCCTTTCTTTATTAATACGTAGAGGAATGATAGGTTGAGTGGTAGTAGAGGGGACTCTTAAGTCCCAACTCCGCCTAATAAAGCATATTTTCATTTTCATTTCATTTTCAATGATGTGGGAAACCGATTAAATGTGATTAAATGAAGGAATTGGTTGTGCTGGAGTACAATTATTTAAGAAGATATGATACCATGACTATTACTTATTTTTCCGGTTGCTTGACCTTGATTGAGTTTTTGACCTTCAACACTTTGTGTGTATTATATAACTGATCTGTGTTTGGTCCTTTTTTCTACTTGTTTCTCTTCATTAGCCCTTTTTTCTCTTCATTATTGTTTCGTATTGGCGGGCTAACTCTTCCTACTAATGGTATAGTATAGTCTAGTATCAGCCAATGACATGCCTCAAACGTTTGATCTCTGTAAACGTGTAAACCAATAGTCTACCAAAACCAATTCGTCTATTTAGCTGCTCTGTATTTTATTTTTACAGTAGTTCCATTTTGATTGAAAATGAAGTGACAGTTAAAATTATGTAGTAGCTGTCTCGTATTTTCCTAATAAAAGGGGTTTGGACAACACTAGTCTGTTTTTTACTGAAGATTCCTACATATGTTTGAGAGTTGTGCATGGGTAATGAGGGGTGGGTAACGATGCTAGATGCTATGGATTGGACCTATAGTTTTAGGTGGTCTCCGAACCACCAAATAAGTGATAATAAAGTCTCATTAAATACGGATACCTACCACATTAACATCATCACTAATGCAAGAATATTATATTGTCTTATATTTTATCATCTAATTGTAATATTTGTTGTAGGCTACTCTGAAAAGTATTCTTGGAATTGATCAGAACCTACAGCCTGCAGATATTTGGGTACACATTTTTCAAACATTTCTCCAAGCTTACTATTTACAACCCAATAAAGTGATGATTTTTTAAAATATTTCATGCAGAATAAAACAACCAAAATTAGAGGAGTTATTGACCGAACGAAGAGAGGTCTCTGTTTCAAGTCGATAGTTTTGCATTCGTCTGATTGTAACGCATTTTTATTGGCAAACGTGTATTGGTAAAATTTTATGAAGTTTTGCATGGATTTTTCTTTAAAAATGCCCAGCGATGTATGTTTCAAAACTTGTTTGCATTTAACTGATATTAAAAAGAAAAAAGGAAAGGCTATCAAGCCTTCTTCTATAGAAAACATATTATTTTTAAAATGAGCTCTATCGTATGCAATTGGGATCAGATTTCAAGATAGCACTCGGGCCCTCTTATTCACCTGGGTTGAGCCTTCATATGAATTAAGTTATTATTCATAAGAATAACATATTTGACTGAGAGAATCAAATTATTTCTAATATTTCAATTGAGTATAAAAACAAGTGGTTACTAAGTAAATGATAATTATACAAATTCAATCAATATTTTTTCATTAAACAAACATGTGAAATATGTTCTGATTTTTCTAATATTTCAATTGAGTTTAAAAACAAGTGATTACTAAGTTAATGATAATTATACAAATTCAATCAATGTTTTTTTATTAAACAGACATGTGAAATATGTTCTGATCAATAAGCTGTATAGAAAATAGAACCGCAGCCTTGTGATGTGATAGAAAGTAATTGTTTGTGGAAAACAGACAAGAATATTGAATCAAGGGTTAAGTCTGATGATTTTCTTTAATTTTGCGATGGTGATTATCATTGAGTACATGGAGTATGTTTTTCTGTGTAAGCACCCTTACTCTTGGGCGTGAGGTCTACTGTTCTCAGAACTACTAGTATATAGTGGGTGGGGATGATACGAATCCTGAGAAACCATGAACATAAAAAAGAAAGCCAGTGACCACTAGTCATGAGAGGTGGGAGGGCTAAAGGAGGGTGTGGAGAAGTCGCTCCAAACCAAATCGCTGTTGAATACTAAAAACGAAGAAGGATTTCTGATGTTTGACAACAACTCGGTACGATAAAGAAACAGTACCAAGTAAAAGAAGAAAAGAGTTGGTTGGGTGCCTAAATAGGGCTACAGCTTGGATGTAAAGAGTCCCCAATAGGCCTACACATTATCAGGAGTAGAACTCACCGTTGTTTCATCATTTGTCAAGAGAAACAGGATGTAAATCGAGGAGGCTCTGAAGATACGGAAAGACAGCTGTTTGCGATACATAATAACATTTTTGCAACAGTGTTAGATGAGATTTGAAATTATTTATCGAGAACCCAACAAGGCCTTATTGAAATCATGCCGTTGTCCACCCGTACATCCGTGCCCTAGCACTTGAAAGAAAGATTTTAGACTCTTGAAACTTGGTATATAGCTTTCTCATAGTCCAAGTGAGTTCGTTATTGATTTTGGAGTTTGGGGGTCGAATATAAAAATAATTAAATAAAACAGATTTCCACTATAGGCTCTAGGTTATTTTGGGCTAGTGAAAACATTGATTGCTGTCGCTTTTCACTTATAAAAATTAAAACATTGGACATTGCAAAGGCTGATGCTTAGACCAATCAACTTTATTTTTTTACAATGCAAGCGTTGACGTTTCCATTTTTTATTGTGTTGAAATCGTTTCTTAAATTATTTTAAATCGTCGAATTGAAAAAAAAGCAGAGAGAGACAATATAGAGGCTTGATATATTATGAGAACTATTGAAGAAGAAACAAAAGTATTTTTCTTTGCCAATGAGAATTTTTTGTGAATTGGAAAGCATATATATGATGTTTATAGAAACCAAAGCAGTTGAATGGCAAGGTTAGTAGAGAGGCAAGATTAGTATGCACCTTGGTTGAATGGAGCCTATGCCTATGAGCACAATTTATAAATAATTATTATTCAATTTGACGGTTCCTTGAATACTCCGTTATATCGTTTTATTTATATTATAGTGCAAGATCTTGAGATGGTAAGTCCATAGAAGAAAGTGAAAAATAATTATTCTATTTGCCTCCTGAATTTCCACAAAAAAAAACTCCAAGCCTTCTTCTCCTTGTAGTCTACTTTTCTTTCTTTTTAATCAAATTTCTCAGAGCACCTGAACAAGGAAGGTGTAGAGCCAAGGGCGGTACTAGCTGGACATTTTGGGTGATCACAAATTGGGATTTTGCTGTACTTTTTCTTGCCTTCCCAACCAGCCCTTCTCAGCTTCTCTAGTAGAATTCTTATTTTAGGGGCTATATTACCCCCATCCCCCATGAACCCCCTTCAGTGAACAGTACAATCAAATAATACAACAATCAGGGGCTCAACCAAACCCCCCCCCCCCCCCCAACAGAGTGCGCCACTGATAACAACTGTATCACAGTATTCATGATTTACTCAAATTTTAGCAACAGTAAAATACTGTTCGAGGAACTTTACCGAGGAAGAGTTTCCTCTAAATAAGTTCAGAGTCAGTTTCGTAGGAGTGTCGTCCTCTTTGAGCCACCAAGGTCAACGACCTCTCACGTTTTGGAAGCCACCAATAGAGGAGGACAAAGAGACTCGATAAATAGAGAGAGATTGAGAGTTGTGGAGGAATGACTAAACATGGAATGGAAGGGGAAGTAGAATCCCCCAACCCTTCTTCAGTACCCTTTCACTTGGAAGAATTTGTGACAGCTTCCCCCGGAATGAAAATGAGCCCACGGTCGACGGATGTTTGGTAGGGTGGGGGGCTGGAGGAGTAAAAGAGGTGATGAGGAGGAAAAGGAGAAAGAGGTGAGTGAAGAGGAAGAGGGAAGAGGCAGACGCAACAACCACTGAATGCTGAAGAAAGAAGCTGGCCAATCATTTGATACGAAACAAGTTCTGTTGCAAGGATCGTGGCCAAGGATTGATACAAAGTGTATTCACTGTTCCTAGAACTGGCAACACAGCTAATCATTTGATGCAAAACTTAATCATTCATCTGATACACAGATTGTTCTGTTGCAAGAATTGTGACTCGTATTTGATAAATAATCCTTTGTTTTTTTTTCTTCTGATACATGCGCGAAGGAAATGAGGTGAATGATGATACAGTGATGTTATGAATGGTGGAACTACAGATTTAGGAAGATCCACAACCACCAAATTATAATAAAGGTAATTTCGTCATGTCTTCGCAGACGGTCACCATTCCAAGCGCAGACACGGGCACCTGTGACTAAGCAGCAATTTATGTTGCTATCAACTTTCCGGGATACTTCACAATCTCTAGTCTTTAGGTATCATTGTATGATACCTAGTAGTATCCTCATAGTGTTTAGTATTACTAGATACTATTGCATTTCATTGAAATGATATAATAATTCTATCTGAACGTTTAGAGTATTACGTTAAAATACTATTACGAAAGCGAACAATCAGTTATTCACGCACTTGTTCTATTTATATCATTCTATTGTTTTCATGGTTGGACGTGACTTCGACCGATCTTCATTCTCTTGCTCTTCACATGTCTTTGTCACTATGATTCTTCAAGTCTGCAACTCTCTCACTCAATTGATTTCTCGAGATTTCTACATTCTTCCTGAACAATCGAGGTCTATATTCCAAGCATTCCGTGGCCTTCTCAAAGCGTCTAGTGATTTCAATTCTTGGAATTATACAACTATGACAGCTATATAAAGGAGTCCACATGAACCAGACAGTGAGTTTTACAAAAGCTTGCGTGACAGTTATGTTTACAAGCCTATGTGACAGATTGTATTACAGATCTCGTGAGAGAAACAATCCAGTGCCAGTGGAGCAAACAGTGTCAAGTGCAGAGACAAGTGTTTATGCAGCCTACTAATAGTTTAAAGACGTTGTGTTAAGTGATATTATTTGGGACTGTCAAATAACGAATTGGACTGTGTTTTATAAGTGATTAGTGGCTCTTTTTATCATTTCTTTCTACATTACTGTACAGTTTATTGGACTCTAGTTTCTTTTGTTATTGATTAGCCTGTAATTAATTATTCATTAAATCTTGTAAATAATTACTGAAAATAAGTATTAGCTTGACATTTGATGATCTGTTCTTATTTAATTAATTGAACTTACAATTAATTTGTGTAAATAGACTAATTTGTGTAAATAAAGTGCAAGTGTGAACTTTAGTGTTGCCAGCCTTATTTTAGACATTAGAACCCGTAACAATACGTACTATACGTAACTTATTATATGTATTATTACGTATAACCGGTATAACACAGTATTACGTTTACAGTATGAACGAATGCAGCATTATTATACTTTTATAAATGATTATCGGCCTTGTTACATATATTGTTTAGCCTACCGTAATTAATTATTTTCAGAAGGAAACAATGATAAGAAAAAGGAACAGTAATTGCAAGCATTTAGAGACAATCTACAAAAATTAGAAACCTAGAAATCTAAAAGTTGGAAAATTATAAATATTATTGAAAAGGGGAATAAATAAAAAATACCAATAATTGGAAGAATATAGAGAAAACCCCACAAAACTTGGAAACCAAAAAGTGGATAAAAAACAGAAAAATGAGTGAATGTCCACCACTGAAACTAACTATTGTACTTGGACCAAATCAAATTTGAATAGAGCACATAAAATTCCGTTTTGTATTATAAACTCTAATGAAATGGAAGAGGAGATGAACCTGAGCGATTCAGAAAATCACCTTTCAAAAATGCCTTTTGATGAAACTTGTTCATTTTTGTCAATAGTTTATGGAAGTAGCGGATTTTATTTGATTTCATCAATAGTAAAAAAGGTAGTATGACGATTCATTACCACAGCCCAAAATAAGAATATCCAAGTCAATAATGAAAGCATTGGAAATTAACTTGGAGAAAGTTTATACAACACAAAATAATACCGTATAAATAATGCAAACTAGAATGAGTGTTGCAAAGGAATTTATAGAGAATGGGTAAAAGCAGCCACAAGGTACCACCAACAACAATAGATGGACAGGTAGATGTTGTGCTACACCCTCTGCGACCGCCTATTGTTGTAGAATTTCAACCTTTTGGTCGCCTATTGTTATTGAATTTCAATTTTCCCACACGGAAGACACAATTGGTGGACCACTCTGATGGTCTAAGGTCACTTTTGCTGCTCAGCGAATAGATTAGCGTACAGATAAATTGCAAATTTAGTTACACTAAGGTCATACTTTGCATTAACAGCTCAAATTAGAAATAATTACTTTTAATAATAATCAGGCAAACATTTTTCACTAAATACTATCAACTATTTATTCATAATATAATAAAATTAAAAAAAACTTGAAGTACTAATACATACTCACTACTGTATTTAAAAAAAACGATAGTGTAACAATTCGAAAGGTAACATGGAATGGGGTATGATTGACGGCGTTTTTCAAAAAATAAAGTTTGGAATGTGTAAGCAAAGTTGATAAGTTTTCTTGTGGGCCCGTGGTGCTAAGTGGGGGGGGGGGGGAAGGTAGGAAAAATTCAATTTAATAATAAAATTGAAATTTTCTTAAAACTTTACACCGATGGAATTAACGACGATAATTAGAATCAATGGTTGCAACTTTCTCTAATTTTGAATATGTCTCCATCAGAAATTAACGTAACAAATTTCCTGGAATAAATTCAAATTTAAATTGAATTTCTAAACAGTAATACTGTTACTGTACATAAATAACGAAACTTTTTACAAAATTTCAAATGAAGATAAAGTAAACATTTTAAATTTTCCAGAATAAATTTGAATAAAAACTTCAAAAGATAGAAACACATTAATTTGATTTTTTCACGATTTTACATATGAAAATAAAATAAACTAACCTAGATTTTTTTAAAATAATTACGAATTCAAATTATAATTCTAAAATTACAGTATACTGTATTGTAAGATGATTACTAAACTTTCACAAAATCACAAATAAATCACAAAAATCAATTTACAGTATCTAATACAAATCCAAAAACCTCCCTTACCGCAAGCAGTATGCAGAAGCCATCGCTCTATACGTGGTCAAGATGCACTGAACCAATTCTAACAAACACATTCTAAATAGAGCTGAGAAATGCGTGATTTAATAACTCAAAGGGTGGAGCAGGGTGTGTGTATGTTTATATATGCGTGTGTGTGTGAGGGAGAAAAGGGAGGAAGAAAGAGTGAGGGTGTCAGAGAAAGAGTGTGGGAGAGAGAGCGAAGGACAGAGAGTGATAGAGTAGGAGAGAGTTATAGATTAGGATAGAGAGTGTGAGAGAGGGTATGAGAGTGAGTGAGAATGAGGGTGTCAGAGAAAGAGAGAATGTGAGAGAGCTAAAGAGAGATAGCTTGAGTGAGAGAGAAAATTAGAAAGAGTAATGAGGGTAGAAAAGATTTCTTCCAACCACCTGTTGTCCAGTGTCCCAATATCAGATTCCAAAATCAGTGGTAGGGGATGGGGGAAAAGCGTGGGAAAGGTCCGGCCACTGTCCAGGGACCACCCTTGTTCCTAAATTACCCCCCGCTCAACTAAATCAAGGGGAGGTTAAGCCCTCCCACTCCCAACCAGAAGTACCACAGCTAATGGTCTCGCCCTCGGGTCCATCGGATTAAATGATAGACCGACAGAGATTCCTCTCTTTGGAAGGGTTGCCTGTCCGGACGTTGGTCATCTGCTATGTTCCCCCTCCCCGAATCCTCATATAAGTCCCCCTTCAACCTTTCTACCTTTCCCCTTCGCCCCCCAACCCCCTGAACACCCCCCTCAATCAGGAACATCATCTCTCGATATTCATGAGATGCACCTGGTACACATCGATTGGAACTATCAATTGTCGATAATTATAATAATTATTTTTCAGAGGTTATATGAGAAAGATTAGTCTGTTGTTGAGGATGTCAATGGTGTAGCTTCAGGCTTCAAGGATATGCAAGTAAGCGTTGTAATTTTTCAGAGGTTTTATGTATAAAAAAATACGAGTATTAAGATAAGATTAGATTTGCTGCCTTCACTTTTCCTGGTAAAGGTGAAGCCAACCCTCTCTTTTTTATTTTTAACCCTCAAGGGTATGTTAGAAATGTCATAGGTTTAGCGTTGGGTTCTAGAAAATGATATGTAACTAAGTTGAGGGTAATTTGGAAATAAGATTGAAATTATAAGGGGTGGTGTGAGTTTAGGGCGTTTTAATAAGGCATAAATGCTTCTGTTATGAGAGTTATTATCAATTAGGCTACTGGAATTCCATTTTTTATGATTAGCTAAGGAATTCATAGGAATTGTGTATGATAATAAGGAAGAATACAAGAATCTCTATTACATAATTGATATTTCCATTACTGAATTCTCCGAGAAAGTTGAATATGTGGTGCCTAAGGGTGGTTGGCCGGAAGAGCATTCCACGATAATCACGATCGCAAAATTAAACATATTCTGTTTTTGACAAATTGGCGTAGTGTGAACACGACCATTCCGTAATGTGTTAGATCTTGCGATTGTGATAATCGTGGATTATTGGATACTCTACTGTGCAAACTCTCTCACATATTAAATCCTTCAACTTCTTATAATAGAGTAGAATTTTATTTTGTTCTGGTCGAAAATTTTTGGATGGGAGATACATCCCCTCCTAGATTCACACCTTTACTAGACATGCGCATACTTGAACGTAGAATAATTCAGAGCCTATTATTAATGAAAAAGAAATATGGAGAACTTGAATAAGTTCTATTTCTTAAACTCCGATTTTTGACAAATCCATACACCGCTTCATACGAGGTCACCGGATGCGGAATAAAAATATTTTTAAATGCTTTTTAAAATTAACTACTCCAGTTCAACCCTTACTTTATTTTAGGGGAAGTGATAGCCTCGAGTCGTAGCAGGTTCAATCATATACAGATAGGCTGCGTTTTCGTAGGTCCTGTTTGTAACGGTGATCGATTAGATTGGCCAGCAAAAAAGACACTGTTCTCTTCTGTAGAATCACTTCCCCGGTGGTACAGAACCCACCTAAAACTGTAGGTCCAACTCATTAATCACCATCATCCAACTCATTACCCACGCACAGGTCTCAGACCTATGTGGGCTTCATCCTCAAAAAAAAAAAAATAAATATCTTTTGGAGAAGTGACAGCCGTGAGCCGAAGAAGGTATCTGTTCAATCAGATGGAGATAAGCTACGAACTTCTGGGCCTTCTTTGTAAGGGTGACCGATTGGATTGGCCAGCAAAAAAGACTGTTCTCTGCTGTAAAATTCCTGTTGGTTCGGAACCCACCTAAAACTGTAGGTTCAACTCATCAATCACCTTCATACAATTCATTACCCACGCACAGGTCTCAGACCTATGTGGGTTTTATCCTTTAAAATAATCTTTCAACACTCCACCTTTACAGCAAATGATTTCCTCACTATTTTTCACCTTCATACTCTTCACCTCCACATCGAATGACTAGGCTTTTGGTTTTCACTTTCAACGATTTCATGTTTGAACTTTGAATGCAATGAGGACTTCAACAATGTGTACCTCTACCACTGCACCACCATTTGTGATGGTGAGGGAGGGGGACATCATCATACGTACCACGCAATCACATTCACATGCACCAAGGCCTAACTATATACACAGTATAAAATACTATACTTATAGTGAGGCCTAGCATCCACCCAGCCTTTCAGAAGGGAGAGTCATCCGACCTTGACTTAACTTCTGACTCCCACAAAAGAGGGGAGAACCCTCCCGTCTCGTGCACGTGGAAATTATATGGTGGTGGAATTCAGGGTTGTTGACCCTCTCACCTACGCGCACCCACCAACACTCGCGCTAGTGGTGGATGACGCGACTGAATGTCTTCCAGGTTACAGCTCTGGAATTATTATTATCTGTCCGACTGACTCTACTGGAGAAAAATAGTCATGTATGAAACGGCCGCCTACCCTGTGAAGACGAAGCAGTGGCGTAACTATGGGAAGGGGGATCAGGGGGATAGACCCCCACACACAGAGTTTCAAAGACAAAAGAAATGTCGGAATTTTAACAAGCCTTGAGAGACAATTTTTGACAAAAAAAACTGAAATCATTAAAAATTGGTTTTAGAGGGACAATTTTTTTTAAATATTCAGGGGAGTACCCCTCAACTCCCCTTTTAAAATAAATCCTCGAGTACGGTACTGATCTTTCTATCAGGTAAGGTGGGGGAGCAAAAATGGCAGAGTTAGAATATTTCAATTAGATATGATTAGAATTTATTGAAAGTTTTTAATCTCACAAGTTAGTTAGAGTAACTGACAGTTTAACAAACTGACTAATATACAGAAACAGAAAATTAATAGCACTTTAAGGAATACGAAATTCTGTTTTTAATCTATTTAATGTTTTTAATGTAAAGTATTTGCAAGTTTTTGAGTTTATTACTCAAACACCACGTTTCTTTCTTCATTGACTGCATGGAAATGACTCAACCCCACTTTTCACATAGTTCTCAAAATTCACTTTGACACATTTTTTTTTTGAGGATGAAGCCCACATGGGTCTGAGACCTGTGTGTGGGTAATGAGTTGGATGATGGTGATTGATGAGCTGGACCTACAGTTTTAGGTGGGTTCCGAACCACCGGGAAGTGATTTTACAGCAGAGAACAGTGTATTTTTTGCTGGCCAATCTAATCGGTCACCGTTACAAACAGGTCCTACAAGAACGTGGGGTTAAATGTTAAAATGGATGAATTCATGTCTAAAATAGCTCAGAAATTTTGAAATGTAGATTTAAAAATAAAAACCCTTGAACCACCTCCTGTTGGACACCTCCTTTCCTATTAGTGGTATAGTGCTCCCCTTCACCAATCAAGACATCATTGATCATTCCCCCCCCCCTCAAACTGACCTTCTAGTTACGCCACTGGTGTGAAGTGTGCCCCGCATTAGGGTGCTTGCACAGTGGAGCATCGATCTTAGATTCAAGATTGAATACGTTCAATCAGTCTCTGCTCCAATCTATTTGAATTCGCTGCTTCAATCTCTGATATTGGATCGAAGCTCCACCAGTAGCGTGCTTACACAGTGGAGCATTCATTTGACATAAATTTTCAGTTGAACCTGGGCCCTCTTTTTAAGGGTAAACGATTGGATCAGCCTGCAAAAACTACTGTTCTCTGCTGTAAAATCACTTCCAGGTTGATCGGAACCCACCTAAAACTGTGAATCCAACTCATCAATCACCATCATCCAACTCATTACCGATAATTAGTTTGGTATGTTATCATATGAAAATTGTTGTTTTATATGATTATTCTGATCTATTTTTTTTTTATTGCGGATGATGCCTCCATGAGTCCGGATACTTGTGCCTGGGTAATGAGGATAATGGGTGAATGATGAGAAACATCCATGGCTGTTAGAGATTCGAAAAACCCAAGGCTGCAGGAAACGAAGCCAGCCAAGGACTTATCTCATCAAAGACAAGCCCCCCAACCAACTGCGCTATCAGAGCCGCCAATCTATTACTATTCTAATCTACGGTAACAGCCAATGAACAAATTCCTTTGGTGGATAAAATTTCAACACCAAAGGTCCAAAGTTAAAAGAGAAATCCAAGATTTAAAATTCCAGAACACCAGCCTCGAATCCAGGGGAGTGGGTGGAAAGCAGATGCACCCCCCCCCCCCACGAAATTTGCAACCAACACTAAAAAATCTGTATTTTTGTCTTTTATGGAGATGTGGACTCTCCTTAGGTGATACCCTCTTACGAAATATTTTCTTAAATGATATTCCCCTCCCGAAAAAATCTGGGTTCGCCCTTGGAATATGTAAGCGAAATTTGTAATTTCAAAGAGAACAAGCAATCAGAAAAAACAAGGAAGAAGCAAAGAAGCTACTGTATTACAAAGAAAAAATCAGAAGTGTACATTGCAAGAAGCAAATCATAGAGACAGTTTCCCTCAACTCAACTGGTGTTCATCATCGTCATCATCATCATGATTATTATTATTAACCCCACCCCTAGAAAACGCCCATTCAACTTGTGGCTTCTATCTTCGCAATGCAGCTTATTATTCAAGGTAGCATGGGATGCATGAATGCTCGTTCACTGTGAAACACGTGGAGACGTGGGAGCACTGACGCACAGGTGATTTACCACTCTAGAGAGGAAACTCAGTATGATACGGGTGACGAGATCTGTTGCAAGTGTAGCCTGTTGTTTTTTGGTAATATAGAAAAAGAGGCAATGTACTTTGGTTTCGCTGGACTCCTAATCTAATTCACCGAACGAAGAGTGGTCTCTGTTTCAAGTCGACCGTTTTGCATTTGTCTGTCTGCTTGTAACGCGTTTACGGCTTTTCTATTAAATTTAGCATGGATCTTCCTTTAAGGAATGCCCAGCGATGTATGTGAAAGGATTTTCAAAATTTGATGAATTTAAAGGATATTTAAAAGGAAAAAAGAAAAGACGCACAGACCTTCTTCTACAGGAAACATATGATTTTCAAAATGAGCTTCTCCATCATACGCAATTGGAATAAGATTTCAAGATAGCCCTCGGGCTCTCTTATTCATCTGGTCAGTGTGCGTCAGGGGGGGGGGGGGGCTATCAAGAAAATTGATTGACTAGCAAAAAGTGCTGGTACATATCTTGGTTGTTGTTCACTCTTATGCGAATACATATAGAATAATGTTCATAAAGCTGGGTTTACACCTACAAAATAGGAAAAATGGTCAGGTTTTTGGCTCTTGCCTTTTAAAGCATGTGTGGAAAGGAAGTGATACTTGTCTGTGGAATGGAAGTGATAGATAGTTCTCTAGGATATTTGAATAGTTTGCATGATCAGATCAGTGGCGTAACTAGAGTTGACTTATGGGGGGTTTACCCACCAACCCCCCCCCCCCCCCCCACCACCCGGTCAACCACTCTTACATATTACTCTCATCAGAATATAGATATAATATATATTATACAATAATAAATAATCATGTAGGGTAAAGGAACCAGAAGCTGACGACCCCCCCCCCCCCCCCCCCCCCCGGCCAAGCTGACACATCTTCATATTTTTTCTTATTATTAAGGCCATAGTGTGTAGTTTTAAAATTCAAACCATTGAGAATTAAACTGGTATTTTGTGCATAAACTGGTACCATTGAATCATGTGCTAGGCATCATTTTTGACGGGGAAAAATACTTTGAGGATAAGCTGTCAGACAAGAATCCTTTTTTTCTAGGTGGAATTCTTTAGGAAATATCGAAGTAAGAGTGTTTGAAAATCTCAAAGTACTGTCAAAATAATCATTATTTAAAATTATAACTAATGCTTAGAATGCTAGAGCTTGAATATATGTTGATTATACCCTGAGTTCACCTATTAGGGGATGATTTTCATATTTTATGTTGATTGGGGGGATGTCAACGTATTAAGTATATTTTTCAGCACATACACAAGTAGCTGACATGGTATGTCAGCCACTGGGGACCATGTCTGAAATTTTATTTGAAATTATTGTTGATATCTCCAGTATGTGTAGGCTAGTATATGTTTTATATGTATGATTACCATTTGATATATACGAAATCAAATTAGCTCATTCCTTACCTGATACGTATATCAGCTACTGGAGGTGACAAAAATAGGGGTGTCATCTATTGGTATAGATGTCAAGTGATTTTAAAATCAAAAATAAATTTGTATCGAAATTTATTCCAATTTAAATTTGCCCTTTAAATGACTTGAATGAATTTTTTTCAAATTCAAATACTTTATTCACTTGAATAAAAATATTAAAAACATAGAATACAATAAAAATTTCAAGTGTATTCCTCATTAGGCTATAGCCTGTGTGGAGGAATGGTTTGTCTCTCAACATCAGAAATTATACAGTAAATAAGAAAAGACAATAACAATAAATAGAACTAAAATACTGCTGCTATGAACTTTGACAGTTATATATAATATACAAAAATATAATTATGAAGAAAAAATAGATAAAAAAGATATATTCTGAAATTATTTTTATTAATCCAGACAATAGTTCCAAAGTTAATAGATAGTCTAATATTCATGAATTGACTAACTAAGGAGGTGTCAGCTACAGGTTCCTTTACATTAGCTTCAAATTAAATAATCTTTCAAATTTTTATTTTTTTTAATTGTTTTTTAACAATTTTTTTAAATTTCTTCCAAGCAATGGGGGGGGGGGTTACGACCCCAAAACCCCCCCTCGTTACGCCTATGGATCAGATTAATAATTTCACTATAGAATTAGAAGAAAGCAATGTTTTGAATTTTATACATTTGAGAATCAATCATAGTGCAGGAGTTCATATTTTATCAATATTTAGAAAAAAACCTCACACATATGATAATATTCCCTATCATTTGTGACACCCTATTTCTCATTAACTTGTAGCCTTTATAGTATGATTTATAAGGCTTTGACGATACTAATGGAAAAAACATAATTTTGTAAAAGAGTTGGCAACCACCAAACAGGTTGTGGTTGCAAATGGATATAAGGAAATCATTGTAGACCAAATTTTACAGAAAGTTAGCAATCCATGTATTACAGTAACTGGTACTGGTGAAAGGTATAACGGTACCTTATCTCAACTCAGCATCTGACAAATTCGAAAGAGAATAAATTGAGGAAAAATGGTTTTGATACAGCATTTAAAACAAAACCATATTGAAGTATATTAAGAATGGAATAGACGTGGAGTAACAGTGGGGTATATAAGAATAATGAAAAAATCAAAACGGGGATTCAAACATCTAAACCGCAAGTTCAAGGTTGAGGAAAGTGTTGAATTTTTGAATTTCAATGATAAAAGCTGATCGAAGCTTTGAAAATAAGTAGCGTGATAAAGAACAATATTCTGCTGATACTTAAAATTATCAATTCTACTTCATCGATCAACCATGTTCTATCATGAAATAGGTCAATGTCAAGACTTGATCATTGTAGCGGTTGATTTTTCGTTTGACCTTCGTTGAGTTATTGACCTTCCATATTTTTCAAGTTTATTTTATTTTTGATTTGTGAGTGGTCGATAGAACACCTGTTTCCTATTTCTTTCATGGCGTATCCTTATTGGGAGTCTACTTCTTGTTGATAATGGGTGGGTCTAGGATTGACCAATGACACGCCTCCAATATGGAGAGCGACCAATGGGAGGCTTCCACTCTATAAACCACTAGTATTCGTCTAATAAGTGTTATACTGAGGTTCTCCATATTTTCATTTTAGTATGATAGATATTGACAATGACGTGAATGTCGACTCTATAGTATCTCAAATGTTATTATTGTTATAATTTAATGGTTGTGACAACATCCATATTTTTCTTTAATTTTATACATTACTGAATTTAAAAAAAGGGGTCAAGGTTTATTCAAAATGGAATATTGAAGCATGTAAAATGCCATTATCTATTCAATTTCGCTGGATTACATTGTGGGAACGAAATTTAGATGAAGCTCCAAATAAAAAAACAATATATTCAGTTCAAATCCAGATTAAAAAATTAATTTAGATAAAACAGCAATTTATCAGGTCTTCTAGTTAAGCTAAAAGTAAATTTCACACGATTTTTTTATAATTTTAGTGTTTTTCCATTAGCTCTTCTAGTTCCTCACCAAATCTAGAATTGATGTATCGGATTTTATTTGAACTACAAGAAGAATTTTTATATGATATGATATGAACTGGCTCAACCCGGGGGCCTTAAGTGAATATCATCTGAGAGATAAAATTTTAAACGAAAAATTATTTATAATTCGGCTATTTACTGCGAAAAACACAAATAATTAGGTCAATTCCCTTATTCTTCTACAGACAATACCCTATCTAATCTTGCCAAATAGAAGATATTTACTAAAAATAAAAAGATCTAGTAAATCAATAAATTATTACAGTTGAAAGTATTGTTACGAAAGCAAACAAAGCTGTTAATACGCACTTGTTCTACGTAGATTGTTCAATTCATGGTCGGACGTGACTTGAAACCCAATCTGCTTTTCACATGTCTTTGTCACTCAAGTGTGCAACTCTCTCACTCAATTGAATTTCTCGACATTTCTTCAGACTTCCTGAGCAATCGAGGTCTATATTCTGTGACCTTCCAAGCATTCTTGAAGCTTCGAAAAGCCACCAATTCTTGGAATTATACAACTATAACAGCTATATAAAGAAGTCCACGTGAAAAAGCTAGTCAGTCTTAAAGCCCGCGTGTCAGATTGTGTTACAGATTTCGTGCTAGTGGATTAAACAGTGTTTGATTCCAGTGTCAAGTGTTTACTGTTTGTGCAGCTTACTAATAGTTTAAAGACGTTGTGATATTATTTGGGACTGTCAAATAACGAATTGGACTGTGTTTTGTAAGTGATTAGTTGCTCTTTTTTATCATTTCTTCCTACATTATTGTACAGTTTATTGGACTCTTGTTTCTTTTATTAATAATCAGCCTGTAATTAATTATTCATTAATCTTGTAAATAAATACCGAAACAAATATTAGCCTGTCATTTGTTGACCTGTTTTTCTTTATTAATTGAACTTACAATTAGTGTATGTAAATAGACTAATTTGTGTAAATAAAGTGCAAGTGTGAACTTTAGTGTTGCCAGCTTTATTTTAGCCATTAGAACCCGTAACAGAATATACTGTAATGCATTTAACATTAATTTATTCTTTGATTAATTAACTTCAATTATTATAATCAATATAACGTCATTTTCAATCTCCTATACGAGAGGTTTCCGTGTATAGTCAAATAGTATTCGTCTAAGATGGCTAGGTCATACAAAGCTACTCTGTACTTGATTTGGATATTGATGGTCTTTGGGTTGAGATTATGATGACGTGACAGTCGAAACTATAGTATCTTGGGAGTTTATAATGCAAGTGGCTGTGGGCAACAGTGTTATTCATCACTGCCCCCCCCCCTTCACAATAACTGATTTTATTTATATATACAGAGTGCTTCAGGAGGAAAGGTTCAAACTTCGGCAACTGATTCTAGATCTGAAAATAAGAAAAAAATTTATTTTAAACATGTATCCGGAAACGCTTTGTTAGCGAGTTATACAGATTGTAAGATCTCGCCCAGAATTCAGTACCCTCGGTAAAAGAAAGTCTTACTGAAATTCTGGGAAGGTAAATTAAGGACCAAATACAGTTATTGCTTATGGTTTTTTATCTGAAAAAAATAATAAAATAGGTCCCAGAACTCTATCTTCAGTTGCATTTATGATATTATGATGTAAAATAGAAAATTCTGTACCTCAAAATACGTTTTTTCAGCTTTGAAAAATAAGACAGCAGCAAAACAAAACATTTTAAGATGTTGCGATACTGTAAATTTTAATTACTGAAAAGGTATGCGGTTTATTCGCATATACAGTATTCATTCAATTAAATAATGACAAAAAATTCACAGTATAAAAAATTGTTTGTTGAGAAATAAGATGATAAAAATACAGCGTCAAATGAAATGCTCTTAGTTTATTGAAAATCAAGAATTGGCAGCACTTCTGCAACAATACTGCACCCGAAACAAAGTTATTGTACAGCCGTACATACGGCGGTCGCAATAACTAGTCTGTCAACTGTGATTTGTGCAGTGTATGTGCGGTTTGTATTATTTGTACTTTATTCGTGTCTTTTTTATGATAAGATGCCATTCACATTTTCAAATCAAGAGTACGCAGATATTGTTTTCGTCTGTGGTTTTGCCAATAGAAATAGTCGGGCAGCTAAACCTGAATATGAAAGACGATTTCCGAATAGAAGAACACCTACTTGCGAAACATTTGTATCGGTATTCCATAACTTACGAACAAATGGATCTTTTCCATCCGTTACTTGCTCGAGTGAACGTTCTATTCAGGATGTACGTATTCAGGACTGCAAGTCGAATTTGACTGCAAGTCGTTAAATTTCACATGAAAAGTTAATATTAACAACGCAGTTCGTCATGGAACAAGAAATCCAGGAATTTATTCAGGATAAGTTAATATTATTGACATGATGCAGCGTACTCCTCAACTTAGGCGGGCTACACACATATGTATCTCGCACGGTGCGGCTAGCATCTTTGATGCGAGATGCACTGTGCGAGATGCATGCAGGCTGCATGGTCGTGTCACGTGCTAGTAGCAAGGTGAGAGAGGTGGACGCTCAGTTCATTGGAAAATTTCATCGTCGGCATCGGATGATGAAGATGCGCATGCCCCAACTCGAGATGCACGCTGCATGCCACGCCAAAACACCGACCGATCGGTTCCTGGTGGCGCTGCACGCTGCATGCGAGATGCATGATGCCAGTAGCACCATGCCAGTCGCATAAGTGTGTAAGCGCCACGTAATTAACACAGGTTGGTCTTCAAGCTGCATGCTAGTAGCAAGGAAAATGCCAGTCGCATCATGCGAGATGCATATGTGTGTAACCCGCCTTAGTACTCGCCGACTTTCAAATAGATTAAACTTATCTCATAGTACAGCCTGGAGAACATTAAAAGAAAACAACTTTTACCCATATCATTTACAAAGAGTTCAAAATCTGTGTTGATTTAATTAAACATTAATTTTTTGAACTTTCTATTTGGTCTATTTTACATCATTCTCTTCAGAATTAAAATCACTACAAGTTTTGTTTATAAAGTTTCCGTGTTTATTACTCATTTAACGAAGTTAATGTAGCCTACATCAACTCTGAATGAAGCATGTTTTTCGAGACCGAATTTTGCGTATTTTGTCTGAATCTCAAATATGAGTGATTCTAGAGGTCTGGGACGTGTTTTATTCAATTTTTCAGTTCATTTTACATGAAATACAATAAATGTAACACCTAACTTAACGCCATAACAAAATCAGTTTGACTTCATTTCCATCCTCTCCCAGAAAATCGGGCGATTCCCTGACAAAGCATTTCCGGACATATGTTTATATTAACTTTTTTCATGATTTTGATAAGAGGAAACCACCTTGGAAGTTTGTCGGGTTACTCGTGGGACACCCTGTATATTCTACTCATTTTACTATACTAATATATGATGAATTTATTGCATTACGAGCAACATTATTACAAATACGAGCAACTGTATCATAATATTTTGAGCTTCCTGTTTTTAAAGCAGCAACAACTACACAATCACCCACTCCCATCAGCTACTATAAGTGCCTCTCACAAAATTTTGTCTTTTTCCTCACCCACACAAAGTACTCCGTCTCACTCCCACTAATTCATTTCCAACTCTCTGTCTTTGTTTCTTTCTTTACTGTTCTTTCACAATATTTTTCTCTCTTGCTTCATCTGCCTGTTCGTCACCACTATCACAAAGATACCCTTTCATATTCAGTCACACTCACACTATAATTCTCAAATCTTTCTCAGTTTCTCTCACTCTTCTCTCTCGTTCTATCTCTTCTTTTTTCACTCTAATTTCTCTCTTCTCATTCAAACCCTCTCTCATTCTCTCGCACTCTCACTCTTTCTCTAATTATTCTCTTTCTCTTTCAATCCCTCTCACTCACAAATTCTCTTTTACTCTAATTTCTCCCTTTCTCTGTTCTTCTCATACTCTGATAACTATTTATAGAAAATTTTCAACTTGGAAAAATTAAAATTGTTAAGTGGAAGAGAGGGCCGGCTGCGTCCTAATCTATTCTATTTTCTTTCAATCCCACACTCTCTCTTTTCTCACTCATTCCGTCTTTCACACTCTCACATTCTATCTTTCGCTCTCTCTCTCTCTCTCTCTATCACTCACTGTATTCTTATTTCGTTCTCTCACCGCATAGGCACCCTTTCATATCATTTCCCAGCCCACTTATTTCAGTTTTTATTTCTCTGTTGTGAAGAACGATAACACACAGTAAAATAATTCAAGGTCGGCCCTCCCTCTAGTAACAGCTCACGTATGCGCACACACGTTCGCGCGCCGCATCACGTGCTTTAACTACAGAGAGGCCCAATGGGGAGGAATAAAAAGCCAACTACAACAACAACTCTATGGAAGAATGAAAATTATGCCGGCTCAAAAAACACACACCTATGAAAACTTGTCGAGAGACCATATTGTATGAAAATCTACTCTGAGATTGATGTCTAGTTTGGACAGATCTAAACATCAGCTTTATTTATTTAAAAATTTTAAATGTATTATTATTAATTATTGTTCTACATTACAATTTTGTACGAGACTTGACCGTCGGTAATGAGGTGAATGAAATACATAGATGCCAGACGGAGGAGTGGGATTCGAACCCAAGACCGCTGAAACGAAAGCAAGCTGAAGTTGCGACGCCTCAACCAAATGCGCTAAGCGCTATGTTGATGAAAACTTTGACACTGACACTAATAGAAATTTGAGTTTTTATTACCACATAAGTGTTTTTTCTTTACATTATATATAATTTATCATTTATAAATTTATTAGCTGGCCCGACGCGCGTTGCTGCGTTATCATAAAAAATTCTTGATTTCAAATTTCAACCTTCTAGGACTATTAGGGAATAAGTTTGTCCTAGGGCTCTTCCAGCTGATCAGGAGGCCTCCTTCGTTGTTTTCTTACACAGTAAGACCTTACTCACCGCCTCTCAATGAACATTTCTAATTTAAACCTCCCACGACTATTAGGGTAGAAGCTAGGTTTTTTATTTTATTATTCGCCACCTCCTACTGAGAATACATTTCAAATTTCTAGCTGCATTGGTTAACAGATGTCATCAACAAGGCATAATTATTACATTTCATCATACCCAGTCATATGTTTCCTACATACTGCAAGGCTCCGGCTGCACGGTAGCCTACATGCAAAGTCTTTGCGTTCCAGTCAGCATAAATAACGCCGCTAAGGGGCCTGCCATATGATTAAAAACTGTTGACTTCTATCAGCTGTTCCTTTAAGCTGTTTGGCCGGCAAGTTCAGTAGGTTAGGTCTGTAAGATTGATTAATTAATAACAATTATTAGCCCCCCTATTAAAATTTATGGTCAGAAACCATCCCCAATATTCACACAACATATTCCCAAAGTTTCATGCCGATCTGTCAAGTAGTTTTGAAGTCTATAGGAAACATACATACATACAGACATTAATTTTTATACATATAGATTTCTTAAATGCCTACAGTTAATTAATAAATACAGTTAATATCAATAAAATATCCATATACTGATATTCCATGTGATTGGAATTTAAATTTCTGAACAGATTTAGTGAAGCGGGCTTGATAGGCTTGCTAAAAACTTGGTAAAAGTAATGCAACAAATTTAAAAAAACTCAAAATGTTTTCAGATAAACTAGATTTTTAATTGAAGCATAAATTATGACTTTGAATAATTTTCTCCTCCTGCCGTTCCTCTTCTTCCTCCTCCTCCGCCAACTCCTTTTCTAAACTCGTCGTCTTCCCAGAGATGTGTTCATTATTCTTGCCTCAACTTTTTCTCACAATTTGATTAAAATTTCCCTCTTTTCTTCTCCTCCTCCCCGCCTCCTCTCACCCTACCTACTTCTCCAATTTTTCCCTATCCTCATCCTTTTTTCTCTTCATTTCACTGCATTCCGTATTGCAATATTATCTTCTTTCCTCCACCTCCTCCTTCAGTTCCTCTTTTTTCTTCTCTCTATTTTTCTTCTTCGTCTCCTACTTTTCTATGTTATCATCCTCATTTTACTGTATTGCAATCTTATCATTTTCTTCAATTCCTTATTCTTCACCATCTCTGCTTCTTCTGCCTCCTCCTACTTCTCTCCTACAACCTTTAATCCTCTTCCACCTTATGTTTCACCTCTTTATCTTCCATCTTCTCCACCTCCTCCTCATTCTTCTACCACTCTTCCTTATAGTCCCCATACTTATCTCTTATACACCACCTCTTCCTCTTCCTCTATCGCCTCTACTCATTGCTTCTTCCTCTTTTAATTCTCCATCTCTCTCTTCTCTTTCACCTTTTCCTTCAGCATCATACTCTCTTGCAATCTCTCTCACTTCTTCATCACTTCCTCCTCCTCCTCATCATCCTCATTCTTCTCTTTCGCCCCCCTTCTCATCCATCACTACCCTTCTTTCCTTCAATATACCTTTCTGATCCTTTTCCTCTCCTTTCAATTTATTTTCTCCCTTAGCCGCTCATTCATTTTTTTCTACTCTCAGCCGTCAAAATCAGGCTGTAATTACGTGCTTCAGTAATCTATAGCAGTGCAGCAGAAAGGAAGTCGCCAGAATCTTTTAAAAGTCGCCAGTCTTTTTCAAGCGTTGGCCATCTAATTCTCAAAAGGAAGCAATTCCCACGGTGCCCCGGATCAGCCACAGCAGCGCGGATGACGGAAACAGTTAGAAGAGAAAGAAGGAGAGAGAAAGAAAGAAATAGAGAAAGAGTGAGAGAGAAGAGAGCCAGTGATAAGGTGTGATAGAGAACGAGGTAAGGGTAAAAGGTACAACAGGACAGTGTAGGGGAAGTTTAAATATTTTAGAGAAGAAGAAGTAGAAGAAGTTGATTAAGAAGAAGAAATTGTCGGTTGTGGATGCGAATTTCTTAAGCGGATGGAATCAAAAAGAGACGAGAGAAATAATAAAAATAAATGTCAGAGGAAACGACTACTACTTCTTATTACGGATGGGAGACCCCGATGTGGCAAACCTGTTGAGCTCCCTCAGACGGGTAAGTAAGAAGAAAAAGAAGAAGAAGCAGAAGATAAAATTTACCAATCCACCAACCCGTTTCACCCACCCAGTCACTTTGATGACAAGATGAAACCTTGAGTATTACAGGTAGGGGCGTATATAAGGGGGTCCCCGAGTCCGGACCCCCCTTCCCATTGACGATGACTCAAACATTAGATAGAATTCACTTAGTTGGTTAAAATGAATTATTTATGTCTAGAAACTGTTGAAACACGGCTTAGAGAAGCTATTTTTCACATTTTTCCCGGGAAAGGACCCCGGACTCCCTTCATTTTTATTGTGGATGATTTTCACATGAGTCTGGAGACTTGTGCTTGGTAATGAGTGGATGATGAGACAAGAGTATCATTTATTCCATCAATTGTTAGTGAACACCTTACAAATCTCTAAATGTTTTCTTAAAATTTGTGATATTCCACAGTCTATATATAACCTGAGTATCATATTATCTATTAAAGGGAAGTGATACCCGTGTGCCTTAGGAGGTAACTGTTCAATCAGGTAATAAGCTTTCCTGGGCTCTCTCTCTCTGTAAGGGTGACCGATTGGATTGGCAGAAATTTTTTTTCCTTTGCTGTAAAATCACTTCCCGGTGGTTCGGAACCCAAATTGTTGGTCCATCAAGTTTCCAATGACATGGCTCAAGCGGCGAGGTGGAACGGTAAGGGTCCCCCCACCAATAAAAGCCATAAGCATTTACTTTATATTATCCATTTATAAATTAAATTAAACTACGGGAAACACTTTGATATGGCAACATTTATATTTTAGGTGCGCCAATTGCGGACTGGCAGTGTCTGATGATGCTCAACAACAGAGCGAAACAATTGTCGCATATGAAATATAAGTGTTTTCCACATCAAAGTGCTTTTTCATGGTTTAATTTAATTTATTTGTGGGAAGAAGATGAAACTATACCAATGAGTATACTGTATATAAATAAAAATACTGTATATTTTCTTTGTCCAAGAAGACGCAACAGATAAACGAGAAGATCAATAACAAATAAACTAAAATAAAATAATTAAAAACAATGATAAGTAGTCACACTACTAATGCAATAATTTACTTATTTAAAATAAATAAATAAATTAGAGAATATTATAATAAGAAATATATGAATAGAATATTTCTTGAAATTTTAATGAATGAAGGTAAAAGAAAAATAGGTCACCTGAATCCTCAAACAGATAAGGATGAAGCTAGTCTGCAGTCCGAGTTATAATAACTGCCGAAATTTATGTAGAATGGCATACCAATGTGAATATTTTAATGATAAATACGAAATTTATTTATGAATTTGGTTTTTATAAGGTTCTTCTCTAACTAAACAAACTTAAGATTATAATTAAAATATTTTCGAGTTTTAAAATATTTTGCGACAAAAGAGCAGCACAAAGGCTGATTCAAAACTGAAGACAGCATTTAAAGTCAATTTTATTTGTAATAAATAACAGAAAATAACAGGTTAGTGGCCTGTACTCTATAGGCAACGCTACAACAACACTCTTTAGACTGCAGGAAGGCTCTGGAGTGGGTCAATGTTACAAAGACCAATGTTATTGCACTCCATCTCTGAATTAAAAACGAATCTTTCAACAGTAACACGTTTCATTTTGAATTTAGATTCTTGTTTAATCACGTTTAAATTACGTTTATCGTGTTTAACAAACTAGATTAAATTATGCCACATAATTGAATTTATGTCCTATTAATTCAATCATTTTAAGACTTTTAGGTTGACCGTTGACGAATTTATATGTATTGATGTATTATGTATATGTCTATTGCCAAATCGTCAAATCAAATATTTAAGTAAGATATCAAATACTATAATATTATCAGAAGGGTATGGCTTTTATTATTGGCGGTACAACCCTCATAGTTTGGCCTATAGTTTTACCTTATTGTTTGAGGGTAGTTTCACCTCGCTGTTTGTGTTAAATTTGTTTATTTTGTGGAATATGAATTATTCTCAAATGTGCAGCTCTGAATATAATTAAAACTAGAATATTTATAAATCATTTGAATGTTTATAAGTGATGTATGAAAGTAATTGATTTATAAATATTTCAGTTTTAATTGCAGGTAAAATATTCAGAGTTGCAACTTTGAGAACTCAAAAAATAAAAATAATAGTATTCTTGTTTTGAAAAGAAGTAATTGTACTTCAAAGTGAAATTTCTAGTTTAACTTTGATATAACCTAAAATTTGTATTTTTTAGTTGAAAATTTGTAAAGAAAGCAGTAGTGGGCTGTGCCTGTTGTATCTTTACTTTATAGGAGTCCTTGTAATAAATGAATAAGTAAATAGATAAATAACTCACATTTCACAAAATGGACAAGTCCTTTCTTTGCAATAATTTTGAAACCCCTCAAAGGTTTAGGGATTTTCTTATGAATAAAACAAACTTTCGATTGAAGAAAAGATTAGGAAACTGAATACTAAATTAATGCCATTTCAATCCCCGATAGTTTTCATATTATAAAACAAAGTATGATGAAGAGTTCTAAATTTTTGCTTGTAAATAATCTATTTTTTCAATTTATTTTACAACTAAATTCTTGAATTTTTAAAATGTGATTCAATGTATTCATTCCATGATATCTCTTCTCGAATTTCAATTATTTAATTTAAATTATTCATTTCCCAATTGGATAGTTATAGTCTAATGTATATTAAAAATTATTACAGGAAATCAAACTTTGTATGAAATTGAAAATACGACATTCTAGTTTCTTGAGCGTTTTTATTACAAAAAAATAAGAATTCATATCAAATGGGTGCTTGCACAGTGGAGCATCCAATACTCGATGTTAAAAACCACCATCGCAAAATCAAACAATGCTGTAAAATGGTGTATGACAAATTAGATCAGCGTGAATATCACAATTTCACAGCACGTGCCAGTGACGTAGCCAGGGGGGGGGGTCCTGGGGGTCCGGACCCCCCCCTTCCGGTCCTAAATTTTATATAATTTTCCATTAAATTAAACGTAAAATAAGACAAAGCACTGACATTGGTGTTAATTTTCAATACCAGGAGAGCTAAAAAAGACCGTTCTAGGGCATCTATTTTTCAAAAAAATTCTGGGGAAGTACCCCCAGACCCCCCCACCCCCGGTAAATCTTCTGGACCCCCCTCATTTCAAAATCTTGGCTACGTCACTGCACGTGCTTGATTTTGCGATGGAGACTATCATCCACTGTGCAAGCACCCTTAGGGGAGATTACCTGTTGTTCCAATTCTCCCCCCCCCCCCAAAAAAAAACAATAAAAGATTACTGAAGTCGACCCCGAAAGTACTAAACTCGTCTACAGACGACATAATTACTATCGTGGACAAACTCATTGATATCGGTTCAACTTATTTTATTATCATGTTAAACAATTTTTTTGTTCAGTCGGAAGCGGAAGATGCCCACATGAATCCGAGTCTTGTGCATGGGTAATGAGGTGAATCACGACAGAAAACAACTAGGGCTGAACGCTGAACGAGATTCGAACTAAGTACTGAAGCAGAAATATTCTTTTTTGTAAATCTTTTTGTAACCAGGAGAGTAAGAATGTAATAATGTGAATGTTAACAGCAATCAATTGGTCAGTAGCAGCAACCAACAAAAACAGTCTTATCAGAGCCAAAATCTTCAACTCATTGCGCCAACAAGCCGCCTGGCAATTACAATAGGTATAATCATTTTTTTAAATAATAATAAAAACACTTTACATACCTCAACAAAAACTAACGCATCCTGAAGAACAGATCACATCCACTTCATAATCAATATTTCCTGGACTTTTACCTGAAAAACACATCACACCACGTGGTTAAGCTCTCCAAATGTTTCCTTTTTAATCTTTGTGGGATACTTTAAATTATTATAACACTTCACTATGGACAAACAACCGGTACATCGTTTGTAAAATATTATAACTGTAACAAGGAACAAATTATTATATTGTTTGTAGTCTGTGCTTTTTATTATTATAATTATTCTATCCTTCTTTATCCAATAAAATGAAAATAATTATCTGTGTTTTAGTATTATTTTATGTTCTTTCTAACGGTAACTATTTCCATTTAAAACAACTTTTCTATCTTTCAGTTAACCGAACAAAAGAGAAAAATCGATGAATACATACACTGCAAGAGAAATAATGGGCACAGTTGAAGTCCACACAGGTTTTACGACGGTTTACGTGTTTGTGATTTAAAATGGGCGCGCTCGCGAGAGTGTTCGTGCGTGTGTGTAGAATAACTCACGCAACAGAAGAAAATTCACGCTGTAGCGAACGAACTGAGCAACAGACAGAGACAGAGGTAGGCGAGAAACTGAGAGATAATATTCAGTGGAACCCTTGGCTTCCAACTCAACCCGTCATCACAAAACGGGGGACACACCCCTCTTCAGCCTGGGGGGGGTCAATGACCCCCACAATCCCCCCACCCACTCCATCATCCCATCATGAACAGTCAAAAGCCAAGGGCGGGTCGGCCTTTTGTTTGGATACTATATCTATAGATACGAGTACTGTATCTACTCAACAGTGCATGTACTGGCGGAACACTTGTGTTCTATATACAATACATGAGTGCATCTTCCTTTCCTATTTCACTTCAATGTGTGTTTGATGAACGGGATGCACGATTTTGTGCTGGCTTTATAATGGGAGCGTGGTTGGAGACAGTACGAAAAAGAGCGAGTGAAAATGATTGTCAGTTAAAAAGTGAGTATCTATTGTTAAAATGTTTCATGTACATAAAATTTTAGAAGATTGTGCAATAAAGGGAGAGAAAACATATTTAAAAAATATATATGGAGAAAATTTTCTATTTGTTTATGAAAAGAGATGTAAAATATGAATGGAACAAGGAGAAAAACGCAAAGAAAGGATGAAAAGAAATAGGGAGAAGAAAGAATAGGATGAACAGTAGAGAGGAAAGTGAAAAAATTCAGTAAGAGATGCGAGAAAGATTGAATAATTAGATATTAGAAAAAAAATGAAGATTAAACACACGGTTTCTTAGTCATTCAGTACCTGATAGTGGCCCTAAGGTTTGTTTCACACATACCCGGCAGTCGGGTAACCAGTGCCGTTTATCCTGCCGTAGATATATTATATCATACGGAGCACTTAACACTTTCCCGATTTTTGAGAACATATGATGCACAGTAATATTATGCCGGTTATCAACACAGGTTACCCGACTGCCGGGTATGTGTGAAACAAACCTTAGGGCCCCTATTGAATCAATATCTACTGAATGAATTAGAAACCGGGCATAAGGGTAGTGGATGTAAAATATATTTTCTATCATGAAAAGATAAAGTTCTAATAATTTTGTATAGTAGACAAACAGTATTGAGAATGCAGTAAGAAATAATAATGAATATTCACTATTTATAAATACATTATTTAAATTCTTATTTTCATAAATTTCAAGGACAAATTTTCAATTACACTTAGTATATCCAACAATATTGTTAATAAAACTAGTGTTTTATGTTTATGATGTCACAAAAATATCAGATAAAATTACAAAATGCAATTAAATTTAGAATGGAATTTTTAAATTGTTAAACTATTGTTCAATTGCTTTAGCAAGTATTGGACTTGTAAATTGGTAGACTAGATGAGGATTTTAGTCGAGTGTCATAGAGATTTTCAAGGTGAGAAACGTAGGATTTCGCAGGATAAAAAATAATAAATTAAGACGATATTGAAAGCTTATAGTGCAATACGATACGTCTAAAAGATAGCTCAGCAAGTATGCTACAGGAAAGCTGATTCCTGCTGTTCAAACTCAGCTATCTTTGTGCTACGTGTGAAAGTTAAATACAGAATTATAAAGCATGCTATATACACTAGCCTAGAAATATACATATTTACTAGCTAGGATGTTCAGCAATATATGAAAACGTGGGGGGCGTTTTGGGTATGGCAATACACTCACGTCTTGTGTAAACTTGTAATAATAATAGGCTCTAATAATAAGTAATCATGAGTACTTAAATTTCCAAGTCATCGAAATTGTAGTGTTTCTCCAGGAATTTAATGGAGAATAATCTCAGAAGGTTGCAGTTGTCATCAAGAAGTAATGATTCCAGAGAATATTACGCGCCAACTATAATATTCGCAGAATTAATACGAATTATAATCGTAGAATTTACGCGATTCTTGAAACTATGCAATTTTAAATTTATAGACTAGACTTAAGTTGGCAAAACAAATTGGATATCTTGGTATCTAGAAACCAACGGCAGTGATATTGACTGTTTTAAATCTAACCAAACTGTAAATAATACTCGTTGTTTAAAAAAAAAATATTTTTATTACTATTATTATTATTATATTAATAATAATAATCGAACTCCTACAGAATGGATGTACTGAATATTACCGTAGCCGATTCGACTGTTGGTGACACTTCAGACCTCAACGTGTTGTTCAAGTCCAAAGAGCGTACTACACAAACGAGGAGTGAGGTAGTTTGTGATTGCTTTTCTCACTGAGCTAACAAAATTGTATCAGTGTGCCAAGCCTACCGAAACAAATTCTGAAGCTCTATGCTTGACAGTCCACTCGCACCTTTACACAGGGTCTGGCTGCACAGGTGAGTGTGCATACTATCTAGCACAAATCTGAGCTAATTCCTGCGTCCATAGTACCATAGCCAATTTAGACTTTCGGAGGCGCTTTAGGTTTCAACATTATATTTTAATGCAAAGAGCGTACTACGAAAACGAGAAGTGAGGTGGGTTATGGTTGCTTCCCTCACCGAGCGAACAGAGATCTATTTATTTACTCATAGTTTTTTTATTTTTCCTTGATGATAATGCCTAAAATAGTTCGAGACTAGTGAGTGGATGATAATTAATTAGGTCCATGGATAGTCCTACAGTTTTTAGGTGGGTTCAGAACCACCAGGTAAGCAGGGGTGCCCATCCCCCAAGCCTCATGACGCACCCCCCTAAATTTAGCATCAGCCCCCCCAAATTAGGCACCCCCAAAAAATGCAAAAAAAGCCCCCCATATTCTTTCAAAAGAAGATTTGTTTTGGTATAGCATAATAATAATTATAAATCTATTATCATTAATTGACAATCTATCTGGTGACTATAATATATTTTTGAATGTCGTCACGTTAAACACGATTTCAATCAACTTTAGCCCCCCCCCACAAACATTTTTTGAACCCCCCCAAGAATTACAGTCTGCGTCATAGCCCCCCCCCCCCTGTGGGCTCCTCAAGTGATAATAAAGCAAATAACGTTTTGCTCTTTTCGCTGGTCACCCTTCCAAGTACAATCCCGAGAACTCGCGCGACTGAACATCACAATCATCCGGACATCGCGCTCGGTGAGCAGCCATCTAGTAACCTTGCTTTTCTACTATTTTTCTACAAACAATTCTAAACAAATCCACAACACAGCTGTCAGTCATCTCACCAAACCACCATTTACATCGAATTCACCGTTCGTTCTCGGCCCAATGTCTCCCAACTAGTTTCCATAAAACGGTAACCAGAGAACTTTATCTTGTTCACATAAAATTTCCAGAGTTGTCATTTTTAAATACCAAGTCCCGCATCTACATACAACAAATGGCGGCGTTTCAAAATGTTTTTTTCCGACGATTTCTTTTATCTTTGATAGTGTGTTGTGTCGAAAGCCCGCATTGGGAGGGTGGAACCTTCCAGGCAAGAGTTTGGATGTGTGGAATATCTCATATTGATTTTTACCCGTAGGTCTCTGTAACTTATATGGAAGGAGGCGTGTATTTTCCTCTCTCTCTCTAGCTGCAATACTGTACATGGTGTGGGGAGGGGGAGTGAGGGAGTTTTCTTCGACGTTTTGGAAATATTGATCTCCAGACTGACATGCTGTAAAGGAGGGAAGTCACAATAGATATATTTATTCACCCGCTGTTCATGTAGAGATGTATCAGATTTTCCGCTGCTGTAAAATTACGTAGATTCAAAATGCGTCGTACGCTACACTAAAAAAATCAATAACTCATTTTAATAGATATTAAGATACTCTGTAAGTGAATATGAACACAATAAATAACTGAATATGGAAATAATTAATTTTTACTGTGAAAGAGTTAAAGGAAATACAACACATATTCTACAAAAAGCTCCATAATTTGAATCAATGAAATTGCAAAGATTAGGTGATACTAGATTTGGAATTCTCATTTTTTAAATGTTGACAATGCTCAAATGAACATTGGAATTTTGTTACCACCTAGTTTTATTAAGACATTGTTATTATTGCAAAATCTAAGGAATACTCCACTATTGATTGATTTGCAAGGAACAAAATTTTAAAATGAAACTACAAAAAAATTATTTATTCTAGGAAATAGTGAGACACAAAAATCAAGAGCCTGTCAAAGAAGATCACAAAATTTATACATTTCGTCTAGATTACATCAACTTTATTGATGTAAAATAAGGGTGCTTGCACAGTGGAGCATCCGATCGTTCTAGGCATTCTGTGACTCGATAATAATCACAATCGCAAATCAAGCACATGCTATGGAATAGATATAATTATAGCTAGTCATTATTTGAGAAATTTACAAAAACAAGAGTGCTGTGGGCGAAGTTGTGGCAAATGAGCCTCTCTTCCACCAACAAGTCTGTGTTAACCTCAATGTTTTGGACAATGTAAAATTTTTGAAGGGAGCAGTTTTGGACTTGAGTCTGTTGCACCTTCACATTCGTTCTAAATTTGTCACAATAAATAAATAAATATGGGAATGATGTATGGGATGTAATGGTCTGATAAGGGAATGGGTGTATGACAGATTAGATTGGAGTGACGTGTATACCAACATTCCACAGCATGTGTTTGATTTATTAATGATCATTATCATCGAGTATTGAATGCTCCACTCTGTAAGCACTCTTAAATATTTAAATAAAAATATACACCATAGCTAGCCGAAGTGTAAATGCATGGGGGAAGAGGATGTAAATATTTTTGAATAAATCATGAATGCCATAAATATATTTTCTTTGATTGAAGGCTGAACATTGGTCGAGTTCATTGGAACCTTACCGGCAACTGGTAAATGGTACCAGTCACCGGTGGCGTCGGATTGGTCTATTCAACTTTTTTAACGTAAAAAAATTAAAATAGGCCGATCAGACGCCACCGGTTACATTTATCGGTAAGGCTCCCATGAACTCAACCAATGAACCTCTTGTTTCTATTATCACTTGCTGCCGATTCTTTCTTACTTGAGGAAGAACATGTTCTTCCAATTCCTTATTTATTTTAAACAGTTTTGCATGTTGTCTTGGTGAAAATATTTACTATAGTTCGTCATCATGGATCAAAAAATCAAATCAAAAATTTATTGTTCAAAATATAATCAGATAATCCTCATAGTGTAAATTATTTTTTTTGGGTATTTTTAGGCCACATAGGACCACTTAAACCTTAAAGTGAATCATTTCTGATTTTTCCTGGATGGGTTTGTTGGCATGTTCTTCCAATACAGCTTCATTCTATCTGATCTTCTTTGACGTTCTTGCTCTGAATATGGAGAATCTGAAGTCTGATTTCTGCTTTCCTCTCTGTGTCTTCAAGTGTACCCATCTCTAGCAGATCCCTACTAATATCTCCCACATATTTCCCTCCTATTTTTTATTTAGGTTCCTGATCACGAGCTGTTTCAGGTTAATCGACTGTCGGGCATTCTCAGAAAAAGTATGCAATTCTTCTTTCCTTTTAATTAATACAGAATATGTTTTATCAATAATTCTTCTATATAAAGCCTCTATAAAGACAGTTATAACTACAAAATTGGAAGAAAAATAAATTCTTGGAGGAAAAGTTAAACGAAATTGAAAGAAAATAATCAGGTTGATACAAACAACCGTCAATATAAACAAAAAATAAACAAGAAACTTACTTATCTTGCTCTGCAAAAGATTTGTTTTCGAGATTAGTCTGTACTAATTTGAGCTGTAGATTTAGGAGGCTGAACGAAGAACATGAATATCACCTCATTTTGGATAATAATTATTAAGACAGGCTCTCCTTCCTTTCGTCTTCAGAATATCACGGGAGAAAGAGCTGTAAAAAATGTATAATCAGAAAAAAGGATAAAATTGTAAAGGAAATCGAGCAACTTTTTTATCAACACTACCTATGTTCAAGAAAACGAACACGCAGTTTTAAGAGCAGTTTGCTGCGCAATCAAGTTTTATCAATCACTCTCTCACACACACATACTCTCACTCCTCACGCTCCCTCTCTCTCACACACTCACACCCTCTCTTTCAACCATACACTATACACACACACACCTCTTCTCAATTCCTTTTCCCCCAACCGTTCTGTATCCTCAATCCACGTCTCAAGATTAAAAAAAAGAACAAAATAAAAATAGTATTGAGAATGAGAACGTGATAAAAGAAGAAAAAACCCCTGGATTGGGTAGAAATTGTCTCCAGTTTTGAAATAACTGAAAATACATGTAAAAATAACGGTAATTTATGATTGAAGGTGACGATTTATGATTCGGCTTCCAACACTCTATTCAAAAACTCCTTAATTATTACTAAAATTAACATGAAATAAAGGTCTTCAGGGGCGCATGACGGGAGGGGGGGCGAAAGGGATCCCTCCCAGGAGGCTTTCATCAAGGACGTTTTATTAGGCAATGTTAGTGCTACAGATATTGTTTTATATCAATCTATTATTTATTTCTGAAAAGCTTGAATCAAATTACAGGAGCATTATTCAACAAACAACATTTTAAATACGGTAACAAAACATATGAAAAATCACTGCAGCAGAAGCTTTGCAATCATGTAATTTACAAAGATCTACCTCTCTGTAATAAACTCTGTAAACATTTTAATTCAATTAACAGAGGCCTAGCTTAAAGTACAAAATTGAATGACAGGTTCAATGTCAAAAATTAAAAGCGAATTAAAATTACTGTAGGTATTATTTTATTTATTTGATGTCAGTTATAGGTTATAGGTTAATGTAATTTAAATACATTTTTATATTTAACAGGGGTGCCCACCCCCCCAAAGCCTCATGACGCACCCCCCCTAAAAATTGAGCACCGGCCTCGCCCCCTAAAAATTGAGCACCAGCCCACCCCCCCCCCCCAAAATGCGATAAAATAATAATATTCTTTCTAAAACTAATACCATGCCCCTCACTCTTAGCTCTCACATCTATATCTCGCTAAGCTTGAATAATTGAATAACTTTCTCCACAAATCCTAAACATAACTACTCTAGCCAAGGGCGTACCCAGGATCATAACGGGGGGGGGGGGGCATGGTCGTTCAGGTTGTAACATTTTACTACAGAAAAGATGGACGAAACCAACATTTTAAGAAATTATTTTTTACAGTAGTGCTTTATCAACTAAGATGTTACAATTATTTGCTTGAAAAAAAAACTTATTCTTGTAACATGTCTTGTAAGTACTTATATTATTATCATTTTCCTTAGATTCATAGAAAACTATCTTGTTCAAAACTCTCGTTTGAATCCAGACCGGACTTTCCTCAAAGAATTTCCGATGAACGCTCATCAAACACAACCCAGTCCATCTGTCCTCTCCCATTGTACTTCTAAGCCAGGTCTTTACCCTTCGAAGGGTACTGAAAGATCGTTCAACAGTAGCCGTAGTAGATGGGAAGCCACTTAAAATGAGGAGTGCATGTCTTGTTGCGGGAAAAAGTAATACCCTCCTCCAAAAGTGCAGCCACTTCAGTATCCTTTAATTTGTCTCCAGTTAAATCCTTCTTTTTCAACAGATTATACCCCTAATCTAATTCTGCAGAGATAAATCCAACTCATAAAACTCCATGGAGGATGTGACATGTTTTCTAAATCTTTTGAATTACATTTTAGCATGTATGAAGGATGAAGATAGGATAAGACAAAAGCAGCTGTATTTAGGTTTGAGAATCTAACATTGAATGATTGAGTTGAAGAGTCAAGCCAAGGGATGATCAACGACCGTTTTCAGTATTCAATTACAGTCTCTGATGGCGGATTACTTCTTAAGTATTTGCTTTTGAACAATCCGAGGAACTGTTTAAGACAATTTAACTCTACTTAACGTTGACTTTCTCCACGATATCATGTGCTTTTTCATGTAATTCATCAGAAAAATATTCAATTTCATATCAATGCTTCTTGATGACATCAAGGATTATACCAATATGTTTCCTCACCATAATGAAATCCATATTTTCACTTAGTAGATCGTTGACAACGGGTTTCAAAATTGCAGAGTAATTTACAATCATGACTAAAGATGAGTCTATGAAGAAAATTGGTTTTTATATTTCTACAATAATATCATTACAATATTCATTTCTTTACATGAAACATTCTTCTTTAATAATCTATTGATTGTTTGAAAAAACACTAGTAAACAACTCATTTGTTTCTGATGGTATTCTTTTACTGTCTTTCTATAGAATAATTGAGTACAATTGAATGATAATTTGGATTAACAACAGAGTAACGATAAATTATTTTCATTTCAAAAATTGTGATAAATTCCAGCAACTAAATTTAATGAAGATTTTTTTCTGCTTCCAGGGAGTGGGGGGCAGCTGCCCCTCCCTTGGTACGCCCATGGTTCTAGCTAATTCATATTCAATAGTATTATAATAATAATTATAAATCTATTGTCATTAATTGACATTCTATCTGTTGACTTAGTAATATATTTTTGAATGTCGTCACGTTAAACACTGTTTCAATTAACTTTACTAACCCCCCCCCCCCCCAAAAAAAAAAACCTTTTTTGACCCCCCCCCCCAAAAAAAAAAACCTTTTTTGACCCCCCCCCCCCCCCCAAGAATTTCAATGACGCAGTCTGCGTCATAGCCCCCCCCTGTGGGCACCCCTGTATTTAATCTAGAGTAATATATTTATCTCTAAATAAGGCTGGCAACACTTGAAAGTAGGATATATGGTAGTTTTAGCCCACCTAGAGAAGGTAGACCTTCCCCTCAAAAATGTCAAGGTGCTTGGAAACTATTAAACTGTTAATTTAAAAAAAAAATGATGTTCCAATGTAGCAAATAAGAATCAGTATATGGAAAACTTGTGTGCGGGAAGTTGTTATAATGAATGTAGACTAATAAGAGGCATAAAGTGGAAACAGTAAACAAAAGGAGACTAACTTTTATTACGTGTTGCATCATAATTTGTTGGCAGTTAAACATTCTCATTTTTATCAAGCGCAATAACTGATGAAGGAGTGGAAACAATAAAAGGAATATGCATGTGGAAATATGAGAGGCGTAATATAATTCAATTGTAAATTATCACGTTGCTTGCAATAAATCCTTGCCAGCATCAAGCTTCCACGTTAAAATTGAAATAGTGCAGGCAGTGCTCTCTGTTGGAAAAATTACAAACTAACGTAATTTAAGCGGCAAATTTGAAATCAGGTTGTTTCGTTATCAACAATAGGCTATCGAGAGTGAAAATATAATAATCTAGAAAAGTACGATCGTTCAACGAATCCACAGTTTATATGGATTTAAATAATTTAAATGATGTCACTAGTTGTTGTTATTTACCATAGCAACAAAATAATATTTTTCGGCTCAAGTTTTTATAAAAATTTATTATTAGCCTATATAAACTATTTTTAGTGTTTCGTTTCAAGTGAACTTTCAAATCAAGTGTTTAAGTGAGAAGATTCATTTTGTTATTTTTCGAGTGAAGGTTTTTAGCAATAATTGCTTTAAGAATTATTCTTAAATTTTTAGTCTGTGTTAATCTCAATGTTTTGGACAATGTAACATATTCAAAATTTGTGAAGGGAGCAGTTTTGGACTTGAGTTTGTTACACCATTCGTCGTTGTAAATTTGTCACAATAAATATTTTCAGCATACCCAGCCTAAAAAATATTGCAATAATTAAAAAAAAATTACCATACCAGTTTTCAACTTACCTTTTAGCCGCCTTTCACGACAAGCAGGGGAGAATAATATACAGTATAGTCTCTCATTGGCCGTGCGCCAGTGCGGGCGCCCAAAAAAACAGAAAACAATAGCCTTTTTTCTTACCCGTAAGGAATAATCAGATTGTTCGTTTTACTATCATTTTCAATAGGTAATCTTACTGTATCCATTTTATTGTTACTTTTATAATTTCATAATTGTACAGTACTGTACTGTTCTACTATATTTACTTTAACGTGTTTCTATTAATTTCAACCTACATTTGTATGGGTTTTGAACGTTTTTCCCCATACATCCACTAATCCGGCAATTTCGGTAATCCGACAACACCAATGCCGATATATTAGTGAGGTTGCACTGTACTCTATCTTTCAAATATTATATTTTATTTTATGAATTATGTTAGGCAGTGGCATAACTAGAAGGTTAGTCTGGTGGGGGGCCGATGACCAATGTTGATATTGGAGAGGGGTAGGCTCCAGGCCATTTATTATAGTACTAGCTATTGTACCCGTCCTTCGTACGGATTATGTTTAGAAATAAGAATAAATATGTTTCGGCTTTTTTGATAGCAACGATCATGAAGTTGTTATAGCAGCTTAGTAAACAACTTAGAACGTAAACAATTCAGTGACAGTTATCAGAGAGAATATTTGAGAACAGCTGATTGATATATCATGATAAATTACGTGATTTATTCTTATGTGGTAATAAAACTTAGAAGGAATGTATCCAAAATCGCACAATACTTGGTTTTTAAACGTTTATTATTCTGTTAAAAAAAAGTTAACTTAGTTTTTTGTAGCTAAAGACATTGTCAAAAAGGTTTTCTATGCTGTGGATGATAGCAATATTATTGATTCGCATTTTTAGATGGGTTCCGAACCAGCAGGAAAATATATTAAGATTTTATAATGCATTCAAAGATATTATTCGAAGCAAGATTGAAGCATGTTAAGCTCAATCTGATTAATTTAATACTTATTGAATGCTGGCTATCGTTCATTGATTCACATTTTTAGATGGGCTCCGAACCAGCAGGTGAGTATATTAAGATTTTATAATGCATTTAAAGATATCATTCAAAGCATGTTAAGCTCAATCTCATTAATTTAATACTTATTGAATGTTGGTTATCGGTCATTCGATTACTCCATCAATTAAGCTGTTCTTTTCAAATAATTTATTTATGCTTCTTTAAAACACTGGGTTGGAAACAAAAAAAAAAGTAAAGCTCAAAAAAATTGATCATTCATCATATGTGAATATTAAGTGTTTTATTTTACTATTTTCATCTACTGTTTTAAATTATGCATAAATTTAACGGTAACCTATTTTAAAAGGTTCAAAATAAATAAACTATGTATTTAAGAATCATATATCCTAAGTGTATTCTGCTTATTCCAGTACTCTGAGGTTGATTCTTAAAGGGTTGATTACATTGGGATAGTAACTCGCTAAGCGAGTAGCGAGTAGGACGTTACTAACCGACCGTGCTACAGCAGCTCAGCATACCAAGCCGAATTATATTAAAAATTTATCTTCCAGAATCATCCCCATACTATGGAATTTCTAAGACAATAAATAATATTGCAACACAAAATTAAAATATGAAGTTTACCAACAATTATTTAATAAAATTTCATCAAAACAAGTAGACAGGCTCTCAACTTTGAATTTGGTCACATTTATACTCGCTGGCAGAGTAGCCAACACCAAAATACAATATTATTGTGGCCAAAGCCGACACTTAATCACGCAGGCTGCCAGCATAACACTTCAGATGAGATATATTGTATATTGTTTTGATGAAATTTCATTGAATAATTGTTGGTAAACTTCATATTTTAATTTTGTGTTGCAATATTATTTATTGTCTTAGAAATTCCATAGTATGGGGGTGATTCTAGAAAAAATATTTTTTATATAATTTGGCTAGGTATGCTGAGCTGCTGTAGCACGGTCGGTCAGTAACGTCCTACTCGCTACTCGCTTAGCGAGTAACTATTCCAATGTAATCAACCCTTAAGCTTCTCTCCAGCTATTCAAATAATTCAGGAATAGTTACGTTCAATGCAATATGCAATCAAGCTCTATTTAATTGACCGAGCGTAGTGAGAACTCAGTTTTACTTGACCGTTCCCCATTTCGTTTTTCAGTCTGTCTGTTACGCGATTACGGCCAAACGCCTACACCGATTGTCATAAAACTTTGCATTAATTCCTTGGCTGAGCGATTTATGAATAAGGTTTTTTAAAAATGCCCTTCCCATCTTTTTAGAGGGCCCAATTTACCCCCGATTATTGGAGTGTCTGATTTGGGTGCGGGTGGGTTTAAATTAACATTAAGACGATTTGAGAGTGGGTTTAAACAACGACCTTAATTCCACAAACCCATCAACAGTCGTTAGAGGTACACTATAAAAAGCTTTATCAACTAAATATTTTTCAATTGTTTTTTAAATATTTCTATATTTTGAAGACTTCAGAAACTTTTTTTTTTTAGGATGAAGCCCACATAGGTCTGAGACCTGTGCGTGGGTAATGAGTTGGATGATGGTGATTTATGAGTTGGTCCTACAGTTTTAGGTGGGTTCCGAACCACCGGGAAGTGATTTTCAGCAGAGAACAGTGTCTTTTTTGCTGGCCAATCTAATCGGTCACCGTTACAAACAGGACCTACGAGAACGCAGCTTATCTATCTGATTGAACAGATACCTGCTACGGCTCGCGGCTATCACTTTCCTTTACTGCGATAGCTTGTTGTAGTTTCCTACCAATATACATGCCATTGATAGCCCAGAATGTGATTGTGGAGCTCCTGTGCAGACACTGGTACACGTAATAGAAGAATACCCAAAAAGAAAGTTTACTGGAAGCTGGGAAGACTTTGTTCAGTCGGGACCAAATGCTATTGCATGGCTGAATGGACTGGATATTGAATTGTAGCCATATCTATCAAAATATATCACTGCTATAATGTATGTGTTTGTATATAAGTGAATCAACTTCGTTGCGTGCTCTTGTTGGGCCATACGATAAATAAATAAATAACCAATATGCAGTAACTATATATTGATTGTAAGGTTAACAGAAAGGGGGATGAGAAAATTTAAAAATCTCAAATATTGAGGTATCGTAAATGGGAAATTTTTTTCTCATCACGTAGAACGTAGAGTATGGAGACTCTAAGGAGGAGTACTAGGAGATGGAGACTTCCATTCGAAAAATTATCTTGTAGCTAGGGGCGGAAGACTGGGAAAATGGAGTAGGGATGGAGAAATTGGGAACTATTTTTTTAATGGATAGTTTTCTACTTTTTATGATTGGAGGTAAATATTAAGATCTGCTGTAAATGCATATGTAACTGTATGTAATGCATAGTAACCCTTTATTACATATAAGGGTGATTTCAAGGGGGGGGGGAGCAAACATTTTGAATTTCTCAAATAACGATTTTTGCAGTTTCAGAGGCTTAGCCAGGATCAAATTCCGGGGGGGGGGGGAGGGCTCACCAAGGTCTGAGGTATAGGAGGGTCTGCTGGATTTTTTTTAAATTTAGTGGTGTGAAAAGCTAATCTAGACAACTTGTTAGGCTCTAAAGTTCAAAAGAAAGTTTTGAAAAATTACTACCCAAGAACCTAGGTGGCCAGGTTTGAAATGATAAAGTTTGATACACCGATATCTGTGACTATTTTGAGTCAAAACCCTTGAATTAGAACTAATCATACTTAACTTATGTACTTAATCTCAAAATTAATACTAATTATTATAAGTTTCATATAATTTATGTCATTAGTCTAAAACGCACCCAACCCAAAGTTCATGAAATCGGAATTTTTTCTATCATAACTCCCTGATTTTACACGCATGCATAGAACTTGCATTTATTTGTGTGTTTTCATTTATAAAATCCCGATTTTATGAACTTTGGGTGCGTTCAGGCTAGTGGGTTATACTGAATTTTAACTTCAAAACTAAATTTTCTACAAGATGAGTTTATTCAATAATGTGATTTATCAATAATTAAGTTAATCCACTTCAAACTTGAAAATTGCATTTTATTTAATGTAATAAATAAATAATTATGGTAGTCACAGTTTTCTAACATGTTTTATTCGATTTCGTAGCTCATTTTAAATCAAAATGATCCATTTGAGCACCTAACAAGTTTCTATATGAGTAAATATTGAGGAAAAATTTGAAAAATGCATTAATCTGACTATAAGGCTCCTATTAGACTTGGTCACCAGGCGACGTCACCAGTGACGTCGCCGGTGACGTCACCGGTTACTGTACGCGCAGCCAGCCACGTCACCAGTAAAGTCACCAGGACTGAGGCCAACACCCAGTTCCCCCACTCCAGTGTCAAAATTAGCCAAAACAGCGCCAAAATTTCCATAAACTTCTAAAATATAACATAAAAGAAATACTTAAACAATCTAATATAAAAACTGACACTGTATTTCAGTAAAAGTGAGTGTAAATCAATTGAATTGAAATACAGTGTTATATTTGATATTAAATAGAATTTCTTATCAATTTTATAAAATATTTGGTGTCAACTTCAAAAGATTACTTGTATGAAATTTGAAATTTTCTCAGTTTAAAGTAAATACTTTATTTTAAACTTTTTAGTATGTGAGTACTAAAATAATGTTTAAATAATGTTAAACATTATTTTAATAAAAATTAAATATTGTTTAAGAATCATTTCATTGAAATCAGTTTCTTTTTTTGTTTTAAAATTTGTTTTATTTTCAATACAATTTGTAAGAAGATTTGGTTTTGAAAAATGTTTACTAATGTCAATTGTCTTTGCCAGTAACACATCTCCATTATTATTATTATTACAGTTAGTGATTATTGCAATTATTTTATAGTACTGGTAGTTAATTTATTAATTTACTTTAGTAGAAATAATGACTGCAATGGCTGCAAACTCAAGTAATGTATAATATATAAAATTAATAAAACATAAAGGAACTCAGTAGCTAATATAGTGATAAATTTTACTGTAATCCAAAACCTGTGAGTTATTAAAATCAGAATCATGCTTTGAATATACAGATGAAGTAAAACACGTTTTTTTACTTACCTTAAAGTAACTACAAGTTTTTCTTCTGGAGAAACACATTTCCTCATTCTCGTATTTGTTCCGGTAATGTCCACTTTTATTAGAGAAAGCAGTTCAAAAAAGGAGGATTTTGAAATTCTCATGGAATTGAAAAACTTGTTTTCATCAGCACAAAGTTCGTCAAAAATCGTATAAAACAATGCTTTTGTTTCTCGAAATGATAATATCGGATGCACGTGCATTTTCCTTGCCTGTCTCCTTCTTTTCCTCAACAAAAGAGCAAGAAGCAGCATCTCTTCATATGTTTCCGACATGACCGCTCACTACACTAGCTTCAAACAAACTGAACTTGCAGAACACAAAAATAAATACAGTGGTGACCCAACATTGGTGACTGTGTGTAATACATGTCATTTGATTCAATACCCAGCGATAATTCTTGGTCACCAGTGGTGATTCGTCTGGTCACGGGGAAGGGTCACCAGTCGGTCACCAAACGCTGGAGACGTCACCGGTGACCCTAATGTAATAAGCGCCATAAGAACTAGTGCCCAGCGACTAGTCAGATCACCGGTGACGTCGCCAGGTGACCAAGTGTAATACGGGCCTAACTGTAGCTATATTCCATTACACAACAGGGTTTCTGTAATCAGTTTGTTATAATACAACAAAACAGATAGAACCCTTCGGCTTTAATAAGTCCTTATCTATTAGTTATTTGAGAATTTCTTATTTCTGAAATTTCGGGGGGGGGGGGGGGGGCCGGGCCCCATGGGCCCCCCCTGGCTACGCCACTGATTGGCAAGTTAAATTAAACGTGATTTATTGGTAGTCGTAGATAAAATACTGAAGGCAAAGATGCCTTTAAGCCACTCGTTTAATGTTAAGAGCACTCGCTCCGCTCGTGGCTTAAAGGCAGACATGATACAATCGTTGCTTAAATAGAAACAAGTCTCGGACTCATATGGGCATCATCAGCAATACAAAGTTTATAATATATCATACATATTAAAATTGAATCATATCTCATTCAAATTGTGTTTCAATAGTATCTTGTAAGATCACGAGAGCCATTGGTCATTGATATTTTGTCATTTAAAAAATTTAATCTTATTTTATTTAATAGATAAAATAAATAAATAAAAAAACATAGATTCAAAAAGTAATTTTCAGTTTATTCATTTTATTACAATAGCACCAAAATGGAACAAATTTTACGTTTGAATAATTTAAGAATTTTTTTAAATTTTACATTACTATGTATGAGAAATGCTAATGTAGTAAAAGTGTAGTCAGCGATAAATTGAATTTGACATGGTTTGGACAAATATAGAGAGATTCCGTTTTATTTTGAGCATACTAACGGGTATTAAACCCTTTTTATTATCTCAATCTAGTTGTTTTGTGTTCTTTTTTGAGGAGAAAAAACACAATGTACTCATTGAAAAAATATATACTATTCTAATGAATATCACCTCAGAAATCAGGGAGGACACCATTTGTACGACTGTCGTTTTGACCGACCTAGTAAACAAAGGTGATTCAGTCACATCTAGCCAGGTTAGGTTAGGTTTGGTTATGCAGTTAATTGGCAGTAGGTCGATCAAACTGTTAGGTCGTCCTAAAGGATACCACTCCAGAAATCACGCTTTTCAAATAGATTTGCTCATGTTCATATCGGTACCCTGTTCTAATAATAACAAAACTTCATCAAAAACTTAAGCTTTCAACAATTCAAAAATCAGCTAATGCCTACCATTAATATAACACACATGTTTTCTATTCCCAGACTATAGCAACTTCAACAACTTGAAAAATCTCGTGCTAAAGCACATCTCTCTCGAAGAACATTTCCCATGTCTTCTAATATCGAAATATCGCTGACTAATTCATTATCCTGCACAAAACATAAAAAAATCACTATACAACAATAATATTAATCGAATTATTACTTTTATTCATACTGAATACAACAAGGGGATCGTATAAAAAGTAGCCTACAGTAGAAACATCACTAACCTAATCAAAGTACAAAATACAAATTACAAAAGCACATACTAACGATAACTCATGCTTATTATAGTTTTAATAATACTGATAGTTACTAAAAATAATATTAACCCAATTTTGACTTAAATTAGTTAAGAAATTACGCTTTTCACTCAACTGTCTGGAATAAATACTATATACTATCGACTAAATGCTATGTAACTGTCTAGACTATAATTATATTATTTTAATACATAGCAAGATTATCAATAACTAAAAATCCTACTTTTCATTTTTCGATGTTTTTTGAAAATTTCTTTCGATAATTTCTATATTAAATGATAAAATAGCTTTCATCAGAAAATTCTTGGATCGTATTTAAGTTAATTCAAATATTTTAATATTTCACTCACTATCGAATGCTTGTCGAAATTTTATTTATTTATACAATCTTTATTAATTAGAAAACGAATGGTAGATATATTTTGGTTGGTCAGTTTTTTAATTTCAATTCAGGGAGGATATAAAATAAACTAAACCCAAAAAATGACATTTAATTTCAGAGTAGGGTCGCAGAAATGAAATTTATCGGAGTGAATACAGAGATTGGGCATAACTACGTTAACGATAACACTAATACTGACCTGAACATCTGCTAGGTCTATATGCAAGATTTTATAGAACAAGGTGAGCTATGGAGTGGTCAGACTAGCATTAGCGTTATCTTTAACGTAATTTTGTCCCAATTCTCTATTAAATCAACAAAGGCAGTTCACCAACTTTCGATTTAAAACAAAGTACAAAAAAATATAACCGATTCTAGATTCCAGAATAGGCATAAGACTATTCCATCTGAACATTATCAATAGTCATTACTTGAGCATTTACACGTCTTAATAAAAAATCAATAATGAGTTCCCTAGTAGAGTACAAACTAGGGAAGCTCTTCTAACTAACAATTAATAATTGGGATATTAACATCTAAACAGTCAGAAACCTATAGATATTGATCAACAATGCTAAATTATTATACAAAAACATTAAGAAATGTATTTCATTTCGTAACCCATCCATAATACCTAAATATTCCTCACGAGTTAGCCAACTAATTTCATTCCTGTCACTCAAAATATGCTCAAATCCTAGAGCCTAGACAAATAGGTGAAATGCTTATCGAGATACGATTCACGAATTATTAATAATTAAAAAACAATTCTTAAACATTAGGACCAGAAATTACAAGTATGGCTTCGAATACTAGTAAAATACTAGACATGTAAGTATAAAAATACTCATTCTCATTTTATTTTATTGGGAGCATCATATGAAATCGATAATAATGGTGGTACTGGTTTTGGTGGACTGATATGGAACTGCAGCTCTACTAGATTTAGCAAATCTACAAAGACATCAGTAATTGGAAATGCAAAAATATTCCATAAGAATACATTATTTATCTGCATTATGAAATAATTTATTTTAGAGTATTATTTTACGTAGCATAGTACTTAATTCTAACATTACGAAAATAAATAAGTTCTTAGAAAACATTCAATATTGATACCACGTATTTTCAAAGTTAGCATCATACTAACATATATAGCACCTAATAACACTAACTTTACATTTAATTGCCATATATCACAGTTATATAGAATCCAACATCACAGTAAAACTGAATAATAGAGTCGAGACGACTATAAAGCCTACAATAAATTTATTACAGTTCTTCTCTAATCAAATTTCAATCAGATGAGAAAATACAGGAGTCCATCTATTCAACAGTAATTTCAAACAATAACATTTAATAGGACTGACAGCAAGCAGTTGGGACTTCTCAAGTTAAGTCTAAAAAACATTGAGCAAAAGCGAAGTAAATCATCCACTTTTTGTTAATTTTCAAGTCGAAATGATCAGTATTGAAACATCGATTCAAACGAATTATGTTGTCAGTTTTGACCCAAAATCAATAATCATGAAACTTGACCTCCGATGGGGGAGGTCATATTTGATTTTAAAAATTATCATTATCTCGTTCAGAATGGATTAATTCCACGCATGGAAAATTGTCACTATTTCTAGTAATAAACTGACTTTCTTGGATCTCACGCATTGAATAGCAACGCTTAAACAAAATAACTATAATTCGCTAGTAATAGACTGATTTTTTAAAATTAAACCGGCAATATTTTTTCAAATCTCAGGATAGTCAATCAGCTCCAATCTCAACTCAACTCTAAATACATCAACCTCTATAACCTCTCGCAATTACTTTATGAGATAAAGAAGCATCCACTAGAAAGAAATTAGTCTGGAAATTTCTTGAAATGTTGTTAGTTTTGTGCCGACTTTTTCATAAAGTATTCCCTCATAGAAAAATCACAATTTTATTAGTAAGAAATTAGTCTGGAAATTTCTTGAAATGTTGTTAGTTTTGTCTCTAATTTTTAATAAGCATTCCCTCTTAGAAAAATCAAAATTTTTATGAAAAAGCTATTTCATGTATTACCATTATTACCTTTACATATCAACAAGAGTTTATCAATCGCATATAAGACTTATTTGAGGATCGTATTTCAAGATTGACTACAAGTTCATTTTCAAATTACGTATTATCGATATTATACTCGATACTAGTCATTTATCGATACTATTATTTAAACCAACGCAGTTTCGCATTGAAGTATTACAAAAGTAGCAAAAACTGTTTAACAATCAGTTGTCAAGAAAGCATCCCACTATCAAAACATACCAATGATTTTCAACATAAAGCCAAAGAAAGTAAAATTGAACCAATATTCTTGTATAATGTGGTCAACATTAAACTTAAAATATAATTGTTTACGCGATCTTATCATACTATTTTATAAATTACGAATAAATAATACTCATAATTCAGTTTTTAGGCTTACTTCGTACTCCCTGAACTCAGAACGGGATTCATTAATGTATAACATAATAAAATGTCTAACGATTAGATAGAAAATAAATAAATATCACTGGCCAGTTTTAGTTTACACATACGTTATATGTATCTATATATTCAATATAGTTATCACGTATGTTCCTTTAATATAATGACAGTATTTATACGTTTTCATTTCTACAACTAAATGAATTATGATTGAATGATATTCATAATTCATTTTTCCCAGATTTGCTCGGCTATTTTGATTTAACTTCCTTTCTTTCAACAGGAATCTTGAATACAATGCTATAAAGATGGAAAAATGTATACAACACTGATAGATGTTGTTTAGAGAAATTTATTCAACAGTTTGATATAACTAACTACATAAACTATGACGTAATAGTTATTATGCCGACTTAAACGAATTTGGAATGTATTGACTACTTCCCTTCTTATTGATAAGTATATTTCACAACAAAAATTATAGGGAAGATAAAAGATAGTTCTGGGCCTAAGCTACACACCAATTATCATCAAAGATTTATAGTTTAAAATGTTGACAAAAATTGTAAAAACTTGATTCTATAAATTTAGAATATTTTCAATATGTATATTTTCTCTCTCATTACGTGATACAAAAATACACTTGAAAGGTATTATAGTTACAAATGCTTCCCTGGCTAATGTGATATTATTTATGTAGAATTGGGACACTGCCCTATCTTACGGAAGAAAAAGTATTGAGATACAGAAGAATATTGAGAGAGAGAGAGAGAGAGAGAGAGAGAGAGAGAGAGATAGTGTGTGTGTGTGTGTGTGTGTGTAGAGAGGAGAAAGTGAAAACATTAATAAAAACATTCAAATTCTAAGACAGATAAGGTACACGATTTAGGCCTACACGGTTACACGATTTATAAACCTACCGTGAAGCTTCCTTATATGAAGGATAACTTGAAAAGCCTTTAAAGTCAGCCTTCAATTGAGGAAACTTCAAGGTTGGTTCATGAAAACGAGCCTTTTTCTCATTACTTCCGATGGCTTCGTGTTGAACTATTACAAACAAAATTATTCGTTAATATTCTTTCACAGAACGTTAGTAAATTTCATGATTTTTACTGATACATTTTTAGTAATTTGTACGAAAATAATTCGCCTAAAAAATTTGTAAAGGAAGGAAAGGAAAATTATTTTACGGCTAGTGATGATTTTCTCTACAAAATCAGTAGGATTAGAAATAATCTACTAGTCAATGGGCCTAGACTCCCAGAGTAAAAGCGCCACTGACTTACTAAGTCATGTAATGTACCTTAAGCATACCTGGGCTCAAAGGTACTCATTTATTACACAATTCAACACTGTTTAAAATATCGTTTTACTAAAAGTGTATTTTAGTTTTCACGACATTCAATATAAACACAAGATTTTGCTTTAGAATGCCTTCAAGATCAAACACCTGTTTGTTACTTTTATATAATCCCAAGTAACTACTTTATGCTTCAGAATGCTTTCAAGATCGAAAAGTTCCTGGTTGTCAAACATACACATACAACTGATTCCTGATGTTTGATAAAATATTACAGATCCGATGATAGAATAGCCCTCGAATTTTTGTAAATACAGAAACTTGCAAAATACATCAATAGTTATAATTTTTTCACGTCAATGATACCCATACACTTACAATACAATCATTGTATGCTTGATACCCTAACAAATCCATATCAATATAATTATAATACTGGTATGTACAATTGCTCTCATCACAATACTAACAACATTTGTGACAAAAATTTACGAGAATATCGTATACGATTCATATTATTCACTCTATAAATATGGTACTATATAAGTGTCACTGTTGGAAAACTTAGCTTCAGGGCACAGAAGAGATACTATTCTGTGTTTAGGGGGTCGAACTCCACGTATATAGTCTTTCCAACGATTCAATGAGAATACATACTATATATTATGCTTAATAATAGAACTTAAAGTTGTCACAACCACATTTATTAAAAACCTTGAGATACTAGTTTCGGTTGTTACACCATTATCAATCTCAAACAAACTAAAACTCAAGTACAGTGTACCTTAATATAACTCAACACAGAGTAATACTATTGGCTGAGGGTGAAAGTGCCTCTCATAGGCTGACCTCCATTGAAGGTTTGTAATTGGCTGAAGGCCCTAACAAGTCACGCCCACTGGTGGGAGGAGCAACAAGGAATAATCAGTGTCAAAAATCAGTGTCTTTTGCTTCCCTGTAATTTGTAAAGAATAAACAAATAAAATTATGAACCAAAAAGTAACAAACAAGAACAATACACAAGTAGGCTAGAGTTAAACATTTTTTAAATTTTAATTGTTTAATTCTAGCCTACTTGTGTATTGTTCTTGTTTGTTTCCTGATTTTGGCACTGATTAATTGATTATTCCTTGTTGCTCCTACTACCAGTGGGCGTGACTTGTTAGGACCTTCAGCCAATCACAGACATTCAATGAAAGTCAGCCTATGAAAGGCACTTTCACCCTCAGACTGTGTTGAGTATATATTAAGCTACTCTGTACTTTAGTTTTAGTTTGTTTGAGATTGATAATGGTGTAACAACCGAAACTAGTATATCACAGTTTTCAATAAATGTGGTTGTGACTACTTCAAGTCTTATTATGTATTATGGATATCTTCCACAATATCACCTTCGCCACTACTAGGAGTTATATATTATGCGTTTAGTGGTAGAACTATACATATTGTTCATTTAGACAATCAATTCTAACTATCGATACGTCGAGCAACATCGGCAATTTATCAATCTATCGTTCATTTACACAATTCCAACTATCGATAAAAGCTACTAGAATCGATACATCGAGCAACATCGTCGATTTATCAACGTAAGCTGTATAAAAGATTCATAGTATAAAAGATTCCCAGTACATCGATAAATTGCATCGATATATACAGAAAATACAATTTATCGATGTAAGCTGCATAAACGAACGACGCCGTATAGTTCGTGTATTCCCAATACTACTGGTAGTAGCCTGGTGGAGGTATGGGAACAGGCGCTCTAGGACTGACCAAATACTGTGGAGGTCGAATCGTAAATCCGATGGGTGGTCTGCACATCAGCGGAGCTCTCATCATTCTCAGACCACTACTGCTGACATTCGGTTGCGTCATTGTCACTGTTGGCGGGAGGGTGTGGTGGAGGGGATTGGCCGAAGAGTGGTAGAGGGGCGAAGAGGAGTGCTGCTTGGCTTTGTTGCTGTTGGACTCCTGTGCTGTAGATGACATCAGCGCTGTGGTAGCGGCCACTTGTAGGTTCTAGGCAATAAATGAATAGATCTAAAATCAATTAGACGGAAAGTGCGTGTGCTAGAATCGAGACATAATAAAAATATAGAATAAAGGAAACAACTTAAAAACTGGATTTTCATATGAAAATTTGAAAAGAAAGTAAATGTAGACCTGCTTCATGGTGATAGTATAGTGTAGGTACCGTATAAACAAATTAAATAAAACGATTAGCCCCTTTTTATAACTATTGAAAAAAATAATGGTTGTTTAATTGTGTTTTTATAATGTATGTGTAAATAAATGAATTGAATAAAAAGTGAAGCCCCTTTTTATAACTATTGATAAAAAATTGTTAAGAGCGTCGATTACATTGAAATTTTATTTGTATTCTAGTTTGAGAATATGTAAATGAGTAAATAAATAAAATTATTAGTTTAGTTTCTTTTTACAATAATTATTGACAGAAGAATGGTAAGAGTGTCGATTACATTGAGTGAGTTTACAACAACCTAAATAAAATGAATGAATAAAACGAAACCTATAAACGTAAATGAAGCAATTACCCAAGTTTAAATAGATGAATAAAATGAAAAGTTTAGCCCTCTATAATTATTGACAGAAAAATGAGAAGAGCGTCGTTACATTACATTGAGAGAGCTAGAATATGTGTAAATAAATAAAATGAAAGTTTAGTCCCTATCTATAAATTTGGCAAAAATATGGTTAGAGCTTACAACAACCTCGCCGGTGATTTAACAGTAAAATTATAATAAATATGACATAAAACACAAACGCATTAAAATAAAAGATAATCCCTTTCTTATAAGAGCCCCGTTGCTATAACTAGTGAAGTACATCAAATTTCTAATCGAAAAGCTGAAATTTCCGAGAATTTATTTTGAGGGCTTTTAGCAAAAACCTACTTGTCCTAGTCACAACATAATGGAAGACATGAACATTGAAACACAATCTTGCAAAAAACTATCAAACCAGACTCGAATAAAAAATGGGAACGAAACCTCTCAATAAAGGAAGCAATTTATCCAAATAAAAATTCATAAAATTTACAACTCTCCAAAAAAAAAGGAAAAAAGAAAATAGGAAAGAATGTCAAAGGGTGCTACATCCATACTCGATCTCAATTGCCGTCACAAAATCAGACATACGAGTATGCTTTGGAATGGTGTATGACAGCAATGCTTGAGTTCATTTCATGGTTACGGGTGCATCGGAAACTGAGGGGTCTGATTGGTCTATTAATTTAAATAGACCAATCAGACGCCTTAGTTTCGGTGCACAGGTAACCGGTAAGGCTCCTATGAACTCAACCAATGTTTGCATTAATACCTACCATGATTCACAGATTATCATTGAGGATTGGATGCTATACTATTCAACAATCCTAATTTTGATCTAAATGAATAAATCCGTTCTAAATAAAGATAAAATAGAATAAAAATACATCAATTTAAAAAAAAATATGTTTAAACCTATCGTGGAGAAATAGAAAAATTGTAAAAAAATCTAATAATTTGGTCTAAAACTAAATGTAAAAGTTTAAATTTTTAATCTGTCATTTAAAAATAACTAGCTATCTTATTATTGTGTCTAAATATTATTTATATATTATAATGGTAGTTGAAACATATAATGGAAAATTTATCTAGGTAAAGTAATTAAAAAATAATATCTAGACTACTATTTAAATACAGTATTGTTTTATAATATAGGTAGAGGCGACTCATCTACACGAATCATTCAATTTAAATAAAAATAGAAGAAAATAGTAAATATTTCAACTAGGGTTTTTTAATCAATTTTAATAACTAACCATTTATGAAATAATTGATTAGTATTTTTGCGCACAATAACTTCATTACTAAGCAAAAGTGTAAGCTATTCTCTATAGTCTAAACATAAATTCGGGGGTTAGATTAGTTTAGATTTCTTTATTCATGTAAATTTACATATTATGCATAATATGAATGATTAAAAACAAAATTATCAACATCACATAGATGCAATAGTAAACTCAGATAATGCTAATTTTTATAGTGCAATGATCTAATTTGTATGATCTTAATGATATTAACTATGCTTATGACAATCTAAGTGATGCAATTACAATTACATGAAATGGCGAAGTTTGGAAAATATTCGTCCATTTACACTGAACCACCCCCCCCCCCCACCGGAAGGGGGGGGGGGGGGTAGCTTAATTAAGAATAATTCATGTAAATAATGGTGAGAAGGTACAATGATGTAGATAATGCTGAAACGGTTCATATGTAAAGAATTCATCCTGCATGTCCGAACTTTGTAAATATTTAGAACACGGTTAGTTTATTAACTCTATTGAAGATAAAGCATTGCATTGCATTGCATTGTTCTATATCTGATGCTACTAGAAAAAAAATAAACAGAATAAATAATTACCTGTCTAATAAATTGAGCTTGATTCATATGCGAATGAGTTTTAGATCTTGGCCCGGGGTACGTTTGACCCGCTGGAGGCATAACACTATTCACTGAGGATGCTGTATTCTGAAATTTATTTAAAAAATGAAATAAATTAATGAAAAGCTTCCACAGATTTTTTCAACATTATATTTTAATGTACGAACACCTAGCAATTTTGATTTATTACAAAAAAAGCTATAATGATTTAAAAAAAAATTATTAGTGTGAGAAAAAATAAAATGAATGAGTGTCGTATTATTAAAGTATGAAAGGAGAAATTATATTTATACTATAATTCATAAATTGTGATAGCTATTCTCACTAATAACCAATAGTTTTTATTAATATTGCGGATGATGCCCACATGAGTCTGGAGACTCGTGCGTGGGTAATCAGGTGAATGATGAGAAACATCCATGGCTGAATGGGATTCAAACCCAAGGCTGCAAGAAACGAAGCCAGCCAGAGCCTTATCAGACACAAGCGCTCCAACCAACTGCGCTACCAGAGCCTATCAACATAATATACTAATTATGAAATTAATGAAAAATGAACAAAAATCATATTTTGTGGAAAAGCAAATGAAGAAATTGCTATTTTTCTTTCCGAAAAGTAAACGTCTGACCTTTCATATCGAAATAATCACAAACCTAAAATTAAAACATGTATTTATGGCAGGCCTTCTCTAATTCTAATTTATGGAGAAATATTTTCACATAGCCTACCTTTACAAGTTTACTTTATTTTTTCTATTTTAATTCATAAAACGCCTTATAATGTGAAAACATACGTATACTTTTTCTTATGCAATTTTTAGTGTAGAAAAATATGGAAATTAATTTAAAAAAATATATAAACTAGTGAGCCCAACGGGCTGGAGAACTCGCTTGCAAACAATTAATTTTTGAAAGGGAAACTCATTTGGAAAGCTTATCGTAGGGGTAAGGTAGTAACGAAAAACGGTCGCTTTGAAGATACTTATTTAAAAATTCACAAGACATATCACTTTAAGTTCAAGTTCATCGTTGCTCTGATACACAGATTTATTTTCCACAAAAAAGACCTACCATATACCTATATATCAGGGCAATGGAATATAATTTAGTAGATATATTTACCACATAAAAAACTAGCCGGCAGACTCGCTTTGCTCGCCTTAACCGTCTAGCCAGGGGGCTCCGCCCCCTGGACCCCCGGGGGGTCCAACTAATCTATATCTATATAATCGAAATACCACTGACTGACTCACTCACTCATTCATCACAGAAATAGGTGATTTTGGGGAGAATTTTGTTACCATTACTTAGTATGCATCTAGGGTCTTAATCAAACATATACTTTTCATAAACGTTGGCTTTTAGCTATTGAAATTAGTTTGGTAGCTCGGGATAAGTTTGCTTTGTTTGAAACAAATTATTATTCATTAAAAGACCTAACCTACTGAACTTGCCAGCCAAACAGCTTAAAGGAACAGCTGATAGAAGTCAACCGTTTTTAATCATATGGCAGACCCCTTAGCAGCGTTATTTACACTGTCTTTGAACAGCAAAAGACTTTGCACTTTGCATGTAGGCTACCATACAGTCGGAGCCTTGCAATATGTGGGAAACATATGACTGGGTATGATGAAATGTAATTATGCCAGGTTGATTACATCTGTTAAGTACACGTCTAGGGTTTGGTTATCACCAAACCTTTCAAAAATCGTCGATTTTGGGGCTAATTTTGAAACTTTTTTCCAAGGTACATCTAAGGCCGATACTTAACATGAATACCAAATTTTATCTGATTTGACCTTATGGTTCTCTAGAAATTGTTGTCACCTAAATTTTCAAAAATCTTCAATTTTGGGCCCATTTTGGGGTAAATTTTGAAACCCTTTCTTAGCACGCGTCTAGTCCCCCTACTGAATACGTGTACCAAATTTTATCGTTTTTGGTCGAGTGGTTCCTGAGAAACTGTGATGAATGAGTCAGTCAGTGGTATTTCGATTATATATATATATAGATATCAGGGCAATGAAATTAGTATATCATATAGAGATTCTATAAAAAACCTGATCACATTATTTTTTATTCACCTACAGCTGATAATAACTCAAAATATATTTTGAAATCTATTGCAAATGCCATCATATGGTAGAATAGTAGAAAAAACTATTTTCTATGTATATATAGTGATATATAGATATATATATATATATATCAATGAAGGGCCTATTTGATTCGCCTCAAAAAGGATGAAGGAGTCAGTTAATTTTATTGGCCAACGAACTTGACCTGTCTAAAGATACCAAGAATCTGTGTTTCAAATTTGAAGTTGATTGATAAAGGCGTTCGAAAGTTATCGTGGAACATACCCACATACACACAACGCCTCGAGCCTCAAGTCAAAAGGAAGAACTCGTTTCGCTCGTTCAATTACAGATAAGTATGTCAATTTTTTTTTCTGAGGATGAAGCCCACATAGGTCTGAGACCTGTGAGTGGGTAATGAGTTGGATGATGGTGATTGATGAGTTGGACCTACAGTTTTAGGTGGGTTCCGAACCCTGTGTTGTCCCCCCTGTGTTGTACTTTTATTGGCCTTAAAAAAAAAATTAGAAAATAATACATAGATTTTTTAAAAACAGTTCTATAATTTATTTTACGTAAACGGATGAAGCTATTGGAGCTAACATGCAGAAGCTTGACGACTAGGAAAATGAAACACAGTTAATGCATAGGTGAGTTTTTTCTTGATAGTTTTATCAAGTATCGATTAATAGGGTCCCGACAGTAAGTATCGATAGATATCCAGTAAATATCTCCCAGAGTTATCGAAGATGTCTCGATGATACTTTATGGTCGATATTCCAGTTTCTCAAAAGATAAGAACAAATTATTGACAACAACACAACAGAGTTTACATGAGGTTTCTTCCACAGGAGAGTTCATACTACAAAGTACAGTACATTGAGAAATTCAACAACCAAAGCTAATCGAAAAAGGCAGTGAGTACTTTTTAATATTTCAGGTTATACAACATTGAAAAATGGAATAAAAAATATAACACACATTCAAAGCAACAGTAAACTGTCAAGAATTAATTACGGTACAATATCAATGACATTCAAAAAAGCAGAAATTTATAACTGTTGAATTTTCATATCATATCAAACTGTGTTTCATCATATTATTATTACTAAAATATTCTGACTTACTCTTTAATAGCGGTACTTTCTTGTTTTTCTCGGTTAACCTTGACTGCATTACATTTAGCTCAATTTTTTTAATTGTTTTATTCTAGCCTACTTGTGTATTCTTCTTGTTACTTTTTGGTTGACCTTGACAGTGATTATTCCTTGATGCTCCTCCCACCAGTGGGCGTGACTTCTTAGGGCCTTCAGCCAGACATTCAATGAAGGTCAGCCTATGAGAGGCACTTTCACCCTCAGCCAATAGTGTCATTCTGTGTTTAGTATATATATTAAGCTACTCTGTACTTTTTTTTTAGTTTGTTTGAGATTGATAATGGTGTAAAAACCGAAACTAGTAACTCACGGTTTTCAATAAATGTGTTTTGTGACAATTTCAAGTCTTATTATTCATTATGGATAACTTCCACAATATCACCTTCGCCACTACAAAGAAAGTTAAACCAATTTAAACTTTCATTTAAAAAGATTGAATTTTCAATATTTATTTTAATTTTATTTTTATAATTCAAATTTTCATTTTTCAAATATCAATTTTTGTTTTTATAATTTTCACCTAAGAAAAGCATTAAGTTTACGTATACAATATTCATTTTTTATATTTTTTCTTTCCATTTCTTCTTAATAAATTTTTTTCCAGTAAATCAAACATGGTTTCTTCATATTTAGTTTATAACGTCGAATATCCTCTATATCAACAAAGAAATTTACAAAAATATAGTTATTCCCATTTTAATCCAATGATTTTTCTCTTTTTCCAATTATTTAGGGTCGTCAATGATTTGAGTTTTACATTTTGGTAAAAGCTTGGAAATTGACCAAAAAGAACAACAAAAAAACGTTTCCAACTTTTTTTTAGATAAGTGGTAGTCTGTGCATGTGCAGAACTGACGTGATTACGAGTTAACGAGCGTAAAAATTAGCGGAACGCTGAGCTAAATCCCTCTAAATAATATCAACACCAAAGTTCTTGTGAGCTTTTAAATGAATAGCTTCTAAGTGAAAAGAAACAAATTAGTTCTTTCGAGTAAAGTTTCAGAGAATATAACATTTTCTTGCGTACTAACCTCAAAATTTAATGTAGATAATATAGACAAATCATAATCTGTGAAGAGAGCAGCTTTGAACTCTGTGTTGCATCTTTGATTCATTGTATTTTGTATCAAAACATTTTTTTTTTGAGGATGAAGCCCACATAGGTCTGAGACCTGTGCGTGGGTAATCAGTTGGATGATGGTGATTGATGATTTTGACCTACAGTTTAGGTGGATTCCGATTCCGAGCCACCAGGAAGTGATTTTACAGCAGAGAACAGTGTCTTTTTTGTTGGCCAATCTAATCGGTCACCCTTACAAAGATGGCCCAGGAGAACGCAGCTTATCTCTATCTGATTGAACGGATACCTGCTACGGCTCACGGCTATCACTTCCCTTGTTATAGAATAAATAAAATACCTGAACTACTATCATATTCATAGAAACCTCCACAATAGGCAAATTCAACCGCCTAAATATGAACTAAATTGATTGATTTTAAAAAATCTTGGTTTAGAAATAATCTTGAAGTTATTTCTATCACCGTAATTTTCAAGAGCTGTCAATTATTACCTGAGTAGGTGGTATGGAAATAGATTTTTGTGTAGCAGTAAACGGAGCCATCATTTTCGCGCCTGCTGCTTTATTGGGCCCATTCGTCGCCGGCTCTTGAGTTCTAGATGTTTGGGCACAATTTGCCATATGCTGAGGCCAATGTTCTTGCTGTAAATATTGAGGAGAAAATAAAATTTTGTACTAAAAATAAAAAAAACATTACTTCAATTGATTTTTGTATACCACCCATCTTGTAGGTGACACTGAAATAATGAAAAAGTATACATTTTCACGGCTTGTATTACTTATGAACATACTTTGAGGCTTCCAGCACTTAAGGGAGTTTTACTCGAATCTCCCTTGATTTAAAGTAGCCTCGGTTCATGAGGACCTCAAGGTAGGTTCATAAATAAAAGTTTAAGGCTCCCTTAAATCAAGTTGAGGTCTCCAATTTAGGAAGCCATGGTGGGTTCGATAAAAGTTGGGTAGGTTCCTAAACTTGTCAAACACTATCATAAAAATACCAACTTACGGAGCTTTGTATACTCGAAGGAGACTTTAAAAGGAATTAACTTAAATATTTTCAAGTCTTCCTTGAGTTAGGGAAGTCTCAAGGTAAGTTCATAACTGTAACTTGGTTAGGATCCGAAAACTCGTCAACTGCAATTATAAAAATACCAACTCAGCAGAAAGGAGACTTTAAAATGCATTAAAACTTCAATATGTTGAAGTCTACCTAGAGATAAGTAAACCTCAAGATAGGTTCAGAAAAGAAATTTGGTTAGGTCTCGAAAACTCGTCAACCGGAATTTTTAAGATAACAGCTTAGTTTTTTTTACTTTATTCGACATTAATTATTTTGGAAGAAATCAAGAGATATAAACTGATGATTCAACATCCCATACTGCAAATACATTCATGTATTCACATATACAATGCAAGATATAGAAGTACAACAGCAATAAAACATTTATACAGTTCTCAACATTTTCTTAAGAGGCATTAATACCTTTGGAAAAAACACGAAATTAGCTTTCCACTGTTTCGGACGCCATTTTTAAAAAGGAAACTTGTGGAAATGGTTTTAAATTGTAGATGAACAATGGCTTTAAAGTTGTCTGACCTTGAAATTCGACTATCTCAATAGTTCGTACTCAATATATCAATTCTTGTTAATCGTTTGTCAAAGCTCCTCCAAGTTGACCTATATGGCATTTTCAAGTTAAAAATAGAAGTTTGAATGGAAGAGAACCAATTTTGAGATATTTCTGCACAGATTGAGTATGATTTATGATCATGTTTATTGAATAAGGTCCGAAACAGCGGAACGAAAATGCTTATTTTCGTCCCCTCAATTTAGTAGTTTGACCAAAGGTGTTAATGGCTCTCAATTTAGCAAGCAAATGAATGAAACAGAAATAGATATTGAGAGAGAGAGAGAGAGAGAGTTTGGTAGAGGGCGAGAGAGAGAGAGAGTGAGTGAGGAAGAGCGAAAGAGTGTGAGAGGAAAGCAGGGAGGGCGAGAGGGGTAAGATTGAACACAATATGTAGTTTCAGAACTTTTCAAATATCTTTACGTCTCTTGCAGGAAAAGACCTAGATAAAAAAAAAGAGAAATAAAAAAAACTGATAGATTTAATTGATATCAAACTTATGTTAAAATCAAACATTTTATCGACATTAACATTTTAATTACACACAAAGCAACTGTAGAGTTATCAACAGATCGAAGCAATTAACACTGAATATAGAACACAGAACAGGCAACACTAGGGAATAATACTTAAAATATAATACCATCGCTTTCTAGAGTCATTAAAGGCCATGTTGAAGGATTTCTCCACAGAGAAAGTTGTTCCTGTTGAAATGAAATTTTTATTGAAAGCAGATTTCAAATTAAATTCACTAGAAGGGTTTTCAAGAAGTCGAGGAAGTTTTCTGATGAGTTATATTCCATATAAGCGTAAAACAATTATAAATAATTATTAAATGAGATTTCTAATCTATTCAAGTTCTATAATAGGATTTAAAAAAAAATGCGGATAACTATATCAATAATAAAAAATGAATTGATCATCAAACGGCGAGGTGGAACTACCCGTAAAGGTCTCCAATACGAGCCATACACTCGATTCTTATTTAAATGATCAGTTATTAGATAAATGTGTTATATTCTGTTAAAGCACAAACAAATGAAACCACAGTTAAAATTTAGAAGCTGTAGAAGGCTACACAACGATTGCACGACAAATTTTATAACAAATTATCATATTTTATCAAATAAGTACGGCACAATTTATAAGATTACAATACCATCATTTACCATCACGAATATTATTTTGATGTAAATCAAGGGTTCTCAAGTGCAACAAATTAGAAAATGTAATTTAACCACCGTTTTGAAATATACGAACATGGATCAGTTTTCGTCCCACTATTTCCCAGTATACATGTCAAAATTTCAAGAATCCGCTCAAGAAATAAATAATTTCTAAAAAAGCATCTATTAATGAAATTATTCATGTTAACCTTATTTTGTGGGGCAAATTGTTTAAGACCTTTCGGTTGAGTTCTAAAAAAAATTACGATTAAACTCATCATTTGTTCCACTCGCGGAAATCGCTACTGAAAGGCGAGATTTACCGAATTACATGAAAAACTACCAATCCATTCACGAGATATGATAATTTTACTAAAAGAATAAAATGGCTGACAGCGATAAACTAAGAGGAAATTTACATTTTTTCTAGGAAAATGTTTCGTTTGCTCTAGCATGAAGATACTGTTGTAGTACTGGAGTATGAGGTACGCTTTTACGGCACACTGTAGATTTTAGATATACAGTAAAATCTCGATTATCCGTCACCTTCTGTTATCCGCCATAATTAGTTCGAATGTTACGATTTATTAGCATATTTATTAGTATATTAAACAAAATGTTCTATACTCTGATTGTAACGTATTTCCGATGCCAAAACAATTATTTAAAAATTGAACTCTGGCTTATTTTCCCAACTTTCTCCAAAACATATCAAATTTAGAGCCTGTACTGTGCGTGTTTATCTGATGGCATTTCTATTATCCGTCTATTCAGTTATCCGTTACAGCCTCGGACCCAAAGATAACGGTTGATAGAGATTCCACAGTACTCTGAGACTACTCTACTGCAATTAGTGTCTCCGTTAGGACAGATCTTTCAATAATAATAATAATAATGGAGTAAATCACGTGACCTACCTGGCAAGGATAGTTGCAGTAGGCCGTATTCCAGCAGCAATAGAAGAGGGCCTCCTTCTTGCACAGGGCACACCACTGTTTCATTTTGGTCTCATTGATGGCAGCCTCTTTCTCAGCCTGACACTTCATTCTGACATCCATAATGGCGCGGTGTCGTTCCGCCTCGAAACCGGCTCGCATTTCCATTATCATCAGATCTGCAAATGCAAATTAAATCAAAATCAAATTTATTGCCAAATTATGACAATTACAAATAAAATGAAACATTGTTGGGATTTCCCTATTCAAGACTATACACGTGTGTGTGTGTGTGTGTGTGTGTGTGTGTGTGTGTGTGTGTGTGTGTGAGAGAGAGAGAGAGAGAGAGAGAGCTCTCAGTAGCCTTAACTTCAATAATGTACTACAGCTATATCAACAATAACTTCATGAAATCTCTACAATTTATTATTATCCCCATCATCGGTACTCATGAATATTCCAATGAATAAATATGATAACATTCCATAGTAGTGGCGAAGGTGATATTGTGGAAGGTATCTATAATGAATAATACATGTGACAATTTCGTCTTATTATTCATTATAACATCTAATGCGAAAGTTCATAACCAATAAAGTATAAAATCTATTATAGATGAATATTTTATTTTATATCAGAGGTTTAATTAAAAGAATTGGTTGCGTTCATGGGAGCCTGCACCGGTTGTACCGCTCGCTAGGCGCCTGATTGGTCAATTCAAATTCATCGACCAATAGACGCCTAGCGGTACAACCGGTGTAGGCTCCCATGAACGCAAGCAATGATATACTTTTATAAGTATAGTCCATTTGGATTTAGAAGTGCTTTCATGTATAAATTTAGTATGATTGTATATTATTTGATCTTTATTATAAGTAATATCGTAAATTTTCTTATACACTAGTATTGATAGCTCTAATTATTTCAGTTTAAATAATTTTAATCAAGTTCAAACAATAGCATCTATAATACACAATGAAGAACAAACACAAGTAGACTCAAGAGGTGAATTTATCTGTCGTTTACTCAAGTGGAGTGAAAAACACAAAATAACGATCATTGACACAAAAGCGTGAGAATTATAAAGCTTTTGACAAAAAAAAAAAAAAAATGCATTGTACCGGGTTATTCAGAGAGCAGGAACATGTTTCAAACATTAATTTCTACCAAACTCCAAAAGATAGAAGCAAATTCTAATGCTTAACATTTCTAATGGAACACAGAATTAGTCTGTGCGCTGAGGCTTAGGCCATTATATTTTTTGAAGTTATTTTATTGGACATATAACATTTCAATACTTAATTATTTATTTTTTAAGATATAATACAACATTGAATATTAATATACAATATTAATATTGAAATGTTATCTTTTGCTATTTTGGGAAACATGGAGTTACAAGATAAAATTGTTCGGTTTATAGGGGCAATCAATCTTCCTCAAAAGTTATACCAAAGTTTTGACATTTTATATAAATCTACTACAACTAAACCATCTACTAAAACACACATTAGTTAATGAAATCACATACGTTTTATTTCGATTGAAAATTTTTTTTTTAATAAATTATTGTAAAACTCAAAATTTTTGTAAACGTGTTTTTGGAAATAACTATCAATCTACTTAAATATTTTTTGTTATAAAGCAAAACAGATGCCAAAACAAAATTGTACCAAACTCAGATCGAGTCAGATTAAAAGTTGTTTTCTCACCAGTATTATGCTTGTACTCGGCCATTTCTTGTCTATGCTTCCATTGGGTGCGTTCCAGCTCCAATTGCATCTGTTTGAGGCGTGCCTCGAATCGTCCCTCATGTGCCATTTCATTCAGCATATCTTCCATCAGCTGCATCATACTTTCCGACAACTGATAGAAAATTAAAACAAAATAAAAATCCATTATACATATAAAAATATAATCCATTAAATACTATAAAACTGAATGTAAAATATAGATACTTGACAAAAAATGCAAAATAGAACATTTTTTACAAATTTTTAGATTATACTTTTTTTCAATAATTATTGTTCTCTAGACTACACTTCTTCACTTACATTATCTTCTCATTCAAGCTGAAAACAAGCTTAGAACGAGCTCAGTTACGTTCAGAAGCATGTTATTCTTTTGCGTATGTTTTTTCACTGTTGGAATTATATTTTGTGGTCAGCCATCGCTCAAGCTTTGCTTTTTTTGAGGATGAAGCCCACATAGGCCTTAGACCTGTGCGTGGGTAATGAGTTGGATGATGGTGATTGATGAGTTGGACCTACAGTTTTAGGTGGGTTCCGAACCACCGGTGTTTTGCTGCGTCGATGTATGCTGAACTGGTATTGATTATTTATTTGATGATTTAGTTCCATATTACTTTTTCACTTGATATTTAAGCATAAATAATAATTATTGAAACTAAATGATTATTATTATAGGACTCCAGCCGTATCTGAAGAAGCATCCCAACAATGCGAAATGGCCATTACACGAATAAGAAGGTGTGTATTCACTAGTAAAGTTTATCTAATAATGATAATTATTAATTTTTATATTATGCCTTGTTGTGGCTTTAGCTGAACTGAGTTTAGGCTATATCAATTGTGCTGCTTTCCAAACGTCTCTGTCGAATGATGGTTTGGACGCAGGAGTTACTTAAGAGGAGTGCTGGATAGTATACACACTCTCCTATGCAGCCAGATCCTGTTTAGTGGTAAGAGTGGACTATCAAGCATAGAGCTTCAGACTTTGTTTAGGCGGGCTTGACAAGCTGATATAAAACTGTAAGCTCAGTGAGGAAAACAATCATAGACTACCTCATTCCTCGTTTCTGTAGTATGCAGTCCTCTATTTGGACTAAAATACGAAGTTGAGGTCTGAAGAGTCACCTACAGTCGCAGTCGGCTATGTCACTATATAAATAACTTACATTTATTCTTATCAAATTGTATTGTTATCTTTGTTCCAATAAATTTGATTTTCGATTTGATTTAAGCAAAGCATGAGGATTTCCTAAAGTGATGCTTCAAGGTGTTTAGCAGAAAAACCTACCCTGCAAGAAACGAAATTAATAATTTTATAATAATGTTCATTAAGTCACGCATATCCAAATAAACGAGTCTGGAAATTTTAGGTTTTTTATATTATTTCTAGTGGCTACCGCAAGATAGCACCACTGGTAATATAAACAACAGATGTAAAGCCCATTATTGTGTGTGCAGGTTACAAAAGGTCTGCAGTATTGTTTAGATTACGATAAGGTTAACATGTCGTTTCCCAAGAGCAGCGAGTGTTCCTTCTATGACAGTATTTAACCAGTATTTAACACCTCCAGATTTTTCCTTTGGGTTATCTTCAAGGAAGGGTTTATAAAAATAGGCCGACATTAAAAAAACTGAAAATAAACATTAAAAAAAAAACATCAAAGGAGATTAACAAAATTAGTATAGGCGCACTCCACAAAGTGTCAACAAACGTGGTAAAACGAATTTATGCGTGCATTAATGAACAAGGCAGCAATTTTGAACATATGTCATAAGACAAAATGTTGGAAATAAGTATATATTTTAGTATGTAAGTGTATATGTTTATAAAAGTTATAACAATAATAAATACCAAATAAAATACATTACTTCACAACCTTCTAGATGTGCGCGACTTAATGAACGCACTGTAGTAGGACACTCACCCTCTGTGACATAGCGTCCATCCGTCCAGTGGCCGGACCGAAATGTCCGCGCAGCAGGCTTCGTGACGTAGCAGACGTAGATGCGGCGGACGGTGCAGACGGCGGCTTGAGCTGCAGCTGCGGCAGAACACGAGCTGCTTGCGTCACAGCTGTGGTGGAGAGCAGCGGACGCGAAGACGCTGCTGAAGAAGTAGAAGGTATGGGGGCGACAGTCGCTGATAAAGATGAAGAAGAAGAAGAGGGGACAACATGGACTACGGATAGGGGAAGGATAGGGGAGGGAGAGGATTTGCTGGCAGTCTTTGAAGTTGAAGAAGTAGAAGAATCGACAGGATTTATCATCTTCAGGGACATTGTATTGCTGATCTGCACCTCTTCAGAGGCGGGAGAACTGGCTGCTATTTTCGAAATTTTCGTGTAAAATGATGCAGATGTGTTCGTCTGATTCTTTGGCGATGGTACTGGCGATACCTGAAATTAATAAAGCTATATATGAAACCATATTATTCTTGTTTTTTTCCATCTATTATAAATTATTTGTTAGTTTTTGTAGTTTAGTTGTAGTGAGTACTATATCTTATTTGGACTTTTTTCAATATATGGGACCTACTGCTGGCTCTCAGGTATGCGTTACCTTGTACTTGTCTTCAAATGTAATTTTAAATACTTTAGGAAGAAAGTATTACTTAAATTTTATTATATTACTAAACAATTTGTTGTAACTTAATTTGTACGTTTGAAGAAAAAATAAATTTGATTTGAAATAATAATAGTTTTGTGCAAATTCAACAAAATACAGTGTTTCAGGATCATAATGCAATAGCTGATTCAGCGTTTCAAGTGTTATATCAACCGTGACAATAATTGTCATAAAATAGTCAATGATTATCAAACTTCTTTTAGAATAATGCCAAAGTACTCATTTTATTATTGAGTTATTGAGCATTATAGACATTTCTTATTGAGCTATCAGTTTATTGGAGACTTATTATTAAATTATTGATAGGCCTATTGACAGTAGTTATTAACTAGTTTAGCACTATAATTAACTTTGTTATAGAAACATTCATTGTTAGTTGAAAGCTATTGAATTGTTTGCTTCTTTTATTGATTTTCTTGTGTGATAATTACTTATTAGTATCGGTTGTCAGTTAATTGTGTAAATAGAGTTAGAGTGTTATTTTCAAGAGCTGCCAGCATTATTTTAGTGTTAGAGCCCGTAACAATTTAACATTCAGTAATCTGAAGAATTATTTTAATATTAGAGCCCGTTACAATTGAATTTTCAGTCATCTATTTCTGTAACGAAACGTTTTGTGCAGAAATAGATTACTGGAGGTTCCAGCTATTCCTATCAATTTACTTATACAGAAATGTCTAGGGACTTCATTCAAGAGATTAATTGAACAGATTTGATGCAAAGTAGTTTAAAAATCGAATAAACTATGTTATAAATCGTAACAACCGTAATTTGATATTAAATTAGTACCATGGCCTACTTCATGATAGAACAAGGTTAGTGGTGATGAATTGGTTGAAATAGATTCCTTTATCAGCAGCATTGTTCTTTATCACCCTGATAAAGCGATAAAAACACCATAAATTGATAAAGCATCTGTATTTTTAATTATAAATAAATATTAGAAATACAAAAGTTCATACGTCGATAAAGGAGGAAATCCAGGAAGGTCACTCCAAATAAAACAAAGAAATAGAGTTGTTTTTCTTCCACAGCCGGTATAGACTGATTACGATTAGCCACTCATTAATTGCGATATCACTCGAATCTTCTTAAACGAGTGTTAACTCGTCTAGCTCTATCGTATAACGATTCTGCTAAAGTCTGCTTTAAGGTGGATATTTTATATTATTTATTACTACTGTTTAGTTATCTATTCATATCATATCTTACATAGCCTATTATCTTATCTATTATAATTTTGCTATTTTTGTTTTCGTCTACTCTATTAAATATTACTTCCAATTAATCAAATAATACTGTGCTGTACTAGAATCCTAGTATAATCTAATCGATCATATTGATTAATTATTTTATTATCGCCAATCACGAAAATAATAAACAATATAAAAACCACATTGGCGTGGCTATTTACAACTGTATCTCCTCTTTTCTTAATATTATTCTATAAATTGACAATCCATATGCACAATGAAGAGCCACGATAAGCTGGTAGAAAATATTGAACGTGTTATTCTTCTGAGGCTATGATAACTACTGATGTTTTACAAGATATTATAGAATTAAGAGTATTATCTTTAATTTATATGATCAAAACTGCCTTATTATATGTTACGAATCAACTTATATATTAAGTATTTTTACTCGACTTGCTTTTTTGTTTTCATGTTTTTACATAATGATGGTGGAATAATCCTTAGATATTGCAATTATTAACAATTTCTAAATAAATCTATAGTAATAAATTTCGAATTCTCATTTCAGTTCCATCAAATGTACTGAACAGCACTCTCCGTGAAAGAGAAGGTGCCGGGTGGCGTGATTTTCTGGCTGACAGCATTTGTCGAATGTTCGCACAAACATTTGTTACTGTTCTCAATACTCGTCAATTGAAAGTCTTCAGTAAATTTGACGGAATTAGAATCATAATTTGAAATTTATTACCATCGTTTTTACATAAATTATATTTTTATCTACATAAATTATTATATGCGCCTCTATTAGTCATTATTCGGCATTTAGTCATACACGGTATTATTCATTAATTACACTTCATTGATATAGTTAGATGAGTCACAATGACTCCGCCAAAACTTAAAACCTAGAGTTCAAACTGTACCTTCGTTTCTGTGACTGATTCATCAAACCGATCACGGGGCCTGATTGTTTAATAATTTTGACATTAGTTTTTAAAATTATGTAATCATATATTTCTTTAAAGGCAACATAAAGATGATTAAATATTAATCATTTCAGTTTCTGTGACTGATCAAACCGATCACAAAGCAGAAATGTTTAATAATTCTGACATTGTACATCTGACAATTGTTTTACATTTGTAATGTTTTGTTTCGAGGGCAATATAAAGAATACTGTTTTGTTTTAAAGGCCACATATAGATAAATGAATAATAATAATAATAGAATAATTATTACCTTTGCCGATGACGTAGACACTCCGCCATTTTGCTGATTCATCAGTTGAATATCAGCTGCAGACATGCGTCTCATTTCCGATCCGCTGTCCCTCGTCTTCGTCACAATTTTCGCCGCATTTGGAAACGATTTACGAGCAGTCGGCTTCATCTGTATCGGCGTTTCCGAACTCCAACCACTTTTATTCACTTTTCCACCTTCTACTTCATCCGCATCACTTTCCACACACTCCATGTCCAAACTTAAATCTTTTCTTGCACTGTCGTCACGAACAATACTTAGGCTTACATCACGTGACAAGCTTACAGAGCCTTTGGGTTGAGATTTATCGGGATTTGACTTCTTAGAGGTAGATGATTCATCGTCACTTACGAGTGTAATCGTAACGTTACCTTTTTCCATACGTTTTTTCATAAATTGTCCACTAACCTCGTCTAACACACTATACGAATCTTCTGCTAGTTCGTCGATGGGCGTTGTTGATGGACGTTTACGTTCAACCTCATTCCTCGATTCTTGTTCGGCACAAATTCGTTTCAACTCTTCAACACTCGACACCTCTGAGGAGCAAGTAGACGATGCACTGGAACCGTTACGACGCACCTTCGACGGAAATCCTTTTCGGCGACTGGGCGAGAAAACACGCTCCATTTCTTCGGGACTACAACAGCTAGGATCCCGAGCCTTCAACAACGATATCAAACGAGGATTATCGATATCCAAGTCATCTTCTTCGTCACAATCAATCACAGTTTCTGACTTGGCGATCGTAATAGCGGAATTACGAGACAACCTCTCAAAACCTTTAGAAAATTGACTTAAAGTATCCACAATACCTGTCAGTTTTCCACTACCATCTGACACTTTTTTGCTAGCCATCAACGAAGAATTCTGCACAACCTCTTCAATTGTTGCACTGATTGTGTCCAAAACTTTTGCCGGTTTCGATGATACATGATAATCATGATCATCATCTACATGTTCTACTTTTATAGAAACTGTTTCATTTACACCCAAAGATTTCAAATCGCAAACACGCAATCTACCTTTCTCGTGTTTTTCTTTGGGTTCATCATCTTCGGATACTAAATTAATGCTAGAGGAAGCCTCAAGTTCTTCGTTACTTGTCTTTTCAGTTGAGGAAGTTTCCTCATCCTTCTCCTGTTGTTTCTCCTTTTCCTTCTCTTTTTGGTTTTCTATACTCTTCTCCTTATCCTTAGTAGTATCATCATCAACACCATCAATTACATCATCAACATCGTCTATTCTATCATCAACATCCTCAATTCCATCATCATTATCATCAATTCCACCATCATTATCATCCATTCCCCCATCACTACCATTCTCTACATTTTCTCCTTCTTTATCACTCCCACATTTCGATTCATCCTTCTCATCTTCATCTTCTATTTCGTAAGTCTTCGATTCCAAACTGTTCATCGCCGTATCTTTCTTCATCATACGCTGTAACTTCTCTTGAAGACTGGCCGCAAAATCTGTTTTTGCAAGCGATTTCTCTGGTGTTTGCTTCACTTCCTTACTAGAATCATTAAATTGTTGAATTTTAGCAGAGGGCTCCTCAATTACTTCCTCATTCTTCTTTCTCTTATCTTCTCCTTTCACTTCCTCCACACTTTTATTGCCTTCTTCTTTGTTATAAAAAGATTTTTCTCCATCCATACTTTTAGTAGGCGTTTTTACCTGCAGATCACCTTTAGTTGGAGTTGGTTTTCCTTTGGTATTTGGTGATGATGATGCTGAACTAGCCGTTATAGATTCATTCTTCTCTTTTTTGTCATCGCCTTCTTCTCCATTTTCAACAGAACTATCATCATTCTCCTCCTCTTCTTCCTCTATATCTTCATCAATGTTAGAAGATTTACTTCCGTTAAATGATCTAGAATTATCTTCGTCTCTATTAATCTTATTTTTCTCAAGTGATGTTTTATTTTTCGGACTATCTTGGGGTTCCTTTTTCACCTGAAAAATCAGACAAACAAATATTATACTACAATATGATTGTAATGGACATGATTTGACATTCATGTTTTCGGCCTTCAACATCTAAACAAAATTCAAAATTATAAGCACTTTCTTTGGACTACTGGACTGTTCTAGTACTCGGTAAACTGAACTTCTAAATTAGTATTCTTGAATTGAAAGAATCGGTAATTGTACTTCATCCTTAGAAGTAACGGACTCTTTAGTGATAAGGTGGTCGGCGTGGCCCAGCATTGAATAGGATAGTAGGATAGAATATTTATTTATTCGACACAGTATAAAGATTGAATATCGTTGATAATATTAATTACAATCCTGCAAACTTACAACTAAACATTAAATACATTAAGTCATACATTACTGTCAATCAAATCACAGATAAGATAACGTAAAATCAAATCAAACATTAGCATAATTTAAGATAAGATTTTAAGATAACTTAAAATCAAAACAAACATTAGCATAGTCCAGGCACATTTAAGGAGTAAGCAATCATTAAAAGGAGTCAATAATTGTGTAGTAAGCCTTGTCAACAAGCAAATTACAAAGTGCAACCTTGAATATGTTTACGTTAAGGCTACGGATTTCAGATTCAGGTAGCTTGCTATAAAACTCTATGGCCGCATAACTAGGTTTCTTTTCGAACATTTTTAGCTTATGAGGTTGTACTGCAAAATTTCCTTTTCCTATTGTATTAAAAGAGTTCGTATGTGCGTTTACTTTCAAGTTCAACCTATTGTGAAAAGAAAACATTACCATCCTTAATTTAAATTTTCAAGAAATCATTTAAAATAGTTTTTTTAAATGTTTTTTTTTTTCCGTAAAAGTTTAAGACCCCAACCTACTAATATTAAGTGTTATACTAATATAAATAGAACTTCTGTGAACAGTAAACCTCACTCGCCCAACACTCCTCAAAAAGGGATGTCAATTTCGAAAAGAGTTCAGGAGCACTTACGACTTAATTTTCATATCTCAATTTTCTATTAATGATAGAATCTGCAAAACAATATTTGAAACGTCGAAATTTTTAGACAACCCATAGAAATCACCCCTTATACCTAATAGATTATACCTAAAGGTTACTATGCCTTTTAGCAGCTCCTAATCCAATCCTAATCCGCCTGCCCAAAATAGATGAATACGGATGAAAGCTATAGAAAGTGGAAATATTTTGGCAAATACATGTTTTTTTGAACAGCCACAATGTTCTCATTTTATAGCCTTATAGGTTTCTATATTTAGAATTCTTCTGAAAAAAGGTCATATAATTATTGCGTCTTGTCACTCCCCCCCTCGAGGAACCCTGGCTACGCCCTTGATCGTTGTCTGATAATTATTTTTCCTACTAAATACGCTATATCATTTGTCAACGCTCTCCAAATCATCCATTCAACTATTTCTAGCATTTAGACACATATTCTGTGATATTTATTAAACTTATTGAATAATACAAAAATTATGTTGCATGACTCACTCAAAAATGTCAGGAGTTTGACTCCTAAAGTATTGTTTCCACTGTCTAAATTGCTGCTTCTATTCTTCAAATCACATAATACTTGTAAAATTATCGAATTCAAACACTATTATAAATAAACAAGTGAAAAACTAATGATTTGAAGTGAACTCACACAAACATGACACATGCCGTACGCTTTTACGGCGTACTTAACCTCAACTTTCAGCTATTCAAGTAAATATTACAATCGATTATTTTATATCGATTCAAAGAGAAACATATGAGAAAACGATATATGTGATTTTCGATCTAAACTATCGACTATGAACTGAGCGAGAGATCATCAAAGATGGAATCACAAATTCCACCACTCGATAAATTTAAAATAAAATAAGAAACCAACTTCCCTGAAATTATGAAGAAAAATTAAATACGTGCTATAAAATTTAAATAGAGTATTCACTTTGAACTGAAAAAATTTCAAATTCAATACAAGTATACTTTTAAAGTCGCCAAAACTCTTTTTTTCATAAACTCTTAAAATGGTTCATAGAAATTTTTATAAAAATCATAAAATATTTGGCACCGACTTCAAAAGGATACTTGCATTAATTTTTTTAAGCAAAGTGAATACTTTATTTTAAACTTTCTAGTATGTATTTAATTATTGATTATCAATCCATTCAAGTCGATTTTTTTTGTTAAATTTTTTTTCAATTTAAAGCCTTTTAGTTGAACATTCAAACTTAATGAAAAATTAATACCTAAAGAATTTTTATCATCACTTTTTTAATCAAGAATCATTATTATAAAATTAACTTCAAAACGTTTTTTACTCATGATTAAAACCTATATAAACTAAACTTATTCCTACGACTCCAGAAGTTATTTACAATATTCATAGGAAGATATATTATTTTTTTCCTTATTTTTAATTCCAATTGGTATGTGTTCTCAATTAGCTCTGATTAGCCATGGCTCGTATGCCTAACAGATGATACCTTTCAATTTGTATAATTATTATTGGCATGTTTCACACATAACCGGCTTTGGGAAACCGATATAGTTTACGCGGCAGAATTACATTGCATAATATGATTGTGAAGCGACAATGATCGGCCTGGTAAGCGGCACTGTTTATGCGACTGCCGGTTATGAGTGGAAGTAACTTATTCGGACAAAATTCAGATAAAGACCTCAATGAATGCTCCTTTTTTCTTGATATTGGGCCGATCCTTGCAAAACTTGGATGGGACCACTTCTTTCATTTAAAAATAAATTTATTGAAATTGGTTCAGCAGTGCTCGAGTAATCGATGTGTAAACAGGTCAAATTGAGAACCTCCTCCTTTTTAGAAGTGTATTAAAAAAGGGGCCATAGAGTCACGAATTACAACTCGTGACATTTTAGGGTTAAAGTAGAACTTGCACATAACTTGATTATTCTGTTGAAAATGTGTGAAGAAAGCTGTTGTGTGCAATATTACCTGTTGTAGAATATGCTTGATTGCATCTTTGTCGTGAATATAAAAATAAACATATAATCAAGCTCAGTTAAGCTCTTCTATAGAGAATTGTAGTATCCAGGGTATAAATCGATAAAGCAAAATCAATGAAATTGGTAAAAGAAAAGATAAAGACTGTTCGCCATTTGCAATTTTTGAGAAATTATTTTGCCACACCACAAAAAATCTTTACGTAGAGGACTTTGTTACTTAGAAGTTCGATGAACAAATGTTCGAATTTAATCAATAAATGAATAAAAACTTTCAATGATCAACATTCAATCAAACACTAACTCAACTTTGTTTTCAGCGAATGCCTTTCATCAGAGTATGGGCGAAAATAAGTTAAAGCTAAAAATTTGTTAAACTGAACACTCTTTCTCCTTCTAGTCAAACAATTCATGTTATTGGAAACAAGGTCACATACAGTTTCAAGTGGATTCCGACTCATTGAAAGTGATAATAAAATTGCCAAGCGATGACAAATACAGCGTTTGAAACAGTGGCATAAAACGCGTTTAAACGTTTCTAAAGTGCTTCATGGCCTGCATGGACTATCATAACAGTTTAGTTCAAGGACAAAATGCCTCAAAGAAAAACTTATAAATGAAAGAATATCTTTTGAAAGTAAACATGAACCAATTTTAAAGGTATTTTCATATTGATTAGTCCGGATGTTATAAAAAACACTCAGTTCATCGTTAAATAGATTAGTGTAGTATTATTATTGCTGAAGATATAAATATTTCTGTTGATGAAAGCGGTTTAATTGTATGAAGAATCATATAGGTACAATCTACTGTAAAATCAAGTTAATGTAATGATCTTGAACAAAATAATGAGCCCAAATAAGTTGATATCTTCAACTACGGCTCCATATCTCCAATTATGGCAGTAATTTCTAGTAAAATTTCAGGTATAATTATTATTCTCAAATAGTTTTATTAATTTACCTCCTTTAGGATGATTGTAGATGGTGAATTAAAATTTCTTACAGGGCCCAAGAGCTTTCCATATCTTCTGCTGGCTGTTTTATACTGTAATAATAAAAAACCTTGATTACTAACAATTAAAAGCGTATGAAAATAATAGAAAAATCGAGAAGTCTGGACAGTAAAATTTAAACAGCAAAATATACAGAAAAAACGAGAATTTTGTTAAAACATGAAATTTGAATAATAAAACTAACCCCAGGTAACATGGCTTCCAATTGTTCATCCTCCTTACTAGCATCGAAACTACATTTGAAAGACGGATACACGAATTCGCCAAACTTGTCTCGTAATTTTTTTATGTGCTGCTGGACTTCCTGAAAAAACATAGACATTTAAATTATTTTCTACTTCGCATCACAATATTAAAATATTTAAAAAGAATTAACAGTTATTAAACAGAATAAAGAATGTAAATATTTATGAGGAGCTCTTCAAGTTAGCATAGACATATATTCATAAAGAAGGCTATTCATAAAGAAGGAACAGATTTCAAACATTTATTCCAAACTACAGAAAATAGAAACGTAATTCCAACATTTAAACATTATTAACAGTTATTATTCAGAATTAAGAATGTAAATATGTATAAGGAGTTCAAGACAACGCAGATATTAAAAAAAAATTAACAGGTTTCAAAACTACAAAAGATGGAAACGTACTTCCAACATTTATAGAAAGAGGAAAGTTTAGAATTCTGAACAGCCTGGGTAAAAGTTCCTATAATAATAATAAGCGTATGGCTTTTAATGGTGGGGAAACCCTTACGGGTAGTTCCACCTCGCCGTTTGTGCCATGTTACGGGGAACATGGTGGACCTACTATTTTAGGTGGGTTCCGAACCACCGGGTAAGTGATAATAAAGCTTGTAACATCAAGTCATTGAAGCACGGTCACCCATCCAAGCGCAGTCTTGAGCGGTTCCTATCATGGCTGCATTGACGCTGATGTTTGTCTGCAGTAAAATGCCAACGACACCGGAAGACGGTTGTTGTGTGCTGAAATTGGCAAAATTACCTATTGCAATCAACAATTCATGTACAAATGCTTCGAAGCTCGCCATACAGTTGGTTGAGGATTGTGAAGTTCCTTTCTTGCTCATGATGTGGATTTCTGTGAGTTCAAAAACACAAAATGATCGTTCTTGTGATGTCGTCGCCATTTGAGTACAGCCAAACAGCGCCAATGCGACCGTGATTGCAACTTCTACTTGGGCTGATTAATATTTCAAACTTTCTTCTTACCATGAACGTTGGAATTATGTTTCTATCTTTTGTAGTTTCTGATATGAATTGTTGAAATCTGTTCCTCATCTTTGAATAGTCCTCTATATATGTATATTGATAGGTATTTCTTACAAATCTATATACTTTTTTCGACTCAAACGTTTTAACCAAAATTAAATATTATGAACTCATTTGAAACTGTTTCTTAGTATTCCTTTTCGAGTTAACATTTAAATTAATAGACTTAAAGGAGGAGGTTCTCAATTCGACCTCAATTTTCATGTGGAAGGAATAAATAATTATTTCAAGTGAAGTTTTCAGTGGGTATACATTTTTCTTGTAAACCAACGTCAAAATTTTCGACTCCAAATCTGTTTTACTTTTAAATTTGCTGTAATTCTGTTTCACTAAATGAACAATTGAAAAAAATTAATTGGTCATAAATTGAGTTGATAATTATTAATTTGTGACATACAGTAATACAAGAGATTCAAAGTGTACAGCTCAAAAGATTACAAACGAACTGTTGACATTGAGAAGTTGACAAGTCAAGAAAAGAAAATATTACAAAGTAACATACATAAGTAAGTTAATAAATAAAGTAAATCTGATTCAATTTACCGAGATGCAATCATCAAACTGATTTTTTCTTTTATTTTTAGAAGCTCCCGGATTGAGCTTGCTGTACAGATACACGTTTTTTACCGGAATCCAGGCTCTGAAAACAAGTATAATAATTTATTCAGAAAGTATTATTTACATTACAAACATTGTATTACAGAAAAATTTCAAAGCGTGTATAAAATTTCCTAGAAGAAATCTCCAGTCATTTCTGAAAGAAGATTGATCAAATAAAATATTGTAGACAAACTGAACCGAAGAGAAAACAAATATTAAAAGAAAAGTAAAAATATACACTGTTTTTACAAAAGCTAGTGATACACAACATAGAACGTCTCTGTGTGTGAATTTGAATAGAAAAATATATATAATAAGAAAAGTAGCATACATTTTTGTCAATGTACTGGACTCTTTGACTCACAATACAGACCAGTTAGGTCTATGTGGGCTCATATTATTTCAACTATGGATAGTTTCAAATTTATAAAATGATTGATATGTTGTATAATAGGTATAAATATATATTTTATTACAACATATCTTTTCATTATGTATTTGTAATGCACTGTCTATCCTAGAAAAGTGTTATGTATTTTGTAGATTTTAAATGTCGATGAAATAAAATAAAATTCAAAAATTCAAAAGAATGCTTATTGTCTTGTCTTTTCAGCTTTCGGTTTTGGGGGAAATTGATCTCACCTACATTTATTTTAATCTTTTGATAATTTTGATATAACTGCAGCCATCGAATTCATAGCACCGGACATGTTACCAGCATGGAAAAGTCTATTATTGCATAGATATAGTTTCGGTTTTTGGCTAGGGTCATATTGATCATTTTGTGAAAAATTTCGATTTATAAAAATTTTGAATTTGATTATTCATACAATTGGTCAACAAATATTTTAAAATCTGCCTTTTTCAATTAAAGCTTTCAAAACTTGGGACATTATTTTAATCACCCTGTATTACGATTACGGAAAAGACATAGGAGGAATGTAACCTGATGTCACCATAATTGAACCATTTATTTTCATTTTCAAAACTCACCTATCATGAGCGCCGAAAAAGCGCACATCGACCAAATTCTCGGAGTTGGTTTTCATGGCCTTGGCCGGCCAGAACGGAAATCCCTTGAGCTTGGCCCAAACCAGAAGGTGCGGCCGTTTGCACGCCTCAATAAACCACGAGTCCTTGCGCGTGTGTGCATTCAGATAGCACTCGGGACACGTTTCAATTTCATCCAACTCCTGTTTGCCGATTTTCACCAACACCTTACAAAAGACAAGACCATCTTAAAATAAAGAAAATGTCAAAATTCAAAAGTTTATAAACATTTTTGGATGGTGTTTCTGTGCTAGTGCATTGTTTAGAGTGAACATTTCTAGCAAAGAAAACCTAACCTAAGATTAGGTTGACATTTTGTAAAAAAGTAGTTTTGGACAATAGCCTGCTGTATTTCACATTGATTGTATACTATTCAAGCCATAAATGAATAAATATAAGATATCTATTCTGAAATTTTGGGAGAAATGGCTACGGAATCATTTCTATAAATCATTACAAAAACAAATTATTCTGATATACACAGCATGTATATAAACTTGAGGCTTAAAATTCAGTAAATGTTTGCAAATATTTTGATGATTACAGGCTTGCAACAAGCTTCATTAAATTCTCAGCTCTTTCAACATGAATTATGATGAATGTAACACCAAAATGATTAAATTGATAGGGTTAGCTGACAACTTCCGCCATTTTTAATTCTTTAAAGAAGCAATTCCGGACTTATGTTTATAAGATATTTTATCATTAGGTGAGTACAAGTATTGATAACTCATCCTGTATTATAAAGCGATAGCAGAGTTAAAATTGTAATGGTTGGCATAACTAAAGTAAATTAAAATGAAAGTTTACTCACTCAAAATAGGATTGCAACTATATCTGTATTTGATATCGTCAACTCTACCACTAAGTCTTGTCAAAGCAAAATATAAATAATTATTAAAAGAATAAGAATAAGATTTATTTCCCAATGACTATTGGGAAGCTAGTAATTTAATAGAAATAAGCAACTCACTTGGCATGAACTAAATATGTTTAACTTTAGTGTAAGATAGAACAAGAGATGTTGATTGGCTGTGGGATCAGCATATTTTTCAACTCATACATGAAATTGCAAAATTAGCGAAGGTCTTATCTTTTTGTGATGGAATGTCATGCAAGATGGAAGCTCCTCTTCCATCCTACATCCACCAACACAAGACAACAACTCACGAACTGCCCACTGATCAATCTACCGACTCCACGTAACTTGACATGGATATTATATTAATTACAAAAAATGTATAAGTATCTCAATGTCTAGGACAAATACATCTGACATAATCAACATAATTATATTGCTGCGGAAATGCCACTACGTATTTTAAAAGAAAACATTAAAACCAATGGTGAAAGAATGCTAAGTTTAATGAATTGGTTCATAACAGTTCTAATGGTTTTTTTCTGCTATATGAGGACTTTTGCATACAGGGCAGTTACCCCACAGTCTTATGGGGTAGCTCAACATCAGTGCCTCAAAGCTCTAGGCTATGTGAGTTCTTCTCACCTTGGCAATGTTGGTCAATTTCGACTGATAGGTGTTGAAGATAACCGAATTGTGCAGCAGCCACTGGGTGTCAGCGTAGAACGCCTGCGTGCTGCCGTACCGCTTCTGCTTGATGTTCTTCTCCAAATGACTCAGGTCCATTGGCCGCACCACGTACTTGCTGTACGCTGGAAACTCATTTGTGTCTACCGGCTTGCAGAACCATTCCGACTAAAAACAAAAACCATCAGGAATCTTTGTTGAAAAAAATACAAAAATACGTTATTAACATGGTTGGAAATTAGGAGGCATATAAGTTAAAGCTGTGCGCAGGGGTTTTGGTCATAATTTCTTTGCTAAGCTACTTGTATTGATGGCTGTATTTATGAACGTTTATTCAGTGTGTATTCACTTGAGGGAATCTTAAAACGCCTCAATTCCAAATGCATTTCAAGAGTTCCACGAGTCAAGAGACACTGAAGGAATGTTCATAAATACAACCCTTTGAAAAGTTATCTATTGCCGCAAGGAAATATTATTTTCATCAATTATTTTGTGAAATATGGGGGTTCTAAGATGAAATTTTTCGGTGCAATTGATCTCACCTAAGAGTAATTTTGAACTATTGATAATTATTTTATAACTAAAAAACACCTTGAGGAAGAAAATTACATATTTCTTATTTCAATCAAACAATTAGTTTTTCACAATACATTTTTGAAAAATGTAAGTTTTCAACAATTAATTTTGAAAAAAGTAATAGTCAGATTGAATTAAAAAGTGTGTAATTTTATGCCCCAAGGTGACGTGAAATAAATGAAAGAATAATAAACACCAGGGATACAAATCAACAATATGAAAAACGCATATTGAAAGTTAATAAATCAATCAAGGTCAAGCAACATGAAAATAATAAATGGCCGACAGACACAAGATCCTATAAAAAAAAGAATGATCAAATACACAAACATCCTACCAAAGAAAATATTGAAAGATTGTCGTTGACCTACTTCATGATATAACGTTAGCGTTAAAATTGGTTGAAAAAGATTTATCATTCAAACTGCCAACAGTATCATTATTAAACAGCATAGTTATTTTCAACGTTTCTAAAATGTTCAAGTCTGCCTTTATCATTGATATCAAGGAACTTAAAAATGTCTACGACCTTGAAGTTGAGACTATAAATAATTTTATTCAGCAGTGCAACTGCCATTTTGAGTCCTGGATAAGTTTTCTTATAATATATAAATAATTAGATGATCAGCAAAGTTTGAATCCCTTTCTATTTCTAGTAGTGGTTGTGACAATATCAGTCTTATTCATTATAGTATTGACTGACTCCCAATACCGTACTTTAAAGATAGAGGAAGTGAGAAGGATAGAAGATGCCACGAAGCAGAGAAGACTAACTTACTTTGGTCACCTTTACGGAATGGGACAAAGCTGACTCACAGAATCTTTGTGAAGTCCCCAATATCTGAGAAAGAAATTCTCATAAACAGCTAGAAATTTGTTGTGGTAGAAGTGATATTGTGGAATCTGTTCATAATGAATAAGAAAGTTAAAAATTGAATGGTTCGAGAATATTACACAAGATATTTAATCTATAGGATTATTAAAAGAAATATCTGTACTACTGACTTCCTCAAATGAACTATTTTTTTTTTTCATTTCTGTATGAGTATTATTTACGATTCAAGAGTAGATTTTACCAATAGCAAATTAAAATTAAAATCTTTTTAACAGAGTATTTTTTACGTGGAGTAGAAAAGAGTAAGTCGGGCGTATCAATTCAGATATTTAATCTTCTTTATGATGCTTTTTACAATCATCTGCAAGTCTATTTTATGCATATATATTTTAATTATTGAACTAACAGCACAAAACGGCTAATATACCATCATAGAAGTAATAATACTTGAAGGAATTTCAACTTTTAAAATTATATAAATATCTTGACTGTCAACGTTTTATATATGGATAAATTATCTAATGTAAAAAAAATCATTTTCAAGGCTTTTTTGCACTGAAAGTATGAATCAACTTGTAAATTACTCAAGTTCATGATATGTGTTAAAAATTCAATAAAATAATAGTATTAATTGATCAAGACAAAATTTTGCGTTCAAGAATGTGAATCTATACTGGCTTTTGTAAATTAAAATATTAATATTAGCTCTGTACTTGACATTAAAAAACTACCAGAAATTAAAATATATTGGAATACAATATACCAAACTAAATATAAAATAATCTTTCGAGTTGGGTTCAAGTCTGTAATAAATATAAAAGAATATTTCCCCAGTCAGGCACGTGTAAATAAAAAATCTATACAGTAGCTCTCAAATCATACAAATTAATAATAATAAAATGGATACGATACTCTGGTTTTTCTACTTTACTCCGTTCTTCATTCACTTATCCCTTTCTTCTACTTCCTAATTTTTTCCTTCTTCAAACTTTACTTTTTATTGCATTATTATAAAAATATATTTAGACTTATTGTCTCCACCTTCTTTGGGTGTTAATCCTTGAAGATCCATCTTATTTCCACTAGTATATAATAAAAACTTAAAATAAAAAACACTTTTACGTCAAAATTATGACACAATTGTTTTACAATTTCCACTTAGTGTTTTTTTAAGTTTTTATTCCACACTTTTCCATCTCCAGCCAATTTCATTAATTTATAAGGATTCAAAAGTATTATTATTCTCCATTTATCTAGTTTCAGTATTCTATCTTGCAAACTGTACCTCATTTATCAATTTATTGCTTTAATTAAAATAAGAATTAAAATAATTTTTATGCTGTTTTTAAGAATAAAATTATTATTATTATTACAGTATTATTTTACTTTAGCTAGGAAGAAATATATGATCAGAACAAGTTATAATTGAAAAAAACTCGATTATTTTCATTTCAACATACGATGTGCAGCTACTCAGACAATTTGAAGAACGACGACCTAATGGAAAGTCCTTGAATTAAATTTATTTAAATAAATAACAAAAAATGTAAAGTATAGTAATATACTGCGCTAGAATAAATATTTAATCACACTACTCAGCTATTTTAGTTTCAGCTACTCAGACAACTTAAAGAACAACGACCTAAAGGAAAAAGTCCTTGGCGAATTTCATCCTGCAGCTCTACGTTACCATACAGAGCAAATAGGCAACCTACACTCTTTTCCTATTCTCTCACTCACTCTCACACTGTCTCACTCTCTCCCAATCGCCACGTCACAATATGCTTCACTGGCTTCGCTTTCTTCTTCTCTCTTTTCCTTCTTTCTCATTGAACTCAGCCCCTTGCACCCGCAGACCTCAAAAGTATTGCAACAGTGTAATCTCACACTTTATCTGCGGCTCTTGTGCACGAATTGGCAACGTCGCTCGTTTGAAGACCAGCCATCACCGTTCACTGTACTCTCAGACATTCATCGACTTGTTTCTTTCAACATTTTCTTTATTATCTCTCTCACTCACACTCCCTCTCCTATTCTTGCTCAATCTCTCTCATTCTAAATCGAGCGTCGCTATCAACTAATTGCTGACTATATCGCGTTCTATCTGAGAACAAAAATTACTGTAGCCTATTGAAATGTGAAATCTGTACTGAAATACTGTAATCGATAAACCTGTTCACATTATGTATTCACTGACCTCTATTGTACTACTTATAATAATAATTATTATAATCTCCACCTCACCAGTAAATTTTTTCTAGTTGATGAATTGTAAAATCTATAATTACAGAGAATTAGAAACAAATTAGTTAATTTTTATTGTATAAAAACTGACAAGAATAAGTTAAGTTAGAAGAAAAGGAATGAAAAAATACTTATTAAATAATAGCTTTTACTCAGTGAAGGAGAACTTTGAAAGCAAGATTGGCTCTTAATGTTCGAGGATACAGTTTATAGTACATTTTTTCAATAGTATTTTAATAAAGATGAAAATCAATGAACATCTATTAAAAAATTGTTGATAACTTTAATACCCTAGAATTATTTCCACCGGTATTTCTATACGTTTACAAAATGGTACTGTAGTTTTCATATAACTTGGCAGCAGTATGCTGGGTTCAGATGTAGCATGTCCCATCTGCTACACGCTGCCAAGTTATATGAATACTACAGTATTTGCTTTTTAATGAGTTAATACTATTTATGCATTTATTTTGATAATTTTGTGACAATGTATTTCTGATAAACTGTACGATTTGTAATTTGACGTCTGTGATGTAATTTTGTGATTTGACGTTTCTATGACTGTAATCTACAATTTTTCCTGCAATAAATTGGAAATGAATTAAATTAATGCGATGTCCCACATAGAGACTATAACATTCAATTTTTGGGTAGGGGTAACTCTACTTTAATAAACTATGAGGAGGTGTTACTGTCGTATCTAACAAAAGGAATAGAGTTTATCTGCATGTTGTAAATATTACAGTCAAACCTGTCCTTAGCGGACCCTGTAATATGCGGAATCCTGTCTACAACGGAAAATTTTCCTGGTCCTTTCATTTATGTATCCTATGTAATGTTATTTCACCTGTATTAAGCGGCACCTGTCTAACGTGGAAAAGAATGAAATATAACGGAAAATTTGTGATAAAATTGTCACCAGTAGACAAAACCAAACACTACGATTTCGTAAAGAGGATATCTGAAAAAGGATTATTTCGTATGCTAGTAGGCCTACAGTATTCTACTGATTCAGTACATGAATATAAACAGTGGCCGGTCACCGGATGTAGGCAAGGAGTCATCGATTACTAACAATAATTTACAGTTTACACTGAACATTTACTTGGAGACATGATTTGTGTTTAAGTTTATTGAAAAAAAAATACAGTGCAATACAGTACCGGTACCTTTTAAATGATTCATACTGTACTAGTTTTTTCTTTTTTCAAAAATACAGCGGTAATAATACACTATAGTAATTATAGAATTGACGTTTTTTTAATTAGAAAATAATTGACTATCAATAGAACATACAGTAGTACGTCCAGTAAAAATGAATTTTGGCAGCAAATAACATACATAGGCTTCATGTACTAAATTGTTAAAATACAGTACATACTGTACTTCAGTGAAATAAGTGAAGTGTGTATAGCTTGTTTTTCTCTTGATACAGTTCTCCAAACAAAATGGATTATCCAATATACAGTACCTAGTATAGTATTAAGGTATGTAATTTTGCAACATTTTTTTTATTTTTGAGTTTTGACCTGTATTCAGCGGATACCTGTCCAAAACGGAAAGTTTGTTCGGTCCCGTGACTTTCCGTTATAGGCAGGTTTGACTGTACAATATTTTCAATTACTAACTTATATGCATTGGTTGCAAATTCTTTTAGTTCTACTTCTCGATATTGTCAGCTCAATTATTTGTATGGTTTCTTTGAACATTTTTGTGCTTGTGACAACAACTGTATTATTTTATAGAAATCTACCACAATATAACCACCACCAATACTAAGGTTTCTTAAACAAATAAATTGATTAATTAATTATTTAGAACAGTTTATTTGTCAATTGAAGCCACTAACCAATTTAACTTTCTCTTCAGCAACCTCTTATTTCTCAATGATTATTGATTCTAGTTGATACTCCAATTTATTCATAAAGTCTAGAAAAAAGATGTTTCCTTTCACAATTTAAATGATTGTACCACTTTTGTACATTTTTTACCACGACCATTTTCATTTTAAATTACTTTAATACTGTAAAACCTGTATACTATATTGAAATACCTGTTTGCTTCATTCTACAACGTCTGTTGGGACTACTTTCAACAATTACTTTAAAAGACAATAGAATACGGGTTTATTTGTTTCAGAACGCATAAAAATGGCGTGACTGCCTTCCATAAATTGCACATGAATAAATGTTTCATGATTCAAACATCACTAGTAAATTTGCTTGCCAGTTAAAGCTTTCACTAATCACTGTATTCTACTCAGCCACCATTCAATTGATTTTTCTCATTTCTCAATGATTAAAGTTGATTCGTCACTTCATTCATTGAATTTAGAAAAAAAATAAAATACTTTTAACTATTCTGCTATTTGAATGATTATCCTGCACTTGTATAAATAGTATAATCCCGTACTCACCTTTGATTTTGGGGAACATTTTGTCTGACAATTTAATCCACATTTTAATTGGTACCAAAAATCAAAGATAAACTTGAAAATGTATATAACATTGGATCCTCTCCTTTTCGTCTTTCTTCAACTTCTACTCCTCTTCTTCTCCTTCTAGTCCCTCTTATTTTTCTTCTCCTCCTCTTCCTCCTTCTCCTTCTTTTCTCGTCTCCTTCATTTTTCTTCCTCCCTTCATGAAGTTCATTATTATTATTATTATTAATTCATCCTTCAATCCAGCGCTAGTTTCGTCAACAGAGGACAGCATGAAGACGTTTATATAATAAGAAGATAACAATATTTTGCTTCTCGTTGTAATTATTCATACTGAACCTAAAAATGTCCAATATTTTGAAGCACAAGTCTATTTAGAACAAACCATTCATTAAAAATGACCAATAAACGCTAACTAAATATTAAACAATATTACAAGGTATATTCTGTAGATGCTCATTCAATACTGCGTAATATTGAAAGGTGCATTCTGCAGACATTAATATTCATGTTTTGGAAAGAATCAGGAATTATACATCAAAGTGAAATTTCCAGCTGAACTTGGTTATAACCTAAAATTTAGATTTTTTTAATTGGAAATTTGTAAAGAAAGCAGTAGTGGGCTGTGACTGTTGTGTCTTTACTTGATTGTGTTTTGCAATGAATTAGATAAATAAGTAAATATCGCGCTAATATATTGAGCGTATGCGGGCCGCTTAGAACACGTCATCAATAACTGCTTCCACTTTACATCATACAAGGCAATACACACACATGAAAGAACTAATAACGTCACTGATTTTCGATGGGTTCTATTCATGCATGGATATCTTCATTGCGCACAAACAAATATTTATAAATAGGAAACTAATGAGGAATATTGGGATAATAATTGGTCCCGGTGGTTCCGAACCCACCTAAAACTGTAGGTCCAACTTATCACACACCATCATCCAATACATTATCCACGCACAGGTATCAGACCTATGTGGGTTTCATTCTCCGAAAAAAGAGAGAAAAAACAACAACTTACCCCTGGGTAAGATTTCATTCTTGCCAGTGTGAATTTGAGAAGATTGCACAGCTGATCTAGTGTCAACGACTTCATGGCGGGGGATCTGTACAAAATCAAAATATGAGGTTTAAAATTAAAAAATAAAATAAAATAATAATAGTTATAATAATTCACTAACTAGATTTCACATAATAATAACTACAATTCATAATAATAATTCACATAATAGTGATATTGATACCCTACTGCTATGATTGAGTCAAAGTGTAGGTGTCCGCGGGCAATACTGTTCCAATCTGTGATAGACCATTCCACAGTATGTGTTTGATTTTGTGATGGTGATTATGATCGAGTATTGAATGTTCCACTGTGTAAGAATCCCAAGCTATTCTATATACATTGTAATTTGTTAAAAATATTTTGATTTTACAATAGTAGTTATGCAACTACCTTTAAGCTATGATTATGTAAGTTAGGACACGAGCGAAGGAAGTGACCTCAACACCTTACAGATGGCTCAAAGGCTGAATACAATCATGCATAAACTATCAATTTCATCTACAATTAACAAATTTTATCTATGACTATATAAATTTACATTTTAATTTTGGGTAACATACTCAAACTAACATAGCCTAGAATGCTTAATTGTTGACGATCAGTTTGGAAACAGACAATATAAACAATCTGAATTTGAGTGCGAAATGTTAAATAAGCTGATGAATGTGTTTAATAATTTTCATTACGACACTGAGACGAATGCTGATTTCTCATTGGTCTAGAGCCTTTATCGAAAAGTAATTCCTGTTGATTGATAGCTTTATTATGCAATGGTTTTGAATAGGCATGAATATCAAATTAAAATTCATTTTATTGCCATAACATTTACAAACGTACATAATAATAATAATAATAATAATCACTCAAATCAAAACAATATAGAAAATATAAATATCAATATTGTAAGTACGTTAAATGCATATTCTCCAATAGAAATAGCTCGATATAAATAATCATCATTACTTTTGATGTGATAATTATTGAATGGCAGCTGCTGGCATAAGATAACCTTGTGCGCCAAACCACGAGTTGATATAGTTATTTTACTAATTATTTTACTTTATTAGTTACTTTACTAGTAATTTTACTAATTCTAGTAAAATAAAAGAAACGAGTATTACAAAGAAAATTGATATATATTATAGCCTATATAAATGAAAGCTCCAAATCATGACAGACCATGTATTCAGCTGTTGTCATTACTCGAATAAAACTTATGTAACGTTATAATACGTGGAAGTAGATGAAATTATTCTGATTTTTTTATAATAATAATAATTTGTTACCTTGTTTCAGTATTTTCGGCATAGAGAATGGTACTGCACTCGGGGCAGACCCAGTCGAGGGGGGGAGCTGCCTCTAGATGTAGGCAGCGCAAATGGAATACGCGCGGACAAATTTTACAGGACACTGTCGAACCTTCCCGGTGACACTTCCAACAGTACATGTCTACCCCTTCTCTAATCTAAAAAAAAAAAAAATAAAAAATAAAAATGAATTAGGTAAATATTATACAAGATATATAGCAACAATCAAATAATTAAATTAATATTAATATAAATGTTTCTAGAACAACAGAGAAGATCAGAAATAATGAAAAAGTACTGGACAATGCGGAAAGAGAACTTACTAAGGAGGGCCATGACTTAAATGGTCCAGTAAAAGCAAAATAAATCAATCAATCAATTTCTTTATTCAGAACATACATAAAATGTACATGAATGCGTCAGTAAGGTAAATTAAAATAAACATTAAAATGTTTAATATAGACATCTTTGGAACTAAAATGTTTGCATCGTCAACAATTAATACAGTGCATTATTCTCAATTCTAACTAAAATTCAACAAGGGTGCTTTGTAGAACTGCTCAAAATTATAAAATGTTAAGCACGTTAAATACATGTTCAATTCATTTTTGAATTCAACATTATCAGTTTAATTTCCAATGCTACTTGGCAGGTACCTCAAAAATTTAATTCCCATACACGTAGCACTTTGCTTAAATTTTTCTTTGTTGTTTTTTTATTATAAAATTATTTTTGTTCCTGGTGTTATAATCTTGAATATCTACTTGTCGAGGAAATTTAGACTCATTGTTTTTTACATGTAACATTGTTCTATATACAGGCCGTACACAGTCATGAAGTCTAGCTCCTTGAAAAGCGTTTATTAAGGTTAAGAATTTGCCTAATCGCCTCTTTTTGTAGGTGCAGTATTTTATTCAAGTTCAATGCACTTGTTCCTCCATAGATTCCAATCCCATATGATATGTGAGATTGAATTTTTGCAAAATATACGGATTTTAAAGCTTCTAAATTACAAATTGGTGCTAGTCGCCTTAGCGCAAAGATTCCTGAACTTAATTTTCTACATATTTGTTGTACATGAATGTTCCAATTAAGTGTTTTGTCTAAATGAAGGTCTAAAAATTTGATTTGGATTATTTTCAATATTAAGTTGCTTTTCCTCGGAATCTCTACATGTAAAATGAACAAAATTAGTTTTATTGTTATTAAGTAAGAGATTTCTACCACTTAAGACAGTTTTTTAAAAATAATATAGAATCGTTACATTTCATTTCAATAGTAAAGTCTTTGAATAATATAAATAAATAATCAACAGACCACACCTACATAGTTATTGACACTAATTTGGACACATCAAATTTATTATATAAATTTAAGCCGAAAACCTAATCTATTGGAGCAAGAAGGCAGACGTGACGTAGTTATATATTTTGTTTAACCATCTACCTTATTACCCACACATGAGTCTCAAGACTTATATGGGCATCAAGTGACAAAAAATGAATAAAAATGCATATAACTTTCAAAACAACAGCTCAACGATATTTTAAACGACCAACTTGACTTACTCTCATACCATTGTCGACAGAATAATCAATTTAAATTCATTGATTGACAAAATCAAAATTGAACTTAAATTCTTAATAATTTTCTATTAACCTGGCTAATCATTTCATCTGTGATCCAATCATGACTAGCTAGAAATATTTTAGTATTTTAGTGATGCATGAATATTTTTGTGATAATTTGTTGTCCTTTTACTTTTGTTGTACGTATATTGTTTGTGAAGATTTGGCCTCCATTGATACCATTGCATTCTTGGCAGTAATAAATAATTGAATGGCTGACTGAAAGTCGTGAAATTGTGTATTATTTCAATTAAATTGTATCTTATAAAAAATTGTATGTGAATAAGGAGGATTATATTATTTATATCTATTTAATTTAAAATCCAAATATCCCGCCTCCACCTCCCCCAAAATATTCTTTCCCCATAACCATAACCTCAATTAATACTTTGATTCAGATCAATGTCAGGTACCAGCAGTGTCTGATGTTGCTTACATTAGAAGGAAAACAACTGTCACATACAAAAATGAAATTCCCACTTTTAAGTTGTTTTATTCTAGTTTGATGCATTATTATTCGTGGGAGAGAGAATGGAGCCACTTCAACAAGAAGAATTGCAACAAATAACGATCAATGATAGTAAAAGATTTGTACTAATATGAAGATTAACAAATAAGTATTACTGTAAGTAATAATCAACAATTTTATGAGATTTTCTACAAATATCAAGAATAGAAATTTTTAAAAATGAAAAATAAATATAGAAAAAGAACAAACTATTGAGGAAATATAGATAAAATCCAATACTGAAAAATGAACATATGGATGAAAATGTACATGAAATATTGAAAAGAATTTGTTAAAAATATAACAATAATTTGCTTAAAAATAGGACGCGATTTTTCCCAACAATTGGTTGACTCACGTTAAACAGACATTGAGTGGTAGTAACTAAATCCATTAGTAATTATCTATTTTCTCAAAAGATAACAACGGAATAATCTACTAGCAGTATTATTATTTTGAAGGTCTTCATTGGATCACTTCGGTCACCAAGAAACTTCTATTTAGTAACATAACAAACTCCAAATAAACATAACCAATACTATTTCTAAAAATATTGAATATATTACATCTGGACAATATTAGACAACACATTTTCAACAGTACAATCTACGAACTTTGCAGCTCTACATCTACTAAATAGACAATAAGACACCTAGTCAATTGGCTTTCTACCCTGAACTATTCCTGTCATTAAAATTGCCATATTTAAACATTAATATTCAAATTGATTCCAAAGACTACAACACAGCTCTGACCAGTAAATAATTCATTTTTTGTACGATAATAGAGGTAGCTCTAATATTATTCTACGAATAGTTATTGATTTGTTGATATAATCAACAATAAAGACCCAGCAAGGACCCATCAATTATTCAATGGATTATGATTTATTAATGCAGTCACAGGAATCTTTAACACCAAAACGTTAAATAGGAATTCGCACTGGCCCAGTGAATTTGAGAGAATTAGAAAATTGATTGAAACACTTTTATTACACTTAGAAATGATGTCATCAAATTCAATGCAAAAGTTGAAGAAATAATGAATAATTTAGAATAATAAATATAGAGTAGCTATTTAGTAAATTGAGCTAGTCAGCAAATATTTCTATTCTTTGATAACAAAATATTTCAACAAACATGAAACCTGTTATTCATTAATTTTTCATCTATTTGTCATTAAGTTTCATTAATTTTGTTTTCAATTTTAACAAGCTACAATATTATTCACTACCGTTCAGTTATTTATGATTCATTAAAATCATATTCAATACTTTTAAAGCAGTAAAAGCAGTATGATGGCTAATCATCATTATTTATATATTATTACTGTCATTGTTATAGGTAATCTTCATAATCATCATCATCATCATCATCATCATCATTATATACTTTACTTCAATATAAATAGTGAGCGCGGTATCTGGGCGGGCACAAGTAGGAAACGTAACGTTTCAATGTGTGACTGGCAGCTATAACATGTCGTTAACTGCTTAATTACCACTTACCCGGTGGTTTGGAACCCACCTAAATCCAGTTTCACAATTCATAACATCATTTCCCTCATTAAACATGCACGTCTCATAATCATGTGGGCAGTAAAAACAAGATATATAAAATTCTAATAATATGTTAGTTTTAATAGCAACTGATAATGTGTTTGAAGCTTTCCTAAACGATCAATATAGAGATTGGGTGCTCGCTGAGCGCGGTAGAGGGCGATCATGATGTTCAATCACGAGCTGGGGTTGAATGGGTGACCAGCATCTATAGCATGACTTTATCTATTTAATTAACACTTACCCGATGGTTTAGAACTCACCTGAAACTGTATGTCTACAATTTCTTAACATCATTATCATACACTCATCAGTCTCCACACCCACTCACAAGTCATAATCATGTGCGCTTCATCATCAAGTAAAAACTTAATTTTTTTAAAATAGACGATAAGACCCTATAGATCAAATGTGTTCATTGTTGTGTCTAGTATGACACTTTTTTATCGCTTGGCTCTAGCATCTAGTATTAGCTCTATTATCTAGTATTGGCTCTAGTAACGACGCTCTACTGTACAAGACATCCCCCCACGCAAAATCATCGAGCTCGTGTAGGTATCATATATAAAAAAATATAAATAAATAATAAGGAAAAAGAAAAAATGTTTATAGTTACCGGTTTTGGTGCACCATCCGAATTCTTGTCGATTGTTCGCCTTTTCCGTTTCGGAGACTCTTCCTCAGCCTCCTGCTGCTCCTCCTCCGCATTCTCACCACCATTCTCCTTCTTCTTCTCCTTCTCCTCTTCTTCATCATCCTCTCGTCCTCTTTTCGCCGTATTTCTTGTCTCGCTCGCACTCGACCGGCTTCGGCTGGCTCGTCTAGAAGACGCCTCTCCATTATTCTCACATTCGTACTTATCATTTTCCTTCTCAGTTTCATCTTCCTTCTCAGTTTTATCCGCCATTTTGTCGGATTTATTTTGTGATTTTACTGCAGATTTATCAGAAATTTTGCCTGATCCATTTTGAGATTTTGTCTCAGGTTTATCCGAATCGGATTCATCTTGTAATTTTTCGGCAGGTTCATCCGAAATTTTGTCGGATACTTCTTGTGATTTTGCCACAGATTTATCAGACTCTGATTTTACTGCAGGTTTGTCAGATTTATCCTGAGATCTTGCCGGAGATTTGTCGGATCGATCTTGTGATCTTGTCGTAGATTTATCTGACATCTTGCCGGATCGTTCCCGTGAACGGCCGGTACGTGTACGGGTGGCTTCATCTATCAACGAATTAGAAACTCTGTTCAGGAAACGACGATGTTTGGCTGCAAAGTCCGGGTTCACACTGAGCCGGGTCGATCGCACACTCGAGGAGCGATCCGTTGTTTCGTCAGACGACGATTTCCGGCCGCGTCCGGGCACGCTGCGGCTTCTACTGGCTCGTGTGGAAGTGCCGGATGCTTCTTGGTTCTCCTCCTTTTCGTCTTGCTCCTCCTCCTCCTCCTTTCTAGCTTCCTCCTCATCGTCCACGTCCATTTCGTAGTCGGAATCCTTTTCCATCGTTTCTAAACTGTAAACAAAACAAAAAATACGTATACATTAATAATTTGTTCATATTCAAAGCAAACATTCCCTCTCAAGTAACGAAGATCAGAATATGATATATTTGGATTGACAGCAACTATTTTTCAGATCTGTAAAAATGATTTTTTGAAACAGATTGTTTAATAGCTTGTTGACTATACACTACTTCAAACTTTAAATCTTCCAACATTTATTTCTTTTTCTCCTTCTTCTTCACTTTCTAGTATGATTAACCCAATTAACTATCCCCGGTAGATGAGTAACCATAGCTGCAAAGGTTTACAGATCCACACCCTTTTTAGATATTTCTTTTTAAAATTTAGTGTTTTTTATTGTTGTTTTTCATGTTTATTGTTTGCAGGCTCATTGTAAATTGTTTAAATAGTAAATTAATTGAAAACAAATGAATTTTAAAATTACAAAAAACTAGATATCTAAATTGGAGAAATAAACTTAATAGAGATTGCTACATTAAATTAATTTTGTCATTTAGACAAAATGTGATAAAAAATTAATGCAGATTCAAGGAAAAGAAAAAGCAAGAGCATGAAAAAAGGCGGAATGGATAAATTTATTGATAATTTTTCTATTAAGAATACTATTGAATTAATATTTTCATGGCCGGATAAAAAATATTCATTTCATAAAGTAAAAAATTGATTCAATGATTCCCTATTCATTTTAATCAGAAAAAAACCAAATTTGTAATATTGCTAGTCTATTTTCCCTTTTATGAATCAATAAAAATAACTTTATGACACTGTAAAGCATACATAAGTTTGGCACGTTCCGTCATGCTATCAAGATAGGACACCATATTGTAAATGAAAGATAATTTTGTATTCCTCTTGTTGATACAGAAATGCTCAACTGTACATTAGTAGCGAAAACATTTACGTTGTGATTTTAACATGAAATTGCACTTCAGATAATTCATCAAGCATAGGGGATATTAATTTGTTGCCTAAGAGTTTGAATGTAAGATGGGAATACTTCCAATTGGAGAAAATATTCTTATGATCAAATCTAACAAGGAAAATAACTAAATAAGCGAATAAGACTATTTGAATTTTAAATGAGAAATATAATATGAAAGATAATTAATAAATTTTGAAGGAGTAACAAGGAGTTTAGTAAAGGAGGTCTACAGAAAAATGTCTAGCTGAACTTTCAACAAAGAAATATTTTTTGAGATTCAGACCACTAAAAAGCTTTAAATAAACTGTTAGGAAATGTTTAGTCATTATCAAAATTTATAAAAGACTAGTGTTATGAAGAGACCAAAATAGACTCAACAGTTCACTAACTGCATTGTTCTAATTAAAACTTATTGAAATGAACTGAAGCCAAAATCCAACACTATCGATAGCGTTTGAAAATTTAGAAAAAAAAAGAGTAATTTTTAAATAGAACCTGAATGCCAATAAATAAATAACCAACAATTGATTCAAGTAATATAAGACGGAAATTAAACCAATAGAATCATATTCAGTTTGAACATGGCTAATGGAGGTTTAATTTTGTAATACTGTAATACAGTCTGTGTTGGACACTTTTCTCATTGTCGGTTTACATCTAAATTAACCACTCATCTACTAGAACGAATGGCTACAATAGAGAAAAATTGCTTCATCAACGAATATCGTAGCAGAGAACAATAAAACGTGAAATTTGATCAAATAACTACAAATTTCACTCTTCTTATACAAGCAAGATCATGAGAATAAATAGCTTTTATAACATCTATTATTGAAACCCCCACCTACATTAAAAATAAGCTTATCATCTTGTGTTCAATTTTCATCGTGCTAAAGCATATATGCTATACAGTAGCACACTTTTTCACAGTTTAGCAATAATTGTCATAATTTAGACAATCGCATGCACCACCAATGGCTTTGTTAACTACAGACTTGCAATTTTGTGAAAGGGGTCCCAATCTGTTCTTAAATGTAACTAATACAAATAAATCGTTTTTCAAAAAATATTATTCCAGCAATTATTGCAGGGTACTTTGTAATCAGTACTTTTCAGTAATTGTCTTCATTATGGACAAAAAACCACATAACTCACACCACTAATTCACTTGTTAAAAACTTGTTAAGCAATTTACTGTAACTAGTTTAGTAAAATATTTGTGATTTTGTGAAGCTGGCTGGCCACAATCTATTCTCGAATAGATATAAATATTTTTTCAACAATAGTTTCCAACAATAATTGCATCATTTTAGGCTATAAACCCCCACATGCAATTTCAACTTACCCAATTAATATAATGATATAATACACAAATTTCTTGTAACAATTTTGACAAATATGAAACTCAATATCAACTTACTCAACTTATATGATACAATTCCCTAATTTCTTGTAACTATATTTTGCCAAAAAAATGTAATTTCAGATAAAATCTTCCAAAAAGTAGGTAACTAACAACAATGATTGCATCATTTTAGGCCCCCAAAAACCACATGCATCACCAGATCTATTCAACTTATCCAACTAATAGAAAGTAGTTGAATTTTGTTACCAATGTGATCAACTAATAAAGCAGTCGCCGATGAATCAAGCAGGTTAAAACAACATTTGTCATCATTCTACACAGAATAATGCGTCACATTGCTCCAAGAAAATGTCTTTCAAGAGGTACGAAAACGGCGCGCCAAGTCACAAACACACACAAGAATTCAACTAAATTTAATGGAAATATAGTTAGTACGAATTTGAAAGAGCAATGTCCGTTGACAACGGCAACTTTTCAAATAGTTTCTGTAGATAAAACAGTGAAGACTTTTGTTATAACGGAATAGAATGCAGATGCCGATAGCTAACAAAACAGACAAACAGATGCAGACTGTGGTAACAGCAACGACTCTACATCAAGTGTGAAAGAAAGACAGAGCACGTTTCCCAACAGAGTCGCCTGCGAACCGGGTTGCTCAAGAACAACCTACCCAAGAAGACAGATGCACGACTTGGCAACGTTGTGTGTGGAGATTTATAGGCGGTGAGGTATAGGAGACGAAAGTACAGTCAGCCCGAGCGTAGCGGTGGGAACGTCAGGGAGGAGCAAGGGTAGATCCTGTAGCGGGGAAAGAGACGAAGGTAATAGCGGGGCAAGAGGGGGAGAGAAACTGCAGCCGTAAAGAGCGTAGAACAGGAGAAGAGCTGATGAATATAGCGGGGAGCAACAAAAAGGGGGAAGGAGGGAGCTGGCTAGCTCTCACAACAGTAGTGTTAAACCCAGTTTACCCCCCTTTATCATCACCGCCAATGTGGGCTAGACCCCACCCGATGAAAACTTCCACGTCCGACCAGTATCGCCGCACACAAATGCAATATTCAACCTTCTACCGCCAGAATAATTATTATTATTACGACTCGCAGCAACATTCCATCTTTGTTTAGCTCACTTCTTGATTGTGAATCCATTTCACTCGGTCACTTTCTACAATGATTCCGTGCGTTACTATGCCACTGGATGATGATAATGCTCTCTCAGACATGTTTTGACATTGAATATCATCGATCTGCTGCTACGGGGTGGAGCGGCAACAACCCGGGAAAACCGGGGGGTTCAGGGGGCACCACATTCAACGTCTCGACCCACACAATTTCCCCAAATGGCATCATCACCAGAGGAAACGGGCGGTCCAGGGGGCACACAACCCCCACACGCAAATTCCCAAAATGGGTCAGATCCGGATTTTCTCCGGGCAACTGTTTCCAGGTAAAACTCAGATGCCCTTTGATGATGTATTGATTATTGCCAAATCCATAAATAGTTCAGTCTGCTGGCCTGGGAGTAAAGATTTCACCTGGTCCAGGGTGTTTTAACTTCTTTACTCACTTCTACACAAGCAACACATAATTTGATTTAACTTCTGTACTCACTTCTACACAAGCAGCACATCATTTGATGTGAATCCGGGGAGAAGTTGATAACAGAAAAGTATAATATTTAGCCTGCAAATCAGATTTTCAAAAGTTTTCAACTTTGTGCCTATTACATAATGATTTAAAATTATTCATATCATTAGTACTTGTAGTTACTGCAAAATCTATGGGAATTATACTAGTAGATTGTAATTATTGTAATCTGTAAATGGCTAAGAAAAATCCCCAGGTTTACTTTGTAAGCAAAATGCATGCTCAACACATATTCAATGGAGCTACATTATGCAGTTTCTCTTGTGGCAACAAGATTACAAGCATCAGCAACAAACAATACAAATTTTGAAACTGATAAACATGTGTAACTGTTGATCCCATTTTGGTTCACAGGAAATAGATATAAACAAATATAAACTGGTTTCACTTCCTAGTCTCTTGGATGTGTAACTTTTTAAAAAATTAAATAATTATAGATATATTGTAATTAAATTCTTATTGGATTATTTGTTTGTATAATATGTGTATCTCATATTTAGGGAAAAAGGATATCTACATTATATTTGAAGCAACAAATTGGAAATTGAAAAAGTGTATAAAGTGAGTGAATTAACTTTTGTAAACCGGGTAGGCATTTACACAAATTTGAGTAAATATTTCCACATACAAGTAAAAACGGTTTATAAATCATATACAGTAACACAAGTTTAATAAGATGTATAGTAATTCTTGCTAATTGTTTCATAAAAAAATTATATCAAACAATATATCTTTGAACGTTTTGGAAGATGATTATGCAACAAAAAATTCCTAGTGTTGACCAACACAATAATTCGGAGAAAGTATATTGTGTATTGTAAGGCAAAAAAATTGAGAATATTATAATGACATGGGTTGATTATGTTGCTTGGTTTACAATGCATATTATTTTACAAAGATTATTATAAATTACATATTGTTATTTATACATTAGCATACATATTATGTATTCTAATGTCACTTCTCATGACATCACAATGGCAATGGTCAGTTAGTAACTACCGTTTTGTGCCAAATTAGTTTAAAAACTTTATGAAAATAAAATAATATTTCATGGCATCCCAGAGGTATTCAATTGAGTTATGATATTATCAATTATTGAAAGCAATACAAAAAGTTGTATGTATTGTATGAATGCTTCAATGTAATTGTGAAATATATTATTTTATTTAGACATTAAATAAAGTACAAACAATTAATACAGCAATAAAAGTTTAAAAAGAATAATTTCATACATGATATAAAATCTCAAATGTCGTGTATGATGATTACGAAACGATATACTTTAAATACCAATGAATTCTTGAATTGTCAACAGGTTCACTATCAACACGAAATAATACATACTTCAAAGTTTAATTGTTGCCAGTATCGTATACAAAAATAATGGAATACATCTGACCAGCTAGTTGGCAGCTGGGCAAATTCTTTGCAATCTTGTCAAATTTTTCTTTCTGTTACCAAGAATATAGTAAATCAGTTCAACTATATTAAACTTAGTTTTCGTTTGTATAAAAAAAATTATTTACTTGTAACATAAAAATTTGGAGGACATATTCCCACAAATTATAATTTATTTTGAAAGCATCTAATTTTGATTAGTTTCTGATCATGTTTAATTGTTGTGTACATAACAGCAAAATAAAGAGAAAATTTTAAAAATCTTGCTGATAAAGCCCATAATTGAGTCTCAGATTCGTGCTTTGGTGCTTGGGGAGAATTATGATAAAATGATGTCATGAATATTAGACCTACAGTTTAAAGTGGGTTCCGAACTACCAAGTATGTGATAATATAGCTGAACACATTATTTCATATAACAATGATGATAATATGAATGGTAGACCTACAGTTCTAGATGGGCTAAGAATAACCGGGTAAGTGATAGTAAAGCTGAAAACGTTGTTTAATAGCCACTGGTCACCCTTCCTAGCGCAGTCCAACTAAAATTATCCAAGTAATCTATCAATATCCAACATTCATTATCAAACTAACATTAAAAATTCAACAAAAGTAAAATAATTATCCTATGTAATCGCGAATTCGTCATAAGTGGATATTACGTAACGAATAGTTCATATTGATCTGATATTCATAATTTCATAGATACAAAAATATCTATATTTAATTTGTATCAAAGTTTTATCAGATATATAACACTGTAGTATCACTGTCATAGCATTTTTTTTTTTTTTTGTTCTGTAGCTGATGAAGCTTACATGAGTCTGAGACTTGTGCGTGGGTAACGAGGTGAATGATTCTAATACTGACATTGTATGAATGATTCATACTATAATGTAAGGAATAGTGCATTTTCCGTTTTAGGTGGGTTCCGAATCACTGGGTAAGTGATATAAATTGAAAGAGTAGGCTATGTTTTCAGCATACACAACTAACTTCTAAAAAGATGGAGGATACAAATTTTTATTTGTAGAATGAGAGGGAATCTTTTCATATTACAGTACTTTCAGTAACTTTAATAAGTTGTTTATCATTAAAATTACCATACATATGCGGGACTGTCAGAGAAACATCATTTATAAGATACCGCTATTTATTGAAACGAGGCGAATCTCACAAAGTATTTATTTCAAAAGAACAACTGACAGAGTTCTTCTTCCAGTGTGAGCAGGACATAGCTTCACAAAGGATCATAAATTTAGTTCTTGCAGCTGGAAATTGTTATTCAATCTTAATTACTCAAAAAGCAGTAAATGAAAACAAAGAATATGCTATTAGAAAAAATAAAAAGACAGAATAATCGGAAAGTATAATGGCATTTAGTTATCACAGCGGTGTAATTATGTTCTACATGGTTGGAGCATTCAGAATGTTTAAATGTTTGGTTCGGAGTCCACCTATAACTGTAAGTCCATAATATTATCAATTAGACACGCACAAGTCTTAAACTGTGGGCATCATCAGCACGAAAAAGGAGAAAAAATCTTTAATCAAATTCAAGACAATTAATGCTGTGAAACGACAACTTACGGTCACTTATTTTCAATTAGTGAATGAGTTGAATTGAACTGGTATTTGGTTTACTGGTATAGATTGGGTTTAGAGTTATTTGATTTGTTCAAAGTTCCATACAGAGCTTGAACTCCCGAATATTATTCACAAAACTAGCAGCATTGTGCTTGATTTTGTGATGGTGATTACCATCGAGTATTAGATATTTCACTCTGCAAGCACCCTAATCAAGTTACATGTATGTATAACTTATGTTTTAATACTTGCATGCAATTTCATCAGAAATACTTCAGCAGCATATTGCCAACACTATAATTATCACCCCTTATATTAAATAAAAGTATAAGTTAAATTCAACCTTGAGTTATTTACGTCTGCTAAGTCAATTGCTAAAAGTTAACAAGATAATTAATCAATTTTATCCCAGTTTAACCAATTAAATTCACATATACTGTAAGAGTACAATACAAATTCAGCATCTTAAAAGATGGACAATACAATATATGAGCTTTATAAAAAAAAATTTCAACAACTACTTGGCAATAGGAAGAAATGAAAATTACCAGATTTTACTGAATACAAAAATTTCAAATTAACAACTTACAGTACATAGAAAAAAATGTGGAAGTATTTCCACACACTAGGCAATCCAGGTAAATTGTTAGTAAATTATACTAGATTTTATTGAAACAAACATTTTTATTTCTATTGGACTATATACTAACTACTACATTTTACAGTAAATAAGAAACAAAAAAAGCATTTCTATAGGCAATTTAGGTAAATTGTTAGAAGAAACCAGAATTACTAGATTCTATTAAATTCAAATAATTAATACGAAAATATCAATTTCTATAGTAGGCTACAGTGTACTACAACGTTGTATAGTACATAAGAAGCAAATTAGAAAGTATTTTCTATACTAGGCAACCCAGGTGAATGGTTAACAGATGAACCTATTTTCGGAGAATAAAGAACTGTAAAACTAATCTCATTACGATAATCACAAATTCCAACAGAAAAAATTGGGGTCAAAAGAAAGTCAAGAACAGATAACAGCGAACAGTTACAGCTAAAATATCAAGCAAGACCTTGACTTGACTCAGAAAGAAACCAGTATTGTTTAAAAGTGACATTTAGACCAGCAGGAGAGTGAAAAAGTTCTTGCAATTTAATTTTTGTTTCAGATGTGAAAAAATCAATGAAAATTAATATCTGCAATAGTTGTGTATCGAATATTGGATAAAATAGTGATGAAACTGTGAAGTAGCATTTACTTACAAGATGCAGTCTACAATATTATTTAGAGAAAGTAGGTTAGTACGCATTGAAGCTAAAGAATCGCCTACATTTAGAGAATATTGCTTCATACTGCTGAGATATTATTTCTAGTGGTAATTATTTCCTTCATTGAAAGTATTCATCACAGCTTCGTCTAATAAATACCTACAGCATTTATAGTCAACTAATGATATGGAGTTTTTTAAATACTGAATCACAACAGATAAAGGAGATTATAATAACATTTCAATTGAAAGTTTTTTTTTTTAATCAAAAGATGGTGACATTTTCAAGACATGATTGATTGTTTTTGTTGCTATTAACGCGTTTCTTGAGGTTGAATCAATAATAAAGCTAATTAAATTCGATTTATTACATTTATCTGTTACAATGTACAACATTTACATAACATAAAAGATAATTTACATGTTGTCAGGTTTATTATTATTTATCCGGTAGTTCGGGACCCACCTAAAGGTTATTGTAGTCCACAATGTTCCCAAAACGGCGAGTTGGAACCAATAAATGCCATACGCTTATAATAACATAATTACATTGAGAACTTTTTCATCAATTACCTACTTTAATGTTGAAGAAATGTGAATCTCTCAAGTACCTATGCTGGATTGAATCATTCAAAAGAGTCAGTGAGGTATTGAAACTTGCTCAAAAATGATTTGTAGCACATTATATTATAGTACCTGCATCCATTTGCATTAATTGTGTCCACTTTTTTCAAATTGAATAACAATAAAAAAGGTATTGGAACGAATCATTCAAAAGATTCGGTGAGCTATTTAATAAGTCAAGAATGCATTCAATCAAAAGTAATACCTGTATACATATTTGCAGCCTGTGTCCACTTTTTCAAATAAAGTACACACCAGAAGAAAAGGTATTTGAATGAATCATTCAAAAGAATCACTGAGCTATTTAAGCCACTCGATAATGATTTGAAGAAAATATAATACCTGTATTCAAATAAATTTTTGCATCATGAAAGAAAAGGAATTGGGATGGAGCATTCCAGAATGAAGTAATACATTAGGATTTTTTGGGAACTACTATAATTCCGTTAATTAAGTAACAATATTAAAGAACATGGACAACTCACCAAGAATTCATTTCTCAGTACAATTCCAAAGCTTTCTTTGTATAACAAATCTAACTTTGTTCAGATTTGCAATAACGCTTCACCAATCTCTACAATGTTCAATAATGAGAACAAGATGGAATTTCATAAAACCAAAAAATTTCACAGGAATTGGATGAAAAGACAGCTGTTTGAGTTGTTCAGAAGTAAAAAGCCTATAACAGATGGGCTTTGGAATAGGCTTCATACTCTTCTGAGAAGAAACCCTTTAACCGAAGAAAGTTAGATAGAATTCGTTGGAAAGTCATATGTGGTAAGATTGAATTCTCAACAGCACCTCGTATGGCAAATAAGATATTGCTACAAAAGTTAGAAATAAAAGGTGCATTTAAACTATGTAACAGTTTTATATATCAAAGTATGATAAAGAAGGTTTAATAACAAAGTTGTTATATGACTGCTATGAAAATGAGAAACGATATAATATACATAAAAACTTTGTTGTAATATGCAGTTTTAATTTTTAAAACTGCATTTCTTAGTGAAAAGTTGTACAAGGTTTTAAAACATTGTTCTGTTACATAGTGTGAACGCACCCAAATAATTGTAATAGCTAATTACGAGGGTGGTTTGATAATTCCTCGACTTTTAAAATTTCCTGCGCAGCCACTGTATTGGCAACACTGCTGCCCTCAACTGACATCTATCGGACGACTTCCGTAGTATTTCGAACCAGCTGCATCATTTAGTTTTTTTTGGCAGCCATTTAAAGCAGTTAACCTCGTTAATTTCCATGACAATGGAAAAAAGTGAATTTCGTGTGCTGATTAAGCATTATTTTTTGCGTAAAAAAACCATTACCGAAACCAAGGCGAGGCTTGATAAATATTATGGGGACTCTGCTCCATCAATTTCAATGGTTAAAAAGTGGTTTACTGAGTTCCGTTGTGGCCGCACCAGTACAAGTGACGCTGAACGTTCAGGTCGCCCAAAAGAAGTCATTACGGAAGAAATCGTTGACAAAATCCATGGAATGTTATTGGATGATCGAAGATTGAAAGTGCGTGAGTTGGCTGAGGCTGTAGGCATCTCAGGTGAGCGAGTGCATCACATTTTGCATGAATATTTGGATATGAAAAAGCTGTCCGCGCGATGGGTGCCGCGATTGCTCATGAACGACCATAAACAAAACCGCGTGAAGACTTCAAAGGCCTGTCTGGCGATGTTTAGACGCGATCAAAACGAGTTTTTGCGGCGTTTTATAACCGTCGATGAAACCTGGATCCATCACACCACACCAGAGACCAAGCAACAATCGAAACAGTGGGTTTCTATGGGTGAACGTGCACCGAAAAAGGCTAAGGTGGGTCTATCGGCTAACAAAGTCATGGCCACCGTTTTCTGGGATTCCCGCGGTGTCATTTTTATTGATTACCTTGAAAAAGGTAAAACGATCACTGGGGATTATTATTCACAGTTGTTGGACAGACTTGACACTGTTTTAAAGCAGAAACGACCGCATTTAGCAAAGAAAAAAGTGTTGTTTCATCAGGACAATGCACGGGTACACACATGTGTAGTCACCATGGCCAAAATTCATCAATTGGGCTACGAACTGCTACCTCATCCACCATATTCTCCAGATTTAGCACCCTCTGACTATTTCCTCTTTCCAAACCTTAAGGAATGGCTGGGTGGTAAGAGATTTGGGTCGAATGAAGAGGTCATCATTGAAACAAATGCCTATTTTGGGGGCCTTGAGAAATCTTATTTTTTAGAAGGAATAAAAAAATTAGAAACACGTGGGACTAAATGTATTGAGCTAAAAGGAGATTATGTAGAAAAATAAAATGATTTTTTGCAAAAAAAAAAGTTTTTTCCTTTAAAAGTCACGGACTTATCAAACCACCCTCGTATTAGTTAAATTTTTAAAAAAATTGACAATTTTAATTTTCAAAACTACTGTGGGTACTACCCAGTACAGCCAATATACTACCCCAATTTTGTAATTGAGTGCATCATACTATGTAATATTTAGTACATATACAATAAACTGTCATCTACATTATTACAAATTATTTTTACACTCTTGAATAGAATTCCCATACAATAGTACAAAGGGAAATTAGTAGGAAATGCCATGAATCTAAATTATAAAAAGGGTCTTGATTCAGACAGATTGTTTATTGACAATTTTTGCCAGACTAAAACCTACTGCAACAAAAATTGTTAATTTTCACAGAAACTTAATTAATTGATACCTATGGAATTATGCAGATAAATATTGGTTTTAATTATGCATGTAGATAATAAGACTAAGAATATAATTTGAAAAAATTTATTTTCTAAGAGCATGGTTAGATTTAGAGGCATAAGCTATACATCAAATAAAAATCTGAAAAATAAAAAAAAAATAAACTAAGAGCATTATAAGATTTAGAGGAATTAGCCCCCTCATTTACAAAACTAACAATTATGAAGTGTGTTAACAACTAAGGCCGGGTTCACACGAGTTACAATCGCGCGATTGTAGCCAGAGCAATTATTGTGACGGGCAACATTCCGCCAATGCAGTTATGAATCGCAGAGCTGTCGCAGAGTTTTTTCAAAACAAAACAAAAAACATAAAAATTTCAGATATTAATTATTTTTAAATGCTACTGCGCTCAGCATCCTTAAACCAAAACAACTTGAATTTTTCTCCTATCACTAAAATTAAAATGTTTATGCTATAAAATAGATCGACCTTCATGGATCACTTGGTATAATGGCAACTTATGCAGTTCAAACAAATATTCTATAAAAATGTTAATATTCATGCTAGAAAAAATCTCAAGTTACTACTACATATTCACGTCAATAATCAGAGTATGCTAGAATTTGAAAAAAAAATCCAAAATTTTATGTTTTTGTTGCTAGCTGAGTTGAAAACGGAAATGACCTTGGCTACAAGTGTGTGATTATATTAGTATAATCGGCTACAGGCCGGCTACATCGCAGCGAAGTGTAACTCATGGGAACTGCACATCTGATTCTGTGCTCTACTAGAATCGCGCAAAATCGATAATTACTCTGGTTACAACCGCGCGATTGTAGCTCGTGTGAACCCGGCCAAAACTCGCTTGGAGTTCAACAAACAACTTGGTTTTTTGAGGAATCTTTGAAAAAACAATTACTAAAATATAATAATCATTAGAAGAAATTTTTTTATAAATTGGAAAAAATATAAATGAGATTAAAGCTGGAAATCAAAACTTTTTAAATTATTGAAAGAATAGAATGCTTTCTAAAAAAAAACAAAAACAACACTGATACTGAAGATAAATTAAATTACTTGGAAAGCGGAATTTTCAATACGAACAACAAAAAAAAACACAGCAATTCAGAATAAAAGTTTCATGTTAATGTGTGAAGATGAATCAACTGATAGGATTGGATAGAAAACTTAATCTAATCTCAATAGTTTTATGATTGGTTGAATTAACTTAGTCATTCATCTTGTATATGAAATTTCTATTTTGAAACTAATGCTAATTTCTGAATCAAGTTTCAACATATATGATCAAAATAAATAATGTAAATCCGTTTTAGGCATAATAAGAACAGCTCTATGATTTTCATGGGAATGAATATTCTACTTATTAATTGAATATATAACAGTATTTATTTCATTTTCATTTTGCTATTTTTCGAGTGAAGGTTTTCAGCAAATCTTAAATTTTTAGTCTGTGTTAACCTCAATGTTTTGGACAATGTAACATACTCAAAATTTGTGAAGGGAGCAGTTTTGGACTTGAGTCTGTTGCGCCTTCACATTCGTTGTAAATAAATAAATAATAAATTATTTTTACAAATATAAAAATCAAGAGCAATAAATGTTCTGTAAAAATTCAGTAATATATAGTTTTGGGCTAAAATCCTGTTGTTTCTTTACAAAAAGTGGTATTTTCACTGCATAAATGAATAATATATTATATCAAACTATATGACCTCCAAGTTTATCTTCTTCTAGTTTATTAGGACTAGTTTTGAACGTTCAACTCTCACTTATGAAATGATATCTTGTTGTATTGAAAGGGTCATTACGGGATATTCCTAGTTCCCTCGCCTGTATTTAAATGAATAAATCAATATAAATATGTGTTAATAGTTTGGCAACAAGTAGAATAATACCTTCAAATTTCATGTAATTCTGCACAATAACTGTCCCTGTTTTAAACTAAAATTACAGTAGAATAAGATCAACCTGATCAACTTACCCATATTCGTTTAATTCCAAGTCTTCAACTGATACGTCCGCCATCTTTGTGTTATTGCTATCTTTCCTCTGTTCAATTTCATCCAACGTCTTTTCGGAATTCATCCTTTGTCAATATCACCAGGTTCATTTGTTTATTTATTTCTGTGAAAAAGTAATGCGATAATTAGATTGATTTCATACTAAGAGCATTGATTAAGAGTAAACTAAAATTGGGGATTAGACTGTAAAAAATAATTCACAAATTTCATACTTGATATTTCATAATGTCAACGTAATTCCACTATGAAAGTTACAATGAGTATTTTTTCGAGTTAATTAATAAAGAGAACAATACACTAAAGTTAGAGATTAGACTAAAAAATAATTCACAAATTTAATAATTTTAAAACAATTTCACAATATAAGTTACGATGAGTATTTTGCAGAGTTAATTGTTAATTGATTAAGAGTACGGTACACTAAAGTTGGAAACTAAACTAAAAAAATAACTCACAAATTTCATATTTGATAATTTCAAAGTAATTGCACTATGTTATTTGCAGTGAGTATTTTTCGAGTTAATTGTTTACGTTTATGCACAAAATGAATTGGTGATAATGTTTTAAAATCATAATATAGAATGTGATAAGTGAAGGAAATCAAATACAGCTCAGTTCAGGGATACGTATGACATCTCTGAAAGAGAAATAGATTCTTTGAAATGATAGAAAAGTTAGGGTAATGATTCAACGATTTATTATTACAGCCAAGAACACAATGGTAGCAATGGATGCCGTTACAAACAATATACATAAAAAAAGTACAAGACCAACAAAATATAAAACAAAATTTTGTTGGATAGACGATTGACCTGGGCTCCATACATTGAGAAAATTTCATCTAGGGTATTTGTCCTGCGACAGCTTGCTAGATTAAATAACAAAAATCTACTTTTTGCAGCTTACTATGGGCTCTTACTGTCACATAATTATTAGGTATGCTATCTTAGTATGGGGTAATTCATCAAAACAAAACCTTGATAGGGTGTTTAAGATCCAAAAGAAAGCGGTTAGGTGTATAGAAAGAGTAAATAGATTAGATTCATGTAGGCCGTTGTTCAAGAGACTTGGCCTCCCAACTGTATGTGTATGAAGCTACTTTATATGTAAAAACGAATGATATTAACCAAAATCTTGACGTACAGGATTATAATACAAGAAGTTGAGGAGATTATCACTTGGCGAGTCACAATAGTAGCTTATTCAAACAAAAACCTAGTTATATTGGTAGGAAACTCTACGACAAGCTACCGTAGTTTTTAGAGTCTTGAAAATACATAAAAAACAATTGAAAAAATATTTAGTTGATAAAACTTTTTATAGTGTACAAGAGTACTTTCACATCAAAATTAAGCCTCATCCCAACTAATTGATATAGTAATTATGGTAACTAGTGCATAATAGTATAATTGTTGATCTGACTTGTCTGGTCTCTGACTGGACTTAACTGGAGTCTCAGACATAATCTAAAAAAAATCACCAAAATATTCATTTATCACTATAACATTTATATCTCCAGATGGTCATGATAGAATTACAGATAAAATATACAGGCACATATCAAATATTAAAAAATGAGATAAGATTCAAAAAGATAATATTCAAAGTCATGAATTAAATATGACTGACTAGAAAAGCAATGAATATTTAGATTGAAAAGTTGAATTTTCTTAATCAAGTTAACTTGTAAAATGAATCCATTTTTTTACTGATGAAACCTACATGAGTATGAGACTTGTGCATGGGAAATGAGTTAAAAATGGCAATAATGAGGTGACAATGATATTATGGATGGTGGATTCACAATTTTAAGTGGGTTCCGAAAGGAAAGCGAAGTAAAGTTCCGGACAAGTAAATTTATTTATAATGTGAGACAAGCTCACCAAACCTTTTACTTCTTACTCTTCTCCTTGTTCCCATTTCATCAGCATTTCATGTTTCTATCTTTCCCCTCCACTCATTTTTTCCTATAGCCCGTTCTCTTACCTTGTCTCTTACAGGCTGGCAGGCAGCCCGATTCAATTGAATAACTTCTCTTTTTCTCTTCTCCTTTTCTTTCATCATCTTCTACTTATTCTTCACCTTCTCTTTTTTACTCTTGAACTATATATATATATATATATATATATATATATATATATATATATATATATATATATATATAAGCGTATGGCTTTTAATGGTGGAGAGACCCTTACGGGTAGTTCCACCTCGCCGTTTGAGCCATGTTACGGGGAACATGGTGGACCTACTATTTTAGGTGGGTTCCGAACCACCGGGTAAGTGATAATAAAGCTTGTAACATCAAGTCATTGAAGCACGGTCACCCATCCAAGCGCAGTCTTGAGCGGTCGTGACTGAACATCACGACCACTTGAACTAATTTGTACTTTGAACGTGTGCACTTTCTCCACCACTTAACACAGGGACCCTAATATTCCTACAAATAAATAAATTACTAATAATTGAATGGGCACCACCTACCTCTCTAATGTAGAAAAATTTGAATAAGAAACAACACTCAAATAAACACAAGTTAAATCTTATACTAATAAGAGTTATTGATTCTGGCATAGACTTAAACAGCAAGATGTTTGAATTGAATGTGGAAGAAAGTGGCTTTGGTCCACACTTAAGTTTTCCCCATTTAATCATAATATCGCCGCCGTCCAGCACACAACGTACAACAAATAAAAGGCTCAGGGGTGAGTAAGGATAAAGTTGAATTAAAATCGTAAAAACTCAGTTATCTAAGTTTAATGGATCAAATAAATATAAAAATTAATGGAGCTGAGGTTTCACAATATAAGCATTTAAAAAAAATTAAAAACAGAAAGTTTTGTTGATTTTAATAATTTATAAAATTGATAATTTAAAACTGTTTATAATTTTAAAATGCTCAACAATTTTAATAAATTTAATTAACAACATAAAATTGAAAAGTTCGTTTCTTTTAGTTGTGAATTTTGGTAAAAACGATTTTAGCTGACTGAATAAAATTATTCTGATGAAAAATTTTCAATTGAAATAATATGTATAATAAAACGAAAATTTGCAAAACTAAGGACTCTGAGTAAATGGGTAATGCTTGGCTATCAACTAATCCCACTGTAGAATCTTTAGAGTTTAAAACGTAGGTAATGTGGTAGGCTAATTTATATATTGAGTTAGTATGAATGAGTTACTGTAGTATTCATATAACTTGGCAGCAGTGGCGGATCCAGAAAATGTTTTTGGGGGTGGCTGGTTTGCTACTGATGATGGGGGGGGGGGGGGGGTTTAGAGGTGAACTGAAAACAAGTATTGTGAAAGCTTTTGAATTATTCATAATCAATCATACCCGAACTATAACTATTCATGATTGGGAAATAAAAAATAGCTTTATTAGTGCTTTGAACCATATCGGCGATAAAATTAAATTAAATTTAAAGTATATTGGAAAATTTTGATTGAATTATGGCTGAATCTGGTGTGTTCAACAGTTGTCAAGGAACATAGACCTAGTATTATTCCGGTATTACGGTCATATTATTCAATTTTTAAGAATGAAAATCAATGTGGGAGCTTTAATAAGATACAAATTCTTCAATGAACTAATGTTTCATCAAGATTTAATGTATAAACTTTGTGTGAATTCCACACTATAAAAAGAGATGTTTTTCTTAAGTTTTTATCTGACGATTAGTTTTCCTCTCATAGAAATATGGGATCTAATGTTACAATTGAAGACTTAGTACTGGTATTAAGTAATTCTTGCTTTAATGAATATTTTACGAGCTTCAAACTGAAGGTTTGATTGGAAAAAATTTACACTCTGGAGGTTTTGGGGGGGGCTTCAGCCCGAAAGCCCCCCCCCGTAAATCCGCCACTGCTTGGCAGCGTGTAGCAGATGGGACATGCTACATCTGAACCCAACATACTGCTGCCAAGTTATATGAAAACTACAGTACGTTCGTTCCTCTTGTCCACACCTCTGGCCTCTAGACTAAAGGTATCTGGATTGACCGGAAATATACGTATCCTCTCTCTGCGCACACGAGTAGCACTTCACCACAAGACACTCACGGAAATACTAGCCTCTCACCCTCCCTTGACTTTCCCTCAATTTACATACTCTCCTGGCAGTCCTTGAGTTTCCTCTCAATAAGGGGTTGATGATAGCCATTGATTTGCCAACATTTTGAAAAACCTCAGTTCACAATATTTAGGGACTACTGATTTTTATTACAAAATTAATTATTATTATCAATTAAACTATTTTTTAATATTCAAATATTAGATATGAGAAGTAATATAATTATTTTTTATAATATAGTTGCTCATTGACCTTCTCAGCTAGAACATCAGTTTACATACTATAATTTCAATTATTAGAGTTGTTACAGACTTTGTAAATCGACTTTGATCTATATACAATATCTGCAGTTTGAATAAGATGAACAATAAATTTATTTTTAAAGTTACATAAATTAAGCTGAAAAAGAAAAGTTTTACAATAGAAAAGTTTACCTGGTAAAATGATTTACATTACAAAGGAGAATGGTGTATGAATGTGTATGCCTACATATTGCGATAAAATTTCAATACATGAATTAAGAAATTTAAAGAATTAATTACTACATAAATTAACTGCGGGTTCAAAGGGTTCTGACATTGTATAATACAGTAGATAAACATAGTACAAAGACAAAAGGGATATTGGTCTACATTTAACTTTGTAAAACATTTCAGTCATTAATTCAAAGTTGAAGATAATGTGCATTAAACAAAGACAATTTCTACTGAACATCAAACAGCTAAGGTACCAAATTTCGACAAGGCATTAGTAAAATATTTTTATTACAAATTCTTTTCTAGAAAAGATTTTTTCAGAATACATTAGAATGATGTACATAGGACAATATATGATACCTTTTTCATAAATTAATAACAATATTTTATTCAAATTAATTTAGCCTATCAACACATTGATCTACTTTAAACCTATCTCAAAATCAAACTATACATACTTTAAGTCTATTAGTGCACTATTCTAAACTTCTTATACCTATCTTTTGATTCATGACTGTACAAATGCAAAAAAAAACTGATCATTGAGTTAGACTTACTGTTAAGATACATTTTAGATCCAGTAGCCTAGTCATTATAATGAACGGCTATCCACTTTACTAATTAGCATGGTACAATACAGAGTACACAGCAACACAAATAAAATTATTACAAATAATAGATTATCCTACAATATTGGCCAGCAAAAAAGACACTGTTCTCTGCTGTAAAATCACTTCCCGGTGGTTCGGAACCCACCTAAAACTGTAGGTCCAACTCATCAATCACCATCATCCAACTCATTACCCACGCACAGGTCTCAGACCTATGTGGGCTTCATCCTCAAAAAAAAAAAAAAAAAAAATATTTAGAAATGAATGTCAGGGTTACATGCTAAACGCGCACAGTGCTAAACGCGCACAACTGAAATTCCATGGAATTCTGTGCTAGACGCGCACAAGTTTCATTGAAGGGTCAAGAAAGGGCCTCGGCTACCTGAACTGCCGCTCATGTAGAAAGGCAAATCGGAAGTAGATTCGGAAGTATTATTAATCACTTTTAGATCATTATAGTGATCAAAGGTTCAATCATTCTCACTTCAAAATCCAAAAAAGGAAAACAACAATTATATCATTATTTTCCACTGTTACTGAAAAATCAAAGTAAAAAAAAATATTGCTATTTTGTTACTGGTACTGATATAGCTCAACTAGAAAATATTTCTTGGAGAGCTGATCTAGAGAAGAGTCTCCTAATTTCATGAGGTAATAAATTCAGTTCCATATCATAATATAGGCTCCCATTGTTTTGTAATATGAATTTGTATAATGAATTTACTTCCGGTCGGTTCACTACCAGAGCGGCAGTTGAGACCCTTTTCTGACCCTTTGACAAATCTTGTGCGCGTTTAGCACGACACCGAATTTCAGATGCGGCCGTCATTTAGCAAGATAGTTATGACTTTGTATTAGCGCTAGGCCTAGGTGGTAGAGTAAATGGAAACTAATAGAATTGGTAATATTGACTTTTATTTCTTCTTTGTTTTACCATCGTTCATATTAAATTAAATCAGACATATTTCGAAAATTATTTTTATTAGGTACTGTTAATGATTGACATGTGCATGCTATGCTATTCTTGTTTAAACTCTCTCCAACATGAATTCAGAAGAATTCATCACTGGTCAGTCAATTTTAGTAGCTTTATAAATAAAATGCCAGATGCTCAAACAAAAAGCATGCTAGTACAAGCATATCAGTTCTAATGCTCAATAATGCGCAATGGCGCAAGTAATGAAGGTGGCTAAAACTGTCCTTTCAAAACGTCAGAAGGTGGTTGTAGGCCTACAATTCTCGGTATTTCACTTGAACATTATGGAGTTCATTGTTTGCCATCTTCACTCCTGAAACTTAATTTAATACAAAGCTCTTCTCCTAGAATACTTTGATTTCAATTTAAAATGTTGAGATCATTGTTGTGTCAAGGCTCACAACTGGCTCTAGGTAATTGTTTACTTGAGTCTATGATTTTAGAATTGAAAAGAGAGTGCAGCTTGAATTTTAACAAGGTTCACACTCCTCCTCTATTTTCCTTCTTTCTCCCCTCCTTCAATCCCTTACAGCGCTAGACTTTCGTCAACAGAGAACAGCACCTACACTTTTATATAATAAAGAATACTTCGGAAATTGATATTTCAAGACTGTGGAATCTATTATATGTTGTAACAAATTAAAATCCTCGGCTATTCAATGCCTCTTAATTATTAAATATTAAACCAGAGCGTGAATCAGTTTCTCTATCACTCCAACTCGATCTCTCTCCCTCTCACGTGGGTTATACTGTATTGTATCGATCCTAAAAAGGTAAAGCCCCTTCCTAACCCCTCGTCACACCCAGTTAACATACCCCCAACCCAAGTCTAAATGATCACCACAACTGAAATCTCTTTCATCTCTTGCCCTGAATTAATTTCCACAAATCTGTAGCGGAAAGGTGCTTGCACAGTGGAGCATCCAGTAATAGAGCATAATCACCATCGCAGAATCAAACGCTTGCCACGGAATGGTATATGACAGATTGGAGCAGTGTGAATGCCAACATGCTATAGCATGTGTTTCATATTGTGTTCTGATTTTGATCAAATAATCAAGTTACACTCAAGTAATAATCATTATAATCAAATTAGAGCACCCTTAACCAGCATCCAATGAAAATCTATGATAAAGAAAGATTATAGAATATTGGCGCTCAAATAAATGACTATTTGTTAAATTTAATACCAGATGACTGTTTAGTCTAAATTAGACAATAAATAAAATTGATGATACAATATATATGTTATGGGTGATAGACCTACTAGTTTTAGATAGGTTCCAAATTCCAAACGACCTGGTAATTTATAATTAAGCAAATAACGTCATGTTATAGTTGCCGGTCACCCATCCAAGCGTAGTTCCGAGTGCTCGTGAATTATGATTAATGGTATCAATATTTGCATAGTTTCAAACAGTCTTTAGTGAGCCAATCAGTTACAAAAAAGTAATAAATGAAGGCATAAAATAGAGTAATAAAGGCAATAAACTATAAACGATAAAATAAAGGCAGACAATCAATCATAATCACGATTCTATAGGGAAGTGATAGCGGTGAGCAGGCCTCTGTTCAATCAAATAGCTACGAATTCCTGGGCCCTCTTTGTAAGGGTGACCGATTGGATTGGCCAGGAAAAAATACTGTAACATCACTTCCCGGTTGTTCGTAACCCACCTAAAACTGCGGGTCCAACTCATCTATCACCATCATCCAATTCATTACCCACGAAAAGGTCTCAACCCATGTGGAAATCATCCACTAATAAATCAACATATATTCTAGCATTCTAAGCATTAGTTCATTTTAAATAAATTTAAACGCTTACTTCGATATTTCCTAAAGAATTCCCAATAAAGGATTCTTGTAGACTGTCTGACAGCTTATCCTCAAAATACTTTTCCCCGTCAAAAATGATGCCCAGCACCAGCACATGATTCAATGGTGCCAGTTTATGCACAAAATACCAGAGTTTAATTGTCAATGGATTGGATTTCAAAACTACCCACTGTGGCCTTGAAAAGATGTCAGCTACTGTTGGGGAGGGGGGTTGTCAGCTTCTGGTTCCTTTACCCTACGTGAATATTGTACGGTATAAAAATATTACATCTATATTCTGAGAATTTTTTTGAAAGGAAGTAATATGTAGGAGTGGTTGACCATTGCCGGGGGGGGGGGGGGGGGTTACGCTACTGTCATCGTAGGTAAATTACAGCGTTATGAGTTCCATAATTATAATACTCGGCACTTGGCGTTACTATCGGTGGCGGTTCACAGGACTAGCTTGTTTGAAAAAACCCCTCAGTATATTGGGCTAAAACTTTATAGCTTGCTCCAACAAAGAATAAAAAATTTAGAGAACACTAAGCACTTCAGAGGATTATAGAGGAAACTGCTGGTGGATAAAGCCTATTACTCAATGTTTGTTTCTTGAGTGATAATTTTACAGGTTGTTATGATAATATATGAGTGTTTTTTTTTTAAAGTGCAGTCAGCACAAATACAACCCATCAAATGAGTCACATCCTCTGTTTGGTTTATACCAAATATGTTTTTAGAATTTAATTATATCTTATCTTCATCTTTCATCAAGTTAATAGCTTGCAGATGGCCTGTGTGCCACTTCGTACTGTTTGAATTTTAAGTGACACAGGCCATCTGCAAAATTACTAACAGATATACAAAAATACCATAAACTTTTATCAGAGTTGATCATCAAATTTTTAGTCTGCAAAAATAGCAAATACTCATGAGTAACACGAGTTACACACGAGATATGTTTGATTGAGATTGAAAATGAAGAGATCATCCAAACCACAATAATTTATTACTATAGTAAGTACGAATATACACAGTATTATACATAATGTAGTATAAATTATTCAAGTGGTTTTCTCAACATCTGTATTATTCATTATTGATATCTACCACAATATCGCCATCACCAGTACCAATTCATTTATTTATAAGAAGACATAAAAAACTTATGCGAAAATCATAGAAAACAAATGAAATCACAAAAATTCATCATAGAAATAATGTGTAATAAAGGAAAATAAAATTATAGGAAATTGAAATATTTTGAAAATCATATCATTCTGCATATTGAACTAGATTTCAGTTACCGAACTTCTATTTAAGAGAATATAGTTGACTATTTATTAGATTTAGATATTCAGATAGCGGCATTTATTAGATTATTGTATGAAGCTGAAAGTGCATCACATTTGCAAATACATCATCACCCTTCCCATCAATGAAAGCCATAAATTAAGAGAATTTCATCTTATAAAATAAAAAATGTAATCAATTTTCCATCATGGAACAGTTCCAAAGAAATTAAATATAACTACCAAAAAATGTTTCATTACCAAGCTCTGCAGAAGACGATAAAGTTTATCTGCCTCAAAAGCGTTCAATTCTACTCCTGCAAAAAAAAAAAAATATTTTTCAGCAATTTTATGACCAACTTTAGAACAATATTAAATTTGTAAGAACGAAATATGTATATCTATGTGATATTGTATTTTTGTAATATTTTACTAGAATTTTCTCTAGTAGAATTTCCTTAGGCTTCACTCAATCAATGACATGTGGTCGTGGAGAGCTGCAGCGTGTGGAGCAATACAAGTAAATTGGTGTTCTAATAGATCACAGACTGAGCTGGGCTGCGCATATGGCGTATCTCAAGCAGCGAGTACGAAAACTAATTTATGCTTTCAGCCAGCTGAAAGAAGTTCTCCCTGTTTATCTACTAAGATTAACATACTTTGCTTATGTGCAGTCTATCCTATCATATGGAATCCGGACTTGGGGAGGAGCATCCTCGGCTACTTTAGAGTTGCACAGAGTGCGATGATCAAAACCTGCTTGAACCGAGACTGTCGTTATTTGACATAATTAGTCTATCAGGAATTTCACGTACTTGACATTAGACAATTTTACATTACAGTATTATAGATTTTTATCCGAAACAATAAAAACGAAATATTCAATCCACTAAATCACACACACAACAATTGAAACCTCAATAACTTTGGTATTATTCAGCCTCGACTGTTAAGTAACTGCTCAAGGAATAATAGTCTTTACATCTGTCACATTTGTATAGAAATATCCCTAACTACCTAAAACAATTTGAAGAATTAAACATAAACTTCACAAACGGTATTTGAATACATAGTTATTTTATATTGATAGGGTTGCTGCTAAACCACTCATTCAGTCCGCCTACAGATATTGAATTTCATACTCATGGTATATCTAATGTCTAATAACATGAATCTATTACTCTCTGCTAATCATAGCTTCCTACTAATTATTTATATTATTTATTATAATTATTTCTAGTTATATCAGTGGTCAATATTAATTTACAAGGCTCATCATGAATTGTGAATGCTTGATTTTTGAATATTGTTCTTTAGCCTGTAATTTATTCATAATACGGTCAATTTATTGTATATGTAGTGAAATCGAACTCCTTCTCCACACTCAGACTTCTGTCTTTGTGGGGAATATTCACTGTAAAAATTATTTCATTCATTTTTATATTCAAGATGTGTGAATAAATTTGATTTGATTTGAGGTTTTTTTTCTGAAAATAATAAATGAAATATTGATTTATTCATCAGAAACAAACAATACAACTTCAATAAAGCATAATTCATATTAAATGCATTGTAATAAATGTTATTAATTTTTTTTGTTTTTCTGATGGAATTAGAGTTGAGCGTGACCGCATATGGGAGTAGGCTATATATTGTAATTCAAAACATTTCATGATAACAGTACCCAAAAAATACAAAATAATTAAATAACTCAATAATGGAACTTGGACAATATGCTTTATAATTAAAATACATGGCTGTAAACTCATTTCTCATCTGATGTTGACACTATAAAAAATCTTCAGGAGAGTCTACTACCGTCAGAGAAGCTTAGAGAAGAGATTACACAATTATATTCTACATGTCTTCTAAATCCTGTTCATGCATATTAATTAGAAAAACCTTCAATTTACGTTTGAACAGATGTGGTGATCCTATATGCGAAATCACTAATGGCAATTTGTTGAAGAATTTTCCTTCTAAGAAGAGAAAAGATTTACGAAAAAAGTTGAGTTTGGTCTTGGCACTCTAATCTGAGCATCCCCTCGAGTAAGTGTCCCCCGCTCAGCAAAATCTATTATGTTGCCTAGAACCCTAGATTACCACTAGCCCAATAAAATTGTAAAAGTACTTTATATATGAATAAAGATCGTATCTAAACAGGCTGACACCAGGTTCCTCTTGTAAAAAGCGAAGCAGGGATCGTTATAAACTCATTAATGGTTTCAAGTGGGTGATGTAAGTACATCCCCAGCATGAAATACCATAGTTATGAAATTCTGGAATGTGCAAGATATGTTTTTATATGTTTTTCAGAACGGAAATTGGACATAAATTTCTTATGTGATAAAATCGATAGAGAAGCAAGCGTAGACAATTTTTTAGTATCTGTATTTGACCCCTCTGCAGAAGATCATCTTCCATTGATAGACCCAAATATTTTACCTTACTAGATTGTAATATCTCATAGCAGTGATTCTCTTGATAATTGTGGCATTTTAGTGAATATTGTAGCATTTTAGTAGCTTCTCAAAAGAGAAAGATTCGGAAAGTGAAAAATTCATATAATTTGTTTTAACAGCATTAAGTTTCAATTTCTTAAATGAAAACCACAGAACTAACAGATTGAGATCTGATTGCATTTTGACATGGAGATTTTGTAAGCTGTCTTCACCATAGTTATCGTCTGCAAAAGCAGTTATGGTTTCACTGAAAGGTCCATGATACAGATCATTTATAAACATCAAAAATAAAATGGGCCCCAAAACTGAACCTTGTGGGACACCAGCACAAATGAATTTTTTTGAGCTTGTAGCTTCATTGACACACACAAACTGACTCCTGCCTGAAAGATATGACTGAAACCAACTCAATGCTACACCTCCCAATACCCTCCAATTCCAATTCTCAAGTAAAATATTGTGATTAATTGTATCAAATGCCTTGAGAATATCAAGATACAGTGCCAAAGCTTATTATTTATGTTTGAGTGAATTTCAGATAGAAACTTGCACAAAACAATTCAGTACTTAACTCCTCTCTGAAGCCAAATTGATTAGGGACAAAAAAATCTAATGAATTAAGAAATTAAATTAAACGAACTCCAACTAGTTTTTCAAATATTTTTGAGAAAATGGATAGCAAAGAAATGGGACGATTACAGTCAATTGTATTGCCTTTTTTGGAATAGGTATCACCTTTGGCACTTCAAGTTTAGATGGAAATTTGCCTTCACTGAGACTTCTATTAAATAAATATGATAGTATTTTACATATTTTAGGTGCTATTTTCCTGATGAGAAATGGTGAGAATGTGTCTACACCAGATTTATTACTGGATGTACCATATATAACTGCCAACACTTATAGGCCTCCAGAAGAGCGATCTGAAGTTAAGTGAACGGATGTAGCACACACGTTTTTAAAAAGAAACTTTCATTTGTTAACTACAAACTATTACAATCAAGGAGCAAAGTGCTCTCACCAAAAGTTCGACCAGTACTAAATTCATAATCTACTTTCCAAACAAAAGATAGGTACAATACAATTTCAGCAGTTTTAGCTATAGAATAGGCTAGTATAATTGCTTAACTTGAGACTATGGTTAGTCTTGAAGGACCTGAAAAAGGCGTTCCTGACCTCTGTTGAGGTGTGGAGGTGTGGGTGTATCCATTTTGCTATGTCAACAAAACAATTCTTTAGCTCCTCCACTATTTCCACTTAATCTGTCACAAGTTCAGCACCTCTGACAAAATTTATAGATGATTTCTTATTTTTCTGCTTTCCAACTAATTCATTAATAAATGACCACTGTTTCTTACTATTACCCATTATGAAAAATTGTTGAATAGTATTTCTCCTTTGCTTCCCTAATCCAAATTTGCACTTTATCCCTAAACTTTCAGAAATTTTGTACTGCTCGAATGTTGTTCTGGTCCATTTTCATTATTTTATAGAGTTAGTTCCTTGTTTCAATAGCCTGAACTAGGCCACCAGTCATCCAAGGCTTGAGTGCCCTTGAACAGTGATTGTTCAATCTTCTGACTACTTCTAGACTTACACTACACAAATGTATGTGTTAGCAAAATGTTTTCAAAACTTGAATAAGCAGAGTCCACATCTACACCATTGTAGACAGAAATTCAATCCTCCATCTCAAGCAACCCATTCAACATGACATAATCTATTTTGGAAGTTTCGGTGACTCTGATTATTATTAATTTTCTTACACGGAATTGCAATACACACTGCTCTATGATCGGTCAATCCAGCATCGATCACAGCTGCTAACACATTAGTTAAGGGCCTACCTCTAAGCAGTATGTGATCAACATATGATGAACAGGTATTTGTTACTCTAGTATCCATATTAATAAAGGAATCCAAGCCATTCACTACCAAGATTTCAAGTACTTATCGACATTAGAATCTACAGAGTTTATATTGATATTGAAATCTCCCACACAAACAACTACCTCCTGCTTCACATTTCCTATCAACCTACCAGATGAATACAAAAAAACTTTATATATTATTTCCTCCTGTATGCCATCTGTAAATACCAATTTAAGAAAAGAGTTAATTTCCATAGGTGAAATTCAGCAATATACTATCAGCCCAATCAACCAAACTGTCCAATAAAATCTTCTTTATAAAAAACTACAAGACCAACAAATCTGTTGTCATTACAAGAGAAACTTGATTTGTAACCTGGTGTAATATACAAGTTCCTATTAAAATCACGTTTTATCCATGCCTCTGACAAAACAATGACATCCGGTTTTCTCTCCATTTTATTGAAATATAAAACAAAGACTTAAAAATGTTTCCTTATACTCTGGATCTTCATATGAAAAAAAGATTATCATTGTCAAAATATTATATTCTAGAATTGAAGATATAAAAACTGGTACACATTCGTTATTACTATCCATTCAACTGTACCAAAAGAAGTTGTCTAACAAAAGAGAGAGAAAAAAAAACAAGAAAAAAAACAGTAAAAAGAATAACCAACCAAGAACAAGCCTGTCAGGCAGCCCTGTACAAGAAAATAACTGATCAAAAGAGACTTGATTCAGAATTATTAATTCACCTCTAAAATTTAACTAATAATTTCACTTATATCATCACTACGTCAACCTGCGTATGATCCACCTGTGTGGTAAAACTACATAGCCCAGACAATGAATGCAAAAAAATGGCCATTGTCGTAACAAATTAGGGGAAAGCTGAATTTTGATGGATGTTAGTATACATAGTACTTACTCGAAAAAACCAAAGTCCCGACCCCCACCCCGCTTGCTTACCCCTCCACCCCCCTATCAACATTTCAAAAGCAGTACTTCAGTTAAAGGCTTATAACTCGGAAACTAATTAAGGTATCGTTGTGATTCTCATCTCATTTAATACTTGAAACTATTCTCTAAAAAATATGTTATATACATTTTCTATGTAGATAGTCTAGTTTTTCAGTAATAATTCAGTTTATAGAAAAAAATGTCACCACGAACCACAAAAATCTACTTCAACTGATCATATATTTTTTACCATTGCGTTATTGTTTGTGTTGTTCCTTACAAAACTTATAGATAATTTATTAACCTTTAAAATTATGTGTCTATTGATCACTATTGTTCAAGTTATGGCGTCATAGTGAGTTATGAAATAGTCGACACCGCGTCGCCGAACCCTACAGAACTGTGTATTGCATGGCGCTTGGCTATCCATCCCAATCCAATAAAGAATTATTGTCAGAACAAATTAGAGACAAGCAAGACTATATATGCCAATTAGTAGTACACGTTTGAAAGATGCCCTTTTCCATTGAACGCTATTTCTTGGTATTCACTCTCACTAACAAGTGAATAAGTAATAAAGAATACCAAGAAATGGCGTTCAATTGAGGACATCTCAAGTTTAACGACACACCTATTTTACAAGAAAAGCCAGAATGCACAGTAACTACACCTATATATTCCATTTTAATAATAAAATAGGGACAAATGGTACACTGTACCGTTAAGCAGAATAGAAAGCAAGCTCGATACCAACCTACTGAAATATAGACAAAGAAAGAATATAGAATAATTCTGAGAAACGAATACCAAAAACAAATGAAATATTAAAAACTTAAAAAACACTTTTAAATGGAAATTATGACTCAAGTTAAGGCGTGACGGCCGTTTCATTCTGTTGTCAAGATCATCGTCACACGACCCATAGTACACTGATTTAAGGTATGAGTTTGAGGGTTATGGATGTTGGATGGGTGGAGAGGTGGGGGGATGAGTAGGCGGGAGGTTTGAAATTGGGATTATTTTGTCAAAAAGGGTAGTTGATCATTTAAAATGTTGCCAGGTTGCTGCTTTGTGAGTTTGTAAATCTCATATTGTTCTAAAATATTGAGTTTCTGGCTTTTGTGAGTGAAGTGAAGTGTGTCTAAATTAGTGTCAATGTCTGTATAACTGTGGCCTGTTGAAATGATGTGTTCAGCAAAAGTGGAATGTGTGTTTGGATGTGAGATTGCTCTTGTGTGTTCTTTGAATCTAGTGGTGAATGTCCTGCCAGTTTGTCCTATATAGAATTTGTTGCAGTCATTGCATTTCAATTTGTAAATTCCAGATCTATTGTATTTGTTCTGCAAGCTATTTTATATTTGAGTTTCCTGAATGATGCTGCTATTTTGTGAGTTTTGTTGTTGAGGTATGTAAGTGTGATGAATGTATGGGAGTTGTCATCCTGTTTGTTGCTGGTGTGGGTGATTGGTTTTGCTGTTATTCTGTGCAGTAGTTTGTCTATTAGTGTGTGTTTGTAACCATTCTGTTCTGCTAAGTACTTTATAGTATTCAATTCTTTGTGGTAATCTTCTTGTGACATAGGAATGTTTGTTAGCCGATGGAACATGTAGTTGAAGGCGGCGTGTTTATGTTGGGTTGGATGATTTGATGAGTTATGTACTACTGTATCAGTTGTTGTTGGCTTTCTGTAAATTTTAAATGTTTTGAATGATTGTTCCTGTTTTGTTATAGTGATGTCCAAGAAGTTGATACTGTTATTGTATTCAAGTTCTAAGGTGAATTTTAAATTGGGATGGATTTTATTGAGATTGGTGTGGAATATTTCAGTTTGTCTTTTATTGGCTTTGTAGAGAATTAGAATGTCATCAACATATCGGTGTCAGATGATAATTTTGTCTGAATTATGTTTCTGTTCCATATTATGGACAAAGATTTCAGTTGGGATGCAAGAAATTGGCGAACCCATAGGAAGGCCATGAGGTTGTGAATAGAATTTATTATTGTATGTGAAGTAGTTTTGTGAGGTAACTAGTGTGGTGAGATCTAAAATTTCTTGGATTTGTTCAGGTGGTGTGTTGTTTTGGAAGAGCATTTTGTTTAAGGTGAAGAAGTGTTTCATGTATGGGTACATTGGTGTAAAGATTTGTAATGTCAAGAGAAGATAGTGTGGAATTGTGTAGTATATGGATTTTTTTCAGTTTGTCTATCAGGTCTATGTTATGTTTTACTGCTGTGTGATGATGGAATGTTATGTTCTGTCTTATTGCTTGATCTAGGAGTTTTGCTAATTTGTGTGCAGGTGCTTGTGTGTGATTTATGAGAGGTCAGATGGGAATATATGCTTTGTGAATTTTTGGTAAGGCAAATTCACTTAAATCAGTGTACTGTGGGTCGTCTGACGATGCTCTTGACAACAGAGTGAAACGGCGGTCACGCCATAACGTGAGTTATAATTTCCACTTAAAAGTGTTTTTTTTAAGTTTTTATTATATTAGTGGAAACAAGATGGATCTTCAACATCATAACATCATAAATGAAATATGTTGGTGGCGGCTATTAGTGGCTATTGGTGGAGGGGGTTGGGTATTTGTGAGGATGAAGACTACATAGGCCTGAGACCTGTGCGTAGGTTGGTGGGTAATGAGCTGGATGATAGTGATTGATGAGTTGAATCTTCAGTTTTAGGTGGGTTCCGAACCGCTGGAAAGTGATTTTTATAGCAGGTGTACTTAATTGCAGGATTTTTTAAAGTTGGTCAACTGTTAATTTAAAATTGAATATCGATTTTTTTTAGTTATTCCCGTTTCCCAATTTTTTTATTGGTAATTGTGCCGCAGATGTTAGCAAATAAAAAATCACTTGAAACCTTCACCAAATTGTAGTATTATGTCTCCTGATCACAATTATCAAGTTTTTAAGTGTCGGTCTCAATTAAATAATTAATTATTCAATATTAAAAACTCACCTTTTGAACATAAATACGGCTCTGAAAAGCCTTAAGCATAACATCATAGACGAACAGATAGTTAGAGCAATGGAGTGCCATCAAGGATTAGTGCCAATGGATTATATCAGTGCCATCTACATCAGAACATCAGTGGAAACTGGAATAGAACTGCATAACCAAACCTTTCCTAACCTGGCTAGATGTGACTGAACCACCTCTGTAACATCATAGACGAACAGATAGTTAGAGCAATGGAGTGCCATCAAGGATTAGTGCCAATGGATTATATCAGTGCCATCTACATCAGAACATCAGTGGAAACTGGAATAGAACTGCATAACCAAACCTTTCCTAACCTGGCTAGATGTGACTGAACCACCTCTGTAAATATTTAAAAGGTTTAAAGGTATTTCAAAGGTGGTTCAGTCACATCTAGCCAGGTTAGGAAAGGTTTGGTTAAGCAGGTCCATTCCAGTTTCCATTCCACTTCGTTCCATTCACGCAGACTACGCTTCTGCGCATGCGCGAAATGTTTGCAGGCTTTGCACATCCAAAAGCCTAAAACCCAGGCTGTGGCCCTGTGGCTAGCTGGCTACAGGTTATGTAATGCATCAAGTGATGAGATTTTGGAACAAATTGAAAATGCCTTTATTATTAAGTAGATAAATTGCATGAGTAAATAATTAATAAATTAAAATGCAAATTATTGTGTTGCAAAGATTCATGCATTCTAAACACTCAATTAAAGTTAATTGCTGAAGGTAGTCATTTTGGGGCTCTGTTCGAAATGTAGGTTTTCAAAATTGAATAATTAATTATTTAATTGAGACCGACACTTAAAAACTTGATAATTGTGATCAGGAGACATAATACTACGATTTGGTGAAGTTTCAAGTGATTTTTTATTTGCTAACATCTGCGGCACAATCACCTTTTTATTTTATTACTGATGATGCCCACATGAGCTCGAGACTTGAGCGTGGGTAATAAGGTGAATGATTACACATAGATACCAGATATTAGAGTATTAGAACAGCTCGTATTTGCATTATAGAACATGTTTATAAGTGAAAAATTGAATTGATTAATAAGGGCAACCATCAACGGATTCGATAATACCCACAAACTGAATACACTTTAGCTCCATAGGGGGAGTGACACTAATTTGATGCAAAAATCATCTAGAGAGCAGTGTAGACAAGTGTAGTTAGGTAGTGAGAGCGATGAAGCTCTCAGAGACTGTTACCTCTGAAACTCTAATTAATAGAGCTCTGTTGCTCTTAAAGCTTATAATCTATACTGGTCTACAAAGATAAGATTCAAATTAAAGATGAGACTGTAGAAATAAGAAATCAGCTAAACATAATGACCTTTACCAAAGGAACTGCAGTCTCAGATAATATTTATCATTAATATTATCACATTAATAATCATAAAATATAAGATTTTGAAATACCAAGTTTGGTGTAACGAAATGTATCAAAGAATCCAAGTGCTTGAAACCAACACAAGAAGTTGGCTGAAGTAGGCCGGCCATGTTTGAGATCTTCAACAATCAACTTACACAGAAAGTTTGAAGAATACAAAGAATAAGAAAGCTGAGTTCCATGATCTCCTATTGAGGAACTCAACTGAAAATCATAAGTTAGTAACTAAACTTACTACCGAATGATGTGTGATTTGAGAAAGTACATTGTGGCCTATTGAGAATAATGCATGATTGTGCAGCTAACCATGATCATTTTGCAAAACAAGCAGAATCTTAGCTGCCGGCACAAGGATGACTTTGATTAAGCAAAAGAGAACAATTATTATTGTTTGAATATAAGAAATAAATCTTATGTATTCTTGAGCTACTATTTGTTATTAAACAATAAATACTAGGTATCTTCAATAACAAAAAAGCAGAGCATTGACATGTGTTTATAAGCTACCTGAAAGGTTAGCCTCGAATGAAAGCAAACCCTTCAAGTTATAACTAAACATTATTAAATTATTAGTTGGAATGCTTTGGCTTCTAGCAAGAAGCAATATTACTTTATCATAATGTATAACAAAAAAGGAAATGACTTACTTTTAAATAGTATACAGTCCAGCATGCAGCACTCACATCATAAACAAATGAAGAAAAATAAGAAATTCAACTTTGGCATCCTCATTCCTCAACTCCATCAATCCATGTCACATGTATGTTGTAGTACCATCAAAGTACCATCAAACGCTATCTATTGAGAGTTCAGAAAAGTAAACATCTCAAAATATAATCAAATGATATTATATATTATTTTAGTTTTTATTGAATAAATTGTATTTTTATTTTCATTAAATGCTTATTTATATTGAAAATTATAATAAATACTAATATTATTCAAGTTTTTTATTCTCGTTTACAACATAGAACTCAGCTGATGTGTCACTGAAGACGTGCAGATTTACAACACAGAGCGAAGAGCTACTGTAAACAGCTGTTAACTTCAAACATTGACTTCACTTCGTGGCAGTTTTGAATGTTTGTTTGCACTTGTAAAGAGGTAAATAAGATAAAATTTACTGTTTTCATATTTCTTCTTATTATCAATTCTCATCAAAATATTGTGATAATCAAATTCACTTAATCATTGGGAATCATATTTCCTTGATGTAGGGCTAACTTTTGAATTGGGGTTAGATTGGGTCTGGTTTATTTTTGTTGTCTGCTTTTTCGTGTGTTGAATATGGGTTTTTGGTGCTCATTATTTTTAAACTTACCGTATGTTAAAAGCGTTGCAAACATCTAACAGCTTGCTATTAAATACAAATAAAAATTTGATTTACTGGGTGATTGTTTGGGTATTTTAGCATGTTGATATCTTTTAAGTATTATGTTCTCTTCTTGGATTTCTTGTTCCATAACGATCTGCCATTTACCATACGTTGTCTTCACAGCAGTCAGTTGACTGCGGAGTCGTCACATTTTCATTTTAATACTGCGTTGTCAACATTAACTTTTGGTTGTAAATTTAACGACTTGCAGTCAGTTTTATAAATTAAAAATGACAGCAAATCGTTAAACTTACAATAAAAAGTTATCAAGTTCTTTGAAACTCTGTAAAAACTTGCTCATTTACTCAATGGTTTGTAAGTCTAAATTAAATGGCTGAATAATTGTGGAAGTGCACTCCATTCGTAAATGTTTCATTCAGAAAACCTATATTTTTGCTATCAGCTTATGCTGTATTATTGAGATTTTTTGGCTGTTAATATCTGATAGGATACGAGGAAAATTGGCCTTTTTTGTATTTCAAACAACTAGTTTCAGTGTTTTCAATTCCACTTGAAACGCTATCATTCATCAATATGAAGAAAATTTCAACTCTACATCTAAGTATTACTAATGTTATTGGAGGATGGTATTTAAACCTGCTTCTCTTCATCATTATTACACAAAGTTCTGTGATGATTCCATTAAGGAAATTCTTCGTTATTAAGACTGACATTGCATTTTTTTTCATACTTGATACTGGAGAGATGTATTTCGCGTTTGTGAAGAAGCTTTATAAGCCAATCAACTTCCTTGAGAAATTCTTCAATTTAAATTAATTTAGAGCCCATAAAATTGTTTGTGTAGTTTACTGAGCTACATTTGTGTTTCAGATAAAATTATAACAATCACGTGAAAATGCGCCAAATGAAAGGAAAAACTAAGGAAACCAACAAACAGAAGAAGGAGCGAAAACGCGAATTCTTGGAAAACAAGAAGAACGTTTTCAAAATCGTTCTTCCTACTGCGGCAGCCATTTTTCTTTTGATCGTAGCTTATGTTTACGTCAAGACCCGACCTAAACAGATGATGGAATACTAGAAGGCTTCTCAAAAAAAGACTGAAGAGATCTATGACTGAAAACATTTCAAAATGCGTCAATTGCATTGCAGAAAATATGAACAAGATAGTATAATTCTGGTAATCACAAAAATTGACAGTTTTCTTATTAGTGGTTACTAGAACGTAAACTGAGCCAATTTTAATTAATCAAAGTATAAAAAGACCAGTTAAAATACAATTGGTATATTTTGGATCACTTCTTGATTGAATATATAACAATTTAGATGAATTCTATTACATGTATATTATTATCATTCGTAAAAAATATGACAGCATACTTTTTGGGAATGCCGCCCTTTAATAATTAATATTCTATGTTCTCCTGTTGTAAGATTGATTTAAATGTCTAATTAAGTGCAGCTTAAAAATAAATGTTCCTAAATTGATAACATTACTTTTAGCTCACGCTTCACAATTTTGTAAATCAGTTTAATTTTTATTCAGTTACAAAACTACCAATTTAAGGGGAGCAGACCAAAAGATAGCCCCATATACCGTAACGTTAACGTTAGTACCTTTTCCTAGAGATCAATAAAGTGGAGATTTGGCACACTAAAAAACATTACCTTTGTACACACTTTACCGAGATTTTCTTTTTTTCAAATTTTCATTGAAAATATGATTTTTTCTAGATGATTGGTTAAAAACATGTTATGGAACAACAAAAAGTTGAATAAAATAAAATGTAAACATTCTATTTTAATTATCTCTTGCTAAATTGCATATATTAGTAGTTGGAAGCAGTATACAAATTTTCAGACTCCTACCTCAAATGGTTCCTGAGAAAACTTTAATTGAATATAAAATTTAATAAATTGAATTGGAAAAAGGAACATAAAGTGAAAAAATGGTATTTTCCGAAAACTCGATTGAAAATATTATTAAAGCATTCTACTCACATTTAGCAAATGTTTCACTTCGAAATTATTATTGTAAACAAATACAAAGATTATGCAGACAACAGTTAACACATGTGCTGTACCAATGCCTTCTAGAAATCATATTAGCAGTTATTGTAACATGAAAATATTCCATGAATGTCTTGATCACTATTAGAAAAATATACTGGAACAAAAACGAATCATGAAAAATCCAATACTGCACGACTAAATTATTTTTCCTACAGTGACCCAAAAAAGTGCCAATTCTTGCACTAACTGTAGCATGCAAAATAGTCTATTCCTGCACCAGTGCAGGAAAGTGAATTCCAGTGTGGGAAAGTACTTCCGCACTCCAGATTTGCAACCTAACAACACAAAATAGTGAGCATGTAATACACAGGTTCCCTATTCTGCATTCCAAAATAGGTTGGCTACTCTGCTTCAGCTAAAAAATATAATCAGCTGTAGTTGTTGAAATCGATTTGATTTGAAGATAGGTTATGTGAGGAATTGTTAGGTTATGTATGCTCTTTTTGTTCTGTTTAAATTACTTTATGTGTTACTGTAGGAGAAATTTAATGTGCAACTCGAGCGCAAAGTATTGTTTCTGGACTTGAGAAACGTTTTTCACTCACCTTTGGCTCATGAAAAAAACTGTTTCTCTTGGTGCAGAAAACCCCCATTTTGCACTCTAGTTACACAAATAGCTATTCCTCTCATTGCAGGAAGATCCGATCCTATTGTGTCATATATCAAATTAAAGAGGAAGAAGAGGAAGATGGCTATTGATATAATACAATAAGATCGAGATATCAAAAAATTTTCATTTTTCAGTTTGCTCCCCTGTTTAATTATTGCAGGAATATTTTCCATTTAATATTTTAACTCATATTATGCATTTTCTTTTAATATGGTGTAATATAAAAAGTAGACAATCTGGACAAAAGGAACTATCTGCAAAGAAATTATAACATTGGAAAGTTGTTTTCATGATAGTCCTGATCATGAATAGCCTAGATAGTCTACTAGAAAAATATTTATATTTCAACTGTATAGAGTTAAAATTGTTTAAACATCTCGAAATTTTTAGTCACATTGAAGGTTTTTTCGAGTAGAAATTGAGAAGTAATAGCGGTTATGCAAAACTACCAGCTCTATAACATCTTGTTTTTAGAGCAGGAACTTGCATAGAGTATTCAGGTTAGCGTTTTCGTTAATGTAGTTTTGCCCAAATTCGAATTTCCCCAATTTTGTCTTCCTATACTCTTATATCCATGTTTCATTAATTTTGCTCTTCCCTTGATCTTTTGTAAGAGCTATGCTTGTACAATGTTCTAGAATTTTTGTACATTTTGTAATTTCTAGATGGAAATTTTTATAAATTTATTGATGTCTACCCTGAGAGAAACAATGTAATAGGTTTAATATTGTGTAACTCAAAGTCATACATTGGAATAGTTATATCTCCAACAATTTAATTTAATCATATCTTACATTGTCCATGGAAAGTGTATTCACCCCTGGATCCTGAGTTTCAATCATTTGAATAAAAAATGCCAGTAAAAAATGGTGGATTTTATATTGAGGTTTGATATAGTATGTTTAATCCTAGAAAAACGCCGACCCTATTTGATGGGAAATAAAAGAAAATGGCTTCAATGCAAAGAAAAGGGGAAATTAACTAGATGCAATACAACTTTTTTAACAAACACTATGTAATAAAATAATATCATGAGTCTTCTTTGGTCTTAAATTACAGTAATTTTTGAGATTATTATGCTGAATTCATTTGGAATGTGTGAATTCAATGCAAAGAATCAATGGCAAATTATTGTAAGGGACCAATTAAGTTAGAAATCTTTTTCTACATTCGCATAAAATATTCGATTTTCACTGCCTTAAGTCAAACTAAAAATTTCGCATTCCATTACATAAATTGTAATTACAGTATGTTGCTTTTATTCCTTCTACTTGTTATTTTTACAAGAATATTTTCTAGTGAAATTGCATTTATCTATTCTAACAATGTATCAAAGTGTAAAAGTGTTCGAATTGTTCAAATGTGTCTGAGGACGTTAATCTCCACTGTAAACAGACCTAGTCTAAATGTTTTCATAGTTGTTACATTTCACTGACAGTTTTAAGATGATTGTTACAATCTTACTACAGAAAGCTCCTAATGTTCATTGAATGTTTTGGATATCGTTGTTAGTTCTTACTGATACACCCCACTCCAAATAGCTCCAATAATTCGTAACGAGTTTTAAAATTGGCTTTTGTACTGTTCAAACTTGATTAAAATTTATTTCAATGTCAATCAATATTAATCGAGGATTGTCTTTGCTTGAAATAATAAACTTAGTCTCTGATACGAATTATAAAGTTCAGGCTAGAAGTAACAAGCTGGCAGGCCTAGACCTTCTTTCAATTATTATTCATTTGAAGTATGAACATTTATGAATTGGAAAACAATATGCTGTCTACCTATTGTACAACCTAAAAAACCTAAACAAATACATTCTATGTACTACATATAAGAATTCCTAACCAGTAATATCGGTGTATTTATTTTCAAAAGTAATGGAATATATATTTTTTGTGTACATACGTGTTAGCAAGAGTCTATTTTGAGAGAATAAAATAATATTTTGTTAAGAACTATGAGTATTTTTATCTGCCTGTTTATTCGTGTTGTATTTATTGTTATCACTCGTGTAATATATATTGAGAGATTACCTTCAGATATATTTTACAACGCAAAAGTAGTTATAAAAACCGTTACTTTCAAGTTTGAATTGTATTAACTTGGCTATTTTTTGTCAATGAATACTGTAAATATTTTTTCCTACAACTGCTCATAAAGTAGTTCTTTACATACTGAAAACTAATAATTATTGTACTAATAATTGTAAAATACCTCTTTACTGCTCCGCAAGCGGTAAAGTACTTTACGCTCGCCAGCTGTTTTCTTTACGCTTGTTTTGATTTTGATGCCTTCTCATTGGTGGATCACAGAATCCGCGAAATTCACATAACCTCAACAATGGCGAACGCTAACCAAATCCGCTCATGGTATGTGATGTTACAAACTACAAGCTTTTATTGTGTTGGAATCCAGAACTGCAGTTTTAGGAAAAATATTGTATGCAATTCGCGTGTGAAGCTTCTTTATCACTCTCGCAAAATTACTCGCAGTAAATGTTTTGGCTCGAGCGATAAAGTCGCGCTTCATGCTCTTAATACATAAATAACTATTTCCTAGAACTGCTCGTAAAGTAGTTCTTTATGTACTGAAAACTAATTGTAAAATACCTCTTTACTGCTCCGCAAGCGGTAAAGTACTTTACGCTCGCCAGCTGTTTTCTTTACGCTTCTGTTTTGATTTTGATGTCTTCTCATTGGTGGATCATGGAATCCGTGAAATTCACATAACCTCAAAAAAGTCGAACGCTAACCAAATCCGCGCACGGTCTGTGTTGTTACAAACTACAAACTTTTATTGTGTTTTGGAATCCAGAACTGCAGTTGTAGGAAAAATATTGTATGTATTTCGCGCGTGAAGCTTCTTTATCGCTCTCGCAAAATTACTGCGCTCCGCTGTGCGTCGCGCAGTAAATGTTTTGGCTCGAGCGATAAAGTCGCGCTTCACGCTCTTAATACATAAATAACTATTTCCAACAATACTTGTAGAGGATGCAATTTTGAAAATAAAATGTTAAACTACCGAATAGCCAAAAATACACACGAAATTCATAAAATCCGGTTTTATTGGATGAAATATTGATCTTGCACAGTTGATTTCAACTTTTTATTCGTATGTGTTTTGATAAAATAGAAGTGAACCCAGATTCATGAACATTGGCTACATTTTTCGCTATTAGGTTAGTGTATTCAAAACTTTATTTTCAAATTTGAATTCTCTACAAGTTTAGTTGAAAGAATAGTGGCTTATCTACAAATAATCAAGTTCTTTCTTGAAACCCCCTGTTTTTAGCTTTTTGCGTATTTTGAAGAACATTTCATTGCGTATTTTGGGATTCATTGAATATCATTTTACAATTCTTATTTCACTAATCTATTAATAAGTTTTAAATTAATACTACGAGCATAAATTCGTATTTTTTCCAAAGTTACTAAATGCCACTTACACACCTTGAAACAAAACATTATTATATAGCCATGTTGTACAACTTATCACAAAATAATGCAATTTCCAGAATCAGTGTTATATAACAAAGTGTTTTACACATTCACATCAATGGTTTTTCATTTTCATAACAATGTTATACAACAACTTTGCTATAAAACATTGTTTATCGAACTTTGGGTGTAGCATTGTTGTTAAGTGTAGAAGAACCTTGACTATTTTACAAAAAAAATGAAAATAGGAAACATAAAACAGTTGATGGAGAGAATAAGTTTAATGTAAGTAAAAAATGTACATAATAGAACTAGAACTAAATAAAAATTTTAAAATCGCTCAACGATACACTGATACAACTTTCAAACAATAAATTATTATCAACAGAATTAAAAATTAAAACGACACTATTAATCTTCTTCAATATTTTTATTAACATACTCTCTTCGAGTTTATTACCTTACAAATATTTCGGTTTGACATTAATAATAAATTCAATTCTAATATATTAGGCTAATCGTATTTTAGAAAATTTGCAAATAAATATAAAATTATAGGAAGGTACTATTGTAGAGAACCCAGACTATTCTATAGATTATTTACGCATTATCTATGCTTTATTTTTATAATAGCTCAGAAAATGATTTTCCTTTTTAATTCGATCTCGTTATTTTACTTTATTTTATTTCTATATTCATAGTTTAGGTACGTTTGAAAATAGCAAAAATAGCAAGTCATTAATTTTAATGATTTCATTAGAAATTTTTTTCTCAATTTTAATCTCATTATTTTACATATTAATCTCTTTATTCACAGATTGATTATGTTTAAAATGTAGAAATAACAAGTCATTGAGATTTTAATTTTTACTATTCTCTCAAAAAGTGCATTCATAATTGTCAACCGACGTCTAGTTGTATAAATGCGTAAAAGCACCAATCTCAAAGAATCTACAAATAAAATTTATAATATTTCTCATAGTTCTGAAAAGCAAAAAAAAAAATAAATAATAAATACTGAGCAGATTTTGGTCTGCATCTTATAAAAATTGATTTATGACACAAACGATTAAATAATTAACAAAATAATCTGGTTTCTGACACCTTTCTTGTTTACTAAAATATTACAACTTCGCTACACAAAATTTATACAGAGCATTTCATGATAGAAGATCCAATGTTTTAAAGAATTAGAACTGTAGAACATGAAGATTATACATACAGGGAAAAGACACATAAGACTTTGAATACTTCTATCGTTTCAAGGCCAGACCAGACATGCAACATCGTGATACGTAACATCGTCCCGCAACAACACAATGCTGTTACGGGACGGCGTCAAGTTGCGGAACAATTTGTTACAGAGTGATGCCATGTGACGGAGTTACGTAACAACACAATGTGACATGTCTGGAAGGGCCTTTACATCATTACTGACGTCGAGCGTGGCCAATACTTGTACGGGTTATCGGACCTTCTTGCACGATGGAACTACTATTCTATTATACTATTCCAATAAATCAGAAATCTTTTATCTTTATTTCCAGAATTTATCAAAATAGTTTCAAAGAAATTAGGCATCTTTTCCCGTATTTCCCAAATTGATCAAACTTGTTTCAAATCATGAAAATCAGAAATCAAAATTTTTCAAATTTTTATGTACACAAAATACGTACGAGAAGTTCATCTACCATTATATCAATGGCAAAATGTGGTACTGAACCTTATTATACAGGTAGTTACACAAACTAATTTAATCTTAATTTTTTCATCAATTTGAACAATTGTTTTCGTCAGGACGAGCGAGTTCTATTGGCTATACTAGAGACAATGAAATGCCTGATTAAAATACTGATCTTTTTCACTACGAGAATTTACAAACATACATAGTAGTAGTATATATATATATATATATATTTATATATAGTCTTATCATTTAAAAAAGTACAATAATTGTTATAAGACAACTTTACAAGATGTCACATCAAGTTCTTGAAGAGACAAGGAACGTTCAAATTCAGTTACACTAAAAACCTGGTTCAACAGGGTAAGCTAAAAACTTGGAAAAAAGCATTACAATAAAATATGCTGTATCTCTATGAATAATAAAGTCAACTCCAGATTATCCGGATTATCCTGGTTGCCGATTAACCGGGATCATGATGTGCGAGGTGGGGCGGAGATTATTGTTTACAAACATAATGCAAGACGCTAGTTGTATTCTAAACATCCTAATATTTTCGAAGATAGTTTTATGACCTAATGTACATTTCCCACACAGTTCCTGGTATAGAAGGAATTTCCGATGGCTGGAAACCCTACAGGTGACTAGCAAAGTAAGCTACGAAAATTCCCTGAATTTCTCCTGATCTTTAATAAAATTTTCCCTGACCAATATAAGGTACTTGCCGGAGGGCTCGTTTCGCCCGCCTTAACCGTCTAGCCCGGGGGTGGTTTAAAATTTGTACAAAATCGTAAATCAGACAGCAGTTTCTTTGTTGATCATCTGTAGTCATGGATACGGGCACAGTTATTCAATTCACAACTCCATATTTCTTATATCTAATTTTTTAAATTCACTTTTGGCCATATTTTTTGAATTTTTCAAAATCCTTCCTTAGCCCCAACGGGGCATGTGTACTAAATTTCAACTTAATTAGCCATGGGGCTTTCGAGAAACACTGATGAATGAGTCAGTAAATCAGGTGTATTTGGCTTTTATATAGAAGAAAAACAAAAATACCTTAGCGAATTATCAAAACAATTTTATATTTGTTAGCATATCTAGCTTATTTGTCTGGTTGTCCATCTAAAAGTTCGATATTGGAGCATTTCATTGTGGGTTTCTATAATTAGTATAATTATTATTAGGTATATAATTACTACAAAGTTTTCCCAATATTTTTTTTAATTCCCTGACTTTTCCCGATTTTCCCAGTCGCTAGTCACCCTGCCCTAAAATATCTTGCATTTAGGCCCTTCATTATAATTTAACGTTTTCATTAACCATGATGTTCAATTATCCGTGATGGTCCTGTCAGTGATCACCCCGGATAATCGGGAGTTGCCTAAAATCCCATAAATGTTGATCTTAAAAAAAATATATAAATTAATTTTCAAAATTTGCAATTTTAAATTTGAATAGAAACTAAAAATTTAGGAGGAAATGAGAAAAACGTTCTATTGTACACGTAATCAAAATACCGTTGTGGAGCCACTTACAGGCAATTCCACCACGCTGTTTGTGCAATGTTATGGAGAACATGGTGGACCTAAAATAAATTTTAGGTGGGTTTGTGAGAATTTAAATGATTTGATTAGAAAATCAAGATTTTTTTTGGTAAAATTATATCGTTTTTGGAAAAATACAGTCAAAATTTCAGGAATCTGTGAAAGTTGGGTAATAAAAGATTAGAAAAATGAGAATACGTAAAAAAAAGAAAATAAAAGCGAATCGCGTAAAAATGAATTAAAAAACAAAATAAATAAAGCACCTTGCAAAATTAATATTCACTGAATTATTTATCTTAAAAGTTCCGTTTTCTTGATTTTGTTGACATGCCTATTTATAGCTGAAATTTGATTAGACAATGTAACAGCAGTGGATTGTTTGGGTAAAGTTTCAGTTTCCTATGGAAGGAAAGGTACATCTCATACATTCAAGCATCCGAAATAATCTATCATTCATAAACAATAAAACTAGCCTAAATTGTTTGATCAGAATAATTCACAGAGAACACACAACGAAGTCTGACATTTAAATTTCATTATTTCGCTGTCGCTTGACAAAGCGAGTTAATAAGTCCTACTATCAAAGCGAGTTTACAATTCTTGCTAACACCACATAACTGTCAATGATAAAGCTAGATTTTCGTAGCTCCAAGCCGACTATTAAACATATAGAACTAATGATAAAGCTATCCAAACAATTAGGTATACTATACGAGATGCATATACCAAAATATCAGTTCTTCAAGAAATATCTTAATAAGATTTGCGGCAAACCAAAGGATGTCCACCTAAAGACTACACTGAATTTAACATTAATGTAACAATACACGCGTTCAAATGGAATTTAACCTCGCCCTTCACTGTTTTTAGCGCATATTGGAGCGAGGTGACGTTCTATTAAAATGTGTGAACTCATTCAAAAGAGATATTTTTTAGAGGTTTCGAACTTTCAGTTTGAAAACTAACAAACTGTAGTACTGGAATCAAATTATTTTTGAAAAATAATTTTCTTCCCTTTCTGGCACTCTAGTTTAAGCATACACGTTGAAATACAATGTCACCTCGCTGTCTACAGATCTTAGCGCATATTGGAGCGAGGTTAAATTGCCTTCAAAGAAATGTATTATGAACGTACTAAAAAAAATACTAGAAAAGTATTTTTTAATTATTATAAATTTTGGTTTGATGTAAGTCATGTTTCTGCTACAAACTAATCAAAGTAGTTAACAAGATAATCAATTTTAAAATTCCTTTTAATGCTATACATTATGCTAAAGACCTCCGCTACGCAGACATTGACAACTGCAAATCGATTATCTCGTTAGGCGTTTAAAAATTTAATTAAAAAAATGTAACATTTTCCTAAAAATTTGGAGTAATTATTAGGTTACGTAAATGCTAATTTCTGTAGTCTTTTAGACGACAACCTTAACCTGAGCTAAGAAAAGCTAGCTACCTGGGACAAATTGGCAGAGTGGCTTTGTAGACAAAAGCCTATTATTTTAAATACACACATTCTAATAAGGATCTCAATTATCTCTAATTAATTAGTACCTTCATAGTAGTGTGGTGTGTAATGACGGTGAGTAATGTAGTGTGGCTGACGATGCACTGTGTTTGTTACATCTCTTTCAGATTCATCCACAAATACATCTGTCAATATAGAATTTAAATTTGTCTCTGCAAAGCATCTTTGCCAATATGTATCAGTTTAGTGGAATACTATTATTATAATAATAGCTACTATCTAATATCAGTCCTTTAGGCCCGTATTTATTAATCTACCTTGCGGAAGACTCAATGCAGTCAATGTTTTTTTCAAGTATAGGGAAAACTTGAACAGCATTAACTCAAGGCATTACAAGTCTCCCTTGATTTAAGGGAAGACTTGAAAAGCTCTCAATGTTTTTCAAGTCTTCACTTAAATTAAGAGAAGTCTCAAGGTAGGTTCATTAACGGCCTTATTGTTCTAGAATGTGCTCCATTGATGCTAGCTTGATTAAAATACACCTATCTACAGGTTGGAAAAAAAATCACTGCACAATATTTACATTAGTTTCACTTGCACTAATTCACAATGATATTCTCCATCATCACCAATGTTTGTTCTATTTCACAAGTACAGATAGTAGTTGCTAGTCAAGTTTTTTGAGATGACCAGTTTAAAACCAGCCCATCCAATTGGATGGATACACCGGCGGATACATGGAGTGGGGTGGTGCCGGTGGTAGGAGCATAGTTAAGGGTTATTGTGGTGGGGGTTGAGAGCCAGGGGGAGGTAGATGGTGGGGAGGATAGGGGTGAGGCTGCATTAGATAGGGGTTGTAATTGTAGGGGGCAGCGGGAGGGAATTGATGGGGAGGGGGCGGAGCAGGTGCGGCCACTCCAGGACGTGAGGGTGGCTGGAAACTGGAAGGTTCTGGACGATGGAAAGCACTGTACATTCTGGAGAAGTCTGATGTTGCAGTAGAAGATGCTGCTGCGCCTGGAGAAGAATAACTGGAAGTTGTGGACGGCTGGCTGGGCGATGGTGTTGTCTGGGGATAACTGGACGACCTACTTGAATACCCTGACCCCACTGCAGCAGCTGTAAAAGGATTTGGAGGCAAATATGATGAGGACCCATCATAACTTCCACTACTTGAATAAGGTGCCACTGAATCTTTTCCTTCTTTCCTCTGCACACCTGATGATGTAACAGTACTTGATGGGTAATATCCCGCAGATGAGCTACTTGATGGATAACCCCCAATAGGTGGCTGGCTAAAACCTTGGTAGTAGTCCCTTGAAGCTGGTGCTTGCCTTGATGATTGGAAGTCTTGTCTATAGTTGTAATCACTACCATACTGTGCTGATGTAATTGTACTACTAGGAGCTGCAGCTGATTTGGCTGAGTCCACTGGGAATATGCTGATTGAGTGATCAGAAATTGTTTTCAAGTGGCTGAGTGCTGGATGGTAGCTGCTGGTGGGTTCTGAGCTTTTTGACAGTGCATCAGCTGTGTATTCAGTTGATGTGTACCGGCGTCCAGTTGAGCCAGCTGTTGATGTTTGCCCTGGTGTGTGGGAGTAAGTGGGAGGAGGATTAACAGATACTGGTGTCATTGATACTGCAGGATGAGAAGGGTTGAATCCAACTGATGGTGTGTTAACTGGGTTGATAGACACTGCTGATGATGGTCGTGGTGTGTTAGAAATAGATGACATACTGGGAGAATTCATAGGAACTGAGATTGATGATGCTGAAGATGCAACTGGACTCACTGTGACAGAGGAGCTCAGATGCTTGGGCAATGGTGGGTGACTGCTGGTTGGAATATGGGAAGAATCTGTGCCACCCTTAGTCATTGCTGTAGATGATGATGATGGAGTATAACGACCATGAATATTGTACTCTCTATCATCAGTCCTTGATGTTGTAGGGTTTGAGACTGGCTGTTGTGGCACATGATGTGACATCTGTTGTTGTTGATGATGATGTGACATCATCTGAGGATGTCGGCTTTCTTTTTCTGCTGGAGCAGTACCAACAGCAGCTGATGGAGCTGATGATGGTGCTGTTGATGTTGTTACATTAGAACCAGTGCTTGATGCTGTGGAATGAGAACCAACAATTGATGTTGTTGTATGAGAACCAATGTTGGATGTTGTGGAATGAGAACTAGATTGCTGTTGTCCACCTCCAGTGTTTGACATCATTTTGCTTCCAGTTGATGTTTGATGAGTGTGAGATCCTGAACTACTACTAGATGCTACAGAAATTGGAACAGATGGGCTTGATGAACGCATACTCTGTCCAGCATTTCCACTGGAAGAAAATGTACTCTTTTTAGTTGCAGCCTGCTGATTTGTGGTCAAACCATGACGCTGATGTGTCTGCCGACCATGAGAATGACTTGACATCATTGGTGAAGCCCGCATCCTGTGTGATGCATGATGTTGATGATGCAAATGATGATTGTCCAACTCTTCATCATCATCATCATCGTCATCATCATCATCTTCATCATCATAATCTTCATCATCCATGTCATGTAGCAGTTCTTCTTCAGTGCTCTTCAAATGGTCCTGTTCACTGGATCCTTTCCGCTTGTGTGCAGCACTGCCAGAGCCAGACATCTCTACAGAGGAAGAATCTTGGCGGCTTGCTTCAGAAGCTCCTGAGCTAGCAGATGCACTTCTCTGAGGCTGCTTATCTTTTGACCCCAAGTCATCAGTGGTGGTTTCACCTGTGTTCTCATCCAAAATTTTGTCCTGGAAAATTTAAACTAGTTTAAACACTAATATTTTATTTTGAAATACTTAATACATGTAGGCAATATTGGTTGGCATTAGGTGAACCAAGAATTCATTGAAATAGTACTTTTTCAAGAAAGAAATTTACTTACAATTGGACAAATACCAGGTGTTTCTCAAGTCAGTTTACCAAGATCAACTGAATGAAACACAATGCTTTTGTAACTAATGTTGCACAACCTGTTTTTTGGGCAATCACAAAATCAGCTGTGAAGGTCATTGTTGACATTTTTATGTATAGATTTGAGGTTAGATTTACATTTGTATTTGCATTTTGTGGTGATAGTAACCATGAACTGCCAACTAACAACTGAGGAGCACATTTTCCTTTTAAAGAGTTGGTGGAAAAAAAATAAAAATAGAGAAGAAGTTATTCAGTTATTTGTAGTAAGATTTCCTCAAACTCCAGCTCTATCTAGGCAAGGCATTTGCAAATCGAATAAACGATTTGAAGAGACTGGAAGCATACATGATTTACCAAAGAGTGGGAGGCCTAGAACTGCTACAAGTGAAGCCAACATAACAACTATTGCTGAATCTGTTGTTCAGAGCCCAAAAAAATCACTCTGTAAGAGATCTGCTGAGTTTGACATTCCAGTTTCTAGTGTAGATATCATGAAATCATTAAAATTAAAACCTTATCATCCACAGCTGCATCAAGGTTTATTGGAAGATGACTTTGACAGGCATGTTGAGTTTTCTGAATGGTTTGTTATATGCTGTAAAGCTGACAGACTTTCAAAATCATGTTCTCTGGACAGATGAAGCTTCATTTAAACTAAATAATGGTTGTGTTAATCGACACAACTGTGTCTACTGGAGTGACATGAACCCACACAAAGTTCTTCAAGAAGAATTAAATGTTCCAGGAATAACTGTTTGGGCTGGTATTTAAAGTGGTGGCATTGTAGGCCCATATTTTTTTAATGACACTGTTTGTGGAGATTCATAAATTGAAATGTTGCAAGATACGGTTTTGCCAGAGCTACAAAATAGTCCTTTATATGAAAATACCAACCTCATTTGTCAGCAAGATGGTGCTCCACCACATTACAGTTTATTGGTGAGGGAATTTCTTAATAACAATTTCAACAAGTGGATCAGAAAACAAGGCATGATTGATTGGCCCCCAAGGTCCTGCAATCTTACACCATTAGACTTTTTTGTTTGGGGGATCATTAAAAATAAATTTTTTGCCAAACTGTTGGTCCCTAGATGTTCTGCAATTGAGAGCAGCCATTGCACGAGAATTTGTAGCCTTGAACAACAATAAAAATCTATGCAAACAGATTGTTACAAGTGTAAAAAACACTGTGAAAAATGCATTGAAGTTAGTGAAAAGCATTTTGAACAATTCTTTCAAGTTTACAACCTATGTGTAGTGTAAATTATTCAGTTTCAATTAAATTACAACATAAATAAAATTTATTTATTATTTGCTTCTAACAAATACACTTACATGGTGAACTGACTTATGAAACACCCAGTATATTTAAAAATGCTATCCATCAAAAGAAACAGACCTCATCTACAACCTTGTAAACTTTTTCATTATTCTTGTCCAGCAATCACAAATCAATAAATTATGAGGTATAATACAAATCAAAATATTTAATAAAATTTATAATACATTTATGTAGTACTAGCCGGCAGACTCGCTTCGCTCGCCTTAACTGTCTAGCCAGGGGGCTCCGCCCCCTGGACCCCCGGGGGGTCCAACTAATTCCCATTGTGATTAGATAAATTTACAGAAATAGGTGATTTTGGGGAGAATTTTGATACTATTACTTAGTATGCATCTAGGGTCTTAATAAAACATATACATTATATCATATTTCACTCCATGTGGCCTTGAGATTCTTGAGAAATTGTGATCAACTGAATTCCAAAAATCCTAAATTTTGAGATGAATCATGGAACCCTATTTTTCACGTGTTTAGCACCCCAGCTGAAAATTTGAACTTTTTTGGCCTTGTGGTTCTTGAGAAATTATAATCACCTAAATTTTCAAAATCGTTAATCTATGGTTCATTAATTTCACAACTAATTTTTGTTGATTTTCTGATCAATTCCTATTTTCACAAAAATTCTCAGGCTCATGTACTGTTACAAATATAAATTATGTTACAAAATATAATACTGTTACAAAATTATAATTTTGAAACCCTTCTTTTAAAACTCATTTAGGATCTATACTGGACATGCATAACAAATTTCATCTTATTCGGCTCAGTGGTTCTCAAGAAATTATAATCAACTAAATTTTCAAAAATCGTTAATTTTGGGCCCATTTTGGGGTTAATTTTGAAACCCTTCTTTTAAAACTCATTTAGGGTCTATACTGGACATGCATACCAAATTTCATCTTATTTGGCTCAGTGGTTCTTAAGAAATTATAATCACCTAAATTTTCAAAAATTTTCATTATGATGCAAAATGAATAAGTTCGAAATTAAAGTGTGAGTGTGGAATGAGAAGGTGACAGAATGAAATCAATCTGACAGGTTAGTTAGAGAATGCCTATATTGATATTCGATTTGAGTCACACTTACCTAACACAATTGCCTAACAGGCAGCTTTGCTACGTTTTTACTTTTAAAAACGTAGGCTTTCAGCTATTGAAATTATTTTGGTAGCTCGGGATAAGTTTGCTTTGTTTGAAACAAATTATTATTCATTAATAGACCTAACCTACTGAACTTGCCAGCCAAACAGCTTAAAGGAACAGCTGATAGAAGTCAACCGTTTTTATCATATGGCAGACCCCTTAGTAGCGTTATTTACACTGTCTTTGAACAGCAAAAGACTTTGCACTTTGCATGTAGGCTACCATACAGTCGAAGCCTTGCAATATGTGGGAAACATATGACTGGGTATGATGAAATGTTATTATGCCAGGTTGATGACATCTGTTAAGTGCAAATTTCAAAATATTTGGCTGTTTATCATCAAACTTTTCAAAAATCGTCGATTTTGGGCCCATTTTGGGGCTAATTTTGAAACTTTTTTCCAAGGTACATCTAAGGCCGATACTTAACATGAATACCAAATTTTATCTGATTTGACCTTATGGTTCTCTAGAAATTGTTGTCACCTAAATTTTCAAAAATCTTCAATTTTGGGCCAATTTTGGGGTAAATTTTCAAACCCTTCCTTAGAATGCGTCTAGTCCCCCTACTGAATACGTGTACCAAATTTTATCGTTTTTGGTCAAGTGGTTCCTGAGAAACTGTGATGAATGAGTGAGTGGTATTTGGATTATATACATATAGATTAGCTCAATTCTACTCATTGCTAGCACAGAGGCCATTGCCTATGCTAGTAATGCCATTATACAATAAAATGTTTGTAATTGAATAGGAAGAAGTATTCACAATTTTTATTATTTGTTTTCTTGCAAAGAGCATTGGGTTTATGAATGCAATGTAAAAAGTAAAAATGGCAATACAACAATTACAATAAAAATATCCAATTAAAAAAATAGGTTCACAAGCATGAAATTATCCACTCTCAGAAAATAGTCAATAATTGAATTCTATCAACATGGAAAGATGGAATTCAGATATTGAATATATTGATCAAAACACAAAATCCCTATGTAGCAATAAGCACCTGTATAAGTAGGCTAAACTCAAATCTTAATTCACTGAGATCCAGGTATCAGACAAACCGAGATTTATTAAGAAATTACATAAATATCTCTTCAGGATATTTACAGGGGAATAAGGAAGCTTTTATAACAGGAATGCTCATCTACAATTTAAACCCATCTTCACAAGTTCAACTCAAGAAATGGTATCGAAAACAGTGAAAAAAGTGCAGTTTAATGCCTCTTAAATCTAAATTGCATTATTTAATCAATTTATTACCTTTGATTCCTCAGTAGATGGGTTCCTTTCAACCTTAGCTTGAGCTCGCACCGTACTTGCTACTAGAGCATCAACTTTTTTCTTAGTTACTGTCACCTTTAAAGAGAAACATAATTTATAATTATTTATGACAGTACCCTAGTAGCCTATTAGACAGTAGTTTGAAAAGTGATACCTGACATTTTGATACCTGGCACAGTAATAGCACAGGCAAAATGAACAAATTGAGAGAAAAAATTCCCAGAGTTTTGAAAATTGGCACAGTTTGTCCATGATACATATGTTTAGAGAAACTAAAGACTGTTAGAGTTATCAGGTCACACCTGAACAAGTTCAGGGCCCCTGACGTGACACAACGACTGTTTTTAGGCAGCTGGGTCTGACAGCTTAACATGTCCTCCGAAACACGGGAGTGGCCCGAGGTAAAATCTTTCAGTCAGAACTGGGATCGAACCCGGGACAACTAAAGACTGGCAGACTGGACATCTATGCTAGTACTGCTGCATGGAATTATCAATATGTTGTTGCGCATTATCGGCAAGTTGTGCACATGTGCACAGAAGAGGTCTAGGGGTGCACTCAGCATCAGAGCTATGCACTAGATATTATGACTTTTTCAGGGAGCACAACTACTTTTTTAACTTTGTATTTTTTGCAGTTACCACAAAATATATTGAAGTGCACTTATTGATTGAAATAAATTATCATTTTTCAACACCAATAATGTTGTTAAGCAAGCCCAATGTTTTGAGCCATTAACTTCAAAGAGTATTTTCTGGTTATTTTCGATCTTGAGTGCGTGAGTGGTATGGGGTTGTTCTCTGCTCTGGTGCTGCACACACTCCCACTCAATTACCTGGGTTCTTCAATATTGGAAAAGTCTTCAATGTACTGTAGGTAACTCTCTCTGTTAAAGTCCTTTTATAGACTTTAGATTATACTATATTCATTTATACTGAATTTCAAAGGGAAGATTAATGTTTAATTCACCCAAAAGGGGCTAAACTTGCTAAATTTGTTTTGTATTCTTTTCGATTTTTCTCCTGCATTGTCTGTTCACAAATAAAATACATTGTATGGTATGACAATAAATTTGATTTGAGTTGTACATGAAAAATACTATAAAATATATAAACACAAAACCACTTTTCCTAGCATTAATAGCTATAACTTTTGACAACCCCACATTAAGGTTCCATAATATATGGAAATAAGAAAAAATCAACAGAAAACGTTGAATAGAAATAGCAAATACTTACAGTGACAGGTGGGGTCTCGCCGAAATAGGGCTTGGTGGTGGCAATGGGCTGTTTGGGCGTGCCCCATGGCCGGTTGCTGTTCTGGCCGAGCATGCGCGCCAGGGGCCGATTCCCGGCCGCCATTTGTCCGGCTCGACTCTGGATGCCAGTCGCCCCACCACCACGTGGAATTATCGATATGTTGTTGCGCATTATCGGCAAGTTTTGCACACGCGCACGATTCGGCTGCACTGCTATTTCTGAGAATTCACACAGTAACAGACATTAATTAAACTCGGAATAAATTAATCGAAAAAAACAGATTCTACAATTTGCAGAATGCATGCTCTTATTCCTAGTGGAAAATAATATATTTTTGTTTACCTGACATTAGAAAAATTCAATTTACATACATTTATTAATATAATATGTCACAGCCAGCAAAGAGAAACTTGAGCGCTAGATGCGAGTTCATTTTAATACAATTTCAATAGAAAGACAAAAAAATAAACAATCTGACTTTAACCTATCTTCTTAAAAGAGAATAAACAAACAATTTATATTTCTATTTACAGAGAATACCATACAACAATCGACTTTTTCTTCACTTTAAGTTTAGATTTAACACTTCCTGCATGAAATACAGTATTGTCGGATGTATTACGGATTTTTCAGTGCACAATACTATTTGATTTCTAATTTTATCAGACCTTAGGTGGATATAAGTGATTCACTTATGCTGGTATGAGTAAAATCACAATGATACCTGCCGAGTGAGTGGCCGATACACTCGCCAATCGATAGTGGGTGGTGTAAATAAAGTTCAGTCAGCTGAATATCTCATTTTTTGACTCTGTGCTTATTCTTGTTATTTGATGTGAATAAAAAGTGGATCAATCACAGCTGTTTCTCACGCCTTCCCATTGGACTCCCGTCAACTCAACAATCGATTCCAGTCACTAATCAACTTACAGTATTCAACTGCATACGATCCATTGGGTCTTGCGATTTGGTGTTGTAGGAGCGATTACATTATTGGCATGTGTATAAGAAAGTATTACTGTATTTATTTATAGTAGATTGATCATTGCTGGACTAGTCACTTTCAGTTCTTTGGGTATTGAATTTATAATTCTTCAAAATTACTATTTATTTTTTTCATCTGTAATTAAAAAACAAATTGTATATTTTCCAAATTTTATTGGTAACTCATACAGTAATAATTTAAAATTATCTCTTACATTAGAAGATAAGAATTCTTCCCTCACACAGATTTGTAGTCCATGTGGGAAATAAATTTCTTTCTATATTAATCGCACTTCTATTATGATTGTAATAAGTTGTGTGGAAATAAATAAAAATTCAAATACAAATGGCTGCGCAAATGAGTTATGTATGGGTGTTATGGTGTTATAGTTTGGTGCTATTGAGCTAGTGAAAAAATAAAATCAAGATTGGATAAAATTATAATTAATACTCAGAATAATGATAATAATAATATTAATTTTATGATAATAATAATAACAACAATAATAATAATAAGAAATCTTCTATGAAATTTATTCTATGAATAATGAACCCTAACAATTTCTCCATAAAACCATAGTTTTATTATGAACTATATGACTTAGTAGAATAAGCCTATTCAACAAAGTATCAAAGGACCTGAGATACTTTTTATTCTGAAGTGAATAATATTCAGTTCATTTTGGATGCATTTACTGTAATAATAAAATCTGACAACATATTTGAATGATAAGAATTATTAATAAGCGGTTGTTTGACAATTATTTATTATGTTTATTGATTCAAGATACTCTCAAAAATTGATTGTATTGTGTGCTTCATATATGACAAAAATAAAGAAGTAAAAAATATATGGAAATTCCCAAGAATATTTTGATTGTAGGCCAATGCATAATTTGAATTAAAAGGCTGTATAAATGCTCTGAGTCTCATATGGAGAGTATTACATTTCCAGTCAATGGTTAGCTATAGAAACTTGGTGGAGGTAAGAATAAAGCCTCGTTCTATACGCTGTCACGCACAAATTTCTGGACCCAGCACTGACTGGATTAATTAAATCTGCCGAGAATTAGACCGAGCTTGGCAGATGTTATTGGGCCCCAACAGTGCACCAAATAAATAACATAACTATAATGATAATGATATTTCTTTGGCCGGAGTTTAAAGATATGCAATAACAGTGAGTGGTATTGGACAAAGCTACACATTAAATTGAAATCATTAATATATGTTTGCTCTAGATTTAGTGCGTATATGTACATTATGCAAAAAATTATCTTGCTTCACAAGCTACTGTCTCATAAATAATGAATAGTGGAAACAAAATTTTCTGAATAAAATTTTTGGCAGCATATCACGTCAATTGCATAACGAAGTATCTATTTTTTTATGTACTTTTAGATCAAAATTTAATATTGTATTTCAAGTGTTTATATTACATTTGTATTTTAACTGTTTTTAGTGTTCCGTTTCGATTAAACTTTTTAATTAATCGCTTTCAAGTAAAATAGAACAATTTTATTTCTTTAGGTGAAGTCTGTAAGTAAATATACATTTATAGTATGATTTAATCTTAATGTTTTGGAAAATAAAGCATATTATTCGAAATTTGTGAAGAGCAGTTTTGGATGCAAGTCTGTTGCACCTTTACATTCATAGTTATTTTGTCCCAATAAATAAATAAGTGATATCAAGTTTATTTATTTTTAAAATTATTTATTGTGACAAAATTACAATGAATGTGAAGGAGCAACAGAATCAAGTTCAAAAACTGCTCTCTTCACAAATTTTGAATGTTACATTGTCCATAACATTGAGGTTAACACAGGCTAAAAATTTAGATTTGCTAAAAAATTCACCCGAAAAATAACAAAATGATTCTTTTCCACTTAACGACTATTAATTTGAAAGTTCACTCGAAAAGAAACACTAAAAACATTTAAAATAGTTTATAACATTGAATTTTGATAAAAACTTTTGGGAAAAATACCATCTTGTTGCTATGGAAAAAAACGAACAAACTAGTGTTATTCAAAGTCATTTAAAGCAAGTTATAATGAATGATACTAAAATTACTCAATTGCCAAATAAAACGAATATTCATTCGATAACTAATTATTATGTTGATAATTAGTTTGCTATTACCTTTCTTTCCTTCGAAAGTGAACTCGCGTTTATTATCAGTCTTCTTCTCTCCCTTGTTACCCACTTTGATTGCAGTGCGTATGGCGATTATTTTTCCATTCTCCAGCTGCATGTAAATGCCCTTCGGACTTTTCAGCACCATAACCTTTTGACCGGCTTTCAGCACTATTGACGAGCGATCTGGCGAGTTGGTCGGAATAACCACGTCTAGATAGAAAAACAAACAGGAAAATTATTTAAATAAATAACAAGAAGAGAATTTCAACAAGAAAATATAGATCCTCAACTAAGAAAATATATTATTAATGTCGAAATCTAATATTTCAAGCGTCCCCTGATTTTTGTTAGGATCTCTCCTTTGGTTATTAGGATGATATTAAATTTCAAATTTATTTGTAGTTATTTGATTTGTGTTGTATAACAATTGTCAATGTGGTGTTTATTCATGGCAAGCATATAATAATAAATACATTTATGTTTTAGTGTTGTATGACGATTGTCAATGTGGTATTTATCACATTCATGGCAATTATGTAATAATAAATAAATTTAGCACATGTTAATAAACGCTCCTGTAAAAAGTAGTAGCATTAATTAAGTATGTTGGCTTCTGCGAGATAGCATCCCATCTAGTACTGACAACAAATCTAGACATCATTGAAAAGGATACTGGCTACATCAAGTCTGTAGTATTGTTGAAATTACTGCTTTGTAAACAAGTTGTATTCTCAAGAGCAGAAAATCAAGCATGAAACGCATGCATTCAGTACTGAACGAGGCAATCATTTTAAGCATTTGTTGTAAACATTCAAATTATTTGTGTATACTTTTTTTGATGATGAAGCCCACATAGGTCTGAGACCTGTGCGTGGGTATTGAGCTGAATGATGGTGATTGATGAGTAGAACCTACAGTTTTAGGTGGGTTCCGAACCACCGGGAAGTGATTTTATAGCAGAGAATAGAGTCTTATTGCTGGCCAATCCAATTGGTCACCCTTTCAAAGAGAGCCCTGGAGTTCGTCGCTTATCTGATTCAACAGGTAACTGCTACGGCTCGCGGCCATCACTTTATTTTCAAATTCAAATTTCTTTATTCCGATTCACAAGTTCAATAAAGATCAATACAACAATGCAAATATATCATATAATGGCCAAAGATCAAAATATAGCATAAACAAAAGAATATAGAATGAGTTAGTAGAACCCCTATGAATTCATTTGTATGATATATCACTAATTAATACCTAGTAGTTTGAATCAGAATAATGTAGACTACTTGCAGTAAGCATGATACTTAACGTCTGCAAATAGAAATGAATATTTCTAATTTCTTAAGCTTAATTTCTTAAGATAATGATTGCCACCATTATGATTATATCAGAAACTAAGAAACAATAGTAAATAGTCTCTAAACAATCAGGCATAAGATTTCTGAGCCATCTAAGAATGTGAATTTTAAAGATGTTTCGGTTTTCTATCCTCTATGCCTCAAGTGGTACTTTATTAAAAACTTAGGACCAAGAAATACAAAAGATTTCTGGAAACAAGTAGTATATGACTTTGGAAGCCTCAGTAGATCGGATGTCACTCTCCTGGTATAATAACTGTGAACATCCCTGAACAGTGTATGACTGCATGACCACAGTTTCCAGACATAACACTTCCCTATCGACTTTACTAATCATAGTAACAATAATAATAGTTATTATATTAATGTTATTTAAATATATTTGGTTTACTTGACTACTTCAAACTACTAGATTACCTTCTGATGTGCGCGACTTATTGATCTCTCTGTAAATTTATTGCTGTGCTGATATTAGATGCAGACCTTACAGACTTCAAGGCAAAAAGCACATGGTATAATATTTCTGGATTTCTTGTTCCATGACGAACTGCGTTGTTAATATTAACTTTTCATATGAAATTTAACGACATGCAGTCAAATATTTGACTGCATGTCGCTAAATTTCATATGAAAAGTTAGTATAATATTTTATTGAGTTTTACCAAGTGATGGTCCCATTTACTTTGACCGGCGTGTAGCACAAAGTTTCCTTAAATAATTATTTTGTTTCTACGGATAAATGTATGTAATAGATTATATTTTATGTAATTGTTGGTGCAATAAAATAAATTCTAATGTTGAGTTAACCAAAAACTTATAATTTTTAGCTGTGAAATGAAATGTCATCTATATAAATAAAATTAGAGTTTTGTCTGTACATTTATCAAGATTATATATTTTTTGGTTATTTTTACGTTTTATACATCAAATAAGCCAAAAATAGTCTAATCTCACTTTCTGTCTGTCTGTCTGTCTGTCTGTCACGGCCCCAAAGGCATTTTACGCGGCCTTCTCCTCAAAAACGAGAGCATCGATCGGGATTTTAGTTATTGAACAGTATTGAACAGTTTATTGACAATGTCTTTAGCTATAAAAAACTAAATTAACTTTTTTTTCAACAGAGTAATAAACGTTTAAAAACCAAGTGTTTTGCGATTTTGGATACATTTTACGCGGCCTTCTCCTGAAAAACGAGAGCATCGATCGGGATTTAAGTTATTTATCAGTATTGAAAACCTTTTTGACAATGTCTTTAGCTATAAAAAACTAAATTAACTTTTTTTTTAACAGAATAATAAACGTTTAAAAACCAAGTATTGTGCGATTTTGGATACATTTCTTCCAAGTTTTATTACCACATAAGAATAAGAACAAATCACGTAATTTATCATGATATATCAATCAGCTGTTCTCAAATATAATTGGTGGGCCCTTCGCGGCGTTATTTACGCTGTCTGCAGACTTGTGTAGTCAGAGCATTGCAGTCTTTTAGGAAACATATATCTGGTGAATCAATGCTCATGTTATGTTTCATCAATTATTTCTTTGTTGAAAAAAAAATTCCAATTTCAATTTATCAAAACAAAAATTAACATTTTAGGAAGGTGCGGTTTGTGCCAGGCTCTTGGGAATTCGCCAGGTAGCACTATTATTACCACATAAGAAAAAATCACATAATTTATCATGATATATCAATCAGCTGTTCCCGAGAAATATTTTCTCTGATACCTGTCACTGAATTGTTTACATTCTAAGTTGTTTACTAAGGGCCCGTTCACAGGATACAGTTTTTGTGCGGTACAGTAAATTTGCTGTATCAGTTATTTTGCAGTGCTTTCGTTTGCATGTACATTTCATATTGTATGTTCACACAATACTGTTTCGACTGAATCCAGTAAAAAAGCTGTTCTAGCCGATTTCTACATTCGGTTTTGTCTTCGAAAACTGTATCACTAAAATCAGCTGTACCGCAAAATAACTATCCGTATCCGGTGGCACATATGTATTGTACCGGTAATGGATATGTTCAAACGATACGCTTATTACGCTGGAAGCAGTCTTCAGATCGTTTTGATCTTCTTCATTGATATTCTTCAGCATTGGTCTTCTTATTAGTGAATTCCAGTGTCCAGAAGTGGAAGATATTAATTGTGAAAATTTAATTTCTCTAATATATGAGAGACCCGCCTTGTGTGACAAGACTTAAGATTAATATAAAAATAATGAGAGAAAAATGTGTAGAATATTGAAACCAGAATTTGCGTACTTTGATCAAAATTTAAGAGAAACCTTCAGTAAGAAACTTATTTAAAAAAAATCTTACAAAAATAAAAAAAAAATCCTGGACTGGAATAAATAAAACTGAACTGGAAGCGCAATGGAAGAAGGAGGAGAGCACAGCAATAAGCAGCAAAGCCGGACCGTGTGAACATCACAGTACAGTTGACGCCGTACAGTAAAAAAACCGTACCGCAAAAAAACTGTATCGTCTGAAAGCTGCTAACAACTTCATGATCGTTGCTATCAAAAAAGCCGAAACATATTTAGTCTTATTTCTAAACATAATCCGTACGAAGGACGGGCACAATAGCTAGTGTGATTAGAAAATGAAAATATTCAAGATTCAGGTACTTCAGAGAAGATTTGTGAAATAGTAAAAGTTGAAGGGTTAGTCAATTACAGTAACTAAAAAGAAGTATTTGAAATAAGCATTCATAGAAATACAATGTGACTTGTACAGTAGAAACAATTAGTCTGGGCGCACGGCCGTTTGGTAGTCAGCCATGGCGAGGGGAGTGTTTATCGCTCATTTCTAAAAACATGTGGCCCGAGCGACGCTGCAGATGTCTTCAAGGTCAACTAGTCAACTTTTAACAGGACGGCTAGTAGTGAAACCAGAGCCACGCGCCCAGACTAATTGTTTCTAGTGTACTACTCACAGAAATCAAGGTAAGATAAGCAATAAAATAAATGCTAGTGTTGAGTAAACTGACCAAGCGGCAGCGTCATCTCCTGAGCACTCATGCCCTGCTTCTGCCAGACCTCGGCCGGAATCCAGGAGCGTGGCCGGCCGGCCCCGTCGCCTCCCCGCACCAGCTGCGAACTCAGCTCCGACTGCATCGGCCTCACACTGGCCATCGGCTTATTCACCACTCCTCCGCCCTCGCCACGAATCGCTCTGAAAGTCGGTCTAGTGTCAACACAACCACAACTATTATTAGATCCAAGGCAACAAATAAATTGAAAAATAAATAAAAAAGAACTAAAACGTAGCGAGCGATTTCACAATTAAATAAGCACAGCATGGAATGTAGTCTACTATAGGATGATTTGAAAAGAGCGATATAATATCCATAAATTTGAGTTGTTTACTTCTACTGAAAACAAAATGAAATATAGGATGATTTGAAAAGAGCGTTTCAATATCAATAAATTTGAGTTGTTTACTTTCACTGAAAACAAAAAGAAAATACCAGGTGTTTATAAAATAATATCGGAGTTCTAACGCTTTGCGGTATTTCTTACATACATTTTAAAATGAAAAATATTACATAAAATACAAGAGCAGATCAAACAGTTTTGTTTTCGTTTGTTAGCTCCAGAAGGCACACAATGTTTCCTCTGCCTCCCTAGTTTTTCCCCGTAAATTATAGATACTATAGATAAAATATCAAGTGTATGTTAAAAATTTGACCTTTCTCAGAAGACAACCCCTTTACATCAGTAGTAAGTTTGTGAACATCCTAGAAAATGAATTCCCAATAAATAGCTATAGAAACTGAAAGCATTGCCATAAATGCATGGATAAAATAAAGTTATTTCTCGTCACTAAAATTAATCTAAACATAATAGAATTATAGTAAATAAGTGAAATATAATAAAGACAGTATGTATGTACTGGTTCACAAGGATATTTCTTTTTGCTGGTATTTTGCCATTTTACACTATACTGTAATGGATATATTCCCATAAGTAATACCTTGATATTTCCTTTATTTTGTTTCAATTTCTTTCCAATTATAAATTGGATAATGTGGTCAACTCTAGTTCCTGTATATTATTTGAAAAATATTTTGTTACTTTGAAGGAATAAATTTCAGTATTTCATTTCATTATTGGATTGATTATTAAATCAACTTGTTTGGTATTTAAGCTTATTTCGATGGTATCTATTTTGAAAATTATGTATTCTGTTATTACTTTTTGGGCGAAACAAAATTCATTCAATAAATTCATATATCTCGCCAAAACGTTTATAGGTCTTTCTTTTTTGAAGAAGCTACTGTAACTTGTATTTCCTATCATGATACTCAAGAACTTTGGCTATTTCCTCAATTGGAAAATGAACAAGAGAACTTCATATAGCAGCAAGATGGTGCACCGCCTTACTGGCATAACACATTATGATTGGTTGAACGTCTCTGTACCCAAATGCTGGATTGGCCACACAGTTAGATTTTCACGACAAAACTTGTTTCGCTCCACTCCACGTTCACCCGATCTGACGCCATGTGATTTCTACCTTTGGGGGTCTATAAAGGATCGTGTTTACAGTAGAAACAATTACTCTGGGCGCGCGGCCGTTTGGTAGTCAGTGATGGCGCGGGGTGGAGAGGGGAGTGTTTATCGCTCATTTCTAAAAACATTTGTGTCTTCAAGGTCACCATTTCAGCCGTCAGTTAGGTCATTTCAGTCGAGCGGTAGAAAGCAGTGGAGTGAGCGAACCAACTTTTACAGGACGGCCAGTAGTGACAGAGCCTAGTGTGAGAGCCGTGCGCCCAGAGTAATTGTTTTCACTATACGCGCCTCCGTTACCATCTGACCTACCCGAATTGAGAAAAAGCTGTTTCAATAATCACTCCAGACACATTTTTCAAAGTTTGGGAAGAGCCGGCCTATCAACTTCAGGTGTGCCGTGTGACGAATGGTGCTCGCATTCAACACTTTTAGAATTGTATGTAAAACTTTTTTGAGTTGCTATTTCATTTGATGTATGAATTTCAACTGTAAGTTGTATATAATAAATACTAAAAAGCGTTTAAACTGATATTCTTTCATAAACACCCGTTACTAAGACACGCTCATCTAACTTTCGAATCACATGCATGAACAATATTATTTCAAACAATTTGTTTTACGGTTCGATTTTGCAAGAATTCTATTCATATAATTCTTTCTCACAGCATTACATGTTACATCATCGATTTAGCAGACACAGTCTGCAACTCTCCTCCATGAAAACATGAATGTTCCACGCATTTTTTCTCAAATCAATGTTGTTGCAAACATAAACGTGAGAAATCATGATTTGATGGGAGAAGATAATGAACAGCTTTGTCCACTTGGAGTGAATTTCTTCACTTTGTATATAACTAGCTGGTTGCCCGATTCAATTTCTAGAATGTGCAATAACCTATTTACAAATTTAATTTAAGACTTACTTCTTTCTTATCCCTCTTTTACTCCTTAGTCTTTTTCTTTTCTACTCCATCATCGTATCTCTCTTCTTCTTGTCTTCTCTTCCATCTTCTTCGCCTTCTCCACATCGTTTTCCTCTCCTCCTTCAATCCCTTATCCTCCAGCGTATATTCTTTGTGTATAATCGATAGAAACAGCAATTAGTTGTTTCTTATATAGGATATGATTGTATTAACTATAAGAATAGCTTTTTGGAAGAGAATAATAATTTAAATTCAGTATAACTATATTTTATTAATTAATGGACTGAAAATAGCGAATAATCATTATAGTCCATCTATATGACACAATAAAACTACAAATGACGTTCGCTGATCATTTGGACGATAACATAGCGAATCCAATGATTTTGACAATAAATGATTTTATTGCAATTTTTGACAATAAAATGAAAATGTAATAGAATTACAAACGAAATTTTTAGGTTTTTGTCTTTATCCTATTAACATTTTTCTTTTCATTGTACCTTTACATCCCAATAAGAAATAAATAATCTTTTCATCCTAGATTTATCCTTTTCTTGGAACCAAAAACAAAAAAATCAAAAACTGAAAAAATGAACAGACAATACAAACCTTATTTGTAGACCTTGTTGATTTCCAGCGCCGGAATAACCGTAGACAGGCCTGCTATTAATGCTTGCCTGTTTTTCCAGTTCATAGCTACGTTTTGCAAGTCTTTTTTCGGCTTGTGACAGTTTCTTGTCTTTTCTGTCTACCAAAAGAGACTCATGCTGGAATGGTTCCTGTTGAACAAATAGATTAAAATCAATGCTCAGTATAATTGGATCAACGCAGGAACTTAGCCAAGGGGAGTTCCCGGGTCTGGACCCCCCCCCCTTGGCGATAACTCAAGCACTGGATAGAATTCACTTTGACTATAATGTGAATCAAATCAAAGATTTTGAATGGCCGCCATTTTGTTTTTTGATGTCGGAAAATTCTGATTATTTTTTCAAGATTGTTTTAATTGTTATAAAGCTGTTTGTAAAATTTCAAAATTATGCATTCAGAGGTGTTCGAATAAAAAAATGAGTGGAAAAAACAAAATGGCGGCTGTGTGAGTAACTGGGGATTTTAGAAAATTTTTATTACGATATTTACTTTTGTTAGTGGTCCAGAAACACTGCCTAGAAGTATTGGTAGAGAGTTCCGAAACACTCTGTATTTTAACTAAGTAAAATAACAAGTGATTAGTAATTAAATTAGTAAGCAAATTATATAGAAATTTAATTAATATTGTTTTATAAACTCATTAATCACACATCTGAAATCTAATTTTTTGTGCAATCAGCTGTCTCGCAAATAGAAAACACAGCCTATTTGATGTGAAATAATGAAATAATGATGTGATACAGAGTGACCTTTTGTGAAAACCAGATATGGAAAAATAGACTACGTAATCTGAATCAAGATCTAATGACTGTGTTCATTTTGCGATGGTGATTATCACTGAGTACAGTAGAAACAATTAGTCTGGGCGCATGGCTCTGGTTTCACTACTAGCCGTCCTGTAAAAGTTAACTAGTTGACCTTGAAGACATCTGCAGCGTCGCATGGGCCACATGTTTTTAGAAATGAGCGATAAACACTCCCCTCGCCATGGCTGACTACCAAACGGCCGTGCGCCCAGACTAATTGTTTCTACTGTACATGGAGTATGTTCCTCTGTGCAAGCACCCTTATTGTTGGGCGTGAGGTCTACTGTTCACAGAACTACTAGTCTGACCATATCCTACCTTGGAAAGCGTATCTCCGTGCTTGTCGAGCATCTTCTGTATGACAACGTCAATGTATCTGTCCTTGAGCGTGGCGATGTCGGCCATAGGCTTGGAGTCGGTCTCCTCAGAGTCCCAGCACAGGTTGGTCACCTCCTTGATGGAGAGATGCGCGTCCGGATTGCACTCGTCTACCACCCGGTCCGACATGCCCTGCTTATTAATTTGCCGGTCATAAATCTTCTTCTCCAAACAGTGGTCCATCACCAGCCGATACACGAAGCACGGCTTCTTTTGGCCGTACCTGCAATTGACAAAAATGAAATGTGAAGAACTTGTATAACTGCAGTTTAAGGCTGTGCACAGGGTTTTTGGTCATAATTTTTTTTTCAAGTTTATGGTATTATAGTATATTATTAAGGTATTGGAATGTTGACTATTGTCATGAGAAATTATTTTTTCCATCAAATATTTCATGGAATATGGAAGTTTAAAGTTGAAATTTTTCGTTTTTTGGGGGCCTCCCCTACAAGTTATTTTAAACTTTTAATATTTTTTTTAAAATGGAGGACACATTGAGGAAAAGAATGACATATTTTTAATTCTAATCAAACAATTAGTTTTCTCAAATAAAAATTTTTTAAACATGCGAAAAACTTCAGGTTTTCAAAAAATTATTTTGAAAACCCCAATTGTTGAATTGAAATAAAAAATTGTCATTCTTTTTCCCAAGGTGCCTTTCAGTTATAAAAAATTATCAAATTTTTAAAATAACTCGTAGGTGAGTTCAATTGCCCCCAAAACCCAAAAACTTTCATCTTTGAACTCCCATGTTCCAGTAAATATTTGCTGAAAAAAATAATTTCCCATGGCATTAGTTAAAATTTCAATAACTCAATAATATCCAATACAATGAACTTAAAAAAAATTATGACCAAAAACCCTGCGCACAGCCTGGCAAAGAATGGCTGAATTTACCGATAAATTGAATTTTACCCAGAAACGTTCAAAGTCCTTAGCACTAGGAATTTCCAAATTCCAAGTCACAACTAGGCGGCTTGTTCTTTTATTCACTCAGAACCTAGTTACAACTTGAAATTCATCTAGTGTTAGCATTAACTACTTTTTATTCACTTCACCCAGTGAGTGCTACGATTCTATTCAGCCTTTCTTTAATCCACTCGTAGGATTTTTTTGGCATGAGCCAACGCACTTTTTTGTTCACGACAGTTATAATGCATTTACAATGATGAGTTCATGGGAGCCTCACCATCACCGGTAAATATAATTTTACCAGAAGCAAAGGTTTATTAACATTTATGGACATTCAAAAATTTTAATAGACAAATCAGATGCCACTGGAAACATTTACCGGTAAATGAAAATGCTCCAATGAACTCAACCAATAAGTGCTCAAGTTATTAAATTTAACCTATCACGAACAACACCTTCGTCTTCATAAATAATGTTATATCATTTATCATCATCATTCAATCCTACAACAGTACAACCTTACAATCATTGTTTACTTCCAATGTATTTTCTTGCATTTTTTCTCTATCTAATGTCTAATGACTTTTGTTCGCATTTTTTATCACATATGTTATGATTACATGTTTGTGTGAAGAGAGCAAGCATGGGATTTCCTAGTGCTCTCATATGTACTTATGTCAAATAAATAATATTTGGAAATTGAGGGCTATTTTTCTGGTGTTATTCTATTCTTGAGAATGTATAATTTTTCTCAACTTACCTATAAACTCTGCAAACAGCCTGAGTGTCATGGCAGGGATTCCAGGATGCATCAAACACAATTACACGATTAGCACCGACCAAGTTGATGCCCAGAGATCCGGCCCTTGTCGACACCAGAAACAGGTGGATGTTCGGATTCGAGTTGAACTCGTTAATGAGCTTCTCTCTTTCCAGAGCGCTGGTACTACCATCAAGACCTAAAAAGATAAGTAAAAAATGAAAAGTTAAACAAAATGAAGAAATAATAGTTATATATTAAAATAATTATATTTTATATACGTGAATAAAAATTACTTTTGTAATACAATATTAGAGAAATCGATAGATATAACACCATACAAAACTATCCATGTAAAATAAACAATTTAGGTACATTTCATCAAAATTGATAAGCATAATCCCCAATAGTTTCCAAAACATACAATACAAATAAAAAATTGACTGTAGAAAACTGGATCGCTAGCAATTTATTTTTCAATTTGAGCTTATTAAATTAAATGTGTAATTTTTGTTATTACCTTGAGCGCTCTTCTTTCTCTTTAAATTTATAATTTTATATGTATTCATTAGTTTTATATACTATATAACTAGTAACTGTTTAGTGTTTATAACTAGCTGAAATAATAACTGTTTATTTATTTATATTTTTTGTCTAGAGCTATGATTAAATGATGGTTGCCAGCGGACAAGGAAATGCTTATGCTGGAAATACCAGCATTCTTCTTTTTTTTTGAGGATGATGCCCACATAGGTCTGAGACCTGTGCGTGGGTAATGAGTTGGATGATGATGATTGATGAGTTGGACCTACAGTTTTAGGTGGGTTCCGAACCACCGGGAAGATTTTAGATTTTTATTTTATCTTTAAGTGTTATTTTATACTCGGCCGTAGCCGAGTGGGCTAAAGTGCTGGTTTGCTAGCCCAAAGGTCCCGGGTTCGATCCCAGTTCTGACCGAAATATTTTACCTCGGGCCACTCCCGTGTTTCGGAGGACACGTTAAGCTGTCGGTCCCGGCTGCCTAAAAACAGTCGTTAAGTCACGTCAGAGGCCCTGAACTTATTCAGGTGCGACCTGATAACTCTGACACCAGACCTGAGCCAGCCAGCTCACTCGATATTATTATTATTATTATACTATATTTTGGAATATTGATACAAATTTGAATACGAATGGTATAATATAAATAAGGTGAAACGTAATCGAATTACATTGCTACAGTTTTGAAAACAATCTATTTCCGAAGTTAAAATTTGTGAATAGACCTTAAAATTGAAGGAAACTAGAAATGAAAGGAAAGGTGACGAATAGATAATTGAATTACAATGTACTGAAAGCAATCTATTGCGAATAGTTGAAGATATCTATTGTAAAGAAGACATTAAAGTGATGTCACGAGCGCTAGGATGGGTGACCGGCAGCTATAACATAACAATATCTGCTTTATTATCACTAATCCGGTGGTTCAGATCCCACCTAGCACTGCAAGTCTATCATACATAGCATCATTATTTCAACATTCTCCTCATATCCCACGCAGAAATCTAACTGCACACAAAATAAAAGTAAAATGTTCATTAATATTTGGCAAAGGATGAAAAGGAAGTGTGGGTTTAGTTATTGTAATAATATTATTTATTTTACTATATACAGATTGTTTGATCCAATTTAATCTGAATTTCTTAGCTATTTACAAATTTAATTAGTATAATATTATTTTCTTATCCCTCTTCTCTTTCTTCTTTTCCAACTCCTCCTCCTTCTTCTTCTTCTTTTCCACTTCCTCCTACTCCTTTTTCTTCTTCTTCTTCATCGCCACCACCTTCTAATCCTCCTCATTCTTATTCTGAACCTACGGTTCCTTCTTTTTCTTCTCATGACTTTTCTAATCTTCATGCTCCTCCACCTTTTTTCACTTCTTCACCACTTTCTTTTTCTTCGCCCTATCTCTTGTTCATTTTCTCCTTCTCCTTCTTCTTCTTCTTCTGCTGCTACTACTTCCCACAGGGCGAAAATTTCGTCGACAGAGGACAGCATCAAGACGTTTATATTTATATTAGATTATTCTATGTAATTAATCCTATCAAAAATTACCTTTATTATCTAATCTTTATTGTTTCATTTTTTTCTCACCAGCTTATTTCTATGTACCGTGATTTTTTTTCAATTGTTTTGTTCGTACATTCCTCCTGGTGACTTTACAGAGCAAAAAAATACCCTTTTACACTTAAAATATAAGAAAGCCTAAAACTAGAAAAACACTTGACTCTTGACACTTGACACATTACCTGAGTACTATAATATGCCCTATTTCATTACTCCTGAGTACTATAATATGCCCTACTTCATTACTCCTGAGTACTATAATATGCCCTATTTATCAGATACTTCCTTGATTTTACTTTAAAAACTGATAGTTTTCCTCAGCCTTTCAACCATGTTGGCATCCTACTCATGAATCAAGACTTTTTCTCAAACAGAGCTGTACTATCATACACCGAATTATAATGATTCATTGTTCATTCTTGGCAAAAAATATTTTCAACTAGTATTTAAATTTTTATCCTTGAAAATACTTACGATAATAATTCCAATTCCTTGCCCATCTCTCAGCTCTATTGGGTAAGTTAGTTTTCTGCAGGAAATCTTCAATCAAATTTAGTGTGAACAGAGACTGTGAGAACACAAGTATGCGATCTCCCAGGTTGATGGACTCTTCTAGTATACAGAATAGTATGGCCATCTTGGCCGATGCTTCAATATCTCCTGGAATGTAGCCTTTCAGGAGACGTTCAGCCTGCAATTTAAACAAATTATAGTTATTGCAATAGATAATGCGACTTTCTAATCAAACTCAAAGCCATTTATATTGATTTGTAATAAAAATACACTTGAAGATCAACCAAACAAACATACTTATTATTTATGATAATTTGAACTCCTTACACTTTGAAATCTATCAAGACGAATTCGATCCTTGGGAACGACATAATAATATTATAACTTATAGAATGAATAACCTGTTTCACCTACAAGTAAGAAGGTGAATTCTAGGTAAATTATAATGATAACACATAATTATAATGATATCGCACAGATACAGATAAAAATATGGAGGTGAATAGCAAACATACTGGATTCGAATTTATCATCTAATTTAGCCACTTTACTTAGATCACCGACATTTTATTTACAAGTAATGTTTGTTTTAGAATATTTTTATTTATGATGTTTGGCAATGAATACCATATTCATATACGGGGTTTGAAGTAAAAATGTGGTGTCTTAACTTGCCTATTCATGGAAGCACATAGCCTTCATTATAGAATATATTCACTACATGAATACATTCATAATAATGAATACATTCATTATAGAATATAGTTTTCTATTGTGATGGTAACTTTCAAAATATCCAACATGTACAATAGTCTTCTATTTTGAACTTCAATCATTCTTAAGATCTACAAATTTACTTGAAATGTAAGTACTGCATCCATCATATTCAAGACTCACAAGTGTAAGAAATCTGAAATGAATACTTATTTCAAATTTTCCATAATAATTACTACTTTGATTTTAAACCCAATTCATTTGTACGTTAAAAAGAAAGATATTTTACCACTTACTGAGTAGAGCTAACAATGCAGCAGGATAATTTGCAAAACCATGGAACTGTGTAAAAATAAATTAAGTGGTTCGACAATATCTTATTTTTTACTACATGATGAACAAGTTCCATAACATCACTTTTAACACAGCAAATTTCCTATCAATTTGAATGAATCTGATAGTAATTAAGTCATAATAATTGATAAATGACAAATCATGTGACTGTTAGTTATTTATAGGCACAAATACATTATGCAATCAAATACAGCGCTGTTTCAGTAAAAACGCTAAATTTCAATTTTTTTAAAAAGTATGATTATTTTAATCTTGGAAAATTTCATCTTCAAAAGGTCTTCTGTTGAAATGGTTAGTTCATTCTCAACGTGCAAGTTATAAAGTTTATGTCCCATTCAAAATGCATAAGTGCAATAAATGCAAAATGCATATGTCTTAGTAAGAAATATAGACACATAAAAATTAATAATTGAATGTGCAATAACTCACCCAATCGTAGGGAATTCCTGGATCCTCTTTGCCACTCTTCACCAGAGCCGTAGCGGCAGTTGTCGTGCCTTCCGTTTTCACCTCCTCTTTATCATCCTGTCCTGTTGCCGCATCCTTCATTCCTCCTCCCACCTCCTTCATCTCCCCAAAAGTATACGTCGTATCCTTTACCATAGTCTCCGCCTTCACATCATTCTTCTCATCAGTTTGATTGCCACACGACTTCATTTCCTTTTCATCATCATCTTCTTCTGCATTATTTGCTGTTTCCGACTTTGGTTCTGGTTTTTCATCGAGTTTCTTGCTGTCTGTGGGCCAATTTTTCTGGCCCAAACTGCTTGAATCAAAATTCTTTTGATCCTCCTTACTATCATCAAACGTTGTCTTGTCATCCTTAACACTAGCACTAAACCCACCACTCTGCATTTGTGAGCTTTCATTTGCAGAGTTCTGTTGTTGAGTTTGGTTTGTTGTTGAAGACATTGATTGATCATTACCACTAGCAGCAAACATATTCGACATATAGTTTGGCTGTTGTTGATAATTTGCTGAGTTCTGCATGGCTGCAAAATTACTTCCACTCCCACTATCAAATGGTTGTGGAACATTCTGGTAGTTATTCATCATCCCCGATTGTTGCTGATCATGATACTGATTACCCCTCTCATTATTACCACCCATTTGATAATTTTGTCCCGAATTTGATGTAGATGACGCACTTTGATAATTGCCCATCAAATCCGGCTGATTGAAGCTTTGATTAGAGCTAGAAACATTACTGGAATCATAACCACCATGCTGCGGTGGGTCGTTATATGGTTGATTGAATGGTTGGAACTGTTGTTGCTGCTTGGCAGGTTTTGATTGAATGTTGATCATTCCACCAGACATGTTGTTCCCTGCGTTTTTTATAGGACTCATACCCATCATACCTCCTCCTTGATTATCTGGGTTATTTGAAGAATCCTGAGGCATATCATTGGAGGGATTATTGAATAGATCATCGATCAGTTTATCATGTTGGCTCTGTTGTTGATGGTGGGCATTTTGAGGTCTATACATTGGTGCCATTTGGTGATCAGGTTGTGATGGAGGATGGAAGGTTGAAGATGGCATGGAATATGTAGACTGGTACATCCCACCTTCATTTCCATCTGGAGGTTTATGGAAATTGGGAGCAATTTCAGACGGATTCTGCTGCTGGTTGGGCAGTCCAGGGTGATTCAGATTGTGTATCATCATGCCTTGAGAACTGGGCATTGAACTGTTGCTGATATCTTGCAAGTTCCCTTGAATTCCCTGGTTCTGTAGATGCATGTTGCCCATGTAGTTCTGGTTATCATAGGGTGGTGGTGGTGGTGGTTGTTGTTGTTGATGTGGCTGCATCATTGAATTGGATTGAGAGATTGGTTGTGGAGGAGGTATCTTATTTTGACCACCTCCTGGTAGTCCAGGACCAGGCCTACCTACCATCATAGGATGCTGACGATTTTGCTGCAGATTAGGAGGTGGAATCAAGTCGTTGTTGCCGCCTTCCAAAATATTCTGATGACCCTGATGAGGTTGTTGTTGATTCATAGCTGGCATCATGCCTTGATTATGCATACCACCACCCATCATATTACCTTGTTGAGCACCCATCATATTTTGTTCACTACCAGGCATATGATGTATTGTACTCATTCCACCTTGATTGATCATTTGATTTGATTGGTTCTGTATATCACGCCCAAAACTAGTCTGACCCAAAGGCTGCAACATATGTGAAGAGGTACCATCTGGTTGATTACCACCCATCATGCCATCTCCACTTCCTCCAGGTTGGTTCATACTCATCATATTTGACATACCCATATGGGGATTCTGATTATTGCCCATCATGTTTGAACCATGCATGGGTGGGGGATGTGCTCCAGACATCATGTTCATATTTGAAGGACCTAATGGCATCATTGGCTGACCACTTGCTGAGTTTTGTAAGTTCTGATGTTGTGGACCTGCTCCAGTATTCTGGAGACCACCTTGCATGTTGGAAGCTGGAGGAGGCATCATATTGGCTGACTGATTGCTATTCATAAAATTCGAGCTTGACTGCCCAGCAGCCATCATTCCTTGATTCTGTGTACTTTGTGGGCTATCCATCAAATTACCACTACTACCACTTCCCAACATATTTCCATCATTCTGCACACTACCATACAATCCACCCTGCTGCATATTTCCAGCCTGTGTTCTTTGCTGGCCCATTTGTTCCATTTTCTGCAAATCACTGTAGGAGTTAGACTGCTGATCTTGCTGCATTTGCTGATTCAAAGCACCACTTGTAGCTGTTGCATTCAGGTTTTGGTTTGGAGCTGTTCCAGACCCATAACCTTGATTGCCACTATTATTTCCAAACCCTTGATTATAATTACTATTTGAACCTTGCTGATTGAAATTATCCTGATTCCACTGTTGTTGGCCACTATTACCTGACTCATTGAACTGGCCACCTTCAAAGAAATTACTTGGGTTATCACTGTTATTGTAGTATGAATTGTTCCAATAACCAGAGCTATTATAGTTGGTGTTGTTGCCATCCTGGGGATTCTGTGGATAGTAGTTACCATAGTTTGGGTAAAAATTGTCAGAACTATTGAAACTATTGTTCTGGTTTGGATAGTTGGGTTGAAACTGATTTTGGAATTCGTTTGGAGGTGGCTGAGACCCATAGTTGCCTTGGTTGTAATTGTTTGGCTGGTCTGACATATTGGAATAAGGTGGCTGAGACTGGTTCTGGTACTGATTGAACTGATTTGGATTGTTATAGGACTGATTGTAGGGTGGACATGGCTGATTGGAGGAGCCAGATGCATCTCCAGATTGTGGTTGATTCATTGGTCCTGTGTTGCCTTGGTTACTGATTGGTAGTTGTCCTTGGTTATTTTTGTTCTCAAGATTATCTGAAAATAAAAAAAGAAGATCAATTAGAAGGTAGGTGAGACAATGCTTTATCTTAATTAAATACAGTTAGTTAATAGACTACTAAAATAGAAATACAAAATAGGCAACTAAAACCCAATATTTAAGACCAGAGGCAGGTTGCATAACAATAAACTAGTTTTATTCTATTTCCTGAAAAATCTTATGGAAGTTTTTTTGTAAATTGATATGAAACATGCCTCATATGAATTAAAGATTGGAACAAATGCAGTAAGTCCCTGACCTACTGTCAATATTATTTTGTTGATATCAATATTGACACTAACCAAAAAGCAAAGTTGAATTAAGCAAAACTAATATGTTAGAAAGATAGACTGGCCCCATTGGATACTTAGTTAAGACAAAAAGAAACTATTTGGTGCCTTAAAACATGATCAGTATTTTCAAATTTCAAGTACTGAAACCACAAAAAAGCAACATAGTTCCAACATTCTTAGGAAGAGGAAAGTTAAAAATTTCAAACAGCTCAAGTAAAAGTTCCAATTATTCAAGTTGCAATGGCACTGTTGATAGCAAAAAATAATGATAGATCAAATAGAAAAAGTCCAATGTTCTTGGAAAAAGGAAAATTTAAAACAGCCCAAATAGAAGTTTATCTATGGTAAATAATGAAAGCACTAGAGAAACGATCCATTTTGTTTTTGAGTCCACAGAAAACCACATCAAGAGCAAGAAAGAAACTTAACTTTCCTTGTGCAATGGTTTCATGAGTTTTGAAACATTGCTTTCACATGAAACCATACAAACTTTGTAATTGCTAATTGCAATTATCAATTCTGCTAATTACACTAATTGCAGGACAGGAAATGATTGTTTCTGTGATGTCATACAATACAGTTACTACAGTCATACAATAGAACCAATGCAGCCATGATTAGGTTCTTTAAAATTTGAAACTTTCCTCTTTCAATGAATGTTGGAATTGTTTCTATCTTATGTGGTTTAATAGAAATAAATATTTGAAATCTATTTTTTTTTTTTTGAAAAGCCCAAAATAGAGATCAGAAAAAGTTAATGTAATAAAAACAGTTGAATCAAGTAATGTATGGAAAGAAGAGAAATAAAACCAATCAAATTGTTAAGAACTAAATTTAAAATGAATACAATAATATTCAATCTATCAACTGAGAAGAAAAACTAAAAATTATGACGATTTCGCCCATCAATTAAAAACATGATCATTTATACAGAATTTCCTTCCATGAGTTGAAAAAAGTAAGAAAACAATATATCAACACTGATTGTATAGAATTCAATATTATATTTATAGAACTTTTGTATGTGGAAGAAATCGAAATCAAGTAAAATTCCTAAGGAAATCAAACTAATGCTGTAAAAATCGCAATGAAATCAAGCAATAAAAGACCATTAACTGTCATCCCACAAAAAATTCAAAGTATCAGTGGTACCAAACCTATCATTTAGCTTTAAATAGTTTTAATATCCTACTACTGATCTATTGGCAACTAGAAATTGCAAATTAAAAATAGAATAATATTGATCAGAGCATATTTTTTAAAATAATATAATATTCTTAAAAAAATTGCATTATCTTATAAATTATGCATGCTCCTGTCTATTTTTTTAGCATTTGTTTTCTTAATTTTGCATCAATTAATTTTTCCTCACTACTTTTCAATCATAAATTCATTTCTTTCTATTTATATTTATCAATAGCATTATTAATTAATCATCAACTATTATTATCTAATATTGTTACTTGTGTAGCATTTTTGACTGAAATATATTATTATTTCACGATTGACCAGCTCTCAAGCTTAGTTTTGCTGTGACAATAAATGTTGATCTAATTGTAATTATTTATTATCTTGCCAGCATAAGTATTACTCTTTTTGGGTATTTCGTATTTTTGTCTCAATGATGAAAATCCGTCATCTTTTATTCCATTTTATTCATCTTGATTCCATTCTACACTGTCATTCAACAGTCTTACACTTTTGCTATCACTTTTTCTTCCCCAAAAATTCGGTTCACAAACTTGATGAATTCATAATCTAAATAAGAGTAACACAGACTTACTCTTATTCAAATAAATTTTTCATCCCATTCTCTCTACAAGCCTCTTACAATTATTTACTTACTCTGACCAGCATTGAAGGAAAAATATTCATCAAGCTCTCCATTACGTTTTCTTTTAATGATTTTCAACTCGAATCTTCCGATGGGCCAATTCCTATTCATTCCAATTTATATTATATTCCAATATATTCTAATGTTGTTATCACTGTGTATACAACTATCATCAAGAAAATTTTTAACAACTCTATTCTCGAGCTTGTCTATCGTCCGAGCAACCTACCTTAGAATACAGTACGGAGTTTTATGACAAGGCCATTTCATATGGGAATATGATCGCGCTGTTGCCATTTTTCAGTTTACATTGTCACTCACATGCTGCTCTTTGAAACGATTAGGCTTGTGCAACTTGACAGTACTGTACCCCATACTAATAATAATAATAATAATAATTTCTCTGAGCAAATTGCAATTGCCCAGAGGAGTTTAATGAAATAAAATAAAACAAAAGCATATAATAAATTGAGAATACAATTTTGTAGTTTCTATATTAAGCAATATTGTTAACTATGATCACCCCACTATATAAAATATGTATCGGGATGAACATATATGATTGATACTGCAATCTAAGAGCTTCGTGTTCTTTAGTCGCGGTCGCGAGCCACAATTACGGATAAATTACACCAACCAGGTAAATTTTATTAAAATATCAGCTGATGGTTCTAAACATGTTAACGTACTTTGACATTGTTGTCAAAGTCGGTCGTTGGCATTGTTGTTGGTCAGGCTGATGTAGTTTAGCCTGAATTGTGGCTCACGAACGCGACTGAAGTGGCTCTATATGATAAGGGCCTAAGGTTTGCACAGAGTATAGTTAATTGTTTTTAAATGCATTGAATTTTTTGGTTGTAATAGATCATTCAGTCCTACTAAAAAAAATTAAAATTATTCAATCATTACCTGTATTACTGCTGGTAGCATTGGGCATAACAGCTGCAACCGCTGGTGTTTTATTGGCGGCCGCTGCTGCAGCAGACTGCGGTTTCTTGCGTTCCCGCTTAGGCGCGTTGGGATTCTTGGGGCTGCGACCGCGTCCGCGTTTTGCGGGCGTTTTCAACGCTCCTGTAGCTTTCGATTGCGGTTGTAACGCACCGGGGAGCTGTGGCAGAATTATACCGCCCGGCATATTAGGCGCAGGGCAGGGCGGTACAATGGGCGCCGTTTCATCCAGGTCTAAATCGACCGCTTCTCCGGTGTTGGCGCGTTTTTTCAAAAAATGATACAACACATCGGGGTGATTCCATATTTTACAACAAACTGCGAACGCTTTTAAAGGATTGGGTACCGCTTTCGTTCGTACCACCTCATTCATAAACGTATCGTACAGTTTACGTTGGAACGGTGTCATACGTATCAGCAATACGTACTCCTCTTTCTGTGGTAATGTGTTTGTAAGCACAGAATGGCTACGTCGCTGTACAAATCCTTCCAACAACGAATGCAACACATGTGCACGGTACCGCATCAACCTTATATCTTGAGGTGTACTGTCAATACACTGTCCATTCTGTATTGGTCGTTCAAACATGTTACTAAACTCAGTTTTCGTTCCCAAATAGTTGGGTCTAACAAAATCCACCATGCACCAATACTCGAGTAGATTATTCTGCAAAGGATACCCGGTCAGCACGACCCTTCTTTTGCTCCTAATCTGTTTCAAAGCCTGTGATATCGATGCGTGACTATTTTTTATGCGGTGTCCCTCGTCGCAAATGATCAAATCAGGTCCTGGTTTCACAAGAGCTGTGTGCATTTCTTCGAGTAGCGGTTTGTTTTTATTGTTGTCGAAATCGTCGTCAGGATCGAATTTCTTTTTGCCTCGTCGCACTTTTCGCGGGCGTTTCAAACTCAACTGTCGATAGAGCTCGTAGCCGATGAGAAGCACGCCGCCTTGTTTACTCCATTCAGCTATAACCTAGAATAGAAATCGAACAATAAATTGACTGTACACAACCTATCAATACACAGAATGCATTACAAATATAATCATCATAATTTATTCATATTACATCGAATCATTACTAAGGAATAGATGTTTGATTACCAAAAATTTTACAAACGATTCACAATTGTTAAAAAAATAAATAAAATAACTTATTATGGATCTGAATACTATACTAGATCTGTATACTACTACTTAGCATAAGCTAAGTGGAGTTCAGTTCAATTGAGAATAATAAAGTATTCAAAGTAAAAAATAGTCTCAAGAAACTGAGATTTCAAGTAGCACAGCACAAGTAATGTGAAAACCAGTCGATCACAAAAAAAGTAGTTTATTGCAATTAATTTATGTCTCCCCAACTTCGTCTGTGTGTGTTTTCCTGAAAGGAGATTGGGTGCGAACACTTCAATTAAATTATCTTAGCTTCAAAATTGATTATTGCCAATTAATTTCTCTTTTTTATCACTCTTTCCTTCATCTTCTTCTATGTCTCTCTGTCCACTGCTTTATTTCTATATTCATTTCTGTATCATTGTTTAGAAAAAAAAATTTTAACAACTCATACCTGCGCATAGGATTGTTTCTTGCAAGTTTATGGATTCTTTAAAAAGTTTTAAATTATTATTTTTTGTATATGTCAAAGGAGAATCTGAATAAATTTTGATTTGATTTGAATCCAATTCAATCTTGAAAAACGTGGTTTATTATAACAATTTTTGCGTATTTTGTGAAATATCTCAATAAATACTGCCATCACAGACTTGTAACATGTGTTTTGCGTTTTTCGCCTCTTTTTACTTGAAACCTAAAATTTACCACTTCAATAAGGATGAAGCTCTAAGGATGGAGATAGTTTTGATAGAGTAAATTTGAAGGGACAGCTCCAACTTCAGCCATCTTTATTTCTATAACGTACCGTTTTCGGACCTATGTTTATTGAACTTTTTTCTTTATTTTGATGAGATAAATAGGTTTGTTTAGTATAGCCATGGAGACGAAGCATAACATATACCGCCTATGCTAAAGACATGTAATCGGAAAGAAGCAAGCAAGGCCCTACTGCATGGGATCTAACGCCATTCGCGGCTAAATTTCAGCGAATTTCAAACTAAGTAGTTCACTTTTACAAGATTTTACTTTCAGGTTAATTCATATGTTTGCAATATGCGGTAGAAAACAATTTGCTTCTGAAAATGATTTTAAAAAAATATCAAGATTTAGCAGTCGTATTGATCACTTTAACGCTAATTATGTCTTTAACCTACAATGATGAGTAGAGTGGCGACCACCTAGTGAAGTTCATAGATATATACAAGAACTACAACATTTGTGTGCACCTATATTTATCAATTTATTAAATTACAATATGTGAGAGCGCATGGATAATCCCATTATTGCCCTTATGACACAAAAGCTACAATTGCAATAAGAAAAATTATGAAAAATTTAAAAGTATATAATTGTTCATAACTCAATTACAGAAGTATGAGATAGACTAATGCAATAAGAAACAACAAAAACAAATTAAACTATAATGTAAGATCAATTTGAAGACAATCAAGACTATACTTATTGGTACATTACGAAATTGAGAATAGAGTCCTAACAGCATGCTATCATTGAAATAAGAGAAATCTGAATTAAAATATAAAGAAATGCAAAATAATCATAGTGAGCTTGTTAAATGAAAGGGATTATTCACAAGAGAATGAAGACACAGTTATGAAATTAAAAAAATTATCAAAAATGGCTATTATTAATTACTTAATTACTAAAACTATAGAGGAGTATAGCCGCCCAAGATGGCGTCGGTTACAGTTTTCTTTTCTAACTTTACGCTCCCTCCACATTCTTGTACGTCCATGAGTGTAGCAGATTCCTACTGAATAAAACAATAAAGTATTTGTGACCCACCTTTGCTCTGGCAGTAATTGTTTTCTGCAGGTCATTGAGAACGAATATGGGAAAGTTGCGAGGTCGCACTTCGCCATGCGCGGCCAGCGGGGAATTGGTGGGGTCAACAGGCAGCCACATGTTGAACTCAGCCAGCCAGTTTTGCAGCGTGTTGATAGGCATTATGCACAGCACTGTCCTCGCTTCAGTATGCCGCAGAAATACGTCGCAGAACGAGACAACCTGCCACAGAAAAATAAAACACAAATCATTATTCGTTCCTCAATAGCACAAAAGGCAAGATAAACAACTTAGATCCACTACAGTCGAGATACAGTAACATTAATGTGGAGGGAAATCTAAAGAGAAAATTAAAAATACTACATGGCCACAATACAATAGAAATTTATGCAACAATTGTATTATAACTACTTTGACAGCATAAGTGGTATGTAATCTAAGGCACGAGCGAAGCGAGTGTCCTAAATATCTCGCAAGTGGCCTAAGGAAGACTTAATACAATCGTTGCATAAAGATCGTTTTATCAAAATTAGTAACTTAGTAACTAGGGAATCCGCAGTGATGCCCAAAATATTTTCACAAAATCGGGCAAAACTGTATTGCGCTGATGGGAAGAAAAATAAGTTGCATGATATTATATAATTGTAACAAAATATTGTAGTATATATAAATGATTTTACCAATGACTACCAATAACGTTCTGCTACTTTTCCTTATCAGTTATTTGAATAACTCAAGCCCAACACACACGGACGGCAATCCAGCGGCAATTAGACTGCAAAACTGCCGTCGGTTGCTGACAGTAACACAATTCAATGGGATTAGATACGAAATGTTATAGAGCGCACACACGGCGACGTCAACAGAACTGCAAGCCAGCGTCAATGGGCGACTGCCGCCGGTTGCCGTCGGTATTGTCAGCCAGCTGACTGAAAAACTGCCGTCGGCTTGCAGTCGAGTCAACACACACACGGCGGCAACGGGACTGCAAGCCAGCGTCAACTTTATCTTCAGCGCTCCTAGTGGTGCCTAGTAGCACTACTGTATTCATCATCACTATATCTGTATTGTTAAATTGTTGTACTGGTTTTTTTTCACTGCGGACAATTGTTTCACTGTTTTTAGTTGAATGTCATTCGTGTGAGTTATTATTAATAATTGTTATATAGGCCTTATTACTCTGCTCTATTAAAATGGCAGAAAAATAATTATGTAAATGAATCTTTCGACATGGAGATTAGTCTTTTATTTATTCTAAAATATTAAAAAAAAATTCTCTTAAAGATTAAACAATAACTGAAATTGAATCTCGCTTTTGTCTTCTACTATGGGCGTGAACCCAAAACAAACTATTTTTACAACGACGATTTCTACGACGCAATAAAAGCAACAATAAAGATTCCTCTTCAAAATCCATTTAAGTACTGATTTCAAATTTGATAAATGTATGTAATATTGTAGGTGACGCTGTACTGCCGTCGGCTTACAGTCGTGTCAACACACACACGACGGCAATTTTGCAGTCGAATTGCCGCTGGATTGCCGTCCGTGTGTTGGGCTTTACATACCTAATAACATAGCCTAGAATACTTAATTTTTGACGAACGGTTGTGGGCTTGAAATCAAATTCAAACTGAATTTTATTTTAAAATGTATAGATCAGCTGATATGTTCTATATTAAATATATGAAAAAAATTTTTCATTGAGATACTATTGGGAGAAATGCTGACTTCCCATAGGTTGTATCGAAAAGTGACTGGGGTCATAATTGCTTTATGCAACAATTATTGCTTAATTGCTTATATGCAACGGTTTTGAGTAGGCATGGATGAAGTCAGCTGTACTTTAGGAACAATTAATTTTATAACGTAATCATAGATAAAAAAATATCAATAATGAAAGGAATCTTCATATAAACTTTATGAGCATTCAATGATTTTTCTCTAACAAACTAAATGATTGAATGATGAGCTCACTCACCTGTAACGTTTTTCCCAATCCCATGGAATGGGCCAGTATACAGCCAAATCCACTCGAAGTCTTGAATCTCTCCAACGATTCGACCACATTGTCAAATAGGAACCTAACACCACCAATCTGAAAAAAGCAAAACAGTTCAGGTTAATTATTATTATCATCAATACCAGACAAACTTCTGAAACTGAAACCTGAACCTATCTTCAAAGTTCAGTAGTTTATTTTTCTATTGACTCATTTGATATTAGGTTTCAAGCATCCTCTTTTTCCATCTGTACATTTTCTTTCAAAAATCTGAGTTTTAAGCGTTAGACAAACCTATATTCTCAGAATACTAACAAACTTTAATCAAAAGAAATACACGATTTTGTTTTCAACATTGAACATTCTCATAATAAACGAAATAAAAAAAAACATAAAAAATTAAGATATGGTTAGTAAGTCACGGAATGTGTTAGTGATCAATTTCTTTTAATAAGTTGAGAAAAACAATTGAATTTTGATTTGTAAATGGTTTTTAGAAAGATATCTGTAATAAATTTTTTTATTTTATCAATTATATATTATTTTATAACACTAGTATTTGGGAAGTGATAGCCGAGTGCCGTAGCACATATCTATTCAATCAGAGATAAGCTACGAAACTCCTGGGCGCTCTTTGTAAGGGTGACCGATTGGATTGGCCAGCAAAAAAGACTGTTCTCTGCTATAAAATCACTTCCCGGTGGTTAGCCTAAAACTGTAGGTCAAACTCATCAATTAACATCACCTAATTCATTACCCACGCACAGGTCTCAGACCTATGTGGGCTTTATACTTCGATAAAAGTTAGTATATTTTTTTGGCACAATAAAGCTTTTATTTCTTTCTAAATCTAAATTTTGACTACCTCAGTTGCCTACCGACACATATTTAGATAGTGGGTATCACCAATTGAAAGTTTTGAATTATTTATCTAGTATCAAGAATCAATTTGCATTTTAGTTTGATCGTAATGTTTAAATTCATTGTTTAATAAATATTTTTTGTTTGTTGTTGGATTTATTAACGCACCTGATGCGGCTTAATGATGCGAGCGATTTGGGGCGCCAGGAAAACGTCGGGCTCGTCGTCCGGGTGTCCGACATTGATGAGAACGCGACCCTGGTCGTCGGGCACGTTGTAGGTGTCGTTGGTGTGCATGCCCGAATTGGTCGGATCCTCCTCCTCTTCCTCCTCCTCGCCTTCGGATGGCTCCGAGATCAGAATGCAGTCGTCTTCGTCGCTACTCGAACTGCTCGAAATCGTCACCACATCTATAAACACAATTATTAGTTTATTAGTAGACTAGAAGGTTGCCCGATTCGACTGAATCGGAATATCTAGAGTCAATCCGCATAATCAATAATTCATAGTCAATGGGTGATGCATAACTAATATTTTTGACTCGGTGCTTGGGATTCTTGTTATTTGATGTAAATGAAAATTCGAGTCAATCACTACTGTTTATCACGACTCTCGTTGACTCAACAGACAAACAGTCGACTACAGTCACTCACCAGAGTCAAATTTATTCAACTTTGTTCACACCACCCAATGACACTTCATTTATTCATGTCGCTTGATGCATGAGAAGCTTGGCAGAACGTTCACAAAACAGAAGATGAAGGAACAGAAAATGAGAGATTAAGAAATGGATTTAAAAGAGATCAAGAAAAAGTAAGAAATGATGGAGAAAAGTATGAAAACCGAAAATTATGAACAACAAAAAGCAGAGTATAAAAAAAGCAGATGGAGTAAAGAAGTCAAGGAGCTTATATAGTGAAGCAATACTCGATGGTAATAACCATAGCAAAATGAAATACATGCTGTCGAATGGTGGTATTTACACAGCTCCATTGTTACGCTGTGCTAGTATTGTTAGAAATTACTCTTAAGTTAGGAAGGCAGGATTGGGGTTACACCTGTTGCTTTCATGAATGTATAACTTACTTAATAAATAAATAAATCAACCAAATGAAGATATAATGATAAAAAGATGGACGAAAGAAAGAAAATCAGGAAAAAGAAGGAAGAGATAAAAATTGGATTTTTATTCTTCTTTTAATTAATTAATTACTGTAACTTCCAGCCGACGGCATCAAAGATAGGCCTACCTAAAAGTAAGTAAGAGATTGGAAGTTGATTGCTTGATTAAGGGCGGAGTTAGGGCTCTTGGTCCTCTCTCGTCCACAATCCTACAGAGGAAATTAAGAAGAAAGAGAAGAACAGAAAGAGAAGGAGAAGCAGATGACGAATAATAAGAAAAAGTAGAAGAAGAGAACCGAGAAATAAGAAAGATTAAGAGAAAGGAGAAGAAAAAATAGAAAAAGATGAGAAACGAGAAGGAAGAAAGGAGCACAAAGAGAAAGGGAAGAAAAAAAGAGAGGAAGGGAAGAAAAAAGAACTGAAGGAATCTCTGGATAATGAATAATAAGACGAAATTGTTACAACTACTTTTATTAAAACTTAGAGAAAATAGTTTCGGTTGTTACACCATTATCAATCTCAATCAAACTAAAAACTAAAGTACAGAGAAGCTGATGTAAATCATACAGAGAAGCTGTACTTTAGTTTGATTGAGATTGATAATGGTGTTACAACCGAAACTAGTTTCTCTAAGTTTTAATAAATGTGGTTGTGACAATTTCGTCTTATTATTCATTATGGACACCTTCAACAATATCACCTTCGCCACTACAAAGAGAGAATCTCTGGATTACAAGTTATGCTAAATTCTGAATAGTCAAATTCAATCCAATCAGGCAATCTTCTAGTGTAATAATTGACTAATAGAAAAATAAAAAGGAGAATAAGAAAAAATATTATAATGATGTAAATCATTGAAGAATAATTAAAATTTTTGATTTTCATGCGGCGCACAAGCTTGGCTTTGCTGATGGAAATCTTGAAGTAAATATTTTTTCTTATAAGTAACTTACTGTACAAACACATAGTTTAATATAGTGAATCTGATAGTGATGTACTATTACATTTGTCATTCGGTGTTTTTAAATAAATAAATAAAATAAATTAGTACTGATGAGAGAGAAAAGTTAGCATCTGCTAAGAAACTGACCTTTGCCTTTTGCTTTGCCCGTCACTTTGCGTATAGCGGCCATCTCGCCGCCGGGGGCGTCCTTGATGGCGGAGGCGGCGGAAGTGACAGCGGGGGCAGCTGGTGAGTCGGGGGCGGAAGATCCGGAGGCGGAAGAGGCGGCGGTGGGCGATTTGGGCTTTACAGGCGCAATTGAGACAGAAGGCGTCATCATGTGCGGCTTGTTTAGCAGCGAGCGGGTCAGGCTGGTCACTTTCGAGGTGGCTGACTGTGCTGCTTTAGACGATGCTGATGCTTCGGGCTTCTGGCTGCGTAGCATTTCTAGCACCTAACAAAATAGATTAGAAGGTTTGTAAACAATCAAATTTCCGGAGATTAAAAAAATAATTATTTTAATTCGAATTAGGCTACTGGACAAATGTCTTTAATCTCAACAATAAGAGCTTTCATGCAACAGGATTTCAACTTATAATTCCCACTTCCGATACAATTGAATCACTCGTAAATTTGTCCTTGAAGTTCAATCCTTAAATTTGTTCAAATTCGAAACCTTGTAGGAGATCTTGATTATCAGTTCAGTTTTACTGAATTTTCACAGCAATATTATTAGTTGTTTTTCGTGAATTCATCTTGAAACACTATCTATCAATATAAAACTGAAACTTTCCCGTATTACAAGAGCTACAATTTTTATAGAATAAGCCACAGTTTAAGAGATCAGAGCAAAGTATTGCACTTTGTCTGTAGCAGCTTTCCACTCATTGTTACATTGTTTATGATAAATAAATGAACAGTTAGTAAAGAACAACCAGGAAAAAAGGTAAATTTATAATATTATTTTATGGTAACTTAAAATGTATATTCCGTTTGACCCATTCTCCTACATGTAGTGCATATCAGAGTTGTACTTAACCAATCTCAGAACAACTAGGAAAAAGTATTCATTGATAATTTGATTTTATTATAACTTGAAATATTTGACCCATTCCCGTACATGTTCACATGAAAGTTGCGATCAACCAATCATACATGTATAAACAGTTACTAGGATAAAGTATACATTTATATTTGATCTGGAATAATTTTATTAATAATACTGAATTGTTTGAATCTGCGAAGGACTGTGAAACGAAATAATTTGGACTGAACTGAATTACTCCCACCAGCGAACAAGGTTTTTTCCTTCTGCTGGTTGGTGCCAAAAGAAAAACATTATTCATTTACATTTATTTAAGAACTTATTTTATTTCATGTATTAACATTATAACATTAAGTTAATAAAACTTCAATTTGGTTTGTTTGTAAAGTTGTGGCAATAAATAATTGAATTGAAAAAATTGAATTGAATTTATAATTTGATTTTGTGAACTTGAAATATCCGCTCCTTTTGTACCAATCTCCGGTATCAAGGGGTAAGGGTAAAATATTGATTAAAAAGAGATAACTAGCTCAGTTTTAAATGCCATTTCTCTCTAAAAAAAAAGAAGAGCAAATAGGAGTTTAATGGCCAGTGGTACGAAAGCCAATTACATTTAATCTTCGCAGAATGACGCCATTCTAAGGAGATTAAATTTAATGAAGACAATTTGGTTGCATAAGGGGCAAATTACAAGATATAACGCCGATTAAGCTAACTGGTGTAAGAGATTTTCAACCCGCTCACTCAGGATTAAATCTCACTAATGCCCGTTTAGTTACATTTTATAGGTTATGTTATAAGTTTATTGTACCAGAACATGGAACTGCAAATTGGATCGTAGGTGTTAAAAACCTTTCAAAATTAATAAAATGTATTAAGAATATAATAATATTGAGATAGTTAAATAATGATTCAAATAATTCACAATGAAATGATTCCAATTTATCTTTATTCTCAACTTCAGAATCAGCTGTTGATCACATTACAGTGTTGCCAGATTGTCTTCGGTTAACGAGAAATAACTAATGGATCTTTGTGCAACAGAAATACACTTACGACAGTTAGTTAACTGACATTAAACTCCTTATTTAATTGGCTTCTGTGCAATCGGCCGTAAGACGTGGATTAGATTAATTCACTGAGCATTTTATTCAGTTTACCTTTTTATTGACAATTTGCGGCGCTCCCGACCCGGAAGACAGTTTAACGACAACCGTATTTTGTGACTGACTGCTAGAGGATGAGGGAGAGGGAGCGGATGAGCTGGTCTTCAGCAGGCTGGTGTTGCCCTGCAGTAGAGATATCACTCTGGTTTCCGTTTTTGAGTTTTGTTTGTTCATCTGTATCTGCTTTTGTACCTGAAAAAATAACAAAACATCAATAAATTACTACAGAAAAAAAACGATTAATTACTTCACTACCATGGTGAAGTGGTGGGTAGAGACTTATTATACAGAGTCACGTAGTTGCGGTTGCGTGCCACAATTAAGCATAAATTAAACCAGCTGGGTAAATTTTATCAAAAATCAGCTCTAAACATGTTAATGCCTTTGTGTACTTTGGCACTGTTGAGCATTGTCAGATATTATGAAATACATAATGCTGTACAATGATTGTGGTGAGCGACCATGACTACAGTGACTCTGTATAATAAGGATGTTAAACTTGCACATTGTTACTAAGTTCGATTCCTGGTCAAGTTTGACAATTTTTTATGCCTTTACAACTTCTCAATAAGATGCAAATGTTCTAGAGAGCATCATCGCCTTAAAGTATATTTGAAAGTATTTTTTCAAAATTATTTTTGCATGCACCTACAACAGTATAGAAGAATAACGAAGGGCATACAATTTCTGAATAGATTAAAACTCATAGTTAATCATGAATAGATAATCTCAGTATATGATACTTCTCTGCATTCTTACTTGTCTTATGACATTGTTGCCTGGGAGAATGATAATAACATCAGAAAGCTATTTGTTCTTCAGAAACGTTCTATAAGGGGTAATTTCCAATGAGAGTTGAGTTAATGAGAGCCTTATCGTTTACCGGTAAATGGAAACAAGGCGTCTGACTGATCTATTCAAATTTTTGAACGTCCATGAATTCGAATAGACTAATCAAACGCCTTGGTTTTTGGCGAGATTCCATTTACCGGTAAACGGTAGGGCTCACACCATGAACTCAATCAAATTTCATAGCTGATCTCATTGTAGAACTTTATTTAAGCAACTTAGTATTATGCATAAAATGCATAGGTATAAGGGGTGTTGAACATTTGGAACTTTTCAAATAATGATTTTTGGAATTTCTATCATCACCTTTTTATTCATAGATAAAGCAATGAAAAATAAGTTGGAAGTGCTCTTGAACTTCTTTGGAAAATACCAACCCTTTTGAATGATATGCATGAGAGGTCTACTGTCCACAGAACTACTAGTAAATATAGTACCTATAATATACTAGTACCTCTCTGATAATCCTGTGCTGTTCCTGAACTCTTTTGAGACGCTCCATTTCCTGTCGCTGCGCGTTGAGCGTGGCCTGGTCCAGCTGACTCTCGTCCATCACCTCGCGAATGTTGCGCCTGAAGTTGGCATTCTTTCTGTCCAGACGATCTTTCTTGTCCGAGTCCGAATCCGATCCGGAACCATCTGCCATTCAAATTGAAAAATAATCAATTACTTGCACACATGTCACTTGATAAACAATATAGAAAATAATTTTTTCCTACAGTGACCTGAAAAAGTGCCTATTTTTGCACTAACTGTAGCACGCAAAATAGTCTATTCCTGCACCAGTGCGGGAAAGTAAATTACAGTGCGGGAAAGTATTTTTCCGCACTCCAAATTTGCAACCTAACAACACAAAATAGTGAGCATGTAATACACAGGTTCCCTATTCTGCATTCAAAAATAGGTTGGCTACTCTGCTTCAGCTGTGAATAGTTGTTGTAGTTGTTGTTGATGAAATCGATTTGATTCGAAGATAGGTTATGTGAGGAATTTTCAGGTTATGTATGCCCTGTTTTGTTTGGTTTGAATTAGTTTATACATTACTGTAGGAAAAATTTAATGTGTAATTCGAGTGCAAAGTATTGTTTCTGCACTCGAGAAACTTTTTTCACTCGCCTTCGGCTCATGAAAAAAACTGTTTCTCTCGATGCAGAAAAACGGTGCTTTGCACTCTAGTTACACAAATAGCTATTTCCTACAGTGACCCGAAAAAGTGCCTATTTTTGCACTAACTGTAGCACACAAAATAGTCTATTCCTGCACCAGTGCGGGAAAGTACTTTTCCGCACTCCAGATTTTCAACCTAACAACACAAAATAGTGAGCATGTAATATGCAGGATCCCTATTCTGCATTCAAAAATAGGTTGGCTACTCTTCTTCAGCTGTGAAATAGTCGTTGTAGTTGTTGTTGTTGAAATCGATTCGATTCGATGATAGGTTATGTGAGGAATCGCTACGTTATGTATGTCCTGTTTTGTTCTGTTTAAATTACTTTGTACATTACTGTAGGACAAATTTAATGTGTAATTTGAACGCAAAGTATTGTTTCTGCACTTGAGAAACTTTTTTCACTCGCCTTCGGTCCGTGAAAAAAACTGTTTGTCTCGATGCATTAAAACCCCACTTTGCACTCTAGTTACACAAATAGCTATTTTAATGTCCCGCTTTAAACATAGCTAATAGTATTAAATACTTGGGAATTATAATTGAACAATTTCTTAAATGGGATGCCCATATAAAATCTGCCTGAAAAATAATGAGATATTTATCCTTAAGATCTATCGAATTCTTAAGGAACAACACCTGAAAATGCTATATCATGCACTACTAAAATCAATACTGCAGTGTAGTATACAATGGAAACTGAGCACTTTTAGTTAAACAAGCTATTATTAGAAAAAAATATATATAAAAATAACATATTTAGTTTTTCAAATTTTTTCCTAAAAAAAATAATAAGTAGGAAAAGAGCTACGAATTCAAATAAAAGAAAAATTTAAAATAAAAACCAATATTTAAAAAAAATTATTTAAACAAAAAACAACTTTTAAAAAGATTTTAATAAATATAAAAATTAAAAAAATCATTCCCCGTATCATGTTTCAATACTCACCTTAATGAATTATTTGTTATGCGAAAGTTGATAATTAAAATCATTCCAAATAAAGCTAACCTAGATCATATCCAAATAATATGGTGTTCAGTGAATTTGAGGCCATGAAAAACGTAATTCAATTCAATTGTTTATTGCCACAACTTTACAACAAAATAATTTAATGGTTACAAATTAACATAAAGGAAATAAAAGAAACCTAACTAACCAGAAATTAAAAAACTAAAATTTTGATTCAGGCACCACCAGCAAAAGAAAAGTATTTGACCGTTGTAATTGACTAAATAATTTAATACAAATCGCATTTTTATATTACTCTAAACTCTTTGGTTGATAATTACAGCATATCAGCACGCTTCTAATAATACTAATATTGAATGTATTGGATAAAATTAATTTAGGACGTTCAGATCACTATCGAGTCCACAAATTTTGTCGATTGCCAAAACGTTCATTTATAACTAAAGTAAACATTACAGAATGTTTGAATAAAATAAAACTTAGTTTGGGAGGGATTGCTATCGAATGGCGAGACATTACATAATGATGTTATACCGCCCATGTTAGAAAAGTGTAACCAGAAAGGAAGCAAGCGGAAGCTTGACCAAAAGATTAATAACAAAAACAAACCACTCACCAGTTTTCTTCTTTTTCTTGTCATTATCATTTCCGTCTTCATTTCCTTCTTCATCCGATTCTGCAGATTTCCTTTTAGCCGATTTCTTTTCTTCACTTTCATCATCAGCCGTTGTCCCTTCTTCTTCTTCGTCCTCAGGATCCATTTGTTCTTCTTTGATTTTCACCATTTCCGAGTCGCTGTCTACTTCCATTTTTATTTTTCCGAGCAAATTCAACGCGTCGTCTTCTTCACCGACCACCGCTTCTCTATCTTCTTCCTCTTCTTCACCACCATCTTCTCTTCTTCCTTCTACATCTTCTCCCATATCGCCTTCTACCTCAGCTTGAGGCTCCTGCTGCATTGGCTGTTCAGCCGGTGCAATGCTGTCTTGTTCCTGTAATAAAATTGAAGGGAAGCTTGAATATTTTATACTCCGAAACCATCAAACATTCTAAAACTCTAGCAACTCTTTATTTAACAAATATTATTCACCAAAATTTGATGATTGATTGTATTCAATCTATCTTCTGCCTATTTCATCAACCGTTTCTATAAGACGCATGCTTATTGAATCGATATAGATTGAACTTCAGTGTTTCAGATCAAACTATGATCAAGTCTTTGTAGACTATTTACAATTCTATAAATATTTTTTGAGTTTTCTCCTTCCTAATAATAATTATGTGTGACTGGCTGGCTCAAGTCTGGAGTTCTCAGGTCGCACCTAAACGAAACACGGGAGTGGCCAAAGGATTTTCCCTTACGTTAAGCCTGTCGGCCCCGGCTGTCTAAAAGCAGTCGGCAAAGACCCTGAACTTTGTTCAGATGCGACCTGAGAATTTATAACAACTTTCAACCTACAACAACTATCACTAAAAAGAGAGTGATTGGTCGCTCGCTGAGCGCGGTGTCGTGATAATTTACGAGCGTTCGGGACTGTGCTTGGAAGGGTGACCGACAGCAAAAACATGATGCAATCTGCTTTTAACTTACATGGTGGTTCAGAACCCACCTAATACTGTCGGTCCCGGCTGCCTAAAAACAGTCGTGAAATCACGTCAGAGGCCCTGAGCTTATTCAGGTGCGACCTGATAACTCTGACACCATATCAGAGCTAGCCAGGTCACACGATATTATTATTTTTTAATCAACTTATACCCACACACAAGTCCAAGACTAACGTGGTATCATCAGCAAGAGAAAAAGAAACAAATGACCAAAAATATAAGCATATCACACCTGATTTAACCTTTAAAATTCTAATACCTGAGTCTTATTCATTACGACTACTGTTAATAATTCACTGAAATCCTGTTTTTCCTTTTCGTGTTGATGAAGCCCACATGAGCCTGAGACTTGTGTGTGGGTAATGAGTAAATGATATGATTGAATTCATGGGAGCCTTACCGTTTTCCGGTAAATGGAATAATGCCGGAAACCAATGCATCTAATTAGTCTATTAAAATTCATAGTCGTTTAAATATTTGAATAAACCAATCAGACGCCTTAGTTTTTAGAAAAATGACTTTTACCAGTAAACAGTAAGGATCCCATGAACTCAACCATTCATGTTATATGATGGCGGACCTACAATTTCAGGGGGACTCCGTAACCCGTAATCCGTAGGTGAACCGGGACGTTATAATCCACCAGGATAATAAAACAGATAAACGTGATGTTATTTTTTCCAGTCACCCTTACAAGCGCAGACCCGATCACTCCGTTCTAATAAATTGATACAACTGAGTATCCAAGGACCACACGAATTTACGTAAAATTATCAGATGTGCTGATAGGCAACATTTAACTTATTTGATTTCTATAAAAAATATATGCTTTTCAATTCACAAACAAATACACACCAGCAGTTCTTGAAGAAACGTTTTGTTTCTTCTTCTTGTTTAGCAGATCTCACACGCATCGATATGCTCTGTATTTTTTTTTTCAATTAAACGCAATTATTGTGTTTTTTTCAACACATCAAAAATAAAAACGAGAACGCTAACACTGTAAAAATAAATTGGGTAACTGGGCTAAGCAGCATTTTCGTAATATATTTAAAAAAAATTGTATTCGAAACGAACCAGCTGTGCCATGTTTTGATTTTCGCTAGCCAAAACTAACCTAGATCCTATAGTGGCGAAATGTTTTACACTATAATTATGTTTATATTAGATCCGCAAACTCCAAAATCTCACTTGGACTATGAGGAAGCTGTATTCAAAGTTTCTAGAATCTTCCTTTCAAGCATTAGAGCACACACGGACAATGGCGCGATTTCAATAAGGCCCTTAATAAAGAAAATCGAAATATTGAGAATAATATATAGTGAATAATAATGATTACCTTTCCAAATTGTTCGTAAGACTCATCCTCTTCCTGCTCCTCCTCGGTGGTGGCCTCTTCATCGCACTCCTTCATCTTAATTTCGTTATCTACGACATTCGTCTGCCTCTGCCTCTCCCCAGCAATACTGTTCGCGATCCGGGCAGCGATTGTTTCCTCATCAGCATCGTCATCATCATAAACATCATCAGCATGATCCATAATTTCGTCAGTTGGCTTACTTTGATGTTGATACTCATCACCGACATCTTGTTTTGGTTTAACAATATCCAAACTCACACCACTACCCAATCGAAACCCCGATTTATAACTGTCCAAATCCTCGATATTACCACTCGACGATCTTGACTCGTCTGGTGTACTTTTAACTGGATTCAAACTCACTGAAGCACCAAGTTTAAATTGCGAACTGTTGTTGTCGTCACGTAGAAAATTCTTGAACGATCCGACCACACCTTCTACTGCACTACTATTATTTTCAGCATCCAAATCTGTCAACATCTTCGCCTCACTACTGTTATTACTCAAACTGAACTGTCCCATAGCGGAGGGGGAGGTTTGTTGTAGCCCACTACCATAACTTTCCGCATAGTTTGATCGAGATTGATGATGTTGACTACTATTATCATGTGGATGATTGATATTATCATAATTTGCAGCCCCGACTGGATCCAATCTCACACTACTCCCCAATTTAAAGCTTTTAAAATCAGTGACATCTTGTCCCGTGGGTGGTGTAACCTTACGCTGGGGATCAGACATCCCATCACGGGATCGTGCCAAAGTTTCGTTATCTTGATGTAGACGTACATTTTCCCGAAACTGAGATCTATCTGTATAAGGTGGGACATTAGGTGCCGGCATATTTGTGTTACGCCTGTAACCAGACGGCTCAGGAGTGTTACCTGTTACATAATTATCATCACTGGTTTTATCACAATTACTGGGTTTTAGATTGTCTTGTACGTCTCCACTCCCCGTGAAAGATCTATGGTCTTGATACGGTGGTGGAATATTTTCATGTTTTTGTTCGGGCTGGCTCTCGTATGTAACTGAGGAAGACACGGATTCTGCACCTTTTTTATTAGAGAAATTGTTTGGGTTTGTAAGGTTGGGGACAAAATCTTCACGATACGGTTTAAATTCTCGTCTACTATTACTATCATCGTTGCTACGTGTGTTGATGGTTTCCAGACTGATAGCCGATCCTAGATTGTAGACACTTTTATCTGGAACTGGTGTTGAGACACTTTCCTGGGGGTAGTTATCGAATGGCCTTTGAATCGGCGGCCGAGATTGTTTTACGGGTGCGAAACTTGAACTCTTTGGTACAGCGTCAATACTAACCGCACTACCCAGTCCCCAATCTTTCCCCACATTCGTCGAATACTGATTCTGCTGCTGAGAGCTACTTTTCACTTTCCCACTATCCTTGTTACTCTCATTTTCATCACTATCAAACTCATCCGAAAACTCTTCTTCTTCATCTTCTTCTTCACTATCTGTTCGATTAGACTGCTTCCCAGTGGGACTCTTCATTTTATAGGGCTGATGCAGTTTTGGCGGCGGACCAGTGTCGTGTTTGTCATCGAGTGGCTGGTTTTCTGGAGGTGGAGGGGGATGATCAGCACCAGCTGATGTAGCTTGTTCGCCATCCGCCGCTGCTTGCTGGTCTCCTTGCTTTGTCGGAACCCGCTCTATTGTTACATCGCCTATTCGTCTGAGAACATAGGGGTCCATTGCAGATTAAACGGGAATTCAGTTGAGCGTCATCCTTACTCTTGAGCTGTAACTGAGAAAAATAAAATTAATTAAAGAATAATGAATTTATTCCCTTTTCAAAGATATAGTAAAAAATATTTGAACTTTTGAAAATCAATTGACCACGTTTAAGCTTCGGTTTCCTAGAATGTGAATTTGGACTAAATGGTCAGCGGACAGGGCCGCTTACATTACAATATATACAATCGATTTTTTTAAAATACTGTAGTTTATAATAATATAAACATACTTGATTAATTATTCAAATTAACCTGCTGCCATACGCATACATCTTCGTCCAACATTATCTGCTTACAATAATACGTTGGAGGTTAACATTATCATTTCCAACAACACACCATCTTGATCTGTCCAGCGAGTAGGTGAGACATAAGGATGGTATCCTACAACACTACAACAGTGGACACACGAAAAGCTTCATCTCCAGCGTCTTCCCACTTTCGTAATGTTAATAGGTTATCAGCCTGATGTCTCAAGAGTCAAAATGGCGTGTTGTTGGAAATTATAGGTTGACTTCCAACTCATTATTGAAAGCAGATTATATATTGGAGGTATATGAGTATAATAACAGGTTATATGTAATTAATCGAATATTATATTATTTTAAAATATATTTCAAATACAAACTGAGTTTTTATATTGTAGTGTATGCGGGCCTGTCCGCTGTCCATTTAGTCCAAATCCGCGTTCTAGGAAGCCGATGCTTTACCAGTGTGCAGCCAGTGTGCAACAAAAAAATACGGTATAGTATTTATATAAGGACTAAGAACTCAAAAATATAAAATCATTCTACCTTATTATCCAAGCACAAAGCTGGGACTCAGGGTAAGCATTTGCAATAATAAAATCACTTATGAGTAGAAAAGGTTATGCAATTTTCAACTTATTTTTTCTGAAACTCAAGAAGTCGGTTCTTAAGAACGTGAAGACTAGAGACACAAGGGGTGTTTGCACAGTGGAGCATGCAAAACTCAAGGATAACTATCACAAAATCAAATAAATGCTGTGGATTAATATATGAGAGATTGGTAGAGCATGGATTCCACAGCATGTGTTTAATTTTACGATAAGAGATTTTCATCATCGAGTATTACAGTGTCTATTTGTATCTACTGTACTTGGATAGTTATCGTTATTAATGATTAATATACATTTAATTGGATGCTTCTCTTTGCAAGAACCCTTAGAAAGTCTTATAGAGTATAACTATACTTTGTAGACAATCTAATTTAGATTCCTCATTTAATTTAATCAAGCAACTATTCACTCACCCGGCGGCTTAGAACAAATCTAAAATTGTTGGTCCTCCACTCATATAATCAGTCACCTAACTACCCACGCACAGTTTTAAGACTCGTGTGGACTTCATCAACAAGAAAAATAATAAAATATGACAACAAACACAAGCAATGAATAGGCTACTTGCACTGTGGTTCATCCAATACTCTAGGACAATTACAGTCGCAAAATCAAACACATGCTGTGGAATGATGTATGACAGATTAAAGGAGCGTAAATACCACCTGTGATTATCCTCGAGTATTGGATGCTCCAAAGTACAAATTTTTCAAGTTTTGTATCTAAGAAGCAATATTTAGATTTTTCCAGGTGCCCACAACAGTCTGAGGCTTGTGCGTCAATAATTAGGCAATTGATAATGAAGTTATGTTTGGTGAGCCAAAAGTTTTAGGTGGGTTCCGAACCACCGGGTAATTAATAATAGAGCAGATAACGTCATAAAATAACGTAAGATTTGAGTTTGACATGAATCGAGAGGACAGTAAATAAGCGTTTTTAATAAGCATGCTAGAAAAAACAAACTAATATTCAAGGATTTCTTGTTCCATAACGATCTATGTTGTTAATATTGACTTTTTATTGTAAATTCAACGACTCGCAGTCAATTTTAATTGTGAATAAATAATATTTCTACTCGCTCACGCCAAACGTTTTCAAATACCTTTGAAAATGAGTCTCCATGAATCGAAAACGTTTGGCCTAAGTGAATAGAAATATTATTTATTCACAATTAAAATTGACTGCAAGTCGTTAAATTGACAATAAAAGTCAAAACTAGTATCCCAATTACAAAAATAAATTTCGACTTTTGTATAATAAAAAAAATGGCTAAGCACCATAAAAATGTACATCAATGTCTGTTTCCCAAGCCAGTGTCACTAAGAATTACAAATGAAATTTTCAACTATGAAATACGGCTAGTTTGAAGGTCATTATTGTTTACGCTTAATCAAAAACAACATTACAGAAATTAAAACAATGAGGTAAATCTAGAAATCAAGCATTGCCCAAATCGCAGCAATCTAAATCACAGTAGATTTTCAATTAGTTACAATTAATATTTATCTTATTAATAAGAGATCTAGACATTTCAAAAATTTGTCAATAGATAGATAAAAAGCTGGCTGGGGAAAGAAAATGCAACATAACTTCCACATTATTCAACCAAGTAAAACCAACCTAATGTAACAAAATATATGACGCTATAATCAATTTTAAGCACTTAATATCATTCTATTTTCATAAAAATATGGCAATATAGAAATTTGTAAATTTAACGACTTGCAATCATTAAATTTACAATAAAAAGTAAATGCAAGATTCACTTACAAGGAGCATGGATCCACTTGTAAACAAGCTGGCAATTATAAAAATTTGTTTTTATAAACGAACAGTATATTGCGAAAGCTAGGTTATGCTACACAAATGAGGATTTTGTTGTGTTTATAACTATTTCCAAAGCAGACCTTGAAAAGTTTAATTATAACTAATAATATGCTACAAGAATCAATGGTTGAGTTGGGTGAGAAGTTCAAGGTAACATTTTAGCTTGAGAGGTGCAATTTGAAATGTCTGATGTCATATTAATTTAGTGATCAACTTAACAAAGTTAAAATTTATTGAATAAAAACCCAACAGTTTTTCGAGAATCTTGAATTACTTGTGTTATATCCTACAATTTTATATCGTGTACTAGGACCTATCTGAAATTAATCCTATATATTTGTGAGATACATAAGTTAGGCTACATGAATTTATTCAAGAAGCCTAATTTATAAAAACAAAATTATGTTTAGAGTTTCAACATTATTCATGTTTGGGGAAAAATACAAAAACACCTCTTTTATCAACACTCAACAAAAATAATAAACTAGCGAAAATTAAAGACATTTTCGGAACCTTTTATGGTATTCAATTTCATACGATTTAGTTGTAAAGGGTGAACTTTCTATTCGATATACATTATAGTTCAGAATTTATCTTCAAAATTGGTTAACAATTTCTGATTTCAAGCAAAATAATTATGAAATGGACATTTAGACTTTACGCCTATCATGACTAATGAATGGGCCTAGTACATGATCTGATCAAAGGCAAGTTAGTTGAAATTTGAAAATGTTAGCCCATTAACTATAATAATCAATATATCTAAGAAGCTAAATATCATACCTTTTATTTATGAATGAAACCAATGGTCATTAACAACGCATTGACAAGCAAAATCTTCCTGATCACATCATTGTTTGTTGTTTCATCGAGACAGTCGGCTTCAAGTTTTCGAGGTTATTTTCTGCTCTAACCATCCTCGTATCACATAAAACACCATCGAAAAAATTCATCTTATTTCAAGAAAGTAAAAGCCGTTCAATAGCAACAATTTCAACCATACTATTAATGAAGAATTATCGATAAACCCCAATAACACTCATTAACATAAATAAATCAAAGAAACAATCTCCATCACCTATTCCTCAACTGTGCGTGATCAATGTAGCCAACCTCAAATCGGAGTTCTGTCAAATCGGTATAATTTTGAGCAATCGCTCATTTCTTTGTCTCGTGATTTCCTGTAATTAGAAAACGAATAAAAACGAGAAAAATATTTGATTATAAGCAATTTTCTCATAATAAATTTCTCTTGAAATTCGGTGGGAACGGGATTTTGGATTGAATTCATCTTATTGGGGATTTTTATTCTAAAGAAACTTACTTACAGGGGTTCAAAAGAACAAAACATTTCAAATTAATAAATTTAAATTGAGGAGAGAGTTTGAAACAACTTGAATCAACATTGCTTCATAGTTTAAAACTTTTGAAATAAGAAGGAATGAATCAGAATTTACTATAATTGCCATATTATCATCTCCAAAGTGTTGGTAGCAATGTAGCTGGGAGAGAATATTACATTTTGTTGATAATAAACTGAGATATAAATGTCTGGGAGTTTATGAGATGTATCATGACTTGGAATGTCTCTGATAGACATGTAGCAAAATCCATGTTTCTCCAGCAATTTTAAAGTCTAATTTGGCAGCATTGTTTCCATACAAGGTCTTTAGCTGAGAAATGCTCTCCATCTCTCATTTGCCCACAAAGCTAATAGATATGCATCTCACTCGGACAAATTCGTCAATATCTCTCAACGCAGCGGCACAGTCGCAAACTGGTGATTAAAATTATTTCGCGTATCGTACCGTACAGCTGCCGATTGCATGTATTTTTATTGATTTTCCCTAGACAGGGAAATACGAGGGCGGTTTACCCACAATTAGCACTCGGCAAACAATCGAACCATGATAGTAATAATAATTAGAAAAATAATTAGGATTGCAGTCATAAAAATGGCCAATAAATCTTCAAAACTCCAGGGTGAAAAAAAAACAGTCCGGGTATATTCGGATAATCATTGCCCTTCCAGCTTTTTGCAGACGAAGTAGAAAGCCTGGTCCTGGATCAAATAAGCTCGTCTTGACCCTAGACAGTCTAATAATAGATAATAAATAGTCTGGATTGTTGATTGACTTTGAGAGCATGAAAATATTAGAGGATCAATTATATGGATTTACCTCAACCAATTTTTCTTGTCTAAAAGATAACTTTCATCAGAAAAACTTGGAGTTTCTATTCGTTTAAAAAAATATTTTTCAATAAAAATTGAGAAAAATATTGTTTTAACTTATCTTGTAACCCTTTTTTCCATCCTGATATTATTCTAATAGTTTCCATTTTCACATGCACATTCATATCTCCCACACATTTTGGTCCTCCCAGTTTCCACCCAACTCATCAGTTCCTCCTTCAACATCTTTCTCATCCTGTGTGCATCCTCCTCCTCCACCCCCTTCTCATCATTTCTTCATCTTCTTTCTCATCTGTTACGCTTCCTCCTCACCTTCATTCCTGTACCCACACTATTCTTGCAACATGCTTTGTACACCTCCTCCTGAATGTCAAAGCCTTTCTAGTGCATAGCCTATTATTTTTCCTCTGTATAAAAGTAATGGAAAATCTACATAAAGGCTCTATTCTAACTTTGCAATGTTATCTTCACTGCTTTTAGAGATAATAATGACACCAGGAGTACGTCAATGCAAATGCCATTGAAGTTGAACAGCTTATAAGGACTATAATCTACCAGCTAATTGCTGGATGCATTTTCAATGGGATCTTTTTAAATTAAAATCATAAAAAAAACTAATATATGTCATCAAATACTCAAGGAGGAAACATAATTTGCCTCCTCTCGCATTATTAGTTACAAACTGCACTATATAGTGGAGAATTATTATTTTTAATTTTGAATAAGTAAAATGTTGAGCTCCATTGACATCCTTTTCAGGTTGTCAATTTTGTCCATTACGAAATAATTTATGAAAGATCTAATATCAAAACTAACACTGCATTTCAATTTAAATATTATTTTCACTCACTTATACTGGAGATGCTGGAGGGATGCATTTCACTTCTGAAGAGAAGCTTCGTCAGCCTCGAAGCTCAGCAGGCTGACGAAGCTTCTCTTCAGAAGTGAAATGCATCCCTCCAGCATCTATAGTATAAGTGAGTGAAAAAATATTTTATTGGAAATACAATGTCAATTTTGATATTAGATCGAAACATTAATTTAGGTTCAAACTATGAACTGACAGTTTTTAATTGGATTTTGTTTTTATTCTGTTAAAACTGTAGCGATGCATTTCGCTTATGAGAAGAAGCTTCATCAGCCGGCTGACCAATTAGAAGTATCCGCTGTAATGTTTAAAAGTATTTCGTCATGAAAAACATCACATGGATTTCAGTAAAGTTCATGAAGTATGTGTATATTAAATGAATTTGAATTTAAATGAAATTTATTTTTCTTTATCTAAATTACTAAAAACCTTACACATTAATTAAAAAATATCATTATTATATAATTTTAGCATGTAATCTTAAAAATATTATTATCAAGTAATCAATATTAACTTTTTAATCTTTTATTTTCCAATTCAATTTTCACTTGTAAATTTAATTAAGGTTATTTGCTTTTTGAACGTTTAATATTCAATTTAGTAATATGTAATTTTGGAAAACTAACGTAATAATTATTCGCATGTTCTAATACTTTTATAAATAAATAAACGAAATAGTGCCATCCCGACACATATTTATATAGTTGGAGCCACAAAATTGCAAAACTTTATAATTATTAGATTTGAGACTTTATACAAACAGTATTTACTGCAATGTTAATTTTTTTATTGTAAATAAATTCCTCTGGGTGTGCTGTACTCACAACCAGAGAAATAATAATAATAATAATAATTATTATTATTATTATTATTGTTGTTGTTATTGTTACTATTATGATGTTGAAGATCCATCTTGTTTCCACTAATATGTAATATAAACTTAAAAAAAAACTTTTAAGTGGAAATTAACTCACGTTAAGGCGTAACGGCCGTTTCACTCTGTTGTTTAGAGCAGGGGTTCTCAAACTGTGCTACGCGTAACCTTTGTGGGTACGCGAAAATTTTCAGGGGGTACGCGGGGTGGGTTAATAAAAAATTAAACATTTTTTATTTCTTCCCGTTTCGTAATCACGCTAGATTATAATTTAATAAAGGAATACTTGTGTGGTCGAGTTACTAGGAACCAGCAGGTGCAATAGGTTTGTCTCACTATTTTGTAGAATAGAATAATTATTTATTCAACACAGTATAAGATAGAACATTACAAAGTTGAATATCGCCAATAATATTAATTACAATCCTGGAAACTTACAACTAAAAATTTAATACATTATGTCATGTATGACTATCAATCAAATTACAGATAAGAATGATATAATAGTAAGCGCAGCTTGGCAGCAGGGCGAGCCGCGGGGGGCATTGAGGAACTATGTAAAAAGAAGCTAGTTCATCCTTCTCATTAATTCTTTGTAATGCGTTTTAAAATCTCCGAATATATTGTGTTTTCAATTTAAACAAGGGGGTACTGGCTTTGAAAAAGATTGACAACCCCTGGTCTAGAGCATCGTCAGACGAGTGTACTGTGGGTCGTCTATTACTATATATACTATATATTACTATATTATTATTATTTTTATCATTATTATTATTATTATTATTATTATTGTTGTTGTTATTGTTGTTGTTGCTATTGTTGTTGTTGTTATTGTTATTATTATTATTATTATTATTATTATTATTAATGGAATCATAACTGTTTCTTGTAATATATCACAAGTTAATTGATAAAATGAAATTTACATTCATCAATGTCACAGTGATTTTCAAATAGTAGGATATAACAGAGGAGATACCAATTGTGTTATTTTTACACAATGAAAATAAGACACTAAAAAACAGAAAAATTAGAAAATACAGTCGACAGGAAATTGATGAAATGAAAGGTTACATGTCGACCGCTAAGCATGAAAATGATTGAGCACAAAGGATTAAAGAAGAATCATATTTATTCATAGTGTATAACAAAAAAGAATAACTTTGAAAGGACTAACTATTGATGATAATGCATGACATGATGAAATTAGTTCAATTGCTCACTCCATTCTCATAATAAGTCTCTTTCAATACTTTTTTAGTCTCTCCTTAGCTAGAAAGTAGGAAGTGATAGCCGAGTGCCGTAGCAGTTATCTGTTCAATCAGAGATAAGCTACGAAACTCCTGGGCCATCTTTGTAAGGGTGACAGATTGGATTGGCCAGAAAAAACCACTGCCCGGTGGTTCGGAACCCTCCTAAAACTGTAGGTCCAACTCATCAATCACCATCATTCTATTCATTACACACGCACAGGTCTCAGAACTATGTGGGCATCATCCTCTGAAAAAATTATTATTCATCAAGTTCTCCATTTCTTTATTTATCTGATGATATTCGAACAGATTTGAACAGTACTTGCAATACTTAAGCAATAGCCACTTATTAAAAAATGTGATTGTTTATTTCTTCTTAGTGTTTTATTTCCATAGTTTATTTACTTTATTTATTTACCCAATCCCCAGTCTTTGCACAGGGCTCAGCTGGTTAAAGCGCCCGTCCGGCAATTGGGAGATCCGCTGTTCGATTTCCGGCGGTGACTGATATTTTAGACACTCTAGTATTCATCGATTTCCATCAGCTATTCAATATTAATGTCAATATCCGATGTTGTGGAAGTCTTCAGTATAAATCAATAGCACTTTGAGGGATTTGAAATTAATAAGTTCTGTTTCTGTATATTTGTTAGTTTTTATTTTTTTAAATTGTCAGTTACTTCAAACTAAATATAATAATAATTATTTAGTTAAAATAATAATTCATCCATTGAAAATAAAATTATTAAATAAATTAATAAAGTTATGTTTTGTCATAAAATTTTTCACATATTAGTGAACAGCATGGAAATTTATATCATAATTAAAAGTCTAAAAAACAAGCTAAAGTTTCCAATTGTTACACAATTTTTTAATAAAGACATGATAAACTGCACAACTCTTTTGTAAAAACTGAATTGCTACTAAAGAAAGACGGTGTACTATATAATTAAGATATGTGAAAAGTCAATGTTGCAAATAACCTAGCCAAAATAATTGCACAGAAAGTATTCCAGGTGGCTCTTGGAAGAACTCACTTCATTCTTATCGATAAACTCAAATAGCATACACATAGTCATAATAATACAAACCTCACGAACATTCAAGGGAATACCGGATAATGCATCCTATGTTTTCCAACAAAGGTATCAGCCTTTTGAGAAAACTGTTAGTCATGGAGAGCTAGTTTTTGTTTTAAATTAATCTTCAGGTCTTATAACTTGACGGAAAAAGTTTTGTGAGAATTACTTTTGAAATTAATACATTAATTTGATGTTTGAAAACAATGCCATATTGCTCCATTAGATTATTCGTTGATATCCATGGAACATTTGAAGTACGGTAATCAGTGAAATATCTACAGTATGTTCCCCAAAACATCGAAGTTGAACATTGTTTATTTCCGCCCTCAGGTCCATCCACCACTTAATCGAAAAAACTGAGAAGGCACAAGAAATGTTCTGATTATTAAGTATGATACATCATTTTAACAATGAAACTGCACAGAACAATCCTTTAAATAGAAAAATCAAGAATCATCCAAATTTTTAATTAGTTGGTCAACAGCTGCCTGCCTCTGCACCAACTAAAACTACAAAATATCATTCTAGCTAAAAGAAAAAACATTTAGGTATCAAAAATTTTACAATCATAAAGTATAAATCATTTTTACCATAATTTCAACGACTTATTGAGTCAACTGGTGTCCCCTTAAATACTAATTCTGTCACAGCTAAATGCTTCTACTGAACCTTAAAACCATATGATGAGCTGTAGTAAGTGAAGATATGCATTATTCAACCCAGAAAATAATTGCACAAAGCATATTTCAGGTGACACTTGGGAAAACTCCTTTATTCAGATAAACTGTATAGAATGTGAATACTAATCATACAAAGTTCTCTGTCAAGTTGCTTGCACAGTGGAACATCCAATACTTGATGAAAATCACCATCGAAAAATCAAACACATGATGTGGAATGGTGTATGACAGATTGGAACAGCGTGAATGCCACCATTGCACAGCATGTGTTTGATTTTTCGATGGTGATTTTCATCAAGTATTGGATGCTCCACAAGTACTCTTAAGGTGCGTTCACAAGGAACTTTGTAGGCGCTTACACCTGTGCCTTCAAGCACCTGTGAATAGTACAATAAATCTGTGATGTTTTGCATGACGAAATACTTTATGGACAATCTAATATCAAAACTGGCACTGAATTTATTTTTAATATATGATTCTCACTCACTTATATACTGGAGATACTTGAAGGAAGCATATCACTTCTAAAGAGAAGTTTAATTTTTAGAAATTTTGTTTGAAAATATAAAGATGAAGCTTCTCTTTAGAAGTGAAATGCATCCCTCCAGTATCTCCAGTATAAGTGAGTGAAAATCATGTATTAAATAGAAATACACAGTGTCTGTTTTGATATAAGATTGTTCACAATGGAAGCTTGTGTTTTCAGTGTGAAGCAACCTTCATTGCGAGAATATCTTCCTCTAGAGACGAAGGAATACTTTTGTATGTAAATATATAGGCTACTTGAAATCATGCAAAAAGAAAGCATGAAATTAACCGTAGAAGGGGTAGATTTAGAATATATCATCACCTGTTTCCTCTTGGAATCGAATAATGTGAGTTTTTTCTTGAGAACAAAGTCGAATATATTTAATTGAACGAGCGAAGCGAGTTCTTCCTTTTGACTTGAGGCTCGAGGCGTTGTGTGTATGTTCCACGATAACTTTCGAACGCCTTTATCAATCAGCTTCAAATTTGAAACACAGATTCTTGGTATCTTTAGACAGGTCAAGTTCGTTGGCCAATAAAATTAACCGACTCCTTCATCCTTTTTGAGGCGAATCAAATAGGCCCTTCATTGATATATATATATATATATATATATATATATATATATATATATATATATATATATATATCACTATTTATAGAAAATAGTTGTTTCTACGATTCTACCATATGATGGCATTCGCAATAGATTTCAAAATATATTTTGAGTTATTATCAGCTGTAGGTGAATATAAATGTGATCAGGTTTTTTATAGAATCTCTATCTGATATACTAATTTAATTGCCCTGATATTTGGATATAATTATGAACAGCGCTGTTTTTTATATGGTAAATATGTCTACTAAATATATTCCATTGCCCTGATATATAGGTATACTTGAGCTCTTAGCTCCTAAGGTAGTTACAAATTTTCATTCCACGCTGGTACAAAATGCTCTCAAATCAAAAATGTATTATGATAGAACATCTAAATTATGTAAAAATCAATTCCAACGTGGTCAGAGTGTCATGTTTAAACAAAACAGAGAGAGAAAAGAGTGGTCTCCTGCTCAAATTGTAAGCCCAGGTAGGGCCACTCTCTGAGATTACGGTAGGTCTTTTTTGTGGAAAATAAATCTGTGTATCAGAGCAACGATGAACTTGAACTTAAAGTGATATGTCTTGTGAATTTTTAAATAAGTAGGTATCTTCAAAGCAACCGTTTTTCGTTACTACCTTACCCCTACGATAAGCTTTCCAAATGAGTTTCCCTTTCAAAAATTAATTGTTTACAAGCGAGTTCTCCAGCCCGTTGGGCTCACTAATGTTATATTCTCAAGAAAATTGAAACAACTTTGGTCAAATCATGCGTAAACTGGCAAAGCAACCAATTTATCCAGATTTATTCATCTACATCCATATGTTAACTGCCAGCGATTGACTGGTATCAGCGCTAAAAAACAACTACCAAAAGTTCAAGTACTAGTACAAAGTTCTTGTTTGCTTGTCCGCTATCGAAGCAGGCGCTTGCAAGTCGAAACAAGCTCTGTCCCTGAACACACCGACCGGTTGTAAACAAGCGCTTGCTAACAAAGCTTGTAAACAAGCGCTTGCTAACAAAGCTTGTAAATAAGCGCTTGCTAATTTGTAACTTGTAGCTTTCTTTGTTAACGCACCCTTAGATACAATACTTTTCTCACAGCTGAACCATGGAACGCACTTTGGAACCATGACGATAAGCTTTAGGAAGTAAATAATAGTCATCATTCAAAAATAACTGCACAAAAATTATTTCACAATGAAAAACTCCTTTTTTCAGATAAACTCAACTAGCATACAAATACTCAGGGCTTAATTTGTGACGGTACGCACCGGTACGCCGTACCGGTACCTCTGGGAAAGAGAGATAGAGAGAGAGAGAGAGTGTGTGTGTGTGTGTGTGAGAGAGAAGAAACAAAATACTGGTTAACTGTTAACAGAACGCAGTTATATGGGCGGCAAGATTAACGTTTACTGCGGTTGTACTTTTACTTGTTTTTATTTTACCTTGTTTACCAAAAGGTTTTTCTTTACCAAATGTTTGTCTCAAGTAGTAGTTTGTTCTTCTGCAACTACCTCTCACCATTGCCATTAAGATTTTTATTTTAACTTTTCACTTCATAAACGTAACTTTACTGTCTATATAACAAGTTGTTCTTTTTAAACCTACTTCTTTGGTAAATTATTTTTTTTTTAATTGGATTATTTTTACAATGCTAGGAAAATTGAGAGAAACCCGAAAAAACCGTGAAATTCAAAATTTATTGTGATTGAGTGGCCACCCTAAAAATACACAACTACAACCCTTAAAATGACTCTAAAAATGAGTTTTGAGGAGCCCCAGATACCCCCCCCCCCCAGTCTGTACCCCCTCCGTACTGGAACCTTTATTTTTACAAATTAAGCACTGCAAATACTTATAATACAAACCTCTCAGAACTCAACAATAAATTAAGAATCGGGATCAAAAGAGGTGCTACCTAGACCGTTTATTGGAAACGAATAATTATAGATAAGAACTGAGAAGTATGCTGAAATAATTGTTCAAGAATAAATAATTCATGTCTATTATTCTGTGAACAAGGTCTGTGAATATGAGAGCTGCTCAATACCTAGCAGTTATAGCGCAATTATTTTGCTATTCTAGTACAAATTTGCAGGAGCTACCCTATTTTATTTCTAGAAAAATAAAAAACAGCAGGTACTAACCCTTCATTATCTCAATACTTTGTCTGTAAACTTATTCCAAATAAAGCTTCTGGAGAAGTTAATTGCATACCGGTACCAATCCAGAGTTAAGATAAAGAGTTGACTTTGTTCTGCGGTTAAAAGTTGTGTAGCTCTTGGTGGAGTCAGATATAAGAATATCCACATGTAAAGGAGATCAAGAACATAGAAAGCTAGTTGAATTTCATAAGAGAAAATTATTGCGCCATTCATATATCTGTCAAAACTTGGGTATTTTTCTTAAAAATTCTTTTAATTGAGATCACATTCTCCTATATATTTACAGTATACATGCAGAGATATACAGTCTACAAAGGAATTCAAGAAGGATCAAGTACATAGAAAGATGAAAAGAATAAATACTTCAATTTCATATAATTGAGACCGCATTCTTCAATATCTTTACAGTTTACAAACATAGAGAAAGTCTACAAATGATCTCAAGGAGGATCAATTAAACTGAGAAGAATTATACTTGTAACAATAGCCTACTTGTGAAAATTGTTGTACCATTAATATAGGCCTATTAACTAACATAGGACTAAAAACTTGGAGGTTTTCCTTGAAAATTCTTATAATTCAAAACGGTATCTTAGCCTTCACTGGGTACATACAAAGAGTGATTTTTGCAGTTACAAAAAAACACTACTTTCGAGAAGGGAAAATTTATAATAGCCTATTTTACCCCTACAGTCTTCATATAGTGATTTGTATAATTTGTATAATTAATAATAACTCTCAAGAACTGTAAAATAATAAAATTAGTTTCATTACCGTACTTCTACAATCTTTATATTAAGAGTGATTTATGCAGTTCAAAAATTACCTTCAAGAACAGTAAAATAATAAAATAGATTTATACTGTAGTGAACTGAATTTTATCTTCCACTAGAAAAGTAAGAATTGAAATTTTGGGACAAAATATTTCTTAACTTATTAGGTGTGCTTCTGATTGGAATTAGTTTGAACATGGAGGTAAGTAATTCCAAGAAAAATATGTAAATGTAACTGAATATTTTTTGTTTTTATTTATATATTTGTTAAATTTTTATCAAATACTTGATAGACTTTAATTTTAAAAAATGGCTAATTTAGCAGACAGCACAAACTGTTTTGACACTAATTCAAACAACTAATGATGGAAATCTTTTGACAGTTCAATGTTTGTTCTATTAGACTATTTTTATTAACCTTACAGAATCAAGACCTTGCTTCCAGCTTCAAAAATAATTATCTAATAAGCAATATTGGAACAGGGCTTGTAATAATGAGTCCTTAAAGCTAGCAGAGCACTCCTGTTTCTTTAATAAAAATTACCAACATATGCTGGATTTAAACTTTTGAGAGTCGAATTTAAATGAACTTTTTATGGTAGATTCAACGACTTGCAGTCAATTTTAATTGAGAATAAAATTGACTGCAAGTCGTTGAATTTACCATAAAAAGTTGATATTAACAACGCAGATCGTTATGGAACAAGAAATATAGGAATTAAAGTGAGCCATGAGAACAGTTTTGACATTTTAAATCTATCATTTTAGGTAATTTATCGGACTATTTATGCAAATTATTTGAAAGTTTTGTACAATTAAGAATTTAAATTTTTTGAGACATTACTGTTGGTAATTTGCTGGAATTCTCTGGTTTTTTTGTATAATTGTCTGCCGTCCACGCATTTTAGCCATATAATGCATCCTAGTCAAAATATGGGAAGAGAATAGTTTTCGACGTTACCCGTTGCACCTTCACTGCATTTTTATTCTGTCTATAAAGAAAATAATAATTATAATAATAAAAAAAAAAAAATAATAATAATAATTCACTGTAAGTTATAAATAATGTCAATCGCCAGAACCGTACAGTATAAATAAATTTAAAGTTACAAGTAATATTACTAAATCGTGATTAATAGAATAGATGATTAATTTGAAAGCTGGTCGAAATCACTCAAAATAAAAATGAATAATGCAATGAATAATATTATTTAAATCGAGTCTTTTCAAATAAATGAATTAAGAAACATAAAATTAAGAAGCTTGCAGTATGAATGTATAATTATTTCAAAGTAACAAAAGTGAAATTACTCAAGAAATAGTAATACAATAAAATTTATTAACGGATAAATTATTAGATTTGATAAATGGATAAATTATTTTTAATAATTTAAAATTTATTTATTAAATAATGGATTCTGTTAACATTGAATTAAGTCTTGATCATAACTAGCAGTAAACATAATTCTGAAGTAAAAAGTGAGATCTATATTGTTATTATTATTATAATTATTATTTTTTTAATTATTATTATTTTATTATTATTGTTATTATTATTATTATTTTTCTTGAACCTTTCCGCCCGGAAAAAATTGTTTCTTCAACTATATTGAAAAAATTGTAGTGATGAATAGAAATCTGAAAATAATAGGTTAATAATATTTACAGGCTGATCCAGGAATTATTAATCTGTTGAAAAAGATCGAAGGACGTCTAAAGTTTTTGAGTTACTGGCCAAACGACAAGCGCAGCATAAAAGGCTACTTGGTATACTTCTTTACCATTTATTTCCTGCTGCAAACCATTTTTCTAATGATAATGAACTGGCAGCGATGGGACTTCGGATTCAAAGTGTTGTCAGTTGAGAACTTGAACTATTTAAACGGTGTCGTGTCATTATCAACCGATGCATTTGTCAACACCACACGCACAACATTCTTATTTAAGATAATGTCGAAAAGATACTACACTTATGAGGTGAATGAATGCTTTACTTATTTTATTTAACAGGTACCTATATAGTTTGTTAGCTAATTATTAGCAGTTGTATGAATTTGCCTCGCGCATGTCGGCACTCTACTAACGATTAAACTTCTTAGAATAATTCATGACATTGCAGTCATTTTTATAAGACACTGTATTTCTATTTAATATATGATGTTCACTCACTTATACTGGAGGGATGAATTTCACTTCTAAAGAGAAGCTTGCAAGCAGGCTGATGAAGCTTCTCTTTAGAAGTGTAATGCATCCCTCTAGTATCTCCAATATAAGTGAGTGAAAATAATATATTAAATCGAAATAGTGTCAGTTTTGATATTAGATTGTTCATCAAGTGAAATACTGTAATGGAAAACATCACAGATTTTTATAAGGTTAATAAATGAATGTTGCACTTATTTTATTTAAGAGGTAAGTAAAGCTTGTCAACTTATTCTTGCTCAACTGCAGAGCACAACCAGGAAGATGGTGTGACAACCGAAATTTCTCGTTGTAAATCATTATTTTCTTATAAAAATGACTGCAATGTCATGAATTGTTCTGAAAAGTTTAATCTATAAAATGCATTTCGAAATGGAAGAAGAAATTTAACAATTTTACTAATAATTACTGCTCTCTGCTGAGAGATGTTCCCCATATGAATGATACTTGTTCAAAGTACAGCCGCTTTAAACGCTGCGTGTGCTGGGTGGAGGCAAAACAAAAATGTGCTTCTGCTCACTGCCAAAAATGGATTGACAGGCAGTAATAGTGGCGTATCTTCGGGGGGTTTGGTGCTTTCGGGCTGAAGCCCCCCAAAACCTCCAAATTATTTTGTAAGAATGTAAAATTTCATCAATACAATCAGTTTGAAGCTCGTAAAATATTCATTAGCAAGAATTGCCTAATTCTACTACCAATAAGTCTTCAATTGAATGATATCCATTAACGTTTTAATACTGAATAATGTCTCAGTTACATTAATTTACACTGCCTGCAACCAAAAAACACAGTGTTTTGATTTTTGAGCCTGTTTAACTTAAACTATACACGTAGGGGGAATAGCAACTCCTGCTATTTTGAGGTATGCGACCCTCCGGTCCCTGAGCTAGCCAGTGCATTACTACTCCTCTGTTCCTCTCCCTCCAGCACTGACTATCCTATCCTCCCCCCCCCCTTTCTTTATCATCTCAACAACTCCTTCCACCCATCCTCTCCTGTCACTCCCCTTCTCATGGAAAACTCGCCATGGCGGACTGGCAACAACAACTGCCAAGGAGAACAAGATTACAGCCTAATATAAGGCTTTCTCCTCCTCATAAACCCCCAGGTTGGGTAATTGGTATTAGTGATTAGATTGGCAATGATGCATACAAAAAGATATCGACTTCTGCCTTGAATACGGTGCAATCTAGCTCGCGTCCGCAACTCTGTTGCACGTGCACTTTTGGGTAACTCTAAATGAGCTAAAACTGTCGGCGGCCAGACTTATCTCAGGATCTCCTGGCCTTAGAGACACATGGATAACACTCAAAATGCAAACGGTCCTTTTCAGGACCACCTGACAAAACACTTAGGGAATATTCTTCGGATTTGCCAGCTAAATATAGAAGGAATTAGCTATGCTAAATGCCAATGCCTATCAAAACTCCTGCGAGAGAACAAAATAGACGTGGCAGTCATTCAAGAAACCCATGCAGATAGTGAACAGCAGCTTGGAGCTAGAGGGAAGATTCCGGGATACGAGATCTTAGGTGCGACTTACCATAAGCACTATGGTTGTGCAACTTACATTCGAAACAACATAGAAAATGCCCGTTTGGTGACAGCCATAACCAACAGTCATATTGAAACTGTTACAGTGATGGTTGAGGACATCAGTATAGTTAATATATACAAGCCACCATCAGTAGATTGGCCACCCGAGGTATTGCTGACTGTACCACACCCTGCTGTTTACATAGGAGATTTCAACAGCCATCACACTCTGTGGAAGTATAATAAAAATGATGAAAATGGTGAAGCTCTGACAAGCTGGGCTGAAAAGAGTAATATGAGCCTTGTATTTAATGCAAAGGACAGAGGAACGTTCAGATCGGCAGCATGGAACAGGGAATACAATCCAGACTTGTGTTTTGTTACTCAAAACAAAAATCACCAACCCTTGCAAACGAGTCGACGAGTGCTAGCAGACTTTCCACATAGTCAGCACCGCCCAGTAGTGATTGAGGTTGGCATCCAGATCCCAATAATCCGATCCATTCCACGACCAAGGTGGAATTTTAAGAAGGCCAATTGGAAAGACTTCACACAAGAGCTTGATAAGATAGTAAGATGGATACCTCCTGTGAGCAACAATTATGACAGGTTTGTGAAAGCTGTCATAGCAACAGCCAAGAGAAACATTCCTAGAGGCTATCGAAAAGAATACATTCCTGGCTGGAGTAATGAATGTGAAGATCTATATCAAGCATTTATGGAGACTGGAGATTCAACAATAGCTGATGATTTGCTCCAAAATCTTGACAGCCAACGACAAGAAAAATGGATGGAAATGACTCAATCTCTGGATTTTAAAAAGTCGAGCAGAGAGGCTTGGAGCCTACTGAGAAAAATGGGTGGTGGTAGCCCTGTTGTCCATAAGGCTCCCCTGGTGACTGCAAATCAGATTGCAGGCAGAGTTGTTTCTTTATCCAGAGCCCCTCGTGATCGACAACATACTAAAGACATCAAGAAATCACTCACAAGTTTGAGGAAAAACTCACCACCCAGCTCTGAGTTTGCCAGAGAATTTACATTGGAGGAGCTCAAGGAGGCTGTGAAAGACATTAAAATAGGTAAAGCTCCTGGTTTTGATGGCATTCACCCAGAATTTCTTATTCATCTTGGAAGGAATGCCCTTCAATGGCTAACCAAGTTTTTTTCTGATATACTACAGACAGGCCAAATACCTAAAGCCTTCAAGAAAACCAAAATAATTGCTGTTTTGAAGCCCAATAAACCTCAAGATCAGACTGAAAGCTACCGCCCCATTGCATTATTGAGTTGCTGCTATAAGCTCCTTGAAAGACTTATTCTAAACAGGATTGGACCTAAAGTCTCAGAAGTAATACCTGTGGAGCAAGCAGGCTTTAGACAAACTAGAAGCTGCACTGATCAAGTTCTCAGTCTTACCTCACATATTGAAGCTGGGTTTCAAAGATGTTTGAAAACATCTGTAGCATTTATCGATTTGACAGCTGCATATGATACAGTATGGAAACAGGGGCTGCTATTTAAACTTATACAAATTGTCCCATGCCAAACCATCATAAAACTAATTGATAACATGCTTTCTGATCGAAAATTCTGTGTTATACTGGGCAACAAAATTAGCAACCAGAAAAAACTTAATAATGGACTTCCACAGGGTTCAGTCCTTGCGCCCTTGCTGTTCAATCTGTACACATCAGATTTGCCAACCACAGAGGCCAAAAAGTTTACTTATGCTGATGATATAGCTCTTGCTGTCCAGCATAAGGTTTTAGAGACAACTGAAGAAATACTGTCTAAAGATCTGAGAGATATGGGGGAGTATTTTCTCAAATGGAGATTAATACCAAACCTGAAAAAGACGGAGGTTTGTTCATTTCATCTTAACAACAAGATGGCAAACAGGAGACTGAAGGTCCATTTCAAAGATACTTTGCTGCAGCATCAAGATTTCCCCAAATATCTAGGCATCACATTAGATAGAACACTTTCCTTCAAAAAGCACCTGGAGAATATATCAAAGAAGATTCAAACCCGCAATAACATTATTCATAAATTGTGTGGTTCCACGTGGGGTGCCTCAGCACATACATTGCGGTGTTCTACTCTTTCTCTTGTGTATTCTGCTGCAGAGTACTGCGCGCCTGTATGGATCAACAGCCCATACACTCAGAAAATTGATGCTCAGCTTAACACAGCTATGAGAATGGTTACCGGATGTATCAAATCAACTCCTGTATATTGGCTTCCATTGCTCAGTAACATTGCTCCACCTTCCACACGGAGAAAGAATGCTCTTGTAAAAGAGTTTAAAAAGATTACTGACAACTCTTTGTTGCCAATTCATGAAGACCTGCCTCACCTTGAAATGAACCGCCTCAGATCTAGAAATCCTCCATTAAAACTTGCTAAGGAATTGGTCAGAACCAACTTCAACTTAGGTTCTGAGTGGGTAGAAGCCTGGGATTCACAATCACCTGAGCACCTAACTCAGCTTATCCGACCAAATAAAGAGCCAAAAGGTTTCAGTCTCTCCCGTCACCTATGGAAGGGTCTAAATAGGGTGCGTACAGGACATGGCATATGTGGAGACAGTCTTCACAAATGGGGAGTTATACCCTCACCACAATGTGACTGTGGAGCTCCCAAACAAACTATTACGCATATTGTTGAAGGCTGCCCTAATAGATCGTATCCCTATGCAATTGAAGATTTCTTTAATGCTGCACCAGCAGCTCTTGAATGGCTGGCCGATTTAGACATGAACTTATAATATTCTAGATGTAAATTTTTATGTTATTGACTGTAACTACCATGTACATGTTCTCATGTATATATTTCTTCTTCATGGAGTTCCTAACTACTTTGTTCTGTTTTTTCTCTTTTAATTCTAGTGACTACATGTTTTATCATGATTTTGACTGCTATAGTTTTTATTTTATGTTTACTGTTGAAGAATTCCATGTGTGTCAATGCCATACGCTAGATAGATATACACCCGTTTTAATGTCAGTTTTAAGCTAAATGTAAACTTACATTTTTCAACAAATTGTTTTTACCATGATAATATTAATTTTTCTTTGAGTTTAATATTAAAGCATAAACTCGCAGACTTAGAATATTTGCTCTGCTTTTTTTATAAAGCGATGAAGACAATGACAGTGTTGATTCTCGGACCATCACGTCAAGTGATAGTGGGAAGTGATAGCCGCGAGCCGTAGCAGGTATCTGTTCAATCAGGTAGAGATAAGCTGCGTTCTCTTAGGTCCTGTTTGTAGCGGTGACCGATTAGATTGGCCAGCAAAAAAGACACTGTTCTCTGCTGTAAAATCACTTCCCGGTGGTTCGGAACCCACCTAAAACTGTCGGTCCAACTCATCAATCACCATCATCCAACTCATTACCCACGCACAGGTCTCAGACCTATGTGGGCTTCATCCTCACTCAAAAAAAGTCTCCAAACAAAAATTCTGTGTCCCCACCATTATTAATAATTCATCTCTCGCCAGTAGAACTACTATGTAGGCTAACATTAGATGTAGGATGTACTTAAAAATAAATCCGTTTCACATTTTATCAGCCTTTTATAAACTTTAAAGTATTCCATTGGTAAATTAGTGAAAAAAACATCCTGAAAACCTTTAATGTAGAACACACGTTTTTACTCCATAAAACAATGTTAAACTACTGTTTTAATCACTTCATTATATGAAGGTCCTTTCACAAAATTTTCCCCCGCTCAGCAGCCCACCTTTTCATCCCCTTCCTCATGATTAAACTTTTTTTAAACTTTTGGACCCTTGGATATCGTTATGGGGAGTACTATTGTATAAGTTATCCTGCATTCAGAAAAGATTTATCCATTGTACAACGCATTAATAATTAAATTATTAATTCGTTTGATTTCAGGTATGTTTGATAAACAAAGACAACTCAAAAATAAAGAGTCTACAGGAGAAATTTGAAAATACCCGCCACACCATTGTAAAAAATATGGAGGCGCGCGGCATCTTTTTGGTTTCATTCTCGGAAAACATTCTTAATGGCTACTACGCAAGTCAAATATTATCACCAGCATTCGGCATATTATTTTTCTTTGCCGGCTACGCCAAACTAGACCAGCTTTCCCCTCCATTTGTCTTCTATTTCCCGGGGATAACGTCAACCCGTTATCCAGATATAACCAGCATTAGTAATTTCATCCTAATCTGCATTGTAGAATTTCTACAAATCGCCTACGCATCTTGGTTGACATTCCTGTTATTTTCAAGTCTTGTTATGACGGTGAATAACATCGTTGTGGAAATGAAACTGTTCAAGGTGAACCTTGAAGAGTTTAACGCTTTTTATGGCAGGAAAAGGGCTGAATTTGCAACTTCTGGAGAAGCTGCTTCAAGCTGCCTCCAGGACATCCTTGATGATAATGCTGCGTATCACGCATGTCTGAAACATTGTGTGAGAAATATGGCTATACACCATCAGACTATTCACAGGTGAATTGACTACAAAAAATTAAAAAGCTTAAACTTATCATGTGGCTGTGCGCATAATTTTTTTGTACAGCTCTCCTAAAAATTTTCTTGTTCTTATAGTTTTCTTGTTCCATAACGATCTGCGTTGTTAATTATGATTAACTTTCTATTGTAAATTCAACGATTTGCAGTCAATTTTAATTGTGAATAAATAATATTTCTACTCACTTTTTTGCCAAATGTTTTCGAGTCATGGAGACTCATCTTCAAAGGCGTCCTATATTGGTTTTTTGGTTAGAAGAATTGTGGTTTTGTATAACGTGATCAGAAAGTTTGTGTGATTTAAAATTTAATTGTTCATTGAGGATGTTTTGTTTGGTAACCTGAATGTATTTGATTCGATTTACTACTCTCATGTTTGTACTTTCGTTTTTAGTGAACTATTGAGCTACTTAAAATTATCATTACTTTATATCTTATAAATGATCATTAACTTATATCTCTTATCACCTCTTAAATGAATATGAATTGAATTCATGATTCCATTTATATTTATATTGAAGTATTTATTAGACTATTTTGAATCATTACGGTACATGAATTTAACTACACACTTAGCTTGAAATTATTATTACCTTCTCCATTATTACCTCTTTAATAATCCATTAATGGAATTTTCATGGTAGAATTACCTACCTATAACAATAAATTGATTCAAGTGAATTATTGAATTATATATTATTCTACATGGAGTAATCTTGATTTGATAGTAAAATATTTTTTTCTCTTTAGGAAAATTAGAATGCTGAACAAAATGTTCAGTTTTTCAATGTTCTACGCAAATACATTCATCTGTCTGCAACTCTGCTTCGCTATATTTTGCTTCCAGGTAAGGCTTAATCATTTATTATGGCATTGGATATTGGATTTTGACCTTTCTTAAAACAAATCAATGATTCATGGAAGAGTGTAACCAAAGCAGAGTAAATTAATGGTCTATTTGTGAATATTGTCCATTGATTATTACTTTTTAAGGTGACTTGTGACCAGTGAGTAACTCCAATCTCCGACTAACAGAAAAAATAAATTTTCGGTGATTCATTTTTAGATGTAGGCTATTTCAAGATTGATATCAAACTATAATAACTTATATTGAGAAAAATTAGCTTTATCCAAAGTATTTTGTTATATAACTTATCCCACCTACAATAAAATGTTCTCATATTATGTTTTTTATTGTCACGAAATATTTATGTTTAAAACTTATTCAAAATTATCTAGATAATGATTGGCCATTTCATCGGTAAATTTCTTCATACTTATTTTTAATTATTGTGTTTTCACACAAAACGCTAGAAAATATTTAAGTTATATAGAGCAAAAATAGTTATATAGTAGCGTTTTTAAAATTTCGCACAAAATACCTCTTTTTTTTGTACCTCTCTCCTTTACCACTCTAATGGAGCTCTATTTCTATAGAATCACTACTATTCCCTAAAACATTCCATTCTCTACATCTTCTAATAATTTGCTCGAAAAATGCGCCTACAAAAAGTTAAAGGGAAGAATCTCTAAAATTGGACTGGAAGCTTCACAGTTTGAACCGAAACTTTTTGTGAATATTGGAATTTTTTCTAAGAATTTCGGGTGTAAAATAATAGAGCTGTAAATTACATAGTAATAAAATCATTAAAGTTTCTACAACCAGTTGCTGAATTATTAGCAGAAAAAGTTTCTAACTAAAAAGTTGTTTATGGGAAAAAGTAATCTGTTTTCAAGAGCTGAAATTTCAGTTTCATTGAGAAGGATTGACATGAGACTGAAGGCTTACCCTATCTAGCGGAAGAATGTGGAACTATTGAAGAATGCACTAATTTTATCGCTAGATGGCGAAAGCGCTCAGTCTAAATCCCTGCTAAATCCCCGATCCCTGCTAATAAACTCAAGTTTTCCAGCACAAAATTTTTTCTACTTCTTTAGCTTTTAATTCTGCAAATTATAGCCTACCGATGCACGAGTAGTTATGATTGATTCTCATATAGTTTTTGGTACTGAATTTAAATCTGCCGTTTATTATCCAAAATTCAAACACATAAATCCATTTTCTTATTATTGGAAACAAATTTTGATGGTTTTTGCCCAATTTTGAAAATAACTCGCTATAACTGTTTTAGGTTAAGTGATAAAGAGGTTAATTTCAAAGTTGTTAAGCCAAAAATGTTCAGATAAAATAAAGTACCGTACCCCGTATTTTCATGCATTTAAGAGTAAAACTGAGATCATTAATAAAGAGGTATTTACTAGGTACCGGTATTTACTATTATTAGAGGTACCGGTATTTACTTAGGAAAACGTTGTAAAATTAGGAAAGAAATAATGATTATACCTATTAACTTTATGATAAATTTAACGACTAGCAGTAAATTTTAATAGAGAATAAATATTTAGGCTGCTCACGTAGGCTGAAAAGTTTTCGAGTCGTGATGAAACAGCTGTTAAAAATGAATCTTCACGATTTGTAAACGTTTCAACCTACGTGGTTGAAACGTTTTCGAATCGTGGTGAAACAGCTATTAAAAATGAATCATCACGATTCGTAAACGTTTCAAAACCTACGTGAGTAAATATTTATTTTTTACATATTATTGAAATTGACTGCAATTCGTTAAATTTATCATAAAAGTTAATGGCAACAACACAGATCGGTATGGATCAAGAAATTCAAGAATTATGATTATGTTTTGTGACTTGATAAAGAATAAGAAAATATGAGATAACACTATATTATTGGTCCCCATTTTACACTCTCTACAAAACTTGTTCCTTGTATTTTTTATATTTAATGAAGTTTATTCAAGTATTAAAGAAAACTAACAGAGAAAAGAAATTTAAGTTTAAAGAAAAGTAATAAAACTTTGATCTTTTTGATCTTTTTAGACGCGTATATAGATCATTCAGTAACATATAGGTTTACTCAATAGTGAGAGGTACGGTACCGTCATTACAACGTAATAATAGAAAGCGTGAAGGTTCAACGATACACAGGATACACTCTATTCGATATTATATTTAATAGTCGTATATTTATAAAATAGTAACTTAACTTATACCGTATTTGAAATATTAGTTTGAGGTCTCTAGCTAGTACCGCCATATCAAATTTTATTACCAAACAGTATAGGTAAGGCAATATGAAAATAATGGAAATCTCATTCCTTTTTTCAGATAGGAGATCTTGTTTTCAAGATAAAATACGGTCTTTTGTTAGTTTCAATGTTGATGCTTCAATATGCTTATTCCGAGAATGGACAAATGGTAAAAGATGAGGTAAGAATAGAAATATGGTAATAACTATTGTTCAGTGATTATTAAAAATCAGAAATGTTGAAGATTTGGCTTTGAATTGATACATTATTGAATGGTTGGTTGATTATATCATATCAATTTTTATCGTGCTCTAAAAACGTTATAATCTCTATATTATTTGAAATAATTTAATAATTTCCTATCGCAAACATGATACAAGATGTAAAATTCTTGGATTTCTTGTTCCATTAGGATCTGCGTTGTTAATATTAACTTTTTATTGTAAATCTATTTCGGAGTTCAATGCAGGAAATTACACTTTCAAGGTTTCTACATGATCTGTATCATGATAAAAAATTAGTTTGGCATTTTTTCAACTATGAAACACGTCTTTAGGTTACCGTATGTACAATTATTAAGCTATTGAAATGATATTACTGCACAGATATTTATTGCATTATGTAATAACATCTATTGTTAAGAGATTAATTTTATATATATTTTGTAAAAAAATACGTGCGCTTGAAATAACTTCATCCTCATTGTTTTGGAAATATTCAATTCCTTGAACGTTTTTTGACATTAAAAAAATTCAAATGCGATTCCAGTATATAGAAGACCAAATGAAATTGTTCTTATTTGAATTAGATATTAGTCTCGTAAAGTTTTCCAATAATTCTATCCAGAAACAAAAAATATTCTCTTCAGAAAAAAACCCTACCCAGGTACGGTATTTCATTACTCTAGTTGCTGGACATTTAGGAAAATACCATAGGTTTTTTTTTTGCTGATAACTCCCCACTCAAGTCTGAGATTGAAGCGTAGTTAATGAGGTAAATGAAACAAAATAATGACAGAAAAATTATGTTAGTACACAAAATATGCCAGGCTGAACAGGAATCGAACCCCTGACCACAGGTGTAGCAGTCAGAGTCCTATACCCTAGAAGTAGGGAACAGAGATTAGGCACTCATGTTTTCCATGTCTATAATAATAAACCAATTGATAAATTGGAAAATAATTCAATAATAAATTCTACAAATAATATTTTTGTGCGATATGAAAATTCAGAGAGAAAGTACTATACTGTTACTCACTACTATATGTGTGTCAATTGTTTTTTTTTTTGACACACATAATATACAGTAATAAGGAGTAGCAGTATAGTGCTACTCACTACTGTGTCAATTGTATGAAAAGAGCAATATTATGTATGGCCTCCTATCTTTGCTCACAACATTATTATAATAAATTATTTTATTTTATTGATGTAAAATAGATTAAATTTTTCCAATCCAACACTGACCTGTTATTTTTTTTTTGAGGATGAAGCCCACATAGGTCTGAGACCTGTGCGTGGGTAATGAGTTGAACCTACAGTTTTAGGTGGGTTCCGAACCACCGGGAAGTGATTTTACAGCAGAGAACAGTGTCTTTTTTTGCTGGCCAATCTAATCGGTCACCGTTACAAACAGGTCCTACGAGAACGCAGCTTATCTCTATCTGATTGAACAGATACCTTCTACGGCTCGCGGCTATCACTACCAACTATCCAACAAACCCAATTACCTTCCGATATCTGATCCAACTTTGGAGGTTGGACCACAAGTCGTACTGCAGCAAATCGGAACGTGAATGCCCAGCTTTATAGTGGTTTTAGAAACTCATCAAATATTTCAAAAATAAAAAGTTATCTTGTTGGTTTGAATTCTTTGGGTGCAATTTCTTCAATTTGATGGGGTTTTTGAAAAATCTTCCTTTTACAGACAATGTTAGTGCGTAGAGTAGTTGGAACTGTGAAGCCAAGTAGAGATGTATTTTCAAATATAGGCCTTTAGTATGGGGTAAATGTTAATGCAAAAATTGTCCTTAAATGAAAAAATTCAATAAATTTTTTTCTAGGTAGACAAGATGAGAGTGGCATTGAACGAGTGTGAATGGGAAAGACATCCATCTTGGTTCTACCCTTATTTTCAAATGATGCTAATACAGAGTTCAATACAACCGAAATTGAATGTATTCAACATTTTCACAATGGACAGGAAGAATATGGCATCTGTAAGTGAAAAACATTTAAGCTGTATTTTTACAACATTTAAACTCAACATTTTTTACTGTAAAGTGTAGATCTGTAGATCATATCTTGAATTTGCTGGAAAACAATAAATTTTAGGAGTCCTGACATCAATACAGAATGCAGTTTCGTTGAATTCAAACTAGGAATACGAACTGCCTTTTATTTATAAATTAAAATGATTGATTATTATCAATACTCAATCAGCGAAGAAAAAGCTTTCTAATCATTTATTTTTCTACTTTTAAAGTTTACATAATAAGCAATTACCGGTACATGATGGGCTTGCTGCGAAAAAATTGAATATTATTATTATTTATTTACAAGTTGATAATTTCCACTGGATCTGATGAGACCCTTAGTGGCACAAAACAAACTAAATAAAACAATACTAGTCTACAGAATATATACATGTATGAGTAACTATATAATTGATATATCAATTAATTAGAGAAGAAAGAAAAAAAAAAATAATAATGTAGAGAAAAAGAACCATGCAGTTAATAATTAGGTATAGATAATTATTTATCCTTATGCGTAACCTTATTGGAGAAGATATAAAATAAAAAGATGAAGAAAGACAACTCATCCTTGTTTCTTTTAGCAAGAATTTTCTAAATAAACATCTAATAGGCTGCACAAAAACCTGAAAATGTTAGTATCCAGCAGCAATAGTTAGGTGCCGGTATACTCGTTTACGAAATAGTGAGAAGGATGGCGATTATTTTTGTGAATAATCTAATATTAAAAAAATAATCAGTATTCTTATTATAGACAGGCTTATAATTGTCTTCTTCTTCATCGTCTTATTCTTTTTTCTTCTTCTCCTGTTACTTCATCATCTTCTCTGATCCTATCCTCACCCTTCTTCGCATTTTTTCTCCTCATTCTTTAATCCCTTATACTCCGGCGTAAGTTTAGTCAACACATAAAAGCAAGTGGCTGTTTATTATAAAGGATTTGCCAAAGAACGTACAATTACTCAAACGAACAGTGAGGTAGGTTGCGATTTATTTCCTCACTGAGCTAACAAGAGTTTTATCTATGCCAAGCCCACCGAAACAAATTTTCTATGACAGAATTCAACAGTTCACTCCCACCATTACACGCATTAGTGAGTGCGTATACTATCTAGTACACCTCTGAGCTACTTCCTGCGTCCAAATCATCATTCAGCAGAAACCAACACAGTTGATGTAGCCTTTTTTGTACCTGAGGTGAGAAGAAACTGAATTCACCTCAAGCCACAATAAGGCAGACTACACACTGTACAGAATTTAATTATTGTAAAATTAGTAGGTCTCACGATACAATGGAATCTGAATTTCTGGGATACGCAATAACCTATTTAAAAAATTCAATTTAATAACGTATTTTTTCTTATCACTCTTCTTCTTCTTCTCCGTCATCTTCTTGTTTCTTGTTCTTCTCCTCCATCCTCTGCTTCTTCTTCTACTTCTCCTCCTCATTCTTCTTCCTCTCCTTCAATCACTCATTCTCCAGTGTTCGAGTTTCGTCCTGTGGACGCAAGTACTTAGCTGTTTATCAAATAGGATTGTTATATTTTACATAAAATGTTCACTCATTGATAGTCTTTCTTTTCAGGTAGTTCAAGCAGCTTATTCGTACTTCAACCTGCTGAGTCGGCTCATGAAGAAATAAATTCTTACTTTTTGAATGAAATAGAACAACCACTTTGGAAAGAATGCTTTCGTAGAAAAATCTAATCATACACAAAGATTAAACAACTTTATGTTTGTAATATAATTTGTAAATATCATATTTACTAAATAAACTAATGAGAAAATCAAATATGGGAGTTGTAGTGTATATTTTATCATTAACTTTGGTCAAAAATTTAAGCTATATGAATGTCACTAGAAAATAAAAATTAAATAAAAATAGGGTTCTATCTGTAATGAGGTTCAATTGATTGTATCATGTTCGACACAAAACTACACTAACAATGACGATATTTCCAACATGATCACTCTATGTCTCAGCTTTCTCTACACTCTACAGCATTCAGAGCAAGCGGTAGCAAAGAGTGGTCATGTGCGAATTAGCGTTATCGTTAACGTAGTTGTGGTCAAACTCTAATAATTCTGAAGATCGTACGTCACAAAATTCATCACATATTCGAAGCAAATGAGTGCAATCTGTATTTTTGTAGTTAAACAATTTATTTTCAATATTTACAAGTTTAGCATTACAAAATTGGAATCTCTGAGACTTAATCACAATTAAAAATTATGCAAAAAGGTGATGACGAGAAATTAAATATTGATACATTTTTTACTAATGAATAGTTTTTTCATTCTATATACACGTTTAGCATTACAAAATTGAAATCCCTTTTAAGAAGAAAATAGTTCAATAAAAGAAAAGCAGTTATTCAATATACAATAATAAGTAACAATTATTGAATTTGAAAACAATTATTTACAAAGTTCATTTTTAAGTCTCACATTTTGAACAAGGTTTATCTCTCCCATTTTGAATAAGGTTTATCCTTTCACTTATAAACCGGCATTGCTAGGCAGTGATTTACACACTAATTTATTTGAGACAGTCAAAGACGTTGTACAATTATACCTCTCAGTAGCCTGTTTTACAGTAACCTCTCAAAGTCCACAACACATCTCTTTAAAAAAAGTTGTTAACCCTTTTCAAGGGAAAGAATTTAATAACTAGTTCAATGAAAGTAAAATAATAAATAAACTATACACAACAATGACCATACAATGACGAAATAATCATTATTCTACTGATGTAGAATATTCTATAATGTCCAGTTTTTAAAAATATTTATACAATTATGTAAGCTTCCAACAGGATTTCCTTTTTTGAACAAAATTCAGATCATTTTCCAATAAATTAGTACAAAACTGAATTTCCCGTTACCAACAAAATTTAGAATATTACCGTATTCTATCAATAAGCATAACTAGAAATCTCTTGATAGCTTCATTGAATAGTTATTTCCTTTTGTAAATATCATTCAAAACATTAATCAATAAATAAGTCGATCTAGTAATCCTACACTTCGTACTATCGAAACTCAACATTCTTATTCAATTTTATTCAGAGCATTAATTTATGAATTATCAGGAAATATTTCTGTTAGATTTATTAAACTGAATTTTCCCTTTTCGAATAACACTTGGAACGTTTATTTATCAATTACCTAGCCAAATTCAATATTTTTAATTCAGCGCATTACTTTATCAATTACCATATCTAAAAATGTTTCTGTTGGCTCTGAGCCTCCCTCTTTGAATATAATTCAGAAGTATTATTTATCAATTACCATACCAAGTCAAATTCAAATTCTTGAATTAAAAACATTATTTCATCATTAAGAATGCATATTTTTGTTTGCTGTATTAAACTAAATTTCCCTTTTTGAATATCACTCAGATTTTTTACTACAAATAAAAAATAGTCATCAAATGGTTTCAGCAAAATGGCAATTTTTTGTCTATAATTTCAATGTAAGGGGAATATAGGTAAGTATTTAGTTATCCTTAACATCATTCTATCAGATTCAATTAAAATAATACAATCATTGATTGAATTGGAGCATTGATTCATATTACACATCATCCTATCAAACTCATCTTCTTGTTTTGAATGATAAAAATAATAATAAGCGTATGGCTTTTATTGGCGGGTAGTTCCACCTCGTCGTTTGAGCCATGTTATGGGGAACCTACTATTTCAAGTGGATATAATATCAAACATTATTTATTAACTAACACAGCCATAAATCCTTGGTTATACTGTCTCATGCTGATCAACTTTCCCAAGTTGATGATAGCATCCTTGTTTGCCTCATACCGTATCTCAGTAGGGGTCTCTAGACCGGTCGCCTTTTTTACGAGCACTTCGCTCGGTTTGGAAAACAGCGTCGATTTCCCGATTTTCACACAGATGAAACTTTCTAAGCACTTCATTTGTTGCAACATTTCGGCGAGTTCTCGAGTGTGCTGTGGCTGTAGAGCGGGTAGAAATCTCTCCTGTAACTCGGCAAGTGTTGACAAAGGATGTAGCATAATGTGGCTCAAAACTGTGGACAGCATGTAGTCCAAAGCACGACGGTTTAGGGACCCATCAATCTTTACCCAGGGACGCATCAAAACTTTGATCGGCTGTGATAGGTTGCGGTTGTCGGTGTCTTTTCCATATTTGACTGAAGTTGTAACCTCAGATTGTGCATTGGAAGTTTCCACTTTGCTTATTACATCTCTACTTCTAACAAGTCGTCTGCGGTTATCGCTGTCTTTGTCACTCTTGGCTGAAGTTGAAGCCTCAGATAGCGCCTTGGAAGTTTCCACTTCAGCTACTACGTCTCCCTCAAGTCTTGCTCTTTTTCGTGAATTTTCTCCATGGCTATGATCTTCATCACAATTTTTCTCCTTTTTTCGTGTACCTGAACTATCTCCATTGTCATGATTCCCTTCATCTCCATTTTTATCCTTTCCTTGAATCTTCAATAGGATATTACTTTGTTCTTCTAACGAATGAACTAGTTCTTCAGAAGAACCTTCACCTAGACACAGCTCTTTAAAACTTTCTAGACTTTTCTCTTTTAAACCTTTTTCTATACTCTTATCTTTGAAATTATCTTCTAGACTATTGTCTTTGAAACCTTCTAGATTTCTTTCTTTGTCACCTTCTACACGATTTTCTTTTCCAAAAAAACCTTCCACTGCAATATTTTCTTTCAAACTATTATTAAAACTTTCTTTGTCTTCTTGTAAAATTTTTTCACAATCCTTATACAATTCTTCATCTTCTTGTACTTCTTTCACACCAACCTTGTCCAATCCTTCATCAGATTCTCCTCTGTTTTCTGGCACTACTATCACATTATCCTTATACAATCCTTTATCACTTTCTTCTCCTACTTTCTCACAATGAACTTCCATCGCATTATCACCATCTCCCTCTTGTTTTTTGCTTCCTGCTTTATTCCCTGTTCTTATCACATCCACAATAAACATTTCTTCATCTTTTCCCACCATTTCTTCTTCATGCTCTACAACAAGCATGTCATCGCATTCTGTTTCCCGCTCTTTTGTTGTATCTTCATCAATTTCTTCCATGCCTTGTTTATCTTCTCCCAGTCGTAACCTACTGTTACTGTCCACATTACACTTTCTTTCATCAACGTTCTCATTCTTCTTTTCGTCGTCCTCCTCCTCAAGAATTTCCTCCCCCAATTCCATTACACGAGCAGTCATCGGTTTTCTATTATCTTTATCCTTCCTCTTATTTTTGTAAGAATGAACCAACCACGGCCTCACATGTTTATAATGAACATAGGTAGTAAACACAACTCCGGTACAAACCAATAATCTCAACTGACAAAGTTCATCCAAAATCTGTTTCACAACATGACTATTCCCAAATTCTTTCAGAATCTTATCACAGGTCAAACCTAAATTACCTTCCAACTTTGCTAGTTCCAACAGTTTCTCCACTATATCAATTTTATCACTGTGAAAATGGGTTGTGATCATTTTATTCGCATCCAAATCAATCATTAGATTCGCTGGAAATACCACATTTTCTTTCAGCTGCTTCTGGAAATTATCCATGTCACTTGTATCAGTGATTACTTGCAACTCATCATCTGTCAAACCGTTTCTCAAGTTTGAAACAACCGTACACGAATTCACAACGAAAAAATCATGTACATGTTGTAATTCCTGGGGTACAAGTCCACCTACCTCCTCCGAGTCCTTAACTAGGTAGAGCGCTATCCTACTAGCAGTTCTAGCAATCGTATTATTTGATATAGTATCCATACTATCACTTTCATCTTCAATTGTGTTTATTGTTGAATAGTTATCCTTTTGAAATAAACAGGATGTCGTCAATATTTCCTGTTTATAGCTGGTTAATATCTCCTGGTAACGTTTCATCAATCTTGTGTAGGTTTCATCTTTGTTTTGTACATTTGGGTTGAGCACAATCACTTGATCAGGGATCCCGATTTCAAAGTCGACAATATTTTCAGTCACCATGTGTACAACTCCAGCTGTTGTCCCTCCCGCAAGCGAATGTATTTCCTGTTGTTTTGATTGTACAATCGTTTTTAACAAATCAAAACTATCGACAAACACATCGAAACTATACTTGGCTGTCATCAAATTTATGTAGCTGATTGATAGTCGATAGGGTGAAGCAGTTAGTGGAAGATAGTTGCCGGATCGCATCTTAGTGCGGGACCAAGCACGTTTCAATGAAACCATCATACTTGTTCTCATTTTTGCCAGAGTTAAACGCAACAATTTTTCAGGATACTGTTGATATACACTGAATAAATGATACGACCATGAAATTTTATCAGATGAACAACACAGTGCACTGTGGATTGTTGAATTTATCACCGAACAATAGATATCGTTGATGCTTTCAACAGGGTTGAATCTCTGTTTGCATTTCACCTTTTTTGTCGGCTCCACTACATTGAATTCAGCATAGAACTCTTCCAACGTGTCAGGCAAGGTTTGTGTTGCTGTGTTTGATAGTGACAACATTGAGAAATTATCAAAACGCTTCGCTAGGACTTCAAACAGATTTTTAAAATGCATATTCCATTCTGCCACCAAATTTTCTCTCTTCTTATGTTTAGCTTTCAACTTTTCAAACAAATCGCCATATGTTTCCATGATGGTAGAATCGTGGCGTAGTTCTTCAATGCACAGATTCAAACTATGACATGTGCTCTGTGATTTCAACATGTAGTTTGTACGTCTTTGACAGGCGCGCGATGTTTTGTTTCTAGATGATGGAAACGTCTTGTGGAGGATTTCCCGAGTTGAAACGTACATGTTGCCCAATACTGTCGATTTTACTGTGGGAGTAATCATCAGTTGTACTACTTTACACAACAACAGCAACTTATCTTCTGCTTTGGACCAATCTACTCTCAATTTATTCATACGCTGCAAAGCTTCTCGATCCACCTGATCATAGAAAGGCCTTCGATGTTTCACATTCCGTTTTGGCTTCACATGTCTTACAGTTACACGAGGCTTGTTGGCCAAAGACATCTTCCTAAGAACAGTATTCGTGTTTGGATTAGATTGCTTTCTAGGAATAGTATAATTCTTCCTTCTTTTCGCCAACAACGAATAAACCATCTGATTTTTGCCTTCTGTTAGTTTAAACGTTTTTTTCAAACTTTGATTGGATTTCTCAGGAACCGTTAATACAGTTTTACGACTCCTGGGGAATGGTTTGAACGACCAGTTTCGTTTCAAATGCGAGAAAAGCGCTGAATCAAAACCTGCTGCGCCTAGTTTATCACCTGGCAAATACCCCACATCTCTTTCCACTACTTCTTCCTGTGTTCTCGCACTCAAAACATCAACCATATCACGTTTATCCTGGATATTTTCCAAAATAAGCTCAGTACCCACCACACAAGACCGACTTCCCAGTTTGGTGTGCATACAAATCTTCCACATATCCAACCAATACCGTTCTACGTCAATCATATTTTCAAAATGATACTTAAGCTCACTGTATGTCATATCTGTAGTCACTTTATGATAGCCAGGATGTGAGGGTTTTGTATCCAGCAACAATGCGTTCTCATTCAAATACAAGTAGACATGATCTTTTTCTTTGAAATTTTGAGGACCCAACTGAACCAAACCTATATATGCCAGACGTGTCATGACCTCGTAGATACTGAAAATATATTTTCTTTTAAAAGTTAGACAATTTCTGATCGGCACAGGAAGATCTTTCACAAGTAAGTGACGCTTAATTGGATGGTCGATGTACAACTCAATATTAGGTATGATGTAAGGTAAACGTACAAGCTGTAGAAACATAGATAATGGTAATCTGAGTATTATATCAGCTAAAAGTGCCCAACCATTTCTATATTCACGATGTTGGGGTAGAGGTGGTACAAACATTTTCCAATTGGCGCTGGGTACATAAATGAATGACAAAGACTCAAAATCATCTTCCGCAAACCCTTGGGAAGCTCTAATTTGATTGACTGCTTCCGTTTGATCCAAATCCACACTTCCTTCATAGCCATACACTAAGTAGTAGATAAACATATGCAAATACCGCATTCTCATAAACTTTGGTACATCTAGATTGGACTTGTTCTCTTCACTGAAGTCAAACTTATTTGTGAGTAAAATTTCTTCTTCTTTAACGCTGTCAAGAGGTGCACACTGTTTCATGATGGAGTTTTCATTTTGAAGCTTAATTTTAGAACTGAACTTCAATTTCGCCAAATCAATAGCTGACTTTATGAGTGGATGTTCGGGGGTAACTGATGAACTACATATGAAGTTAATCTCATGTGCAGCTTCTCCCGATTTAAATATAGCTTTATAAATTTTTATCAGTCTATCCACAGCCATTTTATACAGGATTCTCAACAAAGATTTACGATCAATACGTGTGTTAAGACCTTCTTTACTCTCCTGATCATTGATGACTGTGTGGATATTTTTTAAATTAGTTATCACCTTATGACTCTGCACAGTTTCCAGTATCATATTCCAACGTTTCAGGGATCGCACAGTTTTATACCCATCTGATATAGAACTTCTATCAATATCTTTCGACAAATATCCCCTAACTTTGAGCCAGTTCAAATCGTCCGTAATCTGTATATCTATGTGGAAATCATTATCTTGGGAAGATGCAGCTTCCCCACTATCACTAGGCTCCAAAGTAGACATATCAACATCTGCTGTGACATTAGCAATGGATTGTGGGGTGACATTCATTGGTTCAACAGTATTTGTTACAGAATTTTCTAGCGAATTTACAGAGTTGCATCCATTGTTCAAATCTACAACCGTTTTCACTTTTAATTTTGATTTTTTTGGCAATGATGAGCCAGAGTCTTCGTCTACATCTATAGTTCTTTTCAAAGATTTCTTACTACAATGTGGTTGCTGCACAGTTTTCGAATTATTCACATTTTCTTCCTCTTCTTTTTCTTCAACTCTCCCCTCTTTTGTTATCCCCTTCTCAATAACACGATCATCCTCTCTTTCTTCAGCTTTATCTTCTTCCACTTTCTTACCCCCTTCATCTTCTCTATCTTCATTTCCTTCCACATCTTCTTCACCCTTCTCCTCCTCCTTATCAGCAACACCATCTAGTTCCATAATTTCATCACGAGTTACATTTTGTGGCAATCTAGAAACGTTATTGTCATCTAGATCCAATTCAGATCTAATTTTGTTGTCATCACCTGGCATTGTTTCACTTCTAAATTCGTTATCAGCAAGATTTGACGAAGAACAACCTTCAACAGCGTTGATTTGGGTCTCATCAACATCACACTTATTGTCGTTATTTGTCAAATTTGAAAACTTCAACTCTTCACTGGTAAACTGTGCATTGATATCACCAACCCGATCGCCACTATTCACAAAGTACCGGGTCACTCGTTGCCTATCTACATCTGCCATAAACGAACCAATCAAATTTGATCTCAACATACTTTTACAAATCGCACGCATATTCAGCTTTGATAGGCCACACTCTTGGGTTAGTTCAGTTGCTGATAATCCATTAGGGCCCGCATTTTCGAGAATTTTCAAAACTTGTAAAACGATTGGCCGGTCGAAGCAGCGTTTTGATTGGTTCAAAAAACCTTGTCTATGTGTTTCCTCATTTTCGTTATCTTCATCCTCATCATCTTCATCATTTCCCTCCAATTTCCTTTGTATCTCCTTTGTATCAAAGCTGGGGTCGACAAGATACAGAACACGTACACGTTTCTCCTTATCCGATGCCTTATGCTTCCAGTCTTTCGTATCAGCATTGGGGTACAAAGCACGATACGGAACTTTTGCGTCTGACTTGACATATTTTTGAAAATCGGGCATTTTTGTTAGTTTCTTCAACGAACATGTTATGCCCAATGATTCTTTCAACTTGCTCATCTCACACATGTAGTCTGGTTGTGTCATTAAAAAGTCAATGATACTTTCGGTGAGTGTTACAAATTTCGGCTTCACCAATCGATAGAAACGGGGCAAATGCATTAAACGGCCGCCGAGGTGTATGTGTTTGTTTCTCATATGAAATACCTGTTTGGTTATCAGTTTTTGTTTCAAAAGAAACTTCCTAAAGTAGAATATTGTTTTTGTGTCAACACCCAACACTTGTAGCCCCATTTTTCCCTGAGTCACTTCCCCATGGTAACGAGACCTACCTACCCGTTCTAAGCAACAATATTGGAAGTCTGTCAACTTGAGGTTGGGGTTGTGGTGGTTGCCCATCAGTGCTCTACATCGAGCCATCTGATTGGCTACAATCACAATTCGTTCCATTCCGAATTTGTCGAAAACTTCTTCCAGCTTCAGTTTGCGGACCTGGTTGCTGACGTTTTCCCTCGTGCAGTATGTGGAACAGGATCCTTGTATTTTGTTGTCTGGGTCGGAGATGCGACAATGCGGATAGATGTCTTCTGGTATGACGGTGGGCTCCATCACCATGCCCAGGTCGTCTTCTGTGTTGTTCCATCTGTTGGAGAGATTTCAAATTATGAATGATACCTGTAATACAAGGCATTCAGCACAATTGTCTGTAGCTGCTCATAGGACGACATTATTTGAGAAATCCCCACAAAGATCTATAACTTACTGCCACAAGATATTGAAAATTCAGGAAACATAAAACAATTCAGAACATTTATGAATATATTGTTGATTGATAGGGCCTATCACTCAGTGGCTGAGTTTCTACAAGGATAGTAGCAGTTAGTGTACCTGGCTGATGTCTTTGAGGTCCTGCTTTCGATTCTCTCTCTCTCTCTCTCTCTCTCTCTCTCTCTCTCTCTGTGTGTGTGTTATATTAGTTTGTAGATGTGATGAATTTTGTTATATTGTACAGAACAAAAATGTGTATCATTTCATGAATTTATGTTGACTCATCTTCTGTTTCGATTAATACCAGATGTTCTAGGATGTAATAATAAATTGAATTGATAGTTCTTTAATGATTGCATTTTTATATGCTTTATGGGAAAATGTTAACTCTTACTTCTGTGTGATGGCCATTTCGCACTGCTGTAGTGTTTCTACAGGTAAGGTTGGCGATGCTAAATGTCCACTTTACATAAGCGAGTATTTTATTTACTCAAAAGTATCTAAATCAGCTAGAACAACAAAAGCTGTAATTTAGAGTTGTTTGGCACCCTTATTACAGTTGAAGTGTATTGGCTAATCATTTGATTTCCACCCATCACATGTTATTATCATGTTTTATAAATATAATGCGGGATGAGAGGACTTGGTATTGACCACTGAAGTTATCAAAAGAGTTATAATATTGACCAGGGTAGTTAGAAGACAAGATTTTTTAAAAATATTTGTAACATAATATTACACAGTTTAATAAGTGAAAAATATTAACTTTTTTTAAATTTCATCTCATAGAGAGTGAATGAGAAGAACTGAGAGTTACTGGCATATATGATGCAAAAAGTCAAATTAAAAGAGCTGTCTTCTATTCTTAAGCTGTAAGGATGAGGAGGGCATGACTGATAATTTCATTAACTTTTCTAAGACGTAAAATACTTCAAAAAATTCCATATGGCAGTAGGTGTGCATATCTACAACCTAAGGAATCTATCACTGCAATCCATTAACTATTTTTTTGAAAAAATTGTGATGCTTCCTTAATACAGGACTCTATAGATGTACTTATTACATTTAAAAAGTTCCATCGTTGGCTTGATGTAATTAAAAATAAATGAATAACAGAAAAAGAAAAAGATATAGTGACTTTATAAATAGACATAATATTGCTTCCATTTAATATTTAACTAGCCGGCAGACTCGCTTCGCTCGCCTTAACCGTCTAGCCAGGGGGCTCCGCCCCCTGGACCCCCGGGGGGTCCAACTAATTTCCATTGTGATTAGATAAATTTACAGAAATAGGTGATTTTGGGGAGAATTTTGATACCATTACTTAGTATGCATCTAGGGTCTTAATCAAACAGTGGTATTTCGATTATAATATAATCGATATAGATTAGTTTAATAGATATAGATTAATAATATTATAGATATAGATTTCACTCCCTGTGGCCTTGAGGTATTATATAAAAATATAATAAAATTGAGATTAACTAAATTCCAAAAATCCTAAATTTTGAGATGAATCATGTAACCCTATTTTTCACGTGTTTAGCACCCCAGCTGAAAATTTGAACTTTTTTGGCCTTGTGGTTCTTGAGAAATTATAATCACCTAAATTTTCAAAATCGTTAATCTATGGTAAATTAATTTCACATCTAATTTTTTGTTGATTTTCTGATCAATACCTATTTTCACAAAAATTCTCAGGCTCATGTACTGTTACAAATAGTATTTTATTAATTCCTTAATACTTCTTTGTAAACCTAACTATTGATAGGTAATAGTTCTTATAAGAACTGATATTTATTTGATTTGAGCGTTGGTTGAAATTCACAAATACTCGGAGAACGATGTTAGCAGTCTGATGTGCAACTGCAAACTGATCTGATCGTGAAAGTGAGTGATCGTTTGAGGTAGTAGGCTACGCAATTGAAGTGGGAAGGGGTCAGCCTACCGGCAGTACAGTCAGGTTCGGAACGGAATATGCAACTACAATGAGCATTCTTCATAGGAGAAAGAGACAGCATTCTTCTAGAAAGAGACAGCAACGTCGAGAATACGACTATACACTATGCAGATGTGAGTCGAAATGCATAATATGAATGCGCGATTAATCGGCTCCAGCAAAGTTGTACCGAACAATATTGTACTAATATTAAAAATTATTGTACTTGACCTAACAGGCAGCTCGGCTACTTTTTTACTTTTCATGAACGTTGGCTTTTAGCTATTGAAATTATTTTGGTAGCTCGGAATAAGTTTGCTTTGTTTGAAACAAATTATTATTCATTAATAGACCTAACCTACTGAACTTGCCAGCCAAACAGCTTAAAGGAACAGCTGATAGAAGTCAACCGTTTTTAATCATATGGCAAACCCCTTAGCAGCGTTATTTACACTGTCTTTGAACAGCAAAAGACTTTGCACTTTGCATGTAGGCTACCATACAGTCGGAGCCTTGCAATATGTGGGAAACATATGACTGAGTATGATGAAATGTTATTATGCCAGGTTGATGACATCTGTTAAGTGCAAATTTCAAAATATTTGGCTGTTTATCACCAAACTTTTCAAAAATCGTCGATTTTGGGCCCATTTTGGGGCTAATTTTGAAACTTTTTTCCAAGGTACATCTAAGGCCGATACTTAACATGAATACCAAATTTTATCTGATTTGACCTTATGGTTCTCTAGAAATTGTTGTCACCTAAATTTTCAAAAATCTTCAATTTTGGGCCCATTTTGGGGTACATTTTGAAACCCTTTATTAGCACGCGTCTAGTCCCCCTACTGAATACGTGTACCAAATTTTATCGTTTTTGGTCGAGTGGTTCCTGAGAAACTGTGATGAATGAGTGAGTGAGTCAGTCAGTGGTATTTCGATTATATAGATATAGATAGATAGATTGTATATCTATATAGGCTTGATATTAGATATCCATTATAAACATATGTTTTCTGCGTGACTGCATGGCTCCGGCTACAAAGTACACGTGTAAAACTAGGATGTCATTATTATATGGATCATTTACATTGATTGTGAAGAGGTAAAGAGATAGATTTCAGTCACTGTAGTCAACACTTAATTCGAACATCGAATGGCGAATTTATAACATGTGGCCGAATTATCCAATCAGAAGCAAGGCGACGAATGACCACACTGTCCATAATAAAACATATTTTAAAACAAAAAAAGAAACCGACTTCAGTGAAATGATAAAATACTCACGTACTAAAAAGTTTAAAATAAAGTATTTACTTTAAACTGAGAAAATTTTAAATTTCATACAAGTAATCTTTTGAAGTCGGCGCCAAATATTTTATAAAGAAATTCTATCTAATATCAAAACTAACACTGTATTTTTTTGGAGGATGAAGCCCACATAGGTCTGAGAGTTTTGCGTGGGTAATGAATTGGATGATGGAGATTGATGAGTTGAATCTACAGTTCTAGGTGGGTTCCGAACCACCAGGAAGTGATTGATAAGAAACTCTATCTATTATCAAAACTAACACTGTATTTCAATTGAATGTGATTTACACTCACTTTACTGGAATACAGTGTCAGTTTTGATATTAGATTGTTCAATTATTTCGTCATGGAAAAAACACAGAGTAATTCTGTTATATTTTAGAAGTTTATGGGAAATTTGGCGCCGACTTCAAAAGATTACTTGTATGAAATTTAAAATTTTCTCAGTTTAAAGTAAATACTTTATTTTAAACTTTTTAGTACGTGAGTATTTTATCATTTCACTGAAGTCGGTTTCTTTTTTTGTTTTAAAATATGTTTTATTTTAAGCTTTTTAGTTGAATTTTCAAACTTTGAAAACATGAGACATTTCTTAAAGCTTACATTATGAAATATTTATCAAATTAGCAAGCCAATATAAGTAACTTAAGTAACTAAAAATCCACTTATAAGAAAAGATAAACTAAGGAAAATTCTACAACGTTTTATTAAATGTGGAATATTGTATTTAGGAGAATTATAATAGCGAAAGTCTTCTTAAAAGTGAAATGGCTTTTGATTCATTTTGATGTGGTCACTTTCAGAATATACCTACACTGAAATAGTAGGCATATATTACGTTACAAGTGTGGAAAATATTGTGCTTACTGAAAATATGATAAGTAAACGCAGGAGATGAAGTTGAGTGCGGTATTATCATACGAGAATGATAAACATCTTCCCGGACGAGTTATGTACGATATTTTTTGTGTTATGATTGAAACTAAATAACCTTATTCCTATGACTCAATAACATCTACTAAATTATTTACAATTTTCATATGAACATATGGACAGAAATATTATATTCTTCTTATTCTCGATTCAAATTAAGTTCACGTGATTGGTCAAAACGGGACATTAAAGACTTCTTTCACACTGAACCAGCTTTGGGTAACCGATGTCGTTTACCCGGCATAATTGCATTGCATCATATGATTTCGAAAACCGTCTAGATGTAAAGCGCTCCATATGATACAATGATCAGCCTGGTAAACGACACCGGTTATCCGATTGGCGGTTATGTGTGGAACTATCCTATTCAAACTTGATTGAAATGAAGACATCGAAGAATGCTCCTTTTTGTTTAATATTGGGCTAAGTATTGGGCCGATCCTTGCGAAACTTGTATGGGACCACCGCTGAGCGATGCTCTTTCATTTAAAAAAGAATTCATCGAAATCGGTTCAATATTGTTCGAATGATTGATGTACAAACATAAAAAAAAAAAACAGGTCGAATATAGTAACCTTGTTGTTTTTGGAAGTCGGTTAAAAAGTCACTGCATCCTGAAATATAATATTTACCATAGATATTTATAACAGCTGTTTTTTGTAGTAAATATATCTGTATATCAGAGTCATTTTTGCAATGTAATTAGTATATCTATAGAATCCTGTACTAAGGTCTTTGTAGAAACGGTGCTGGCTAGTCAGTAGTATTAAAATTGTGTAAGTTTAGATATATTTAATCATATCTATAAAATGATTATGCCATTAAAGACTAACCATTAAGTTTCACTGACTACTTAACCTTTTAGGGTTGGCTCAGACATAAAACTTTACAGCACACCGCAAGGTGTGAACTCCAACCCGTAACATCACTCCCAAACCAATTATTATTGTACCACAAGACACCATCACGTAACATCGTATCATTGTGTTTATGGTGTGATGTAGCGGGACGATTATACGAAGCTGTGTTACATTGCTGATGCTGAGTTACGTTATGGTGTGATGTTACATATCTGGACGCAGATTAATAAAATAACTCCAGTTCATTCATTGAGACAACTCAAGTACTAATAAAAGCACCATACATAAGGCCTGTCTAAATTAATTCAAAAGGCTTTGTCCTTTTGGAAATATCTTGATTATATCAAGTAGCCGGGTTGCCTCAGGGTTGATATGTCGGGATTATTATTATTATTATTATTTATTACTTATTCATTACTTATCGCGCTTGTTAGATTACTAATGGTGCAGGTTACTGTTCAAATTAGACTACTTTATTCATGTAAATGTACACATTTCTCTAGTGAAAACAATATTAGATTTTTTTTTTAATGTTCATTATTGTTCACAAAATACTATAAAATAACAGCATTGCATCCAGCATTAGAAATGTTTATACAGTAGTATAAGCTACCTTAAAAGTTAATTGCCAGTTTTCAAGAGCAAAATGAAACGAAATGGATGAAATAGAAATATGTTTTCGACAACTGTGTGAACTAATACCACTCACTAAAAGTAAGTAGACTTGTCCGTGAGTAGGAATTGGAGACGAATCCGTACTCTTTCATGAAAATGAAGATGAAATGGAAATGAATTTACAAATATAATGAAGTTAAGCCGTCTCCTTTAGATAAAGTAAAGATAAATTGGAAAATGAATAAATTATATTATAACTCATATTATACTATATTATATTATAACATTATAAGAGTATTAAAACTCTGAACAAATTATCTACGGTACTTCAATTGGTGAATGAAGCCATAGCCAAAGCCTCGTTTTTCGCATAAAATTGTTGTAGGATTTTGTTTTTCTCAAGTCAGCAGGCAGCAAGTTATAGAACTTAGGAGCAAGAAACAGAAAGCATATTTGAAAAGTTCTAAAATTTGATTTTGGTGGTCTTACAATCATATTAATAGTCTGTTGTGTTACAAGATTCCCTGTTCCAAAGTTGAATACGGTAGCAAATACGTTTCCACTTAATCTATAAAACAAGGATAAAACTTTCAACACATACATGCGTTTCAATTGAAAAATATTCAAAGCCTTGAATAAAGGAAATATATGCGTCCGTCTATTCACTACCTGTAAAATTCTAATCTTTGATTTCTAAAGAATTATTAGCTTTTTATAATGAGTAACAAAAGTAGATGCCCAACATGAAATTCCATATTCGAGCCTTGAATGAAAAAAGCAAAGTACATCATGCGAAGTACATCCACAGTTTAACAGTATAAAATAGTATGGTAGAAAGTATTAATGGACGAAATGGGTTAATTCTAGGACAAAGTAGAAGTGGAAATTTGTGATACTTTTAGGTATTAAAAATGGAGGTTGTGGTTCTCTATTAGAAAAATAACTGTTTATTTGAAAACCTAACGAAACTCGTCTCTAATATTCTAAATATTCTCATCTCTCTTGGAATTGCTTGTTCAGAGAATCTATTGATTTCCATTGAATCAATAAGATTTATGAAGAACACGAATTAAACAATTAAACTAAGATTTTTTGAAGAGAAAAACGTTATACCAGTGTGAAACACATATTCAAAGATTTCGATGAACTACCAAGTTGAAGTTTTGGACTAAAGGGAAGCTTCTCCCATTTTGTACGAAGTAAAATAATTTTAAAATGTTGTGTAAAAATGAAATTTGTATAAAAATAAGTAAGTACAATTCTTAAAAGTTCAATACAATAATTACTCACCTGTCAAAAATAACGAGTGGCTTTCTTGGCTCTTTCAGTTTGTAAAACTCGATATCTCGAAGTCTTCTGACAATATTCCAGATATAGAGTTTAGAATGCTCATCTTTCGGAGGAAGTATGAAGCCTTTGCGATTCAGGAGACGCACCCAAAGGGCCTCAATAGTGATACCATCGAGTCCTTCGAGAGCAATCTCATCCAGAACCTCAGATGACAGGTTCATCATTCTGGATATGAACTGAATTGTAATCTGAAAATAATACCTTTGTAAATAATGTTTAGTTTATTTTTCTAAGTAAGACCTAAAGTACAACCCTGTAGAAAAATAAATTAATAGTAATCGTATAAATTTAATTCATGGGGAGAAGATTACAGCTAATTCCACTTCTAGATACTTTTCTAGGAAATTCACGAGCTGGGAAAAACAGGTTGCAATGAAGTGGAGTCAAATCAGAATTGTGTATCCACTGATCTTTACAATTGAATTTTCTATGGCATAGGTATAGAAGACAGTAGACTAACTTATTAGGTGATATCGCACTTCAAAATGCAGTTCGTTCATAGATAAAGTCTGTCGCATCTTTGCATTTTTATCTCAATAAATAAATGAAATTCTTTAATTTGATAAGCTTTTCGCAAATTATCAACTATCCTTCATGTATTAAAGAGAAGTGATACAACTGCGATATAAGCATAGCAGTTAGAGTAATATAAGCAGTATAGCAGGTATATGTATACAAGTCTGTGATGTTTTCCATGACGAAATACTTTATGAGCAATCTAATATCAAAACTGACAATGTATTTCAATTAAATATATGATTTTCACTCACTTTTATTGGAGATACTGGAGGAATACATTTCACTTCTAAAGAGAAGTGACAGAAGGGCTGACAAAGCTTCTCTTTAGAAGTGAAATGCATTCCTCCAGGATCTACATTAAATGAATAATAAGACGAAACTAGTTTCTCAATATTTTTTAATAAAGGTGGTTGTGACAATTTCGTCTTATTATTCATTATGGATACCTTCCACAGTATCACCTTCGCCACTACAAAGAAAAATCTACATTAAAAGTGAGTGAAAATCATATATTTAATTGAAATACAGTGTCAGTTCGGATATTAGCTATATAAGTATAGCAATATCTGAGCCCTAATCAAAAGTAAGGGTGCTTGCCCAGCAAACACATCAAATAGCAAATGAGGATCCGTATATCACATCTATTACAAAGTATTAGATACCGTAATAGCAAAAACGATTTCTGCTGAACAAAGTAATGTGAAATGATTTTCACTACTGATTACACATGGATTGTAGAATTGCAACAACGTTTTTTTGTACTTGACTTACTTATGAAAAGAGTAACATTTTGCAGTATCCAGGTATTAGAATTCCTTTAATCAACTCGAAAATATTTTACTAGTAAAATAATTCTAAGAAATCCACCATTAACTTTTTATTTCGAAATGTTGTGTCGAACTTATGAAAATAACACTGCCTGACACAAGACATAACCCAAAAAATTCAACAAACATCTGCTTCTGTTGAATCGAATCTATGCGGTACAGATCTCGTCGTCGCTAAGTTGGTTATAGATGCCAGCTGCTAAAAAACTAAGTTGACAAAAATAATCATTTCTGGAAAAACCTGAGCAGGGAACAAAATAAAGAATAATAATTTTTAAAAAATTAGAACAGGAAAAAATATTTTAGGATATTTTGAATGAAAATACTTGTAATCTTCCAAATTTTACGCCGACTTCGAGCAAAGAAGTTATAATAATATTCTTCGAGTCAAACTTAAAAGTCGATTTTCAAGTATCGATCAAGTTGAGTCGACTGTTTCCTTGTCTGTCGTCTGCTCTCAAATTTATCTTTGGTGTTGGAATGGTTTACATTATTTTGGTGAGGGGTAATAGGAGTTTATCAGAGGAGAGCAGTGTAGTGTGATAGTTTTTAGACTTATAAAAATAGAATACTTGTGTTGTGCAACGCTGTCTTGTTTTAAGCCATATTTCGAATAGCTGGGGGTTGCGAACTTGAGATTAACTTGTATTACCACCAAATCTCATAAAAGTGCATTCATTCAACAACTAAAATCCTGTATAAATTATTATGATACATGTAGCATTTTATGAAAACGCACTGAGTTTGAAGCTTTTGTTTATGAGGCAACGCATGTTCGATGTTGGAACCACCATAAATGAATGATTTTTTGAAATGCGGTAAGTTTATGAAGCTCTAAACCAACCTTGTTATGTGGTGGATATCACCATTTATTTGGCTAATATTGATATACCTGCATATGTTATGCAGGAATAATGTTACCTGCATACATATGTTATGTGAACATCAAATCTCAATGTGAATGAAAAAGCAGATCCTCCTTAATGATTTTCCATGATTCTATTCTTTCAATTCCTCTACTGATTCTGAATATCTCATCTCCATTGTAAGAGCTCATTTTTTCATGCTCCTTTTATTAAACCGTTCAACTATTATTGTGAAGCAATATATAAACGAGGTGATTCCAACTGAGTTACAATTTTTACGATCCCTCTGTTACCTGTAAATTGAGTAAACTTAATCCATTCTAACAGAGTGTTATATAGTTGGAAGGTAGGCCTACTGCATGAAAATGTTTGTAATTTTTGTAAAACTCAGTTCTATATAAGGTTTTGCGCAGGTATTTATTTCAACTAAGCAAAAGTAATGTACTAGAATTGACTGTCATTGTAATGCACCCAATAATTCTAGGTTAGATATTATTCAAACTGATTTAGCTGAGTTACTAAAAATAAGATGAATGTGGTTGTTTTATCGCCCACTGATTAATGCCTCATCTTATTTTTTCAATGTTTCAATCATTTTATTTCATTGATCATGAGCTCTAATGATCATTTACGAGCGCTCAAGACTGCACTTGGATGGGTGACCGAGCTGCTATGAGTTGATGTTATTAGCTTAATTCCCCTTTTAATGCTTCAGACAGTGAGGAGGAACCACGCCTCATACGGCAAATAAAACCAATGAAGGCCATTATTCATTAGTTTTACTGTAATAAGTTATTGCCTCGAGTTTGTTCCATTAAAGCCAATCCCTTCTTTCTTGAATATTTTCCTTTATTTTCACTACCGTATTTCTGTTTATTCCATCTTACTCAGCATTCTCACAAGTCTATTCTATTCTTTATAAATACACACTCAACTAAGCTTGGGCCGCTTAGCACAGTTGGTTGAGGCATCGCAACTTCAGCTTGCTGTGACTTCAGCGGTCGTCGGTTCGAATCCCGCTTTTTTATCATTCATCTCATTACTCGCGCACAAATCTCGAACTCATATGTAGGCATCATCAGCAATTAAAAAAAAAAAAAAAAAAAAACAATTCATGGCTTTGAAATACAATTTTTTAAATTCTGAATATTAGACATGGATTCTATATAATATTTGTTGAAATTTTATGCAGAACGCAGTTTTGGGCTAATAGCCTATTCTATCTTCACATTCGATTGTATTTTAGTCTTGATAATTGAATTAATATTTTAAAACATAGCAAATATTTGTTGGGCTAGTGTGTGCTACTCGGTCTAAAAGTCTATTTTGTTGTTCGAATTTTTTTTACTCGCAGTTATCTCCTCTGATTTTTCCAGGGTTCGTACCAGTGTCTATATTTCTAGTGTATTTAATTTTTGTTTCCATTTTCCTTCAAATTATTTTCAAACTAGGTTTTTCCAGACTGAAATGATTCATGAAAACAGCATGAGAAGTCAATTATGAAATAGTTTTCTGGCTATTTTATTTACACATTGAAAGAACTGAATTAACGTATCTAATTATCTATTTATTTATTAATTCCTAATAATAGTAATAATAATAATTACTATTATTCAATTGTATAATTATTTCCTTTAGTGTATTATTGAACAATTATATCTTGAAAATGTTCTCTTGAACGTTGAAAAAATAATCTAAATAGACATAATTTGTATTTATTATTCCAGAAAATATTTTTAATTTTTGGATAAATAAATAACTTTGCATCTGGGGTTATTTCATTTACAATTAGTCTGCTTATTTTTTATAAGATTATTGGATTTTACCATAGATTAGGGAGTAATGATGGTTCGTCTATTATTTTACATTCTGGTAAAAATTAATTATATTGTTCTATTTTAATACATTTCATATTGTTCCTGGATTTCTTGTTCCATGACGAACTGCGTTGTTAATATTAACTTTTCATGTGAAATTTAACGACTTGCAGTCAAACATTTGACTGCAAGTCGTTAAATTTCACATGAAAAGTTAATTTCATATTGTTTTATAACATGATAACATTCTTTTAAATGTGTGTTTTTAACATTGATTACTAATATGAAGTACTACTGCTACACTACATATAATATTATTCAACTAATAATGATAGTGTACGAATATTCATAGTTTGTACTTTATCATTTAACAAGCCTATCCGGTTATCAGGCCTATTACGGCAGCGTCTAATAACATTTTCCTAGTACTCTTCATAGGTTTTGAAAGTGCTACTTGTTTTTTTTTTATTTCTGTCTCTTTGAAAAACGAAAATAGATTCCTTTCGAGGTGATGATTAGGGGGCTGCCTCAAACGAAATGTGTACGCTTTTTACAAGTTACTAGACTAATGGGAAAGCACCGGCTCTTGTCAAGGGCATAAGATATTTTTATCTAAAAGAGTTAATAAGGCCGGTGATCCTGCAATGTGTGGTATCGTTCACTTTATTACTTGGGGAGCCAATTTTTTGATCTTTATATGTCTCTCTCTCTCCCCCCCCCCCCCCCGTCATTCTTACTCTCTCTTTCTCAATCCTCACTCACATATAATGAGAATTCCGCATTAGACTAATAACTACTAAAACAGTTGAGATAGCTCTATTATTTTGTGACTTCATTCTCCAACCATTACTCATCAAAACAAGAAAACCCATTACTCACAATGAAGGAAAATATTTGATCTTGAATAATTTTAGGAGCATGTTATTTGCCAACAGACTTTGTTGATGTTATTAATACAGTTGTTGCAATTGTGAAGAAGTAGTTTGAGAATCTGAGCTCTAAATTCATGAGAATAACTACTTAAATTATGGCAAGCAGGATCTAAATTTTCTTTTCTTTTTTACTTCTAAAGTTTTATGTGTGTTTTTCTCTACTTTTCATTGGCAGTTGTAATGAAAAATCATGGAGCTGTTATTTGCACATGAATAAATTCTAAGATGAAAAATAATATAGCCGTTCATGTTTAATGTATTCTCTCGTATTACATTTGATGAAGGCAATTTTCAAAGTAATAGAGTTTTTCTTTTGCGAATGAATAAAGCGTGAAATAAAATATAAAAATTCTATTCCATATGATTTTTTAGTTTATTTCAGAGTCTCTTTTTATTCTGTTTTAGACAGTGGTGAAGCATCCAATACTCAACGATAATCACCATCGAAAATCAAGCACATGCTGTGGAATTTTGGTATTCATGCTGCTCCACAGCGTGTGTTTCATTTTGCGATGATGATTATCGTTGACTATTAGATGCAAGCACCATCATATAAAAAATTTATTCTAATGTTTGTTGCATTTTTCAGTCTATTCATTAAATTTGATTCTCGGCTGTTTAATAGTTTGTTATTCATCAATCAATTTATAATTTATTGTATGTTTCATACCTTTTCTAGTAAATTAATTAATTTGTGTCTGTTTTTCGTTAGCGAAAATGTTTGTAATAGTCTAATTTATATGCTGTTCTTTCTTCCCATTCTGTTTAATTATTTTATTTCTGTTCATTTTTGTTGTAGTTTTTCTACCTATTCTATCAAATTGATTCATTCCTGGTAATGTTCCACCAGCGAAGTTCGTCATGCTAATCTTTTTTTTGTAATATAATATTTATTGTTTAACTATTTTATTTCTATTTGATTTTATTATAATAATTTATCTGTAGCGGTTTTCCATCTTATCCTATTAGATTGATTTATTCCGGTATACTCTCCAGCAGCAACGCTTGTTATAATTGACCGAACATAGTGAGGTCTCCGTTTTAATTCGACCGTTCGGCATTTCGTCTGTCATCCAGTCTGTCCGTCCGTTACGCGATTACGGCCAAACATCATGTCCGATTGTAATGAAATTTTGCATGAATGATCCTCATTTCTAGGCAGAGCAAATTAAGTGGAGGGTGTTTTCAATTTAATTATAATTGGCAAATTCTTCATAACTTTAGGTAAAGAGTAAAAACTCTGGAGTTTTCTTTTCGATAAATTTGAAAAAATAACCCTCTGAAGCTAGGTGCGGGAATCTAAATTTCATTGAAAAAAGGGGGTGAACAAATTTTGATTTTTTATTGATAGTTTATTTTTTATAATTGGAGGTAAATATTAAGAGCTGGGAAAATGCATAGTATATCTTTATTAGGTATGAGGAGTGATTTCTAGGTGTCAAAAATTTGTTGTCAACAGGTGTTCAACATTTGTTGTCTTTTCAAATATTGATTTTGCAGTTTCTATCATCAATGATATATCAAACACACAGTGACTGACAATTGAACAAACTGACAAATATACATAAACAGAATTTATTAATTTCGAATTCCTTTAAGTGCTATTAGTTTATACTGAAGACTTCCGCAATGGCGGATATTGACAACAGTATTGAATAGCTGATGGAAATCGATGGTCTAGTGGTTAAGGCGCCGACCGGCAATTGGGAGGTCCGTGGTTCGATTCCCGGTGGTGACTGATATTTTTGTACAGTAGCATTCATCGATTTCTATCAGCTATTCAATACTGTTGTCAATATCCGCCATTGCGGAAGTCTTCAGTATAAACTAATAGCACTTAAAGGAATTCGAAATTAATAAATTCTGTTTATATCAAGCAACTTTTTTTGAAAATATCATCCCCTTTTGAGTGAGGAGAGTTGTGCGAGTGAGGCCTTCTTTTCACAGGACTACTTGTATCTTTTATATTGTATTTTTTCCTCTTATATAATCGAATTAATTGATTTGTTGATTATTTTACAGCAGCGAAGTGAGTATCAGTGAGCAGAATGGCACTGGTAATGTTACCGTGCGACCTGCCCTGGTGGTCGACTGTACAGAAACACCTCACCAGCATCTTGCCAACAACCGATGTCGATGGTCTCATCGCTGCCATGCACGCCATTCATACCCTCTGCAAGTACGTCACATTTTGGTCTCGATCAATGATTTGCCGAATATTGTTGTGCTAGTACATATATTTATTCAGATGACACCATGTTAATTCATTAATACTGGACATGATTTTGTGTCTATTGGTATGAGAGCTAAAAACTCGGTTCTTCAGGCTTTAGGATGGTTTTCTGCCAACAGCTTTCTTTTAAATCATGACAAAACTAAGTGAGTTGTTTTCAGTTTGAGACCTTATACTTCAGTTTGAGTGATCAATACTGTTGATCATGCTAATTTTTTGGGTGTGATTCTTGATCGAAGTCTGTCTTGGGTTCCACACATAGAGGCTGTCGTGACTAGGTTGTCCCGAGTAAATTTTTTGTTTGTGCGCTTTAGGTCATGCGTTCCATTTGATTATGTAAGAACTACTTATTTTGCCAGTCTGTTATGGGTTATGGTCTGATTTTCTGGGGTAATTCCACCAAAACTCAAGATGTCTTACTGTTGCAGAAGAAGGCAGTCATGATCATATATGGAGTGGAGAGAAATGCACTCTGTAGTGATGACAGTGTAACTTGTATATTTATAATATAATAACTTGTATATTTAATTTTCACCTTCAAGTCTCTGCAGGCTTATCAGTGTAGATTGGATGTCCATGATTTCAACACAAGACATAGGCGTGATCTCGGGGTTCCTTTTGTTAAGTTGGAGAAGTTGCGGTCCAGTCATATTATAATGGGAATACGTTTATTCAACATATTGCCAAATCAATTAAGGGATCTTAACATGAATGACTTTATAAGGAAAATCTCCAAATGGCTTATTTTGAATCCTTTTTATCATGTAAACGAGTGTCTAGGTGTACCCACTTCTGACATGGACTTTTTGTCTGTAGTTTGTTGTGTGGCCTTGTCATGAAGTATAGCCTATATCAGATAGTGTTTTTTTAATTATTTATTTTTTAGTTTGTGTTGTGATGTGTAGTGTTTTTTTAAACAGATTAAGATATTATCCATCTATCTATCACTAGTTAACGAGTCTTCGATTAAAAAATTGACACTGCGTTTCTTGGAAGTATTTAAAATATTATTGTGATGCTTTTTCCATTATGTTAAAATTATACAATATCTCTGAAAAAAGCTTCCATTTATTGCCGAGTACAAGAAGGCCTTGTCACATTATTTCAAAGTTAAAAGAAACTCTTGAATTTCTTAATTCACAAGGATCTGCGTTGTTAATATTAACCTTTTATGGTTAATTTAATGACTCGCAGGCATGTTTAATGGAGAATAAATAAATAATTTACTCATGTAGGCTGGAACGTATTCGAACAGCGATGATTCATTTCAACAGCCTAAAAATATAAATTCAAGAATTCAATTCGGCAAGACAAGCTACCATCCAAGCCTACAGATCAACAGTGTTTAAGGCTAGAATAACCTTAAAAGAAACATCAGTCAATATATTTTCTATCAACACATCAATTATTGTTAAAAATTCTCTATATTAAACCACAAAAATAATTTCTCATTAAAAAGTCCTTAATTCTACGTTTGTGTTTCCTATCAGGTAAGCGTTGAGTAAATGACACTTTTACCGTAATACAGTAGATTTTCCTCAGAGATCCTGTGGAATTCTAACATTATTGAAAAAAAAAACAACAATAATATTGTTAATACTTTAGTTATATCATTACAAGCAGGTTGCCAATCCAATCAATTGGATCGAGAACATGACTTATTAACAAATTTAATAGACTTTCTTATTCGTCTTCATCATTTTCTTCTCCTATCTTCCTTTTCTTCATCTTCTTTTTCATTTTTCTCATCATTCTTTATCTTCTCCTTCAATCCCTTATTCTCCAGCGCTATAGTTTTGTTTGCAGCATAAAGGCGTTTATATAAAATAAATAATTTATTTTTATTATCAAGTTACTAATAGCTTAATTTTTTCCGTAGTAATAGATACTTTACATCAGATATATATATATATGTATATTACATGATGAAGCTCACATATACCTGGGACCTGTCCGTGGGTAATGAGTTGAATGATGGTGTTTGATGACATGGACATACCGTTTTAAAACTACCAAGAAGTGATTTTACAGTAGAGAACAGAGTATCTTTTGCGGGCCAATCCAATCGGTCACCCTTACAAAGAGGGCCCAGGAGTTCGTAGCTTATCTTTATCTGACCGAACAGATACCTGATACGGCTCAGGGCTATCACTTCCTTCCATATACTGTATATTTATACATTCCATGTATTTGATATGTATTATTCATTTTGCAGCATAGGCTTGGATCCAGATGAACCAGATAGTTCAGACCCCACACTGTTCGAGGGTCTGAAGTCTTTCATTACAACCGGCATGGATGACAAAGAGAGAAATTTATTTTTTGCAACTATTCTTCCTTCTCTAACAAGGCGAGCTCTCCAGCTAAAAACATTGCGACCTCCCAATGGACTACACTTCAGTCTACAGCAGCACAGTAAGTAATGTGTATACTGTAGTAGTTTATGCAGCGATTGTATTATGACTGCCTTCAAGCAACGTTTGGTGTGAGATGTAAGTTAGGTTCTAAGCATCTCAATAATTGCTTTAAGGCAAAAACAATCGTTGCCTATTATATTTTATCTCCGACTACCAATAACTTACGTTTAATTTAACTTTACAATTTTTAACTTTATTTTCATGAGTCCAATAACTCCAATAACTTTCAATGAATCCAATAACTTTCCCAAAATATAACATAACCTACAATGTTACTGTACATTGTTGTCTACAGTTCCAATTTGAAATCCAGTTTGATTTCGAAATGCTTAAATCAGTATGATATAATATTGTGTATACTGTAAATATACTATTGTATAATATTCATTTCGTCACTGTTTTGAAGAAATTCTGATTGATCTAGACTCCTGTACTGAAAAGTGTTAGTTGTGTTAAAATAGCTTCATTATGATACTAGGTGAACTATGACTTTAGGAACGGGGTGAAGTACACAACCACTAAAAAAGAACTAGACATAATTTGATCAATCACCGCTATGCTTATGCCAACACACCTAAAACATTCTTATTTATTTGTGTAAAATTATTCAATTCCATTCCTGAACACTTTAGAGATCCAGTTTTCAAACATCGGCTTAGTGATTTTTGATCAACAACTCTTCATACAAGTCTGATGAATTCTATGAATTGGCTAAGAGTTTATAATTTGTTTGTTTTTTTTTCTTTCAGTCTTGCGTTATTTGTGATGATTATCACTAAAGAGAAACTGTGTTATTAGTGATTTTATTACTAAAAGTAGTATACATTATGGTAGTATTTATTAGAATAGCAATAATAATAATAATATTAATAGATTTTCAAGTTATGATATTCTGATGCTAATAAGTGACTTTTATGTTTCGATAGTGATATTATTTATGATTATGAATCATGTAATAATTTGTAATACTGTAATTTGTAATACTATATCTTGTGACGAATGTATTGCTTCTGAAGTCCTCAGAAGTCGCTACAATAAAAAAATATATATATCTATTTATCTATCTATAGATAAGACGTGGGAAAAAGTAAGTTGTATTGACTTTGAAAAATTAGATAATTTTTTATTTTCTAGATGAAAGGACAGAACTGAACCGTGAATTTGTGGCCTCTTTGCTAGCGCATTGCTTTTTTTCTACGTTTCCAAAGCGAACGCTGAAAACGCATCCGACTCTCCAGGATTTCAACTTTACCAACTTCTTCAAACATCTTGACTGGTAAATTTATCTTCTTTTTGTTTGGTTTTATTGTTTATTCATATATCATCTATTGCACAATATGTATTGCGGGGTTTGTTCTTCAAACATCCTTATCTTACACTTTTATACGACATTATTCTTAGAAAAATTTAAAGTTACATGATTTATGTGATTTATTTAAACAGCATTACTATCAAATAATATTATCGTGTGACCTAGCTGGTTCAGGTCTGGTGTCAGAGTTATCAGGTCGCCCCTGAACAGTCAAGGGTCTCTGTTCTGACTTAACGACTGTTTTTAGGCAGCCAGGACTAATTATTACAGGTCTAAATTATTATTACTAATGTAACTAGCGGTTCACCCGTGCCTTGCAACGGGATTTTAGTTATAATAACAGTACCCGGCGAATTCCCAAGAGCCTAGCACAAACTGCATCTTCCTAGCTTTCCTAAAATGTTATTTTTTGTTTGGTTAAATTGCAATTAGGAATAGTTGTTTTTTCACCAAAGAAATAATTGATGAAACATAGTAGGGGTATTCACAATGTCGTTTTAACTAGCTAAACTGCTATTTGCTAACTTGGGATTGTGAGCACCCCAACTAGGACCAACTGCTATATGCTAACTACAATAGCGCTCCAAACGGATATTCGTGATACTTCATAGTTGAGGTTGTAAAAAGTAGGGTTAGAAAACCAAGATGGCCACGGCTTTAAAGGAGATAGCTGGAGTTAGCGTACTTGAACCTGCGCTATCTGCTATCTCGTCTGCTAATTTTTTTCTAATGTACTACTATAGCATTGAGTTAACACTGACTTAGCAAATAGCAGGAGTTAGCGAATATCTCGACTTAGCTGGCTAACTCCAACATTGTGAATACCCCTACTAAGCTGAGCTTTGATTCTCCAGTAATATGTTTCCTACATGACTGCAAGGCTCCGACTGCTCGGTACGCCCGTAAATCTGCAGATAGCGTAAATAACGCCGCACCATATGATTAAAAACTGTTAACTTCTATCAGCTGTTCCTTTTTGTGTCCTTCAGTGAGGAGTTTTGAACTACCAAACTTCACAGGAACCATCTCGGGACTATTCTACATTGTGCCTGAAAATTTCATAAAAATCTGTTTCGGAGTTTACTGGGAACATACATACATACACACATCGCCTTTTATATAATGTAAGAGATCATAGGTTATCACCTTGAGTCACAATAAAGGACTGAAAATACATTGAAAATAAAAAAAGATTCAACCAAATCATTGTAGCTGTCTTTAAGATTAACAATGACAAACAAATTTTAATGGATTAGCTTTCTCAAACATCAATCACATGTTTTAATAACGGGTTCTTTTCTGATTTCAGTAACTTTCAGCGATCAAAACTTCGCAGCTTCTTCCAATATTTTAAAATTATGGATAAATCTAATTTATCACCCTCTGCGTCGAAGATACACGTTTCAAGGCAGGTATGATATGCAGTATATTATAATAATACATGATAATCAAATTAATCTGTGTCTGTGTGGGTCGACTACAAGAATTTAATACAATTGTAATAATTATAATTAAGCTTGAGATATTTTTAAAGATGTTAGGTTGCTTAATACTCTAAAGATAATTTATATAAAAATTCCTTAATTCTATAAATTATGCTGAAGACTTCCGCTACGGTGGACATTGACAACTGCATCAAATAGCTAATGGAAATCGATGAATGCTCTAACACAAAAATATTCATTCAGCACCAGGAATCGAACCACGGATCTTTTAATTTCCTAATTGCCATTCGTCCTAACCACTCTGACAACTGTGTGGAGTAGCATTCATGTGAGATTCAGTCATACCGACAACTGGGAGATCCGTGGTTCGATTTCCGGCCCTGACTGAATATTTTTGTGTGCTATAATCATCAATTTCCTATAGCTATTTGTTCGCAGTTGTCAATGTCTGCAGTAGCTGAGATTCATATCATTGAAAGGAATTCCGAAATTAATTATAAGTGTAATGTCTGGAATTTCTCTCAGGATTATTGTTAGTCTTCTGCCCGCCTTCAGTCATTTAGTGAATCATTCAATAGCGGCCTTAAGGCTGGATTCACACATACCTAACAGTCAGGTAACTGGTGTCATTTACCTAATACAATTACATTGACATCTTATAGTTGCGAAAATGGGGTAAGTGTGAAGCGCTACAATATTTTCTTAAAGCTGGGTTTATAACACCGATTACCCGACTGCTGGGTATATGTGAAACAAACCTTAGGGCCATCATTGAATCAATAGTTTAGTTCATGGTGACCGATAAATGTTACTGGTGGCGTCTGATTGGTATACTCAAATTTTTTAACGCCTATCTGAATTGGCCAATCAGACGCCACCGGTAACATTTACCAGTTCCCATGAACGCATCCAACAGTGACTGAATTGTTCACTGAATGACTGAGAAATCGGGCATCAGAATCTATGACCCGTATTTATGAACGTTCCTTCAGTGTCACTATAGTTAAGATACACTGAACGTTCATAAATACGGCATAAATATTACTTCTCAGTAATATTGATTTCGCTAAGATCCCTGAAATCATCATTACATTTTTCATTTTTTCTTCGTCTTCCTCCTCCTTCGCCACCCCCCCCCCCTCCTATCTCATCATTCTCCTCCTCCACCTCATCCTACCCCTCCTCCATCTCTTCTACTTATTTTTCTTCCTTATCTCTCTCATTCTCTTCATCATCATCATAATCATAAGTCTTCTCAGTAATATTGATTTCGCTAAGATCCTCGAACTCATCGAATACATTTTCTTCTTCGTCTTCCTTCTCCTCCTCCTTCACCAACACTTCCTCCTCCTCCTCTTCCTCCTTCACCACCATTTCCTCCTCCTCCTTCACCACCTGCTCCTTTTCTTGTCCTTCCTCCTCTTTATCTTCCTCATTAAAATTACATTTGCTTTAAATTGCAGGTAATGTCCGGTAAAGAATGGCTGACAATTGAAGACTGGCTGGAGTGCGGCCTGCCTCTGTGTCCACTCACCTTCAAGCACGAGGGCCGCCTCGATCGGGTGCGATCTGATCACCTCATCATCTGCTTTTCCAGCTCGCGGGTTGGCGGCCCTGTTCTGGTCGATGGAAGCTCAAGGGTGAGCAGCTAATAGCTTACAATAGCTTGAAATATATTTGAGGTTCAATCTTTGGTTGAACTAATTCTGTCAGTGAAAAATGAAAAGATAATCCTAGATTTACAGAAGATGAATTTGTATATTGCCCAAAAAACATCATACTAAAATGCAATAAAAATCAGAGAGGTATCGATTACAAAACGTTAAACTTAATAATACATTTTTAGTAAATCGAAAAATCTTTCACTTGGCACCAGCTGTTATGATTACAATTTTGCATGCAAGAGACAAGCATTGGGTTGCTTGTGCTCTTATAATGTATTCATGCCAAATAATTTAATAGATTAGAAAACAAAGAAACTTCATTGTATAATGTGTAGCCCTATCTATAGCTTAGTTTTCTGTCTGTCTGTCATTGGATGGATAAATAAATATAAATAAAATAAAAAAATGCATTTATACTCTTTTTGATAGGAAATGAAAATTTAAAAAAATAGAATTGATTTCTAATCTTCAATTTTTTGCAGGAATGCATCCAGTTCTGTTCGTGCCCAGAACTTCTAGTATTACTCTTATGCTCAGAAGCACTAGAAGATAATGAGGTAGTCACCTTGGAAGGTGTTCTTCAAGTAACGAGGATCTCTGATCCACGCAACAAAGCTATCATCGAGTATCTCAATGATCCGCCTCAGGTAATTTGAGCCTATCACGGTTAAAAATATTTTTGTCTGTGATTAGTCAGTCAATTAATTTTTTTCGTTCTGGTGATGCCCGCATGAACTCGAACTTATGCGTGGGTAGTAATGGTTAATGATGTTATGAATGGTGGACCTTCAGTTGTAGGTGAGCTCCGAACCACCAGTTAAGTGACGATAAAGCAGATGTCATATCGTTTTTAGCCGGTCACCATTCCAAACGAAGTCCTGAACGCACTTTTCCTACATCTACTTATTAGTTCGTTAAATTCTAGCTTCAAATAAATTTGTCATTATCTCAAATGTCATTGACTGGGACAGCCATTTATTAAGCATGGAGTCGACTCCACGCTTGCCAAGCGCTTGCAGTTAGCAATAAGGTAAGTAACAGTGTTCTTTTTATTCTCGGGAAGGCGTCTTAAAAAATATTTTTAACTAAATCGTTAAATCTGAAGCTACAGAGTGATTTTTTAGTCCTGCTACCCAACTTTTAATGGCTGGTAATTTGTCTCTAAGAAAGGGAAATGTTGTGTTATGACACAAAGTTGGTAGCCATACTCAACCGTTACAGTTCCATTAGTGCGCGTTGATCCCCCCTGATCTGTGGTGTATCACGTTGTTTGATGAACAGAATTTTGTTTACCCTAGAACAACAGGGTTTCATTATTGAGCGATATTTCCTCAGACCTCACATCTCCTGACTACTTTTTTGAGGCCACATTAAGTCGGAGGCTTTCAAAAACAACTCTCACACTATTGATGAACTTAAAGCCAACAATACAGACTCAATCACGAATGTTTCCAGTGCAAATCTTGAAAAGGTTTCTGCTAACATACTGAAAAAAGTCCGAGCATGTATTACTGCAAGGGGTGGGCATTTTGAGCATACTCTGTAACAATTGTAAACAAAGATAACTTTTTATTTAATCTCTCTTGTAAGTAAAATAAGTTGATTTTACAATTTCACTTAAATTTCCTTGTCGTAAACATGACTAAAAAATTACCCTGTAAGTCCAACGTCCACACCAGTTTACACTGATTTGTGATTCACATACTTGTTCAAACATGAATTATTATAAATAATATTGATGCTCTAGTTCTAGTTCATGAGTAGTCAACAGATTTAAAAAAATGAAATAAAATTGTTTATTTGAAATAAATATTATTATTTTATCATTAATATATTTGAAGTTATTCAGCATTGAAATGTATCCATTTTCTTGTAGTGAAAATCAAAACAGTGGAAATTACAAAGGCTGATGTTCAGCCCAATTATCAAATTTTTTACACTGCAAGCGTTGATGTTTTCATTTTTGATTGTGTTGAAATCTTTTCTTAAATAATTTAAAATCGTCGAATTAAAAAAAAATAGAAAGAAAATATTGATACATGATATATTATGAGATCTGTTGAATAATAAGAAGGAGAACAAACGAAACATTTCTTCAAGAACTGCCAATGTACATTTCCTTGTGAACGGGGAAGCATATAATGTTTACTGAAACTGAAGCAGTTGGATGGCAAGGTTAGTAGAGAGGTTAGTATGCACCTTGGTTGAATGGTGCATATGGATAACAGCACAATTGATGATAATAATAATAATAATAATAATAATAAGAGTTGGTGGAACCAGGTTAAGATCGACATGGAGAGACTTGGAGCTACCAAAAGAGATCGGACCTGGAGGTACCGGAGTACCTGGATGCGATTTGTTGGTACGGCTAAATATCAACTTCGATATAGATGGCCCTGGGAGTAAACTCGAGTAGGGTCCTAGGATACTCCATTGTATCGGTTTATTTTAATCGTGTGTTTACCGTTTTTAAACAGTTGAACATCTGCTGCATGGACGGCGAGAACTATAGTCGTCTGCCATTAAGCCAGTACGAGGAAGACAACGTTCTAAGGGAGTTAAACAAGGCGCTGCTCGGTTTTAGACAGCGCATTCTCGGCTATCCACCTCCTCCCTCTACCAGGCGTCTGAGTCCTATCGGCGAGTCTTTTTCTTCCACGCCTCCTGAGTACCAGGATCACCTCCATAATGAAGATTACACTCCACTACACCATTACTCGGATCATAAAGAGCCCAAGGTATCAATTTATTTTGAATTGTCTTGTTTTATCAGATATTCGTTTTTACTTTCTTGCAGATTTGACGCCTAGTGAGATCAGACTCCCTAGCTTCAATTTCTTAAATACTTTTAGATGGCCAGCAGCGCAAACGCCAATAAAAAACTGATTTCTAATCACTTGACCTGAAATCAATTTTACACAAGATTTGCAGAAAAACTGATTAGATCTTACCAACCATTTTGATTTGACCAGAGACTACGATAGTAGTCAATTTGGCAACATTGCAAAATAGTATGTTAAACGTTCTTTTTTGTCTAATTATAGTTGTAAGTTTTTGCATAATTAAGTTTATATACGGCTGCGATATAAAGTAGACACAATCTGTTAAAAAGCGATATCAATACAGCTTATTCTATTCCATGGATTATCTAATTAGTGTTAAAATGAAGCTATTTTAACACTACTATCACTTCAGTACAGGTCTAATCAGAATTCAGGATTTCTTCAAAAGTTTCGAAAAGAATGTTATGCAATCAGCTTATTTAAACATTTCGTAATCAAACTGAAATTAAGTATTTATTATTATTTTATTATTTATACTCAGACCCGAAGTCTTTATTTATTATTTTTATGTGTTATTTGATTTTGGTAGTATCATTTTCTATTTTTTAGTGCTATTCTTTTTCTCTGTTGTATCTATTCACTTGTGTCGCAATAGTTCGTTTAATTCAACGTACGCATTCTGTTCTAAGCAGCAAACAGCAGCCATAAAACCGCACATGCAGTCACCCAATCCACACACACTGTCAGCCCGGGGCCGTTTCATAATGCTCGGCTCATCGGGCGAATGTCTTCCAGTCAGTCGGCAACAGCAGCTGACTGCAACTGCACCGACTGCAACTGCAACTACAATTGCAGCGAGTGCAACTGCAACTGGACTGCAGCCGAAACGTCGGTCGGCCAGCAGCGCCTACTCTAGTTGTGCATCTGAACCGCCTTCGCCACCCGAAGTCTTCCACTCGGCACGCACCAGCATCTGCGAAGGTATTCTATTTTAAACTCCTATTGACCGAACGAAGAGGGCTCTTTGTTTCAAGTCGACCGTTATGCGTGTGTCTGTCTATTTGTAACGCGTTTACGGCTAAACGCATGGACCAAATTCTATGAAATTTTGCACGGATCTTCCTTCAAGGAATACCCAGCGATGTATGTGTAAGGATTTTCGAAATTCACTTGCATTTAAAGGATATTTAAAAGGAAATGCACTCAGACCCTCTTTTATAGGAAATATATGAGTTCAAAATGAGCTTCTTCAATTGGAATCAGATTTAGAAATAGCCCTCTGGCCCTCTAATTTTTCTGGTTGACCCTTCATATGAATTAAGCTATTATTTACAAGACAATAATATTTGTTTGAGAGAAACGAATCGATTTAAAAATAGTTTAAGGATTTTACTTTCGAATAATATTGGATTTCTGTTATTTTATTTTAATATTTTTCATTTTTACATGTTTTGTATTTTATAAATAAATAAAAAAATTCAAGTGATTACTAAGTAAGTTAAATGAGTTTATGTTGTCATACAAATTCAATCATCAGACATGTGCGGTCTTCCAGATTTGTTAGGCAGTTTATAAACCTATTCTACTCTATGGAACAGAACGCATGACCGTGTTAGACAAGGAAGTTTATTTATCTATTAATTAAAAAACTTACTTTTTTATCTATTATTACATTCTTGCCAAATAACTAAACAAATAACCATAAGTTATAACTCCCAATTTTGTAATTTTAATAACCATTTTAATGGTTATAATGGTTAATGTTAATAACCAATTTTATTTACCAGAAAAGAGAAACTCTAAACTAGATTCCCGAGCAAGACCGGGTAAAATGCTAGTAGTAAATATTAACACTTACCTTATGTGTGTGTTGGCTATTTTAAACTCCTGTAGTGATTCCTCATACATGGCTGGCGGCCTACCATGGAAAGATATGATTATCTTCGTTTCTATTTTGTTCAATTTCGATTGACAATTTCAGTATTATGATGAGTGTAATTGAATTTGCAGAGGATGGTGACGTAAGCAACGAGGCTAAAAGGTACAGCGGACAGTTGGATACGCCGGAGCGGCGCAGTACGTTCGCGCAGCGGCTGAGGGAGGCACTGTGTCGCGCCGAGAGCCGAACTAGCTCAGAGTCCAGCAGCTATGCTATTGGCATCAGCATCACTGGATCTAGTATCGAGGACAATGAAATCAGGTTGGATTCTGTTTCACATAAATAAATATATTGCAAGACAAATCAAATCAAATTTATTTTTTCTACAAATGGAAAAATAAGTTTTCAACAAATTGTTTACTGAAAAAAAATCCAAGTAGTATCCTCTTCCTAAAATATTTCAAATTGCATTTGAAGACACTACAAGGAAAGGTATACGTGGAAGCCAGCAGTGAGTTCCTTATAATCAACAAAGTTTAAGTAAGATATAGAACGCACTACAACAAAACTACAAAAACTAACAAATAATTCAAATTGGATATAAAAAAGAAAAATAAGAAAATGCGGTAGGAAATGCAAAGTCAAAATATGGGTAAGCTATTATTTGTTTGGATCAATTCATCGAATAAACTTCTTTATTTTATTGTCATTGGTGCATCTTTAAAATATTTAGGTATTAAATATACCAATTGTCTTTTGCAAACGTTCAGATTGCTATTTATAGCCTCAAAGCCTGGATGATGGATGTTATGAACTATTTATTGAGGGATTAACGTACTTTTGTATACATTGATGAATAGTAAAAGACATTTTACATACAACTGCTTTATTGTCATTACTTTGAAATCATTGAAGAGAGCGTTGGATAAAGTTTATTTTTGAGTAAAAGTGCTTTCATTATATATTTTTGTAGTATGAATAATCTATTAAGATGAATGTTTGCTGCTTCTTACCATACTACAGTGCGTTCAATAAGTCGCGCATATCAAACAGGTTGTGAAGTAATGTATTTTATTTGGTATTATTTATTTATTATTGTTATAAATTTTATAAACATGTATACTTATATACTAACATACTTATTTCAAACATTTGATGTCTTATGACATATGTTCAAAATGGCTGCCTTGTTCATTAATACATGCATGAATTCGTTTTACCACGTTTTTTGACACTTAAGATTACGCCTACACTAATATTGTTATTCTCCTTGTAATGCTCATTCAATGTGCGAGGCCTATTTTTGTTAACCCTTCCTTTAAAATAACCCCTACAGGAAAAAATCTGGAAGCGTTAAATACTGGTAAAATACTGTTCAAGAAGGAACACTCGTTGCTCTTGGGAAAGTTACATGTTTACCTTATCGTTATCTAAACAATACTGCAGACCTCTTGTAACCTGTACACACAATAATTGGCTTTACATCTGTTGTTTATATTACCAGTGGTGCTATCTTGCGATAGCTACTAGAACTAATTTAAAAAACCTACTATTTAATGACTTGTTTATTTGGGTATGCGCGACTTAATGAACGCAATGTAGTATTTCATACTGGAAGGCAGTCTGTGCAAAAGCAAAGTATACTAATCTAGCTAATTCTAAATTTATTAATTGACCAGTTTTATATACTTTATCAGATGCCATAACATATTTTAACTAGAAAATCCCATCTTAAATAAGAATAAATACCAACTCTCACATATTTCACCTCTGTCCAAGGCTAGACTGTCACTCATTGCAGGCTGGCAAGTGAACTTGAATTGGGTTAAGTTTATGGGCCAGGTTTTTGCTGTTAGTCAAAACGTCATAAAGACACTTTTCTTATAGTCTAATATCAAAACTGACACGGTATTTCTATTTAATATATGATTTTCGCTCACTTATATTGGAGATACTGGAGGGATGCATTTCACTTCTAAAGAGAAGCTTAATCAGATGAACATTTCAAAGTGAAATGCATCCCTCCAGTATATGTGAGTGGAAATATTATATTAAATAGAAATTCAGTGTCAGTTTTGATATTAGATTGTTCAAAAAGTATTTCGTCATGGAAAACATCACAGACTTTTCTTATAATTTGAGGTTAATAAATTCTCTTCCAGGCAACTCTTGATGTCAACCTCTATTTCCTGAACTAAATGTTTTCTAATAATTTATGAGTAATTGCTCGAATATTTGAGTAGAAAATGAAAATATTTTACTCACTCAGCAAATGGCCATTTCGGACCGCGTGGAACCATCATCGGTGCTGACTAGATCGTTGGTTGGTTCTTGTAGTAGCGGGCTTGCTTGTCATATTTAAAAAGAAGTGAAATGAACCACAACGAAAGTAGATTAGAATCAGTTTCAAATGAATAATAGTTATTTATGTATTAAGAGCGTGAAGCGCGACTTTATCGCTCGAGCCAAAACATTTACTGCGCGACGCATAGCGGAGCGCAGTAATTTTGCGAGAGCGATAAAGAAGCTTCACGCGCGAATTGCATACAATATTTTTCCTACAACTGCAGTTCTGGATTACAACACAATAAAAACTTTGGTTAGCGTGCGCCATTTTGAGGTTATGTGAATTCACGGATTCCGCGATCCACCAATGAGAAGACATCAAAATCAAAACAGAAGCGTAAAGAAAACAGCTGGCGAGCGTAAAGTACTTTACCGCTTGCTGAGCAGTAAAGAGGTATTTTACAATTAGTTTTCAGTACGTAAAGAACGACTTTACGAGCAGTTGTAGGAAAATATTTTTTTATTGCAGTAAATCCTTAGGTCTTCAGAAGTATTACAAAAATTCACAGTTTTATACAGTGTCTTAATTTACTGAAGAAAAATAGATTGAACTTTCGTCCAGGTTAGTTTAGGCTAGCTCAATTCATCTCATTTACCTGATGATTCATTCCATATGCCGATTCATTAACTATTTAATAAATGAATCCAATGAATCCGTCTGGATCATCAAGTTGGTGTGCAGTACAACAGCTATAACTATCCATAACAGCTATAAATTACATCCATGTACAGGCTTTGTAGTAGCAAGTATGTTCTATTTGAGCTTTTTGGTATTAAGATATTGTCAGCTCTATGGTATTTCACTTGTAAGTATGGCTGCAAAGCTTTCACGTTTGATGCAACTGCCCGAGTGCATGTGGAATAATTTAGTCTTTAGAAAATCTCCATTATCTACATTTTGTTTATTACAGAATGAAAAGAGGAGGGTCAAGAGGATTCATGCTTGAAGATGAGAAATTAATAAGAGGCTGGGGAGAAGGCACTAATTCGAGTGACAACGGCATGATGGAATCTTCTCCAAAACGAAATTTTGGAAATTCGTCAAAGTACAGCTTCAGCACCGATTATAGCTCTGGTAAGTCCTTGTTATTGCAGTTTATTTATTATGAGAAGTATTTTTGCAAAATTGAGAATTATTTCATTCAAAGTTGGTATTAGCAAAGAGAAACTTGCACGCTAGTTGCGAGATTATTATAATGCAATAAATGAATAAATGAAATTTTATTGTCATTAAGCAACATTGGCAATAGACAAAGTCAACCTTATACTAGAGATTTTTTACTAGTAATAAGCATGATATAAGTAAAATTATACATGTAACTACACATAAAGTAAACCTAAAAGGAATTCACATATTAAATTAATATATAAATACAAGGCCCAGTTTATATTTTCAAAGAAAATAAATATCTAATGAATTAAATATCAATAGTAATTTCAGAATCTAAGAATTCTTGTATAGAATACATTGGTGTTTTTACTAACCAGTTGAAAAGTTTTATTTTGAATCTATCTGCAGTCTCATTCATTAAACTTTGTGGTAACTTATTGTACAGTTTCAGTCCTATTATATTAGTAGGAAGACAAAAAAATGATGTAAACAATCTGACTTTAAGCTATCTAGTTTTTTCGGAGGATGAAGCCCACATAGGTTTGAGACCTGTGCGTGGGTGATGAATTGGAAGATTGTGATTGATGAGATGGACCTACAGTTATAGGTGGGTTCCGAACCACCGGGAAGTGATTTTACAACAGAGAACAAAGTCTTTTTTGCTGGCCAATCCAATCGGTCACCCTTACAAAGAGCGCCCAGGAGTTTCGTAGCTTATCTCTGATTGAACAGATTCCTGCTACGGCTCTCGGCTATCACTTCCCCAAAGTTAAAAGAGAAAAAATAATACAATTTATAATTCCATTCAAAGAGAATACCATACAACAATCGATTTTTTTCTTCTTTTTAAATTTAGGTTCAACAGTTTTCCTGGGTGGAATGCAATACAGGTTAAACATAATATTCTGTTAATTGACGGATGTGTTGTATTTCGGATTTTTTAAATATTATTCGATAACAAAAATTGTGATAATAGACCTCATTCAGTACAATATACTATAATTATTTTAATATTATATAATAATATAATGTAATATAATATTTTTATTCCTCAAATTCATTACAAATATTTGTCTTTTATAATTTTGTCAGACCTTAGGTAGATTGAAGTAAATGTGTCGTTTATAGATATGTGTTTCCTTTAAAAGAGCACCATTAATTTTTTGATTAATCTTATCATTTTCATGTACTAAAAATTCGAAAATTTCTTGTCGTTATCGTACAGAGTTGGAAGAAATCTACTCGCAACTGGGCAGCTGGCTGGAGGAGATGGACGTTTGCTGTTCTGCGCATGCGTCGGGGGCAGGTGGCGAGCAAAGCGAGCGCCAGCGGCTGAGGGACGCGGCAGTGGTGCAGTTCGCGGGCAGCCTGCTCAAGCGCACACTGAGTGAGTCGTTTGTGGGGGTAGAGTTGGGGGAGGGAGGCGGTGGAGGAGATTGCAGCTCCAGTGAAAGGCGGGCAAGTCGTCTTGCTTTGGCCGCCAGGAGTCTCAGTCTGGAACTGGCCAGGCATAAGCACAAGTTGGCTGCTCAACTGGTGAGTTGCAACTATAGCACTCAATCAAAATAAATGTTATTTATGTAAATAAAACACGATCCCCGGTTTCACAAACGTCCTATCATAATGATGGTTCCACTTTTATACCAGGCTACTATCCATCACATCATTCAGTACAAAAGTAAGACATTATTTGAAATGAAATTGTTCTGTTAATCGAGCAATGATAACTAGATTACATTCCTGGATTTCTTGTTCTATAACGATCTGCATTGTAATCTATTTAACTTTTCATGGTAACTTCAACGACTTGCAGTCAGTTTTAATATTGAGGCATTTGAAGATGAGTCTCCATGACTCGGAAACGTTTGGCCAAAGGTGACTTGAAATATCATCTATTCTCAATTAAAATTGACTGTTAGTCGTTGAATTTACCATAAAAAGTTAACTAGGTTACAATGCAGCCAACAGAGTCACGACCCGTTATTCTCCAATTGGTAAGGAATAGAGCACATGCGCGAACCTGTGTAGCGAAGCCATGGCCACTGTTTGTCTGCATAAAACAACAAAATAACTAAGCTTAAGGGTTGATTACATTGGGATAGTTACTCGCTAAGCGAGTAGCGAGTAGGACGTTACTGACCGACCGTGCTACAGCAGCTCAGCATACTAAGCCAAATTATATAAAAAGAATTATTTCTAGAATCACCCCCATACTATGGAATTTCTAAGGCAATAAATAATATTGCAACACAAAATTAAAATATGAAGTTTACCAACAATTATTCAATGAAATTTCATCAAAACAATATACAATATATCTCATCTGAAGTGTTATGCTGGCAGCCTGCGTGATTAAGTGTAGGCTTGGCCACAATAATATTGTATTTTGGTGTTGGCTACTCTGCCAGCGAGTATAAATGTCACCAAATTCAAAGTAGACAGGCTCTCAACTTTGAATTTGGTCACATTTATACACGCTGGCAGAGTAGCCAACACCAAAAAACAATATTATTGTGGCCAAAGCCTACACTTAATCACGCAGGCTGCCAGCATAACACTTCAGATGAGATATATTGTATATTGTTTTGATGAAATTTCATTGAATAATTGTTGGTAAACTTCATATTTTAATTTTGTGTTGCAATATTATTTATTGTCTTAGAAATTCCATAGTATGGGGGTGATTCTAGAAATATTTTTTTAAATATAATTCGGCTTGGTATGCCGAGTTGCTGTAGCACGGTCGGTCAGTAACGTCCTACTCGCTACTCGCTTAGCGAGTAACTATCCCAATGTAATCAACCCATTACTAACCTTTCTATGCTTAAAATTCTTTCTATGTATACTTTCTTTACTTAATACAGTATTCCTCATAAGTATAAAAAGGCTAGTTGGTTAGGTTTTTTGTTGTTTTATGCAAATTGTTCGCGCATGCGCTCTATTCCCTACCAATTGGAAAATTAACGGGTTGTACAGAGTCAACAAAAAATTTCAAATTCCAAGATCAGCTGAGCATGAAAAATATCAAACTGGAACATTAATCAATAAGGCGCTATTTTTTAAGATGAGCGAGCGTCAGTGATAGGACATATCGCACGTTGGGCTTCAAAAACATTTTTGAATGAGTGGAAACGACTCAATTCATTTTATTTACATCAAGTATAAACCACATATACAAGCATAGCTTGGTAGTATTTGACAAGTCACGATTTTCAGACTGTTTCATTTGAATATTATAAAAATTAGTTGGCCTTTAAAACACATATAACACCACTTTCAGGAAAAAGACTCTTATCTATGCACTCCTCCATGCTGTAGGGGGCAGCACTTATTAAAGTTTATTTCAATGCACACTTAAACCGTTCAATATCAGTGCCCATAGTATATAAATTTGTTAAATAATTCGATACAAATTGAATAAATCATATTATTATGCGGTTTGGAGAGTAAATCAGCTTTTAGAATTAGAAAATAAATATATTAGTGACTAATATTAGCCATTGATATTAAGCTTGTTTTAGGTTTAAGTTGAGTTATAACAAGATGGCGCACGTGCATTTATGAAGGAACCACTTTTTTCTTTAAATTGTAGTGATTTGACTATTTTGTGTTCCTTGGTCGGTCCGGCGCTGGGTATGCTTTGCTGGGTCTAAATATGGGTACCTGAATAGTCTAGAATCTTAGTTAATTTCTTATTATTTAAATTGATGTATTTTTGTTTGATTGGGAAATAAATCTTATTCTTCTTATACATTTTATATTCTGGTATCTGATATATATCGACCATAAGAATGCCAGCATCTATACAGATATAATCATATGCTTTCATACAGCAGCTTGGTATAAAAGTGGAACGGATAATGAAACATTTGATCCGGATAATGAACCATGAACCGGGGGTATACGAAAAATTCTGTAGATCGGTAGTTTTGTATTCCTAAGGAAGCAGTACATTCTACATCCTATTTAAAGTATCCGATTTGTTGTTGTCTTGTGCAGGTGTCAGTGTTGGGTCAGAAACGTGAGTACGGCTGCAGCAGCTCTGAACAGCTGCGTCCAGTAGCCAGTGGCAATTGGGGTTGCGGTGGCCGGCAGCTGGGAGATCCGCAGCTCAAGCTGCTCATTCAGTGGCTGGCGGCCAGTGTGGCTGGGGTGCCCTGCTTGGTCTACTTCACCTGCTCACATTACAAGTTGCTCAAGGTACACATTTCGATAAATAAATATATTTTATTGTGCCAACTCCTGCAGACTTCAGGAGCATTACAAATAGTCACAGTTTCACACAATGTTTTAATATGCATAATAATCTTCTTGTTAATAATAGAGGTTGCGCAAATCTGCGCTAAAATTCAGTTAACTCAAAAAAATACAATAATCAGTTTCAAGCCACTTGTACATTTACTTGCAACAATGTGGTACAATCGTACAACAAAGAGTTTAGAATGATTGAAATTGAAATTTATTGCCAAACAAAAATAAACATACAAAGCAAACTTGAACTAGAATAAATATAAAAAAATACATAAGCTTGTAGATCAACATAAGCATAATCAAGTTCACATGACATAAATTACAAAGGCACCACCAGAAAAAGTAAAAACTTGCTCGCTATGGTGGCTGGATATTTATAAAATTGTTTCTATAGATATAAATGATAAATTTTCTTACTTCCACAGTAAATTTTTAGAAATTGTTGAAAGAGCTTTTCCTGTTAAGTGTGATGCGAATAGGATTAATAATTTTTTTAGATTCAAATGGTATAATAGTGATTTGAGACAACTAAAAGAACGCTGTTTATTTATGTATGACCTTTATAAGAACTCTGGCATAGTTAGTTATAAAGATAGCTATAATCATTTGAGAAAATTATTTAAAAGGATGGTGAAAGAGGCTAAACTTAATTATAATAATAATCGTATTCTTAAAGCTAAGAATAAACCCAAGGAATTGTGGTCAATAGTTAGAGAAACCTTGAGTAAAAACGATGTCCCAAAGTGTGATAATAGGGCTGGTCTTATGCCAGGTGGTTTCAATGATTTTTTTATTGATAATGTTACAAATATTGTGCAGAGCGTTCCTGTTGCCAACCATAGTGTATCTTATTATCTTGACATACACAAAAATAACATACTCGGATCTGAAACAAGTTCTTTTTCTTTCAGACATGTCAGTGTTGAGCAGGTTTATTGAAATTGAATTTTTTTATTTCTTCATTAAAATACATTACAGCAATAATATACATAAAAATTTGTATGAAGAATTTCCTCTTATGGGCTGAAGCCTGTGGAAGAGGAAAGAGTTCCTATCAGATACAAAGTAAACAATACAAAATGATTAAAACTTAAAATCGATACATCACTTCATTGAAATAACATTTTCCAAAGCGGTTTCATAACAAAATACAATATTAGAAACCATATGAAAAAGAACTATATAATATGTACATTAGAGTATAGCAGGTTACAACAAATAGAAAAATATACAAGCAATGGCAGAACCTGATTGTTTTGAAATTTTATGAGAAGACTGATAGTCTATATAATAATAGTTTTGTCAAATAGTTTTAGCACACCACATACACACACACACACACACCCACACACACATACACACACGCAACTTAGAAGGGACCCAGTGATGCATTTCCTGCGGTAATTTCAGTGCTCTTTAATCTGAGTATATTGAGACTATATAATTCTCAATCTCTTGCCTGTTTGTTCCTAAAATCCAGCTATTTACTAAATTTTTATAATGGCCTATTCTGTTGTTTTGGGGATTCTTAATGTGTTCTGGTAATTTTGAAAATAGTATATTGACTATATAATGTGAGGAAGTAGTAGTAAAAGATTTAAGTAGCCTGGGGGCGGTGATTCCGGTATTTGTGGCAGATCTGGTTTGATAATTATGGCGAATTTTTGAAAATAAAGATGTTTTATGTTTGAAAATATACAAAATTAAGGTTTTGACATATAGTTGAGTTACATTAAAAACTTGGAATATGTTGAGAAGGTCTTCTGTCGGATACCTACAAGGAAGATTAAGTGCACTTTTCATAACAATTCTCTGTATGATTGATAAGGGTGTAAGAATTGACTGGTATGCACCCCCCCAAGCAATTATTCCATATTGGAGAATCGATTGTATATAGGCATAGTAAACCTGTTTAAGCAGTTTATGAGTGAGGATACTACCAAGAGTTGAAAATACATATATAAATTTTCTCAATTTACTTCTGATATACCGAATATGAGAGGACCATCTTAATCTATCATCAAAAATGACACCAAGATATTTGTATTCTGACACCCTTTCAATACATTCACACAACACACATCCTTCTGGAGCGCCACAGTTGTGCAGTCTCAAACTTCTAGCCACCGGACCGCCATCAGCTCTTATTGATATAGGCATAAATTTAGTTTTGTTCAGATTCATGGTAAGACGATTCTGATCAAACCAAACCTTGCAGTAGTCAAACCTTGCTCCGCAGAATTATACACATTTTCCCAGCTATCACCTTCAAAAAGTAGAGCAGTATCATCTGCATATAAAAATATATGTCCATTTTCAACATTAATCTTACCAAGGTTGTTTATGTAAACCAGGAAGAGCAGAGGTCCAAGGGTGCTTCCCTGTATCACACCATAATCACAAAACATAATCTCACTTACCTGGTTCAGGATTGACACTACCTGAGATCTATTACTCAAATAGTTCTCAAACCACTTGAGAGCCAATCCTTGGACACCAACAAATTTTAACTTTTTTATGAGTAATTTTCTGTCAATCGAGTCAAAAGCTTTTGCTAGATCTATAAATACCAACAATTCCTTTTTGTTATGGCTGATTGATTCATGAATTTGCTTTGTTAGGAGGAAAAGGTCATCATTAAGATTTTTATCCCTTCTGAAACCAAATTGGTTTTCATAGAGAATATTATTAGCTATTAAATAATGTTCAAGTTGTTGCCTAACTGCTTTTTCTATTATTTTAGATATAACGCTTACTAGATTAATTGGTCTATAACTGATACACTGATTTTTGGGACCGGATTTATAAATAGGAATTACTTTGCTTACCTTTATGATGCCATACTTTCTATAAAAAATAGTCCTTGCCTTGATGTGTATTGCTTAAGCTCTTTTGTGATGAAACTGGCTTCTTCTTATATCTGTGAAGTCTTATGTCATTTGTTTAATGATTGCATTGATAGTGGTGTTTTTTCTAATTGCTTGACGCTGGTGAAGGTAATCCCATTATTGAAAAAAGGTTCGGTGTCAGAATACAATAATTATAGACCTGTTGCTATTGTACCTATCATTTCAAAAATTCTCGAGGTCTTTTGTACAATCAAATTATTAGTTATTTTGAAAATAAGGCTTTGTTCACTGATAGCCAATTTGGGTTCAGGCCCAATAGATGTACTTTTAAAGCTATCTCTGAATTCATGAGGAGTTGTATTTATTCAATTGATGAGAAGAGCAAAGTTCTGGGTAGCGTTTACGATATGTCAAAGGCTTTTGATACCATATCTCCTTCAATATTGTTACATAAACTCAAGTTTTGTGGTTTTGATGATTTGTCAATCAAACTAATTTCATCTTACTTGAGTGATAGGTTTCAAGCGGTCTTTTATAATGGTGGTTTTTCACATTTCTTGAAAGTGATAACAGGTGTCCCCCAGGGCTCTACGCTAGGTCCTATTCTATTTATTATATATGCCAATGATCTACTGGCTGCTATAAGTAGCAACCTTGTTAAGGCTTTTATGTTTGCAGATGATTTGGCTGTTCGGATCAAGGGTAACAATTTGTTTGGTGATTTACATATTGTCAATTCAATAATCCAGGACTGGACTGTTGCTAATTCACTTTGCCTTAATAAGGATAAAACACAGTTGTTGGAATTTGATTTTAATTCAGGTGCTGATACTGCTAAATTTCTTGGAATCACATTACAGAGCAATCTTAAATGGGATTTTCATGTAAAAATGTTGTGTGGAAGATTGTCTAGGGGCATATTTATGCTGAATAGATTAAAGTTCATTGTTAATTCAGAGGTTTTTGTTGCGGTGTATTATGCTTAAATATATAGATTGTCACTTGTCTTATGGAATTGTTGCATGGGGGAATGATACCAGTGTCAAGAAGTTGTTGGTTTTACAGAAGCGTGCTTTAAGGATAATTGGTAATGTAGATAGCAGAACTCATTGTAAACCCATATTTAAACAACTTAGAATTCTGACAGTTCCAGTCTTTGCGTGTTTTATGTACACAAAAATAAATTTGTCTAGCATACCCATCAATAGCTCTGTGCACAATCATTTCACAAGGCATTCCACGGCACTTAGAATAACCCAATGTAATTATAGATATACATTAAACAGGTTTTTGGAGTTAGGTAAAAAGTTCTCTCATAAACTACCTGCTGAATTAAAAAAACTTAATGTGAATTGTTTCAAAAAAAGTGTGAAAAAATTTGATTGCCAAATGTCTGTATAGAGTACATGAATTATAGTATAATATGTATAATTGTTCATTTTTAATATTTTTTCTTTTGACGTTGTCATACATTTTGTGAAGTGTTTCGACATTAAATAAATCTTGAATCTTGAATCTTAGGAGTCATTATTCTAGGTTTACTGTATTTTCTGTAAATTTGATTTTTGATAAATAAGATATGTTATTATTATTATTATAAGCTATTACTTAGTAAGATAGAGGATTGAATTGAACTGATAATTTTGTCTTTTTCTCAAAATAAATATGTTTTTCAAGAAAATTTCATGACACATTTACCGTTTTTTTAATGATTAATTGCTCATTAGAATTGAATTTCTCCAATCAATTTCCTTTAAAGAAGTGAATATTTAATCCTTCACAGCATTGAAAATTAGTTGAAGTGAGTTTGAATACAAATAAAATAACTCAAATACCTGAAAATACTATCAATTCAATTGCAATTCCTTACATAGTTTTACATAAAAGAATAAAATGTATAAATAATATAACTACAAGAGTAGAATAACATGAAAAAATACATTGCGAAAAACCCCGTACACAGGCGTTGTGTGTAAAAGTGAATCTGGTTGATAATTATAAGATAAATAACTAATGATAAGTGTAGCATTAAAAATATGATAATATGAAACAAAATGAATCTGGAGCTTGAAAAAACATAAATGTATTTATATTATATTTGTCTGGATTAAGAACATGGCTCAATGGAAGAAAAAATAGGAACCGTATGTTTCATTGATTCATGATTCATGTTTATATGCCTTCAAATGTTTTTCCTGACGCAAATCCTTGATGTAATGTAAATGCTACAACTTAACGTTATCGACTGCTCTAATAATTGTATGATCGTATCAAAAACTCCGTAGATTAACAGTTGAATATATCATGAACCACAGAAGACTTTCAAGTATCTTGAAAAGCTTAAATTTTAAGAAAAAGACTTATTAAGTTATGCAATTTAACATGCAAAAGATGGGTGAAATCGTGAAAAGAGCCTTAATTACGTCACAGCATCAGTTGGCTCGGCTTGGCAGATATATCTTTTAGCCACGGTCATCGGCAACGTCAAAACGATTGGAAAAGATTATTAAAAAGTATGAGTAAAAATTTCTTCCAAGGAGTAAAAGGGAATGACTCACAGGGTTTCAAGAAGGGACCTCTTGAACAGAGTGGCGGGAAGAGTTGTCAGATAAGATGAGATGCGCGTAAACACTACCTTGTGCTCTAATCACCTTGGTTATATACTACAATAAATTATATGTTTCGTCTTTCTTGCAGTTGGATACAGTATGCCGTGTGCTTCTAGACCGTCAGTGGAACGTTGGCGAGTCAGTTGGTGCCATACTCCGGTTTATCCGTATCACCCTCAGTCATCCGAACCCGCAAGATGTGCCCTCACTATTCGAACAAATCATCGGCTGCGAAGAACGCGTGCAGTCCAGCGACGCCAACTCAAGCAGCGTATCATCGTCTGATTCATGTTTAGACTCGTAGAATTCGATGGTCACGTGCTTGACTCGATTCCTGGTTAGATCTGGTATTTTATCCAAATCTAGCACTTGAGCTTCGGTTTCCAACAACGTGGATTCGGACAAATGAACAGCGGACAAGGCCGGAATCTGCTACACTTCATATCCCGAATACACATACCAATTATAGGCCGGTTAAGGAAAACGCTGACTTTTTCTATTTATATTTCATTTAGTCATATTTCACATTATCCAAGCTTATTCAAGGTATGTCAATGTTTTCTTTATTTATTAATAGCCTAATGTGTATTCTATTTCCATTTTTGAACCTGCCAATTCCAGAAACGTCAATAGATGATAATATCAACAGAATCAATAACATAAAAACTGATAACATAGTCAAATCATAAAATACATCCTCAAAGAAACAAAATTCTAACAGCCCAACATTATAAAAATTTTTAACACTAACATCTCTTCACAATGACAATCCCCATAAAATATAGGTAAATTCCTTGTGAAAAATTGACATAGTTTAGCATTAGGATTCTTCAGTTTTGAAAATTTGGGAAGAAATTAGTTTTGGGCGAAAGCCTGTCTCTGCTCGATTGTATTATTGTCATGAATTATAATAATGAACTTTCTAATATCGGCCCCGTATGCATTTTTAACAGTCAATCGCTCAAAACCTAGCATCCCTAAGAAAATGGTAAAATTTTGTACATTCCGGGAGATCATTGATACTAAATCGAATACTAATTGCTCATCAATTTTCAAACATTTTGTGTTATTTTTAAAAAAATAACCAATTAATATTTTTGTGTTAATCAGCTGATGAAAACTTGAAGCAGACGCTTATTTTTTAGGTAAGAAGCGTGAAAGGTATGTGGCCGATAATTGGTATGTTTACCTTTGAAGATGTGTCTCCATGACTCAAAAACGTTTGGTCAAAAAGTGACTAAAAATAATATTATTATCAATTAAAAAACTGCAAGTCATTGAATTTACAATAAAAAGTTAATAAGGTATGTTTACCTTTTAGTTTGAGTTTTGAATTCAATTCAAGTTAGGTTTTAAATTAATTAATTATTAAAAAATGCTGTCTCAACTGCACAGAACTAGAAATTATTCCGTTTAATATGATGAAACTGCATAATATAATTCTAATACATTTACATTACATGCATTACATTAGGTACCGTACGGTAATGCATTTACACCTAACCCTACCAAAAGCATAAAGTGTGGTGTTGTCCGGTCTTGTCCGCTTTCCTTTTTACAGAAGGAGAAAGAGGATGGGAGGAGGAGACTGAGGAGAAGTGGAAGTGAATGAAGAAGAAGAGTTTATTTACCTACAACCACAAATAATATGCTTATATGTAGGATTATTTGTTGATTTTCTGAACCTGATTGTTTTTAAATTTAAATTTCTTAACCTATCCATCAACCCAATGTTCTTTGGTTAGATGCTTGGTAGATCTAGTATTTTCACAGCCATTAAACCACTTTGTTGAAGTAGTTCTTTGCCCCAGGTTTCTCTCTAAATTAATTATTTTTTGGCTAGATTTGGTATTTTCACAGTCATTAAACCGCTTTGTTGAAGTAGTTCTTCGCCCCAGGATTCACTCTAAATTGATGGAAATTGAAATAAAACCATCTTTATGCAGTACCTACGTTTCCATTTTTATGTCGAATTCCAAATACATTGTTTTGCTTGATTTTTACCTGATTGTCGGAACATTCATTAAATCTTAGTTACGTTATTGGAAATTGAAATTATGGCCCGTCTCTTGAACAGTGGGGTAGCATAAAAATCCTCCAATTTTTATTTCTTAATGAGACATCAATTAAATTTTAACAGATAATAGGGATTATCTGTTAATGAGAAGGTATTGTAGTTCAGAATTAAAAGGAGATGGAACTGCGTCAACAAATAATCTATCTCAATGAGAGATATTTTGCCATAAAGCAAGCCTTTAAAGAGAGGTTGTAATAAATTTAATTACTAGTTATAACATAAATAAATAAAATCTTGAAATACATCTGATATTAGTAGTCTTTGATTATACGTTTAATCAACTTTCCTAAGACCGGGTATTGATGCTGTTCATGACAAAAATTACCTTGACTTAATTTTGCTGAAATTCTAGTTGAACACCTGTTAGCTACTGTTTCTTATATTCCTATATTAGTTTTTTAAATTTGTAAAAAATTTAATGTAATAAAAATCCTTGTAAATCATTCAATTATTTCTCTCAGGCATTGTTTGGAGTTTTTTCTATGAAATGTTTATATATTTTATAAAATAGTGTTCTGCTAAATAATGTTTTAAATTAACTTGACTCAATTGTCAACTGAAAATGTAAAAAGTGTAATGTTTAGTTATGAGCAAATTCATGATGTGAAAATTTGACATTTTTTAACTGAAAATTTAATAAAGTAAAATTTTGTGAAAATTGAAGAATTTTTTGTTTTGACTTTAATTTTTAACTGGAAATTTAATCAAGAGTAATTTTGTGAAATGAGAAAATTGTTGATGAAATATCAGAATTTTTAAGCACAAATTTGATAGTACTTGACATAAAGATAATAATGTAGAAATTAGACTGTGATCGAAAAGTAGAATTTCATCATTTAAGGTCATGACTGATCATGAAAGTAAAGTATATTCATCTAATTCTGATTGTAATTTTTAATTCTGTTGATGGAATTTATCTAGTCTATCTCAACTAATCTAGTCTACATTTTTCTAATCATTATCATTGAATTTTTTAATTTATTAGGCTACTGTTCCTTATATTCCTAGATTAGTTTTTCAAATTTTCCTTGTAAATCATTCATTTATTTCTATCAGGTATTGTTTGGATGTTTTTCTATGAAATGTTTATATATTTTATATAATGGTGTTTTGCTACTCAGTATTTCATTATTCGATGCAAAGACGATGTTCCAAACGTTTTATCATCGTTCTCTGTATTTCTTTGTTTCACTTTTTACTCTTAGTTATTTTCATTACTTTATTTCATTGTTTATTTTTATTCTCACTGAAAATACTATATCTTCATAATAGAATAAAAATTAATATATTGTTATTTTTAAGAAATAAAAAATCTACTTTTTTATTATTCTATTGTTAAAAGCGCACACAATTGTCTTGCGTCAATAGTATGCCTTTTTTGAACATTATTTATTGTGAAAATGTTGAAAATTGTAATTTAAAGTGTAAAAAAGCTTGAAAAATGTGTATTTCAACCGAAAGTGTTCAAATAAATTATTATTATTAATTATACACAGTTTATTTCAATGCTCAAATCCTGCAGAGACATTCCAAGGAGCAAAACATGAAAGATGGTACTACCAATTATTTATTAATTTATTAATCAACATTCTTTCCTTTCTTCGTCCTGATAATTATCATTATTCTTCTAAACCTCCTCCACCAACTCTTCCTCATCTACTCTTAATTTCCGCCCCCCCCCCCCCATCATTTCTTCCCTTACCTCATCTCGCTACTATAAAGCCCTAACTTTAGTTATTTAAATATAACTGAAATTTTAAAATCGGTCATGAATAATTCAAAGGTCAAAGTTTCAATTCTTAATATTGTATTTATTTTGGAAGATAAGGCTCAATGATTTATATGACGTATGTTGTGATTTCTTTAGGGCTCTGTAAAAAGACACTCTGTAAAGACGTCTTTCTAGTGCCTTAGATTTCTTCCGGACCACCAGTGGGATTTAGATCTGAATGTTTCAATCGCAAATTGAACCGTATAAGATTTCATGTGGGTGAACCATCCCGATTAAAAAAAAAAACAAAGTTTTGAGCATGAGCTGTGGTCTGTGTGAATAGCTTGCGTAGCGTTCAATAACCATATCAGAAATTCGTCAGTCGAGAATGATGTATTCTAATTTCATATATCGAGCTTCAAATCCTAGAGAAATAAATCGATATCGTGCTTGTTGTATTGTGGAGTATCTATAGTTGAAAAATAACTGCAACAATGAAAAATATTATTCGTTGTGAACACGAATTCGCCTTGTGAATACGATAGTTTCTTTTTTTAGGTTGGCTGCAGTGCAGTGTTCATTATATGGGAGGGGCGAACCCAGCTGAAGTAGTCTCGTCTGCACTGTATCTTGAACAGAAAATCAGCTGTGTGCTGTGTATGAAAGATCCACCGGCGTTTAAAATGTCTGTTAATAGCAATGATTTAGTGGAAGAAAATGAAGCTGTCTCTAATTTTAGAGAATATTTGAGGATACCATCCGTTCAACCGAATATAAACTACGGTAAGTCAATTTATTTCACAAAAATCCATACCCTGCGGCTGGCTGATAGGGCGAATGTCGATTACCCTCTCATACCCCTCTCAACCAAGTGTTAACCATGTGAACGATGTATTTTATTCAGTTCAATTCGATTCTGGTTATTACAATATCTTATGTCAACTTTATTTCATTTTCCCTCCTAAATATTCTTGTATATCACCATTGAAATCTTGATTAGGTTTAGTTGTAGCATTTAGCATACCATTTATGATCATCTCATTGCTGTACATTATGCAAATGAACTTCATGCCAGTGTTGCAATGTAGCTTGATATAATTTTCATATTTGATACAGTATTACAGTCATGATATGGTCATAAGTTTGAAAGTCTGTAGGCCTAAATTGTCTTGAAGATATCAATTTGTAAATGAATTCCGGTTGTAGGCCCATCATTTAAAATTTTTATCAATCTTTTTTTCAATTGACTTCCAAATTGACTAATCTGACATTTCTAAATTCTTGGTCTATTTGTCTATATTTAAGATAGCCGACTATTCCCAGGTTACCTACTCACTATTACTGTTGATAACAAACTATTCTACAGCATCTTCATTTTGTAACTTACGTTTATTTTTGATGCAATATTTCACAAGTTATTGTGTTATGTTATTTCATCTACGGTATTGATAGTTTCTGTTACATTCTTATCTTTTCAGTCAGGTGCATCCCTTTTGAATTATACAGTACTTGAACTTACTTGAAGTGTTTCAAAATTCATATTCCAGAACCCAATGATTTGTCCAATTCCAAAAAATGACATGTCTTTGGCCACATTAATTGCTGATTTCTATATTAATTTATGTTCAACTATAATCAGAGGTTCACTACATAGCTTTAATATTAGATCTAGTCATTGTATTGATTTACCAAAATGTAGACTGAAAAGACACAGGACCACTGGCTTGTTGGTGGTATAAAGTTATTTAACAAACTGCCTCTCAATGCTCATAGTATTCCACTCAACATTTTCAAGAGGAAGTTGCATAGGTGTTTTGAGAGAAACCCTTTCTATTCTACTAGTGAGTTTTCATCTGCAGGCTGTGATATTGACCTATATGCTAGGAAGTTTAAATGAGATTTTTCTTTATTTCTTTGACGACTGTGATATAGCTGTTGTAAGTTTATATTTTTATTGTTTATCTGCGATTTTTATGATTTTGTTGCATAATACTAATTGAAAGAATTGAAATACTGTGATATCGAAAGTTATTTTCAATATCACAGTATTTGAATTCTTTCAATTATTGAAAGACTGATAATTATTTTGAGATATTGACAAATTGATACTATTTATGACAAGACTATGTTTATATTTCAAGCTCTTGGGTCAAAAAAACAAATTTATTTATGTACAAATTTTACCCAAACAATAAAAAGTTAGGTTGTCTGAAAAGTTATTTCATTATAGTATTAATATTAAATTGGCGGTCATTATGATCAGCACTACGCTGCGCGAAGTCAGTAGTTGAGAACTCAAGAATCCCAATTAGAGCTATTGAAGACAATGATCTTTATTTTAAATATATTGAAAAGTACTTTGGTTTCACTGGATGGAATATGGAACTGCAGCCTGGTTGGGTTATGTCCACTAACGCAATCGATTGGAAACATTCGATATTTTACAATAATCGATATGGTTGGGTTAGGGGTTTGGTTGGGTTTGGAACTGATATTATTTTGGTATCAGGTGTCTCATTCATTTTTTTGTGGAGGTGGAATTGCAACCTGATTGTTTCGTTTTTTATATTATCCTGTTAATTTTTTTAAATTTCAGATAAATGTGTCGTGTTTTTGCGGAAGCAAGCATGCAGTTTGAATCTTCCCGTGCGGGTTCTGCAAATGGTTCCCGGCAAGCCTATTGTTCTGATAACCTGGACTGGCACCCAGCCGTCTTTACCATCACTACTTCTAAATTCTCATATGGATGTGGTTCCTGTCTATCCCGTAAGTAAAAATGTGCTTCTTTTAATATCTGTAATGGTTTGCATAGGTCAGGTTGACGAAAATGGAAATTCCACTCACTAAAAATAGAATTTTATCTAGCCTATATTTGTATTTGATAATTTGACTAATTCTTATTCGATGCGATGGCGATGTAGCATATAATACTCGGGGATAATCACAATTACAAAATCAAACACTTGCAGCTGTGACCTGGTGGTATTCGCACTGCTCCAATATTTAATAACCATTCGGCACAATGTGTTTGATTCTGCGATGGTGAATATTATCATATTAGTCACTAGCTTCTATTAGGTAGCTGCTCGTAGGGTGACGTTGAATTGGTTCAAAAATTGATAATTTACTCTCACAAAATTAGAAAACACGATTAAAAAAAAACAAACAAAGCAATTCAGAATATTAATGAAAAATATTTGGCTGATAGGGCTTTTTACTTGGAGGCTGAGTTTCTGAGGAAATGTTATATTTAGACTATTATTATGTAATTTGTATTATGTACTGTAAAATATGTATGATTTCATGTTATGTTCTACATGTACACTCATCCTCTCTTTAGGTTTATACCAAATGTTCTGGGTACTGGAATGAAGTAATAGATTGAAATGAATTGAGTTCAACTTTTTGCTTGTTCTCTTTCAATCTATCAATGTGAATTATAAATCTAACTTAATGTTGGTATAATTATGCTTATAGGATAAATGGAAATATGATCCTTTCGGTGGCGAAAAAGATGCCAATGGAAACATTTATGGAAGAGGTGCTCAGGATATGAAATGTGTAGGCATACAGTATATTGAGTGCATCAGAAGGCTTATGAGGGATGGCCGCAAATTAAAGCGAACCATTCATCTGTCATTTGTTCCTGGTAAGCTTTATTTATTTATTTTGCTTTTACGGCCTCATTGGACCATTCAAGTCAAACTCAATTTCCTGGTCTTCCTTGATGAGTTCTATTTCTTTTTAATTCGTTCTGATCTTCTTCGTCTTTCTTCATCTGTAAATACCCTTTGTACAGTCTGACGGCTGGCTATGGTTTGAATGTTGTTTTTATTTATTTAAGTGACTTAGATTTTCGGCTTTGTTTTTCAAATCATCCAGGGTTATATCGAGTTCGTTCAAACCCTTATTAACTTCCCCTATCCACCCTACTTCATATCCACAGTTTTTTTTCATTATAATACAATTTTCTGCTTTATAAACAGTGCTTTAGCAAAAGCTGTATCAAACAAGATAATTGTTGAACTAACATTAGGAACTGCACGTATTAATTAAATTTTTTAGAGTAATTTAGGACATTGCAGTCATTTTTATAAGAAAATAATTCCTATTATCCACTTACATTTACAACGAGATCTTTCGGCTGTCTTCCTGGTTGTGATCTGCAGTTGCAGTGCACATGGTTAGATGGCACTATAAGGGTGATGATGATGATGATGATGATGATGATAGAGGAGGGGGGAGAGTTTAATTTTTAGTCAGACATCTGTTTCTTAAATGATCAAAAATTATATAAGATTTGAAGAAACTTCAACTGTTCGTTGAGGATGTTTTTAATATTAATACCAACTCCCGAGCATAACCAGGAAGATGGCGTGACAGCCACAAGATCTCGTTTGTTGTAAATTTAAGTGAATAATCATAATTATTTTAACTTTCTTTGTCAATCACAATCATCCAATTAATTACCTACGCACAGGTATCATACCTATGTGGGCTTCACGCTCAAAACAATATATATATATCCATGTGGTGAAGGTGATATTGTGGAAGATATCCATGATGAATAATAAGTTGTCACAACCACATTTTTTTTAAATAGAGAGATACTAGTTTCAGTTGTTACACCATTATCAATCTTGAACAAACTAAACCTAAGGTACAGAGTAGCTTAATATACAAGGTGTTTTTAAGTATGGAAACAGCTTTATATTGCATAACTGAGACGTTCGTGGCGAAAGAAGATTATGCGGATCTGCATAGTTTTAAAAATCCAACTTTTTGCTGGTTTTGAAATTTTTGTCCGCCATCTTGGATACGCCATATTGTGATTCAACATTATTTTTTAAATGGGATGGTGGTCATATGACATCATTTCAGTGTGAAATTTCAAGAAAAAACAATGGCGTTGACCGTTTTTCAATAGATTCCTTAGTTTTCGATTTATAAGCATTTAACTTTGCAATTTTGGGAAAATTGTGTTAGCAATTATATAATTATATGAAGCCCACATAGGTATGTGTCCTGTGCGTAGGTAAATAATTGGATGATTGTGATTGATAAGTTGAACTTGAAGCTTTGAGTGGGTTCCGAACCACCGGAAAGTGATTTTCATCTCCCTGCCTAGTGCCTTGTAAATAGCCTAGTCTAGGTGTATCCTCTTTAACTGATTTGATTCAAGTGTATCGTAGGTGCACTTGAGGAAAAGTCCAATTATGTAAGCTCCATTTCAGATTCGTTTTAAAGATTGACAATTACCTTGTTTTTCAAAAGAGCTTTTTAAAATTTAAATAACCTAATCTAGCTTGACAATTGATAACCTAAAGATTGACAATTACCTTGTTTTTCAAAAGAGCTTTTTAAAATTTAAATAACCTAATCTAGCTTTATTCAGCTTTAACCGATACCTAGGTCTAGTTTCGCGTAGGTCAAGTGCGTGGAGTAGGGGATTTAAATTGAGTAGGGGAACCGTGTAAGCTTCAATTCAGATTACTTGAATAGGCTAGGGTGTAAATTGACTTTAATTCATACGTGTTTGAGAATTGGGGCCTGCATTTGTGAAGCTCAGAAATAAATAATAATAAAGGTTTATTCACATTCATGCAGAACACAAGGCTCTCTGTGTGAGATAATTTCTGGTTGACAGTCCTTTTATTAGAAATTCGTTATAAGAAATTTTGTTTGATAAGTTCCACTAAAATTTTAACCTTCTTTTTAGTGGCGAAGGTGATATTGTGGAAGGTATCCATAATGAATAATAAGACGAAATTGTCACAACCACATTTATTAAAACTTAGAGAAACTAGTTTCGGTTGTTACACCATTATCAATCTCAATCAAACTCTTGATTGAGATTGATAATGGTGTAACAACCGAAACTAGTTTATCTAAGTTTTAATAAATGTGGTTGTGACAATTTCGTCTTATTATTCAGAATTTTAACCAGTTATATTTTTAATTTCTTCTAGTTAGTACAATCCAAAAATATATAATAATGAAATTATTTTCTTTTTTCGTTCCTTTACATTAATATATTCAATTTTTATGCTTGCAAAATAATGCATTTATTAGTTTAATGTTTATTTAACTTTCGTTTTGTAATTCCGGATATTAAACAAAGAGGAAAAATAGAAAACTCAGTCTTTTTATGCTCAGTTAATCGAAAACTGGGAATTGAAAACATGTTAACTAGCTCATTTTAATGTTTTAAAACTATTGAAAACTAATTATAAAAATGCTTTTAAATTTGGAATTTTATAAGAAATTGTATAATCGTTACAATACTGATGTAGCTAATAGAAGTGTAACTCAAGTACCTATTGCACTAGTGCAATAAACGAACCTTTATAGGTTTATCATACAAATGCTTATCATCTTAATACGGTTATATAAAATATTGAGCTTTCAAAATCAGAATGACTTGTGGACTTTGTGATCTTCATGTTATCAATATACAGTTGGGTAGAGAGCTTACGACTGTCTCGAATTAATAAAAGAGTAATAAAATGCTCAACTCTGATAATAAATGTTCCAAGTAAACAATGAAGGCGTGCATTTAATGATAAATGCTACGCTGGGTAGGTCTCTAGTTGATTGCATCTGCTTCTCTTCTAACTAAAAAGAAAAAAAAAACACATATTTTGTAGAGGAATAATTTCCAAGCTTCATATAAGATTAAATTTGATGAACGGTATAAAAGAGTGCACAATCTTCAATGAATGAAAATTATTAACCGTACATTTTCCAATGAACAAACATGTTTATATAGAAAATCTTCGAGTATGTTGAAAATAATATTTTTATGGGTTCTAAAGCTAAAATAAGGCTGGCAACACTAAAGTTCACACTTGCACTTTATTTACACAAACTATTCTATTTACACACACTAATTGCTAGTTTAATTGATAAAGAAAAACAGATCAACAAATGACAAGCTAATACTTATATTCAGTAATTATTTACAAGAATAATTCATGAATAATTAATTACAGGCTGATCAGTAATAAAAGAAACTAGAGTCCAATAAACTGTACATTAATGAAGAAAGAAATGATAAAAGAACAACTAAACACATACAAAACTCAGTCCCATAAGTTATTTGACAGTCCCAAATAATATTACTTGACACAACATCTTTAAATCTTCAAGCTGCTCAAATAGTTAACACTTGTCTCTGCACTTTACACTGGAATCGAGCGCTGTTTACTCCAACGGCACTGGATTACCTCATACAAGATCTGTAACACAGTCTGTCACGTGAGCTTTGTAAAACTAACTAACTCACTGGTTCACATGAGCTACTTTATATAGTTGTCATTCCAAGTACTGGAGGCCACTAGATGCTTTTAGAAGGCCATGGAAGGACATCGAATGTAGTAGAACAATCAGGAAGTCTGTAGAAACGAGGAGAAGCTTTGAAGGTTCTCAATTGAGTGAGAGAGATGCATATTTGAAGAATAGAGTGAGGAAGGCAAGGCGAGAGGATGAAGATTCAGATTACAAGTCACGTTTGTCTGTGAATGGAAACGATGTACTTAGAACAAGTGCGTAAATAACTGCTTGTTTTGCAATCATAAGAATATGGTTTTTTAATGCCTTTTTTAAGTTGAACTTTTGAAATGGGGTTAAATTGTAAATCATTGCCTTAAAAGTTGTTTACCTTGAAGTTCTACTATCCCTTATCAATTCCTGTTAATAGCATACCAAATTTGGTCAAGTTTAATTTAAGGTATACGCATTTTAATGAAGGGTATTCAATTTTTATATCTTTATGCACAATATGATTTCATTTAATTGCTTTATTTATTTCCCCCATAAAAACAATAACACAAGAAAAACTATACAATATATTAAGAAGAAAGTCTTAATTGCCCCCACGTGGGCAGCAGCATGCTTTTTAAGAACGAGTTCTTATCCTGGCATGATCAAAGAATGTTACAATCTTACATTACACATTACTTAATTTTAAAAAACTGACTAAAAATACAGAATCGCTACATCAATAAATTATTGGATTAGAATTATTATAGTAGTTCAACCAACGATTTCATTACGACTGCCTTTCAGTATCGAGTGAGATTAGCGAGTGTTTTAAACTTTTCACGGGTTTCTTTAAGGCAAAATACAACCGTATTTTATCTTCGATTACCAATAAATCACGTTTAATTTAGCTTACCAATAACTAGCCTAAATATATCATAACCAACAATTCGTGTTTGTTGTCGGCAGTTCCGATTTGAAATACATTTTGATTTCGAAATGTTTAAATCAGCTGATGTGACTATTGCATAAAGCTGGGCATTTACGTTCCAACTTGCAGTACCACTTGGCAGTACTGCTAGTAGTACTGCTAGTAGTACTGCTAGATGGATAGTCGACTCCACTCACGTTCCTACTTGCAATCCGACTTCATTCCTAGTCAGCTGTGAGCATCGCTCTCGTGCCGAAAAATGTAACCGAAGTTGCCCGATGTTGCCCGAACTTGCCCGAAGGTCAAGCACTGACTGAGATAAGTTGGATGACTTTGATCCGACTCCCCCACACACGCTCCAACACCGTCTACATTCGGAAGTCGTCCATCTACAATTCCAACCATCCAACAAGCCCATTCACGTTCCGTTTTCGGATCCAACCTTGGAGGTTGGACTGCAAGTGGTACTGCAAATCGGAACGTGAATGCCCAGCTTAACATTTATTTCGGTACTGTTTTGAAGAGATCCTGAGTTCTGATTGGTCTAGACTTCTGTACTGAAAATTAACAGTAGTGTTGAAATGATTTCATTATGACACTAGTTTGATAAGACGTGGAATAATGTAAGCTGTTTTGACATTACTTTCTAACCTCTTTTATCTCTTTTATAACGTAGCCACTATCCAAAATGATGTATTACTATCTATAAGTAAGGGATACTTCTCCCCCAATCTGTGGCCATAGGAATTGATTCATTTTAGGACCGTATAATCATTCTCAGTTAAAGCTTAGTTTAACTAACGCCTAATCACGTTGAACTAGGTTTAAACTCAGCTCTGTATTATCAATGCAATCAAAATGAGCAACGTGCTAATTTTGTCTGCTCATATGATTATATGTGAAAATAAAGCGTTTGAAAACTCTAGCCATCATGATGAGGCAGACAGAGGCGTTGGGTTTTGATTTTTACTCTCTATTATTTTGAACCTTTTCTAGCCTGTATGAATTGTGTAAAATATTTTCAATAACTACAACTTCTCGACTGTTGTTTGAACTGTGATTTTATTTAAAAAATGTTATTTTATTAACTCTGTTGTTGAACATAACTCTGTGAATTGACATTATGGAACTTTTTATGGGATTGAATAATAATTATGATGCTGTCAATTCCTGCGATTTAATCCTTGGTTCAAACTATGTTTAATCGAAAGGAAGTTTAAACTGCAGCTATGAATACGACCCTTAATGTACTGCAGCTTTACAGTTGATAAATTGATCTCTCCAATTCCTTTAATTTACTTATGTATTTTTGTTTTTTCAGATGAAGAAATAGGTGGAGTGGTCGGTATGGGCGAATTTGTGAAATCAGATGAGTTTCGTGAGCTGAACATAGGCTGTGCTCTGGACGAGGGAATGGCCAGTCCAGGAGAGGAGTTTGTAGTTTTCAATGGAGAACGTTCTATTTGGCGTAAGTTGTTTTATTGAGAATTCAAATATTATTAACGTCTGTATTTAGTGATTTTTAATTTCAATTTCGAATGAACTTAACTCCACCAGTAATTTACAGGCCAGTCGGTTCAAGTATCAAATGAGTGCTGTTGGAATGTATTATGTATTAGCGAGTTTACGAGATACTAGCCGGCGACTTCAAAAGCTGGAAAATCAGTTAGTGAAACAGGAATCTTGAAAATGAAATAGGAAAAAACTTCTCACTTGCTCAGTAGTCAACTGATCCCTCTATTTAGCAGATGCTAAACCATATGACAACAATGTATTCACAGCCAAAGTTATTGAAGACGAGGTTGTTCCGTTTTTGAGAACTGGAATAATGGTGAGGGTGTGATAGGTATGGTGAACGTTTTTCAGTTCAATAGCATTGAATAAGTAACACAAATCATTATCAGCTGACCAATATGTAGTATCAGATCTGTGATATGCTAAAAGCTTGAATAAACTGTGCTGAAATTTGCAAGTTGAGGGTAATTCTGCAAGGAGTGACGTCAGGACTTTTATATTTTTCTAATTTGAGCGAGTTATGGAACAACCTTGTTTCTATTAACCTTGACTCGTAGTCAGTTTTCGGCTTGTTTGCTAGCCAACAAGCCTACAAGCAGGTGAGAAGCAAGGATAGTAGCCCGGAGTTTTTTGTATGTTATGTATTGGATCAACAAATACTAAGTCGAAATTAATATCGTTAGTGTTTTATGTTGTATAGATATGCACATTCATTGTCTGGGTACACCGGGGCACGGTTCACTGTTACTGGATGACACCGCCGGCGAAAAGTTGAACATAGTCATCAATCGCTTCATGGCCAGACGAGAGCAGGAGAAGAAAAAACTGGAAGTCAATCCTAACCTCACCGTTGGTGATGTTACCACTATTAACCTCACCATGCTGAAGGTGAACATCGTTTATCAGATTTTTACCTTTATTGCTAGCTTTTACATTTATTCAATAATTTTCATTCATAATTCGCATCATTTTCCACCCACAAGAAATTATTATTGTTCTAAGCTTTACTCTCTCTCACTCTCCCCCTCGCTTTCTCTCTCCCCCCCTCCCTCTCCCTCTCTCTCTCTCTCTCTCTCTCTCTCTCTCTCTCTCTCTCTATCTATCTCTCTTGGTGCTTCCAATACTCGAGGATAATTATCGCAAAATCTAACTTATGCTGTTGGACGGTCTGACACAAAATAAATGCCACACCATTCCTCAGCGTGTGTTTGATTTTGCGATGGTGATTCAAATCAAACTTTATTGCTAATTAAGTACAATGATAACAATAAAAGTAATTCTTTTTCCTTTTTTGTAATCTTCGGAATTACAAAACGATATTTAAAAAGAAAATTAAACTAATAGAGACATTATATGTTCCAAAAATAAAAAATTTTAATGTAGAGGAAAATGAAAAAAATATATTTTAGGCGCCGGCAGCAGAATCCGAAGGTTGAGCGCTAGAAGCGAGTCAAAAATAGCATAATCATTCATGTGATAAGTTTCGAAGCTTGGAACTTAGTGGCTCTTGAGCGGAAAAAGAAATTTCAAAAAAAAAAGGAAGAAAAAGGAGAAAACCCAGATGAAATTATTATGAAAGTTTTTAGATTTAAAGAATGTAATAGCTTCTTTGCAACATAATAATGGTATTAGTAATGTAGTTGAAATCAGTGGAAAATTGCAGAGAGAATTTTTTTAATCATATAGGATTCGATAATTAATTAGGTTTGTACTGAAAAATCAGCTGAGAGTATGAGAGTAAATCTAATAACCTCATAAATGTGACCTATTCACTTCTCCAACTCATTTCTTAATTAAAGATTGATTTCTTTAAATAAATATAATCCTGAGGAAGTTTATTTATCAATCATGAACATATATATGAGATTATATTTACGTTCAAGGAATGGTGAATGACAGATTGTAGCAGCATTAGTATGACCGTCCCACATCATTTTTTTGATTTTGTGATGGTGATTATCATCGAGTATTGAATACTCTAATGTGCAAGTACCCTAAATGAAACAGAAACCAGAATTTAGGGATATCCAAAAAAATGAACAGATTTCAAACATCGATTTCTCCCTAACTTCAGAAGATGGAAACATAATTCCAACCATCATAGAAAGATTAGAGATTGAAATTTTAATCAGCTCAGGTAGAAGTTCCGGCCGCATGGCGCTGCTTTTATCTGTAGTAAAATGGCAACAAGACAAAGTTTATGTGGCTTCATGTGCAGACGATATTACTGATCTCGTCCCAGAAAGCTGAAAATATCTGTCCGTTCCAACTACAAAGACGAAAATTACAGTCTTTCCAGTACATTACGGTTGCTCATGCTTCTAGTTCGAAAATAATGTGAACAATTCAGTTTTAATTGACGGCTCTGGTAGCACATTTGGTTAGAGCGCTTGTCTGTGATAAGATATGGCTCTGGCTTGCTTTGTTTCCTGCAGCCTAAGGTTCGAATCTCATTCAGCCATGGATGTTTCTCATCATTCACCCATTCACCTCATTACTCACGCACAAGTCTCCAGACTCATGTGGGCATCATCCGCAATAAAAAAATATATATAATTTTATCGACAACGTTATAAAGTGTTATTAGAGTGTAAAAAGTAATGTCACTACAGCTGATGTAATTCATGTCTTTCCGAAAACGTCACATATTTAAATAATTAAAATTGAAATAATTTAAAATGAAATTTAATGAAAATGTATTAATTTTGAATAGGGTGGTGTCCAGAACAACGTGGTTCCTCCAGAGCTGATCGTTGGGTTTGATTGCCGATTATCTGTTGATACTGACCATGACGAATTCGAAAATTGGGTCAAGGTAAGTTTCTTATTTATAAATCAATATTTGATAAAAAAAAGTGTTGATAAGTTAAAACTTGATAAGTTTAACGTTTTTCCTAAGAAACAAATTGATTCTAGCATTGTGTTGTGCATGATGTGCAACGTGAAAAATTATTCCGCACCGGTATGTAAATCAATATGATTATTTATAAATATAGAGTTTGAGCAAAACTGAACTAACGATGACGCTTATTCTTACCTGAACACTGTACGTCTTAGGCTGTTGATAGTACTGTATAATGTAATATGTTTCATGTATTTCTATATAACATCTTCTACTGATAAATACATGAACATTTTTCAAACAACTAACCGCGCACCGATAGATGTATTAAGCTACTGATTCAATTGCAGTGCAGTCTAACGGTCTTTGGTAATGCATACTAATTGTGCAACATTTTATTGCCATTATTAGAATGACACAATGTGCGTTCTGGAAGCGTTCTGGGCGTTCTGGGCACCGCTTACTGGTGCACCGGAAAATAGGTACCGGAGCACCGATGATGGGCCCTCGCGGTCCGAAATGGCCATCTGCTCATTGAGTAAAATATTTTAATTTTCTACTCAAATATTTGTCTGCGTAGTGGTGCAATTATTTGTAAGTTAGGAAATTAGATATTTGCTTGGATTTTCTATAAATTTGAAACAATTTAAAACTTTCTGGTGCAACCAGTGATAGGTGGCAAGCCTCAGAGCAAACCCATTTTCTCTACAACGTATTCATAGGTAAACATTCGTACGTAAATTAGATGTGTACTTTTAAAATGATCACTTAGTCTAATAAACCACAAACAGGGAGATTAGATTAGATTATCTTTCTTTATTCATGTAAATTTACAAAAGTTGCATATGAGTAGTTGAAAACAAAATTTTCAACATCACATAGATAATACAATAAATTATATTTTTTATAGTGCTAGAATATTTGTATGATCTTAATTATATAAGCTGTAGTGATGACAATCTAAGTAATGTGATTACATGAAATGACTAAGTTTGGACAAAGATTCGTCTATTCTTGACACTACCGGTATAAATTAACAGAGAGTTACTCTATTTGCATTTAGCTGGTTATATTTTCAGTATGAAAGGAGTTTATTATAAAAGTAGCAGGTATGTAATTGAAATAAAAACAGAGAATATAAATTATAAATTGTTCAAAGTTAAAATTATGATAATGATAATGGTGGTGGATGATGAGAAGAGGAGATGAGGTGATAATTTAAGATAGTTGATTTCGTACAAGTTTTCTTAGCAGGATTGTGGTGAGGTATAAAACGTATTTTCAAAAACCAAAACTAAACTGATGAAATATTATTTACAAAGTAGGTTGGGGTTTCATGCAGTTGCTCTAGGGTTGGACAGATGCAGCCATTTTCTCCATGAGATATGAAGAGAAAGTTAGAGAGAGAGAATGAGTGAGAGGTCATGGAAAATTTCCAGAAAGATCTCATTGATTATCTCCTGTATTTTTCTGCAGTCACTGACCCAAGTACTGTGGAACATTTTCAAATTAATGGTGAAAATTCAGTTTTTCTTCTCTGTTTTCCCCTCATTTTACGCCTGCAGGGAGTGTGCAAGGAAGCCGGGAAAGGCACCTGGGTCGAGTATCAGCAGAAACAGGAGAAAATAGAAATCACCAAATTAACAACCAGTAACCCTTGGTGGGGTGTTTTAAATACTGTCTGTTCTAATATGTAAGTGTTCGTTTGTCTTAGCACGATAGAACTTGTTGGTTTTGTCATTTTTCTTCTATTCGTCTTTATAAACGTGTTATTTTCAATTAATACAGTTGTAATGAGCGAAGAAAACACTACTAGCTGTGTTTTTTGTATGTTTGAAAATGTGCTCCTTCAATTTTATCCATTTATAGTACTTTTTGCTTCATGTCTTTGCATTTGTCATATTCATTTCATCCAGTTTTAGGTTTATTTTTTCCTGCAGCTATTGCTTTTGCTTAGATTTGTCATATTTATTTCATTCAGTTGCTGTGGTAGATCTTTTTTTAGTATTTATTGCCCTTGTATGTATTTCATCGATTTATTTCTTCCAGTTGAAGTAATTTTTTGCTTATTTTGTCTTGGTTTAGATTTGTTATATCCATTTCACTGAGTTGCTGTGTTTTTTTTTAGTATTTATTGCCTTTGTATAAATTTGTCAAATTCATTTCATTCAGTTGTTAAGGTAGTAGTTTTTTTAATACAGTTTTAGTGTTGGTGGTTGAGTTTCTGGAGCATGTAAAAATTTGCTCCAACCGTGACATCTAGTTGTAGTTTTTGTGTGTATTTTCTTTGTTTTATCTTTCTTTGTATATTTTCTTTGTCATATTTATTTCATTCAGTTGCCGTAATCGCTGCTTTTTGTATTGATATCAAGTTTTTGTTAAGGTTGGTTGTGATTGTTATAAGAGCATGAATTAAATTTAATTCTGTAATAATTTAGAAAAACTGCTGCAGTTTGAATTGATTTTTTTAAATATACGGTAGGTATTAACGCTGCATGCTGATGTCTATTGGCTCATTGCATAGTTTCCAAATTATTTCAAATTTACCATTCATTTTTCTGTCTCATTAGATCATTTTATAATCTATTAGAAACTGCATTTGATTAGGTGCATAGAACATTTCTATTAATATTGAAATATCATGCCATGATAAAGTGATAAATCTATAAATATTCATTATACAAGTACTGCTTCTATTTGAAGCACATTCAAAATACTCTATATCTATGGTTTAAGAGACTAACAACATTATCATTTAATAAATTGAATATTAAACCATAGTTTGATCTAAATTGCTATAAGGATTATGGTATGCATGAGTTCAACATGAATTTTCTTTGATTTAACATTAGATTTATTTTTCCTAACCTAATCTAACCCAACCTAACATACGATTTCTGATCATCATTTTATGTTTATGACAATCCCTGTGTTTTTTAATATTTATTTTCCAAACGTTTAATAATAATTTCTACGGCTTATCTCCCAGATACGGATTGGATTTTTATTTGCAAACTGTATTTTATTGTTAATTTTGTTATGTTATTAATTATTTCACATAATTATTATTATTTATTTCATCATTTGACTAGGCAGTATGTGATGAAGTAGGCGGTGGCACATGGATTGAATTTCAACGTAAAGAATGGAAGAAAAAGGTTACTTCAATTAGCGCTGACAATTTATGGTGGCAGTGTTTCTGTACTGTTGCCAGCAACTTGTAAGTTATTTATGTTTTCAATTTGATTTTTCATTTTCATTTATGTTTCAGCCCTTCCAAATCATGATCTGTTTGTTTTTATTCTAATCCCAATTCAATAGAGAGTTTGGGCAAAACTGTGTTAAGGCTGTGAGCATGGTTTTTGATCATAGTTCTTTCTAAGTTTCTTGAATTGGCTGTTATTACGGTATTAAAATGTTATTTATTGCCGAGAGACATTTTTTCTATCAATTATTTTGTAAGATATGGATGTTCAAAGTTGACATTTTTCGGTTTTTATGGTGGGAGGGGGCAATTGATCTCACCTACAAGTTATTTTAAACTGTTGACAATTTTTTATAACTAAAACACACGAGGAACAGAATGACATATGTTTTATTTCAATCAAACAATGAGTTTTTTCGGTTTGAATTTGTGAAAAACTGAAAATTTTAAGTTTTTAAAAATTAATTTTGAATAATCCAATTGATCAAAATGAAAAGAGGTAATTTTATTCCCAAAGGTATTTTTCAGTTATAAAATTATCAAACGTTTTAAATAGCTCGTAGATGTGATCAATTGCCCCCAAAAACCGAAAAACTTGAATTTTGAACTCCCATATTTCAGAAAATAATCCATTAAAAAATGTTTTTCTCACATCAATAGATAACATATTAATGCCTTAATAATATCAATTCAAGAAACTTCGAGAAAAAATTATAACCTAAGGCCCTGTGGACAGCCTTCACGATAACGCTACCCTGAACTCTTTATGCATCTGCCTGCTCATCTCGAATTTAGAGCAGGCAGATGCATAGAGTGTTCAGGTTAGGATTGCGTTGTCGTCGTTTAGCTCAAATTATCTGATGATTCTACCGGACGCTCTAAATTGTTGTTTTATTTTCCGCAGCTACGACGGTTCAATTTTGCGAAGTTTTCTATTTTTTGTTTCAAAATTGTGTTTAGGATGTTTGCAAAGAGGCTGGCGGAGGTACTTTTGTGGACATAATGATTAAAATGCCCCCGACTACCACAACATCCCTGGATGAAACAAATGTATGGTGGAAAGCTTTCACGAAAGAAACTGATTCTATGTACGTTTACATAACTTTGATTTTCATTTTTCATTATATTCAAAATTTTTTCTCCCTTATTTTTAATTTTTACTTTCCGTTTTCAAATAACAAGTGTCAAAATTTCCTTTCACAATTTATTCTCCCCTACTTTAAAGTTTACTTTTTTATTCAACTAACAAATGACTGATTATTTTTCATCTAACATTTATTTCATTCTGTTTAGAATTTTAATCATCCTTAATTTCGAGGAAAATGAAAATTTTTGGTGTAGATACTTATGCTTTTTAATTGGTGGGGAGACCCTTACGGGTAGTTCCACCTTGCTCTTAAGCCATTTTATTGGAAACATAGTGGACCTACAATTTTAGATGGGTTCCGTACCACCGGGAAGTGATTTTACAGCAGAGAACAGAGTATTGTTGCTGGCGAATTCAATCGGTCACCCTTACTGAGAGGGCCCAGGAGATTGTTGCTTCTCTAATCTGATTGCTACGGCTGACGGCTATCACCACTTTCCTTTGGTGTAGTATACTGGCTACACATACTGGTAAAAGTGGCCAGTTAAATTTCCAAGCTTTTCTTCAAATTTTTTGTAATATTTTTTTTTTTTTAAAACATTTTTTTAAGTAAACTCATTATTCATTTTATTCATTATTCAGTTTGAAATGCCTTCTTATCTACTAACAAAAAGGTTTGACTGGATCAATTATTAATTTTATATGATTGGGCTCACACTCTTGAGCATGGCCGAACTAAAGCTATTAGGCCAAGCTCAAGAGGAATTAATAACCTTTGACTAAACTGCTATTAACCCGGGCGTTAGCTAACAGTAAATAAACATGAAAGAGGTATAGAAATTTACTACAGATTATTGTAAAGGGGTCTATACACGTGCCGAGACAGTGGTCAATTATTCTAAAGGCCGGTCCTCACTGGTGATCCCATATACATGGTTAGGGACATCAGCCGTTTATTACCTATAAAATCGATTTTTTAAACCGGATTGTGAAAAAATTGACCACTGTCTCGGCGTGTAATTGAGTCTTGAGTATGAGTCAGATTCTAGTGGCGCATGAGCTCAAAAACAAGCGTCTTCATTCTTAGTGTTTCAGACGCTATTTATTATTTAAAAAAATGGAAATTCAACCATATTGTGCAGAAAGATCTAAACATTGGTTCACCTACATTCAAATTTCAATTTTTCAACTTTATAACGGCCGTGTAGGTCAATAAATATTTAAAAAATTTGAGATTTGATTATCAAGAAGTGATCGTTGAATTTCAAGACTAAAAGAAATTCAATGCAATTTATGTGCACAATTTGAATCTATTTTTACAAGTCCGAACTTTTTTTGTACAATTTGAATCTATTTCTGCTAGACCAAACAGAAAGAAAGTATTATTTTTTGTGCTTTTTCCAAAGAGTCTAGATTCCTCTTGATATAAACAATAAGAAATTTATTTCTAAAAAATATAATTTGGTCTATTTTGTTGGCAAGTTTAATCCTTACAATACCGTTTTTGTAACCATTTATTTTAATTTAATTCATTTCTTTTTCCACTACCATGGTTTTTATGCTGTTCATGAGATAACTGAAATGGTTTTACTCATTCAGGCAAGCTTACATTCAGTATGCAGATAGTATCACTAAATTCACATGAAGTATCAATCTCTTTTACTAAATAAGAATATTGTAATATTGTATATGTGCTTAATTAAACTCTACAATTCCAGTGTTATTTAAAGTGAAAAATTTCAAACAATATTCTGGCTATAAATGGGATTTTCCTATTTTTCAGGGGTCTGAAATTGAAACCGGAAATATTTCCTGGGGGAACGGATAGTCGATTTATCAGAGAGGTAAATTATGTTCGGAATTTTCTGTTTTTTTTTCTCTCAAATTTAACCTAATAATAGATTCAAGACTTTTCCCCAGTTAACTTTTCCCAGTATTACTGACAAGTAAATAATCAGGGGATGCTGATTGACATCTGTGCTAATTCTGTTCAACTAAAATGCACTAGTGTTGAAGTGATGAATATTGTTTTAAATTATTGAAATAGAGTAATTATTAGATTGGATTGGATTAGGTGGCATTTAACGAAATTCATCCCATACAACACTAATAAATATCAGGCATTTTTCAAAACTATCTGCTAGGAAATAATCAGAGGACTGTGCTATGCATAATTATGCTCTTCTCATTTCTTGCCGAAGTTTTATATAATAATAATAACAACATCCATCCCATATAACACTCAATTAAAATAGTACATTATGCAGCGATTGTATTATGACTGCTTTTAACCCACAAGTGAAATAAGCGAGTGTTCTAAACATCTTACGAGTGGCTTATAGGCAAAATAAAATCGTTGCATACCATAATTCATCTACGATTGTCAATATAATATTATAAGTATTTAACTTAACAATCAATCGTATAACCTACCCACACTAACATGACCTAGAATGTATGTGTTTGTTGTTCTTGTTCGGTTCTGCATTGAAATTCAAATTGATTTCAAAAGGTTTGAATCAGCCGATTACATAATATTCATTTCGCCACTGTTTTGGAGAAGTCTTGAGTCTGATTGGTCTGACTCCTGTAATAAAAAGTGACTAGTGTTGAAATAACTTCATTTTAACACTACTTTGATAACCCATGGAATAAAGTAAGCTGTATTGACATCGCTTTCTGACTTATTATGTCTACTTTACAAAGTAGCCATAGATAAAGTATTTTCAAAACGATCTACTAGTAGATAATCAGAGGTCTCTGCTGTGCATCTATAATTCTAATTTTGAGGTATAAATTAATGAAAAAAAAACTAGCGTATGTTTTTATCACGGGGAGAACCATAGCTCTAATTTATTGAATCTTTTTATTTATTGTATTTATTTTTGTTTGCAGCTAGGAATTCCAGCTTTCGGCTTCTCGCCAATGAACCACACTCCTGTGTTGCTGCACGATCATAACGAGTTTCTTAACGAGAAGATTTTTCTGCGTGGCATCGACATCTATTGCCAGATTATACCGGCGCTGGCCAATCTATAGAAAAAGGAGGAGGCAATGGCGACGACGAAGAGTGGAGAAGAAACAGATGGAGAGAAGGAGGAGGAGGAAGCGATGAGGAAGCAGAAAATGAAGGAGGAGGAGAAAAAGAAGATGGAGGATGAGAAAATGGTAGTGATGATGGAGAATTTATGGGAGTATGAAGATAGGGTGAAGGGTGAAGAGGAGGAGGAGAAGAAATGTGAGGAAGAGGTGTTGGAAGGAGGTGAAATTTGTTTGATAGGGTTAGCCCTATTGTGATTGATACCGCCGAGGCCTTTCAAGATACGTCTTATGTCCTCTTCATTGTATTCTACTAGTAATCTTGCCATGTCAAATTTTTATTGCATAATCTATAGTTGTCATAATTTATAACATTTTGACGATGATGCAATGGATTGATTAGAGGTTGACATTTTGCTGAGTGATTTTTTTGTATCAAATAGTTTTTTATTAAGCCGCTCACAAAAACTTCAGTTATCCTTGAAACTCCTTGAACGTGCTTTCACAATTATACAATTTTAGTGCAACTTTTTGTGATACTTTGGCTGACTTGATAGTTTTATTTGATTTCCAAAAAGCAGTCTATGTAACGATTGTATTATGATTGCCTTTAAGCATTAAGTGAGATGTAAGTTAGAAAACGAGCTGCTTCAAGGAAAAGTAATAATGTCTAGAAATTGAATATAGTTTTTGTTATTATTTATCATTTTATGTGGAATTTTTATTATTCTAATGCTCTTGGTACCACTACCTACTACTGCGATAGTACAGTGGATACTGTATTTAAATGAAAAATATCCTTTTTTAATTATTTAATGTGAATTGTGAACTGAAAATATTTCTGCTATCATCGTCAACTGTTATAGTATCTATTCACCCTTCCACCGTCACGCTATCGTTTGCCCCGCCTTCAAATGTCATTGGTGGAGACCGTCTAGCTCCAGCTAATAGCAGTAGCTTATTTGTATTTGCCGCCAATTCTATCGTCCAATAATGCACGATTGCTATTTGACTTTTTAGTATAAAAAATGTGTAATTACTTGCATTTAAAAACACCGGCTCCATTGTTCCCAATGGGGTAATTTACCTGCATATGCTGTTATTTTCAGTCGTGCTTCTTGGGAAAGAAATTAATAATAAATTGTAATAATTGCAGATTCGAATCATTTTAAAAATTGGTTTCTATTAGATGGGATATAAAACTAACATAGGATACTCCAATGGAACATTATTCAATTTGATACAATTCCTGTGTCACACAGGATGTTTCGCTACTTGCTAGTATTCTTGTACTCACCAAAATGAATTTTAAAAAGTCCATATCAGAAAATTGGGATCTAATGAATATAAAAAAAATGTTGAGCTGCTCTGTGCAAAAGTAGTGTGTCTTGATTCAATAAAAGAAGATTTTATGTTCAGGTTAGGTTAGGTTGTTTTTGGCTATTGTGTTTTCTGCATTTTATCTTCAGAAAAAACACCACCTACTAGTTTTGTCAGAAACAAATATAGGTTTTATTGTACAATTGGCCAAGATTATCCACTTTAAACTTGAAACTCCCGTTTTTTATTGGTCATTTTTGCTTATTTTGTCGTGTGTCAAAAATTACTTCTAACTTGTTACTTGTTCTATCCGATTATTCAGCTTATTCTACGTGTAGCCTAACAGTACATATACATTTTTTTATTATTCTGGTGAGAACAACAAGCTCACCAAGTATTTACACTATGCGAAATTCGTTGTGTTGAACCAATAATATTTGTATTTTAGCTAAAATTTTATTGAAAAATATATAGATAATCAGATAAATGTAACATCTTGCATCGTTTGAACATGAAATTTGATTGCATAGCAATTTGTAATTCGCTTTTTATAAGGGTGACCGATTGAATTGGCCAGCAAAATAGACTCTGTTCTCTGCTGTAAAATCACTTCCCGGTGGTTCGGAACCCACGTAAAACTGTAGGTCCAATTCATCAATTACCATCATCCAATTCATTACCCACGACCAGGTCTCAGACCTATGTGTTATTCATCCTCCGATAAAAAATGATATTTATTTCAAAGTTCTTCTTTTTTCTTCGCTCAGTTAGAGGTAAGCCTTTGGCCAAACTTTAGGGATGAAGGGCGAAAACAAGCTTTATAATTCCAATGTTTGAAAAACTATTTGTCATCCTATAAACGAGAAAATCAAACTATATTATGCAGAAATATCTCAAAATAGGTTGATTCTCAAACTTATTTCGATATTTTAACTTTATGACGGCCATTTTGGGCAATAAACTTGAGCAAATTTGACCAGCTTTGACACGTGATTTTCGGGAATTGTTGAGTCGAATTTTAAGGCTATTGAGCCTTCAAGGAAATGTTCATTCACAATTAACTATTTACAAAAAACTATTTACCACCATTTCCGCAAGTTTCCTTTCCAAAAATGGCGTCACCTTTACAATACCAATACAATGGCGTCATCACAATACCTTTTACGGTGGAAAAGGTATCATGACTCAAAAGGTATTAATGCCTCTTAATATCATAATAAACCTCTTAGTAGAAAATGCCTAGTAATCTATATTTTGTTAACAAAGGAAGAATTCTATCAAAAACCAAAATTTATCCTATAGCGGTAGTGCTAATTATTTATTGAAATCATCACTAATGAATTAAGGAATTATACTATTCAATTTGCTCATTACAAAAGATTAATAATCACACTTCTTTAAAAATAGTGACTAAAACAATAATCAAAATTGGAGAATCAAATTCGATTATTTAAATTTGCTTAAGATCACAAAAATGTAACCATATTCATTCTACTCTCAAATTTCGATTTTGTAACTTCATAAAGGAACGTTAATATCAATAATATTTTGATGAATAAACGTATATATTATTCTTGTAGTAAAATAATAACAAATTTTTACGTGTTTATGAGCTCATTAAAATAATCAAATTATCTTATTATTGTCATTAGTGAATAAAGTATCAAAATTGATGTAAACGTATACTAAGTCTTAAATATCCTTTCAAACTTTATTTCTTCATTTTGTTCGTATCACCCTCTTTGAGGTAGCTACCGTTAAATTAATTATTCTTCTTTTGTGGATGTTCCTTGCGCTTTCGCTAATACTCTCATTCTCTCCGATGTTGCCTTTCTTCTCTCCTCGGACACTACAGTTCCTCCCCTTCTACCTTTAGATTTTTCTTGAAATCTTTTATTTTCATTCCTCTTTATTTTATTTATTATTATTAATAATAATTACAGTGTTATTATTCTAGTCAAGCGCAATCAAACTTGAAAAATATTTGGATTCGTTCTAAAAAGCAGCTGATTAAACATGGATAAAAAAGAATTTTTACAATTTATTGACGCTTATTTGTTTAAGTTGCACATCTATAAACTGCACATTTGCATCCTCAATATTAGTGAATGACTCGAATCTGCAATCACTAGGCGAGTAATTAATTGTTATAAACTAGATAATTTATGTGTTTAACAAATGCAATAAAGGTGTATAAATTGAAATCAAAACGTTTGAAAACATAATTTCCTACTATTCTTTGATTGGAAACGTTTTAATAGTTCTAGTAATTGTTTCTTAAGCAATGTACAACATCTTATTAGAATATGGGTGGAGAGAAGATGAAGGCTTGGCGCAAATAGCACAGACTATTAGCAGACCGTTCTCAGACTCGAGAAAGTAGTTGTATTTAAGTAAACCTGTTTAAAGGAGTGGCGTAAATTGGAACGAGGTGATTGATGATAGGCGGCGAGGTAATATTTCATTTAAACGTGTGTAATACAGCAGAAAGTATTTCCATTTTCAATTTAAAAAAGAATTTAAAATCTGGATACGTCAGACAAAGCCCAAACCCTCAATGTACGATAATATACAGCGTGTTTGAAAAATACTTACTATTTATACAGTGTTTGAAAAATAACTCCTTAGTTTTAAATATAAATTAATTTGTGAAATTAATGAAAAACTACATCAATGATTACATATAATTAAAGAGAGTACCTTCAAGTTTTGTTTGAATGTTAGCAGACTTCAACGTGGGATCCATTTGTTGCCCTGCACACGTTGAGATGATATTCCTCTTCCCGCCACGTATTCACCAACTTATCAGGACGCACATGGTTACTGTAATGAGGTCCATCTTGTTGGAAAAGCACAAACCCTTTTTCCGCCTCAATATCTTTCAGTTAGGGAAATACATTCTCTGTCAACATGTAATAAATGTCACCGTACATGTTAAGACATGTTAAAACTAGGGAGTTCTTTTTTAAACACCCTGTACATTGTTGGAAGAAAGACTAGAGTAGTATTTATTCATTTATTATAGCCTGCATTAAGGAAAACATTCATCTCTGTTATGTCTGTGATCTGCAGAACGTCTGAACCATTTGCGCTCTTGCTTAAGGTGCGTAAGTTACACTATACCTCTTACGAGAGTGGTCTTGATGTGTACAAGCACCTTTTCAAAGGTAGAGATGAATCTTGAACTTTAGTATTAAATCTAACATTCTTCACAATGTGTATTCAAAATAAGCCTCAATTTATTATTGTCATTCACAAAATCCTGTATAAATTTGCTAAAATGATCAAATACACACATGCTTAACACGCGACTAGGTGACCACAATATTCTTATAATGATATTATGCTTAACTAGTGTATAGGTTCAATGTATAGGTTCCTAAATGTTATTAAATTCGTAATAAATATTTGCCACCAGTTCTGCATGACTAGCATTTCTCTGTTTAGGTAAGTTTTCCAAGGTATATCTTTATCTTAGTTAGTTGATAACTAACTAATCTGAGTTAGTTGATATCTAACCACTAGTTAGTTGATGACTAACTGTTAGTTAGTTGATAACTTACTCAGAATATAGTATAGCAGTTGAAAATAGTTGGTAATAGAGACGAGTTAATTGTGTTTATAGAGTAGATTATAGTATTTAGGTCGCTTTAAATCCATGTAACATTACATTTAAATGTGAAACCAAATGGTTTTTAGGAGACTCAACAAATCTATGTGTTTATAGAATATAGTTCAAGATTCATCAGTAATATCGTTCATTGAATATAATGGAAACCATTATCATTGAATTTAGAATTGTATTGGTGATGGCGACTTTGTGTGCAAATAAAGATTGAATAAGACTGGTTTCACAAATATGTTTTATTGTAAAGACAAAAGTTAATATAATTTTGATTGTCAACTTAATCAAACGGATTGAAATCAATCTGGTTTGTTTGGGATAATGGTGTGATAGTCAAAACTATAGTTTCTTGTGCTTTTACGATAACAGTGGTTTTGTCAACAAATGTCTCGTTCATTAAAACGTGTAGTCCACCATACAAGTGTTTTAAAATCTAAAACTTGATTTAAAAAATATTTTTGGCTTCTATTATCATACTTTTTTAATTAAACAAGTTTGAGACATTAGACAAGTAAACACACTTTTTTATTTTTTATTGTGGAGTTTTACAACATCAATAAAGTATCTACGGTATTAGTATTTTTTCTATCAAGTTATTTCCATTGTTTTCATTGAAGGATACAACCTTACTTCAATCACCCAATAAGAATTTTAATCCTCTCTTAAAATCATTCCATAACTTATGAATTGTGGCATCAAAAAATTGATAAAATCAAATTTTGAAAACTACTGTATCCATGGAGGTGTAAGAAATTGGGGGGATCATAAAGTCTTGAAAAGTGAATCTGAAGATTAGCCACACATTGGCTTCACTAGATGGCGTCATTATCACTGGCTTCTAAACTCGAAACACAGTTTCTATTACAAAAAAGATTGATGTTCAATTAATGTGCATGTAGATTTTAATATAAACACAAATAAATATTTTATGGTATCAATGTAAACACAGAGTTTATATTACAAATTCTTTGCTGACATTAGAGATATCGACGTCATCTTTTTCGCTAATCTTGTATTCAGCTTCTCTTTTTCAATATATGCGGTAATTTATGCGTCATGCTCCCTCCACTTTCTTATATCTGATGACTGTATCAAAGTTTGTAAAATAGCAATTTCGAATCAGCATTATAATAAAATAATAATCGGTCTCTCTAATTTTACGATTTTGTTTTAAACAGAATAATGAAATGTGATGCATATCAAATGTATTTATAATAAAATGGGTAATACTTTTTTGAAATGTCTAATATTGTGTTGTAATAGAATTGTTGAATTCTACTTTAGTTGAAAACTTACAAAGGTTGTGGCCTGTATTCGAGGTGAATTTGAGTTTCTGTTGTGTATTTTAGGGAGGGAATAATGATTTTTTATCAAGGAAGGCAAAGAAAAGCTAAGGTATAAGAAATGATGAGCTTATTATTGTTGAATTACCTAGATTGTCAAGACCCATTCAAACAGGGACACTTGTAGAGCAATCTAGGCGCTTGCAGCAAGAGACTAAACTGCTCTATGAGGGTGCTCTATCGCAATAAAGCGTAGCTGTTGCGACAGACCTCAATTATTTTTTTAAAAATATTTCATATTTTGTCTTCATTTGTCAATTGTAGGTAAGAAAATTTGTCTTCAGTTTTCTTCTTTCTTACTAACGATTAATTATGTTGAGACCATAATTTGCCAATTTCAGTGATTTGATTGTAAAATAGAAATGTTTATTGCCGTAATTTAAATTTTAATATAATTGAAACTCAAAATTTAATTAATTGAACAATTTTTAATTGATTTCAGTACGGCTGAGTATGCATGGTACCATACCATTCATGTAGTAGTTTCAATTATATTTGTAATGTATTCATTTAGCCTGAATTAATACAATCAGATGTAAGGAAAAAACAGGCTTTTCTGCCCAAAAATGATATTGACACGAAATTTCAAGTAGAGAATCGAAATATTTGTTGAAGCACAAAATATTGATGATGATTTTAGTGTGTAGAACCCATTGCCTTTAGAAGTTTGTAACAAATACTTTATTTATACTTAAAATATTATTTTATCAATACATTTCGAACAAATAAGTTGATTTATTGAACTTTTGTATTATACAACTTAATAACTCTTGAATAGAATTGTAATTATTTCCAAATTGCACAAAACCTAGCTATAGAGGTGATCTTGCCAGAAATAGTTGCTATTTTTTAATAATAATGTTTACTATTAGGGAATTTTCAATTATCATGGAATTAGTTTATAATTTAGTTGAAAAATAGAATTCATTCAGTCACTGAAATTTGCAAATATTTATTGTGAATTATTTGAAATTCTGTCTAAGTAACAAAACAACTTCAACTGTCAAAGTATTTTTTTAATCATTGGTTTTTTAATTTGTTATAACTTGAAAATTGTCAATTTATTCATATCTCTCAATTATTATTATTCTTAAGATTGTTGTGTTAGGCCTGGCACAAATAGACCGCAGTTTTCACAAAGCAGCTCTGTGGGGCACAGAAGTAAATGATAGTTTGCAAAATAGAAGTGAAAGTGATTTCCAATTTATTGAATAGAGCACACCCTCGCTTCTAAATGAAGAGTATCATTTACGTCTGTACTTCACAAAAACGAACGAGATGGCTCGTAGTGAAAACTGCGGTCTATTTACTCATGGGCTAATGGTGTTTATAAATAGCTTGGATAAACATTTCTGGTATGAATGATTTGTGAAAAAGAGCTTCTGGGAGAGAGTTGGTGGTGGTGGTGGTGGGTGATAAAAATATAATTTATTTTAATGAATAAATTATTTTTCAACATTACTATTTTATAAAGCTCTAATGTATATTTAAGCATCAAGTGAAGATTTTAACTCAAGAAATCGATAGTAAGTTTAATCAAAATCCATATTAACGATATAATACTATATTGAATCTATTGTCACCTGCAGAATATGTATATGTATATAAATAATACTCTGTGAACATTAAAGAATCTTATAACATAATTTTTTTAGTAGATAATAAATTGATATTATATTAATAAATTATGTTCCAGTTGAAAGTGGTATAATTATTTATTTCAGATAATTTTTTCAATTTGAAATTCAAGAATTACTTTGCTTCCATAAAATTAAAATGCTACCTTTTTATTTCAGTCTCTTTTTTTATATTGCTTTACTATCATAATTTTTGTCACTTTTTGTGATTAATTTATAATTTTTCTCTTTCAATTCCCATTTATTATTTTACATTTAAATCTGTAATGTTTTCCATGACGAAATACTTAATGAACTATTTAATATTAAAACTGACACTGTATTTCACTTTTAAATATTGTTTGACTCACTTATATTGGAGATGCTTGAGGGATGCATTTCACTTCTGAAAAGAAGCTTCGTCAGCCTCAATATTTAAAAGTGAAATACAGTGTCAGTTTTAAAATTAGATTACATTAAATTTATTGATTAAGACATTTTAAAAACAGATAAAATAATTGAAAATCACCTCTTAAAAAAGGGAAATATTGGGACAAAATAGCTTCTACCTCAACGGTAGAGTCTGTCAAATCATTCTTGGCAATGTGCAGCAACACATTATTTTCTATACATTATACAAATCGTTGTAATCGGGTGTATTAAGAGCTTGTCATTTTTCGATGAAGTAGACCTATGTGAGATCATCTTACAGCATGGAGTAACTTAATAAGAATTCATACTACTGCCATAGATCAGGGATTACGTAAGTAATGATCGATGCTTCGTCTATGCTACTGCCTAGAATGAGTTGGCAAGCTATAAAATACCTATTGGAGAATTTCAGCATAGCGTTCCACTATTTTTCACACTCAATATTATTGAATGCTATTCAACACTTTATACCTCAGCTTGCTTTATGAATGGGACCTTTGCATTTGCAGAACTGACATTATCAAGCAAAAATGATGAACGGAAAAATAGTGTAAATTTCGTTGAAACTCCAATTAAACGTAATAATCCATTTTGACTTGTTTATTTCATGTTATCGGACTTGAAATTGGCATTTGACTATTCATTCCTTTCTTACAGAAGAGTATCAAATTTTGTAGTCAGGCTCTGTGGCCTTTTTCAAAACCAAGCAGCCTCATTCGCAGTTTCAGTCAGTGTAAAATTTATTAATTTCGAATACCTATTAATAATTTATACTGACAGGGTGGCCACCTACTGGGAAAACCGGGAGAACCTGGAATTCCTCATGATTTTACATAACCGGGAAAAATTCCGTGAATTACTCATGAATTTTTCCATTTACTCATGAATTTTTCCATTTACTCATGAATTTTTCCATTTACTCATGAATGTTTCATAAATGCCAATTAATTTAGTAAAGTGCACCATAACAATAAACCCAAAATACTAATCGTTTATTTTTAAAATGAACTTTTTTAGTCATGATATAAATCAATCAATTACATTTTGAAATTAAGTATTTTGATGGCTTCATTCTCTTTGGAATGAGACTTTCATCAAGGTTTGAAGAGTCACCAATGGCCGGAATCGGCTATGGTACTATACATACATATACATGGCTTCATTGATAAAAGTATGACTCAGAATACATTATAAATATTCAAATATATTGATAAATTTGACACTGCAGTCTATTTTTGTGAGGAATTTTTCGTTTTTCAACTAACTGAGTGTTGAAAATGGACCCTGTCCGAAAGCGCTCCACACACATGAGTAGTTGAAAAAACGTATTAATTCTTCACAAAAATAGACTGCAGTGTCAAAAATTATCAATATATTTGAAAATTTAAATATGCTATTCCCAATTCGTCATGGAAGATCAGACTGATGATATCCATAATAAATGCTTTATGAATGTATATATCTTGTTGTTGTTCCTCAAATACCGCAGGTACTCTACCTGGAAAATTTAAAATTTTACTCTGGAAAACCGGGAATTACTCATGAATTTTTAATTTTAAAATGAGTGGCCACCCTGACTGAAGACTTCCGCAATGGTGGATATTGACAACAGCATTGAATCGCTGAATGACACTGCACAAAAATATCAGTCACCACCAGGAATCGAACCATGGACCTCCCAATTGCCGGTCGGGCTCCTTAACCATGTTGTCAGTTTGTTAAATTGTCAGTTTCGTCAAAACTAACTTGTGAGATATGAGCCGATATGTCCAAGTTTAAAATGAGTGCTGCTGTGCAGAAAGATCACTATAGTCGAGTGGTTAAGGCACCCGACTGGCAATTGGGAGGTCCGTGGTTCGATTCCCGGTGGTGACTCTTACTGATGTTTTTGAAAAAGTTTTATTAACAATCTATAAAATTCCGTTTTGAACTAACAAAATAGGCAACAAATTACAATAAGTACAAAACAATGTATGTGGTGCTATCCATATTAAAAATCAATCTCAAATATAGGCTCTCAATGAAGGTACACAAATCCTGAGTTAGCAACATAATCAGAACAGCTACTATAGATTGAAACTTCATCCGCCAAAGACTTCAGTTTTTTTATGAATACTTTATGAATTTTTGTAGAATCGTTTGTATAAGCAGCATTACTGTAGCATTTGGTTGCAAGGTAATGCACCCATCTTACATTTGTTTTTGGCTCATATTTCTGCCATTCATTCCTGGAAATTAAAACAAATGTATAGAGAATTGCGGCCAACACTAGTTTTAACAACTGAAAAACGATTTCAAAAAAGTATTTCAGTACAGTTAGTTATTTAACAGCTTTTTTTTAACAAATTCCTTTCTTAATAACGTTATATTTGTAGGGGTTGGTTATTTTGGTTGAAGGTTTTTGGTAGGGTATAAATAGACTTTAGAGTGTTTCAACAGATAAGATGAAGGTTCGATTCTTTAGCGACGCATTTTTCTGGCGTAATGGCGTGATAACGGTTTCAATAATTTGCATGCTAAACACGATCAGCGCATGTACACTGGCGTTTTTAGGTCGCTAAAGGGTCGATTACATTGGGCTAGTTAGTAGCTAAGGGAGTAGCGAGTAGAAACGTTACAGACCGACCATGTTTCAGCAGCTCGGCATGCCAAGTCGAATTATGGAAAAAATGAAACTTCAAGAATTACCCCCATACTATGGAATTACAAAGACAATAAATAATATTACAACCCAAAATTAAAATATGAAGTTTACCAACAATTATTCAATAAAGTTTCATCAAAACAGTTCACAGAAAATAAAATGTCTCATCTGAAGTGTTATGTTAGCAGTCTGCAAGATGAAATGTCGCCTTTGGCCACAATAATATTGTATTTTGGTGTTGGCTACACTGCCAGATAGTAGCAAATGGAAAGTAGACAGGCCTGTCTACTCCTTGTACACTACTCCTTCTTCACACTTGGGTTTGAAATTGAGAAAAAAAACAAATTTACTAGTCTGCGTAGCAACAATATTGGTTAACCCTGCCAAGTAGTGAAAACTTAAACTTTTTTTTGGGCACCAGCACAACAAAATTTTTACTATAGTAGTGCTAAAATGTTCTTTTAGGAATGGCTTTTGTGATTATAATTTAAATACTCTGTCTAAAGTTTCAGATGAATAACAATAAGTTTCTGATCTCTTAGTTATAATGGGAACAATATTCAGTTACATAAATTTATTTTACTAAAATACTTTCTATTTGGAATTAATAGTCTTAATCTGATATTTTATTTTGTGCTTACTGCAGATGTGTGACTTAACAATGCAATCTGGATGAAGCTGTATATTTACAAAATTTTGGTAGATTTTTTTGATATTATGAAGCCTAAATGAATACGAGTCTCGTGCGCGGGTAAAGATTGGATGATAATGATATTATGGATGGACCTACAGTTTTAGGTGGGTTCCGAACAGATAGATGTTCCTGGACAGATGCAATACATTTAACAAATAGATTGAATTTTCACTACCAATCAAACGTTTTCTTCATAGAAATGCTATTCGGTAGGAAGAAAATTGGGAGAATCTGAATAGAAGAGTGACAAATTCAAAATCTGTTGTAGTCGAGTTGATTTAACGTCGAGTATAAATTCTTGTGAATAATGTTGTTATGTATTTAGCGGCAAGTATGAATAGAATTGAAATAAAAAGAAAATGTAGAATAACATTTAATAGGTTAAAATCTTTCCTATAAGAAGATGAAATGATATCACTGCTTACTAACTTTAAGTCATCTCGCATGTCTCTGTAAACTTGGAACTGTATGTCACCCTGGCCGAGAAAAAAATCTTCATCCTTCCCCAAATCTTTATAGAAGAGAAGATTTTCTGAATTGGACCTTGATAGAGTGTAATCTATAATTGTTGCCTGAAAAATAAAATCAAATACAATATCATCCACAGTCTCATGCTAAACTTTCTCTTCAATCAAATGTACACGTCACATTCAAGTAATTTTTCTTGAATCAATAACAGGATGCTCGTGTGTACACATTATACGCTTTAAAATGCATAAATACTATTATTTTATTGATAAATACAGAATGGAATTTGACAGTCCTCTTGTTACAAGTAATTTTAAATAAATAATCAGTTCTGAATGGAGGAAAGGCCGTCACCGGCGTCACCACAACTCTTTCTTCACACACAATAACTCCTTCTTCTCACACTTGGGTTTGAAATTTAAAAAACAAATTAACTGGCCTGAAAGTTATATTAATTAAAGCAGCTACTATAAATTAAAACTTCATCTTTTGATAAATAACTTATGAGTTTTTGAAGCTGAGATTGCGTAATTAACATTTGGTTGCAAGTTAACGTAAGGTTACGAGTTTTTGTAGGAATGCAACCAACATCAACAATTAAATTATTTTCTTAGTTGATAGAATATAAGGGACTTTCTGCTCCATGCATACTGTACTGATGCAATAAAAATTCTCTTACCTACGTAAAAAGTCCCGAGAACAATAATTATTTTTGAAAGAGAATCAAGCGTTAATTTAAAATTAGAATTTGGGATGTAGAAAATTAATGATCAATTCATGAAAGAACCATAGATTGATTAGTCTGAGCGGTTTTGAGATAAGGCGACCCTCAATTAATTTGACATGAGAAAAACCATTAAAATAATCAATCCTGTAAGAATATTGGGGTCTAATCCAAACATAGGCAGGGCTCTATAAATCATTAAATGGTCCAGTAAAATTAAACATCACAGCATGTGTCAAATCCGGTAGTTCTGATTTTTTTGCAGACTTGTTCATGATGTTCACCTCGAGCGGCGAACGCAACTTTGTCAAAAATCGAAAAAATCCGCGAAAAATCGTTATTTTTTTAAATTTTGGCGATTATAACCCTAACGGACTTTTTCAGAACGTTTTTAGACGAAGTAGACTAAATTTGCTACAATATGACACTAGAACTGTCTCCATAGACCCAATAGTTTCCGTGATTAACCCTTTCAAAGTTTATCACTTTTATCGAACTTCGCAATTTAAAATTTGAATTAGTTATCTGCTGCCTGTATGTTTGTGTTCATTCTAAACTCCAGATGATAATAATAATAATAATTTATACTAGGCACGTATCCAGAAAATGAAGAGAGCCCTTGGCCGAACAAAGAACATCTATAACAAAAAATGCCTCTCAATTTCTACCAAAATTCGACACTACAATACCGTGATCAAGCCTGAAATACTGTATGCGAGTGAAACACTGGATCTCCATAGAAAAGCAGTACTAGAAGAAATCCTGAAAGAGGAACGTAAAATAATCAGAAAAATTCTTGGCCCAAAGCTGACTGATGAAGGATGCCGACTGCAATCTCACACAAAGACCGAGGAGCTCTCAGACCTTGCGGCTGGCATCAGAAAAAGACGCCTGAAATTTTATGAACACATAAAACGCTTTCCAGAAACCAGACTCACTAGAAACTTACTGGATGCAACAGAAAATCAAAACAAATAGATAGACATTGGAAATCCGCCAAGACCTGGAAAAATCGGGCATTGAAGTGGCCGACGTCGCAGACCGAACCAGCAACAGTACAAAAATCAGCAAGTGGGAAGTAGTCAGAGAGAAACCATAAGAAGACGGAAGATGCTCCCTCGTCTCTTATTGTTAAATGCATCTAGAAACGTATTAATCTCAATACGTATTGGATAGCAAGGAGGATTTTTTAATAAATTACCGTTTATAATAAAATTATTGTAGTACGCTTTCAAGTGTTTATAACTGCTGAAATGATAAAAGATCATTATCGAAAGCTCTTCGCTCAAAGATAATTTGCCATCTCTGAATCTTTGCTTATCTCAGTAACTTATGCTTAAGCCAATCTTGATATATTTTGATAATCTGGACAATCTTGATAAATGAAGCTTGTCCGGGATCCAAGTGGACAGAAGAACGAAGAGCCACGATGAGAGAAAAATTGAAGGCTGCCTGGCAGAGAAGGAAATGCACAACTTCTGAGTGAGCTTTGCGTGATCAGTTCTCAGGTCTTTTTCGCATATAATAATAATAATAATTATTATTATTATTATTATACTGATACTATTAACCGTGAGGAATATTATATTTTAAATTCTCGAAATTTGGGGACTTGAGCACTGCTACATCAATTTATTCCTTATCGACATGTGCAAACATATTGCTGTGGACACGGAAAGAATGAACAGTGATTTTCGGTGTTATCTGCTTGTGTCAATAAGTCTTCCGGTCTTCGCAAGTAATCGCTCTTCTTCTGTACTCTCTTCGCCTTGTAGTTTTTTTTTACACTTTTATGATATTTATTTTTTGACAGTTTTATAATATTTAATTAGAACCTTATAAAAATTTATCAACTAAATCAAATATTGTGGAAAATGCGAGAATTTCTTATCTGTTATTTTAGAATTCGGTAGAAGTTGATAGAAAGATGAAGAGATATCCAGTTCATGGAAAAATGTATAAATAGAAGAGACTTTCGTTAAGTTGTTGTTGATCTACATTGATAACAAGTGGCAGTGTACAGTGGCAGTTCCCGTTTCCGTTAATACGGACAGTGCAATCCCGTTGGCGCTATTACAAACTGTGATAATGAACTTTCGATGTTTGTTGTGTTAATCGCAGTATTTTGTGACAGATTATTATTCAGGCTTACTTGACAGTTTATACAGTGACTTGTAAGTGCTTATAGAGTAACTTCAACTGTTATGCATTAGACGCTTCTCCTTGAATTATTGAACAGTTTATTGAACAATTATTATTTAATATTAGATCGGCCTTTTGACATTTAGTGATTGATTTTTATACAGTAATATTGAAAACTCTTTATCAGTTGACAATATAGATTTATCTATTTTTGATTGTTTATTTTGTGAAAGAAATAACTTACCAGTGTGAGTTGTGGATAATTTGTCTTAATAAAGTGCGAGTGATAAATCCAAGTGTTGCCAGCGTTATTTTAGAGATAGAACCCTTAACAATATATAAAACTCCAAAATATCGATACTGTTTCCTATATCATGAGGGTTTCAAATAATATTCAATTGTTTCATATTTCTCATCATAAAGTGTTTTCACATTACCACAAGAAGTCAGAATATTAGTTAGTCAGAACCTCAACTGAGACTTTCAAGAGGGCTAAATTAATTTAATTTTTTATTTTGAATATTACTCAATTTCCTAACAAATAAACTTATTAACTGTTACGGGTTCTAATAGCTAAAATAAGGCTGGCAACACTAATGTTCACACTTGCACTTTATTTACACAAATTAATTGCAAGTTCAATTAATGAAATAAAAACAGATCATCAAATGACAAGCTAATACTTATTTTCAGTAATTATTTACAAGAATTGATAAATAAGTAATTACAGGCTAATCAATAATAAAATAAACAAGAGTCCAATAAACTGTACAAATGAATAATTAATTGCAGGCTGATCAATAATTAAAGAAACAAGAGTCTAATAAACTGTACAATAATGCAGAAAGAAATTATAAAAAGAGCAACTAATCACTTACAAAAACACAGTCCAATTCGTTAGTTGACAGTCCCAAATAATATCACTTAACACAACGTCTTTAAGCTATCAGTAAGCTGCATAAACAATAAACACTTGTCTCTGCACTTGACACTGTCTAACGACTGAATAGAGCACTGTTTACTCCATTGGCACTGGATTGTCTCTTCTACAAGATCCGTAATACAATCTGTCACACAGATTTGAAAAACTGATTCACATGGACTTCCTTTATATAGCTGTTGTAGTTGTATAATTCCAAGAATTGGAGCTCACTAGACGAATCGAGAATCTTCAAGAGACATGATCTCGAGCATTCCAGAAATCTGGAGAAATCAATAGATTTCTCGAGAAATCAATTGAGTGAGAGAGTTGCAGACTTGGAGAATAAGAGTGACAAAGACATCTAATGAGAGAGAATGGAAAATATCAAATTGCAGTTGCGTTTGTCCATGAAAACAATGGAGTGATATAAATAGACCGAGTGCGTGACTAACTGCTTGTTTGCTCTTGTAACATAACTTTTGTTGAAGGTAATTATCTTTAATTCATAGCTTAGCTTAAACATCATCATTCACAATTCTCATTTTCTTTTTCAACATCCCATCATCAGGGGTGCCCACAGGGGGGGGCTATGACGCAGACTGCGTCATTGAAATTCTTGGGGGGGGGGGGGGGGGGTTCCAAAAAACGTTTTGGGGGGGGAGCGTAAAGTTGATTGAAACCGTGTTTAATGTGACAACATTCAAAAATATACTACGAAGTCACCAGATAGAATGTCAATTAATGAAAATATATTTATAGTTATTATTATACAATTGAATATGAATTAGCTAAAATAGTCATGTTTAGGATTTGTGCAGGAAGTTATTATTCAAACTTAGCAAGACGCTAAGCGAGTGCTCTGAAAGTGGTTTATACAACTTTACTCTCCTTAACAGTTACTAGATTAATCAGCAGAAAGAGCAATAAGTCGATTTAAAATTATCAAAAACAGACTCAGATCAGCTATGGGAGACTCATCGTTGTCCACTCTAATGGTTCTAGCTGCAGAAAAAGATGTACTTGAGTCTATTTCTAATGAAGAAATAATTGAAAGGTTTTCTGTTTCCTCATCCCAAAGACAAAAACTTCTATGTGGGGTTTAGAGAGATAGATTTAACAAGCTTAGAAGGTGCCTAGCTAACTTGTAGATGGTCACAGCCTACAAATTTAAAATGTTTGACTTCAAACTGTTGATGTTTTTCATGTATTTTACGATAACTACTTACTAATAAGTAAGAACTACTATAGCAAAACTTACTAAATACTAAAAATTCAGTAATTTTTCATAACTATGTCTTTATGTTGTTTTTGAAAGAGACTTCTTTCGGTTGTTGTTGTAAATAACTATACATGAAATGTGTGCCTTTTATGTACTTCAACCATACATAAATTCTCCCAAGATTATGGGAGATATCACTAAGTAAATAACCTGTTGTTTAACTACTGTCCAATAAATGTCTTAGTATTTTGAATTTTTGTCTTTTACAAATGAAGTTATTAACTCATTGTTTTCACTTCCTTTAAATGAACAACTTTTTAGAATTATTTAACCTTAATGTAATTGGGACACCGAACATAAACTTATAGGTATTTCATTTTTATTGAACATTGTGTATTTGTAATAAAATTTTATTGTTTAAAAACCATTTAGGTTCAAATTCTTATTTAGCTATTTTGCAATTAAGTTCATTGAGCAGAAGTTCATAAATTCATTTCATTGATATTTCTTTTTTACCTTTACAAAAAAATGTTAGCTATGTAAAGAATCTCAAGAAATATACGGTACATACATTTTGTATATTATCGACTGGTTTTGAATTTTTTCAATAGTTTTATATATCTTCTGTTAGTTTTAGAAAGAATACGGGGGGCTCTTTTCGCATTTTTGGGGGGGGGGCCTAATTTATGGGGGGAGGGGGGATTGGTGCTAACTTTAGGGGGGGGTGCGTCATGAGGCTTAGGGGGGGTGGGCACCCCTGTATACCGCACTCAACTTCATCTCCTGCGTTTACTTATCATATTTTCAGTAAGCACAATATTTTCCACACTTGTAACGTCATATAGGCCTACTATTTCAGTGTAGGTATATTCTGAAAGGGACCACATCAAAATGAATCAAAAGCCATTTCACTTTTAAGAAGACTTTCGCTATTATAATTTTCCGAAATACAATATTCCACATTAAATAAAACGTTGTAGAATTTTCCTTAGTTTATCTTTTCTTATAAGTGGATTTTTAGTTACTTAACTTTCCATGTTATAAATTAATTATTGGCTTCCTAATTCGATAAATATTTCATAATGTAGGCTTTAAGAAATTTCTCATGTTTTCAAAGTTTGAAAATTCAACTAAAAAGCTTAAAATAAAACATATTTTAAAACAAAAAAAGAAACCGACTTCAGTGAAATGATTAAATACTCACGTACTAAAAAGTTTAAAATAAAGTATTTACTTTAAACTGAGAAAATTTTAAATTTCATACAAGTAATCTTTTGAAGTCGGCGCCAAATTTCCCATAAACTTCTAAAATATAACAGAATTACTCTGTGATGTTTTCCATGACGAAATGATTGAACAATCTAATATCAAAACCAGGGGTGCCCACAGGGGGGGCTATGACGCAGACTGCGTCATTGAAAATTTTTTTTTGGGGGGGGGGGGGGGTTCCAAAAAACGTTTGGGGGGGGGGTCGCAAAGTTGATTGAAACCGTGTTTAACGTGACAACATTAAAAAATATACTAAGAAGTCACCAGATAGAATGTCAATTAATGAAAATATATTTATAATTATTATTATTATACAATTGAATATGAATTAGCTAAAATAATAATGTTTAGGATTTGTGCAGGAACTTGTGCAGATGTACTTGAGTCTATTTCTAACGAAGAAATAATTGAAAGGTTTTCTGTTTCCTCATCCCAAAAACTTCTATGTGGGGTTTAGAGAGATAGATTTAACAATAGATTTTAGAGGGAAGTGATAGCCGCGAGCCGTAGCAGGTATCTGTTCAATCAAATAGATAAGCTGCGTTCTCGTAGGTCCTGTTTGTAACGGTGACTGATTAGATTGGCCAGCAAAAAAGACAATGTTCTCTGCTGAAAATCACTTCCCGGTGGTTCGGAACCCACCTAAAACTGTAGGTCCAACTCATCAATCACCATCATCCAACTCATTACCCACGCACAGGTCTCAGACCCATGTGGGCTTCATCCTCAAAAAAAAGAGAAAAAAAAGAAAAACTTAGAAGGTGCCTAGCTAACTTGTAGATGGTCACAGTCTACAAATTTAAAATGTTTGTCTTCAAACTGTTGATGTTTTTCATGTATTTTACGATAACTACTTACTAATAAGTAAGAACTGCTTTTGAAAAACTTACTAAATACTAAAAATTCAGTAATTTTTCATAACTATGTCTTTATTTTGTTTTTGAAAGACACTTCTTTCGATTGTGTGTTGTAAATAACTATACATGAAATGTGTGCCTTTTATGTACTTCATCCATACATAAATTCTCCCAAGATACTACACTAAGTAAATAACCTGTTGTTTAACTACTGTCCAATAAATGACTTAGTATTTTGAATTTTTGTGTTTTACAAATGAAGTTATTAACTCATTGTTTTCACTTCCTTTAAAGGAACAACTTTGTAGAATTATTTAATCTTAATCTAATTGGTACACCGAACATAAACTTATAGGTATTTCATTTTTATTGAACATTGTGTATTTGTAATAATATTTTATTGTTTAAAAACCATTTAGGTTCAAATTCTTATTTAGCTATTTTGCAATTAAGTTTATTGAGCAGAAGTTCATATATTCATTTCATTGATATTTCTTTTTTACCTTTACAAAAAAATGTTACCTATGTAAAGAATCTCAAGAAATATACATACATTTTGTATATTATCGACTGGGTTTGAATTTTTTCAATAGTTATAAAAATCTTCTTTTAGTTTTAGAAAGAATACGGGGGGCTTTTTTCGCATTTTTGGGGGGGGCCTAATTTATGGGGGGGGGTTTGATGCTAAATTTAGGGGGGGGGGTGCGTCATGAGGCTTAGGGGGGGTGGGCACCCCTGTCAAAACTGACACTGTATTTCAGTAAAAGTGAGTGTAAATCACATTTAATTGAAATACAGTGTTAGTTTTGATATTAGATCGAATTTCTTATCAATTACTATGTATTTCAGTAAAAGTGAGTGTAAATCACATATTTAATTGGAATACAGTGTTAGTTTTGATATTAGATAGAATCTCTTATCAATCACTTCCCGGTGGTTCGGAACCCACCTAAAACTGTAGGTCCAACTCAACAATCTCCATCATCCAATTCATTACCCATGCAAAGGTCTCAGACCTATGTGGGCTTCATCCTCCAAAAAAATACATTGTTAGTTTTGATATTAGATAGAATTTCTTATCAACTACATAAAATATTTGGCACCGACTTCAAAAGATTACTTGTATGAAATTTAAAATTTTCTCAGTTTAAAGTAAATACTTTATTTTAAACTTTTTAGTACGTGAGTATTTAATCATTTCACTGAAGTCGGTTTCTTTTTTTGTTTTAAAATATGTTTTTTAGTATGTGCCGTGAAAATGGTATTAGACTTAAATGGGAAAAATGTGAAGTACTGAAATCTGAAATTACTTATTTAGGGTTTAAAATTGACAAAGGTTGCATACATAAAACTGATGATAAGATTGCAGTTGTTAAGAATGCAAAACGTCCTACAAATGTATCAGAGTTGAAATCTTTTCTAGGGTTTGTTACATATTACTCAAGGTTTATATAGGGCATGGCTAATTCTCTCTCACCTTTATACAACTTACTCAGGAAAAATGTTGTTTTTTCGTGGTCACAAGATTGTGAAACTGCATTTCAAACAATTAAGAAAGATACTGAAACAAAACTTACTCTTGCGGATTTTGATGTCACTAAACCTATAATTGTTGCTACTGATGCTAGTAAATATGCTATTGGTGCGGTTCTTTCATGTTTAGATGAAAAAGGTGTGGAAAGGCCCATAATTTTTGCTAGTAGATGTCTCACTGCAGCTGAGCGAAATTATTCCCAGATAGACAAGGAAGCATTGTCAATTTATTGGGGAGTTAAGAAATTTTTCAATTACTTGTTTGGTCGTCATTTTACTTTACTGACTGACCACAAACCATTACAAAGCATCTTAAATGCTCATGCTGCTACTCCATCCATCAGTGCTACACGTTTATTACATTATTCATTATTTTTACAAGGTTTTGATTACACCATACAATACCGTAAGACCACTGAACATATGAATGCTGATTTTTGCTCAAGATTTCCTATGGAAATGGTTAATGACAATACTATTGATGAGGTTCAAATTGTACAAATGAATCAAATTAATATTTTACCGGTTACAAGGGAACAAATAGCTCATGAAACTAGAAAAGATCCAGATATGTGTAAATTACTTCGACAAATTTTAGGTACTGAAAATGGTGAAAATACAAACAATATTGCTGAATATTCAGTTGAACAAGGTTGTATTATGAAAGGCTTACGAGTTATGATTCCAAAATCTTTACAATCTAAAGTACTTGAGGAACTACACCAAGGACACTTAGGAATTGTAAAAATGAAAGGCCTTGCACGAAGTTATGTTCATTGGCCAAATATTGATTCTGATATTAAGCTTGTTACAAAGAATTGTATACATTGTGTGCGTCATTCTAGACAACAGTCTAATGTGAATTTACATCCATGGCAATTTCCTTCAGGACCATGGCAAAGATTACATATAGATTTTGCTAATCCTTCTCCAGGATTATGGCTGTTAATAATTGTTGATAGTTACAGTAAGTGGGTTGAAACTTACATAATGAAAACTCTTTCAAGCGAAGAAACAGTTGAAAATTTGCGTGAATGTTTTGCTAGATTTGGTTTACCAGTTACGGTACACTAGTATCAGATAATGGTACTCAGTTTACCTCTAGTGAATTTCAAACCTTTTGTACTAATAATGGTATAAAGCATATTACCAGTGCTCCTTTCTTTCCTGCATCCAATGGTCAGGCAGAACGTTTTGTACAAACTGAAGTCAGGATTAATTAAATGTTGCGAAGGTATGATTGTAAATTCTACTTTACGGTTCAAATTAAATAATTTTTTAATGAACTACAGAAAAGCACCACATGCTACTACTGGTGAAAGTCCATGTAATTTACTCAGGAAAAGAAATATTCGAACTAGACTAGATTTGATGCTACCCAATATTACTGACAAAGTGTTAGATACTCAAAGAAAGGAAATGCAAAAACAGACAATAAAGATAAATGTTTCAATATCAATGATAGAGTTATGTACCGAATTTACAATAATAAGGGTAAATGGAATACAGGTATTGTAGCTGATAAAATTGGTTCTTCTATGTACAATATCATTACTGATGATAATCTTTCTATTAGGAGACATGCTAATCAAATGAAGGATTGTAAAATTAATTTAAAGGATTTTTCAACTGATATACCTAATGTTCATTATGATACTGATGTAATTGTGCCTAAATCAACAGTACTTTCTTAACAATCGAAAGCTATTACAAGCAATGACGTTGATGATTCTACTTTCTTTTCTAATTCTTTCAAGAATGTTTTACATTCAACGCCAGTTTCTACAAAATTACCGATTGTGACAGATACTATTTACCATACGCCACAGGCTAGACCCCTTGTACATATATACCCCTTGCTCATATATCCTTGTACAACATGAATTTTAGTTTTATTTTATGCAGTTGGCAAGACTGTGCCACACCAGAGAGACAACGCCTACTGTACTATGTCTCTATTGTCGATAGAATTTTCATGATGTAATGAGTTTACTTACGCTATTCGTTCTTTTAATAAAATGTATTTCATCAATTACAATGAGTTTGTGATTACTTCTACCACCTACGTTACAGAATTGAATACTATAAAATACATAGCACAACAGAATGGTTACAAACACACACTAATAGACAAACTACTGCACAGAATATCAACAAAACCAATCACTCACACCAGCAACAAACAGAATGACAACCCCCATACATTCATCACACTTACCTACCTCAACAAAAAAAACTCATAAAATAGCAGCTTCATTCAGGAAACTCATAAAATAGCTTACAGAACAAATAATTCACTCAAAAAACACCTGCATTTTCAGACAACATCTCAAAACAAGTACAACAGATCTGGAATTTACAAATTGAAATGTGATGACTGCAACAAGTTCTATATAGGACAAACTGGCAGGACATTCACCACTAGATTCAAAGAACACACAAGAGCCATCTCACACCCAAACACACATTCCACTTTTGCTGAACACATCATTTCAACAGGCCACAGTTATACAGACATTGACACTAATTTAGACACACTACACTTCACTCACAAAAGCCATAAACTCAATGTTTTAGAACAATATGAGATTTACAAACATGCAAAGCAAGAACCTGACAACATTTTAAATGATCAACTTAACTTCTTCTCACACACTCTATTTGACAAAATAATCCCAATTTCAAACCTCCCGCCTACTCATCCCCCCACCACAGCACCATTCCAACATACATAACCCTCAAACTCATACCTTGAGTCAGTGTACTGTGGGTTGTCTGACGATGCTCTAGACAACAGAGCGAAACGGCCGTCACGCCATAACGTGAGTTAATTTCCATTTAAAAGTGGTTTTTTTAAGTTTATATTACATATTAGTGGAAACAAGATGGATCTTCAACATCATAAATAAAATTACTTCCAATTCAATGACGAATATACTACAGCCATCCTGCCGACCTCCCTATGTGATCACCCATTTCTAGCATAATGGTCGAAATGTGTCTCCAACACTAAGAGAAAATCCAAATATTAAAAAATAATTTAATTTCTGTGGAATAATTTAATATAAGAGTCCTTCACCAAAATTTTTGATTGCCGGCCGCCACTGCAGTGCTCAGTGAGTAAAATATTTTAATTTTCTACTCAAATATTTGACTTCATAGTCGTGCAATTATTCATAAAGTCAAATACTGTAATTATTATTAGTAATACGCGCAGTTCGTCATGTATACCAAATTTCAAGATTTCAAAACCAGTAAATGTTACCAGTGTCATTTTTTGGAGGATGAAGCCCACATAGGTCTGAGACCTGTGTGTGGGTAATGAGTTGAATGATGATGATGATGATTGATGAGCTGGACCTACAGTTTTAGAATAGAATGACTTTTTTATTTGTTGACGTGGCGAAGTTTGGACAGTTATGTCCAATCTACCACTTAACCAGTTTTCGGTGGGTTCAGAACCACCGGGAAGTGATTTTACAGCAGAGAACAGTGTCTTTTTTGCTGGCCGATCTAATCGGTCACCCTTACAAAGAGTGCCCAGTAGAACGCAGCTTATCCATATCTGATTGAACAGATACCTGCTTCGGCTCACGGCTATCACTTCCCTGTCGTCTGGTCTATTAAAATTCAAAGATGTTGAAGAATTTGAATAGACCAATCAGACTCCACCAGTAACATTTACCAGTAAATGAGAAGGCTCCCATAAACTCAACCAATAATCTACTTTTCAACCTGATTTTACAAATTGTTTGGGGGGGGGGGCTTGAAAACGCTTTTGGCACAAAATGGGCAATCAAGAAGTGGAAGGGCGACGACTGTATTACTAGTAACAATACTATTTGATCTAAAACTGTTATTTTTCTAAGAAAAATTTTGAAAATCCAAAAATATATAGTTTTAAAAAGTACAATAATTATTATAGTTATTGTCGATTAGGACAATATTGTCGATTTGAGAGCGTTAATATGGTAACATCAGCTGATGAACCGGGTCCACTTTGATTCGGTCTCCTGTAAACAAAAACAGTCCCAGTAATACCAACTAGAACCACATGATAATCAAGTTGGCATTGCTACCAGTTACCGGCTTTCATAATCAGCTGACTGCCTCCATTTTCTTCCTCAAACCTCAAACCTTCATCAGTTGATGTCTAGCACTGATAGAGAGAAGAGCTGTTTTGTGCTCCAGTAGATTTTTCAACACACATCACTGGAATGTTACCTTAAATTTGCTATTTAAACAGTGCCTACTGATTAAATACTGAAGTGCTCAAATGATTTAGTGATGAATAAATGGAAAATCAATTCTGGATATCTTTCACAAGGTAAGCAGTTTCATATCAATTTTTGCAATTTAGTCTATTTTAAGACACCCTTAAATACCATAGTTTCTTAATTGCATAGCTTTGCTCCATTATTTTGAAGTGAGAAATAACTAAAATGAAATGGCTAAAATTTAACCTAAAAAGTTCATCATCACTAACTCTTTGAAATCTGTCTAGTCATTTTCAGTTACCAACTCTAATTCAATAACTATGTTTCAATACTCGGGTAGGGTAAACTCTACTAGTTTTCCCCTTTATTAACTTATTTCAAAGCCAAGCTAAGAAACTATTTAATAACTACAGTTTTTAATATAAAAACCAAGAAAGAATTGTTATTCATTTTTAGGTAGACTTCTCGCTATTCATTATTATACATTGACCTTGACTACAGTACCAATTTATTTTATAGATCATTAGAATTTATAAATTTTATTGGGACATTCTCAGTGAACATGCATTTTCTCATTTTGTTAGTTTTAATCTACCAATGCTGCTTGATTTCAAATTTCTCATGAATTTATTTTTATTATTGCTTCTATTTTCCCTTGGACATTATTTTCCAGACAGTGTGCTTTAAAAGTCAATCTTAAAACTATCCATCAATTGAAATGTCCTTCAAAAATCAAAAGCAGAGAATTTAAATTGTTTTTGACTGAAAAAAGAAATAATTCATTGTTTGAAAAATAAGTTCAGAACTGGTCGTCGCCTACATTATAATTATTATAAATTGATAGTGATATTATATAATCAAATTAAAATTAGTTATCACACTAGTAGCCTCTTAGTGGAATTTCAATGAGCTTTTATATCATGATGATCATCCAAGTAACTAGTAACTATATTGATAAACCTCTTATTAGAACTTGTATGCATACTGGGCTAATTTAATTTTATGATTTCAAGAAATGTTTCTTACAAGCCAGCAGCTACCGTACTGATTTGAACCATGATCTACCAATAATTGATTCAAACTATTCCAATCCTTATAGATAATTAATCCATATTCTTTTCAATGAGAAAATGTTTTTCAGTCTCATTTAATTATTATCTTTAATCTCTGTCCTTTTGCTCAAACTCCACTTACTCACTACTCAAATATATACACATCCCACTTGCAATTTGACATGTTAAGTGACTATAGAGTGACTATATGACTATTCAGGCATTGCTGAATATAGTTAGCAAGATTATTAACTTGAAACTAGTTTGTACAATATTTTTTCAAGTTTGGTTTCTCAGTCGTTTAGTAAATTATTCAGTAGCTATTGATTCATTAGCGGCCCTAAGGCTTGTTTCACACACACCCGGCAGTCGGGTAACTGGTGTTGTTTGCCCAGCTGTACGAACATTGCATTATATGGGACTATGTAATCATACCGGATAAACAATAATGGTTACCTAACTGCTGGGTAGGTGTGAAACAAGCCTTAGGGCCTCTAATGAATCAATAGCTTTTGAATGATTTTCTAAACGACTAAGAAACCAGGCATGAACCATATATTAAATTGATCATGATGTTATTTCCATGCCAGTGAATCGAAATGACTCATTCCAAATTCAATTCCATTGGATCACCAATTAATTCTAATATATACTAATGATAGTCTTATTGGGATTGAATAGGAAATTTTAATTCATTCCAAGTATCCTCCAACATTATTCTCAAGGGCAGAGATTGTTCATTGATATACTTGATGAATGAAGTGGCTGTTTTACCCTATCAAAATTTCAATATAATTATTGTTGGAGCCGTATTGATACTGGTTTATTTTGTATGGCTTTCCATTTTTAAGAACAAGTATTTCTGAGTTTTCAACTATATCCAGCAAAACATATGATGCAGTATCAGTATATTAGGACACATTGTTCAATGCTCAAGATACTTGATCTTAATCAACATCATCACTTCAAACACATTCTATAGTCAATTGAATATTGCCAGCACATATCAATTTCCAATCAACTTTACAAACTTTTATCAATGTAACACCACCACATATTTTGATATAATTGAAGCAATCAACACACCTCCAAATTTGTAATAGCTTAACTGAACTATTTTTTTTTCAACAGGATGACTGATCAGTTCAACCTACTTCAAGAAGGAGATATGAAAAGACTCAACTTCACGGTAACCTCTTCAGTAGGTCAAGATGGTGGAGTACAAACTGGCCAGGACGTCAAACTGGAGATTTGGTATTATGTATCTTGCTTTTATAGTCAGTTAGGTTAAAAGTTTCCCACCATTCTCCTGCATATGCTAGGAGGTTTACAGTTGTTAGTCAAGTACCACACTCTTCAACCATGCTCTTGGATTGTGCCACAAAGTCATATTTGTGGCTTCGATGGCAGGGTCTGCATCTGAGAGTCCATGTCTCTCTTGTAGAGTTCATGACCGCAGTTGTCAGATAACGCTGCTATACGTCCGTCTTATGATGGAGTGGTACTGTTTATTGTAGCTGGTGGGATGTGTTATGAGGCTAACAATCGTGAATGGAGATTTGTTGGGTTGTAGGGCATTTGCAGTTGTTAATCATGTATCACACTTTCTATCCGGGCTCTTGATTTGTGCCATGACATAATCTTATCGCGCTTGATGGTTTTTTGGCTGGGTTCAGTGGCTCTCACGGATGCTTCGAGAGTCTCTCTCCTCGCTAAGGCCTTGTGACTACTTGTTAGTTCCACAAGGAGAACAGGGTGCACTGCTCAGTCGCCACAACCATTTTATTATGGTGTGGTACATTTCATTGCAGCTGGTGGGTTTATATAAGGCTAACAAATGTAAATAGGGATTTGCTGTTAGGTCCCTGTCAGGATTCTCATGTCACATTCATTGTGCATGGACTGTGTTACCCTGTGATCAAGAGATGCCGGTTGCCAGGTGAAAACCCTGGAGTAATGATGTCTCCGACATATGTTGAGTGCAGGTGTTAGCACCTTTATGTTTGGTAATTGTGATAAGAGATTAGATTAGACATTGATTATGCAAAAATTGTGGGAGTGGCTCTCACTTTAGCTTCGGCTACTGGCTTTGTGCTTAGAGCTTATGCCGTATTTACTGTTGCCAGTGAAAATGCCATAAGCTCCAACACACTGAGAATAGAGTTCACTAAATCAAATCATTTATATATCCTCCTCAACAAAAATAGAAACATAAAAATATAAAAAATACATCTGAATAATATAAAATAAAATTGCACTAAATCAACAAATATATAACTAGTTTATATGGTATTTATATACCAGTTTCAAAAGTACAAATCATGATTTGAAAGAATCAAAAAATTTTCTGGGGCTCTTATACACATGCTAGGAAGTGGAAATATGTGATGCTATTTATCAATTGCTTAGAGGCGCTTGCCTACAGATGGTAGGAATGCAAATATTTGAAACTATTTATTGATAGATTATTGGCGCTTGCCTACAGATGTAGGAGTGCAAAAATATATGATACTATTTATTGATAGATTATTGGCGCTTGCCTACAGATGTAGGAGTGCAAAAATATTTGATACTATTTATTGATAGATTATTGGCGCTTGCCTACAGACGTAGGGGTGCAAAAATATTTGATACTATTTATTGATAGACTATTGGCGCTTGCCTACAGACGTAGGAGTGCAAAAGTATTTGATACTATTTATTGATAGATTATTGGCGCTTGCCTACAGATGTAGGAGTGCAAAAATATTTGATACTATTTATTGATAGATTATTGGCGCTTGCCTACAGATGTAGGAGTGCAAAAATATTTGATACTATTTATTGATAGATTATTGGCGCTTGCCTACAGACGTAGGGGTGCAAAAATATTTGATACTATTTATTGATAGATTATTGGCGCTTGCCTACAGACGTAGGAGTGCAAAAGTATTTGATACTATTTATTGATAGATTATTAGCGCTTGCCTACAGATGTAGGAGTGCAAAAATATTTGATACTATTTATTGAAATATTATTGGCGCTTGCCTACAGACATAGGGGTGCAAAAATATTTGATACTATTTATTGATAGATTATTGGCGCTTGCCTATAGATGTAGGAGTGCAAAAATATTTGATACTATTTATTGATAGATTATTGGCGCTTGCCTACAGATGTAGGAGTGCAAAATAATATATTATACTGTTTATTTATAGATTATTAGCGCTTGCCTACAGATGGTAGGAGTGCAAAAATATGTGATACCATATTTATTGATAGATTATTGGCTCTTGCCTATTCATGTACGGTGAATGTGATAAGAAATTAGATTAGACATTGATTATTCAAAATTTGGGGAAGTGGCTCTCACTTTAGCTTCAGCTACTGGCTTTGTGCTTAGAGTTTATGCCATTCTCTCTGGCAATGCTTTGGCAGTGAAAATGTCATAAGCTCTACCACACTGAGAATAGAGTTCACTTGGGTACATTCAAGCATGGAAGCAATAATTCAAGGGTAGTTTAAGGGTGCTGTCCTATACTTGCTAGGAAATGAAAATATGTGATACTATTTATTGATAGATTACTGGCGCTTGCCTACAGATGTAGGGGTGCAAAAATATTTGAAATCATTCATTGATAGATTATTGGCGCTTGCCTACTGATGTAGGGGTGCAAAAAATTTGATACTATTTATTGATAGATTATTGGCGCTTGCCTACAGATGTAGGAGTGCAAAAATATTTGATACTATTTATTGATAGATTATTGGCGCTTGCCTACAGATGTAGGAGTGCAAAAATATTTGATACTATTTATTGATAGATTATTGGCGCTTGCCTACAGACGTAGGGGTGCAAAAATATTTGATACTATTTATTGATAGATTATTGGCGCTTGCCTACAGACGTAGGAGTGCAAAAGTATTTGATACTATTTATTGATAGATTATTAGCGCTTGCCTACAGATGTAGGAGTGCAAAAATATTTGATACTATTTATTGAAATATTATTGGCGCTTGCCTACAGACATAGGGGTGCAAAAATATTTGATACTATTTATTGATAGATTATTGGCGCTTGCCTATAGATGTAGGAGTGCAAAAATATTTGATACTATTTATTGATAGATTATTGGCGCTTGCCTACAGATGTAGGAGTGCAAAATAATATATTATACTGTTTATTTATAGATTATTAGCGCTTGCCTACAGATGGTAGGAGTGCAAAAATATGTGATACCATATTTATTGATAGATTATTGGCTCTTGCCTATTCATGTACGGTGAATGTGATAAGAAATTAGATTAGACATTGATTATTCAAAATTTGGGGAAGTGGCTCTCACTTTAGCTTCAGCTACTGGCTTTGTGCTTAGAGTTTATGCCATTCTCTCTGGCAATGCTTTGGCAGTGAAAATGTCATAAGCTCTACCACACTGAGAATAGAGTTCACTTGGGTACATTCAAGCATGGAAGCAATAATTCAAGGGTAGTTTAAGGGTGCTGTCCTATACTTGCTAGGAAATGAAAATATGTGATACTATTTATTGATAGATTACTGGCGCTTGCCTACAGATGTAGGGGTGCAAAAATATTTGAAATCATTCATTGATAGATTATTGGCGCTTGCCTACTGATGTAGGGGTGCAAAAAATTTGATACTATTTATTGATAGATTATTGGCGCTTGCCTGCAGATGTTAGGAGTGCAAATATGTGATACTATCTATTGTTAAATAAGGAATTTTCCCCATTTAATCACTCTTGCTCAAGTCTGTTTCAGCCACACTGTGTTGTTTTCATCACCACTTCTTCTCTGGTATTCTTCTCAAACAGATTCAACTCCATTCGTGCTACAGTCTTTTTTTAAGCTTCATCTACTAGGTAATTAACTGTTTTTCTTTTCTTGTAGAATCTATTCTAAATAACTGAAGAAATCACAATAGCCTTCATAGCTAAACAGATTCAGTTTCAGAGCAATTCAAATATCTAATCCAGTGCTGAGTTTCAAGCATTGCATTTTGAGATTTGTCCAGATATCTCAACGCAGTAATAATTGAATGTTTCCATGAGTGATGATTCTGAATCTCCATCAATAAATCAGATAATAAATCCAGCCAATCCGACTTAGCTTTTTTAAATGCTATCCAATTCTAAACTATTCTTGATTATTTGAATTAAAAATTAAATTATGTTGTTTTAAAACTATTTAGTGGACTTTATGCTTTGAAAATTTCTTTTATCTCTGATTGTTTTCTAGGCTAGTTTGCCAGCAGAAGTGTTCATCTAATTGCTATCAAAGAGGATGGAAACTCCAAAACTAAAACTGATAAGATATAAGTTATAGTAGTACCGGTAGCTTACCTGAACAGAATTTTTGTTTGAAGCTTGGTATTTGATGATCCAGACAAACTGCTAGCTGGACAGTTACTTGAAAAAATATTATTGTTGAAAATGATAGAATAATATTCTTCAAAAGATTATATTGTTTTCATATTGATGCAGGAAATTTGATGAAAATTTCTGTAAACATGATTAGGCTACCAATACACAGTTTCAGTAGTTCGTTGGTATTATAAACCTTTTAATCAGAATTGAAATGCAATAATTTTTGTTCAATGTTGAAATAATAATTGTTTTTTGCTTTTCTACTGGTGGGGAAGGAATTATGCACAAATTCTGGAACGCAGATTTCAGGGTTATACCGGAACGTTTTTCTAAGTATGTCGGGATTAAAAAAATATTTTTTAGCAACTTTTTATATTGTACTTGTAATTGGGCATGCATTTATGTTGTTACAATTCTTTGTTATATTGTGTTTTTCATGGCATTGATTTAAAAAACGTTATGTATTAATAATAGCAAAAAAATCATTTTCTATTTAAATTCAAACAATGAAAATATATATAGTTGATAAAGTTTCTATAGAGTACAAGTGACCTTTTCAGATTATTTCAAGTCTCAACTTTTGTAATTTTATCGATTGTGGCTATTGTAATTTGTGAATACTGTTTGTATTGACTAGTCTTAATACTTCAAGGCATGATTTTGAAACACAGTTTGTACAATCCACTACTAGGTAGGGCATGCAGTTCTCTGTTACTTCGTTTATTTGTTTTATTGTGTATTTCTTGTCATTGATTTTACCAGACACTTTGTATCAATCATTGTTAAAAAATGTCAGCTCCCACTTCAAACAATTGAAGATATATCTAGTTGATAATGATTTATAATTTAAGTATAATTTCGAGTCTCAACTGCTGTAATTTTATCGATGGTGACTAATGTAATGTGAGAATACTGTTGGTATTGACTTGTCTTGTACTCCATGTGTGGAGTTTTCAAGGCTTAATCTTTAAAAAATTCAAATAATAATAAATAAAAATACAGGATGAAAAGGGCAGAAGAAGGAAGAAGCGAGAAAGGTGGGAGGTCTAGGCCACGGGCTTCTCCATCTTTCTTAGTATATTATATTGAATGATCAACATTTAATTTAATTTCCACTTTTAATAATATTTTATTGTTATATAGATAGGAAACATTGTTTTTTAAATGTTATGATTTATTCAAAATTATTTTCTCTTTTGTATGAATTTCATTTATAAAATCTTATACTGGGTTCTCTGCTGTACAAACCGATGGAGAATTTTGAGAGGCTCTTTTTGTCCATCTTGAATTACATCTGAAGTTCTGCTCTTCTGGTGTATTTTGATGATGTTCTCTTTTTGGTGTTTAGGGAGGGGGGTATTGTTTGCTGGAGGGGGGTATTGTTTGCGGTACTGGTTCTATTGTGTTGCTACGGTGTCAGTTTGTAGAATAGCTTTTGATGTCTATTTGTTGTATCAGAGGAGTACTGCAGAAAACCCAGCAAATGAGATTTATATTAAAATATATTCTTTTTAAAACAATTATTATTTATTAATAGAAAATGTGGTCAGGGGATACTGTTTGGTTGGCAGGACAGAGGTGATCTCTGGAGGTACCCCAGGGATTGCCTCTCAACTCCAACACTACTTCCCTCCGTTAATGGGTTGTAGTTAGGAGCAGTATCCACCTCGCGTGGCCCACAAGGCCCCTCCCGGAAGGGGGGCAAGTCAACCTTACGTCCTCGAATGGTGTTGATGCCACACCTCGTGTGGGCTGGGAAACGTACGTCCTGGGTGCCCTCAGTTTGGTTCATCTCTTGACTGGAGGCAGTGTTGAGATGTCCCCTGACGGTGGGATACCACAGTGACTGCGGCCGACAAGGCTCTGGCGATTGGCGAAGTTAGGGACACCCAAAGTTAGTAGACAGATCTATCTGCTACTAATCTTGGTGGTCTCTCACTACCGCTTTTCATAAATTTTTATTATTCTTCCTTTCTGTTCTCAATTCCCTTCTGGGGCCAAGTAATAGGTGTTGTTAATTTTAATTTTTTTATTTTCTCATGTAGGCATCTATTATTTTATCATCCTATACATTTTGTATATTATCGACTGGGTTTGAATTTTTTCAATAGTTTTATAAATCTTCTTTTAGTTTTAGAAAGAATACGGGGGGCTCTTTTCGCATTTTTGGGGGGGGGGGCCTAATTTATGGGGGGAGGGGGGATTGGAGCTAACTTTAGGGGGGGGGGTGCGTCATGAGGCTTAGGGGGGGTGGGCACCCCTGCCATCATAGAAGTGTAGGGCTTTGATGTATAATCAGGGTCAAAATTCATTCAGAACGACAGAATTGCAAAAAATTGCAAAGTTTGAAAAAAAATTATAAACTTTGAAAGTCTTAGTCTCGGAAACTATTGGGTCTACAGAGACAGTTCTAATATCATATTGTAGAAAATTTAGTCTACTTTAAAAACGTCATTGAAAAGTTTTTCAAAAACTAGTCCTTAAGGGTCATGATCGCCAGAATGTGAAAAATAACGATTTTTTCGATTTTTGACAAAGTTGCGTTTGGCGCTCAAGGTTACAAACTTGGATTATTGATTAGGTCAACATCATAAACAAGTCTGCAAAAAATCAGAACTACCGGATATGACGCAAACTACCCCATACTTTCAGGCAACAAATATACTGGACTATTTAAGCTTAAGAAAAATTGGTGGAAAACAAGATTATTAATGGCAAAAAGCAGTTCATCATTTCAACATCCCTTAGCTGAACACGGGTAACGTGTTTTGAATAAATCTGATTAGGCTATAACATCTTGTAAAAATAATTATAAAATAAAACTAGTATGGTAATACCTTTTTCCAAAATGTTGGTACTATATAACGCATTCCATTGATCTTAAAATATGTTGATCTAGCTTTTGTTTTTGATATTAGTACGTTTCCAATATGTAAGTCAAGGTGCTCAAATTGTAAAGCACATTCAGCGACAGCTAACGCAAAAATTACCTGGAAAAATAAACGCCAATTAAATTTTTTTTCAATATATCGGTATAGTACAAGCAAATACTTGTCAATAAAACACTGATGTCAATAAAAAGCATCAATTACAACACACCTGAACACAATGATTAAACCAGTGATTAACTCAAGTAAATTAAGTTTAGAACAATAAATTTCCATCTCCTTTGATTGGTAATTCAAACCAGTAAAATCATAGGTTGTCCATTTCATTTTTCTGTCAAGCAGAATAAAAATTATGGAGTTTTGTCAATTTATTAACATTTTTATGATTTCGAGTTCCACATAAGCTAGGAAATCGTGCGTAGGTAATAAAAAATGATACAAAAATGCAAAGTTGAGCAAGGTATTGAACCCAGGGCTAACGCTAGCTAATATACTATGGTGAAGTTATAAGATAAACAATAATACAGCTGAAACAATAACAGTCTGTTTAGATAATTGTTGGCAAGTCTAAAAAAAGCCTAGTATAAAAACTCTTCAGGATTCTCTTGATGTATTGATGGATTCTCTTCACTCGATATATCCAAGATTATTACTATTAATAAATATTACGATTATTGTGGTTTACTAAAAGAAATATAGGTAACAGTATATGATAAAGTTTAATTATACAGAGTGCTCCAGGAAGAATCTGTCATTCCTCTCATCAGAATGGCCGTTTTCGCACACACCAACACGGCGCCGGCACGACACCGGCAAGATGTCGTCCCGGTGTCGTGGGGGTTGAGATCCAATGCTGCCAAATGGAACAGCTTTCACATTCACCGACACGGCGCCGGCAGCCGGTTGCCGGCGCCGGCATGTCGTTGGCAGCATCGCTCCCGCCGGTGCCAGCGCCGACACTTGTGTGTCGTCCATAGTTTTGAACAGAATTTGGTCATTTTGTCAACAGTTTGAGGTTAGGTACTGAAAAAAAAAACGTCTGGTACAGTACGATGGCTGATAGGTATGATGTCACCCTAATTGAATTAGTTGAATCCGAGCCCTGTTTATGGGACAAAACTATAGAAGAAAATAAGAACAAAATCTTCAGAGACAGAAGCCAATCTCATCCGAGTGTCTTGCTTTTTGATTTCATCACTTAAATTCACTAATATATAGTCGAAAGTTTCCTTACAGTACTCATACGAAAAAAATTAAAAAAATTTGTTGGGTTTGTCTAGCTTATCAATTAAGGTGTAATACAAGTCATCTAAATAGCAAACCTTTATTATTGGGTCAATCCAAAGTTGTCTATTACGACTGCGCCTTTTACATCGTAGATATAATAAATATATCAAATACAACCTCCTGTTCTAATCAGCCATCGTACTGTTTTGAACTGTGCCGCCTACTGCAAAATAAGGTTAGTTCTTCACCGGCAGCCAGATGCCGTGTCGGTAAGTTTGAAATGCTTCAACAATGTCGTGATGATATCGGCGCCAGTGCCGGTGTCATGCCGGTGCTGTGTCGGTGTGTGTGAAAACGCCCAATAAAGAGGGTGGAAGATTGCGAATATCTATAAATTTACTCATTAAAAAATATTTGTAGTGTATCTATATTTGTTATAATTTTTCAGGTAAATTTATCTGCAAAATCGAAATAATCATGTCATAAGTCTGTAACTATAGACAATTGAAATATTCAACAAATCATTGGTCAAAATGGCCACAGAAACACGTTTTTCAAGTTTGAAGATAATTAATTTGGTCAATTGTGCATAGCTGGTAATTTTTGTCAAGGGAACTTGTAGAGAATTTAATTCTGAAAATAAAATGTTAAATAACGCAGCAGCAAAAAAAAAACCCTCCCAGATTTTTTGTGGAGGATGAATCCCACATAGGTCTGAGACCTGTGCGCGGGTAACGAGGGTGCGAGAGTTGGATGATGGTGATTGATGATTTGGACCTACTTTTAGGTCGTTTCCGAACCACTGGAAAGTGATGTTACAGCACAAAATCTTTTATGCTGGCTAAACCAACAGTAACCTTACAAAAAGAGGACCAGCGCTCGTATGTCATTTTATCTGACTGAATAGATATTGTGTCTACAATCCAGCCTTTTCATTCAATAGGCGTTTTTGATAGAATAGGTGGATCGCCACGAGAATGGCATTGGCTCCCATAACAATACATGTCAGCTGATGTCATTCTCATGGCGATTCACCTATAGCTGGCACGTCTCGCGGCTATTCACTTCCCTAAAATTCAGCTTAAAAATGACAAAATTATAACCTAGAAGCACTACAAATTTCTGAATGAGTAAATTGACAGGGATAGCTGCAATCTTCCGCTATCTGTAATAAAGCATTTCCGGAACTACGTTTACATTGATGTTTTTATTTATTTTGATGAGAGGAATGGCAGTATGGTAGATTCTTCCTGAAACACCTACAGATGTCTTTAAATCACAAAAAATCACTTTTTATCATGACACCAAGACTACGTTTCCATTTTCATAAAACCAAACCACAGAATTGGTACTATTCAGTGGTCAAAAATCTCCATACGCCGATGACATTTCTGATGAATCAGTTTATAGAACTAATTAGGTCCACATCATTATTATTTATTCAGTAATACTTTATTTTACTTAATTGGTATTAAGTACCAAAGTACTTAATAAAAGTACCAAAGTACATAATTAAAGTATTTGGTTTCTCTTATCCAAAACAGCTATTCTCATGAGTAAGCATAGACTCTCGAACAGATGAATAATAGGGCCTGAGAGCTACCATGATATCTTATGCTGATCCCATATTATGATTGAATAGCCATTTTAAATCTTGTTTCCTATAGAAAAAGGTGTGAGAGCCTTTCTTTTTCCTTTTAAATATCCTTCAAATGCAAGCAAATTTTGAAAATCCTTACACGTACATCACCGCGCATTCCTAAAAGGAATGTCCATGCAAAAATTCAACGAATTTGGTCCATGCGTTTAGCCGAAAATGCGTCGCATACGGACAAATTCAAAACGGAGACCTCACTTCATTCGGTCAAAAATTTGACTACATCGGGGTTGATTGTATTTTATTACATCAGTTTCAGCAGAAATTTTCTAATGAAAATGGATAATTTTGTACTGTAGTAAAAGAAAAGATGAAAAAAAATTAGAATAAGTCTCTAAAAATTTGTATATTTTCAAACACTTTGCGAATCAACAACCTAGACGGGAAGAAATGAATTTTTACATTATTGTCAGACTGCCATGCTATTATTGGAGTGGAAGACCACAATAGTGTGATGTGAACAAATAAGATGCTGGAATATCTAGACTGGTCATGTTAGTAGTCGATTGTATACTATTTCCCTGAAATTAACATAATGAATTAGGTGCTAAATTCTAGATCTACTTTTTTTAGACTACAGCTATTTTAGACCATGCTATTATTGGAGTGGAAGACCACAATAGTGTGATGTGAACAAATAAGATGCTGGAATATCTAGACTGGTCATGTTAGTAGTCGATTGTATACTATTTCCCTGAAATTAACATAATGAATTAGGTGCTAAATTCTAGATCTACTTTTTTTAGACTACAGCTACCTAATGCTGATAAACAGATTCAAAATAGCTTCTATAATTGAAAGAATAAGATTTGATTTCGAAAACTATATCTATCATTACCTGCAGTACAATATAGTACGACTGTCTAGCTGAAGCAAACTCATGCTTTTGTATTTCTTCACCTCCATGACTCATTTTTAGTGATATATACAGTTGATTTTCAGTGAAGATCTCCGGTGAATCATTTTCTGTGCCTGAAAAAAATGAGATAAAAGTATAGATTATATTGATTACATTAATTTCGATATACAATTCAACAGGTTGAATAAATGACAAAAGTATTTCTGATATACAATGGAGTCGATGATATAATCCACCAATTGCGTGATACAATATGACATTGGAAATTTCCCAGTCCAGCTAGAAATTAGTTGCGCCCAGAGTTGAATTATTAGTAGGAAAATTAGGTTCCCTGAGCCATAAAGGCCTAATACTTTTCACATATACATGTTTTTCAATTATTCTTTATAAAACTATTGTCGAAATACAGTAATTCTATTTTATTATACAAATCCTGATTAGAACTTTTCAAGTCTATTCAATGTTCTATAATTCGTCCTTCTCTTATAGAATTTTATTACAATTATAATATCCTAATATAAGAAAATTGATCATACTTTGAAGACGTTTAGTACACAAAGGAGTGAATTCGAGTTTAAATCAACAGAATTTATGCCATTAATTCTTACTCATAATCCAAAGTCATATTTGCTTTGTGCCATGCTTTTTCGAATGCACTTCTTGAATACAACCACATAGAATCAATGAATAAACTATTTTACTATACACATAAATTTTCCCAAATATAGATAAATAGTAAGTACTGAAAAAACTTGAAGACTTTAAAATTAAAGACTTGTTAGATTTCTGTATATTATTCACCAATTGATACAATCCACAGTAATTCAAAAATATTTTTTATCCTACATACAGAAATCTAATAAACCTTTAAATAAACATTGCATACACTGTAATCTTTCCTTTCATTCCTTCTAAGTGTTTATTATATTCGAAGGAATATAAAATTGAAATAAAAAATCTATGAATGCATCCATACCATTTTTTTTGCTATAGATGTTCCAGAGATCAAGTAAGAAACGTGGGTAGCAGCCTTGAAAACAATTGCTAGATATAATACTGCAATATATATCAGTCCAGAATTCAGCCTGACGAATGTCTTCTTTTTTCAAATTACTTAGGGCTTTGAAATTTTAAAAGTAAAGTTAACTAAAATATTCAACTGGGGAAATAACCATTGCAAATTCTGTGTTAAAAACAAAATTGTACAAAACCATCACTTTCTACTAAATAATTTCAAGTTCAATAATTTTAAGTTTTGTTTTGTATGAGTTTAAGTAAGTTTTATTTTAGTAATAAACAAAAATCTTGAATAAAAATCCTTTTAAAATTATTATTGAATCTTACCATCCTAGTTTCTATTATTTCCTTGGGTTAGTTGACACCTACTAGGTCAAATTTTTCTCTCTCTAAATAATAATTATCACTTTTATGAACTATTTTTGTCATTTTCAATAAAATCCCCACAAAAAACTGAAGAAAATCACAAATACCCAGGACCTGGATATTTATGTCGATCATGCTCAGAAGTAAAATGCTAATGGGGGGGGGGGACCATATGAAAAATTGTTAAACACATTTTATCATCATTTTACTATCCTTACAGGAAAGTACATGCAAAAAGACAACTCAATCTTCTCCAAATTCAATAAAAATAATAAATACCCAGTTTTTGGGTATTTACCTGGGCCTGGGGTAAATACCCACCCACTGGGGTCTATTCAATGTTCTATAATTCGTACTTCTCTTATAGAATTTTATTACAAAGACCCAGCCCACATCACTACTTGTGAGGAATGCATATCCCTCTGTTGATGAAAGTCTTGCAGTAGAAAGGTTTCTGAGTGGATTGAGGATACTGGAGACCCAGCAAACTAGCTACATCAAAGATGCTCTTGTTCAAGCATTGAATTTGAAGCCATGCCATTCTATGGTGAGGGTTATGGGAGCTGGAATGATTGGACAAGGCACCATTCAGAAGATCGTGGAATTAGTCCTGGAACAGTTGTGAGTCAACAAGAAGGAGGTTCAGTGCTGCACTTGTGAGAAAGGGCACACCAGGAGGGAGGGTACAGCTAAAGCAGTAAGCATAATTCATCAAGCACAAATCAGTGTCAGGAATGTGGATGCTCTCTTATGGAGAAAATCGCAAAGAGGGCATTCTGAGGAGGACTACAGTGGTTGCTGATCTGGTGGGGACAGGCCAGTTCCAGAGGAACCAGAAGGAAGATCCTGGGCCAGAAATATGCAAGGTTCCAGAACCATTTGACACAAGTAAGACCAACCTGGCAGGGAGAAGGTTTCAATAATAAGGAAGCAAGCAAGACAAAGAAGAAGAAGAAGGAGAAGCATGACATCAAGGCTGACCAAGGTGGCTACCAAGCAGGAGACAGAGTCTGGTTACACAAATGCCAAAACCAATGTGAGGGGCCATATGAAGTTGTAACTAGGATCAATGATGTAGTATATCAGATAAGGAAATCTCCAAGAGGGAAGACAAAAGTGGTTCATTTAAATCATCTGACTCCATTTTGTGGCAGTAACAAGGCAGAGGAAGGACAAGCAGCTCAGATTAAGCACACTAAATCCTCATAGGAGTCTGTTGATGATTCAGATCTAGCACCAGGAGGAAAGATGATCCAGACAGGTGAGAGGGATCTTCTCACCTTGCCAAAGAAGTATGCACTGGCACACTGTGTCACCAGCAACTTGGCAGAATCCCAAGGCAGTCTACAGTCTTCAAGTTTGGTGGTTTCAGAAACCTGGAATGGCAAGGACCAGCAGAAGGAAATATTCTTCATCTGCAGCAGTATCGTCAGCATCTCTTCTACCTGGTGACTAAGTTAGAAGAGATGACTTCTGCTGTGGCAGCACCTTATTTGCAGAGGGGCCATAAAATGAACAAGTTAAAAGTTCATTGCCTATTGTCATATTCCACATGTAATACATGAAACTGGTCTGCCTTGATGAGCTGAGTAGAATATGATATAATATGAATATTGTAGAATATGAATATTGCATCAACTGATATGTTGCAATGGATAATTCAATAGTTAGGCAAGGGGTCCAGAATAACCACCCCTTCTACTGATATTGACAAATAAACGGGTTGGCAAGGAGGGATCTGTATGGAAAAAGAAGTGTTGAAATGTGTATTTGGTCAATTTATTCACATAAATCTTCTATTGTCTGTCAAACATCAAGCTTATAGTGTGTAATCCCCTCCCCTGACCATACCTCTCCCAATATTTAATCATCATTGAGATTTCACCTTCAAAAACTGTATGATATGATTTCAACTTCAAAACTTTAAATTCAATTATAATGAATAACATTCAAGGTGGAATAGCTCTGAAATAACATTCTTCCTGTGCAATCATAAAGTGATATACTATGCAGCCCCTTAATTTAGGAAGCCCATAAAGTGCTTGCGGTTGGTTCAACAAAAAAATTGAGTCATTGTTACTTATTTATAAGCAAAAAACTGGAATTTGTACTTTTCCACTCCTCTCCCTGAACAAGCTCCTTCCCCCCCCCCCCCCCACCAACCATTTGTACCCAAGGTTACAGGAAGCAATTGATGAAAAAATCATTTCTCTATCAATTCTTTCTCTCAATGGCCTTATTTTTGTCTTATTTGACTGGAATACTAGGAATAAGGAAAATTATGCAAAATTTCTTGACATTCGGTCAAGCGTTTGACCATTGTCATGTAACATGCATGCATACAGACAGGCAGATGAAATTCCAAGCAGTTGAGTTTAAACTGAGAATAACGTACATAAAATCGACTACAATTACTGCATTCATTTCATAAGGGGATATAACTGAGTTAAATACTTGTAGTAAGCTTGAGGAATAATTTCAAACTCCATAAATCATGATTATGGTTTTATACTTGGTTACTTTATGTTTGCAGTGCAAACTTAGTACTAAGTAGAAGGCTGAAGGAAGATGGGACGTTTTGCTGAACACTACCCTATGCATCTCAGCTACACTGCCAAGAAAAATAATGTGGCTCTGTTAAGGATAAAATCAGGACATGAATACCTGCAGTGACACCTAGAAGTTAAGAGTCCGATTTGTCTAATGTAAACAATTATGGCATCTCAACATTTGGAAAAATGCAATTCATTACAGGAGACTAGATGGAACAAGAACTACAAATCTGAATTATATTGGGATGCGTGCACCAATGGCCAAAGCAGTCAACAAGGATATGGCATAAGTGGAAGTGAAAACTTTATGGGTTTGAAATATTTTATACTTTGATAGCTTTATGCAGTTTGAATATTTTACTGGAAGTTTCTTTTTGAGTAATTTGAGTTACTTACTGTGATATATATATTTCTGACAATATCTCATGAAACCTTTTTTGAATTTCACCATTATAATCCACATCACCTTCAATTGGGATTATTTTGATGACTGCGGATTCTTCTCTTTTTCCGGGACGGGTTATCATGAATACTTCGCCATAAACGCCCTCACCAATTTTTTTCATTTTGATAGAAAGACTGTAATCATAAAGAAGACAGTAATATATCAATAATTCAGAAACCAATGATTCAACAATATTCCACAAATGCTGCATTTATTTGAGCTTCCAATATAAGAGTACTACAAAAGACAGAGACAGGATTTTATTGGTATCAAAAGTTGAGCATATTCATTGGCTAAGTCTTGAATTAATGACCAGAACAATTTGGATATTTTTATACAGTGAGTAAGCTTTAAATGCACTTTTAATAAAACAGACATAATTTAGTAGTAACTTAGGTGGTTTGGAAAGCTGTTATGGTATCTGTGACTTCCATGACAGCTCCCAAGCTCTTATTCAGTGCAGAGGAAAATGTAGATCACTCAGAGCTTAGTCAGAACTGCAATTATCAAAAGATAAATAACTGAATCATGAAATTATGCTGATTGTTGAAATATTAATACTCTCAGTGGTAGTGTCATAAGAAATGTTTATGAGGTTACACATTGAACACCCACCATAATGTTATTTCCATTTAATCTGAACTGAACATTCAGATACATTTAAATCATTGAATGTATATGGTAGCATGGATACATGAAATTTGATGACAAGGAATAGTCCTTCAATGTTCTTTACTTTTAGTTATTCTTATATTTGTTTATAATTTTCATCATATCAACACGTTTGTTTTATATCAAAGCTTACTGGTGATTGAAATGAAATTATCTATCCTATACCTATCTATCAAATACAAAGGTTGATTGACCTCAAAACAAAAAATCTTGTAAATGAACTAACTTATAATGTATTTGAAAGTTTAGCTTCACCCTATCGTAACACAATGTTATTCAGCATGTTTGTTGGAGTGATAAATGAGAAAGATTGAAAGAGGAGTTTAACCTGGAAAAAGTGAATTCGTTCCTTACATTATATTATAATAATTAATAACAGATATTTAAAGCAAATTACCTTTTAGACAAGACTGAGTCAAAGCTTAAAATATCACTTTGATCACACAGTCTCAGTACATGCTGCTTGGCAGCGCATTTATCTTCGTCAACTGAAAATTTCAAGAGAAACAATTAATTTTCATTTTGAATTATAGAAAAACAGAATAAGTTGTACCCTACTGTTTCTTAAAGGGGAAACAATTGACAGATTATTATTTCTGTTTTAAATTGAACATCCAACAAAAGATATGTTCCATAAAAACATTTATAGACAGAAAAGAAAAACAGGAAATATGATCGAATCTGAACAATGAGTTGATAGAAAAAACTTCAGGGGACTTTTATTGTTTGATCACTCTTTCCAAATACTGCTCATTTATAGATAGGATTTTTAATCCATGATTGTACTTGAGTGTATGGGAAAGATACCAAAACCTCTAAAGTGCACCTAGCAAACAAGACTTGGGCATGGCTTCCTATAATGTTATTTAGTCCAGTCAAATTAGCACAAATATTGGGCGGGAAAGGAAAAAACCAACACGGCTGAAAATCGGTTTATAGGTCCAAAACATTATGCTGAATAACTTGCTAATGTCTCCAAGAACCAGAGCTGTGCTTCGGTCGCCATCTTGGAAAAACAGTAAAATTTTCTTCATTTTTTTTTTAAATTGAGGCCAAACTATGCTTTAGACATATAACGTTACTCCTTACTCGTTTCTTTTTCAACAGAAAATTGTTAAGGTCCTCTTCTATAATTTTTCCAAGTACTGGGAATTTTTTCGAAAAATCAATCATTTTAAATTTTGAATAATTGAAACAGCTGTATCTCACTAATGGCGAGACCTAAGTGTTTAACTGGAAATCCCTCTCGTGGAAATGCAGTTTTCTACTATTTGAAAACAGTCTCACCTTTCTATCTTTAATCGTTTTTGAACTGTAGCTATATTCATAAACTTGCATGCAACCCCAAAGAAACCCCTAAAATTTCCTCTGAGAGCCCAAACAAAGAAATCTCCAAAAAAGTGGTATCGGTATTTATCTTAAAAATTAATTTTTGAGACTCCAAGCTATCAGAAACTCCATGTGGTCGCCTAAAGATGTGATCGGAATTTTTTAGGGGCGTGCTGAATTTTTCTTTATTATAATTTTATCCACTGAAATTCTACTCAAGAAAACGAATAACTATTCTATGTGATGCCAAATTTAGAGAATTCATAAAATTCTCCAATTTATCAACAATCGTGACCGAAGTAAGAGTTGCACAAGAAAATTGATATTGTAACAGTTTTTCCCTCCTCTTCCTTTTAGTTTGTAACAGGTTTCCAGCGTGGGTTCTGAGATTATTTGTAATAAAAACGGCTATTACAAGATGAGACTGAAATTTATTAAATAACACCAATAAATCACAACTGAACTGAATCTGTTAATTACTATAGCACAAGTTTACAAATTAAGAACTCTATTTGAACACAACTAATGAACAGTAATTATACTCAAGTAATTAGCAAACTCAAATAATCTACAATGAGTACTTCTCTAACAATCTACTTGAAATTACAATTCTAATAGCAAATTAAAGATCACTCTAAACTGCTCTAATCAAATCTCAACAGTTTCTATTCTATTCTAGTTAACAGTTCCCTTATCAAATAGCCTTATAGAATGAATTATTTCGGTCACAATGTTTGATAAATTGGAGAATTCTTGAAATTGAGCATTACATAGAATAGTTCTTCTTCTTGAGTACTAGTTCAGTGGATAAAATTATGATGAATTGTTTTGTCTACAATCCAATACCAATATTAAGTTCATAAATTTCCCATTAAGTTCATGCCTTATAGAATGAATTATTTCGGTCACAATTTTTGATAAATTGGAGAATTCTTGAAATTGAGCATCACATAGAATAGTTCTTCTTCTTGAGTACTAGTTCAGTGGATAAAATTATGATGAATTGTTTTGTCTACAATCCAATACCAATATTAAGTTCATGAATTTCCCAGTTGGAAACATTTAAATGTTGAAAAGAGGCATTTCAAGGTATGGGAGGCATATCACTAAGTACGCTTAAAAATAGAATATCAATTTATGAGCCAAATTCAACATTTGTGATACATGAATATGGATCGTCTCGATGAGCTTGAGACGAATGAGCCGATCAGATACAATGAACCGTTCAAAAAAGGGTCCTGAATTCAGCAACCCCTTATGGTTGTTCAGCAACCCCCTAAAAAATTTCCATCACATTTTTGGGCGACCACATGGAGTTTCTGATAGCTTGGAGTCTCAAAAATAAACTATTTTACGATGAATACCGATCCCCACTTTTTGGGAGATTTGTTTGGGCTCTCAACGGTAATTTTAGGTTTTTTTTGGGGTGCATGCAAGCTACAGCTCACAACCTACAAAGATAGAAAGGTGAGACTGGTTTCAAATTGTAGAAAACTTCATTTCCACGGGGGTGACTTCGAGTTACACACTCAAGTCTCGCCATTAGTGAGATACAGCTGTTTCAATTATTCAAAACAGAAATTTTTTAATTTTCCGAAAAATATCTCAATACTTTGAAAAATTGTAGCCAAAGAACTGATATAGATACAGGGGTGTAACTGGTGTTAAATTATTGACAAAAAGATATACGATTTACTTTTTTGTCTGAAGCATAGTTTGGCCTCAATTTTGATAAAAAATGACGTCGTAAAATGTTTAGTTTTTCCATGATGGCGGCCGAAGCACAGCTAAAATTCTTGGAGACTTTTAGTATGTTATTCAAGAAACTTTTCTGGACATGTTACCCGATTTTCAGACGTGTTGGATTTTTTTCTTTTTTTGCTAATTTGACTGGACTAGATTGTACTGAAAGGATTTGAATTCAGAATTCCATGAAAAAGTATATCAACAAAATATTTGTCGCAACATTGACAATGAACAAGTTTGTCTAATTGCAAGACGACACACCATTGTTGTGTTTGTATTACTAAACGTTTATATTATTTTTATTGTTCATTTGACCATTTCTACTACTTGATATCTTCCAGAAAGATTTTTATAAAAATAAGGGTGTTTGGCTGTAGACCTACTGTTTGGAATAAAAATTTCTGGCAATTTTAATGATTATGTATACTTTTTGGATAATATTTCAACAGTCTATCGCCCCAACATGTAAATTCACCAATGATAATACTATAACATTAATTTCAATTCAGTGTAAGAAAATCAATTACTTTTGTAAAAATTATTCACCAGTACATTATTAAATCACCAACTTTTACAAAATATTTCATTTTTTCTTACCATTAATAAGGGAGACTGTTTCATCATAACACTCTTCGATAGTTGTTGTAATCAAAGTCATTCGAGAGGATGCTTCCACTTTTACCGATGGCCGAATAATACTGAATCGATTACATCCTACATGTGATAGATTACCTAGTTTATGAAACAGAAATACATAATGTTATTGGGTGGATTCAATACTCATCCAATAAAACTTTATTCTCATTATAAAAAAGAATTAGAAAAATAAATCAATAATTATATAATCATTGATCAATCGTTCAAGTAACCGACTTCAAGTCAATCAACAATGAGCAATTGAGAAGTTAAAGGGTAAAACTGTACAAACAGAAGATCATTTTTCGGGAGAATTTTTAGCGCTTCCAAAAAATTGGTACGCAATAGAGTATGGGGAATTGTAAAAGGTGACTAAGGAAATAACAAACACATGTATGCATAAAAATTTGTTAACTGAAGTATGAATGATTTATTGAAATTTTCTCCAATTCAGATTTCGATGTAATGTTCTATTCACTTGAGTAATACAGTACCACTATTACTATCAATATCAAATTTCTAGGAAGCAGAAACAAGACATGCGATGTCAGTGATAATAATAATAATTAATATGTTTTTATTTCCACATTTTGTAACAATACAAATTTAGAAACGTCAGAAAATAGAAAAAGTGATAAGCATTTAGGGAAACTGAGCTTCCATGTGAAGCCAGGCGGTAGTCGAGTGACGCCACGTATCGTTGAATATTAGAAATGTCATATTAATATAATATTATTTTAAAATAATGAATATAATAAGTTAGTTTGAAGTAACTGACAATTTAACAAAATGACAAATATCCAGAAATAGAATTTATTAATTTCGAATACCTAAAAGTGCTATTAATTCGTACTGAAGACTTTCGCAATGGTTTGTGATCTGCTTCAGATCATGATCTTAACTTTCAGTGTACTCCATTACAGATTTGTGGTACAAACTACTCGCTGATAGAAGTTCTTGAGGTTCCATATATGAAGCCTGTTCGTCAGAGATCGGCAGACATGATGGGCATTGGTGGGTTGTATGCCTAAACACCATAGTGGCAATTTCACTACAGATGGTTTAAAAAAATATACATTCAGGCCTAATATTTCTAATATGAATGCTATTAATTCATACTGAAGACTTCCGCAATGGCGGATATTGACAACAGCATTGAATAGCTGATGGAAATCGATGAACGTTACTGTACAAAAATATCAGTCACCGCCGGGAATCGAACCGCAGACTTCCCAATTGCCGGTCGGGCGCCTTAACCACTAGACTACAGTCATCGATTTCCATCAGATATTCAATGATGTTGTCAATATCCGCCATTGCCGAAGTCTTCAGTATGAATTAATAGCACATTGAGGAATAAGAAATAAATATTTTTTTTTGAGGATGAAGCCCACATAGGTCTGAGACCTGTGCGTGGGTAATGAGTTGGATGATGGTGATTGATGAGTTGGACCTATTTCTATTTTTAATATAAATTCTATTTTTTAATATAATAATATTCATATCAGAAATATTAGGCCTGAATGTAGATTTTTTAAACCATCTGTAGTGAAATTGCCACTATGGTGTATAGGCGTACAACCCACCAATCCCCATCATGTCTGCTGATCTCTGACGAACAGGCTTCATATATGGAACCTCAAGAACTCTATCAGCGAGTAGTTTGTATCACAAATCCGTAATGGAGTACACTGAAAGTTAAGATCATGATCTGAAGCAGATCACAAACAGTTGAACATTCTTGCGTTTACTTAGAATATATTTCCAATGATCAATCTAAAATCTCCATTGCATATCATTTGGAAATACTGGCATATTTGAAGAATGTGAGTTACAATATTTAAAAAAATTAACATAAAAATAAACTTACCAGTTGATGATAATTTACTGTGGCGGAGAGCAGCAATACTGCGTCTGTACATTTTACCAGGTATAAAATCATATGTGTGCTCATCAAGTTCAAACCCTGGCAAACAGACAGTATTATCTGCATCCAAAACATTTGTGGTTTTGAGTTCGGTATTCTCAAGTATAGTATTTTTCGTTAAATTTGCATTATTTCCTCTTTCTTCACCATCCTCATTATCATTCATTTTTTCACCATCACTATCTTCTTCTTCCGGTTCATCATTATCATCATCTTCTTCTTCTTCTGGTTCATCATCATCATCTTCTTTTGCTCCATCATCATCTTCTTCTTCATCATCATCATCATCATCATTTTCTTCATCGTCGTAATCATCTTTATTTATGTCCATAGACTTTCTCTCATAACTCTCTAGCGAATCGTCGATTGCTACCAAACTATTATTTTCCGTTTCTTCGTCACTTTCATTGCTGCTGTTTTCAATTTCACAATGTGTATGATTCTCATTTTCTTCAACTCTTTTTCAACTTTCTGAGTAAAAATGATGAGACTCAGCGCAAGGTTTTGACTCATTCACTGCCACATCGGATATGTGTTGGTTGCAATCTTTATTGTCATCATAATTTGGAAGAGTTTCAACATATAGATTGGATATATCTTTCAATTGATCCCCATTATCACTGTCAGAGGAACCAAAAATATGTGAATTTGACAAATTCAAAGAATCACTTTCAACTGTGCCAATAATTGGAAATAAGCCCCAATCTTCAATAATTGGACCATCTAATTCTTTTTTTCTACTTTCAATGGGAGTGCTGTTCCCAATATCCTCCCGATCACGACCAATGGAAAATCTCTTTGATATTCTCAATTTTCGAGCTTTTGGTGCTATTGACAAGCAAACGTGTTTTGTCACTTTAAATTGAGAAATATGTATATCATCCATGTTATTTATTGGTGTAACTGGAAGAAAATGAAAAGTGTTATGATGAATATTGAAGACTGCAATTAGCAAAGCCAAAGTGAAGGTAAGATAAGCATAAAGTAGAAGTAGAAATAAAAAAAATATATACTAATAAAGTAGTTTAAAAAAAATAAAATATTTAGAACTAGTTGGAGAAATGAAAATGAATGAGTAAACCTTTCAATTTTCTTCACATTATTGTGGGGGGAGTTGACTGGAGTCAGATAATTATTATCCATAACACGAATATTTTTTATTAATTACTTTTTAAAACCTGGATGCTGGCTGTGACTGTTTCTTTTTAATTTTCTTCTAAAACGGATCCATCTCTCAAAAGTTGTACAAAAATAAGATGAACTTGAAATGAGATATTATTGTATTCTTCAAAATGATCTCTGGATAGGAAAAAGGTTGCGATTACTTTCCTTACTGAGCGAATAGAGTTATGCAAAGCCCACCGAAACAAATTCAGAGGCTAAGATTTCTATTCTAATTTGAAATTTTGTAAAAAGCAGTTTTGGGCAGTAGCCTGCTGTATTCACATTGATTGTATGTTAGTTAAATAAATAAAATCTTTGATAGTATTTGAATACAAAATAAAAACATCACGAGATGCCATTGTGAAATAAAACTAACCTTCTGCAACTCTTCTTTCCAACGCTGATGTTTGAGATTTAGATGCAAGGGGCAAATTTTCATGAATTGATCCCAAGGAAGAAGTAAGTGAACTTGAGACTTTCAAACTGAGAACATAGTTACGTAAGAATAATTGTTAGGAGAAGAGTACAAACTATTAGCTAGCTATTGAAATTGCTAACCAAGTTATCTAAAACGTGGAAATGAGACTTTAGATGCACAACTATAAAAAAATAAGATATAGAGCGCCTGCAATCAAGAATAGCGTGTAGAAAAAATATCAGATGGTATTTGATATATGCATACATGTTCTACAGAATTATCAAAACTATTTTTCTGTTGGAAGATATTACATAATTCCATATTTTTTCAGTTTTGTGCATTTCGGTGGCAAAAATGGGTCCTCAGTGATTGCGGGACCATGCGGCTGGGCCGACACGGGAACGCGTCAAGGTCTGACGCTGACAAAACCTGACACTGAATCTTTCAGACACCGGAAAAATCCACCAACGACAATTCCAAACGGTTTTGAAAGTGTCAGACTTCGTCGGTTACGTGCGGCGACAACTCGAGGCGTTTTTGAAAGTGTCAGATTTCATCGGGTTCGTTCAGCGTCATAATCTGATGGTTCTACTTCTTGAATAACAGAGATTGAACAGAAATCTTTTCCCATAAAAAAGAACGGGAGATACCCAGATTCGATACCCGACGCGGTCTCTTTTCTGTCCTGTACCGAGCAGGACAAATCCTCGAACTGGGAGAAATTTCGTTCTAAATTCTAAACAATGAGCACAAGCAGGAAACAAGCCATTCAGCCATTCTCACTCATTTTCGCTCTCTCTCTCTCTCTCTCAATGATAGCAATTAAATCTATCTTATCTGTCTCTTGCACTCTGTTTTTCCCCAAACGATTTTGAACATTTTCACATTCAAATTGAATGAGCTTTCAAGATAGAATAAGATTTTAGCCATTTTCCATTAATAAAAGACACTCTGGGACTGTCCCAAAGTAACCGAAGTCATTTGCGGAATAAATATAATTTTGAGGTTTGCAACTAAAATATTCAGATCAAAAACGTGCCTAGTATGTGAATATTATATGTCCTTCCCCAAAAGGTAGGTTTCCACTATTTAGGAGATCTAGGTTAGATGTAGCAGAAAAGGTAATTCAGCTATATAGCTGTGCTAATTGGCAGTAAATAAAATGTATAGCTGTTGGAGCTATAGCAGATTGGTTGTTTAGCACACTGCTATGAAACTCTCCAGTTAAGGGTAGTGTAAACACTGCTAAATCCATAATGGAAAATTGTTTGCAGCAGGGGTGGAGCAGAAAGTTTAGAAGTAATTATATACAAGTACGTGTCTTGCCTTCATTTATTTAACCTGAATGGTTGAATAAAAAAATGAAGGTAACTCTAACTGACTGTAACAACGGAGCTAAAACGACCCCAATCAAGGGGTGATTGTCCAACTAGCATTGATTAAGTCTTCCAGCTATGCCTATTTGTCTACTGTACTCAAAAGAATCTGTGGAACTAATTTGAATTTTTCTTCAATTTAAAGATAAAATTCGAATGTAAGCCAACTGATAACCATTCGTCAAAAAAGCTGTGGAAGCTAGGGAAAAGGGTACTGAGTGGCACCAGAGAGAGCAATAAACTTCTCTTCTATTTTTGTGTAATCTTTTGAACTATTCACTAACATTGAAATACCGGTATGTAAAATTATAAAATTTATTATGACTTTGAATGGAACTTCGTTCAAATTGCAAAGAGCGAATGAATGAATAACACATCCAATTCCAAACTTTAACTTTAATTTTGTAATTACCGTACTTAAATAGATGGTGACAAAACCTCAAAACATTGGGGATTCTGAAAAAATTGTTCTCAAGTTCTTGAAAGTGCAACTTTTAGTTTTTTTTATGCCTTTCAGCCCTTATGTTATTTGTTGATTGATTCATGGCGTGAAAAATTTCATGATCACAATAAAACTCTTTGGGTTATCAGATCTGAACAGTAACAGAAATCAGCATTTGAAGCCCGTCTGCAAAAATATTAAGACCTTTTCTCCTTTCAAGCCTACTGTGTCAACTTCATTCAAGTGGTCTGGGGAAATTTAACCCCATGTTTGGGGGCTCCAAAAATACTGGGACCCACCACCATGAAGGCCCAAAGCCGAGGCAATTAGGGGACTTGAAAATATTGGGGGACTTAGAATTTGAAAATATTCTAGATGCAGCCTACTTGAATCTACTTCGCATGACTATACTGGCAATAAAAACGGGCCCGTAGTGCCCGCGGCCTCTAGGATGTTGGGCTTCTAAGGGGCCTCTAGAGGTCCAAACTGGAAAAAAGAGGCCCTGGAGGCCTCTAGATGTACATTTTGGGGCCCCTTATTTTATTTGTGTTTAACCCATTGACGTTGAGGCCCAAGGAAACTTGCCTTGTTCGCCTCATCCCCTCTATAGCTTTAATTAGAGTATTTTTTAAGTTAATTAAAGTATTAAAATTATAGTTTTTTTCTAGCTGTAACATTATTTAAGCTACTCTTCACATATGAAAACTTTTTTTACCTCCAGTAACCGATATTATCGTATTTTTATTGATGCCTCCCCACTCATTTTTGGGGCCTCTTTCACAGGCTAAAGGGAGGGTTACGTCGCTACGCCAATAACAGCAATGGAGTGTTCTAACAAGAATATTAAAAATTGACTCCAAAAAAGTTAATCAAAAGAACAAATTTATTAGAATTGAATAGACTACTAAGATTCCTAGTTCGATTTAAAATTATCAAATACATAAGAGTAATAAAAGGAAGCTTATTAGACCTTCTTAAAAGTTCTTGTAAACGTGGAAAATAAAAACTAAACACTAATACTATAGCTAGAATTTATTTTCGAAATAAATGTAATTTATTGTGCACAGATTTGTTTGTTTTCCATCAGAATAATTTGGAACAATTATTAATTGAATAAGCAAGAGCTTGCTAGAATGTTAAAGAAAGTCAGTAAGGGTTGATAATTTAAAAACGTTAGGCTCCTTTTCCTCATAATAATAAACCTGAAATAACTTGAATAGTTTGGTACCTACCTAAGTTGTTGAGTGACCTACCAATAAACGTTCCTTTTTGGAATATGATAGAATATCATTCAAATATAAATACGAGGCTCTTTTTGTTTATAACTTTAAAATATATGAGGCGACTTTTGCTTATAACAATATTGCTGAAAATAGCTTGAAATTTTAAGTACCTGACTTGTTTAGTGACCTACCAGTAAAATTTAATAGTTTTAAAATATAATAGAAGAATATAATTGAAGGATATGGGGCTTGTTTTTCTCATAATAGTACAACTAAAAACGGAAATTTATATCTGGTAAGCCTGAGCTGTTTGGTCACCTACCAGTGAAGGCTTATAATTTTCAAATATAAGAAAAATAAGTATGAATTCTGATTTAAAAATGTTTTCATAGAAAGCGCTATTATTTCAAATAGATATAATGCTTGCTTACATGTACGTATAACAGTATTATACAAGTACATAAGTAGCCTACTGGTACTCTGTGATGTTTTCCATTACGAAAAACTTGATGAACAATCTAATATAAAAAAATGACACTGTATTCCTATTTAAATTATGATTTTACTCACGTATACTTGAGATATTAGAGAGAGGGATGCATTTCACTTGTAGGCTGATGAAGATTCTGTTTAGAAGTGAAATGCAAACTCCAGTATAAGTGAGTAAAAATCCTAATTTACTTGGAAATACTGTGTCAGTTTTGATATTAGATTGTACATAGCATATGCCACGCCCCGAAATGTCCAAAGACATTCGCTATTGCGGACCCCCATTAACATATCATGGACCCCCAATTTTAATTTTCACTGACATGGACCCCCTGGCAGGTCCCCGCGGACCCCAGGGGTCCGCATGGACCACTGATTTAAAGTGTTGCCAGCATTATTTTAGAGATAGAACCTGTAGCAATTGGTGTCAGAAGTTTGGGATTTTTCGGTTTTTATTAAAAATTGCATTGTGAAATTTAAAAGTGGCCGATCTGAAACGTAAATTAGAAGACCGTGATTTGGAAGCATCTGGAAAGAAGTCAACTCTACAAGATCGGCTTCGTGAGGCGTTATTGGGAGAGGGGGAAAACCCGGCTACCTACCTCTTCGAGACTCCAGACACAAGATTAATTTCATCCATGGAAGTTAAACTAAAAGAGAATATTACATCTATAGAGAAAAACTTCACATCAATGAAGGACGATCTAAAGGGAAATATGACAGCCGTGGAGCGAAACTTCAAATCAATGAAGGGTGAACTACAGGAGAATATGGCATCCATGGAGTTCAAATTACAAGAAGTCATGTAAGAAATGGTTAAAAATCTTGCTGATTCTATGAATCAAGAAGTCACTAAGGTGAAGGAAGCCTTTAAAACCATGAAAGACCGACTGCAGGGAGACTTGAAAACCATGGATGATCGACTACAGAAAGATTTGAAAACCACGGAAAATCGGCTAAAGCAGCTGGAGTGTGGTGCTGAAACTTCAAGCAGCAACAGAGAGAAGTAAGTAAATCTTCAAGTTTTCCGGAAATAGGCATCTCAGATAAGTCAATGATGACAGGTAAGGAGAAAGATCTTCAGAAACAGCCAGTAGTTATACCTCAGCACACTGGACTGCCTACCTACGAAGGAAAAACACCTCTAGAAGAGGTGTTTAATTATTTAAAAACATTGTTTTTGGAAAATTCGGTAGTTTTGTATACTACATTACATTCGATGGTTAGATGAATATGCAAGAATATCCGAGTAAATACTGATATCAGGAAACAAAGATTCCAGATACCACCCAGAGGAAACTTGTCGGTCTAAAAAGAAGAAACTTTCAAGCAAAACAACTCAAATAATAATAAATTATTAAACTTACCCAGATAACTGTTCTAACGTAGATGAAGACGAATTTGAAGAGGAAAAAACGTTAGTGGGTTTTTTTCCTATAAGATCAAACTTTCTCTCTGATGACGAGTTACAGATATCATACAGGTTGGATTTTTGTTTAGGTGGCTCTGCATTGGATTGAGATGTATTACAGTTGATAATGAATTGATAGAATTTATGTATATTGATATCTGTGAAATACGTTTTGACGTATCGCACTTTAGTTTTCTTTCTCCCATAGTTCCGCATTGGCTTCTTTCTTGACTTATCCATTTTCTGAAAAATTTTGTTACATAAAGATAGTGTCTCATAAATAGATGAGGTGGTATCTAACGTGAATTGAGAATTATAAACGCGATCAATTAACTTATTAAAAATAAAGTAGTTGCCTGTAAACGAGTAATTGTATATGAGTTCAATTTCCACTTGAGAAAACCTCATATGAAGTAGGAAGTTCAGCAATATATTTCAAGTTACAAACACTCATGCAATTATAACAATACATACAAGTCATAAAATATCTTATTCTGTTACTCATTGTTAAATTTTGCAACTAATAAAGTACACCTAGAATAGATGTGATCAGATTTCAAGTCAGATCTAGTTGGTTGGTTTTCATTTATGCTTCTTTTTGGCTGCAGTCCCATATCTTTTCCACTACTATTCATTTATACCGTTTATGACTATTCTATCTGAGTTAATTAACACTAACTTACATGTTGCTGATTTAAAAAACGTCATTTTTTGGGGAGCACCATAGATAGCTTGTTTCTAGGCCACCGTACTAAATACTTACAGACTCATGCAATTATAACAATACATACAAGTCATAAAATATCTTATTCTGTTACTCATTGTTAAATTTTGCAACTAATAAAGTAGACCTAGAATAGATGTGATCAGATTTCAAGTCAGATCAATTTGTCATGGAAAAATGTCGATTCCCAATGTTTTGGTCGCTGCTTATCTATTTTGTCTATGTATGGTGCTCCCCAAAAAATGACGTTTTTTAAATCAGCAACATGTAAGTTAGTGTTAATTAACTCATAGATAGAATGGTCATAAACGGTATAAATGAATAGTAGTGGAAAAGATATGGGACTGCAGCCGAAAAGAAGCATAAATGAAAATTAATCGAACATTTGAAGCTCATGTGAACATAACTATTCAAGCTTTGAAGAATGGTATACGGTATACCGTAGCCTACTGGTATTCAACCTTCAAGCTAGAGTTGTCTTTCAAGATTACAATAACTGAATTATTATTAAATTCAGAAATTGAATGGAAACGTAATCAAGTGTATAAGTAACTAACTTACTTTAGTTTTTTCCAAGGCAGCCGTTTTTGCTTTAATAAATTATTGAAATGAATAACTTAGATTTAATTTAGTATAATACTTACCAAACAATTAAGTCTACTGAATGAAATTAAGTCTACTGAATGAAATTAAGTCTATTAATGAAGTACAAAGTTCGGTCCGGATACCGTACAACAACCAACTAGGGAAAGAGCTTTTCTCAATGCCGTATCATAAACTATATTACCTTATATCACAGATAATTGGTTCTACAACATTCATGTTCATGTCTTTCGAGTTTAAAGATATTACATTATTATCTACTGGAAATAACCAATGTCGAAACAAGCAATGTACACAGCATGTCTGAACTCTGAAGTTTCAATTTCAAGTTCAAACATTCATCTCAATTCGAACTCGAACAAACAACGGGCCTGTCTGTTTCACTGTTTCGCCGTTTGTTAAGCCTGGTTTACACGGGTCGAGTACTTCGGGCGAGCTACTCGGCCCAGTCACTGGGCCCAGTTGTTGTTTTGTTTGAACTCGCCTCAGTACTCGACCAGATGTCCACACGCATCACATTTCAGAGCGTGACTGTTGACAGACAGCTATAGTTTTAACGTTGTGAGTTTATATAATGGCTCGCCAAGAGTAGGGTTGCCATAAGGTAATCACCAAAAAAGAGGAGATTTTACAATGTGTTGTAAATCAGAGCGTGAAGGGGGGGGGGTCACCGTTGGCGGATAGGGACATCCCTCTATGAAAATTAAATGAGTAAAAACCAATGTTTTCAAAAATGTAATTGGCCTCTTTAATATACATTGCTGGTTGGAAAATTACAAATAGAATTGGTAAACTTACAGAAAATCAACCTATTATTAACCAGAAGACACGTCAAAATTTGAGTAGACCTGCATCATAGAGGATTCTTATAAAACACTTCAAAAAGAGGAGATTTCTTATTTTCCTGTGAAATCCCCCGGAGCCTCATTTTTGGCCTCAAAATCCGGAGATCTCCGGGGAAACCCGGAGATATGGTAACCCTAGCCAAGAGTTTAAGGCCCAAGTTAGAAAGTGTTTTAAAAGAGCCTATGAGGTTATATTAGAAGAAATAGATGACGTTTTGGAAGAGGAAATTAACAAAGAACCTAGGGTATGGATTAAAGATTGGTTAAAAAGAAGAGACACTCTTGGGGCGTCCTCTCTTTTGCTACGCGAACTTGCCGTAGAAGATGTGAAAGAGTACATATCTGTGTTGAGGATGACTCCTGAAATGTTTGAGTCACTTTTAGATATGGTAACTCCTAGAATACCAAAACAAGATTCTGTTATGAGAGATGCTATCCCCTCCCAAATCAAGTTAGAAGTTACCCTCAACTTTTTGGCCACAGGCAATAGTTTTAGTTTTATTTTTTTTAGGATGAAGCCCACATAGGTCTGAGACCTGTGCGTGGGTAATGAGTTGGATGATGGTGATTGATGAGTTGGACCTACAGTTTTAGTGGGTTCCGAACCACAGTTTTCAACTGTTCTTGGTTGTAAGCAGTGCCGGATTTACCACTAGGCCGACTAGGCCGCAAGCAAAAGGGGGCCGCAGCGTTTTGTAAAAAAAAACTTTTTTTGGTAAAAAAAAATTAATTTTAATTTTCCAAAATTAATTATAATTACCGCTACTGTAAATCGAGTACATTCCTTTTGTATATAAACAAAACAATCTAATTAAAATAGCTGAAGCTAATGGAATCAGTAAACAATTTATATAATTTTAGCAATATTAATAATTTTACAAATAACTTCTGTTTGCTAACTTTTTTAATTATAGAAATTGTTGTTAGAGCTGTTTTGGGGTTTTAGCCAAATTTGTAAACCAAGATTATTTAATTAGCGAATACAACATTTCAACCTATTTATGTACCGTATTCAAATAGAACATTAGTGCCATTTCTATTCATTTATGTTATGCTTTGTATGTTGTACCAATTTTAAAAAGTAAAATTAAAACAAACGTTATGTATTAATATGAAATGTGCTTTATGCTTTAATTACATAATCGTGGAGTTATTGGGGGCCGCTCGGGGTAATTTGGCCTAGGGCCGCAAGCACCCTAAATCCGGCACTGGTTGTAAGTTGATCTTAGGTTTTTGATTTTTTGTTTGGCTTCAGCTAATCCAAACCCTTCTTTTTTATTTTATTTATTTAATTTATTTTTATATTGTGGAATTCGCATATTCCATAAGCATTCATTTTCTTGGTATAAACCTACAAACATCACTGTCTCCTCTTCAGTCCACTTCATTTCTAGTTTCCAGTTAAAACAGTGAACCACCAGACAAACTCTTCACCTAACCTCAAAACTGAACAGACGTTTCGCTGGGGCAAATTGTGGTGGAGGGGGTAGCTACTGGGCCGAGTAACTCGCTTCCCAACTAAACCACTCGACTCGCCCTGCAACTGACCGGTTTTTCCGACTCGCCCGCTACTCGACTCGCCGATCTGTCAAGCGAGTAGGAGGGCGAGTGTCAACTCGCATACTGACTCGCCCACTCTACTCGACCCGTGTAAACCAGGCTTTAAGCTGGGCATTCACGTTCCAACTTGCAGTACCACTTGCAGTACTGCTAGATGGATAGTCGACTCCACTCTCCACTCACGCTCCTACTTGCAATCCAACTTTATTCCTAAAGGGTTGATTACATTGGGTTAGTTACTCGCTAAGCGAGTAGCGAGTAGGACGTTACTGACCGACCGTGCTACAGCAGCTCAGCATACCAAGCCAAATTATATTAAAAAAATTATTTCTAGAATCACCCCATACTATGGAATTTCTAAGATAATAAATAATATTGCAACACAAAACTAAAAGATGAAGTTTACCAACAATTATTCAATAGAATTTCATCAAAACAATATTCCAAATTCAAAGTTGATAGCCTGTCTACTTTGAATTTGGTGACATTTATACTCGCTGGCAGAGTAGCCAACACAAAAATACAATATTATTGTGACCAAGCCTACACTTAATCACGCAGGCTGCCAGCATAACACTTCAGATGAGATATATTGTATATTGTTTTGATGAAATTCTATTGAATAATTGTTGGTAAACTTCATATTTTAATTTTGTGTTGCAAGATTATTTATTGTCTTAGAAATTCCATAGTATTCTAGAAATAATTTTTTTAATATAATTTGGCTTGGTATGCTGAGCTGCTGTAGCACGGTCGGTTAGTAACGTCCTACTCGCTACTCGCTTAGCGAGTAACTATCCCAATGTAATCAACCCTTAATCAGCTGTGAACGTCGCTCTTGAGCCGAAAAATGTAACCGAAGTTGCCCGATGTTGCCCGAAGGTCATGCACTGACTGAGATAAGATGGACGACTTTGATCCGACTGCCCCACACACGCTCCAACACCGTCGACATTCGTAAAGGGTTGATTACATTGGGATAGTTACTCGCTAAGCGAGTAGCGAGTAGGACGTTACTGAACGACCGTGCTACAGCAGCTCAGCATACCAAGCCAAATTATATTTAAAAAGATATTTCTAGAATCACCCCCATACTATGGAATTTCTAAGACAATAAATAATATTGCAACACAAAATTAAAATATGAAGTTTACCAACAATTATTCAATGAAATTTCATCAAAACAATATACAATATATCTCATCTGAAGTGTTATGCTGGCAGCCTGCGTGATTAAGTGTAGGCTTGGCCACAATAATATTGTATTTTGGTGTTGGCTACTCTGCCAGCGAGTATAAATGTCACCAAATTCAAAGTAGACAGGCTCTCAACTTTGAATTTGGTCACATTTATACACGCTGGCAGAGTAGCCAACACCAAAATACAATATTATTGTGGCCAAAGCCTACACTTAATCACGCAGGCTGCCAGCATAACACTTCAGATGAGATATATTGTATATTGTTTTGATGAAATTTCATTGAATAATTGTTGGTAAACTTCATATTTTAATTTTGTGTTGAAATATTATTTATTGTCTTAGAAATTCCATAGTATGGGGATGATTCTTGAAGATAAATTTTTAATATAATTCGGCTTGGTATGCCGAGTTGCTGTAGCACGGTCGGTAAGTAACGTCCTACTCGCTACTCGCTTAGCGAGTAACTATCCCAATGTAATCAACCCATTAGTAGTCCCTCTAGTGGTCCATCTAGTCATCCATCTACAATTCCAACCATCCAACAAGCCCATTCACGTTCCGTTTTCGGATCCAACCTTGAAGGTTGGACTGCAAGTGGTACTGCAAATCGGAACGTGAATGCCCAGCTTGAGGTGTGATCACGAAGCCACAAGTAGTTGTGAAAATGGAACTTCATGAGTTTTGTTTATAAACAACGCCCTAGTTTAATTTTTTTATTCTTTGACATAGCTGAGGAATTTATGGCAGTCAACCGTTATTTTGAACTTTGAAGAGTTTCCAAAGTAAGTTTCAAATTGTTTTTATCTCAGTTTTAGATGAGTTTTGTTGTCGTGGAAAGTGCTTTGTAAGGTTAACTTACTGACACTAAGTCAGCCCGGCATTATTTCATAAACTATCATGATTCAATTTAATATAATCACCGATTTGTATAAAATCATATTTCAATGATGCTATAGTTCATTTCGAAAGAACAACATTGAGTGTTTCTGTTATTTTAAGAAGTCTTTTCATTGAAAAGATAAGTTCAGTTGAAGGTACCTTAATAAGTAGTAGTTTATTTTTTTTCTGACCTTGTTAAGCCGGTATCACTGTTATATATTATCCCTGTAGCAAAACGTGATTGACTCAATTAGCACCTTATTGAATTTGGAGGCTAAAAATGTAAAAGAAACTGTTTATAGCACAATATTATTTTGATGTATTTGGCATTATCAGTCTATGTTTAGTGAACAAATATAATAACTTATGTGGTAACTCACTGTTGAAACCAACAGTACCCTTCCATTTAAACTTCCGCATTAATAAGCTATAAATTGAGGTTAATTCGTTTTTGTTATCCTTATTTATTGGAACTCTAATTTACTTTCATGTTTTAAAATCTTCTCTTTCTTTCTAATGTTTTTCTCTTTCAGAACAAATGACATATTAAAGTTATTCAAACTATTTCTACTATGGGTGCACAGTGGAGCATTCAATACTCGATTAATCACCATCGCAAAATTAAACATGCTGCGGAATGGAGGAATCCGCGATGCTACGATCTGTCTCGCTCTATGCCACAGAAAGTGTTTGATTTTACGATGCTGATTATCATTGGATTCTCTATTGTGCAAGCACTCATAGAAAACCATATCTTACTTATATCAGAATTAATATTCTATCAAGACACAATTATTTTTACTCTGCTTGTTTGGTAATACTTTCCTTGAAAGCATCACATTTTGTCAGTGGTGCTATAAAGAGGGCCTAGGTCTTCATATCCATATTCTGAAATAACAGAGGTTATTACTCAATAACTATATGGTAGTAGCAATAGCTGAGTACGAGTCTGATGGTAGTAGCACGAGTCTGATTCCCGTTTAGCCTTGGATATTTTGTGTGATTATTCTCCTCATTACCCACGCACAAATCTCAGACTCATGCGGGCATCATCAGCAAGAAAATCATGATATTGAAGTAGCCTACTAGAGCATCAAATTTGCTGAGAACAAAACACTGCTTAATAAGATGGAAATCACTCTCATATTTGGGAGTAAAATATTCTGGAAAATTCAGTAAACCTACAACAGAAAAAAATTCTTGACCTTGATACTAGCTTTATCGAATTTTATTCTTAAACTTGGTTTTAATTCTTCTAGCTATCGCAGACTCATATTATTGATTGATACATTCAATTTTTTTATTTTGCTAATAACTTTAGTTATTCCTTATCTTATACAATACCTAAATTTTTATCATAAATGTATTAGGCCTACCTAAATTTATAATCAATGCAATGCAAATTCCAATAAAAATTCTTGAAGTTAATTCAAGAATCTTCGAGGCATCTGTAAAAATATATTGAAATTTTTATGTTTCTTTATTGAGGACAAATCTCATGTTTGTAGTGTCTGTGGCACAATAAGAAATGTGAGACCTCATATTTACAGAGGAGTATTCACGAGCCCATTATTGAGTTAATTTTGTGGCTTTGATTTGTATCATATTCAGTTTCGTAACATTAATATTGATTTTAAGTAATTATTACAAACTTTATTGAAGCTTTAGTTGGCTGTTATTTCAAATGGTGAGTCAAATTGCAATAGAATTAGAATTCTGTTTAAGCAATAAAATAATAACACAAGTAATCTAGTAAAAATAACATTTTATGAAGTTTATTAATAAATATTCAGTAATAGTTGGATAAATATTAACTTTGTACATGATTAGAGTAGGTACATTAGTAATCAAAAATTTTTAATTAGCTTGTCCTTATAATATTTAAACACGTATTTGGGCACTTTTCGCAACACATCTTATACCATTCGTGATGATTGCACAATTTTAACGGACTTTCTAGTTCTTCAGTACCGTACTAGGGAGTGGCAACCCCATATCTTACGTCTTCTTATCTAAGCTCAGTAAGGCTTGACATAGAAAATATCAAGTACTTATTAATTGACTTTGATTTCGTATTTTTAGAATATTGGCTCTCAGAATAAATAAGATTATATTTATCCTTAAAATATTATTAGTCATATAAATTTACATAATCATACTGTATGAACAATTTTGGTTGAAATAATTTAGACTTTTGGGTTCATGGTATCATAAGTACTGTTCTATTGACTATGATTTTGGCTTCAGTTTGGAATCGATATGTATGTATATATCGGTTCACTATATATATTGGCTTAGAAATATCTCAGACTTATAAAACTAGTCGGGATCGGTGGCTCAGTCAGTTAGGGCGCTCGTCTCTGATTAGATAAAACTCTGGATGGCTGCTGTTCCTCAATGTCTCGAGTTCGAATCTTGTTCTGGCTTGGATGTTTTCACCTTGTCATTCATAGGTTTCTAGTCTTATGTGCGCATCATCCAGCAAAAAATATTCCTTGCTCAAAATTCATTATAAATACAGTATTACTATTTCAATTAACTTACTATGGAAATTACAGTTTATGGTTGTCTAGCTGACTGCCACCAATATTTGTGGCGATATTTTGTAAGCAGTTATTGCTTCGAGTGCTTGCACAGTGGAGCGTCCACTCCGTGCTGCTCCAATCTGATATACACTATTCCCCAGCATTTGTGTGATTTAACAATGGTGATTATTTACATAAAAGTGTTATGAAAATTAACTGAAAACCTCACAACTGAAGCAGAATATTTCGAACGATTCGTCAAGGATGTTGTTAATCAGTTAGGTCATAACTTATTCTTTTGCTTATTCGTCATTTGGTACTAATTTTTGGCTCATTAAAGCAAAAATCACGTCACAAGTGCATGCCTCTAGAATGACGTTTAAATCAAGGTTAAACGTTTTGAAAAGAACTAGTTTTAAATTTTTGTTTGTTTATGGCAGTGCCTTTACATTTACTGTAAATCTATCCATGGGGTTTAGGCCCTCCAGTTGGTTGCCGTTCACGTTCGTTCTACTGAATCCGTAAAAATGGATGGCTTAAAATTTAAATTATTGGAAGAGATAGGCCTATTGTTACATTAACATGTTAATTGCATTCTTGGATTTATTGTTCCATAACGATCTACGTTGTTAATATTAATTTTTTTTGTAAATTCAATAAATAATTTTAAATAATAAAATAAACAAATAATAAAATTTGTTAATTGTGAATAAATAATATTTCTACTCACTTTTTGGCCTATCGTTTTCGAATCATGGAGACTCATCTTCAAAGGCTTCAAAATTTGCATCATTTGCCTTTGCCTTTATATTTTATACAGTAAAGTGGACACACTTTTACTGGCATCACTACCAACCTACACATTGTACATATAAAATATAAAGGACACGAACTCAACTCCTTGGAACAATCTAAAATTTACAAACACACCGCACACTAAACAAAACATCCTCAATGAACAATTAGATTTTAAATCACCCAAACTTTTAATTACATCATACAAAATCCACAATTCTTCTAACCAAAAAACCGACATCACCGATCTAGGGCGCTTTAGAGATGAGTCTCCAGACTCGAAAACGATTGGCCAAAAAGTGAGTAGAAATATTATTTATTTGCAATTGAAATTGACTGCAAGTCGTTGAATTTACAATAAAAGGTAAATGTTAATTACACATTTGTGGAATTTGTTTCTCACATGTTTAGTTAATAGAATAGAATAGAATAGAATAGAATTTTATTCGTCATTCAATATTTACAAGAAATACATGGACTTCGTCAATTTACAATTTAAAGTGTCACAATAATTAAGAAATCACACTTGAAAACAGAATTAAAAATTACTTACATATAGTATGTATAATATATGATAAACACATAAATACATTTAAATACAATAATCCAACAACAATACGATCTTCTTTTCCTTTTTTTATCATCATCATCATCATCTTATTTTTCTTGTTCTTAATTATCTTCTTTTTTTCTCCTCATTCTCATTACGGGTTGAGTAGAAGAGAGGGCATTGTATCCAACTCCACCCTTCATAAAGGTGGAGTAATGAAGTAAAGGAGTAAAGGTGGTTTTCAGTTATCTATCTATACATCCTTCCTCTCCTCCTTCAATTTCAAATCAGTTGAAAAGAATGTATCTTCCTGTCCTCCGTCAACAGAGAACAGGATCTACATTTTTATATATTAGATTTAGAGATTAGAAAATCATAATTAGATTTACCCCCGATTGCACACACGTCCTATCATAATGATGGTTCAATATCAGTTCCACTTTTATACCAAGCTGCTATCATACCATGCTACTTTTATACCATCATACTATTCAATATAAAAGTGTGCTGTTTTTCGGGCAATGATAGCTACATTACAATGCAGCCAACAGAGAACCAAAAATTTCAAATTCCAAGATCAGTTAACTTTGAAATACAGTATGTAAATTAGTTAAATAATTCGTTGAAAATTGAGTAACGTGAATAGATCATATTTTTATATGATTTGAAGAGTAAATTAACTTTTTATGGTAGGTTAAATTCAATGACTTTCAGTCAATTTTAATTGAAAATAAATAATAATTTTAGTCACTTTTTGGCCAAACGTTTTCTTTCTTCATGGCTCGATAACGTTTGGCCAAAAAGTGAGTAAAATTATTATTTATTCTTAATTTCAATTGACTGCAAGTTGTTGAATTTACCATAAAAGTTAATATTAACAACGAATATCATTATGGAACAAGAAATCCAGGAAAGTAAATGACCTTTTAGATTTAAAAAATGAATGCATTAGTGTATTGGGCTTTAATATAAGGTTTATTTCAGCTATGTTGAGTTTAACAAGATGGCGCATGTGCGAGAATGATACTTTTATACATTTTATACTAAGTATCTGTTCCACAACTCAAGATATATAGATCATACGAATTATTCTAACATTTATGTATAGGTATAATCGTATGATTTATCATATTAGCTTGGTATAAAAGTGGAACGGATAATGAACCATCATTATGGTAGGACGTTTTGCAACCGGGGGCTAGAAAATCATTGTTGCAGTCGGCTGATAGTCCATGGACCCTGCTCTCACACTACTTATTTTGCGAGTTTCTATTTATTTGTTTTATTTGTATTTTTTATTGTTTATTTTTTAGAATTTGTATTTTTTATTGTTTATTTTTTAGAATGTCTTGCTGGGGCGATGATGAGCCAGAGGTCTCGGACAGGCCCAAGGTGCGAGGCTGTACAGATGTGTTCTGGCTGGCTCTCTATGTCTCCTTTTGGTTTCTCATGGTAAGAATATTCGTCCATGAATTTGAAGAGCTATCTGCAATCTGCTTTATCCAGTCTATCCGTATCTTCTCAAGTCTGTCTCTCCTTCTTTCCATCATCTACTTATCGCAACCATTCATCAGCATCCATCTTATTCTTTTTTCATTGTCTTTTTTTTTAGGATGAAGCCCACATAGGTCTTAGACCTGTGCGTGGGTAATGAGTTTGATGATGGTGATTGATGAGTTGGACCTACAGTTTTAGCGGGGTTCCGAACCACCGGGAAGTGATTACAGCAGAGAACAGTGTCTTTTTTGCTGGCCAATCTAATCGGTCACCGTTACAAACAGGTCCTACGAGAACGCAGCTTATCTCTATCTGATTGAACAGATACCTGCTATGGCTCGCGGCTATCACTTCCCCTTTTACTCTTTAGTTTTACCGTTTAAGAGAAATTCACTTTTATTCGGAAAAAATCTCATTGTAAATTTGTAATTGTTAAATTATAACGTTTTTCTCTTTATTTTCAAAACATAGATATTTTCTTTTTCTCCTTTCTTACTAATAATGCCTACATGAGTCTGAAACTTGTGCGTGGGTAATGAGGTGAATAGTGGACTCGCAGTTTTAGATGGGTTCCGAACCAAAAAAGCTTGTAAAACACTACAGATTTATTAGAGGTTCACCCCTGTTATGCTTCTAGAATTTTGAAAGGCTACGAAAATACTATGTTGTTTTCACTAATAATATTCCCACTGTAATAACAATTGATGCAGTTCAGAGTTGTGTCTACTACATTATTTCTATGCATAGAGGTATTGAGGTCTGCATTCATGAAGTGACCTTGAACCCACTTTAATTCAAGAGAGGCTTCAAAAGTATTCACTTGAAATACTTTTCAAGTCTCCCTTAGTTAAGGAAGCCTCAAGGCATCTATGAATACATGCCCAAATAATGTTATCATAAATTTTTATCAGTAAAAAATGATGGGGTGAAGTGGGGTTTTTTCAAGTACAGTATATTTTTTATGTTTTTTGCTCCATTCCGAGATAAAGGAATCTTTTCCCCAAGAATAATTCATCCATTATCTAAAGTCTATTTAATTCATTATTTCCTGCAGATCATGATTGCTGGATTTGCTTTGGCCTATGGCAATCCACGAAGATTGGTGAACGGCTATGACAGCTTTGGAAATACGTGCGGATCAGAATACAATGAGAAAATTGGAAATTTCTCACTCACCGGACTCAATATGACGACGAAAAAGTTGGTATATTTTCATAAAAATGCTCCACACTATTTTAGTTACATGCACTCTTTACTTGTACACACACTTCTACATGTTCTACATACTTTCATTGCCTGTAAGACAGGATTGTAGACTTGATTTAAACGGGCTCAATATGTCAACGAAAAAATGGTATATTTTGATAGAAACGCTCCACACTCTCAATTACATGCACTCTACCTGTACATAATTCTGCATGTTTTCATACTTTCATTACATCTACATGAATGTAGACTTGGTTTACACGAATATGACAATAAAAAAGTCCTAAAGCAGAATTTTTCTGCAACAGTGTCCTTGAACTTTGTGCAAATAACACGTGACCTGACGCCTGCCTCGTGATAGTCTTTGAATTAATGCTGTTAATGAAAGTGTGTAGAATGGTGTATTACAGATTAGAGCCATGTGAATACCACCATTTGGCAGCACGGGTGACCATCACCGAGTATTGGATGATTGGATGCAAGCACCCTTATTCTTGGTCTACTGTTCACAGAACTAATAGTTTATTTATTTGCAATCCTATTTTTTCAATTTTAGGTATCTTTTCTTTTTGAATGTGGTGAACGTTGCACAATCAATGCATATATGCGTTGAAAAATGTCCGGATCGTGACCTTTTAACGTTGAACGATTTGAGAAGCTTCTACAAAGAAACGGGCTCGAAATTGTGCAGGTATGTATCTACTTGAAATAATTATAATTAGAATAAAAATAGTATAAATTCAATAAATTAATAATAATAATAATAATAATACATTGTTATTACTATAGTGATAATAATGACACGATTTATTCAAACTCAAGCAGAGAATGTCAGTTTCGTTTAGTCTGTTTTGTATTCATTTAATCATTAACCCATTCTGAAATCGCATTGAAAAACTGTGTTCTTTAAAAAGGAATGCATCTGACAAATGAAATAGGAGTCTGCAAATGAAAGTCTCGTTGATACTTTTTGTGGTATCATGCTACATGATAAAAAAATGTAATTAAATGTTCATTCTTGGTGAGAATGATAAGACTTATTGCATTAAAGTTGTTTGAAGCTGATCAATAGTTTTCAAATTCACACCAACCAATTTTTAATAAACTGTCATCTTTATAACCAAAACTTAATTTAATAGTTCATAGTAGTAGATAAGTATGTCACTATTGCTTGTCATTATCTCGATTCAAACCAAACGTTTTTAAGCATTAACGCCAAAAGTAAAGTTGTCAATAATAAGATAAAAATACTGTCATTTTTAGTAAACGTGTTGACTTCCTTCTACAGAAAATATTTGTAATTTTATCAGTTTTTAAATGCTGTCATGAAAATCTGAAAACATCAGTAATTCAACTATTATTATCCTCGTAATATTTGCATGCTTTTTTCCTGTAATTCAATTGAAAATATTAAGTGCTGTATAACATTTCTTGAGCATAGAGTATTATAAAGCTAAATTTTACGAAAACTGTCTACTTTGTTTTAATTTTTTTTAGAGATAAGCTTGAAATTATGTATGTGTATGAATTATTTGTTATTTTTATGGGTTCTAACTCTAAAATAACGCTGGCAACACTTTAAATTAACACTCGCACTTTATTAACACAAATTATCCATAACTCGCACTAATCAATTATTTCTTACGCAAAATAAATGTAATTGGAAGCAGATGAATCGATAAGGCTCAGCTAATAAAGATTTTGTTATGCAAAAATCAATCACTAAATGTTGAAAGGCCGATCTAATATTAAATAATAACTGTTCAATAATTCAAGGAAAAGCGTGTAATAAATAACAGTTGAAACTCTACAAGCACTTACAAGTCACTGTATAAACTGTTAAGTAAGCCTGAATAATAATTTGTTCATAATATACTGCAATTATCACTTTAACAACAGACGTTTGTTTAACACGGTCTGTATAAGTGCTCACTGGTAATCCGGTTTGTATGAGCGGGAACTGTCACTGTCACTTTACCAAGTTATCATGTTCGAATCACAACTGACTAACTTTTACGAGAGTTTCTCCTGCGTATACATTTTTTTTTTTCATAATCCAGAAAGAACTAATCATCTCTCCATTTTTCTGTCAACTTCTATGGAATTCTAAAATAAACAGATAAGATATTCTACAACTTTCAATAAAATTCCACGCAGTTCTAATCAATCATTCTAATGATATTTAGATGAACTGCAAGGCAAAGAGAGTGCGGGCATAGTTCAACACGCTGCTTAATGGTAAACGGAAGTTAATATTGACACAGCAGATAACACCGAAAATCACTGTTCTTTCTTTCTTTCCATGTCTACAACAATATATTCACAGCTTTGCTTAAAAAAGTATGGGGAAACATTGTTGCAAGATTGTTTGGTACATGAGAGCAATGCAATGAATAATAATATGGCCTATATTGGTGGTGAGACCCTTGCGGGTAGTTCCACACCGCCGTTTTGAGCCATGTTATGGGGAACATGGTGGACCTACTATTTCAGGTGGGTTCCGAACCACTGAGTAAGTGATAATAAAGCTTATAACATCAAATCATTGAAGCAATGCAATGAAAGTCATGAATCAATTAATAAAACTGATATTTTTCAACAGAATTTCAATTATATATTTTCTTCACAGGTATGACTTCGACCTTCTGGGGGAAAATAAAGACATGCATGAAATGAATGAGTCGTTGCTTGTAAGCTCTGCTTATGGCCCTTGCCCTCTGCTTCCTGTTAACAAAAGGTATGTTGGATAAACTGTGATAGAATTCTTAAAAATAGTTTTTTCAATTAAATAGATTCTTAAAAATACTTTTGAGTGGAAATTGTGACTTACGTTATGGCGTGACAGATACACTACACTTCACTTACAAAAGCCAGAAACCCAATATTCTAGAGCAATATGAAATCTAAAAATACTCAAAGCAGCAGCAACCTGACAACATTTAAGTTGATCAACTTAACTTCTCACACACCCTTTTTTACAAAATAATCCCAATTTCAAACCTCCCGCTTACTCACCCCCCCCCCACCCTTTCACTCCTCCAGCATCCATAACTTTTAAACCAGTGTACTGTAGGTCGTCTGACGATGCTCTTTACAACAGAGTGAAACGGCCGTCACGCCATAACGTGAGTCTCAATTTCCACTCAAGTGTTTTTTAAGTTTTTTTTCCTAGTGGAAACAAGATGTATCTTGAACATTATAAATAAATTCTCCAAAGTTCGGATTTGATAAGTTAGTTGGCAATCTATTAAAGATCATTTAAACGGTGACTAAACTCTAAAATAACTTTACGTCTACATTATTAAGTAGCTTTTGATTGAATTGAGAAAGATAATCTCTTAATAGCTGACTTTATTCATGCCTAATCAAAACATAATGAAGCTATTATTACACGGAAATAACTTTTCGATACATGCTCTAGAGCTAGACCCTAGTCATATTCAGCATTCAGTGTAGTAATGAAAGTTATAATGTACTCACATTAGCTGATTTAAACATTTCGCAATCAAATCCAGTTTTTTTATTGTTTAGTTTCGAACTGATTCTCAACAATGAAGCATTCTAGGTTATATTAGATTGATTAAGCTATCCAAAATGAGTGACAGTTTATTTGAAATCTGTATAATGGTAGTCGTAGATAAAATAGTGTATGCTCCGATTATATTCAGCCTTTAAGCAACTCATGAGGTGTTAAGTCTAGCTTACATCTCATGTGTGGCTTAAAGGTAGTCATAATACAATCTTTGCTAGATCTTACGAATTTGTTGAAATTTATTTAATCATGAAATCAATCAGTTTGATGTTGTAGTTCCATATTACTGTTGCACGTTATATTTAGACATGAACAATTATTGAAAATAAACTTGACCATTGAATTAACCCCTTAATTAATTCGCATTATTGGAGTGCTCAGTTCTGAATGATCACCTCACACACCCTGGTTTGATTGCATAATACCAGATCAAAATCTCCCGCCATCTCCACCCACCTTGGAGAAAATGTGGACAAAGTTTATGAGTGGTTTGTTTCTTATTATAGATACCAGCAAGTTAAAATCGAATCTTACAAACATAACCCCAATTTTCAAACCTGATTCAGTAGGCCTCCATTCGTGTCTAAGGTAGCATTTTAACAATGCGAAATAGTCATCGCACGAATAAGTAGAAGTTGAATTCACTAGTAAAGTCTATTTTCAAAAATTATTTGTGTTTAAATATCGAGTGAAAAAGTAATATGAATCTGCAACATCAATTTATGTTTTAATCAATCTTATAAATTGGAAGGAAACAAGGGAACACTTGGCCTTCAGCCAAAAATTGTTCCTTTTATTTTTAAATTTCAACTTAATTCACCAAAATCTTCAAGGCTTCGTATTGTTATGAGGTATAATATTTATAAGACTTTCTGAATCTGAACTAATTTGTAATTAAATGAATTTTATACATTATCCTTATTGTCCTTGGTTCCTTTATTTCCAGCACTCCAGTAATGAACCGTTGTGTACCAGCATCAATAGTGGAACCAGTGAAGAATATAGTTCACGGTGTTTTTGATCTCCTAAATAGCTGGGACTTTGTCGAACAAGTTTTGGGCGACTTGTATGCCACATGGCACTATATACTCGCTATGACATTCCTCGCACTATGTAAGTTGCTCATAACATGTTCATTTTTAAGAATAACTTCCTTGTTCATGACAAATTGTTTACATTTCATTTCGTTTTCACCCTCTTTGTGATTGAATTCGATTGGATTGGCCAGCAAAAAACACTTATCTGCTGTAAATCACTTTCCGGTGGTTCGGAACCCACCTAAATCTGTTGATCCAACTCATTAAGCACCATCATCCAACTCATTACTCATGCACAGGTCTCAAAAAAGCACTGATTCGTTTTTACTCAATTGATTTATTAATTACTTTTTACTAATTTGTTTAGCTGCTTAATATCTATTGTTTATTAATTATAATTAATCTATTTATTATAATTAATCTATTTATTATAATTAATCTATTTATTATAATTAATCTATTTATTATAATTAATCTATTTATTATAATTAATCTATTTATTATAATTAATATGTTTATTAATCATAACTAAAATACAGTCAATGTGCAATACAACATAATTGGTCCAAAACTACTCTTTGGTCCAAAATTTCAAAATCCTAGGGTAGTACTATTCATAATTATGTAGAAACGTGCTATGGAGAACTGTCCTTTATGAGTCGCGGCGGACACGTTTCGAACTATATAGTTTGCCGTTACTCAAAAAGGTCAGTTCTGCATAGCACGTTTCCACATATGAATACTGTTGTGGTCTGACGAGTTGATCCCTGGCCGATTCTTCCCCTTCTCCTGCAACTCTCTGCTACTGTGCATTGCAATAACATTAGCCCTGGACACAACTAGGCTAGTTGAAGCTGGCTGCAGAGCAGAAAACCTGTTTGTCTCTGGCAGTAGTTTTCAAATTAGGAATAAATCTATAGAGCATGCGCAGTTGGCATCCTACTACTGCCGCCTGCTCCCGCACCGAAAAACCAGGGATCAACTCGTCAGACCACAACAGTAGTTATACTGCAGATCACGAAAATGGACATGCACAGTAGTAATCTTAGGATAGGTTTGAATCACTAAAAATTTCACTCTGAAGCACAATAATTAATGATTTTTTACTGTAGAATAATATTAATTTTGAATTTCACTTTAAATGATGCACCAGAATAGAATGGTCCAAAGAAAGTTAATATATTCTTTATTTTACGATTTCTGAGCCGAAAATGTAGAAGTAATATTCATTTCGATGACATGTAGTTATAATCTCATTTATCTACTTTATTTCCCTTTCCTTTTTGTTCCAGTTTTATCGCTGATTGTTATATCACTGTTCTATTTATTTGCAAATATCGTTTCATTCATAATTATGACCGTGGTCTGCATTGCTTCACTTGGTAAGTATAATTTGCATTGTTTCTTATTTACTATTTTTAGTATTTAGTATTATAAATCTATTGAATGAAGTTTCTCAATTTTTTTGCCACTTGTTATTGTTGACGTTTGTATCCATAATATGCACTGCAATTATTAAATTAATAATAATCTAAATTTAAAACAGTATTTAACGTAAGTTATTATTTTACTAGACTTGCACATTTCCAGATTAGCCTTATGACTGTATGACTGTGGATGTATCTATTTTGACCCATTGAGGAACATGGATTCTTTTCAGCTATGTTCAACCAAAACTTTCTTTTTTTCATCTTCCTTTCATCTTTCCATCACCAGTGTTCAGTTACACAGTTGCAATCCATTTATTTCATGCAGTCATTAAGCATACATGTTACAGGATTTAAAATCTCATTTAATTTCATGTAATTTTTATGATTTTTTCCTTAACAAGATTTTATTGATTTTTTGACATTAACTGAAATGTTAACGTCTAGTGAGATCGGACTCTTACACAGTGGAGTATCAATGTTCGATAATATTCCTACATGCGAAACCAAACACATGCTATGGAATGGTGGTATTCACACCCCTCTGATCGGCCATACACCATTCTACTGCGACATACACCATTTGCGATGGTGGTTATCATCGAGTATTTGATGCATTGGGTATTATTTTCGAGTATTGATGCTCCACTATGCAAGCAAAATCATTCCTTTCATGTACAGTATTTTTATTACGTTTTCATGGCCTATTTTACATATTTATCTAAGTTATTAATTCATTTGTTTTATTTGAGTTATGTATATTTTTTCAGTTGGGTGTACAACTGTGTGGTGGACCTATTACGAGATCAAAGTAGAGCTTGACAATACTCCAAATGAATTGTTGCTTGAAGAAGCTATTCAAAACGAACGAGCTTTTTTCATTTACGGTATTATATCATCTGTTATAACAGTTAGTATTTGTTGTTTATTTAGTAGAACTATTTACTTACTTAGTGGCAATTTATTTAGTTGTTTAGAAGTTTTTGTTACTATTTTTCAAACTATTCTGTTTAAGAAGTAAATTATTTTACTAATATTAGTAAATTATTTTAACGAGTAGATAAATGGCGTAATCAGTTGAAGCGCTTGTCTCTGATAAGACTCCGGCTACTATAATTCTTTGATCACAAGTTCGATTTTCGTTCAACCTTGGATATTTCTGGTCATTATTTACCTCATCAATCACCACTCACGCACAAGTCTCATTGCCCATGTAGGCTTTATCCGACTTGGAAAAAATACATAAATTTAACAAGTGCATCGTATGAATATTATTATCTGTTCTGTGCTCAGGCTCAAGTTCATGCAAGGAAGTGATAGCCATGAGCCGTAGCAGGTGTCTGTTAATCAGATAGAGTTAAGCTGCTTTCTCCTGGGTCCTGTTTGTAACGGTGACCGAATTGGCCATCAAAAACGACACTGTTCTCTGCTGTAAAATCACTTCCCGGTGGTTCGGAATTCACCTAAAACTGTAGGTCCAACTCATCAATCACCATCATCCAACTCATTACCCACGCACAGGTCTAAAACCTATGTGGGCTTCATCCTCCAAAAAAAGCAATTTTCTTTAATCTCATTTCAAGAATTATGCTTAGACCTATCAGCGCAGTTTATTCCCTATCAGCGTCAGGTCCTTAGCTACTCGGTTGCATCGGTTTATTGTTTCTGAAGGCCCAATTTCACGTGCCGAAGTAGTGACCGAACTCGTTTTTCTAAAAGCCAATTCTAATTTCCATTTCATACGTAATAAACAGCTGATGGCCATTATGATGTGTATAAGAATCACTCGTGAGAACCGATCTTTAGAATAATTGACCACTCGCTCGGCCACTGTCTCGGCACTTATAATACAGGAATTTCATACTTGTATTTCCTTCTTATATTATTACCTTTCTCAGTTTACTAAATATTCAGCGTTTTATTTTTAGACGCGTTAACATAATTTTATTGTTTTGTACCTCCTGAGTACGGCTTTTATAAAATCACCTGTAGTCTACAATTTGTTATAAACTATATAATACATCTTTATTGCCAATAGAAAACAAATACAAAACATCTATAAAACAAATTCTTAATATACAAAAGAAAATTTATCAAACAATTTCGGAATAAAATTAAAATTTCTTGGCACCACCCAGCAAGGGAAACCTCTGTCCGCTGGGTGATAGTATTGGTTCATAAAGTATAGTTTATAAGAAAATAGTGATTGAGGAAAAGATGAAAAATATTCAAAAGTTAAATAAGAAAATCGATAGGAAACGAAGCAAAAAAGGTAATATATAAAGGTCATTGTAATATATAACTGATGTTGAAGAAAAAGTGATCTATTATCCAATTATTTATCTGTTCCATCATGTGTCTACTCTTATTAGAGTAGTGCTTAGTGCTTAGATATCTCAGTTGTCTGCATATTATTGTTGAATGGGAGTAATTTATTATATATTTGTTATGTGAATTTAGTCTAGAATTGTATAAAGTGTAAGTTTAATAGCACTATTTATTTTAAATTCATCGTTCTTTAGTTCTATAGTAGACTAGTTAATTAACCACATATTATTGATTTTTGTTATTTGTTTTGAATTGCTACTTTTTTGATTGCAAGTGTTGAGTATGTAAAAATGTTCTGTAGTTGTTAAAATGATCAAATTATTATATTAAAGTCGTATATTTAAAATTTAAGAATGCAGTATTAGCAATTAGTAATGTTAATATTATTTTATGTTATAATATAGGAACAGATTATTTACATGAATAAAGTTATCTAATCTGATTCAATTATTGTTGAACATTGTTCAAACGAGTTATTTCTATTTTGTAATAATAATACATTTTTTCAATGCGTAACATAAATGAGTAATGCTAACTTCAAATTCCATTTGATTTTTTATTTAATTTGATCATATAACTTCTGCAACTTTAGTGATAACTTTTGTTGTAGGCTGTGATTCTTCTACTGGTTTGCTCCATGAGACGTAATCTGAACTTTTTGGCCGATTTGTTCAAAGAGGCAGCCGAATGCCTCAGTGCTCTGCCCAGCTTATATTTTCAACCAATCCTGTCTTTCATTCAGCTGCTATTGTTCTACTCATTCTGGACTATGGTGATAGTTTGCCTCGCCACTGCAAGTGAGTTTTCAAAAAATCTGTTATTTGCATTCTTTGTTACTTTATCCTACTGCCTCTTTCACTGATACAATTTGAATTTGACGTCTAAAAACATGAATTTTGTTTATTTACTGTCCATTTTATCATTTACGAACATTATGTCTGTCTATTCAATGTGATATCCTCCAATCAGTTTCTTCAATAATACCTACTAATAATTATAATTATAATAATATTCAATAATACTAATAAGCGTATGACTTTTATTGGTGGGAGATCCTTATGGGTAATTCCACCTCACCGTTTGAGCCATGCAATGGTGGACCTGTTATGGAGTAACATGGTGGACCTGTTATTTTAGGTGGGTACCTAACCACCGGGTAAGAGATAATCAAGATAGTTTATTACATCAAGTCATAGAAGCACGGTCACCCATCCAAGCACAGTCTCGCAAGCGCAATTCCTTCAAAAAAATTCCTTCCTCATATCACAATTTCCATTCCTTGTTTTCACAATTTATCTCCTCACAGTTCCCATTTTTATTTCAATACAATACTAGCAGGCTACCCGATTCAATTAAATCTATTTCTTGAATGTGTAATAATCTATCTACAAATTTAATTAAATAGTCTCTTATCCCACTTCTTCGCCTTCTCATACACCTCCTCCTCCTCCTACTTCTCCTCCTGCTCCTCCTCCTTCATCTTCTTCTTCTCCTTCTCCAGTTAAGTGTCAAGAATGGACGAATCTTTGTCCAAACTTCGCCATTTCATGTAACTGCATCACTTAGATTGTCATCATCATAGCTTATATCATTACTAACATACAAACATCATTGTACATAATTTCTAGCACTATAAAAATGATAAACTGTATATAGTATCTATAGTATCTATGTGATGTTTAAAATTTTGTTTCAACTACTCATGTGCGAAATTTGTAAACTTACATGAATAAAGAAATCTAATCTAATCCGCCTCCTTTTATCATTCTGCTTTTCTCAGGGGTGCCATTACGTTTTTCCTTTTGCCATGCATTTAAATTCACTTGAATGTTTTTGTAAATATTTATTTAAGACATTAAAGAGCGACTTTATCACTCAAGCTAAACAGTTGCCGCACAAATTTCATTTTTTTTAATGTTCAAAAAATGATATTTAAAAGTAATTGAAAGATAATAGTTATTTTTTTATTAAATAATTCTAAAATATCTAATAAATACGATAAATTTGAATGTCAGTTACGATAATTGTACAGTGCAAGGTTGGCAACACTGGATAGCGTAACGTAATCAGCTATGAAGTCAGCAAACGTAATAGTTATTTATGTATTAAGAACGTGAAGCGCGACTTTATTGCTCGAGCCAAAACATTTACTGCGCGACGCATGGCGGAGCACAGTAATTTTGCGAGAGCAGTAAAGAAGCTTCACGCGCGAATTACATACAATATTTTTCCTACAACTGAAGTTCTGGATTCCAACACAATAAAAGCTTTTAGTTTGTAACATCACAGACCGTGCGCGGATTTGGTTAGCGTGCGCCATTGTTGAGGTTATGAGAATTTCACGGATTCTGTGATCCACCAATGAGGAGACATCAAAATCAAAACAGAAGCGTAAAGAAAACATCTGGCAAACGTAAAGTACTTTACCGCTTCCGGAGCAGTAAAGAGGTATTTTACAATTAGTTTTCAGTACGTAAAGAACTACTTTACGAGCAGTTGTAGGAAAAGTACATTACTGCTCGCTCATCAGTAAACAGGTGTTTTATGATTAGGTTTCAGCACTTAGAGTAATACTTCACAAGCAAAAATGAATTCAATAAATAGGAAAAACAAATTTATTTTATTTTTTTTTATCAGAATGAAGAATTTCAATATAAATGATTGCTCCCTATTTGTGTTGTGACAGACTACCCGGGAGTGAAATCCGTGCACCCGTTCTCTAGTGACTCTGACCCCAGCCTGGTAGCGACGTCGATGGGTCAGCGCATCTCCCCCCTGGACGAAGGCGTGCTCGGCCTCAAACCCGTCTCCAACATCTCCATCCAGCGTCACAAGACGTTCACACTCGTCCAGTACGTGGACGCCACGTGGGTGCGCTATATGTGGTGGGTGTATCTCATCAGTCTCGTCTGGACGTCCGAGTTCATTCTGTCCTGTCAGCAGATGGTCGTCGCTGGAGCCGTCGCCAGATGGTATTTCAATGGGTGAGAGCCATGTTCATTATTATTTTTCTTTGAGGATGAAGCCCACATAGGTCGGAGTGAACGTGGGTAATGAATTGGATGATGGACATTGGTGAGTTGGACCTACAGTTTTAGGTCAGCTCCCAACCAGCGGGAAGTGATTTTACAGCAGAAAACAGAGTCTTTTTGCTGGTTATTTAATCGGTCACCCTTACAAAAAGAGCCCAGGAGTATCATAGCTTACCTTTGTATGATTGAACAAGATACCTGCTACGTCTTACGGCTATCACTTCCTTTATTTTGTAATTCTCTTTTATTATCTTTTTAATTTTCATTGTAGATTTATTAATATATTGCTTCTAAACTTTTTTAGCTCCAGGCACTCTAACGGATAGTTTTTTATTTATTTGACATAAGCACGTATGACAGCACAAGGAAATTCCATGCTTGCCCTCTTGACAGAAAAATTTAATCATAATGTGATGAAAAAAATACGTATAAAAGTCATCAGACATTGCAGAAAAAAATACATTTGGAATAAACAATGGTTGTAAGGTGATGATGCAGAAAAATCTAAAACTTAAAATGTTCAAAATAAAATATATAGCCAGGTTTTGTATGAAAACTTTCGTACAGATCTGCTTCAAAAAATATTCAGTTAAAACTGGTTCTAAATTGTAGAGAACTAAATTATCCCCAGATGAATTTTGAATTATGAATGAACGATTGATGTTTTACAAGACATAGAGATCAAAAATTTTACTTCAACCTTTTTTAAAAAGTGCTGATTTTTGACCGAATGTAGCGGGACCAATTACGGCTATACCGTTTGTCAGAGAAAATGTTGATATGTAAATTAGACAGATTGAAAAGAATTACAATTTTTCCAGAATAAAATCTTTCAAAAAACGTAACCGTTTTCGAAATATTGGCTGAAATAGATATTTCGGGCCTTATCATGGCGGCCGTTTTGAATTTTTGGGCATGTTGGGGATTTTTAGGGAATTGTAAAGCTGTCATTTGAAAAAAATCGGCTGTTTTGCAATTATGTTGAGGCTCTAAAATGATTCCACTATTAACATGAACTGTAAATGGAGATTGTGAATTGCTTAACATTCAATCAATGAATTTGACAACTTAGACTTGCCCGTTACTTAGTGTAATAAGGACATAATATTGATGTTTTTATTTCCAGATGGAAGAAAACTACAAAATCGCCAGTGCTGACCTCTTTTCGACACATGATTTGCTATCACCTTGGTACCATGGCTAAGGGATCGCTACTCATAACCATTTTCAAGCTGCCACGACTCATTTTGACATATCTTCACACAAAGTAGGTGACAGTTTATGTATTCAAATTTATTTTCCAGCATATATTCATTTAATCGTTGATTTATAATTTATTTTCCAATGAAAATTTAAATACTTTAGTGTGGATTTGGCCGTGTAGGTATACAAGTACGTTAGATAATAACACTGTTTTGATCATGCAGTATTTTAAACTGCATGTGCGTAAGCTATATGTTTTTGAAGCATTCATTTTCCAAAAATTATTTAACAGTAAGCATTTCCATTTTTTCAAATTTTTATCCAACTACTCTAGCAATAAGTATAAGAAAAATTATTACCGCATAATTCTGTATAAATTGTATACGGTCCTAATCAATCACATTTTCTTTTGTATAATCTTGCTAACAAACAGTGTTGCTGATTTGAGTTATCTGCTTGAAATTTGGTTATGAAGTTTTTCTATATTTTCGATTGTAGGCTACTAATTCAGTCTATATGTATATATGAATGGTAGTAATTTAATTAATTTTTTAAATGTTATTTCATTGTAAATAGTTATTTTACATCAGTTAAGTTAATCTAGTCTAGTGAACACTAATTCGTACTAAGTGAGTCACTTGCTAATTCCTATTTTTGTATTCTTCATACACATGATTCTATTTTGTTTCCAACATTATTTGCAAAAAATTAAATTTTATTTTCATAATTTCGCAATTAATTTGTGAGACTATTTGTTTTAGATTTAAAAAGTCAGAGGATGTGTCGTCTTGTGCAAGATGTGGCCTAAAGTCTTGTATATGCTGTTTCTGGTGCCTAGAGAACTTTATTCGATATATCAATCACAATGCATACACAGTTGTCGCTATGCAAGGAATTAACTTCTGTCCAGCAGCAGCTAGGGTAAGCTATAAATTTATTATTAGAAAAATTTGATAAAATGTTGTTTTCTGTAATTCCTAATTTTTTTGTAATTTTGATTTATTTCTTGCTGGTGATGCCCAAATAAGTTTGAGACTTGTGCATTAGTAATGAGTTGATTGACAACATAAACATAGCAGAATTATATTTTATTTTATTTCCATTTAAAACTAAATATTTTATTTCCATTTAAAACTAAATCTAAACAAATACATATACATATAAGGCTACATGACTAATACACCAAAGATTACATTTTTATAATTTTTTTTTTATAAAAAACACTGTTAAGTGTGATACACAGGCATAAATTATTTTAAGAATTAAGGGGGCTCAAAGTTGAAATTTTCCGGTTTTGGGGAGGAATTAATCTCTCCGAGCACTTGATTCCGACATTTGATAATTTGTTTATAACTAAACATACATTAAAATGTTATAATATGTAATTCAAACATTCAATTGCTAATTCAAGTGTTGTGACAACATTCATATTATTTATTATGAATATCTATAACAATATCACCATCACCTATTAAGAAGTTGATGTATTTTTGTAATTTTTTCAATAAAGATTTCTGATTTATCTTCTTACAGGCTTTCCATATACTAATGAGCAATGCAATTCAATTCGCCATTATCAACAGCATGGGCGATTTCATCCTATTTCTTGGCAAAGTGATTGTAACGGCCATAACCGGGTCCGTTGGACTGCTGCTTATCAAAAATAATGAACACCTTTACTTCTATTCAGCTCCAACGTTGGTTATCTGCGTTTTCGCCTATTTCATCGCTCATTCTGTCATCTCTTTATACGAGGTAGGCTCCTTCGTTTCTCTTCTCTACTATTATTATTTATTACATTTTTCATTTTAGAAGAATTTCGTAGATAATTTGAGAATAGAATTTGCTTATATTTACAGCACTTGATTAAGTTTTACTTAATTATGGATATGGATATAATAATTATTATTATATTCAATAATTTTCGTTGTTATTATATTGTTAATTTGTTTTTCTTTGTAGTGGCGAAGGTGATATTGTGGAAAGTATCCATAATGAATAATAAGACGAAATCGTCACAAATTTTTTTAATAAATGTGGTTGTGACAATTTCGTCTTATTATTCATTCATTTGTTAATTTGTATTTATTCAGCTTATATTATAAATTCAAGCCACAAATTCCAAGTTGGGAAAAATGTTCAATTTCTGTATTAAAAAAAAGGAAGATTATTGAACATTTTAGAAGCTTTAAAAATAACTAAACTAGGGTGATTGAGGATGAACAAATTAATCTATTTTAACCAATACCACTAAACTTGTTACACCATAAAGCAGATCATTTTTTCTTTTATTGCTGATGATGTCCACATGAGTCCGAGACTTGTGCGTGGGTAATGAGGTGAATGATAACACACATCGATGCTAGACGGAGGAGTGGGTTTCTAACCCACGACCGCTGAAACGACAGCAAGCTGAAGTTGCGACGCCCCAACCAACTGCGCTTAGCGGTTCGCCGCCTCAATGCAAGTCTTTCAATTTTAGTTATGACAGGAACGTTGCGTATTATTCAATTTTTCTTTTGTTAATAGGATACCATGTCTATTACTTATCTCTGATTTTCCCGGTTGCTTGATCTTGATTACGTTATTGAACTTCAATAATTTTCGTGTTTTTTCTGTTAATTTGTGTTTGTCGTTTGGCCATCAGTTTCCTACATGTTTATAATTTAGTTTAGTACTTGTTTTACCCCGTATTTGTTGCCTATTTTTTGTTACTAATGGGCGTGTCTAGTATCAACCAATGACAGGCCACCAACGATAATTTCCATAGATTAGTTAACACTCCATAGATTAGTGATTTGACCTATGAGAGGCTCTTAATAAACCAATAAGATTCGTCTAAGAAATAAATGTATTTTTAAGTTAATCTGTATTTTACTTTTAGTGTAATGGAGTGGAGTCGGCGTAGCCGAGTTGGCTTATCGCTGGTCTGATAAGCCAAAGGTCCTGGGTTCGATCCCAGTTGAGTACAAGATATTTTTTTCGAGCCACTCCCGTGTTTCGGAGGACACTTTAAGCCGTCGGTCCTGGTTGCATATGAAAAAAGCAGTCGTTAAAAAAACGGCGAGGTGGAACTACCCGTAAGGGTCTCCCCACCACGAAAAGCCATACGAATTTACTTACTTTAGTGTAATGGAGTTTAAAAATGACGTGACAGTCAAAACTACAGTAACACATGTGTTAATTGAAGTAGTTGAGACAACATTCGTATTAAATTCATGCATCAAAGGCCCCATAGACAAAAACGACATTTAGGGGGCGTTGAGTTTTTTACAATATTTATAACAAATAATCTCTTTTATATGGGTAAGTGGATAAAATTGAATAAAACGCTATTCCTGGTGCTCAAGTTACCCTTCTCTGAGTTAAATTCATGCATCAAAGGCCCCATAGACAAAAACGACATTCAGGGGCCGTTGAGTTTTTTACAATATTTATAACAAATAATCTCTTTTATATGGGTAAGTGGATAAAATTGAATAAAACGCTATTCCTGGTGCTCAAGTTACCCTTCTCTGAGTTAAATTCATGCATCGAAGGCCCCATAGACAAAAACGACATTCAGGGGGCGTTGAGTTTTTTACAATATTTATAACAAATAATCTCTTTTTTATAAGGGTAAGTGGATAAAATAGAATAAAACGCTATTTCTGGTGCACAAGTTACCCGTAACTCTGAGTGTACTATAGCCGTTCAGCCAAAGGTGAAGAATTTGGTTTAATTCAAGATTTAAGTTCGAGCCAAAGTTTCAAAACAGAAATTTAAATATCAAATTTACTTTTCTTGTGAATGTGAACCGTTATACTTATGTGATGGCCATTCCGCATTCATGTAATAGTAATGCTTCCTCAGACACTGCTCTATTAGTATTCATTGGTTAACTTCATGGGAGCCTTACCGGTAACCGGTAAATGTTACTCTGATTGGTGTATTAAAATTCGTAGACATTGAAAAATTCGAATAAACCAATCAGACGCCGACACCGGTAATAATTACCGGTGAGGCTCCCATGAACTCAAGCATTAACTTTTATATTTCTATTTTTTGCATGCATCGAGATTTTTATGCCCCTATCAGGGTGCACTCTGCGTAACTTGACGCTAAATGAACTGGCAACAGAGGTCACATAAGCTAATGACTCTCCTTACCTCGCAACTCACTATTAAACCAATTTTGAATTTGAGTTGTTGCCATGCGATTAATTAAGGAATCGGGATTTTTTGTTAGTTTTTTCTTATTGTTTTGGAATCATCGTTAGTTGGATATTATTCATTTTAGTTTCATTATCCCCATCCCTTTTTATTTGTTTTAATTTTTAAATTTTTCTGTTGTTTTAATTTTTGTTTTCTCTTTTCATTCCATTTTTTATTTTATTTTCCATTTCTTTTTGTTATTTTTTAGATTGTTATTGACACATTGTTCTTGTGCGTTTGCGAGGATCAAAATATGAATGGGGAAGGAGGTCGTTGGAGAGAGCGTACACTATCCTCTATCCGTTCCACCAATGGCAATTCCAGTTCCCAAATGGTGCCAGAGCTTAAACCAATGAACGCCTAAACTCTATAGCACGAGTAATTGAAAAATACAACGAAACATCAACTTATCAACGGCCTATACTTAACAAACAATGTTCAAAAAGAAGTAACCAATTTAAAAATTTTATTTCTTCCAAACTACATAAGATGTAGAAAGATGCATAAGAAAACTGTAGACGAAAAAACTTAGAATGTAGAAAAACCTTAGATAGAGAAATATAGTTTAAAGTGGAAAGTTTAACAATTTTAACAGCCTGTGTAGAAGCTCGAATCATGGCCGTATTGGTTCTATTGTTTGCCTGCAGTACAGTGACGTTTTATAGACAGTGTGACCATTAGACGCCTCGCTTCTGATTGGATAATTCGGTCACGTGGTACAAATTCGCCAATCGGTATCCAAATGAAGTGTTGACTACAGTGACAGAGATCTATCTCTTCGCCTTTTTACAGTCAATGTGGTATGAAGCATATGATATCCTATTGTATTTGGGCTAAGATTGCGGGAACGCGCACTGTGTAGTAACAACCACGGGTAATAGAATAGATATTCTCTTCTATTACCTGAGGTAAGAACCATGTTGTCACATAAAAAACATATGTTTCTGATAGATATCTAATATCAAGCCTATATAGATATAAAATCAAATATTGGAGACAATATTATGTCGGCTGCAATCACTTTCTGTATGAAGTCACTGTATCTGTAGTAAAATATCAAAGACATCACAGGAATATGAGCAAAATTAGGTATTACAAAGTTCTATGGATTCATGTGAAGACAATGCTTCAGAACTCGCCATGCAGTTGGTTGAGGAGTGTTAGGTTCCCTTCTTGCCCATGATGTGGATTTATTTGGGATCAAAAACACATAATTATCGGTTCTGCAAAGTCGTCGCCATTTTACTACAGTCAAACAACATTGTCAATGCAGCCATGATTGGAATTTTCACCCAGGATATTCAAAATTCTAATCTTTCCTCTTTCTACGAACGTTGAGGTTATTATTTTTCTGTATTTTGTAGTTTGGAAGAAATAAATAATTGAAGTCTGTTCCTTCTTTTTGAATAACCGTATATTAGATTATTATTATTATTATTATCTTGCCCTCCATTAGTATTTATCTATCATATAAATTATCAAAGAACGCCTTATTTTCCTATCATACTGTTCCATTTGTAGATATAGATGACAATTTTAACTATTTTTTTTAAATCAATTTTAAACTATATATCAAAGAAAGCCTCAGTTTACCATCATACTGTTCAATTTGTAAATATTGATGAAAATTTTAACTATTTTTTAAATCTATTTTAAAGTTTAGCTTTAATATTGTAACACATTTTGTACTGTTTTGAAGTTTACTCCCATACTAAAAAGCCATAACTAGTATATTTGACTTTATAAAATTGAAAATTGTTGAGTTTATTTGAAGTTTTCTTCAATTCATAAAAGTCTAAACTAGTGTATTTGGCTTTATAATATTAAAACTTGTTGAATATATTTTGAATTTTCTTCAAATATTACAGTAAGAATGCTTAGTAGTAGGTATTTATTTTGTTGATAATTTCAGGTGCCCTAGGTAACCTGAATGAAAGTAATAAATTTAATATAAAATAAATTGTTGTATGAATTTATTATAAATAATGTACCACTAAACCAGAATACTGTGAATGGAAGAGTTGCTATTTTGTAAATTTGTGGATATCCTGCTTTCATTTTTTCGATTTCTATTTCTTGTGCTCTTGTTTTTTTAGTTTGACTTGAGTTTTACACATACTTACGTTGCTTGCACTGTGGAGCATTCAATACTCGATGATCAAACACGTGCAAAATCAAACATGTGCTGTGGAATGGTGTATAAGCAGTGTAAATAACTGCATGTGTTTGATTTTGCTATGATTCCTTAATTATCATCGAGTATTGAATGCTTCACTGCGCAAACACCCTAACACTGGAGCATGAAGTGTCTTTAATTGAGAAAAATATTAAGTTTATGAAGCTGTTATAGTGCTCAATAGTTTGATTGTGTTAGAATCGCAGGAATGCTAGATAGTATACACCCTCACCTATGCAGATTCGTAGTCAGTGGTGGAAAACATAGAACTTCGGAATTTGTTTCGGTAGGCTAATCATACTGACCTAACTGTGTTAGCTCAACGAGGAAAGCAATCGCAGCCCAACTCACTCCTCGTTTGCGTAGGCCTATTATGTTCTTCAAACCAAAACATAATGTTGATGTCCGTAAAGTCTCAGTCGGAATCGGGTGAAGGTAAACCGACCCATTATTGGCCACTCACACTTCTTATCTAAAAATGAGCGTCTGCTTCAAGTTTTAAAAGCTGGCAAAGTCATCACTCATCCTTTTCTGTATAATGCCTCTTAAACGTTGCCGACATTTTTGGAAACTAGTTTGACCTCCATGGATGTCATGTTCTACTGGATATTCTCCTGAAGTTTACTTTTCATACATGGCATTTTATGAAATGGATTAATTTTGCATCTGTAGTCTAAAAGAGGTAGGTTGCTGGCAAGGCTATTAGATATGTTATTAATAACCTTGGGCTGCTGGGTCTTCTTCTCCCAATAACGCCTTATCCAAAAATATTATTGTTCTGTTGTGTAAGTTGAAAAAAGTGGGATATGGTACAAAATTTCAATTACTTCAATAGTAATTAACTTTTTATTGTAAATTTAACAACCTGCAGTCAATTTTAATTGTGAATAAATAATATTTGTACTCACTTTTGGCCAGTTTGGTTTAGATCAGGCCAAAAGTGAGTACAATAAATAACGACTGAGTCGTTAAATTTACAATAAAACGTTATAATATTGACAACGCAGATCGTTATGGAACAAGAAATCCAAGAATTTACTTCTTTAACTTATTAATTACTTATGACAGGGGTGCCCACCCCCCCTAAGCCTCATGACGCAACCCCCCTAAAGTTAGCACCAATCCCCCCTCCCACCATAAATTAGGCCCCCCCCCCAAAAATGCGAAAAGAGCCCCCCGTATTCTTTCTAAAACTAAAAGAAGATTTATAAAACTATTGAAAAAATTCAAACCCAGTCGATAATATACAAAATGTATAGGATGATAAAATAATAGATGCCTACATGAGAAAATAAAAAAATTAAAATTAACAACACCTATTACTTGGCCCCAAAAGGGAATTGAGAACAGAAAGGAAGAATAGTAAAAATTCATGAAAAGCGGTAGTGAGAGACCACCAAGATTAGTAGCAGATTGATCTGTCTACTAACTTTGGGTGTCCCTAACTTCGCCAATCGCCAGAGCCTTGTCGGCCGCAGTCACTGTGGTATCCCACCGTCAGGGGACATCTCAACACTGCCTCCAGTCAAGAGATGAACCAAACCGAGGGCACCCAGGACGTACGTTTCCCAGCCCACACGAGGTGTGGCATCAACACCATTCGAGGACGTAAGGTTGACTTGCCCCCCTTCCGGGAGGGGCCTTGTGGGCCACGCGAGGTGGATACTGCTCCTAACTACAACCCATTAACGGAGGGAAGTAGTGTTGGAGTTGAGAGGCAATCCCTGGGGTACCTCCAGAGATCACCTCTGTCCTGCCAACCAAACAGTATCCCCTGACCACATTTTCTATTAATAAATAATAATTGTTTTAAAAAGAATATATTTTAATATAAATCTCATTTGCTGGGTTTTCTGCAGTACTCCTCTGATACAACAAATAGACATCAAAAGCTATTCTACAAACTGACACCGTAGCAACACAATAGAACCAGTACCGCAAACAATACCCCCCTCCAGCAAACAATACCCCCCTCCCTAAACACCAAAAAAGAGAACATCATCAAAATACACCAGAAGAGCAGAGCTTCAGATGTAATTCAAGATGGACAAAAAGAGCCTCTCAAAATTCTCCATCGGTTTCTACAGCAGAGAACCCAGTATAAGATTTTATAAATGAAATTCATACAAAAGAGAAAATAATTTTGAATAAATCATAACATTTAAAAAACAATGTTTCCTATCTATATAACAATAAAATATTATTAAAAGTGGAAATTAAATTAAATGTTGATCATTCAATATAATATACTAAGAGAGATGGAGAAGCCCGTGGCCTAGACCTCCCACTTTCTCGCTTCTTCCTTCTTCTGCCCTTTTCATCCTGTATTTTTATTTATTATTATTTGAATTTTTTAAAGATTAAGCCTTGAAAACTCCACACATGGAGTACAAGACAAGTCAATACCAACAGTATTCTCACATTACATTAGTCACCATCGATAAAATTACAGCAGTTGAAACTTGAAATTATACTTAAATTATAAATCATTATCAACTAGATATATCTTCAATTGTTTGAAGTGGGAGCTGACATTTTTTAACAATGATTGATACAAAGTGTCTGGTAAAATCAATGACAAGAAATACACAATAAAACAAATAAACGAAGTAAAAGAGAACTGCATGCCCTACCTAGTAGTGGATTGTACAAACTGTGTTTCAAAATCATGCCTTGAAGTATTAAGACTAGTCAATACAAACAGTATTCACAAATTACAATAGCCACAATCGATAAAATTACAAAAGTTGAGACTTGAAATAATCTGAAAAGGTCACTTGTACTCTATAGAAACTTTATCAACTATATATATTTTCATTGTTTGAATCAGTGGCGGATTAATGAATTTTTATGGGAGGGGGCGACATACCCCAAAAATACCCGTTGGTCGGGGGGGGGGGGGGGGTATGGAATAAAATATTTGGAAATTTAGTAGCCTTTAACCGCATTTTACACCATTCTAGCACTTAAAATGTAGTAGAAATATAATTTTTTCGTGTTTAAGAACAATCAAATTCCCCTAGCTAGAGTAGTTTATTTCTGTATATTCATGTGGAATTCGGAATACAATACAATATGTCTTGAACAAAAATTGCTTTGCTAGCTTAATTTTTATCAAAATTTACAGAGAAATGAACAGAGTCTAAGCAATTTATTCGTGATCGTGATGATTTTTAGACCTATATATATATTTAAATTAATCTCAACATTCTTTCATGTTTCATAATACCAGTACTACAATAAATATGTATTAGGTCAAAAACAAACAGAGATTTATATGCCCCTACCTATTCTATAAAAGATTAATCTTATTCAAACTAATTTCACTTGATATAAGATTTCCTTCATTCTCTGTCATTTGTTAATTCGTCATTGAATTAAAATTATGTCAACAGTTAAAGATAAAGTAAAGGTAATATAGAAAATAAGGCAAAATAAGTATTACAACATTTGTTAATTCCCGGCCGACGGAGGCGGAGTGGTAAGACAAGTTGGAGGTATTCCGTCTGTGGCGGGACAATTAAAATGTAACCGTGTGCATGTCACAAGTGTTACCCTTTTTAATTTTTTTAAATGTGCAAGCCCTCGGGGGGGGGGCGGTCGCCCCCTCCGCCCCCCCCTTTAATCCGCCCTTGGTTTGAATTTAAATAGAAAATGATTTTTTTGCTATTATTAATACATAACGTTTTTTAAATCAATGCCATGAAAAACACAATATAACAAAGAATTGTAACAACATAAATGCATGCCCAATTACAAGTACAATAAGTTGCTAAAAAATATTTTTTTAATTCCCGACATACTTAGAAAAACGTTCCGGTATAACCCTGAAATCTGCGTTCCAGAATTTGTGCATAATTCCTTCCCCACCAGTAGAAAAGCAAAAAACAATTATTATTTCTACATTAAACAAAAATTATTGCATTTCAATTCTGATTAAAAGGTTTATAATACCAACGAACTACTGAAACTGTGTATTGGTAGCCTAATCATGTTTACAGAAATTTTCATCAAATTTCCTGCATCAATATGAAAACAATATGATCTTTTGAAGAATATTATTCTATCATTTTCAACAATAATATTTTTTCAAGTAACTGTCCAGCTAGCAGTTTGTCTGGATCATCAAATACCAAGCTTCAAACAAAAATTCTGTTCAGGTAAGCTACCGGTACTACTATATATCTTATCAGTTTTAGTTTTGGAGTTTCCATCCTCTTTGATAGCAATTAGATGAACACTTCTGCTGGCAAACTAGCCTAGAAAACAATCAGAGATAAAAGAAATTTTCAAAGTATAAAGTCCACTAAATAGTTTTAAAACAACATAATTTAATTTTTAATTCAAATAATCAAGAATAGTTTAGAATTGGATAGCATTTAAAAAAGCTAAGTCGGATTGGCTGGATTTATTATCTGATTTATTGATGGAGATTCAGAATCATCACTCATGGAAACATTCAATTATTACTGCGTTGAGATATCTGGACAAATCTCAAAATGCAATGCTTGAAACTCAGCACTGGATTAGATATTTGAATTGCTCTGAAACCGAATCTGTTTAGCTATGAAGGCTATTGTGATTTCTTCAGTTATTTAGAATAGATTCTACAAGAAAAGAAAAACAGTTAATTACCTAGTAGATGAAGCTTAAAAAAAGACTGTAGCACGAATGGAGTTGAATCTGTTTGAGAAGAATACCCGAGAAGAAGTGGTGATGACAACAACACAGTGTGGCTGAAACAGACTGGAGCAAGAGTGATTAAATGGGGAAAATTCCTTATTTAACAATAGATAGTATCACATATTTGCACTCCTACCATCTGCAGGCAAGCGCCAATAATCTATCAATAAATAGTATCAAATGTTTTGCACCCCTACATCAGTAGGCAAGCGCCAATAATCTATCAATGAATGATTTCAAATATTTTTGCACCCCTACATCTGTAGGCAAGCGCCAGTAATCTATCAATAAATAGTATCACATATTTTCATTTCCTAGCAAGTATAGGACAGCACCCTTAAACTACCCTTGAATTATTGCTTCCATGCTTGAATGTACCCAAGTGAACTCTATTCTCAGTGTGGTAGAGCTTATGACATTTTCACTGCCAAAGCATTGCCAGAGAGAATGGCATAAACTCTAAGCACAAAGCCAGTAGCTGAAGCTAAAGTGAGAGCCACTTCCCCAAATTTTGAATAATCAATGTCTAATCTAATTTCTTATCACATTCACCGTACATGAATAGGCAAGAGCCAATAATCTATCAATAAATATGGTATCACATATTTTTGCACTCCTACCATCTGTAGGCAAGCGCTAATAATCTATAAATAAACAGTATAATATATTATTTTGCACTCCTACATCTGTAGGCAAGTGCCAATAATCTATCAATAAAAAGTATCAAATATTTTTGCACTCCTACATCTATAGGCAAACGCCAATAATCTATCAATAAATAGTATCAAATATTTTTGCACCCCTATGTCTGTAGGCAAGCGCCAATAATCTATCAATAAATAGTATCAAATATTTTTGCACTCCTACATCTATAGGCAAGCGCCAATAATCTATCAATAAATAGTATCAAATATTTTTGCACCCCTATGTCTGTAGGCAAGCGCCAATAATCCATCAATAAATAGTATCAAATATTTTTGCACTCCTACATCTGTAGGCAAGCGCCAATAATCTATCAATAAATAGTATAATATATTTGCACTCCTACATCTGTAGGCAAGCGCCAATAATCTATCAATAAATAGTATCAAATACTTTTGCACTCCTACATCTGTAGGCAAGCGCCAATAGTCTATCAATAAATAGTATCAAATATCTTTGCACCCCTACGTCTGTAGGCAAGCGCCAATAATATTTCAATAAATAGTATCAAATATTTTTGCACTCCTACATCTGTAGGCAAGCGCCAATAATCTATCAATAAATAGTATCAAATACTTTTGCACTCCTACGTCTGTAGGCAAGCGCCAATAGTCTATCAATAAATAGTATCAAATATTTTTGCACTCCTACATCTGTAGGCAAGCGCCAATAATCTATCAATAAATAGTTTCAAATATTTGCATTCCTACCATCTGTAGGCAAGCGCCTCTAAGCAATTGATAAATAGTATCACATATTTCCACTTCCTAGCATGTGTATAAGAGCCCCAGAAAATTTTTTGATTCTTTCAAATCATGATTTGTACTTTTTAAACTGGTATATAAATACCATATAAACTAGTTATATATTTGTTGATTTAGTGCAATTTTATTTTATATTATTCAGATGTATTTTTTATATTTTTATGTTTCTATTTTTGTTGAGGAGGATATATAAATGATTTGATTTAGTGAACTCTATTCTCAGTGTGTTGGAGCTTATGGCATTTTCACTGGCAACAGTAAATACGGCATAAGCTCTAAGCACAAAGCCAGTAGCCGAAGCTAAAGTGAGAGCCACTCCCACAATTTTTGCATAATCAATGTCTAATCTAATCTCTTATCACAATTACCAAACATAAAGGTGCTAACACCTGCACTCAACATATGTCGGAGACATCATTACTCCAGGGTTTTCACCTGGCAACCGGCATCTCTTGATCACAGGGTAACACAGTCCATGCACAATGAATGTGACATGAGAATCCTGACAGGGATCTAACAGCAAATCCCTATTTACATTTGTTAGCCTTATATCAACCCACCAGCTGCAATGAAATGTACCACACCATAATAAAATGGTTGTGGCGACTGAGCAGTGCACCCTGTTCTCCTTGTGGAACTAACAAGTAGTCACAAGGCCTTAGCGAGGAGAGAGACTCTCGAAGCATCCGTGAGAGCCACTGAACCCAGCCAAAAAACCATCAAGCGCGATAAGATTAAGTCATGGCACAAATCAAGAGCCCGGATAGAAAGTGTGATACATGATTAACAACTGCAAATGCCCTACAACCCAACAAATCTCCATTCACGATTGTTAGCCTCATAACACATCCCACCAGCTACAATAAACAGTACCACTCCATCATAAGACGGACGTATAGCAGCGTTATCTGACAACTGCGGTCATGAACTCTACAAGAGAGACATGGACTCTCAGATGCAGACCCTGCCATCGAAGCCACAAATATGACTTTGTGGCACAATCCAAGAGCATGGTTGAAGAGTGTGGTACTTGACTAACAACTGTAAACCTCCTAGCATATGCAGGAGAATGGTGGGAAACTTCTAACCTAACTGACTATAAAAGCAAGATACATAATACCAAATCTCCAGTTTCATGTCCTGGCCAGTTTGTACTCCACCATCTTGACCTACTGAAGAGGTTACCGTGAAGTTGAGTCTTTTCATATCTCCTTCTTGAAGTAGGTTGAACTGATCAGTCATCCTGTTGAAAAAAAAAATAGTTCAGTTAAGCTATTACAAATTTGGAGGTGTGTTGATTGCTTCAATTATATCAAAATATGTGGTGGTGTTACATTGATAAAAGTTTGTAAAGTTGATTGGAAATTGATATGTGCTGGCAATATATTCAATTGACTATAGAATGTGTTTGAAGTGATGATGTTGATTAAGATCAAGTATCTTGAGCATTAAACAATGTGTCCTAATATACTGATACTGCATCATATGTTTTGCTGGATATAGTTGAAAACTCAGAAATTCTTGTTCTTAAAAATGGAAAGCCATACAAAATAAACCAGTATCAATACGGCTCCAACAATAATTATATTGAAATTTTGATAGGGTAAAACAGCCACTTCATTCATCAAGTATATCAATGAACAATCTCTGCCCTTGAGAATAATGTTGGAGGATACTTGGAATGAATTAAAATTTCCTATTCAATCCCAATAAGACTATCATTAGTATATATTAGAATTAATTGGTGATCCAATGGAATTGAATTTGGAATGAGTCATTTCGATTCACTGGCATGGAAATAACATCATGATCAATTTAATATATGGTTCATGCCTGGTTTCTTAGTCGTTTAGAAAATCATTCAAAAGCTATTGATTCATTAGAGGCCCGAAGGCTTGTTTCACACATACCCAGCAGTTAGGTAACCATTATTGTTTATCCGGTATGATTACATAGTCCCATATAATGCAATGTTCGTACAGCTGGGCAAACAACACCAGTTACCCGACTGCCGGGTGTGTGTGAAACAAGCCTTAGGGCCGCTAATGAATCAATAGCTACTGAATAATTTACTAAACGACTGAGAAACCAAACTTGAAAAAATATTTTACAAACTAGCTTCAAGTTAATAATCTTGCTAACTATATTCAGCAATGCCTGAAACGACGTCAAATAGTGGAACCCAATTTTATAATATCCTTAAAATAATTGTGAAATAATCAAAGAAATTGGTCAATTTGGGTTGCAGCAACATAATTTTGAGAAAATGTTGGATTAGTACAGTAGGCCTATCTATAGTCACTGAACATGTCAAATTGCAAGTGGGATGTGTATATATTTGAGTAGTGGAGTAAGTGGAGTTTGAGCAAAAGGACAGAGATTAAAGATAATAATTAAATGAGACTGAAAAACATTTTCTCATTGAAAAGAATATGGATTAATTATCTATAAGGATTGGAATAGTTTGAATCAATTATTGGTAGATCATGGTTCAAATCAGTACGGTAGCTGCTGGCTTGTAAGAAACATTTCTTGAAATCATAAAATTAAATTAGCCCAGTATGCATACAAGTTCTAATAAGAGGTTTATCAATATAGTTACTAGTTACTTGGATGATCATCATGATATAAAAGCTCATTGAAATTCCACTAAGAGGCTACTAGTGTGATAAATAATTTTAATTTGATTATATAATATCACTATCAATTTATAATAATTATAATGTAGGCGACGACCAGTTCTGAACTTATTTTTCAAACAATGAATTATTTCTTTTTTCAGTCAAAAACAATTTAAATTCTCTGCTTTTGATTTTTGAAGGACATTTCAATTGATGGATAGTTTTAAGATTGACTTTTGAAGCACACTGTCTGGAAAATAATGTCCAAGGGAAAATAGAAGCAATAATAAAAATAAATTCATGAGAAATTTGAAATCAAGCAGCATTGGTAGATTAAAACTAACAAAATGAGAAAATGCATGTTCACTGAGAATGTCCCAATAAAATTTATAAATTCTAATGATCTATAAAATAAATTGGTACTGTAGTCAAGGTCAATGTATAATAATGAATAGCGAGAAGTCTACCTAAAAATGAATAACAATTCTTTCTTGGTTTTTATATTAAAAACTGTAGTTATTAAATAGTTTCTTAGCTTGGCTTTGAAATAAGTTAATAAAGGGGAAAACTAGTAGAGTTTACCCTACCCGAGTATTGAAACATAGTTATTGAATTAGAGATGGTAACTGAAAATGACTAGACAGATTTCAAAGAGTTAGTGATGATGAACTTTTTAGGTTAAATTTTAGCCATTTCATTTTAGTTATTTCTCACTTCAAAATAATGGAGCAAAGCTATGCAATTAAGAAACTATGGTATTTAAGGGTGTCTTAAAATAGACTAAATTGCAAAAATTGATTTGAAAGTGCTTACCTTGTGAAAGATATCCAGAATTGATTTTCCATTTATTCATCACTAAATCATTTGAGCACTTCAGTATTTAATCAGTAGGCACTGTTTAAATAGCAAATTTAAGGTAACATTCCAGTGATATGTGTTGAAAAATCTACTGGAGCACAAAACAGCTCTTCTCTCTATCAGTGCTAGACATCAACTGATGAAGGTTTGAGGTTTGATGATGAAGTTGAATAAAATGGAGGCAGTCAGCTGATTATGAAAGCCGGTAACTGGTAGCAATGCCAACTTGATTATCATGTGGTTCTAGTTGGTATTACTGGGACTGTTTTTGTTTACAGGAGACCGAATCAAAGTGGACCCGGTTCATCAGCTGATGTTACCATATTAACGCTCTCAAATCGACAATATTGTCCTAATCGACAATAACTATAATAATTATTGTACTTTTTAAAACTATATATTTTTGGATTTTCAAAATTTTTCTTAGAAAAATAACAGTTTTAGATCAAATAGTATTGTTACTAGTAATACAGTCGTCGCCCTTCCACTTCTTGATTGCCCATTTTGTGCCAAAAGCGTTTTCAAGCCCCCCCCCCCCCAAACAATTTGTAAAATCAGGTTGAAAAGTAGATTATTGGTTGAGTTTATGGGAGCCTTCTCATTTACTGGTGGAGTCTGATTGGTCTATTCAAATTCTTCAACATCTTTGAATTTTAATAGACCAGACGACAGGGAAGTGATAGCCGTGAGCCGAAGCAGGTATCTGTTCAATCAGATAGGGATAAGCTGCGTTCTACTGGGCACTCTTTGTAAGGGTGACCGATTAGATCGGCCAGCAAAAAATACACTGTTCTCTGCTGTAAAATCACTTCCCGGTGGTTCTGAACCCACCGAAAACTGGTTAAGTGGTAGATTGGACATAACTGTCCAAACTTCGCCACGTCAACAAATAAAAAAGTCATTCTATTCTAAAACTGTAGGTCCAGCTCATCAATCATCATCATCATCATCATTCAACTCATTACCCACACACAGGTCTCAGTCCTATGTGGGCTTCATCCTCCAAAAAATGACACTGGTAACATTTACTGGTTTTGAAATCTTGAAATTTGGTATACATGACGAACTGCGCGTATTACTAATAATAATTACAGTATTTGACTTTATGAATAATTGCACGACTATGAAGTCAAATATTTGAGTAGAAAATTAAAATATTTTACTCACTGAGCACTGCAGTGGCGGCCGGCAAAATCAAAAATTTTGGTGAAGGACTCTTATATTAAATTATTCCACAGAAATTAAATTATTTTTTAATATTTGGATTTTCTCTTAGTGTTGGAGACACATTTCGACCATTATGCTAGAAATGGGTGATCACATAGGGAGGTCGGCAGGATGGCTGTAGTATATTCGTCATTGAATTGGAAGTAATTTTATTTATGATGTTGAAGATCCATCTTGTTTCCACTAATATGTAATATAAACTTAAAAAAACCACTTTTAAATGGAAATTAACTCACGTTATGGCGTGACGGCCGTTTCGCTCTGTTGTCTAGAGCATCGTCAGACAACCCACAGTACACTGACTTAAGGTATGAGTTTGAGGGTTATGTATGTTGGAATGGTGCTGGGGTGGGGGGATGAGTAGGCGGGAGGTTTGAAATTGGGATTATTTTGTCAAATAGAGTGTGTGAGAAGAAGTTAAGTTGATCATTTAAAATGTTGTCAGGTTCCTGCTTTGCATGTTTGTAAATCTCATATTGTTCTAAAACATTGAGTTTATGGCTTTTGTGAGTGAAGTGTAGTGTGTCTAAATTAGTGTCAATGTCTGTATAACTGTGGCCTGTTGAAATGATGTGTTCAGCAAAAGTGGAATGTGTGTTTGGGTGTGAGATGGCTCTTGTGTGTTCTTTGAATCTAGTGGTGAATGTCCTGCCAGTTTGTCCTATATAGAACTTGTTGCAGTCATCACATTTCAATTTGTAAATTCCAGATCTGTTGTACTTGTTTTGAGATGTTGTCTGAAAATGCAGGTGTTTTTTGAGTGAATTATTTGTTCTGTAAGCTATTTTATGAGTTTCCTGAATGAAGCTGCTATTTTATGAGTTTTTTTTGTTGAGGTAGGTAAGTGTGATGAATGTATGGGGGTTGTCATTCTGTTTGTTGCTGGTGTGAGTGATTGGTTTTGTTGATATTCTGTGCAGTAGTTTGTCTATTTGTGTGTGTTTGTAACCATTTTGTTGTGCTATGTATTTTATAGTATTCAATTCTGTAACGTAGGTGGTAGAAGTAATCACAAACTCATTGTAATTGATGAAATACATTTTATTAAAAGAACGAATAGCGTAAGTAAACTCATTACATCATGAAAATTCAATCGACAATAGAGACATAGTACAGTAGACGTTGTCTCTCTGGTGTGGCACAGTCTTGCCAACTGCATAAAATAAAACTAAAATTCATGTTGTACAAGGATATATGACACCTCCCCCCGTAATGAAACCTAGGGTGAATACCTTTCAGGAGGTTTTCTGAACCTAACAGGTCTAGCCTGTGGCGTATGGTAAATAGTATGTGTCACAATCGGTAATTTTGTAGAAACTGGCGTTGAATGTAAAACATTATTGAAAGAATTAGAAAAGAAAGTAGAATCATCAACATCATTGCTTGTAATAGCTTTCGATTGTTAAGAAAGTACTGTTGATTTAGGCACAATTACATCAGTATCATAATGAACATTAGGTATATCAGTTGAAAAATCCTTTAAATTAATTTTACAATCCTTCATTTGATTAGCATGTCTCCTAATAGAAAGATTATCATCAGTAATGATATTGTACATAGAAGAACCAATTTTATCAGCTACAATACCTGTATTCCATTTACCCTTATTATTGTAAATTCGGTACATAACTCTATCATTGATATTGAAACATTTATCTTTAATTGTCTGTTTTTGCATTTCCTTTCTTTGGGTATCTAACACTTTGTCAGTAATATTGGGTAGCATCAAATCTAGTCTAGTTCGAATATTCCTTTTCATGAGTAAATTACATGGACTTTCACCAGTAGTAGCATGTGGTGCTTTTCTGTAGTTCATTAAAAAATTATTTAATTTGAACCGTAAAGTAGAATTTACAATCATACCTTCGCAACATTTAATTAATCCTGACTTCAGTTTGTACAAAACGTTCTGCCTGACCATTGGATGCAGGAAAGAAAGGAGCACTGGTAATATGCTTTATACCATTATTAGTACAAAAGGTTTGAAATTCACTAGAGGTAAACAGAGTACCATTATCTGATACTAGTGTAACTGGTAAACCAAATCTAGCAAAACATTCACGCAAATTTTCAACTGTTTGCTTGAAAGAGTTTTCATTATGTAAGTTTCAACCCACTTACTGTAACTATCAACAATTATTAACAGCCATAATCCTGGAGAAGGATTAGCAAAATCTATATGTAATCTTTGCCATGGTCCTGAAGGAAATTGCCATGGATGTAAATTCACATTAGACTGTTGTCTAGAATGACGCACACAATGTATACAATTCTTTGTAACAAGCTCAATATCAGAATCAATATTTGGCCAATAGACATAACTTCGTGCAAGGCCTTTCATTTCTACAATTCCTAAGTGTCCTTGGTGTAGTTCCTCAAGTACTTTAGAGTGTAAAGATTTTGGAATCATAACTCATAAGCCTTTCATAATACAACCTTGTTCAACTGAATATTCAGCAATATTGTTTGTATTTTCACCATTTTCAGTACCTAAAATTTGTCGAAGTAATTTACACATATCTGGATCTTTTCTAGTTTCATGAGCTATTTGTTCCCTTGTAACCGGTAAAATATTAATTTGATTCATTTGTACAATTTGAACCTCATCAATAGTATTGTCATTAACCATTTCCATAGGAAATCTTGAGCAAAAATCAGCATTCATATGTTCAGTGGTCTTACGGTATTGTATGGTGTAATCAAAACCTTGTAAAAATAATGAATAATGTAATAAACGTGTAGCACTGATGGATGGAGTAGCAGCATGAGCATTTAATATGCTTTGTAATGGTTTGTGGTCAGTCAGTAAAGTAAAATGACGACCAAACAAGTAATTGAAAAATTTCTTAACTCCCCAATAAATTGACAATGCTTTCTTGTCTATCTGGGAATAATTTCGCTCAGCTGCAGTGAGACATCTACTAGCAAAAATTATGGGCCTTTCCACACCTTTTTCATCTAAATATGAAAGAACCGCACCAATAGCATATTTACTAGCATCAGTAGCAACAATTATAGGTTTAGTGACATCAAAATCCGCAAGAGTAAGTTTTGTTTCAATATCTTTCTTAATTGTTTGAAATGCAGTTTCACACTCTTGTGACCACGAAAAAACAACATTTTTCCTGAGTAAGTTGTATAAAGGTGAGAGAGAATTAGCCATGCCCTGTATAAACCTTGAGTAATATGTAACAAACCATAGAAAAGATTTCAACTCTGATACATTTGTAGGACGTTTTGCATTCTTAACAACTGCAATCTTATCATCAGTTTTATGTATGCAATCTTTGTCAATTTTAAACCCTAAATAAGTAATTTCAGATTTCAGTACTTCACATTTTTCCCATTTAAGCCTAATACCATTTTCACGGCACATACTAAAAAACATATTTTAAAACAAAAAAAGAAACCGACTTCAGTGAAATGATTAAATACTCACGTACTAAAAAGTTTAAAATAAAGTATTTACTTTAAACTGAGAAAATTTTAAATTTCATACAAGTAATCTTTTGAAGTCGGTGCCAAATATTTTATGTAGTTGATAAGAAATTCTATCTAATATCAAAACTAACAATGTATTTTTTTGGAGGATGAAGCCCACATAGGTCTGAGACCTTTGCATGGGTAATGAATTGGATGATGGAGATTGTTGAGTTGGACCTACAGTTTTAGGTGGGTTCCGAACCACCGGGAAGTGATTGATAAGAGATTCTATCTAATATCAAAACTAACACTGTATTCCAATTAAATATGTGATTTACACTCACTTTTACTGAAATACATAGTAATTGATAAGAAATTCGATCTAATATCAAAACTAACACTGTATTTCAATTAAATGTGATTTACACTCACTTTTACTGAAATACAGTGTCAGTTTTGACAGGGGTGCCCACCCCCCCTAAGCCTCATGACGCACCCCCCCCCTAAATTTAGCATCAAACCCCCCCCCCATAAATTAGGCCCCCCCAAAAAATGCGAAAAAAGCCCCCCGTATTCTTTCTAAAACTAAAAGAAGATTTTTATAACTATTGAAAAAATTCAAACCCAGTCGATAATATACAAAATGTATGTATATTTCTTGAGATTCTTTACATAGGTAACATTTTTTTGTAAAGGTAAAAAAGAAATATCAATGAAATGAATATATGAACTTCTGCTCAATAAACTTAATTGCAAAATAGCTAAATAAGAATTCGAACCTAAATGGTTTTTAAACAATAAAATATTATTACAAATACACAATGTTCAATAAAAATGAAATACCTATAAGTTTATGTTCTGTGTACCAATTAGATTAAGGTTAAATAATTCTACAAAGTTGTTCCTTTAAAGGAAGTGAAAACAATGAGTTAATAACTTCATTTGTAAAACACAAAAATTCAAAATACTAAGTCATTTATTGGACAGTAGTTATTTACTTAGTGTAGTATCTTGGGAGAATTTATGTATGGATGAAGTACATAAAAGGCACACATTTCATGTATAGTTATTTACAACACACAATCGAAAGAAGTGTCTTTCAAAAACAAAATAAAGACATAGTTATGAAAAATTACTGAATTTTTAGTATTTAGTAAGTTTTTCAAAAGCAGTTCTTACTTATTAGTAAGTAGTTATCGTAAAATACATGAAAAACATCAACAGTTTGAAGACAAACATTTTAAATTTGTAGACTGTGACCATCTACAAGTTAGCTAGGCACCTTCTAAGTTTTTTTTTGAGGATGAAGCCCACATGGGTCTGAGACCTGTGCGTGGGTAATGAGTTGGATGATGGTGATTGATGAGTTGGACCTACAGTTTTAGGTGGGTTCCGAACCACCGGGAAGTGATTTTCAGCAGAGAACATTGTCTTTTTTGCTGGCCAATCTAATCGGTCACCGTTACAAACAGGACCTACGAGAACGCAGCTTATCTATCTGATTGAACAGATACCTGCTACGGCTCGCGGCTATCACTTCCCTCTAAAATCTATTGTTAAATCTATCTCTCTAAACCCCACATAGAAGTTTTTGGGATGAGGAAACAGAAAACCTTTCAATTATTTCTTCGTTAGAAATAGACTCAAGTACATCTGCACAAGTTCCTGCACAAATCCTAAACATTATTATTTTAGCTAATTCATATTCAATTGTATAATAATAATAATTATAAATATATTTTCATTAATTGACATTCTATCTGGTGACTTCTTAGTATATTTTTTAATGTTGTCACGTTAAACACGGTTTCAATCAACTTTACGACCCCCCCAAAACGTTTTTTGGAACCCCCCCCAAGAATTTCAATGACGCAGTCTGCGTCATAGCCCCCCCCCCCTGTGGGCACCCCTGCTTATGAGACGAAAATATTGGTATAGAATTGCACAATTTCAACTGCAATTAAAAAACTATAAAATAATAGATTTATATAATTTATATATCATTAAGATACTTTCCAAGCATTTAGTATTCAATAGATAGGTGAAAATATTTTCACTTAATTTTGTCCAGCAATGGTGAATATTCAATTTTTTGTACTTATAATTTTTGAATGAATTAAATACAAACAAACTCCCTAATATAGTGGCGGCTACACACTTTTATATACAATTAATTCAAATATTAAAATAAGTATAAAATAAACTATTGAATCCCCTGCAATTTGATACTAGCGCTCTTATTAACCACCTTACTACCGTGCCGGTACCAACATAACCGAAATGTAGCACAGTGATCTGAAAAATTGAACTACATAGTTATTTCAATGGATTTTGTCCTTTTTAGTTCCAATTGATGATTTTGAATATTTTCTGCATAATTTTTTCCATTCCACGACTCAATTATTGTTTGAGGACTTGATTATCGACTTGAGATTGACAAATCGACATTGACTATCGGCATTGACATGTTTTTTCATGAATTCAGATGTTTTGTTTTGTCTTGTCTGCTTGTGAGTTTTAATTACAAATTCAGTTATAATATTATAACTATATTTAAATTAAGATGTGCTTTGTGCTTGAACTACTTTGTCATATTCTCAACATCTACTAGTGGTGAAAACCTGCTTTTTCAAATTATAAAACGTGAGTTAACCTGTTGCTAATTCTAGAGAGCTAGAATGATAAGAAAACATAATTATTTGTTCATAAGTAGTTTCGGTTCTTAGATAACATTTTGCCGATAATATTATTTTATTTATTATCGGCGTAATGTTATTATTTTAATATTATTTCAGTTGAATCGCTCAAAATGATAGCTAATAATTATTGATTTTCCACCAATAATTTTTTGCTGTAGCCTAATATATATAATTACTAGCTGGCCCGGCTAACTTCGTACCGCCTAAAGGTGCTCTCACATCTACACGAATTTTTGTCAATATGTCAGACTGTCAGATACGTAACATGAAATTAATGTTTGGCATAAGTTATGGATTTATCAGCCTTGATGAGCTGAGTAGAATGAGCTATGACATATTAAACAGGCCTAGGGCTCTTCCATCTGATCGGAGAGGCCTCCTTCGTTGTTTTCTTACTCACCACAACGCCACAACTACAGCCGGCCGGCAGTCGGCGATTTGTGGCTGAAAGCACAAAGCTGCGTTCGGATTTTTAACGGCGCTTTGTGGCCCGTGTGAAACCGCTCCAATGATGAAGAAACATTTGAAATTTAAACAAACCACAGACAATACGACGTGCACAAATCATACGAACATCGAGATATAAAAATGAATGTATGTATGTATGTATGTAGGCCTATGTATGTTCCCTATAGACTTCAAAACTACTTGACAGATCGGCATGGAACTTTGGGAATATGTTGTGTGAATATTGGGGATGGTTTCTGACCATAAATTTTAATAGGGGGGCTAATAATTATTATTAATTAATCCATTTTACAGACCTAACCTACTGAACTTTCCAACCAAACAGCTTAAAGGAACAGCTGATAGAAGTCAACAGTTTTTAATCATATGGCAGGCCCCTTAGCGGCGTTATTTACGCTGTCTGGAACGCAAAAACTTTGCATGTAGGCTACCGTACAGTCGGAGCCTTGCAGTATGTAGGAAACATATGACTGGGTAAGATGAAATGTAATTATGCCGGCTTGTTGACATCTGTTAACCAATGCAGCTAGAAATTTGAAATGTAGTCTCAGTAGGAGGTTATTTTTCTCGAGCCACTCCCGTGTTTCGGAGGACACGTTAAGCCGTCGGTCCCGGTTGCATATAAAAAAAAGCAGTCGTTAAAAAAACGGCGAGGTGGAACTACCCGTAAGGGTCTCCCCACCACGAAAAGCCATACGAATTTACTTTAATTTACTTAGTAGGAGGTGGCGAATAATAAAATCAAAAGCCTAGCTTCTACCCTAATAGTCGTAGGTTTAAATTTGAAATGTTAATTGAGAGGTGGTGAGTAAGGTCTTACTATGTATGGAAACAATGAAGGAGGCCTCTGATCATCTGGAAGAGCCCTAGGACTAACTTCCCTAATAGTCCTAGAAGGTTGAAATTTGAAATGTAACTTCAGTGGGAGGTGGCAAATGTTATGTTATGTTATGAAGGGACGGATTCAAAGATCCAGAAGATTCAAAGATCCTCACACGTCAACCGAAGCTTATTGTGTTCCTATCCGATTGTGTGATGAGCATTGGCGTCACAACCTAAAAGGAGTTGTCCGCCAGCGCAAGATGACTCCACCAGAAGTTCGAGTTCTCTTGATGGAGGAAGGTCCCCGGAGTCATAGGGCAAGTAAACAGAGCCTACAGTTGTGCTCCATTCCTTGCCTTCATTGCTCCAGGTTATAGACACCGCAGTGAGATCTCCTTGGTATCGCCCAGGCCTGCAACCCTTCCTTGGTGAAGCCATGGTTCTTGAATCAGTGCCAGGTCAAATCCCTCTCTGAGGAAGAACTGGCAGAAAGCAGCCGAGGCTGCTTTACTGTGATGTAAATTGATCTGAAGGACCCTGGGCATTGTCCTTGACTGTTTATTTATTTATTTGATGAAATTATTACAATCAAGTAAAAAACTACAGGCATTTGCCCAAAACAGTTCAAATTACAAATTTGTCACATAAATAGTCCAAATTAGGTTATGTCCATAGGTTGTGTTCAAATTTCTGTTTCCATCAAATATTTTCACTAAAAAAAGTAGTCCGACAGTAAATGATCAATTTGAATGGTTGATAAAACCGAAAAACACTACATAACACAAATATTTCAAGAATATTGAAATTAAATTGATAATTTTGAGCCGGAAATTCTCACAACCTCTAGGAGCTACTACAGCTGTTTAATGTCTTTTGTTGATTCTAATCTGTTGATTCAAATCGAGGAACCTGCCCTGATGGGGTGGATCCTGATAGGTTTGAGGGCAAGGCAACTTCTGGAGTTACCTTGAGGTTTGGTTCTGGTTCGTATTTGGAAATTCATGTGGTTTCCACGAGCAGCTAGGGAACTGGAGTCAACCCGGACAGAGCCCCGCATGCCCGGGCAAGGCTACATACTGCAGGAGGTCGCCTGGTGTCCTGCAGGCACCGTTAGAGACACTGTACAAAAGGCCCAGTGCCATCCACCCATCAGCACGGTTCACATCACACCTGGGTTGGCCTGTAACAGATAGAGGAAAGGGTGGAGGGAGGGGCTGGGATGAAGAGCGGGATAAAGGATAGGTTTCTAGGATAATGAGGTCAACGGACAGTTGCCCTTTTAGTCGCCTCTTACGACAAGCAGGGATACTGTGGGTGCAATTCTACTACCCCCACCCACTGGGGCGGAGGTGGCAAATAATGAAATCAAGAATTTTTTATGAGAACTCAGCAACGCGCGTCGGGCCACCTAGTATGTCAATATAGTAGAAAGCATTCGCCCATAGTAGAGGAATTCGTAGATTCGTTGCTGTCAAATATAAATCATCTGTTGTCCCTATCTTGACGCATGCCTTTCTCCTTCACGTGGTTCTGAATTTTGTTCAAATTAGGCCATCTGACGTTTTGCGTTATTTAAAAAGAAAACCTTGGACAACATGTCTTGCGCTGTCAGTTATTCAGTTGTGTTTTGTTACTATAAGCGGCTAGATTACTGTTTTGATAAATATATATTTTTTTATTGATAAATATCATATTTTAATACTATTCCTAAGAGGAATCCAAAAAATCAATATCATGAAAATTGGTCCACCCGTTCTTGATTTATAAAAGGTGTAACTAACACGTCTTTCTTTTATATAATATAGATTGTGATTACGAACTTAGAAAATCAAAATACTGTACCGCAATACAAACTAAAAATGTATAGCCTAGGCAAGAATATAACTTAGGCTACCTAATTATTTCGAACCGAACGTCGTCTAAGTGTTTTATTAACGGTATTTCTAAAAAATACAATAATTTGTAGAACGCCTGGATTTTTTCATATATTCTTACACTTCTTGGAGAAATTTAGCAGGATTTCTTTAATATTCGATGATTATGCTGCTATTTTAAAATGATCTCTAACCATGTTGCTGGGTTTTCAGACACAGCTAAACAGTCAGAATGTTGATGTAATCATCTATCTTAAACTCTGAAATGGGAACCAAACTTTCATCCTGGTTATTATAATACACATTTTCAGCACATGAGGGGAGAACATTGATTTTCCCGTTTGTACCTTGAGAAATAGTACTTGAGTCGCAACTCTGAGTACTTGAAAGCAACTCTTTTTTGGGGTGAGCCAGATGTTTACCCATCCTTTTCAAAAATGAATGGAAAAACTCCAGTCACAGTATTTTCCATAGCACTTTTTTGAACGTCTGAAACATGTATTTTTTTAATGTATTCAATATATTTTTTAAAATATCAAAATTAGTGCCCAGAACAATCCAAACCTCTGGGCAGGTCGCAGATGGTATATAGTGGTCGGAAACCCACCTAAAACTGTAGGTCCAACTCATTACCCACATACAGGTCTCAGACCTATGTGGGTTTCATTCTCAAAAAAAAAAAAAAAAAATCAAGTGTGACTGTGACGGGATTGAAATAAAGTATTGAAAAAACATCAAGTTTTAATATTTTGACATTCCTGTGCTAATTGACTCCGTGTTAAATTTTCGTATATGAGCTTCCTCTTATTTTTTATAGTGAACACTATGAGCATATTTTGACTTCATTCATATTTCAAGTAAGTTGAAATTTGTGTTTGATGTAAGGCGCCTCTTAGTGGCCTTGGAAAGGGACCCGCGGATAAAAAGGGGCGCCTTCAAGCCTTTAGCTCAGGCCGATATAGTTCACCTAAATGTTTTTTTTTTTTGTTGAGGCCACCGAATGCTTACCGCCGCCAATGACCAACTCTATATATATAATAGAATTTTGAACTAACTTTCATACCAGGGTATCTAACTTGGGCCCAATGTTCAAATACCAAAATAAAAGTAACCTAATAAATTTTCCAAACTTTCTCAGATTAAATAGACAATGAATCTCGAACAAATTAAGTAATTCAAGCTGCTTGATCAGAAACTAGCATTTATTTTGGGGTCTTTTTCTTAATTCAATTTCTTAAATCTTAATTATCTTCATATTTATTCGTTTTTGCTGTTGCCGTGGTGCCCCCTTGGATGCGGCGCTCAAGGTGACCGCCTTGTTCACCCCATCCACGCGACGGACCTGTGTGCATATAGTAGTATTACAAGGTTGATATTGCTCCAAATTGAAAAAACCTTGATAAAATTGATAACCTTTTATACTGTATCAAACTTGATTTCCTTCGTGAAAAATAATCTCCGTTAAGTTCAATATAATTAACAACAAACAAATACGGAAGCAAGCTGGTTGATGCTGAAGTGAAGAAATTTGATACTTCATCAAAGTTCTGTATTTTATCATTGCATGAAATTTGTTTTGGGATTCGATTCGGTTTATCTTACAACGTTAAGATGAACGTTTTTATAAATTATATCCAATTATATATAATTCTCATCACTGATAGCCTGATAATGTGTTTGTAAAGTGCAACATCTAATACTCGTCGATAATCACCATCGCAAAATCAAACTTATTGTGTGGAATGGTGTATGACAACCAATTTACCAATATTCCACAGTTGTGTTTCACTGGTGAAATTGTGATTATCCTTGAATGATGGATGCTGTGCAAAATCAGTGAGAGCATTGTTCTAGGAGGGATCATAAGAAAATCTAATAAAAATCATGAATTTCACAATAATTACACAGCACATTTCCATTTCGCATTTCCTGATAGGTAGCTTCATTTTTCCCAGATTATTTTGTAACCAGTGCATCTTCAATTTTTTAGCTGCTCTAATTTATATAATTTCAGGGTATCTCTCTTAAATAATTGTATTATTTTGACATTCAAACACTATGTTCGTATATGGACTATTATGCTCAGTTTACATTCAAAATAAAATGTTGGAACCACATTATCCAACTTGTTCCATTGGGAATTCAAATCATTGATAATATTTTTCTATTTTCCCATGTGGCACCTAATTTCAAACCAATGCATCTTTTATTTTTGTATTTTTTCAATATATGATGCCGGATTTTTCAGATGAAATCATTCAAAGTCGGATTTGGACTAGCGAAGCGTAGTTTAGTCACCGATTCGATCAGTAACCAAGGTGTCATCGACATATTGCCTGAAGTTAAAACTGCTTTAATGAATAACCTACCAGTTGTGGCATTGGAATCCACCATTATAACACATGGCATGCCATATCCATCGAACTTGGAAACGGCCCTTGATGTGGAAAACATCGTCAGAAAACAGGTTAGTAGTTTGGATTTCACTTGCAACTGCTGTCTACCTTGTTTTTAATTGCATTGCCCTGTTGATAAAGTAGAAACTACTTGTAAAAGTTTTAGTTGGTAGTATTTATTCTAATTACGGTACATTTATAAATACATAAGTTGAGAACTGCCAGGAAAGAGGTTGCCAGACGGCCTTATTGGCCATTGCTACATAAAATTTATTATTATCTATAAATGTATGTGTAGTTGTGAAGATTTAATAAATAATTTTTTACTACCCGTATTTCACTTGAAACTACTGTAAGCTCTATCACTCTTGTTTTTATTTTCATGTCCCAGTTCTCAAGATAGGAACTGTCAGTAAAGTGGTTTGTTGGAACATATTTGTTTTGTTTTCAATTACATTATTAAATTTAGGCATTAATAAGTTGAGGCGATTCTGAAGCAAATATGGGTCACCTCCGATTTTCTTGAAATTCGCATTTATGATGTAGAACACTATTTAGAGCACATAAAAATAAGTGTCGCAAACACCGGGAAGTGTGCAAAAACGCATTCAAAGTTGCGTTTTTGTTCCTATGGTCTCGTTCAGATGAATGCATTCACTTTTTGTAATGGAACAGATTGTAAAGGCATTCCTGCCAGGACACAAGCAAGGTAATTACTTAGCCAAACCGTAGACACAAAAACGCTACTTTGAATGCGCTTTTTAAAACTTCCTGGTATTTGCGACATTTAGTTTTATTTTTTCTGTGTTCTTCATATTATTCTGTATAATATATGAGGATTTCAAACACATAATTCTGCTTTCATAAGCAGAAATCGGAATGAATTCTTGATATAGCCATAGGCACAAAAACGCAACTTTAAATGCGCTTTTTGCACACTTCCCGGTGTTTGCGACACTTATTTTTATTTTTCTGTGCTCTACGTAGTGTTCCACATAATACATCTGAATTTCAAGAAAATCGGAGGTGACCCATATTTGCTTCAGAATTACAGGTGTTAGATCTAGCATACCATGCTTCGTGGTTAGGACTCCATATAAAACTGCTATAAGCTGTATCCACGTTGAATCCAATTACACGGTTCAGTTGCTAGAGTGAGGACTCCCTTAAGGAGGTTAGTTGTATATTTATCTTGTTTCAAATTAAAAAGATTGAATTGATAAGGTAAAACTACCAGATAACATGTTTGTAGGCTATACTATGTCTGGTAGTTCGGATTCCAAATAAAGCGGCTGTAGGTTATTTCTGCTTTGCTTTCAATAAAATTATATGCATCCTAAGTGAGATGTAGTTTCCAAACAAATTAATTGTAATTCAAGATTCATTCTGCACTTTCTGTATCTGTAGTATTATTTGTACTTATAGATAAAATTGTTCTTATTTGCGACACTTGAATTTGTTCTGATAGATAAAAATCTAAGATAAAATTGTACATTGTGTTAGTTTAGAATAAATGTGAACTTATTTTTTTATTTTCAACTGCATGGGTTCTTGTTTGTATAATGAATATGTTTTTCAATCATTTTGATTTCTCCAATGTCAATATAATTTCAGTTTATCAATTTAACTTTCCATTTTTCAGTTTCCCAATTTTCAAAAAAGTAACTTCTTCTTTCTCTATCCCTTATGCCGCTAAGCCTCGGCCAAAAAAAGTAAAGGCACTAAAATTTTAAAATGGGTGAATTCATTGGGATAGCTGGAATCTCCTGTCATCTTTATTTCTGTAACGAAACGTTTTCGGAATAATTATGTTAAAACTTGCTTGTTTTTTCAGGGAGCTATACCAGCAACGATAGGAGTAATTGGGGGTCGGGTGAAAGTTGGCCTAAGCAGAAATGAACTGGAAAGATTGGCTAAACCAGCAACACCAGACAGGCCTGTTGTGAAAATATCTAGAAGAGATTTTCCATTCGTTTTATCAAAGGTAATATTATATATCTCGATAATTCTGAAGCAAAGTTGGTGGGCCAACTATGATTGTCTTGAAATTCGCCTCTGTACAGAACGCTGTAAATAAAAACTAAAATAAGTTTCGTAGATGTTCAGAAGTGTGCCAAAAATGTATTCAAAGCTGAGTTTGCAAGTTATTGATTACCTATTTTTTTGTGATACACATCGTCAAAAATTCAGCTTCAAATGTATTTATTGAAAGTGTATCACTTATAAATAGTAATTTATACAGCGATTGTATTATGACTGCCTTTGAGCAACGAGTGAGATATAAGTTAGGACACGAGCGAAGCGAGTGTTCTAAATATTTCACGAGTATTTTATCTACGACTTTCAATAACTTCCGTTTAATTTAACAATCACTTGGATAACTTACTCATACTAACATTACCTGGAATAATTAGGGGAGTGATAGCCGAGTGCCGTAGCAGGTATCTGCTCAATCAGAGATAAGCTACGAAACTCCTGGTCATCTTTGTAACGGTGACCGATTGGATTGGCCAGCAAAAAAGACTTTGTTCTCTTCTGCAAAATCACTTCCTGGTGGTCCGGAACCTACCTAAAACTGTAGGTCCAACTTATCAATCACCATCATCCAATTCATTACCCACACACAGGTCTCAGACCTATGTGGGCTTCATCCTCCGAAAAAAATTGCTTGTTGGCAATAGATGTGGGATTGAAATCGAATTGAAACTGAAATTGATTACAAAACATTTCAGTCAGCGATGTGACTATTTGATTGTATTCCTGATTGGAACAAATGCTGGATTCTCACTGGTATATATAGAGCCCATGGTTTAAATTTTTCTATAAAGTTGCTCCGATCGTATAATAGCTCCATTGTACAACTGTTTTGATCAAGCGTGAATAAAGTCAGCAGTTATGACATTCATTCAACGTAGTCTTGGATAAATTACAATGATAAATGTATTTTCTCTCTTTTTTGGAATTGTAGCCCACTTCTACTCCAACCAAACAGTTCCAGGTTGTGAAGTTGACTTCCCGTACATAATTATTTATAGATATAGGTCAATTTTCAAGCAGTAGTTAACGCTATTATTTTAAAATTTCAATTTATTGTTTATTTATTTATTCATTCATGACAAAAATACAGTCAAGCAAATATGCTACAGGCTTTCACCCAATATTGCTTTCTGCGCAAATATTTTCAACACTGAAGAATCCAATTTTTTTTGTAGATTACGTCTTGGTGACTCCAGTTAAGGAGTATAAGAAAAGTCAGATGGTCATTGTTAGGCTATGTCAATTTTTCACAAGGAATTTCACTTTGAAGAACAATGACCAATAATTCTTTCCAATTCACAATATTAATTTAGAAGTACGTCCTTTCAAAATGAAACACTGTCACAGTTCAAAGAAAGTTGACTTGAACTTGAATTTAGAGCCAAAATATAGAGGCCAAAACATATTCATTTCAACCACATGATGACAGTAAACGATAAAAAATGGTAATAAAACATATCGTAACCTTAAAAAGTAACGGAATTTGCATACTTTTTTCTGTTTTTTAAATTCAGTCATGGCGTTCTACATATTGTAATATATTTTTGTGAATTTCAAGAATATCTGTTTGGCCCACCTTTCCTTCAGAACTAACATATATATATTTTTGTATCCCATTTCCTCAGTTCCTTCGTTTCCTTGTTAGTGCCCTGTATTTTATTCAAGATTCTCACACTGATTCATTTTCTGATTGTTACAGAAACTGGATGGCGGAACAACTGTAGCGGGCACAGTTCTTGTAGCAGAGAAAATCGGAATCAAAGTTTTTGTGACAGGTAGAACCTTTTTCATCAAATTTTCTCCGTTTTTCTCTTTTTTGCTGATGATGAGTTTGAAACTTGTGCGTGGGTAATGGAGTGGATGATACAGACAGATGCCAAGCGGAATGGGAATTTTACCTTCTTGGATCTTAAAGTTTATTTTACTCCTCAATAGAACTTCGTTGACTGAATGAAATCACCCTTTTTCAAAAAATACAGTATCAGTCTATAGAAAATAGGTCAATTAGTATTGTTACAGGTTCTGTCTCTAAAATAATGCTTGCAACACTTCGAATTAACACTCGCACTTTAATTACACAAACTACTTACAACTCTCACTAATCAGTTATCTCACACAAAAGAAATCAATAGCGTTCAGCTAATAATGAATTTGCTATATTTCTGTATATAATCTAATCACTAACTGTAAATAGGCCGATCAAATATTAAATAATAACTGTTCAATAATTCAAGAAGAAACGTCTAAAAATAACAATCAAAACACTTACATAGCACAGGTCTGTCACCGTATTACAATTATAGCAATGAGTATTCGTACACTTGTATAAGCTGTAAAGGAAGTCTCAATAATACATTCACAATATACTGCGTTTATCACTTTCACACTAAACGTTCGTGTAGCACAGTCTGTAGTAACACTCACTGGATTACACGGTCGGTATTTACAGGAAATACGGTCTGAATAAACTCTCACTGAAGACTGCCACACGTTACAAAGTTTGAGCAATAACTCAGCTCACTTATTTAGAGAGCATCAGCTTTATAGGTTTCTGTAACATTCCAGAAAACACTAGATAATTAATTACCTTTTCGAGATTATTCTATAAAAATCTATGTAGGCTATACAGTTAAGAGTTTATTAGAACATTCTTGAACACTACTAGGTGGGGGGAAGAGCAGGGAGAGTAAACAAAAGTGCCAGTTATAACTTCAACAAAAGTTATTGATACAGGTTCTACCTCTAAAATAGCGCTGGCAACACTTGAATTTATCACTCGCACTTTATTAACACAATCCACAACTTATACTGTTCAGTTATTTCTTACACAAAATAATGAAATCAGAACAGATAAATCGATAATGTTAATAAATCTAATAAAGATCCTGCTATACTGCTGTGCAAAAATCAATCACTAAATGTCAAAAGGCTGATCTAATATTAAATAATAACTGTTCAATATACTGTTCAATAATTCAGAGATAAGCGTCTAATACATAATAGTTGAAACTCTACAAGCACTTATGAGTTACTGTATAAACTGTCAAGTAAGCCTGAATAATAATCTGTCACAAAATACTGCGATTAACACTGTAACAACAGACGTTTGTTTATCACGGTCTGTATAAGCGCTTACTGGTAAATAGGAACTGTCACTTCTGCCACTTATCGCATTAAATATCGAATAACAACTGAACACACTTACAAAAGTTTCTCCTATTTATACATTTCTCCAGAAAGACGGAGATTTCTCTATCGAATTCTAAATAAACAGATAAGGACTCTCGCATTTTCCACAATCTATATATATAAAAATGAATGTCTGTCTGTATGTATGTTCCCTATAGACTTCAAAACTACTAGACAGATCGGCATGAAACTTTGGGAATATGTTGGTGAATATTGGGGATGGTTTCTGACCATAAATTTTAATAGGGCGGCTAATAATTGTTATTAATTAATCCATTTTATAGACCTAACCTACTGAACTTGCCGGCCAAACAGCTTAAAGGAACAGCTGATAGAAGTCAACAGTTTTTAATCATATGGCAGGCCCCTTAGCGGCGTTATTTACGCTGTCTTTGAACAGCAAAAGACTTTGCACTTTGCATGTAGTCGGAGCCTTGCAATATGTAGGAAACATACGACTATATAGGTATGATGAAATGTAATTATGCCAGGTTGATGACATCCAATGCAGCTAGAAATTTGAAATGCAGCCTCAGCGGGAGGTGGCGAATAATAAAATAAAAAACCTAGCTTCTACCCTTTTAGTCGTAAGAGGTTTAAATTTGAAATGTTTCTTCATTCAGAGGTGGTGATTAAGAAAACAACGTAACCTCTATGATCAGTTGGAAGAGCCCTAGGACTAATTTCTCTCCTAATTCGAAATGTAACCTCAGCGGGAGGTGGCGAATAATAAAATCAAGGAGAATTTTTATGAGAACGCAGCAACGCGCTTCGGGCCAGCAAGTATTCGTTAAAATTCCATGAAATTCTAATTAAACATTTCAATGACATCTAGATAAACTGCAAGGCAAAGAGAGTGCGGGGGAAAAAAGTAAGCAATTAGCTTAGACTGGAAGACTTGTTGACACAAGCAGATAATGCTGAAAGCTGCTCCTTCTTTCCATGTCCACAACATTATTATTGACACAGCGCAGAAAAGGAAGAGAAATACTTTTCTCTTATTTCTGGCGTTTCATAACAGTATTTCCTCACTGAAAACTTCACATAAGTATTACTTTTAATGTCTCGATCTTCTATTAGGCCTTTTATAAATGGATGGATTTATAGCATAATCTTGGCGAAATCATTTCTTGATTTATTTCATTTTCTTGTACAAATATCTAATTAATTATTTTGGGTCTGCTATATAGTTTCCAGTTGAAACGTCTTATAATAGCTACATTTTAATGATAAATGTGCATTTATTCCCACCTATCCATCCATTTAGCATGTAAAAATATTTGACATGCATTTTATATTACAAGTATGTGAATTGTGTATATTTTGTGTTAATTAGACGTAGCCTAATGTATGTTTAATGGTGGAGTAAAATCTTGAAACAATTTAATAATTTCGCGGTTTGATTTCCGGTGGTGACTTATATTTTTGTACAGTAACATTCATCGATTTCCATCAGCTATTCAATGCTGTTGTCAAAATCTGTCATTGCGGAAGTCTCCAGTATAAATTAATAGAACTTTGAGGAATTCGAAATTAATAAATTTGGTTTCTGTATATTTGTCAGTTACTTCAAACTGACTTGTAAAATCTTGAATCTTATCCGCCATGTTTTTTTAAATTAGTGGTAGTCAGCGCATGCGCATAATAGACTGATCAAGATTTAATGTATGTGAAAATTGGCGGAAAATCATGCTAAAACTCTCCATAATTATATTTATGTCATTTGTCATTACAGTAGAGTTGAGTACATTCAATCTTGTTTGCTTTTTATATTTTGCATTTCAATTTTTTATTGCGGTTCCTCTTTTCGTTAAATATCCCACTCTTAATATTTTTGTATATTTATGGTTTTTTCTCTGGTTACTTTCTATTAAAGGAGGCATAGGTGGAGTACACAGGGGCGTTGAGTCCACAATGGACATCAGTGCTGACCTAATGGAAATGTCGAGAAGCTCAGTTACTGTTGTGTCCAGTGGCATTAAGTCTATACTGGACATTGGACGAACCCTCGAATACTTGGTAAATTCAAAACTGTTTTATTATTGAATTATCATTATGTTTGCTAATCTCCAAACATCAACATCAGCTCATCCATAGGTTTATACCCTAATTATCGTATTTGAGCAATAGCTTTCTTAATTTTTCGTATTTCATTCATTCTTCTTGACATTAATGCATCTTTTCATTGTTTATTGGCGAAATTTATTTATTCAATTGTAGTATTTGTTGCGTTTAACTTAACTTCTGGTTCATGAATTTCATCTATTCAAAGTAATGAATAGTTCTCATAATAATTAAAAGTATTTAATAGTTTTCCTGCGCTCAGGCTATATATGATAAATAATCACCTTTATTATTTATTTTATTTTTATTGTTAGGTTTATTATTTTCTTTATACTTACATGTATCAAATGTTTGCAGGTATTTGTTTTTTGTGATTCATTTGTTTGTAAATACATTTATGAGGAAAATAAATCTTTCAGCTGGATATTATTAAAGCTAGCAGGCTCCCAGACATTTACATTTAATAACTTTCACATTCATTTTTAAAAATTCATTCAATTTTACAACTTGTACTTTCTAGATCCAATTGAATAGAAATACCGTACTATAACTAAAACTTGACAAAACCTATTTTCTGATTTGATATTCTTTTTCTTCTTTGCACTTAGTTCTTTTTGTACTCACATGGAGCACTTGTAGTTTCATCGACAGGTGACAGCATCAATACGTTTATGTATTAGATAATTTAATATTTAATGAAAAATAAGACGAAATTGTCACAACCACATTTCGTCTTATTTTTCATTATGGATACCTTCCACAATATCACCTTCGCCATTACTAAGAAAATTTAATATTTTCCTTTTTTTCATTCCCATACAATTTGCTATAAATATTAGTCACTATATTGTGATACTAGTTAATGCAACGATTGTATTTTGAATGGCTTTAAGCAACAAGTGACTAGTTGGAACACGAGCGAAATGAATGATCTAAACATCTCACTAATGGCTTTTAGGTAACATACAATCGTTGTAAATAATATTTTATCTCTGACTACCGATAAATTACATACAATTTAACTAACCAATGTGTTGAATATCTTGCCCAAACTAGAACATAACCTAAAACCCGTGATTGTATTTCCTGAAAAATTGAAATTTACTCAAGATTTCCTGAACATAAAAACCCAAATAACAAAAGAATCGGCCAAAAAGTGGTGGTGTGTATGGATGTGCTTTGTTTTTGTGCTGAAGTTTGAGGTTCACTGGTCTCAATCACTGTATTGCTCTCTCTGTTGACGTAGGGTCTGTCTAATTATTATGTATTAATTTCCATGTATTATAATTAATTTATAATATCAATTTTGTTATTATAGTATTAGTATTGTATTATATTCTAATTAACTCATACCACATATGCTTTTCTATCACGATAATTGGTATTGTGTTTGTATATGAACTCTTTTTTTAAATAATTTGTACAAAAATGATGTATTTTTTTCCTTTGTAGTGGCGAAGGTGATGTTGTTGAAGGTATCCATAATGAATAAAAAGACAAAATTGTCACAACTACATTTATTAAAAATATTGAGGAATTAGTTTCGTATTCTTCTTATAATTCATTATGTATTATATTATGAAAGAACTCATTCCTCACTCACAGGCATATGCCCATGTGAGGAACCTTCTTCAATGAATCATGTTATGCTATTCAAATTGTAGTATTAATATGAAGAAGAATAAATATAATTTCAATTTCAATTGTTGGCTATGGATTTGAAATCCAGTTCGATTTCAAAATGTTTAAATCAGCTGATGTGACTACTGCATAATATTCATTTCCACACTGTTTTCAAGAAATCATGAGTTCCGATTGGTCTAGACTCCTGGAAGTGACAGTAGTGTTAAAATAGCTTCATTATGCAACTCGTTTGATAAGCTGCTTCATAAAGTAAGCTGTATTGGCATCACTTTCTATGTCTGCTTTATAACGAGGCTGTAGATAAAATTCACTTTTATTTTTATTATTCAGTAGCCTGCATTTATATAATATTTCAGTCATAGGTTCTAACGAATTTGCCAATAATATATTTTTCTTCTATATCGAGACTTTATTGAAGTTTATAATTGACCTCCATCAAATTTTTGTCAATTCAGGAAACCATGGGCGTTTGTGTTGTAACCATGGGAGAAAACAACAGCTTTCCTGCATTTTACACAAGGGAAAGTGGCTTTAAATCTCCCTATCATGTAAAAGATGTCGACGAAGCTTCAGAGCTAATAGCAAGTCTGCATGCTTTGAAAATGGATTCCGGAGTTTTGCTGGCTGTACCTGTTCCTTTGGAAGCTGAAAACATTGATTGTGAGTGAATTTTTGTATCTATAAAGTGTTAAAAAAAAGTTTGTAATTTAGAGAGAAGTGAAGTCCTGTTAACTGAATATATTATTATATTGTAATCAAATTATACTTCAAAAAATTGAGAGTCTAGGGGCCCCTCTGTATACTGGACAATGCACTTTACTTTATTCAGCTAAGAATTTATTCAGACTGCATTTCCTGTGTAGATCTCCTTCTTCTTCTTCTTCTCCTCCTCCTCCTCCTCCTCCTCCTCCTCCTCATCCTTCTCCTCCTTCTCTTACGTCTTCTTTTGTTTATCTTCATTCTTCTGCCTCTCCTCCTTCAATCCCTTACCCTCCAGCTTTAGAGTATCGTCGACAGATAACAGCCAGTAACAGTTTATTGTATAGGATTGCTTGAAAGCTCCATTGATATTATTTGTTTCAACTGGTTCGTATGCATAATGCTTTCATTGATTTCTGTTTACAGTTGCCAGCATGGAAAAAGTAATTGCTCAGTCGCTAAGTGATTGCGAAAAACAAGGCGTAAAGGGAAAAGCAGTTACTCCGTTTGTCCTTGAAAGAGTGAGCAAACTAACAGAAGGAAAGTCGTTGGAAACAAGTATCCTTTTTGGTATTATTTTAATAAAATCTGAGAAAATTTGAGAAAAATACTAAAATATAAAGAACGCCAATTTTATTTTTCCACGATTTCATTCCATACACTAGACATTTTTTACTATTTTTCATTGTGAATGGAAGTGCACCTCAGTTGAAATATTATATTCTGTATTAATATTATTATTTTATTATTCATTCATATAATTTATTTATTCATGCATTCATCTATTTAGAAACTAGAGACGAAAAGCATGCTTTTTAGCTCAAAACTGTTTCTCTTATGAAATTTCATCTGAATAGTTCATCAACATTTTTGAAGTTCATACTTCTCACAGGTCTGTCTCACTAATTTTTTTCCTTAATATAGATAATCAGATATCGCTTTGATAAAGAACAATGCTCTAATCGGTAGTAGAGTATCAGCAAAACTTGAAACGTTGATCTCCAGGTATAGTAATAAGAAAAAATGTCCTAGTAAATGAAGTTAATTTTGTAATTATCAAAGTAATAAAAGTATCGTGCCTTATGAATTTATGACTGAATACTTGTAGGGTTTATTGTTATTTTAGCTGTAGTTCAAGGGTGCCCAAAAGCTTTCGGTTTTCTCAATTGAAGTGGTTGAGCTTTAATATATTGATAAACAGCTGTTTTAAATTAATTTTTGTAGCTTTTTTAAATATATTTAATATACTTCGTAGCAGTTTAACTTATTGTTACATTGACATGTTTGTATTTACATTTGAAAAATGGATAATATTTCAAGGTTTAATGAGGTTAATATATTTTAAACTTGAATGGGTGTAGTTACATTGTGTAGCAATGTTCCTTTGTGTGTATTTGTTATAGCTAGTTGATTTAATGAAGTGAATGTATTTATACAACTTACTTGGGTGTAGTTACAATGTAGCTTCGTTGGCAGTGTAATTCGTTGTTTCATTTTGAGGTTTTAGCTAAATTTTTGCTTAATAATGTGTGTTAGAATTTATTTATGTTGGAAGTTGATTTGATGAAGTGAATGCAGGTATTATACAAAATAATTATTAAAACAGAATTTATTAATTTTGAATACCTTTAAGTGCTATTAGTTTATACTGAAGACTTCCGCAATGGCGGATATTGACAACAGTATTGAATAGCTGATGGAAATCGATGAATGCTACTGTACAAAAATATCAGTCACCACCGGGAATCGAACCACGGACCTCCCATTTGCCGGTCGTGCGCCTTAACCACTAGACCAGTATAAACTAATAGCACTTAAAGGAATTCGAAATTAATAAATTCTGTTTATGTATAGTTGTCAGTTTGTTCAATTGTCATTCTCTTCAAACTAAATTATTAAAAGTTTAACTAGGCCTATATGAAACACATATTTAATAAAGATATCAATGTTTGATCACAACATAATTATTAAAAGCTTAACTAGGCCTATATGAAACATATAATAATGATATCAATGTCTGATCTGTTCGGATACGAGATGATTAATACTTTTTAGCAAATCTTGTATGTTTCCATTTCTTCTTAAAAAACTAAAAATATTAAAACATTTATGTTTTATTTTCCATTTTTTTTTTTAGGTTTCTCCCAATTTTTCTAGTTGTACCGTTTCTCTTCTTGCTTTCAATGACCAATTTCCCATTCGTTATACATTGAAGAAATATTTCAGTCTTCCATTCCCAGTTTCAAATTTCCGTGTTTTTTTCTTGAGAGTCTGTTTACTGTAAGGTCTGGCGCAAATAACTTTTACTTTACTTTAAATAACTGCATTACTTTTTCTGTAGCATAGGAGTAAATGATACCCCGCAAATAGAAGCTAGAGTGTGGTCCAATCCAATTGTGATTAATCCATTTAATAAATGTGACCTCAACCTTGCTTCTGTTTGAGGGGTATCATCTATTTCTATGCTCCAGAAAAAGTGACGCTGTGGCATTGTTCTACTTGCGACAGACATTAGGCCCGAACATATGAACTATAATAATAATAATATAAATTATTATTATACTTATGAACTGACCTTGAGACCTCTTCTGAAAGTTCTTTCCAGTCTCCTGAAGTCTTGCTTATCTCGAGGGAGGCTTAAAAAGTCTACCTTAAGTTAAGGAAGTCTCAAGGTAAGTTCATAAATGTGGGCTTTTGTTGAATATGAACTTCGTTGCACTTGAGGAGATTGATGATTCCTTCCTTATTCTGAATACTGAGTGCACTTGAGATGGACTTTAAGGTAGATTGTTTCTCCATTCAGATTCGTTTCTATGTAAAAATCTGATGAACAAATATTGCTTTTAATATTATGATAAATTTCGTCATTGACAGTGTATGATGGTGTAGATTTAAAATAAATGAACGATTGAAAAAATATAACTGCCGTGTCACGTTATTTATTGCATGTAGGTAATTATGAATCCCTATTATCCCATTTTGTCTCGTTTATATTGCTATCTTCTTTGATGGCACTGCTGTTACTTTTGCTGCGTTTCTCCTTTTTATCAATTCTCCATATTCTTTTACTTCTAGTTCAATCCCTGATACCGCTTTGTCATTTTGCACTCCTTCACTGTTATTCACATTACTGCTTTGGGTCTTATATTTTTTTAGTTCTTGCTCGTTATTTCCATTATTGTTAAATTTTTATTATTGTTATGTTTCCATTATTTGTTACATGTAATATGTGTGATAAAATAATCCTTATTTCATATTTTAATTTTGGTTTTGCATATATTTTTATTATGGTTTTTTATCACTTTATCTACTTAACATTTTATTGCTGATTTTATATTTGTATTTCATTTGCTTTTATCTCGGTTTCATTCGTGTATAATTCTTAATAATATATCATTTAAATGTGTCACTTCATGCTTTATGCAACTCGCTGTGCTAACTCACATGCTATACATATTTTCAACAGTGATGCAATCAAAGTAATTCAGTTTTATAATTCATATTACGTATAAAGTTGAATAATCCTCTAAAATTTGATAAATTATTAGCATCATAATTTTTTATTGTTAAAATTGCTTGTCGAAAACTTACATAGCAGTAGATGAGAAATGTTTTTAGAAATATTAGCAGCGATAATTGGTGGTGGTACGGTACTTATCTATATAATAAATACGTCTATATCTTATAAAAAACGCTTTCAATTTTATTTCTATCTCTTGCACTATCTTCACCAATCCAATCATTTTTTATTTTCTTTCTGTTTACACCAGTCAACTACGTTCTCAGCATGTAGAACATGTAAGAAGCACATTAGTTAACGCAAAATGCGAGCGAGCAAGCGCAAGCGTTTCAGAAACTAATATCAGGACAGCTACTTTTTCTTCTTCTCCATCTCAGCAACTGCAGCCTCTGGTCATCGGAGGATCTAACCTGGACTGTGTTGTGGTTGCTACTGATTCACTAAAGGTGCGTGCTGATGATTATTCTCTATTTTTTGAATTAATAATACAGAAATATTACAGTAAATGCATGGGCATCGTCAGGTATCATTTGTTGGGTGGTACGTATGCCTGTGGAGGGGGGGGGGGTAAATATTGAAGAAGGGAGAGGCTTCAGGGATTCAGAGAATGTTGATTAAACTGTATACCTTCAACAACACTGTTTTTGTATAATAATGAGGTCCATTTAAATAAGAGGGAAACATCTATGAAAATGTTAGAATGGATTTGGGGATGTATAGAAGAAAATTCTCTTTCATTTCTCATAAGTTAATAAATCACATTCCCATCCGTTTTCTTGAAAATACAAATATATTTGAATAAAAGGATTGGAAAGGAAATACATACATGGATAATTACAAATTAAGTTCAAGAAATACTGTTCAAATAGTCATCTATTGTCATCTACTCATTTTGTTTCTCTGTTGTGTTTGCCAGTATCTCTTCTCTTTCTATCTGATCCTCACTCTTCACTTCAACCTACCCTGTTTTCCCCTCAATTTTTGTAATATCATTTGTTTTATTATAGTATTGCAACTCATACCTGCGCACAGGATTCGCCTTGCAGGTTTTATAGATTCTTGATTTGTTTTTTTTTCTCTTAAAAATGCATATACTGTGTATATATTTAAGAAGAATCTAAATAAAGGATTTTTGAATTTTTAAGTGAAGATAATAGGGATTTTAAATTAATCTAAAATTACTCTACTTTAAAAATATTATGCCCAGTAGCGTTACTAGTGGGTCAGTAGAAAGGTAGATAGATAAATGTATTTTTCTCTTACAGTAGGAGAGGGTTGGAAAGGTAGGGTGGTGAGGGAGGAAGAGAACAATGATTTGTTGGGGGGGGGGGGGGGGTGCCCTAGCTCTAGTCAAGATATTGTTAACAACTGGTGAAAAAGGAGTCCTCTAAAAATAATTTGTTGATGGTTATCTACGAGTATATTAGTTTTAATTTCAAAAGAGTGTTCGGGGTACTCCCCGCGAAATTTTTGAAGAACAATCCCTCCAAAACCACATTTCGAACTATTCTAAATATTTCAATTAAAAGAAATACTCATCCTGATGGAGACTTCCTTCGGTATGAATTCAATTAACTCGCTCAATTCAGCTTTATGTCGTCCTTTTGCCTAGATAACCATTAAAAGTGAATCTCTTCAACCTACTGTTTTGCTGGTTGGTTTGTTTGTTAACTAATGTCTATTCTTCAACATTTTATGGGGGGGGACATGAAAATTTGACCTCAAATATGGCGGGGTCACAAAACGACCCCAAATATTGGGGGGGGGGGGGGGTCCTCCTTTAGACGGTCGTCCAACGTAGCGCCGAAGCAATGTTGTGAAAATGAAAATGGGCAGGAACCCCATTTTGCTGGAAGATGGGGTAACTGAGGTATAAGCCATAATTTTAACGTATGACCTTCCTTTCCATAGATATAGGCCTACACTGCATCATGAAAGATCGGACAAAAAATGTGGACATTATCTCTTCTGTCTACGCCTAGCGGGCAAACGGTTAATTAACTGCCCAATGTATATGGAAAAACTGTGGAAGTGCTCGTTCGTATAGTACCTGTTTTATTCCTGTAAGTGAAATACATTTTTGCGCTTAATTTGTGTAACTTAGAAGACCGTTTTAAAACTACATGCATAGAATTATCAGAAAAGTGCCGGTTGTGATATATGACATTTATTCTTCAATAATGGAATTAATCCTTAGATTAATCCTCTTCTTGAAAAGAGCCCCTTCAAATCTTTCCTATTCCATATTTTGTAAGCCTAATTTTCTGTATATTTTTATTTTGTTACATATCTATGCTCTCTAGAATGTGGACTGCTTCTTGACGCTGTGCTTCACTGTCTCATCTTTGTAGAAGATTATTCTCGATTGCTTAATTAATATAGATGTTAATAAATTTAGTATTTTCATTCTAATTCTATCAATAACACTGGAGACCTTCGATTTCCGAATATTGACAACAGTAACAAATGGAAATCAGTAATAATTGATTATTAGTAACAGTAACGAATTTCTTTTTGTTAACTTTTTAAGTGAATTCAACGACTCGCAGTTAATATTAACAACGCAGTTCGTCATGGAACAAGAAATCCAGGTATTTCTTTTTGCTGCTTTTGTCGATATTCCTAAATCGAACGCCTCTAGTGCTATTGATGGAATTAAAATGAGAATTAGAAATTTATTAACATATTTATTCCTTAAATTAAAACTAATATTACTAATTATTAATTGAGCTAAGTGACTGAATTTTCAACTAATATTCTTATAGTAGTATACTTTGTGAAAATTTGCCATATCCAGAATAGTACACAAAGTGTCGTCTGTAACGTAATGGTTACACTTATTGTTAACGTAGTGTTGGAAGTTGGAACAGTGTTAGAAGTTGGGACAATAAGGCATTTAGAACATTGGCAAGGAAGGTACTTGTCAGTTCATAGAACAAATTGTCTCCAAGGGAAGCATGGCATGTGCCACAAATAGCTTGAAGCTTGTTCTGACCATTAAAATTAAGCGGGATAATATTTCCCCGAGGACTACATTGGCCTAGAATGGTTTTATCAGTAGGGAAAGAGAAAGAAAATTAGGGTCAGAGTGAGGGATAGAAAAGGAAGGAGATCTTGTCCAAGTTGAATATTTTTTTACCTCAAGCATAAAGTCAACAATTATTTATTAATTAATTCAGCCACCTATATGAAGTAGTAATTGATGTGTTTAACATGCTGAGTGGCAATTATTTATTTATTTGGGTTAATTATGTTTTGTTGTTGCCACATGAGTCTGAGACTTGTGCGTGGAAAATATTCAAGGCTGAACGAGATTTGAATTCGTGACCGCAGCAGTAGCAGCAACCATCTTATCGAAGACAAGCGCTTTATTTAGACTAAGTTAATAAAAAATTGCAATTAAAAAAACTTGCATCAGGCTGAGTTAGTAAAATCGAATTTGAAGAAACAATAGACTTTTTAGCCTAAAACTGAAATGGATTAAATGAAAAAATGTTTTATTAGATGGAGTTAAGATTTTAAAAGTCTTCTCTACCACTCAAACGTAAAACTGCTTTCTTCTAGGTATCTAGGAATTTAAACTGGAAAATTTCACTTAGCATTTATTATTATTTTTTTGGAAAGATGAACCCCACATAGGTCTGAGACCTGCGCGTGGGTAATGAGTTGGATGATGGTGATTGATGAGTTGGACCTACAGTTTTAGGTGGGTTCCAAACGACAGGGAAGTGATTTTACAGCAGAGAACAGTCTTTTTTTGCTGGCCAATCCAATCGGTCACCCTTACAAAGAGTAGGCCCATGAGAGCGGTGCTCATCTAATCTGGTTTTAGTAAAAACTAGATTTTTTAAAATTGAAGAATATCAGTAAGGAAGTTCACTTTGAACGAAGTACTGAAAATATTAATTCAAAAAGATTTGGTGATATTAAATTTTGTTAAAAAATTTTGAGTTGATGATATACAGGTTTATTATTTTGTAATACGTAAATAAAAATAGGCCCGGCGAAAATACGAGAAACGCAGTCTTGGTGATGTGACGCAGGGGAACGTTTTGTGAAACACTGATTTGATATAGACGGCGCAATTTGCAGTGACGTGTAATTCATTTCTGTGATTTACATAAAGTCTTTCTTCACCGTGTCAGCGCTTTTATTTGAGTAGAACAATCTTGCAATCCGTAAAATATTATTTTTTTAGTTGGACAGTAAATAAATAATTATTCTTGAATAATTTAAAAAAAGAAAAGATTATGTTTGGAGAAAGCAAAATAAACAGGTTCAACTGTATTAAATCTGGTAGGTCTATTAATTAGGTCAAAGTCACTTTAAGTGTGTATTCTTAAGATGAGTTATAGAAATGTAAGGTTCTAACAATTAAATACTCTATTTATTATTTTCAATTTTAAATGGGAGCACCAGGTCTTACCCTCAGATTGGAGAAGTGTTAAAGAAATAAATTGAGGAAACAATTCCAAAAATTTCAGGAAAATGTTTCTAAAAGACAATATTTGGAGAAGGCTCACTATTATATTTAGCAAATGTCTTTTGCAACAAATTAATATGATTTTATTCCAAGACTGAAATCATAATACTGTAGCTTTGAGCAACTTCTGGAAAGAATATCTTCTGTAGGTGTTACGGTTTTTAGCATGTTTAAAACTAAATAAAATAAACCTTTCCTGCTTGATGACACGCTGATTTTAAGACATCTGAGTAGGTAGGGAATGAGCATATTTGTAATCTATTCTGTAGACATTCTGTGGTACCACATAAATACTTGAATTCGACTGCACTCGAACATGAAGCGTTTGCCAAGCGTGGAATCAACTCCTCGCTTATGTTCTCCTTATATCCCCTTATTAAAATGAATTGTCTCTGTACAAAAGACCACGTGTTGGTTTGTATTTTGAGAAAATTTTATTTGAGGGAGAGGAAAGATTTCAATAAATAAACACTCAAATTTATAACAAATAAGCATAAATTTTTATTGAATCAACATTTTTTAAATGGAAGTATTCGCTCGCAGATTGTACTCTAAAATACATTATGCATAACATTACAGTAATGTATTCCCGTTGATAAACTATAACATAAATTAACATTCAGTAAAAAATTATCTGGCTTAAGATTTAAAACAATTATATCATTCATTTTATCTAGATCGATTAATTTTTTCTTTTAATATACGACAATAATCTTCAAATTTATTGGCAAAGATTTATTCTAAATACATTATTTTTCGGAAAAATATCAAGCCAACTGAACACTGATACAAACATCAATGAGAGTATTTCTATTATAAGAGAAATGTCTATTATTTTAGGTTTTAAATCTCATTTACATCAATTTGAAGGTTGTATAACTAACAGTAATTGGTGTCTCAAAGTGTCTTACAGAATCTTTACATATAATTCAATATTATTTTCAAGAAGCTTAATCATTCAATATTTACTTTACCACTAGTCAGCGTTCAAAAGTTTATGTCCTATACCGTTATCTAAAACTGGCACCACTTCTAAAATAAAGTGATCTTACATTTGAAAAAAACTGAGGTTTGTCATACAATTCTGTTCAAAGTTTAGTGTCATGATGAAAACCTAGAACGTAGTTCATGTTTCATGGTTTTAAATTGATTTCTAAACTTGTATCACTTCTAATATGTGATCTCACATTGAAAAAGAACTGAGGTTTGTTATACAATTTTGTTCAAAGCAAAGTCGAAACCTACAGCAGTTCATGTGATTCTAAATGAAAAAAAAACAAGAATTTTTAATATCCTGCTTTTAAAAATCGAGCATTTAAATAGTCAGAGGCCCTGAACTCATTCAGTTGCGACCTGAAAACTCCAGGTCACAATATTATTACTATACTAGAAAAATACTCATTAACCACCCACAAGTCTCAAGACTCATGTTGGTATCAGCCGGCATAAAAATACTCTCATCTGAGGTATTTATTCTGCAAAAGCTTGCTAGGTTGAAGCTGTTTATTACAGCTTACCATGGTCTTATTTTACGTGTTGAGTACGCTATCTTCGTATGGGATTACTCATCAAAACTAAACCGGGAAAGGGGTTGAGAATTTGAGATTCAAAAGAAAATAGCTTATTATAGCTTACCTTGGTCTTATATTTTTGTATGTTAGGTAAGCTATCTTAATGTGGGACTACTTATCAAAATTAAACATGAAAAGGGGTTGAGAACCAAAAGAAAGCTATTAGTGAATGAAAATAGCAAATAGGTTGGATTCATGCAGGCTTATTCAGACCCATTTAGGCCTGTATTCAAGAGACTAGAGGGGCCGTATTCATGAATATTCCTTCAGTGTCTCTTGACTCGAGGGACTCTTGAAATGTTAAGTAAATGTTTAAGTAATGTATTTATATAGGCATTTCAAGAGACCCTCAAGTCAAGGGCAAGAACTATCATAAATACGGGAATAAGTCTCCTAATTGTCCCCTTTGCTTGAATGTGGGCCTATATGAAATTATATTTTACACGATAATGTATGTAAAATCTTGTGGTGCTAACTAAAACATTGATTTACATGTTTATCTACAACCATGTCATAATGTATACATTACAGTTTCACAATTGATGCCAAAACAGCTGTCTTTTCGAAATGCTTTTTGAAACCAATTGCATAAAGAGCTCATTATAGTACAGGTTCTACATTATAACACGGGTTCTGGACCAATCAGAAGCATTTTTGATGGAATCAATATCGTAATTCAATATTGTGAAACTATCAGCTGATTTGATCAAACTGCTACACCAGCTGCTTTAACCTAACAATCTACTATAACTTCTCATATTTGAGATGAGAGGTTAGGTATCTCTGACAGTCACAGGTAAAATGAAATTGTTTTAATTAAAAGTATACTAGTGGTCGTAGATAAAATAGTGTATGCAACAATTTTATTTGGCCATTAAAGCACTCGTGAGATACTTATAACACTCGCATTCGCTCGTGTTATAACTTAAATCTAACTCGTGCCTTAATAAGGGTCAAAATAAAATCGTTGCATAAACTACTATTAGGGCTCTGTCAGACGAGGCTTCGTAGGTGGCGCGTCCCGGGAAGCGCCACCTAATTTCATCGCCACTTGATGCGCGACCTGGGAAGCGCTACTTGCAAAAACAACAACTAAACAACTATGAGATCACTACTAACAATGGGATCACTACTCGCGACGACTACTCTTCACAGCAGTTGAAATATGGAAGTTGACGAGTTAGCAGCAATAACGTACATTCATTTTATGAGACGGAAAAAAGAAAATACGTTTTTGGGTCCATTCCTTATTAAGAGATAAAGTGAAAACTAGTTTGTTTTATACATTGTATCCACAACTCTGAGAAAATCCTGATACATTTATCTGAGTGATAAATTAAAGTGTTGCCAGCGTTATTTTAGATATAGAACCCGAAACAATACTTTGCAGTAGACTATGTGTAGTATCTTAGTTTTTCATTGAGATATTTAAGAAATGTAGGAAGTCATTTTACATAGGTGGTTCATATATTTCAATAAACAAAATTATATTTTTAATCAAGAAATATCATTTTTTCTTTAACTGTTGCATCTTCTTTACTAATAAAAATATTGACATTTTCTTCCCAAGCATGATTTTTCTTCTCCAGATTCGAGTAATCACTGAACTTTATATCCCATATAGCAGGGCGACCTTGAATTTCAATGATGAATGCTTCCACATCTAGCGAATCCATGTCTGATGTCATCGCTTCTCGCTGCAGTGTGTGACAGACTGACAAGCGTTCTCATAACGTTACCACTGCCGACTGGGTGGCACCACTCAGAGGTGGTCGGCTGAGTCGCCGATGGTCGACCGGGTGGCGCGACCTGAGAAATCGCGCCACGCCGTGTGAACACTCAATCAGAAAATACTTGATGACTGGGAGGCGCGTCCTGGGTAGCGCCACCCGGGTCGCCTCGTCTGACACCGGCCTTATACTACACCAAACCGGGCAGATTATTATTTAATGAGTCACATCAGTAGGTTATTTAAACAAAAGGTTGGCTGCATTGGTAGGACATTTCATAAAAGCTGCTGCTGTTTGTAAGTGGTTATGAAAATATAGAAACATTCAAAAACAATTGACAAAATACTAGTGCTGCCGTTGGCAAGGAAATTGACAGTATTTTAATGAAAACCCTCAGTTCTTTTCAATGTAAGACTGCATACAGTAATCGTTCATTCTATGATTTAATTATTATCAGCAACAATTCACAGATCGTCAACTGACTTTACAATTTAAGGTTTTACTAAACATTTCTGGTTCATTGGTAGCAGCTATATGTGTGAAATTTATCAATGAAAAGTGAAATATTTATGATTAACAGATGAATGAAATAATCCAGTTAAATCGGCCTACGTTATTCTAATGGAATAGCTGAAAAGCGATCTGGAAAATTGAAAGAATGAAGTTGAAAACACATTTAATGAACTAGAAATGCAAGTAATAGATTAAAAACAAATTAAGTTTGCAATCGGTCTATGTTATTCTGAAAGAAAAGCTAAAAAGCTTTCAGGAAAATCGAAAGAAGAAAGCACAAAACACATTTGATGAAATGTAAATATAATAGTACGGTAACTTTTTATTGCAGATTTAACGACTTGCAGTCAATTTTAATTGTGACTAAATAATATTTCTACTCACTTTTGGCCAAACGATTTCGAGTCATGGAGACTCATCTTCAATGCAAAAAGTGAGTAGAAATATTATTTATTCACAATTAAAATTGCTTGCAAGTCGTTGAATTAACAATAAAAAGTTAATATTAACAACGCAGATCGTTATGGAACACGAAATCCAAGCAAATAATAGATATAAAAATGTAAATAACTGCAATTGAACCAAGATGTATAGTCATCTCCTCATTAGATTCAGCAATTAATTGTGGTCTTGAAATTCTTCCATACGAATTCAACATTCTAATTTAATCAAGTGCCTACCTAATCACTAGTCATATACCTTGATTAGTTTACTTAAAAGTCTGGTCAAGTATTCGAATTACTGATTATCTTTCCGTTCAATATTCAAAGTAGTTCTGTAGATGCATTTAAAGAAATTTCAAGCTAAAAAATTCAATTTAAGAGATTTAGGCTAATCCTATTCTATATAGAACACTTTGAAAAGTTCAATGATGTACACAAAACAAAGATAACCTGATTTTATGCTGAATTTTTAAATTCATCTTGCCGAAAGTAATACTATGTCTTATTATAGCCTTGTTGGAGAAAATAAGATAGAAATCATTTTAAAAGGATTAATATTTACGAAAATAGGCAGGTGTAACAAATTTAATTTCAAAATTTGAATGATAGGCTTCAAATCTTGTAGAGATTGTAAAAATATTCCAATTGAAATTGATTTTTACCGGTATCACTTGAATTATATAAATTTACCATCTAAATGGCCTTCTTTGCTAGTGGTGTAATGTTTTTTGATGTTTTAAGAATTTAATTTTTTCTGAAATCTTGCTCTATGATACGAATCTCTCTTCATGATTGCATCTACACGTTATATTCTTATTTTTATCTATCTACATCTGATCTCAAATGACCATTCTGTACTACAGTTTTGGCTGTTACACTGTTGTCACAATCTTCAGGCTTAGAGATAGAAATGCTATTGTTGATGTTGTAACAGCTGAATCTTAGTTTCTCATTATAAAATACTGTGGTTGTTACAATCTGTTGTATGAAATTGTTATTGCACAACAAGATCTCAAGAAGAAAATTGCAATTCTACATTTACCAAAAATAATAATTTTCTAGAAAAAATAAATAACTTTGAATAAAGAACAAAGAAGAGAATGAAAAACTAAAATATATAGAGAATGAGAATGATAGCTGCCAAAATTCCCAAATTTGGTTTACTAAAAGTAAAAAATGGCTCAGCCAATGACATTATTTTATTTGAAGCGTGGGGTCAACTCCATGCTTGGCAAACGCTCATTGAGTGAACTTCCTTCTAAAGTGAATGAGTCCAGACGTCCAGAGCTACAGGACATTGAATTCGTGATTTATTCTGTGTAATAAAGTAAAATATCAGAACTACACAGTACAGTTTCAACATTTTTTTGAAAGTCCACTTGAATTTCTTTGAAAAAATAATTTGACAACAATGTGTGTGGCTAAAAGTTACCCAAAGCTAAGCCAGGAAATTTTCTGTTTCTGTTACTATCCCACGATATATCATCCTCGCTCAATGCTTTGATTAAATGAGAATCTTTCATAATTAATTACTAAAAAAAATTAAAGAAATTACATATTATTTACTGTAATGTCTACATCATTGAACTGAATCATTATTATCTACTGCAGTAGGCTTATAACACAAATTAAATATTCCCTCATCTTTGTTATACTAATTAAAGTAAATATTGGAAACCTGGCAGACTTACCTTATTGAAAATGCTAATAACTAGCCTCTAAAAATACAAAAATTAGAATTTAAACACCTACAAATAGTTAAATTAGAATTTAGAACATCTATGAAATGTAACAGTTATTAGAATTAAGAACACCTAAAAATAGAAAAAGTAGAATTTAGAACATCTACGAAATAGAACAATTAGTATTTGAAACACCTACAAATAGAAATAATACAATTTAGAACATTTATAATAGAAAAATTAAAATTTGGAACATCAACACTGGTAACTCTAAAACCTTGAAATTTAGAATGGAAAGTACTTTAATAACTAATAAGTTAATCTTAATTCAATCCAATGGATATTTTATGCTATTTTACTGGCATTTAAGGCCCTGCACTTGCATTTAGCTCATAATAGATTATCGGCTAATAAATAAATAGTTTTGCAATAAGTTATCGGCTAATAAAACTATTGAGATTCTATTATAATTGCACTTAGAATACAGACAATTCATCCATTTTTTAAAATTATGGGTATTTGGAGCATAAATCTAGTGTATAAATCATTTTGTTATCAGAGCTTAGGTTAAGCAAATTAATAAGAATTAAAATTAAAATGAATTCTCTCCAAAGATAAGAAATAGCCATGAGCCTATATTCCACAAAATAATCTATAAAATTGATTGTTTCTAAGTGCAATTCATTATAGGGAGTTTGGGGAAACCTACTGTAACACTCACACTAATGCTAACCTAAATGTTATATATATATATATATATATATATATATATATATATATCAAGTTAAGACATGAACTGGTCAGGTAAGCATTAGCGTTATAGTTTCCGTAGTTTTGCCCAAACTCTCTAATTATTCAAAACATGTAATCTGATAGTAATTGATCCAAAAACTAATTAAAATAACAAGATTTCTTAATGATCAAAACTCGAGTGCAAGGCTCCATATATACTGTAATAAATCAAAAATTGTTTCACTATATAACAATTTGTAAACGTACCATACCATTCCATTTTATTCTAGATGTTTTTATTATTTTGGCATTTTTACAATGATTTATTTTAATCAACATATTTACTAGATGTTTTACATCAATTTACAAGTTCAACAAATGAATGTAGAGTCTGTCAACTCATTCTTGGCAGTGCGTGAAACTCAATTCTAGTACATTAGAAACAATTAGTCTGGGCGCGTGGTTCTGGTTTGGTTTCACTACTAGCCGTCCTGTTAAAAGTTGACTAGTTGACCTTGAAGACATCTGCAGCGTTGCACGGGCCACATGTTTTTAGAAATGAGCGATAAACACTCCCCTCGCCATGGCTGACTACCAAACGGCCGTGCGCCCAGACTAATTGTTTCTACTGTACAGTAAGCAGAAACAAAATTTAGTAGAGTGCCGAAATGGGCGAGGCAAATTCATAGAACTGCCAAGAATGAGTTGACAAGCAATAAACTATGATTTATTTACTCCTGCTTTCCCCATTATATAATTAATGTTTCTATGTATAAGAAGAGAAAAAAATATTCTTTCCACCTATATGAACGTTTCCATTTATATGAACGTTTTACGTTATATAAACGTTAATACTGTATAAATGATACTATATAAAAATATTTTCATCTAGGTTTTGCATGAACAAATAACTGTACAATTAAGTTCAGTTTTTTGGTACAGATTTTCAACAATTATTAAGCAATTAATGAACATTTAATACATGTCTAACATACATAGTCGGTTTTGAATTGTAACGCCATGTTTTCGTTCATTGTTTTTTAATTTGTTATGATATGGAAAGTTTTATTGCACACAAAATATACTGAGTTTTTTCTTGCACACTTCACTTGAATGTTTTCCATAAAAATCAATTTAATACTTTAGCTCATAAAGAGTTCAACCACTAGATTTGAAACTGAAACTATTTCTTTTTAATACAATACTAGTCTTAATTTACGTAGATGTTCCTCGGTGCTCCGTCCGTTGTGTTTTAATTTTATCTATTCTTGTGTTCAATCCCCTAATCAATATTTATTCCAATCAGTTACAGAATTATATTGAAATTTTATAACCAAAATATATTGGTTATATATATACATATATTGAAATTTTTAACCAAGAAAAATAATACAGTTGAATGAACAATATAAACGACAGAAAAGTATAGTAATTACATTCGTGTACTATACCATTATAATTGCACCTGAGTTATATGTTAATATATTAAGCAATTGCATCTTCAAAATATATCAATATAATGCGTAAAATTCATGAGATGCGAAGTAGCATTAGACAATTCTATGCAGTGTGAAATGAAAAATACAGTATATAGCAAAATTATGTGTAAAAATTGTTAAAATATGTTAGAGTACATGGGAAAATTTCGTTTATTTTCAAAACAGTCACAATATTCATTATTTGTTTTATTGCACATTTTCATATTTTACTGGACACATTCCACTATTTTCGAGAAAAATCGATTCTAGTTTGCTATAGTGCAATTAATGTGTTTTATTTCTCATCATATTTTTCTGCACATATTTCACTATTATGAATAAATCGATTGTACAATATTATAGATAGATATATTTTTTTTTTTGCCATCGGACACCATGGTCATCGGCAACGTCAAAATGATTATTAAGATTATTAAAAAGTATGAGTGAAAAACTGTTTTCTTTCATATTATTGTAAATTGGATAGAAATTATGGAAGTGTAAAATAAAACACATGAATTGTACTATAACAAGTTCTATGAATAAATAAGAGGTTTTTGAATTCTGCGATTGCTTTGGTAACCATCGACATTTTTGCATGTAATCTTATACAGTTATACCATTTTTTTCAAATAAAGGTTTTATGTACGGTTTACATGGAGCTGTATTAGAACCATCTATAGCGAAACAGAGATTCAAAATATCATGTAGACTAAAGAAAGTTAATATTCTTTTTATGAATATAAACAGCAGTTATTAAAAGATATGTAATCGGTCCAAATTTTCAAATTCATTCCTACTGTTTTAATATTTACCCTGTTCATATCTAAAAGGTTAGTAAGCGCTAATAATTAGTAGACTACTAACCTTGGGCTTATACATTCTCTTATATCCTTGTAGAATCTAAAAATAACATTGTAAGGTGTTCAGAAGGACATTATGAATGAAAATGTAGATGTATTGAACTAGACTGATTTTATGTAATAATAATTTAGCTATGTTATTAATAGCTATGTAATAATAAATTAGCCGTCAGCTATGCAGATTCAAGACATTGAATTTATTTTTCATTCACATCGTCTTGTGTCGTATACAGTATTATAAAAATATTCAAGACAAATTTAGAATTAACTATATATATGTTTATACCACAATCACTTTCCAAGAATGAACTCCAATAATAATTTTATTCAATAATAAATAGTATTTTGAGATCTCATTACTTGAAACCCACAAGCAATAAAACTACCAGTGTACGGTACATAAATCCAATAATAACAGTTGGTTCCCAGCTGGTCGCACATCTCATCAATTACATTATTCAAAGAAAAGCAGTGGCAGAAGGGCATTACGGTAATATTATTTCCCTGTAACCTAGTTTTAATAAAAATAGCCCTTCAGACATAATAGACTGAGGCAAAAATAGACATGCAATTGCTAGAATAGATATTGATTAGAATGCAAAAAAAGAAACTGTATTGCTTGGCACGAACAGCATTATGGATTAGCAGATTTGGGGTGAAGAGGAGGAGGAGGAAGTCAAAAATAAGAAAAAGAAGTAGGATGAAGTAGAAAGAAAATAAGAAGGAGATGATGAAGAGGAGGGGGAAGTAAGAAGATGGTGGTGGTGAAGAGGAGGAGGAAGTAAAAAATAAGATGAAGAAAGAGGTGATGAAGAGGAGGAGGAGGAAGTAAAAAAGAAGAAGGTGGTGGAGAAGAGAAGGAAGTAAGAAATAAGAGGAAGAGGAGGAAGTAAGAAATAAGAAGAAGATAAGGAGGAAGAAGTAAAAGAAAAAGATGAGGAGGAGGAGTAGAGGGAAGAATAAAAAATGAATAAGGAGAAGATGATGAGAAATGAGAAGCAGAAAAGGGAATGATAATAAGAAAAAGGAGAAGAAGAAGAGGAGCGGTAGGAGGAGGAAGTAGGAGAAGAAGAGAAGGTTATTTTTTAGATTATGTCTTGGAGACTCCAGTTAAGGAGTACAAGACCAGTCAGATCAATAAAATTATGCACTAGATACCGGTACCATAATTAATTACTATATCAATTAGTTGAGGTGAGGCTTAATTTTGATGTGAAAGGAACTCTTGTACACTATAAAAAGCTTTATCAACTAAATATTTTTTCAATTGCTTTTTAAACATTTCTATATTTTCAAGACTCTTTAAAAACTGCGGTAGCTTGTTGTAGAGTTTCCTACACATATAACTAGGTTTTTGTTTGAATAAGCTACTATTGTGACTCACCAAGTGATAATCTCCTCGGCTTCTTGTATTATAATCATGTACATCAAGATTTTGGTTAATATCATTCGTTTTTACATATAAAGTAGCTTCATACACATATAAGCAGGGTACAGTTAGGAGACCAAGTCTCTTGAACAACGGCCTACATGAATCTAATCTATTTACTCTTTCTATACACCTAACCGCTTTCTTTTGGATCTTAAACACCCTATCAAGATTTTGTTTTGATGAATTACCCCATACTAAGATAGCATACCTAATATGTGACAGTAAGAGTCCATGGTAAGCTGTAAAAAGTAACTTTTTGTCAATCAATCTAGCAAGCTGTCGCAGGACAAATACCCCAGATGAAATTTTACAACATATTTTCTCAATGTATGGAGCCCAGGTCAATCGCCTATCCAACAAAACTCCTAGAAATGCAATGTTTTCTTCCTGGTCTAGTTGATTATCGTTTACAAACACGTTTATTCATTTGAGGTGGAGAAAGAACTAGAAAAATGGAAGAAGTGGTGAAGGAGGGAGGAAAAGAAAAAGAGGAGGACGTAGAAGAAAAGTGAGAGAAAGGAGAAGAAGTTATGGATTACTTTAGGTTTTGACCAGTGCTCGGAGAAAGAAAAAGAAAACTGAGAAGTATAACAAGAAGAAGAATGAGTAGAGGAAGAATAAGAAATAGGAGACAAGGTGAAGTAAAAAGAAAAAGTGCAAGTGGAAGAAAAGGAGAACGAAAATTCAAAATTTTTATTCAACCATTGAACATATAAATGCAATAGGCCATGTCAAAAACAAAAAGTATAACAAGAAGAAGAAAAGGAAGAAGAAGTTGTTGGAGGAGAAGAAGAAGAAGAAGAAGAAGAAGAAGAAGAAGAAGAAGAAGAAGAAGAAGAAGAAGTAGAAGACGACAACGAAGAAAAAGAAGTAGTTATGGAGAAGTAGAGGGGTAGAAGGAAATAAATAAACTAAACTATGGGGCATCTGGGATGAGCTCGGCTTGAAAAGGAATAAAAAGTTTTACACGAGCCCTTAAATTGTTTAAAAGAAGTCAAGAATAGAAAAATGTCTGGCAATCAATGTCTTCCAAGTAGGTTAAATACCTTCACCATAGACTAACCATTTTCAATATTGAATGGCTGGTTGGTCTATGCCTTTACTGAGTCATCCGTACTAAATTTATATCATGTTTTCCTGCGATACATTGAGGCTGAGCGCAGGGTTTTTGGTCATAATTTTTTTCGAAATTTCTTTTATTGAATATTATCAGGGTGTTGAAATGAAAAATTTGAAAATATGCTTTATTAGGCGGAAATGTTATCTTGTGCTGTGAGGAAAACTTTTTTTCTTCAATTATTTTGTGAAGTATGTTCCAAAAACCAAATTTTTTCTTCAACTATTTTGTAAAATATGCCTCAAAAAACAGAAAATTTATGAAAAGTTTGAAATCACTCGTAGGAGAGATCAATTGCCCCCCAAAACAGAAAAAATTCAACTTTGAACCCCCATATTTCACAAAATAATTGATGAAAAAACCTTTTCTCACAGCAATAGACAACTTGTCAAAGCCCCAATAACATCCAATACAATAAAGTTGAAATTTTTCGGTTTTGGGGAGCAGTTGATCTCACCTATGAGTGATTTTAAACGTTTGATAAATTTTTCATAACTAAAACGCACCTTAAGAAATAAAATGACATATTTTTATTTCAATCTAACAAAATAATAGTTTTTCAAATTACTTTTTTGAAAAGTTAAAAATTTTTACAGATGTTTAGAAATTTATTTTGAAAAAACTATTTGTTAGATTGAAATAAAAATATATGCCATTTAATTCCTGAAGGTATCTTAGTTACAGAACACTTTTCAAACGTTTAAAATCAGTCATAGGTGAGATCAATATTGCCACCAAAACCAGAAAAATTGAAACTTAGAATCCCCATATTTCACAAAATAATTGATAAAAAAACTTTTTCTCACAGCAGTAGATAACATTTCAAAGCCCTAATAACATCCAATACAATAGACTTCAAATAAAAATTATGGACAAAACCCTGCGCTCAGCCTTTAAGAAGCGTTTGCCAAGCGTTGAGTCGACTCCACATTGTGCGGAATGCCTTAATCTTTATAAACTAATATTATTAGTACTTGAAATTGTGGCTACTGCAGAATCGTATGAAATGTTTTACTTGTAATTGTGAATTGTGAAACAAGTACTGAATCAATATTACTGGATTGTTACAGTCAATAGATTAGATCCTTTCAGATAAAAAATTTAGCCTCTCCTCAACTAATTTAATTGTAATGGTCGTATATAAGTGGTGAAGAATATTGGTAACATTGTATGCCTATAATTGTTGATCTGACTTGACTTGTTTTATGCTCCATAACCGGAGCCTTCAAGACGTAATCTTAAAAAAAAAACATAATACAAGCTTCTAAATTTTGAATAATATTGAAAATAAAATGGATGTCTTGATGGAATCCTAATTATATAAAATAGTGAAATTAATGGGTCAAAGTAACATAGCAAAATCTTATGGAAATGACAAATAATGAATACTACTGTATTAATTCTGTATATTACGTAAATAAACTTTTTAATTTGATTGTGTAGGAACCGGATGTGATGCAATGCAGTAAAATTTCAATACATCTATTTTTATTCATAATTTTCTCTTCACCTTCAATTTTTTTCAGAGGATGATGCCCACATAGGTCTGAGACCTGTGCGTGGGTAATGAATTGGATGATAGTGATTGATGAGTTGGACCTACAGTTTTAGATGGGTTTCGAACTACCGGGAAGTGATTTTACAGCGGAGAACAGTCTTTTTTGCTGGCCACCCAATCAGTCACCGTTACAAAGATGGCTCAGATGTTTCGTAGCTTATCCCTGATTGAACAGATACCTGCTATGGTACTCGGCTATCACTATTATTGTTGTATTTGAAATAAAATTATTATAATAGCTTTCATTAAAATATATTTCCATAATCAACTAAGTCAATGTCATGAGTTTACATAACATTTACATAACATTACATATCATTTACATAACAACATGACACCAGATTATAGTTGAATCTCTCACATGCACTTTCAGGCCCCTAGAACGTTTCTTGTTCATATTAGGTGTCAATAAGTTGAATAATGGATTTAAATACGAATTATTGAAATTTTAAATTGAAGTTGAATGAACAGAATCATAACTATTTATAGGCTCAATCAATAGAATAAATTTAATGAACATTTGGTGAATCTCTGGATTGGTTTGAATGTAGTATTTTATATTCAGCTGAATTTGAAGTGTTTGCTTATTGCGTCTAGCTTTTGTCATTTACGGATAAATAAGCATTTTCTATATTTTAACACTCTAGCAGTTTGAAATTGAAGTTGATATTATTTTCTTTCTCATTAATTTTTTTTCCATATCTTTCATCAACATTTTATCTCCTCCCAATTTACCTTCAGGTTTATAGTAGCATAAACCTGGGTTTCCTAACATTTGGTGAAAAAATTATAATTTACATTGTTCTTTTGGCTTTTTTCAGGTAAGCATTACTGTTTTATAGTCAAGAAAACTTTCATTGTTGTGGTATGTATGCTAATTTATTTCATCTATGCTAGTAACTCATAATAATGCCCTATGTTATTATAATATATGTAGCATCTAAATAAATTGACTATGAATAAATAAATGAAACTTAGTAGAAATGCAATAGATCTTCTAATAAAATAGATGAATACTGTATGCTGCCAGATAAATATGTTCATCGGCTTATAAATCCGATGGACTAATAAATAATTCAGATGATAATTTCTCATTGTCCATTTATAAGACTGATAAATAAAAATCAATGTATGGGAAATAAGATGGTCATCTCAATATGATAACTTATAGTAAAATTTGACATGTTGGATTATTTGAACTCCCGTGTTTCGGAGGACACGTTAAGCTGTCGGTCCCGGCTGCCTAAAAACAGTCGTTAAGTCATGTCAGAGGCCCTGAACTTATTCAGGTGCGACCTGATAACTCTGACACCAGACCTGAGCCAGCCAGGTCACACGATATTATTATTATTATTTATTATGATTTTAGTCAAGAATTAAGCCTTTTAGCTTATAATAGTTGAGGTTTTTTATAAATATATTCTCTGAAACATTTTCTCTGAATTCCCATTAAATTATTTATTATGATTTTAATAAAAAATTAAGCCTTCTAGCTTATAATAAGACGGATTTTTTTTAATAAATATAGGTTATTCTCTGAAAAATTTTATAATTTGAAATCTTAGCGTTGCTTAAGTTATATTCGTAGAACAGCATTATTTGATGCAGCAATGTAAGTAACTTTTTTATAGCCAGGTTGGGTAACATATTAGGCTCATACAATGTGTTAGGTCCGTATCTATGCATTTATGGCTTCCCGAACTCAAGGAGCCTTTTAATTTAATGCTTATCAAAATCTCCTTTAGTTATTAATATAAAGACTCGGGTATGTTCATGTACGGCCCTCAGAGTAGCGGTTCTAGATTCCTATTCATTTTATTGAAAAATCGGTTGCAGTTCATTATCGATCTATCAAAGCAATCGAATGAAATCGATTATTATAATATCGATTATTTTATAAGATTGTTTTAGACTGATACTAGCTATTGTGCCCGTCCTTCGTACGGATTATGTTTAGAAATAAGACTAAATATGTTTCGGCTTTTTTGATAGCAACGATCATGAAGTTGTTAGCATCTTAGACGATACAGTTTTTTTGCGGTACGGTTTTTTTACTGTACGGCGTCAACTGTACTGTGATGTTCACACGGTCCGGCTTTGCTGCTTATTGCTGTGCTCTCCTCCTTCTTCCATTGCGCTTCCAGTTCAGTTTTATTTATTCCAGTCCAGGATTTTTTTTTTTTTGTAAGATTTTTTTAAATAAGTTTCTTACTGAAGGTTTCTCTTAAATTTTGATCAAAGTACGCAAATTCTGGTTTCAATATTCTACACATTTTTCTCTCATTATTTTTATATTAATCTTAAGTCTTGTCCCACAAGGCGGGTCTCTCATATATTAGAGAAATTAAATTTTCACAATTAATATCTTCCACTTCTGGACACTGGAATTCACTAATAAGAAGACCAATGCTGAGGAATATCAATGAAGAAGATCAATGCTGACGATCTGAAGACTGCTTCCAGCGTAATAAGCGTATCGTTTGAACATATCCATTACCGGTACAATACATGTGCCACCGGATACTGATACAGTGTTATTTTGCGGTACAGCTGATTTTAGCGATACAGTTTTCGAAGACAAAACCGAATGTAGAAATCGGCTAGAACAGCTTTTTTACTGGATCCAGTCGAAACAGTATTGTGTGAACATACAATATGAAACGTACATGCAAACGAAAGCACTGCAAAATAACTGATACAGCAAATTTACTGTACCGCACAAAAACTGTATCGTGTGAACGGGCCCTTAGTAAACAACTTAGAACGTCAGCAATTCAGTGACTGGTATCGGAGAGAATATTTTTTGAGAACAGCTGATTAATATATCATGATAAATTACGTGATTTGTTCTTATGTGGTAATAATAGTGCTACCTGGCGAATTCCCAAGAGCCTAGCACAAACCGCACCTTCCTAAAATGTTAATTTTTGTTTTGATAAATTTAAATTAGAAAATTTTGTTTGTTTTCAACAAAGAAATAATTGATAAAACATAAGATGAGCTTTGATTCACCAGACATATGTTTCCTAAAAGACTGCAATGCTCCAACTACACAAGTCTTCAGACAGCGTAAATAACGCCGCGAAGAGCCCATCATTTATATTTGAGAACAGCTGATTGATATATCATGATAAATTACGTGATTTGTTCTTATTCTTATGTGGTAATAAAACTTGGAAGAAATGTATCCAAAATCGCACAATACTTGGTTTTTAAACGTTTATTATTCTGTTAAAAAAAAAGTTAATTTAGTTTGTTATAGCTAAAGACATTGTCAAAAAAGTTTTCAATACTGATAAATAACTTAAATCCCGATCGATGCTCTCGTTTTTCAGGAGAAGGCCGCGTAAAATGTATCCAAAATCGCAAAACACTTGGTTTTTAAACGTTTATTACTCTGTTAAAAAAAAAGTTAATTTAGATTTTTATAGCTAAAGACATTGTCAATAAACTGTTCAATACTGTTCAATAACTAAAATCCCGATCGATGCTCTCGTTTTTGAGGAGAAGGCCGCGTAAAATGCCTTTGGGGCCGTGACAGACAGACAGACAGACAGACAGACAGACAGACAGAAAGTGAGATTAGACTATTTTCGGCTTATTTGATGTATAAAACGTAAAAATAACCAAACAATATACAATTCTGATAAATGTACAGACAAAACTCTAATTTTATTTATATAGATAGAACTGCAGCCAAAAAATTAGCAAATGTGCAACCTTGAGGCTCAAATATTATTGATTTCTATTTAAGCAAACCTATCTTCCACACTGTGTTCTTTCAATTTAAATACTATTATAACGTTCAATTCATGCGAACCTATCTTTCATACTCTCTTATTTCAATGTTGAACTTCTGATTCCATCTCAACACACAGTCTAAGCTCTAAAACGTTAAGATCCAATTCAAATAGGCCTTAAAATGTAGTAGAATATGGTGCTCAACATCAGAAGTTACTTAATTAGCCTACCTAATTTAGGTTTAAAACTAACGAATTATATGGTGCTCTTCATCTTGGTCCAAAGTTGATATAGTAGAAGATTTTCACACAACTTTCAAATTAATTATATTAAGCAGTCGTTAGTGTAAAATTATTTGGTCAAAGATTATTTATGTGAACAGAAGTTTATTATAATGAATATGAGATCTGAATTTCTGAAGGCAAAGCATGCAGAAATAATTTAGCATGAAAACGGTAGTTTTTTTAGTGTTATTGATAGTTATAAGATCTCATAAATTGCATAACTCATTATTTTTCCATTACTAATATTTGACTAATGCCTGACAATATTTAGCAATTTAGGAATAGTGCGTTTGGAATATTTTTCAAACGGTCCACTCATATCTGGTAGCGCAGTTGGTTGGAGCACTTGTCTGAGATAAGATAAGGCTCTAGCTAGCTTTCCTGCAGCCTTGGGTTCGAATTTCTTTCAGCAATGGAACTTTCTTATCATTCTCCTCATTACCCACGCACAAGTCTCCAGACTCAAAAAATCTGCAATAAAAAAATATGATTCTTTTTATATTTACTTTTTATGTTATGTTATTTGTTTTTGTCTTGTCTTTGTATTTCCTCTATTATCCCTTTTCTTTCTTTTTACTCATTTACTTTATGTAATTTTCTTCTGATTCATTTATTTTATTTTTTGTCCTCTATTCCTTTTACCTCAGTTTTATTTCTCCTATTTTTTCCTACTTTATCTTATTCTTTATTCCTGTTGTTCCTTATTCTATTCCCTTTCCCAATCTTCCCTCAACTTATATGTTTTCGTCTCTTAAACTTACATGTTTATCAGAAATCTCCTTTTGCATTTCTTTTTGTTCCTTCGCCTTATTCACCTCATTTCATTAAAATTTTCTCTCATTTTAATTTTCTACTTTTATATTTCTTACTCCTCTTTCGTTCTCAGCTTGTTATATCCTTATTCCTTTTCCTCAACGCTTCCCTCAACTTTCTTTCAAATTTCCTTATCTTTCTCAACTCCAAATCTATTACAACCTTTTTTTTTTTAATTTTCATATTACTAGTTAATTTCATTCACACTCCTCTCATTTTTCACTCAATTCCTCTTTCGCTTCCTACAATCTTCTCTTCCGTCTTCGTAATCATATCCATTTTCTTTTCACATTTTTTTTCACTGAATTCTTCTTTTCTTTGTTATTTTTTCGCCTCTTTCTTTTTCACCCTTCACCTCTTCCTCTTTCTTCTTTTTTTTTGATGCTCACTCTATTCATTTCCCTCCTTTTACCACAGTTTTTCAATTTTTTCTGACATTTTAATCACATTCTTTGCTATTCTTTTTCACTTTCGTTTTCTCCTCTTCCTGCTTTTCTTCCTCCTGTTGCTTCTCCGCTTCCTCCTCCTCTTCCTTCTCCTGCTTTTCCTTCTCGTCCTCCTCCTCTTCCTTCTCCTTCTCCTGCTCTTCCTCAAACTCTTCTGTTTCTTTTCCCTTTCTGCTTCTACTTCTCTTTCTAATTTCACTCATTTGTATCTTCTTTTTCTTTCCCTTGTTGTTTTCTTTTTTTATTTTGCTTCTTCTTGTTCTACTTCTTCTGTTGCTTATTCTCCTCCTCCTCCTTCTCCCCAACCACCCACTTCTTCTTCATCAGCCTCAGCCGCCTTCTATAACTCATTGTGATTCCAACCTCAGCCTATTTCCTACTCCTCCTCCATTCTGTCTATCCGCCTCCACTTCACACCAGACTTCTCATTTTTCACAATCATTGTCCTTCCTCTTCAACGCCCCAATTCCGCTACTAGAATCTCCCACTTCAATCACGTTCTATCACCTTTTCCTCCTCCTTCTTCTTTCCTCTTCAACCTTCTCCTCCTCTTCTTCTCCTTCTCTTCCTCCTTTATTATTTCTACATTCTGTGCACGTGTTCGAACCACTTGGGCTGTCTCTCTTCTAATAGCCTCCCAGTGTACTTTCCAGCATCTAACTTTCCCCTTATTTTTTTCCATTCATCTTTTTATGGTGTTTCTAACTACTCTTCTCAGTTATTTCATCTCAATAATTGTTTAAAACTCACATCAGTGACTCTTCTGAGTAACTCGTTGTTCACTGTTTTTTCTCCTTTCTCCTTCTTTCTCTTTTTCTCCTTTTCCACATACAGTATTTATTTTACAGCGGTTCATCCTCTTACGTATATTTTTTGTTTAAATTGTACGCATTTTTGTATTCTTTGTTTTTATTGCTTATTACTTAAATATGTTTTGTTTTCTCTAAATTCTTTCTTCTCCTTTTTCTGTGCGAGTTCATCCCTTTATTTTAATTATTCAATATACAGGTTTGAGGAGTAATCTGCCATACTGCTATATCTGATTCCTCTCATAAAAAACTTATTATAAACTTAGGCCTGAAAACTTTATAAACCATATAAAACTGGGGGTGGCTGTAGCTGGCAGCTTTCCCTATCAATTTACTGATTCATAAATCTCTTTCATTTAGGTTTCAAATTCAACAGATTTTATTTAAAAAGAGCTAAAATCGAATGAAACATGTTACAAAAATAAATTACAAAAATAAAGATGGCTGAAGTTGGCAGCTAACCCTGTTACTTCCTTTATTTAGGAGTTACATTGAACAGGTTTTGTGTAGAATTGGCTGAAAAATCTAAAAACCATGGCTGAAAAACTTGTCACAAGTCTGTAACTACCGTAGTTATTAAGACATTTTACAAATAAAAACGCAAAAACAACATTAAAAACACATTTTCAAGTTTAAAGTTGATTAACTCTCTTATTTAATTCAACGATAAACAATATTTAATTAACAATATATTTTCCAACGTAAATTGTGTACGATTAAATTCTAAAAATAAAATTTTGAATTATCTATTTGCCAAAAAACACCCTGAAGTCATAAAATCTGGTTTTATTGTTTGGAAAACACTTATTTTATTGAACATTTTATTTTCAGAATTAAACTCTACATGTTTTATAGAAAAAATATTGGTTTATTGACAAATAAACAAGTTAATCCACTTCAAACTTGAAAAATGTGTTATAAAGCTGTTTTACCGTTTTTTTTTGTAAAATATCTTTGTAATAAAGGTAGTTTCAATAGACTTTTCAGCTCAAAAAAAAGGTTCAATGAAAAAAAATTGGTTTATTGACAAACAAACAAGTTAATCCACTTCAAACTTGAAAAATGTGTTTTAAGTCTGTTTTGCGTTTTTTGTAAAATTTCCTAATAATTACGGTAGTTTCAATAGACTTTTCAACTCAAAAACCGGTTTAATTAAACGCCTTATTAAATGTAGTAATAGGGTTAGCTGCCAACTTCAGCCATCTTTATTTCTGTAATAGAGCATTTCCTAGCCTATGTTATTATAAACTTTTTCCTTCTTTTTGGTGAGAGGAATCAGCTAGAGCAGTATGACAGATTCTCCTGAAACACTCTCTATTCTATTACAATAATGGATTTTTGTAGCTGTGCACTAACTGCAGACGATTATATTGTAGATTTTACATTTAAAAATCCTTTGAAGAAAACTTGATTATTTTTTCAAATCAATTATGATTAATTTTAAGTTTCGGCGGTTTCTTATCACCCTGAAATAACGTTTCAAGCCTTAGTACCCTGTTTTTTTATCAAGCATATTAATCGTTAAGCTTAAATATTCATAAGCATACATTTAACATATTATGCGTTAACATATAAGCAAATCATTGCTTCCCATTATTTCTAAGCATAATAATAGGAGCTATACGCAAAAAATATCATTTAGTTCAAGCTAAGCATATCTTGATTAACCAATATCGTTGATGTCTTCCTTGTTAGACATATTTTGTTCAATTATGGACAAGTTTTGTTCAAAATTCTTAAGTTTTAGTCGAATTATTCAAAATTATTTAAAAATAGGGAGCTTTTGCATATGCTAAATAGTTGAGCCCAATGTGAAAATGTGAAAAAATACTTGAAACCAAAATAGTACAATGTTTACTTAGTCATTTGAGGCCATAAAATGCTTAGATGCCCTGCAACTTTTATAATAATTTTAATATTAGTTGTTTACTGCCATGAGAATTTTTTGATAAATATTAGTTTTAATTAATCAGAACAATACTCGAAATTCGATATAAAATAATTTAACCTTGAACAGAGCCGTGTTATCTAAATCAGTTGAACTGGAAGGGTGACAAATTTATATATTTTTTTATTAAACTACTAAAATGATCGTTTTAAACGAATTATTTTCCTAATACAGTATTTATTGAAAATGAATAAATAAAATAGATATTTAAGGCTAACGCTATTAAGGACTTCGATATTATTGTTAGTAATACAATCTGGTTTAATTTAATTCGATATTGAATAAATAATTAATTAATTTAAGTATTTTCAAATACATTACTGTTTTCAGTAAACTAAACGAATGGAAATGAAACAATATTATTTGTTCGGTTCTGTAGTTTAATGAAATAATATCACTTTTCCCAATCTTCCTATTGAGCATATTACTCCATTTTTAATTTATTTAAAAATACTACGCTTTTGTATGGAATTTAGCACAAATTCTAACCTGCAAGTCAACTTCTACCTTTACCATTCCCAATTGTTTTGTTAATCTATTCCCCTACGTTTTTCCTAGCATTCATTCATTATTCTAATTTCTCTCTCACTCACTCTGTTTCTCTCTCACTCACACAAACCCAAAAATAAAGTTATAAACACATACAACATTGTGAACCTATTTTTACATCAACTTATCTTACAACTTACAATGCGATTTATGATCGTTAATTAAACTATATAAAATGTATAACACAGATACAAACGTTTAAAACTAATTTGGTGTGATTGAAGCAGTTTTCAATAATATAATACGTTGTCTTTTTGAGATTATTTTAAACACTTAAAAAACTAAATCCATAAAAAATGAACATTTGAACAGTCTTTCAATAGTTAGCTCAAGCATAACAATTTTTTAACAAGTTCGATCACAGTTCTTCCACATCTTGTAGAAAACTTTGAAGTTTGTTGGTAAATTCATATCAATCTATGAAATCAATTTGTTTTACTCCACTTTTCGAATATCATTCATGGTTTTAGAATATTGTTCAAATCCTACCTAAATAAGATTCATCATACTTCTTTTCAAATCCATGACATTTACAAAATTTACTTCATGAACACTTTTTTGTAGCACTTCTTTTGTGTAATATTCGGTATTCTATTAATTTGTTTAATGTTTTAGCACAATTAACACTTTCAATGTGAAGTTAAAAATCCAGTAGATTGCACAATTTACAAGATTTTTTAAATTAATGTCTTGTAATTATTAAAAAGTCATTTTTACATTGTAACAAAACATAATTAAAGGCGCTGATAAAATTGAAAATAACCCAACAGTTTGAAAAAAATGTATTTTACTACTCCATCTTTCTTAATAAACATTCTCAAATCCTATATTTGTGCTTCTGATAACTTTATTGTAAAAATCAGTAACTGTAGTGGCAGGTTTTTGAAATTTGAAATAAAACAGCTAATATTTTGTTCTCATATACACTCAAACTATCTATGTATAGAAATTAGATTTACTAAGCAAGAAAAATATCTAACCTCTAAATTAGAAAATTTGATTGAAAAATGGAACTTCACCCATGATCAACTTATTCAGTTTTTGTCGTAAGTGTTACAAAGAAATAGGGTTCTTCTGAAAGTACCGTATGGGTTTTATTTTTTCAACAAAATTAACTGATGAGTCTGTATTTATTCCTGTATGTTAAAACTGACTTGGAACTTTAAACCTGAATTGAAACTTTGGTTCAAGTCCTTTTTTTCAGCTTGCCATGTGTTACCAGCATTAACTAGAATGTGTAAACATCTTTGGTTAGGTTATGTTTGATAAAGTTAGGTTGGGTTTGCATTGCTCATTTGGGTTACTCAAGTTGAGTTAATTGTAATTTATTTCATCAATCTGTCCATATGAAAGATTACATTTTTATTGTTTCCACTGTAATTCTAGTCTCATCACTCTAGGTTAGGTTTTTATAAAGTTGGGTTGGGTACCTGCATTATGTAGTTAGCTAAGTTTGTGTTAATTACAATTTACTGAATCAATCTTGTGTTACTGCTAAGTTTTCACTTGTTACCAATGTTTTTTTGCTAAGTTAAGTTCTATAAAGTTAGGTTGGATACCTGCATTGTGTAGTTAGAGTAGATTGTGTTATTTACAATTTATTGCATCAAACTCAGTTTTTCACTTGTTACTCACAATACCTGCATTATTCACAATTAATCTATAGCATTATGTTATTGTTTTCACATTTTGTTTTTGTCTTTGCAATTAGTGTCTGTTTTGTTGTCTCTGCCACTAGTGTTGATGGTGCTGTTGTTGTTTTTGCTTGTGGTGCTGCTTGGGTAGGGTTATTCACAATTAATTTATTGCATTCTATCATTAATAAGTTTTTTTACTTGTTAACAATTTTCGTTGGTTAGGTTGGGCTCAACCAAGTTATACTTGATGTTAGGGTGGGTTATTCATGATTTATTGCATAAATTCTAACGAATTCTATCACTACTAAATTTTTATCTTACCAGCACTGTTTGATTTTGTTAGGTGAAACAGAAAGTTCTTTGGTTGAATTTAAGTTGGATATTTGAGTTAGGTTTAATTAAGTTGGGTTGGGTTATTCCCAATTTATCGCATCATTCTATAGCCTTCTATTAACGTTTTCACTACTTATTTTTGTTTTTGTCTTTGCGATTAGTGTCCGTTTCATTGTCGCTGCTGCTAGTGTTGTTGGCGTTGTTGTTATTGTTGTTTTTGTTGGCGGCGCCGCGTTGTCGCTTGTCGTCTCCTCCACCGCCGCCGCCGTCGCTGCTGTCGCGCTTCTTGTTGAAGGAGACGCTGAATGGAAATGGCTTCTCGTCTTCGTCGTTTTTCTTGAACCAGACCTGAAGCAAACGTCGTAGTCAGATTTGCGTACGGTGTCTGGTCAGCAGAAACTCTTGCAGTTCGTAGTTGTTGTTATCTGCAACATATTAAGACATAATACGGTCACATTTAAATATAATCAAAATTTTCTATAAGAACCGCTTTTATGAATCGAAAATACTCATTTAATTAATCAATACACTTCAGTCGCTTTAAATCAAGTCACAGTAATTCCAGAAAATTCACCAGGCTCTGGTGAAACCATATCAACAAATCTTGAAAACGCTATAAATTTTAACTTATCTATCCAATATATAGGCCTATTTATTATTGATATATATTCTTGAAAGAAGTTTAATGTTTTTCAATTTCTTCTTTGCAAAGTTCTTGTAAAGTTCTTGCAACGTTTTGAGCTTGATGGATAAGTATTTAAAAAACTGTTTTTTTTTTTTGAGAAAATTCACTTTTTATTTTTGAGAGCTTATAACTCGGAAACTGTGAAATTTTTTGTTCTTAGTTGAATTTACAGAAATTGATCTGGAATATTACCTTATTGTAACTGTAGAATTCAATTTTTGTGTCAGGCTGTGGTAAGAACTGAATATGTCAGTTTAAACATTTTGCAGCTGAGATATAAAGCGAGCATAGCATTTTCTCAGCATAATTATTAGTAAAACAAAAAAGTATTCCAATTGCTATTTCATCTTCATATTGGTCGCAAGGTGGATTATTATTATTTTTTTTTAATTTTAACAGTGGCAGAGCTGAATAAAAACATCTTAAACCGAATAAATGAGCTCAAATCTTTTACAACTCAGAGCGTGTATAGCGTTTTTTCTCAGCATGATCAGTGATCGTAAAAAGAATTCGAATGAATTTTTATAAATAATGTTCTTAGTTGGATTATCCTTTAAAATTTCTTAGTCTGCAATCCCTTGAGGGTTGAGTGATAGAGAGGACCAAGAGTCCTAACTCTGCCCTTGTAATAGGCAACTAAATGCAATCAATTCCTCACCCTCAAAAGCTACATTATGGATCTAATTGACTAGGACATCAAATAAACGGGTGGTTAGCTGTTAGTTGAAACACGGTTGTTGAATAATTGAATCTGCCATCCCGAAATTACGGGAATTCTCGTAACTTGCATGGAATTTGCTGAATTGAGCCAAGTAGCAAGGAGATAATATATAGGTTGCTAGAATTCCCAAGCGTTGGCTATTGCGATTTGCAAATAAATCATTGCACCAGCCTGTTCAGCTAATTAGGGCTTCTCTAGCTTGAAATATTCTCTGGTGTAATTTACTGGAGTGAAAATGCTGAGACTGCGGGTAGACGAGCGTATATTTCGCTGCTCTAAACGTTTTTACATTATTCTATTAGATAGTTTGGAAAAATCTACGTTAACAATAACGCTAACCTGAACACTCAATCTGCCTGCTCTGTGGCGTCTTGATTTTAGGACAAGCAGATGCATAGAGTGATCAGAATAGCATTGGCGTTATAGTTTACGTAATTTTGCCTACATTCTCTATTTATAACATACTCGATTGTGCTGAAATTTTAGTAGTACATATAGATTTCAAATTAAAAAAAATTAGAACATCAATTAAACTATAATTCTAGAACTGAAAGGCCATTCTCTTATCGATGTTGAAAATGTTTATGATGGCAATTAATTATTGTTTTTTTTTCTATTGTAGCCCAAACAAACAGCAAAAAAACTAGTTTCTGATCTATGTTTCTACTTATCTAGTTTTCACTCTATGTTCTATGTTTTCTGTTCTCAACAGTGGACTTTAATCATTGGCCTCAACATTGCCTATATAGCCCCTGCAAGGAAATTCCGGCTGTGCGCAGGGTTTTGTTCATAATTTTTTTTTCCGGAGTTTATTGTATTGGATGCTATGAGGGCTTTGAAGTGTTATCTATTGCTGTGAGTAAAAGTTTTTTTCATCAATTTTTCTTGTGAAATATGGGGGTTCAAAGTTGAAATTTTTGGTTTTTGGGGGCAATTGATCTCACCTAAGAGTGATTTTAAACTATTGGTAAATTTTCTGTTACTAAAAGACACCTCAAGGAATAAAATTACATATTTTTCACTCCAATCAAGCGATTAGTTTTTTAAAAATATATTTTTCAAAATCTGTTAAATAGTTTTTCAAAATAATATTTTTTATTGAAATTTTGTCAGAATGAAATAAAAACTATGTCATTTTATTCCTCAAGGTGTCTTTTAGTTATGGGAAATTTATCAAAAGTTTAAAAATAAGTGAGATCAATTGCCACCAAAAACAGAAAAATTTCAACTTTTCATATTTCACAAAATAATTGAAGAAAGAATTTTTTCCTTACAGCAATAGATAAAATTTCAAAGCCCTAATATTACTCAATACAAGAAACTTCGAGAAAAAAAATTATTACCGAAAACCCTGCGCACAGCCTTTAATACTTTACTTTAAAAATAATTTTTTAATGTAAATTTTCTACTGTGCCCTGAAATTAATTATTGTTGATGCTTAATGGAGCTATTGACGGGATTATTCAAGACACTTCTGGCTGGTTGCACTATAGGCAGCGTTTGTTTGGGAATCAGTGGTTTGATTCTCGAAAATTGGCCAGTCAATAATTAACTGGAGATCAGTTTTCACCTCTTGATTTTCCTTTGTGTAACGAAATTTGCTCAACTAAATTTCCGAACTAAAATATTAATTATAATTCTACAACAGCAAAGTCACTCACTTATTGACGTTAATGATTTTCATAATGACAATCAATTTTAGAGGGTTTTCTATTATAGTCCAAGCAAATTATCCCCAAAATAGTCTACTAAATTCTGATTTAACAAGGTTAGGCTAGTAGTGTTCAATTGCTCGAAATAAAATTGCTCATTATTTCAGCGGAATCGTTCTTCATTACCCTAATTCCAAAAACTTTTTTTACTTTAGCACAATATGGGCTTTGGCCTCCTTCCAGCCTTCCAAGCTTCTGAAAGCTTCCAAATGCTTCTAAATGTTAAACAGTCTACCAGTCGGACCTTTTTATTCAAATACTAGAATTTTCTTCGACCTAACTCAGATCTACTAACCTCGTTGTATCATTAAGCAGTTCATTGTCAGTCTTTCAACATTTTCTTTTATTATTTTAATAAATTAATTATAATTTGCTTTAATATTTAAAAATTGTAAATTTGGTCATTCTTCTTTTGTTGATAGGATCCCTTGTCTGTTATTAGTTATTTATTATGTTTGATTTATTAACCTTCAAAATTTTTCGCGTTTATTGCGTAATGTTGATTCCTGTTTGGTATCGTGTTTTCTATTTGTTCACATTGATATTTCGTATTGGTCAGCTATTTCTTGCTACTAATGGGCGTGTCCAATGTGAGTCAATGAAAGGCCTCCAATGTAGAGTTCGGCAATGAGAGGATCCCTCTATAAACCAATAGTATTCAACTATGAACAGTATATTATATTAAGCTACTCTGTATTTTAATTTTAGTTTGATTCATATCCAAAATGACATAACAGTCGAAACTATAGTATCTCGTATATTTTTGACAACATTATTCTTACTCATTATTTATCGGGTAATTCGTTTTGAAATACAGTAGGCCTACTCTGCTGTATTATAACAGTGTCCTAATCTGTTTTAAATTCATTATATTCCTTTTTTATTAATCTATTCACATTTAATGTGAATCAATAAATTTTCATTTTTACAATTTTCATTACTGAATTTTATTGAACAAACTTTTATTTATTTATTGTGACAAATCTACAACGAATGTGAAGGTGCAACAGACTCAAGTCCAAAACTGCTCCCTTCACAAATTTTGAATATGTTACATTGACCAAAACATTGAGGTTAACACAGACTAAAAATTTAAAATTTGCTAGAAACCTTCGCTCAAAAAATAACAAAATGAATCTTCTCACTTAACCACTATTAATTTAAAAGTCCACTTGAAACGAAACACTAAAAACTGTTAAAAATAGTGGGCAAAATAGAGCAAAAAGTGACGTATGATTTTAAATTCTGCCTGATATAAAACCACATTCTTTTCCACCCTGAACAAACTAACAATTTGTCTCCACTGTGAGAAACTTTCAGCTTATATTATTTTTGCCGTAGTAGCTAATCACTTGTGGGAAATTCGTTGTGGTATGAGAAACTTTTCCGGGAGAGAAAAACGATTAGAAAACTTTTCAAATTATTCAGGTTCTGCGTATCTTTCGTGCATTTTCAGGTGTAAACTGAGCTTTTCAGGTCCAAACTTCAGGTGCACTGAGCCGAGTTTATCACTGAAAGGGGTTTGGCTCTCTGTCAGACTTTGCAGGCTTATCAAGGCGAATTATTTCGCAAAAATAAGGCCTCTACAGCTTTGTGGGCTAACTTTTCTGTTTTTTTTTTTTTGCAAAAATGGTAATTTACTTGATGAAACATATATTTTTGATGAAATATTCAGTGTTTGCCTGAAAGTTTATTGCCCTGATATGCCTAGTGGCCTACATTATAGTATCATTCCTACATAAATAGGTCAGTTGTTTACAGCAATGAGTTTGGAATATACCTACTGCCTATATGTAGGACGCCACTTTTTCAAATCTTCAGTGTGTTATTTCATTTTTAGTAGACTATTATAAATAATTATTTTGGTTCATTTTGATAAAAAATCACCAGACATTTTTGAAAAATTAGAGAATTATTTTTCTCCTTTCATAGGGCGGAAGAAGAAAAGACGGAGTTTAGAGTTTGGACTCTTGGTCCTCTCTTCTACGTAACTCTGTAATGTGAAACCAGGAGATGCAGTCACTGTGATCATTGACCACACTATAATCATTGTTACTTTGACGTTCAATTTGACATTACCGGAGAACTTCCCATTCATTTTTTAGTAGCCGTTGTTCATGCATTTCCTGACCGTTTTTGAGGAAACATTTTCTATTAATTTCAAAATACAATTCCAATTGAAATTTTCATGGCAAGTTGATCAGAAATTCAATGTCACAATCTTTTTAAAATTGTTTCCGTTAGTTTGATTTTCAGTACGACCATCGCCAGAGATTGTACACTTTTACCGCCTAGGGGCTGAGAGCAATTTGCCGCCCTTCTGCATGATGTTGGTGAGGGGGAGAGTCTGTGGACTATTGTTAAAAGTAAAGTGCAGGAAGGAAGAAATAGAGATAATATAGCGTATAACGAATTTCTTCTAATTGGTGGGTGGAGCTTGGGGGTTCTCCCCTGAAAAGTTGTTGGAAAATAGTCCTTGACTATTAGTTGACTAATAGTTGGAAAATGTGGTTTTTGACATTTTAATCATGTTACTATTTCAACATTTCATCCCACATTATGTGTCAAAGCAAATTTTATCTACTTCTTTTATCATTGTCATTGAAAGATGTGACAAATCATGACTTTCTTTGTAGTGGCGAAGGTGATATTGAGGAAGATATCCATAATAAATATCCATAATAGATATCCATAAGGAATATTAAAAGACTTGATGTTGTCGCAACCACATTTATTGAAAATAGTGAGATAACTCACTAGTTTTGTTTGTTACACCATTATAAATCTTAAGCAAACTAGAACTAAAGTACAGAGTAGCTTAATATATAATAAACAGGGAACGATACTATTGGTTGAGGGAGAAAGTGTCTCTAATAGGCTGATCTTCTTTGAAGGTCTATGATTGGCTGAAGGCCCTAACAAGTCACGCCCACTGGTCGGAGGAGCAACAAGCAATAATCAGTGTCAAAATCTGGAACCAGAATGTAACAAACAAGAACAATCCACAAGTAGGCTATAATTAAATTACTAAAAATTAAAATAAAGTAAAATAAAAAATGAAGCTAAATAAAATGCAGTCAGGGTCAACAACAAAAAAAAACAAGAAAGTATCGTTATTAAAGAGTAAGCCAGAATTATGATGAAAGGAAGTTAGTTGTATTGAATTGTTTGAAATTAATTTGATCATTTAAACTAAAATTGGAATCGTTTTTTACCAACCTAGCTATCTCCAAAGCTTCTAAAATATTCAGAATTTATATTATTCTAAATTAAAATAAAGTAAAATAAAAAATGAAGCTAAATGAAATGCAGTCAAGGTCAACAAAAAAAACGAAAGTATCGTTATTAAAGAGTAAGCCAGAATTATGATGAAAGGAAGTTAGTTGTATTGAATTGTTTGAAATTAATTTGATCATTTAAACTAAAATTGGAATCGTTTTTTTACCAACCTAGCTATCTATCTTCAAAGCTTCTAAAATGTTCAGTTGTCTGCCTTTGCCAATCAAATGCAGAAATTCAACATCTTCTTCAGCCTTCAACTAGTGTCCATAAGTAATGTGATGCTCTGCAAAATTTGAGTCTTCTTTTTGGGTTTTCCAATCTCTTGGAAATTAATATGGTCATATGTTCATTTTTTTTTTTAAATATGTTCATTTATTCTACGTTTAAAGCTTCTACCAGTCTGACCCACATAACAGGCATTACAATCACCGCAGTTCAATTTATAAACTCCACTTTTATCCCAGATATCAATTTTATCTTTACTACACCTGAACAAGCTCTTTGAAATAGGTTTGTTTGAAGAGCTACATAAAAACCGTTCTTTTTCAATTCTTTTCCTATTTTATCAGAACTAGTATCTCACGGTTTTCAATAAATATGGCTGTGACGACTTAAAGTCTTATTATTCATGACGAATCTTGAATATTTGCCTATGAAACTGAAACAAACAGCAGTCACCCGTACGGGTTTTTCAAGACAAACCAAATCCCCAAATGCACACCTTGGAGTTACCTCAATTAGAGTAAAAGAAATGCGTCGAGAAATGGTTCAAGCGCATGTAAAATTGTATCAACCATCATGGAGAATGTTTTGAAAACCAATAAGGCCAATGGGCATTGATTAATTTGATATTTTGTTTTCTATTCCCGAAAAATGCTATGAAAAGCAGCCTAAGTATCACACACAATAAACCTCACTCTAGCTCGACTCTTTCCTTAGTTAGTCTATCCTTCTTCTCTTTACTTTATTCAGTTGAATGAAACCTTATTTGCGCAGTTTCACGCAGAAATAGTCTCCTGCATACTACATAGCATAGAGCAATCAACATTCGTTCTACTACAGAGGCAATCCAAGTGCGTTACTCTTTAATACCCAGCCCATTCCAGGCTGTGCAAAGAAATAAATTTATGGTTGAATTTTATTGGACGACGGTGGGAGAATTAAATTTTTTCACTACCCTGGTAGAAATTATGTCCTATTTTCTGCAGCGGCCGTCCGGCCCTTCCCATTGGTCGTAACTTCCATCTTAAATCTGGATTTAATCCGAGAATTTCTCGAATTTTCTCGAGAAGCTGAGTTTTCGTAGATCTCATTATTCCTGTTCAGAAGTCAGCACGGTGTGAACTGGTTCAACTCCAACAGGCGCGGACTGATCACAGTCAGGTCACCGTTCAGTTATGCACGGACTAGACGTGAAAGATTTCAAGTTCTCTGCTTAATCATTGGTTGAGTTTATGAGGGCCTTCCGGTAAATGGAATTTTACCGGTAACTAAGGCGTCTGATTAGCCTATTCATATTTATAGACGTTTAATAATTTGAATAGACCAATCAGACGTCCGTCTCCGGTAAAATTCCATTTACCAGTACATGAAGAAGCTCCCATGGTTTAAACCTGATCTGAGACTGTAGTTCCATACTTGAAAAAAATCTTTTCGAATTTATTCTCATTCTTCAAACACTATTATTACAATATGAAAAAAATGCTGAATGGTAAGAGCATCAATTATACCTTCAAAGAAGAATCAAGTGTGTTGGATTAAAAAAAATAATACATTATAAAAGATTACTTGAAATCAATGAAAATGAAGGGGGAAAAGAGGCAGAATAATGAGAGATTGAAAAATAAGAATACTTAAAGTAAAAAAAAAGAATAGAGGAAAAAGGCAAAGGACTGATATACATATTATTGTCTACCTTGTTTCCCATAACGTTGCGGTGAGGCCCCACTAAATTCAATATTCATCTCATAAATTCATTGATGCACCCAATGCCAAAACCAGCTTTACATAATTACATTTATTTATTTCTTTGTTCTGTTCGTACTAGAAAACTATTCTGAATAAATAACATTCGGCTTATAACAATCGGTTATTTTAAGGGTAAATGCGAAAAAAGCGTTTTGCTGTCCACATGTTTCGTAAACTATTTTTAATAGTATATAGCGTATAGTTAAACTTGTGGAATTGGTTTAAAATTGTCAATAATAAATAATTGTCCTAGAGATCCTCTAACCTTTAATTTCGATTATCAAATATCTATTCTTCATAATCTTTTTGCTCAAGTCTATTGGCCTTTATCAATCGATAACCAATTTTTAGATCTTTCTGCACAAAATGGAACGATTTTAATACTTATTTTATGACAAATAATGGCAAAAGTATAATACTAAAGGTATTTCAATGTCTCTCGAAATATCAGAATATAAATTGAGCCCCTAGGCAGTGAACTTGACCGTGTCTTGATCTAATCTGGCTGTGCCCGCAGCATGAATCCTGCTCTAAACGACTCGCTATTATTTCTTTTTTTACTGTTCAGGATGAGGATCTGGGAAAATTGCATGAATATTTAGTCAGTCGGCCACTAGACGATGCTGCAGTATTACCTGAATCAGCGCAGAGGACTTTACTCTCTTTTCTTCTTCTTCTCCTTCCTCATTTTCTCTTCCCTCTTCCCTTATCTTAAAGTCGCGTCGAAATAGGGCCGTATTTTTAAACTGCTGCAAAATTTATTTTTTCCCTCGTATCTGAAAGCTCGTTCTAAGAGAGGAAATAGCTCGGGAAATAATAATAGAAGTCGTCATCATCAAAATGCTTTTTTTCTGGATGTCGTGAAATTTTGTTGATATGTTATGGCAGGGTTTAGGAGGAGCAAGAGGAGTAGGAGGTAGGAATTTAGATGATACTGATGATGCTTCCCGTGATGTGGATGAATGCCCTAGCTGATGTATTCGTGTGGGTCATTTCGTTTATTGCACTGGTGACGATATTTATTGAGGTTTAAGATCCATGCTTCAAGTATCGTATGTCACAAAAGGACCGTGGACGTTCTTTCAAAGCGGATTCAAATAGGCCTGGAGTGTAACTGAACGTTTAGAGGGATCTGATATCAGAGTGATTTTCTGAGAGACTGTTATCGCATGCGGCGAAAGAATCGAAAATGTAGACATTGTTGCCAAGTTGTGCTCATTTTGTCATATATATAGCGTGGGTGATGGGATTAGTGTTCTCACGGCACAAAGTGGGACGCCGTTATTTCTCTCAAATTTATAGGCACCAAATATGTAAGGATTAAGCGATGAAATAATATGTAAACTGTGCACAAGGTTTTTGTTCATATTTTTTTTAGATTTTCTTATATTGGATATTATTCAAGTATTTAAATGTTGTCTATTGCCATTAGAAATTTTTTTAAATCAATTATTTAATGAAATATGGGGGTTCAAAGTTCAATTTGTTTGGGCACGATTAATATCACCTACAAGCTATTTTAAACTTTTAATAATTTCTTGTAATCTAAAGACACCTTGGGGAATAAAATTACATAATTTTCCCCTACGAACTCTTGGGTACGAACTCTTTGTAAGGGTGACTGATTGGATTGGCCACCAAAAAAAAGGCTGTCTCTGCTGTAAAATCACTTTCCGGTGGTTCGGAATCTATCTAAAACTTTAGGTTCAACTCATCAATCACTATTATCCAATTCCTTACACAAGTACAGGTTTCATATCTATGTGTGCTTCATTATAAAAAAAAGAAAAAAGATTTATAAGCCAATTTTGTAAAAGACAGTCAAAGAGGTTAATTGTGTAATCTCGAGAAGGGTAGAATTGATTTATGTACTCTCAAGCAACCGCAATTCTCGGTTAGAAAAAGGTTGCTCTGCCAAAACTCCTACAGGTTGGGTCAGAGTCAGAAACATATATATTATTTGTTCTGTGCCAAAAATACGCTCCAGAAATGCGCGATGAGTTGTAAAATTTCACGAAGAGCACCACAATAGAGGGTAAAAAAAAACAATATTGAGATGCAGAGTGAAGCACAGTCATGTAATATATTCGACAAGGGAAGGTTTATTGGGTGCACGTTGTAAAGGATAGAGATATATTTATAGTCTTTAGGTGTATAGATATATAGAAGACGTGTAGGACAGTTGGTTGGGACATTGTCAAGGATGGAGAGTTTGGAAAAAGTAGTTTTAGTGGAAATTGCGGTCTGTAGAGGTAGCATTGTGGGGATGTGGTAGGAGGGTTTTCTGTTTTCAGATTCTCTGTCCTTTTCCAGTGCTTAGGTTATTCATGTCTCTTTATCTCACTCTATCTTCTTCGTTTCATTTGTCTCTCCCACTTTCCTGCCCTGTTTCTCTGTGGAGTCATGCCAAATTGTTATACAGGGTCTGCTTTGAATGGTCCTCTGAGCTGCAGGAGATCCCTGCATCATTACTGAGGCCAAAACCGCAGACTCAGCGTTTTTGAAGGTAGCCGTAAATGGACATTTGTCTGTAGAAGACCTAGTTTTGTCGTTGTAAGGCAGTAGCAGCTTACAAGTGAAGAGGTAACATTTGTGGGATTCATCATTAGAAGGGTATTGTTACAAAAGAATATTGTTACAGACTACAATTAGTCTAAATAACTAGAAACATGTTTCTGTCAATTTTGTTAATGAGCTAGGATACTCTATCATTTCTCTTTAATTCAAGAAAAGGGACAGATTTCAAAGGAGGGGAAATCTCGCAAAAATCGGAAATAATTTACTGTAGAAGGGGTAAAAAGAATGGGAAATCCCGCAAAAAAGGTCAGCAAAATCCCATTTCTGACCCCCCCCCCCCCTTAAACTTTGCAGTTGGGGCTGCTCCTCTATCCAACGTTCATGTAAGGAGGAATAAAATAATTTCAATCATGACAACATTGACGCTTTTGTTTGACTGGGGTAAAAAATGGCTACGTCAGTACAGAAAAAACTATCATTTCATGATTTTGTGCCAATAGTAATCAACGTCACGATCAAAAACGAACCTAACAATCCTCAGCCAACTGTATGCCGAAACATTGTCAGCACATGAAGCTCTACAAAATTTGAAGCTTTAGCTATGACCAATTTTGCTTATTGTAGAATACATAATAATCTTTTTTTTAAATTGCTGATGATGCCCACATAAGTCTGAGACTTGAGCATGGGTAATGAGGTGAATAATTACACATAGATGCCAGACAGAGGAGCGGGATTCGAACCCACGACAGCCCCAACCAACGCCCCAACCAACTGCGCCAAGCGGCCCACCAATCGGTCGAGTAGTGAATATCCCATTTTACTACAAACAACAGCGCCAATGCGGCTGTGATTGGTACTTCTTTAACTTTTCTAAATTTCCTCTTTCTATGAACGTTATAATTATGTTTACATTTCTTGTGGTTCAAGTCATGAATGTTTTCAATCTGTTCCTTTTTTTTATATCTCTGTTCAGGTAAAACCAAGGTTTTAAAACAAGGTTGTTCCGTATTTTAGAGCTGGAAAAATTGAGGAGGTATGACGTATTTCAGTTCGTTGCATTGAATAACCTAAAAACCTTGTTATATCATTGCCAGTTGATCAAGATATAGAGTCAAATCTTTGATATGCATAAAACTCCATTTTTATACTGAAAAAGTGTAAAAATAATAGAGCTGTAATTTCCAAGTTAAGGGTTATTCTGAACAGAGTGACGTCTTGACTTTTTTGTTTCCCTAATTTCAGCGAGTTATGGAACAACCATACTACTTTTTTTAGGGGAGTGATAGACGTGAGCCGTAACAGGTATCTGTTCAGTCAGATAGATAAATTACGAACTCATGGACCCTCTTTGTAAGGGTGGCCGATAGGATTGGCAAGCACAAAAATACTCTATTCTCTGCTGTAAAATCACTTCCCGGTGGTTCGGAATCCACCTACCACTGTGGGTTCAACCATTGACCAATCTATGGTTAAGCTCATCAATCACCATCATCCAACTCATTACGCACGCACAGGTCTCAGACCTATGTGGGCTTCATCTTAAAAAAAGTCTATGGGTTTTATGAGGTAAATGCTGACACAGAATATGCTAGGCTGAACATCGAGAATCCAACCCGTGACCGTAGGAGTCGGTCAGATATAACGCTGCAATTGCTGAAAATCACGTGTGATGTTATGGAGACTATTACTATATATAATGTTGATGATGGGTGGGGGGTCATTTATATATACAGTAACGATATTGATCGCAATAGCAAACATGAGCATCACCATCATCAGCTAGAGCTAGCGTGTGATGGGTTGCTATAGCGACTACTCGGCACTGATGAACGTGTAGTCAAGCTGATGAAATGATGATTTTGGCGCAAATGATGGTAAAGGTGGGTTAGAGAGAGTCAGCGAGAGATTGAGAGAGTGTAAGTGCAATAGTGGAGTGTGTGTGTGAGAGAGAGTAAGTGAAAAAGTGTGAGTGTGAGAGAGATTGAGTGTGTGTGAAAGAGGGTGGTTCAGGTTCAGATAGCTTTACTTGAGTAAAAGTACTATTTTTATGACTACTGACTTTAACCTTACAATGAATGACATCACCTAAATTCATGGAAGATGGATGAAAAATTTATCAAAGTCTATACGTTTTCACTGTTCTATTAGCCTACACTGTTTTGTACGTTTGATTACTGACATTAATAAGAATGTTTGCATAATAAACGAATTTTAATATCCAAGTGATGCGTTCACACAAAAGAGCGGAGCTAGGGCAAAATCTTACACTCAATCTAGAAAGAGAGAGATTGTGTGAGAGAGAGGGGGTGTGAAAGAGGGTGTTAGAGGTTGAGTGAGTGAAAACCCTAAGAAGGGGAGAAAGAGTATGATTGTAGGTTGGGAGAGATACAAATCATTATTATTATTACTATTATTGTTGTTGTTGTTGTTGTTGTTTTTGTTATTGTTGTTGTTATTATTATTATTATTTTTATTATTATTAACACTTTCTTTTGTATTATTTGATACTGGAACATGTTCACATCCGGTCAACTAGCATTTGTCCAGACCAAAGCTCATGCATATGTCCTTGTTAATTTTTTCAATTTTTTTTAAGGTGTTCTATTCCTTTCTCACCACCTGAAAATAGCTTTATATCATCCATATACATGAGACGGCTTACGTTAGATTGGCCCACTTTATGACTCTTATCTGCCATATTCAGACAGAACTCGGACAGAATTCAGAATTCAATGCCATGCAGAACTCAGACCATCACCCTGGAAAATGCCTCTAAATTGCAACCTCACCAACAATCTAATAATAGTGGTTTAGAAGGGACAGTTGGCTTCAAGCATGTGTGCCAGATTCCCATGTTCTGTTGCATGAAGCCTACAATAACATGATCTGTAAATATCCAGTATCTCAGCAGCCAGGAGTATGGTACTGAATCAAATGCCTTCTTGTAGTCAATATAATATATTATTATTTTTACTTACTATTATACATTATTATTACTAGCAGGTTGCCCGATACAGTTGAATCGGGATATCTTGACACGACATATCCTATTGAGAAATTTAATTCAAAAGTCTCCTTTTCTTTGACCTTTTCTTCTTATTAATCTTTTCTTCTTGTTCCTTCACATCATCATCACCATCATCATCATCATCATCTTCTTCTTCTTCGCCATCTTCTTGTTCTTCATCTTCATAATTTTTCTCTTAAACCTTCTTCCACCCCTTACACTTAATCGTTAGAGTCACGTCGACAGAGGACAGCATGTAGACGTTTATTATATCAGATTATTAAAATGCATGGACACACGTCGTTATGATTGTGAAAGAGTAGGGCACCGTTAAGGGTGCTTGCTCAATGGGACATCCTATATGAAATATTAGAAACGTGACTGTGAATATTAGACGTTGAAACTGTAGTATCTCGTTTTTTTTATTGTAAATGTGGTAGTCACGACGAGTTTTCATTTTGGGTATTACTGGATATTATTTATTATGGATATCAGGATTTCGGCCATATCTCAATAATCAATACGACAAAAGATTTCTTCGCTCCTCTACATATTATTTCACAGCATAATTACATTAAAAATGGAGCAACATGAAGGAGAAAGAGAATTTCATTGAGTGAGAGTAAATTAGAGAGAGTGAGACAGAGTGTGCCGGAGGAGGGATTGAGAGATAGTGTGAGTGAGAGTGAATGAGAGAGAAAGAGAATGTGTGTGTGACAGAGAGTGAGTGAGAGGGCCTGAAGGGGGATTAAGAGACAGTGTGGGTGAGAGTAAGGGAAGAAAGAGCGGATCAAAGACTACACAAATTATGAATGCTGATAAGGGATGCAAAGTGGATTGGCTTCATTAGAGTGGCCAGAATTTTTAGCCTTGTTTTTTCTAACCGAACTGACAGGGATAAAGAGTTGGGCCCCGCATTACTGACATGTAAACACGACTAGAAAATTACATGTAACAGTAGCCTACAACCTAACAACATCAATTATTCGTAACCCGTACCTAACCTAACCTAACTACTGGTGTTTCAACTAAGTATTCATTGATGAATAATAAATGACAGTTTGTTTATCTGGAATAACAAATTCATCTGAATTATTCACTGAGGACAATCACCTTCATTAGAGAAATAAGGGATAGGTCTTCGGAGTGATTGGTTGCACGGTGAGCAAGGTGTCAGGATGTCAAGTTATGTGCGCTGGGGACTGCTCTTGGATCGGTGACCGGCAACAGATAAGATGATGTAATCTGTTTTTTCATTATCACTAACCCAGTGGAACCCATCTAAAACTGTAGGTCTACTATTGAATTGAAAAAAAAACCCGTAAAAGAAAAACAGAAATTTTACAGTTTTTCTACACCGAAATGAATAGTAAAGTACCTGGATATAATTATAATTATTGATAACAATAACACATGAAAATAACACACACCCACCACCAAGTAACCACAAAGGTTGCAAGGCTCAAAAATTTGATTTCAGTGAACTGAAACAACATAAACATTGAATTAAGTATAAGACGTTGAGTTTAAAGAAGAAGATGATGTTGAGTTTCTGCATTAGATTGGCAAAGTCAGACAACTCAAGCTTTGGAGATAACTAGGTTGGTAAAAAACGATTCCAACACTAGTTTAAACGATCAAATTTATTTCAACCAATTCAATACAACTAACTTCGTTTCATCATAATTCTGGCCTACTCTTTAATAACGATACTTTCTTGTTTTTCTCGGTTGACCTTAACTCCATTTCATTTAGCTTCATTTTTTATTTCATTTTAATTTTTTAAATTGTTCAAATCTAGCCTACCTGTGTATTGTTCTTGTTTGATACTTTTTGGTTCTTGATTTTGACACTGATTATTCCTTGATGCTCCTCCCACCAGTGGGCGTGACTTGTTTGGGCCTTCAGCCAATCACAGACCTTCAATCAAGGTCAGCCTATGAGAGGCACTTTCACCTTCAGCCAATAATACCATTCTGTAGTTAGACTATACTAAGCTACACTGTACTTTAGTTTTAGTTTGTTTGAGATTGATAATGGTGTAACAACCAAAACTGGTTTCTCACGGTTTTCAATAAATGTGGTTGTGACAACTTCAAGTCTTATTATTCATTTTTGTAAGTCCAGTATTCATTAATAGAAGCTCGGCAAAAAGTACCTGAATTTGATTTTGAAATGAATGAATGAAGAATGAATATTGAGAATATTATTCAATATTTTGGCGTTTATTATATTGTTGATTTGTTTTTGGGTGGTAGGTCACCTGTTGAACCTGTTTCTAAAGGTTTATCTTTGGTGTTTCGTACTGGTAGGCTGTTTCTTGATCGTAATGGGCGTGTCTGCTATCAACCAATGGCAACCCTCTAACCTCCAACCCTCCGGAGCTCAACCTATGAGAGGCTCGCTGTCTATAAACTAGTAGTACTCCTTCTGAAAAGGGTATATTAAGCATTGAGCTACACTGTATATTTTTAATTTGATTCGCATTAACAATGGCGTGGCGGTTGAAACTTACTTGAGTACAGTTTATCAAGTATAGTTTATTTCATTGAAAAAAATAATAAAATGATTACTTTTCGCTTGAAGGCAATTAATTTGAAGGTTAACTCAAAACGAAACACTGACAAAACTCATTTTGATTGCTTTTAAGCCACAAGTTAGATGTAAATGAAAGGTAACTATGGTAGCTAGTGTAGATTTCTGGCTCAAAAATCTCAAAATTCAAAATTATATCACCTTTTTTTGACTGTAATAGTGCATTGTCTAAAAATTAAATAAAAAATGAATATTCTTTTTCTGTAAGAAACTTGTGAACTATTGTGCTCCGAGGTGAAATTTCTAGTGAAAGACATAACCTAAAATTTTGATTCTACTCTGAAATTTTGTGAAAATCAGTTTTGGGCAATAGCCTGTTGTATTCACATTGATTGTTAGTTACATCAATAGGTAAATAAATTAGGACAGTGCCCTAAACATCTTCGAATGGCTTATAGGCAAAATACAATTGTTGCTTACAATATTTTATTTTAATTACCAACATATTATGTTTAATTAAACTTAAACAATCGGATAGCTTACCCGTACTAACACATTCTAGAATACGTGATTGTTGTTAGGTTCTGAATTGAAATTCAAATTTTTTTCAGGATGTTTGAATCTCTGCTGATGTGTGTGACTAATGCACAACATTCATTTTAACACTGCTTTTAAGAAATCTTGAGTTCTAATTAGTATGACTCCTGTACTGAAAACTAACAACAGTGTTAAAATAGTTTCATTATGCAACTAGTTTGATAATGTAAGCTGTATTGACATAGAATTCTAACCTATTATGTCTACTTTATAACGCAGCTGTAGTAAATAATTTTTCCTACAACTGCTCGTAAAGTAGTTCTTTACGTACTGAAAACTAATTGTAAAATACCTCTTTACTGCTCCGCAAGCGGTAAAGTACTTTACGCTCGCCAGCTGTTTCTTTACGCTTCTGTTTTGATTTTGATGTCTTCCCATTGGTGGATCAAAGAATCCATGAAATTCACATAACCTTAACAATGGCGAACGCTAACCAAATCCGCGCACGGTCTGTGATGTTACAAACTACAAGCTTTTATTGTGTTGGAATACAGAACTGCAGTTGTAGGAAAAATATTGTATGTAATTCGCGCGTGAAGCTTCTTTATCGCTCTCGCAAAATTACTGTAAATGTTTTGGCTCGAGCGATAAAGTCGCGCTTCACGCTCTTAATACATAAATATCTATTTCCTACAGTGACCCGAGAAAGTGCCTATTTTTGCACTAACTGTAGTACGCAAAATAGTCTATTCCTGCATCAGTGCGGGAAAGTAAATTCCAGTGCGGGAAAGCACTTTTCCGCACTCCAGATTTGCAACCTAACAACACAAAATAGTGAGCATGTAATGCGCAGGTTCCCTATTCTGCATTCAAAAATAGGTTGGCTACTCTGCTTCAGCTGCGAAATAGTCGTTGTAGTTGTTGTTGAAATCGATTTGATTCGAAGATAGGTTATGTGAGGAATTGTCAGGTTATGTATGTCCTGTTTTGTTCTCTTTAAATTACTTTATACATTACTGTAGTAAAAATTTAATGTGTAATACGAGTGCAAAGTATTGTTTCTGCACTCGAGAAACTTTTTTCTGTTTCTTTTAACTGTTTCTCTCGATGCAGAAAAACGCTATTTTGCACTCTAGTTACACAAATAGCTATTTTCGTAAAGTTTACAACAGGCCCCTGTAAGAGAGAGCCAAAGTCCTGCTAACTCCCTGTAAGAGGCTTAATAAAAATATTTTTTTTCGAAACTAATAATAAATTTGAATAAAAATTGTCATGTGAATGTTCATCACAAAACTTCACATAAATTCCTGTCATAAAATTTAAAAATCATGCTTGATTTGTTAAGGATTTCCCTTTTGTGCTGTACTGAAATGGTCCATTCATTCGGTCGGAAAATTGTTTCATCTGGTCGGAAAAACTACTGTTTGGTTAGAATGGGGAAAGTTGGGGAAATGTACAGGGTTGAAACCAAAGCTAACCGCTTGTCAGGGCTGGAACCGCCTATTGGAGGGGGAATGAAAGGAGGGTGATGAGAAGGAAGGGTAGGAAGGAGGATGAAGAAGTAGAGGAAGAGGAATGTTAAGGAGGAGGAGGATGAGATGGAAAAGGATGAAGAGGAGAAGGAGGAGGATAGGGATGAAAATGAAGAGGAGGGATGATTGTGGTGGAGGTGTAAAAGTGGGAAGGGTGAATGGAATGAAATTCATCGAAAGCTCCAGCAGATAAATATTTGTTTGTGAGAGATACGCTGATAATTGCGGTTTCGATGGGGGAGCACCGAATATTATCTCTCATATATCTATATATATGTACTCGTTTGTATATGTATATCTACTGGGACTTCACATGTTGCTAGTCTATGCATTTTCCATTGATTGTTGTTGATGTTAGCGATGAGTTGCTTGTGAATGTGTACATTGTGATCAGAAATTCCAGTTATATTAGCACAGTAGGATATGATGAAAATCGAATTATTTGGAACTTCAGTTGTGGTGCAGGATGAGAAATTCTTTTATTCATGGGCATGTTGAGTAGTTTCTCTTTTGAAATGTATTTGTGGGGTTGTATTGATCGTGGAATTATTTTCGTTAGTTATTAGTATAAAAAAAAAATAATAATAATGTCTTGGGACCTGGTCTGGTGTCAAGAGTTGTTGAGCCGCACCTTATGAGTTCAGAAACTCTGAAGTGACTAGGACTGTTTTTTTAGTATAATACTTTTTAAGTATTTCTAAAATACTTTTTCAATTGAAGAGTAAACAAATTCAAAATATACGGTGCATATTCATTATTAATACAGTTGGTACAGTACATTTACAGATTTTAAAATGATCAATAGTTTTCTTGTGTCTAGTTGCCTGCTTTTATCAATTTTTCCTTTTTTCAGGTATTAACAAAAGCTACTCTGTATCATGTTTTAGATGTTTTGGTATGTATTTCCTTTTATTATTGTCGTAGAAATTGATACATATGTTCATTTTCTTAGTTTTTGAATGACAGTAATATCATTGACATGATGTGTTCATCCAGGCATATTATAATGTAGACATGCTTCACATTGACGTTCTAAAGCTCTATTAAAAGGTGTATGCTTCATTATATAGATTGGCATATCCGTTTCAAACTGTGTTAATGAAACAGTTTTCATGTCTGTCCTGTGTATTTTATCCTCTATTTAAGCCACAATAAATTTCCTGTATCCGTAGTGTCACAGGTATCATAATTATACATGAGAGTCATAACCGTCCCTGTGAATCATGTGATAGGAGTGCTTAATAATTGGCAAGTCTAGGTGAAATTGTTGAGGATTTTTTCTTGTATTTATGATTGCGCCGTTTAAATTAGAATAATTCAATTGTAGAATATCAGCTTTAAAAGCTAAAATAGAAGCTTATTAGGATGCGCCTTTTTATGTAAAAATATTGAAGTCTTTAAGCATTCAGCTTCTTGAATTTATCCATCCCGAACTGCTGTGGTGACATAACTGTTCAGGGCTGTTAATTTCAAATTTTCCCATGATATTCATGTCATAAGCGTTGTATTATTTATAGAATGTGTAGGTATGTCCAGTTTGAATTATGTGGTTTGCGAATGCTGATGTCATCATGATTGTAGGTGTTTCTTGTGCGTCGTTTTTTTTTCGTAGATTACGTCTTGGAGACTCCAGTTAAGGAGTATAAGACAAGTCAGATCAACAATTATATACACTCTTATACACTAAATACCATAATTACTATATCAATGGAAATATAGAATAACAAATACTGTAAGCAGATATTTGTAAGCGGGATTCAAATTGCTTGCCTGAGATGCTGCCTGTTTGAATGTGCGGCCAGTCTGTGTCTTCTTTAAAATTTGTACAATCAGAACATTTCCATTTGTTATTATCTCCCTTAGAGATCGTATGTGTATGTGTTGAATTTGGTACTAGGAGTATAAGGATTTTAAATCTCAGGCAAGCAATTTGAATTCCACTTACAAATATCTGCTTACAGTATTTGTTATTCCATATTTCCAATTGAACAAACCAACCAACCCTCAAAGATTAGTTAGCATTTAAAACTAGCCTATTAATAGGATAATACTAGAAAAAGCCAGGCTTTGGTCTGAAGCTGATTGAGAAAACAATGGATGTTAGTTATAACCTTTCTTTTTATTTAAAATCTCTTTAAACGCAATTATTATGGGTGTACTTGCCATCACCCTGGAACCTTTTTCTGTTTTTAAATCTGTTTTTTAACATACTGTACTTTCAGCACCCCTTACTTGAAAGGTGATAATTTCATGGGTGATAATTTCAAAGGTGATAACATTTTCATGGAATTTCAACTCGGATTTTTATTGTTCAATCGATCTCCATCAATAAAATTTTAAAATTAGATCAAGTTTAAAAAATTTCACACGTAGAAACTACCCCTTATATTCAACAGAAAAATACTATGCATTTTCAACATCATCCAGCTCACAATAACAATAATTATTATTGAAAATCCGCATGTTGAAAAACTTTCATATTATTTAAGAACGTTCCTCTACTTCAGTCAAAATTTCATTGCAAAAGCGGGATTCATAGAGTTTCCCAAATACAGTAGAGCCCCGATTATCCGCGGTGCGGATTTTCCGCGAGTGCCACAAAAAAAATGTTTAATTAAATTTTAATTTTCCAAAGTAAGAAGCAAAAACGAGTGATTGATTGTTTTAGAAAGGCGTAACTGAACACTTTTTCTAACAGTACAGTATATTGTTTTTTGTTTTCTGTTCTTTATTTTAGTGATTTAGATGTAGAGCAAATGTTTCTGCAGTACTGTACATATTTGAAAAGTTTTACATGTGTTCTTTGTACAAAAACATAGTTTTTATACTGAAATATCTTTTTCACCCCATTTTTGCCCTTTTTCGGGTTATCCACGTTTTTTTCTATCCGCGGTTCTCTTGCCACCCATTTCTGCGGATAATCGGGGCTTTACTGTAAAACGTTACTGCACTTGAAATCAGGATGTCACGTTGTAAATCACCACTGTCCACTGAGTAAACTGGTTTACGAGCTTCATTAACTTGCCTAACCCCTTATCGTAATTTCAATCATCAACATAAATTACCATAGATAAAGATAGGCCTAACGTAACTTTATAATTATTTTGAAATATGAAAGACTTGAATTTGCCGGTTAAAATGAATGTAGCCATGTAAAATAATTTATAGGATTCTGTTATTTGGAGGTTCGTTACATCAGTGGCGGCCAGCCAGGGGATGACCATGAAGGAGTTTTCACCTATGAATTTATCCATTTTTGTGACTAATTATTTTATTGTAATATTTTGTTTAAATTAAATTATTTGTTTGTATGTAACGACATAGGTTTTGCTAAATATGATAATGCATTAAATTACTCACCGTTGTTTGACGGGATGGTGGCCTTGGCAGGAATGGCGTCTTCAGGAATGATGAGTGCGCAGTGGCTGTTGGTGTCCGAGTCCACGTCGTTGGACATGAGTGTGGTCAGGTGGCTGCGGCCGCCACCGTGGTGTAGTGGTGTCGTCTGCAGGCTCTGGTCACCACGTCGAACACCTGAAACACCAAAAAAGTGGTCGCGATAATTTCAGGAAACTGCAGGAACATAGCCAAGGGAGGTGTTGATAATCCTCACCCCGCCCGTTTGGCAATGGCATTTAAGCACTAGATTAAATAATACACTTTGGGGAAGTTGAAATTTTAAACCGCAATAAAGTGTGTAACCCCGGTTGCACAAACTTCCTATCATAATGATGGTTCATTAGCTGTTCCACCTTTATACCACACTACCATCCATGACATCATTCAGAATAAAAGTGAGCCATTATTTGGCATTTTGTCCTGTCATTCGAGCAATGATAGCTAGATTAAAATGCAACCAACAGAGTCAACTAAAAATGCCAAATTCCGAGATCAGCTGAGCATGAATAATTATAGTACATAAATTAGTCAAATAGTTCGTCAAAAATTGAATAACGTGAATAAATCATATTATTATATTGTTTGGAGATTAAATTAGCTTCAAGAATTATGAAATAATGCATTGGTGTAATGTAAGAGTAAATGCATTGGAGTAAATGCATTGGAGTAAATGCATTGGAGTAAATGCATTGGTGGCTAGTATTGGCTATTAATATAATATTTTTTTTTTTTAGTTAGTTTGAAGTAACTAACAAACTGACAAATGTACAGAAACAGAATTTATTAATTAATTGCTTGTTCAGGAATTTGAAATTAATATTTTTTTAGGTTATGTTGAGTTATAACAAGATGGCGCATGTGCGTGAATGGTGATACCACTTTTGTACTGGGTGTGTGCTCTAACATTCAAGATACATAGATGATACGAATGCTAGCATATAGTTATAATAATTATATTCTTTGTTATAGCAGCTTGGTATAAAAGTGGAACGAATAATGAACCATCACTGTGAGGACGTTTGTGTGACGGGGCCATAAAAAATCTGTTAATCTGCTTAAAATGCTGTTCCAAGTGACCTATTTTTAAAAATTTCCCGGGGGAAGATCCACGGATTTATGCGAAGCAGGCGTTTGAGATGAAACTTAATGGCAATGTGCAAGTGGATGTTTTGTACTGCCAGCAGGACGATACGTCTTCAATTTTTGCTAATTTACACAAAATCATATAAAAATGTTCTACTTGTCTTACAGTGTTGAAACAAGTAATACTTGTTGATACTTTATTCATTTCAATTAACTCGATGTTGGTAGCACTGTCCGTTGTGTCGCAATACGTTGTTGAAAAAAGGCTTTTATGTCCATCTTCCTACAATGCTATTCAAATTCGTTAAGCGCAGAAATTCGTCAAAGTCATCAGTATTTGGTGACGAAGCATTCAAAAATGTAGAGAGTATTGAAACTTTTTACAAACGTTAATATTTTATTGGAAAGTGGGACTTGGAGAAGAATCTCTGCGATGGAAATGTTAGAGAATACTCTAAAATGACAAAAACAATTGAAATTCAAGTTCTTCCAGCAGATCAATCTTCCAACTGCCTTTGCGGAGAGCATTTCGAGAAAGACTCTCCAACAGGACACATCCCTGTACATTCGATCATTGAGATATGTCTTGTGTACAGTGTATTATCTGGTATCTGTATTATTCTGGTATCCGTATCAAGCAAAACGTATCCCATCAATATAGCCTATAGTTTACACCACCAAATTAGGTGGTTCTGAAAAATTGCGCTGTTGTACGTTCGTGCTATGTTCAAGAAATAAACTGTGAGAGTTCAAGAAATAAACTTACTCGAAAGCCGGACGCAGTTTACTTCCGACTTGGCAACATGGCACGAGTAGTGTTGTCAATTCGCCCATAGAGGTTGGAGATTTTCTTCTATCAGCTGCTGGCATGCTCCATATCTAATAACACCGCAATTTTTCAGAACTGCCCAATATGGTGGCTTGAACTGTAGGATATTCTAATCTACTACTGTTATCAGTAATGAGGAATGCTATTTCAATCTGTTTACATTAAATAAGTAGCCTACTACTTGATCAAACAATGCTTTGTAACATTTTACAAATAAAAATCATTCATTGTGTGGCTTTCAACAAATTTAGAACGTATTATCGCATCGTAAAAAGAAATTCAAGAAAAATCATTCAATATAATGAGTTCGCCTGTCTCATCACTCCATTGACGTGAGAAAACTACCAAAAATACTCAAAATTGGTAGGTCTAAAAGTGTTAGAAACATATATAACAGCACAAGAGAGTGCTGTTGTCAACATCCATTTTTATTTTTTTAAACGTTAGAAACGTTATAGAAAAATGATAGTAAAATATTAATATCAGATATCAATAACAAGAAAGAGGTAGAGATTTTCAACGGAAAAAGTTTTAAATAACGTAGAATTCAATATATAAAATATTCTTTTATTGCTTTCAAATAAATACACAAGTGAAGAAAATCAAATGTCAAAACTCTTTATTTATAGGCAATAAATTTAATTATGCTCTCTAATTTATAATCTTATATTAATAATATGATTTGCTGTGTTTTGGCTGTAATTTATTCTGGGTTTTCCTCCGTTGTCATGGAGCAGAAAATAGGTTAGAATTATTACATGTGTAGTTGGTAGTGTTCTATTTCAACCCATATATTCTAGGTCACGCGAAAATTTCTTTCGCCTTCGCAATCACAGATTTTTATTGTCTTATCAGATCATTCTCAGTCCACTATCTGATTCTATAAAATAGGGTAAGACAGTCAAAAGTGGCTGGTTTTTTATTCAAATCAAGTTTCGCGTGCAGTAAATAATTCGATTTGAAATGAGAGACTGGGAGAGAGAGAGAGAGAGAGAGAGAGAGAGAGAGAGAGAGAGAGAGTGTGAGAGAAAACGAGAAAGAAAGAAAGTATGAGAGGAAGAAGTGATAGACTCTTAGTTCAAGTTGAGGTCCACCCCCAAAACCCCAATAACCTGGCCCTAGATAATAATCCGTTGTGATATTGCTAACTTGTACCGTGAGCATCTTACTAGAATAATCTGACCTTGTCAAGGTTATCACAGTTGGGTAAATTATTGTTGTTGTATGTTGTTGTTGTTAGTGTTCCCACAGTCATTCACATCAGTTCCAGTTCAGAACTTGGCAGAATATATTATAATGGTAAGATGGCACGCAAAGCGCGATATGCTACAAGATTTATGAATGTACTATACACGAATATGCTCAGAGTTTAACATCTCACCCAGTTATATTTTCTGAACATGTCACTGTTGTCTTGTCATTTTTATTTTTATTTATTCATTTATAAAAAATTAAAATAATTTTTATTAATTAAAAATTGTTTTTTTATTAACAGAGTAACAACGGAAGGATCATTTAAAAATAGCACGCAAGGGTGTAATATGCTACAATATTTATGAATACACCAGGCAACCATGCGATAATACGTTCTAAATTTGTTTAAAGCCACACCCTTTTGTACAATAATATTTGTTGGGCATGTCACCGTTGTCTAAGGGTGGTATTTTTTAAGACAGGTATTTTAAATCCTTTTATAGTGTAGGGATGCATTGTAAATAGAGGTAGTTTTCACTGTTGACGTCTTTATAGGATAGTAGGAGAATCTAGAAATAAATTTAAAGTGTTTCGCATAGTGTATTATAAAATTGAATGAAAATAATTTATCGTAACTTGTAGTGTTACCAATACTGTGAACTTTATGTAAAAAGTTTTTATTTATGAAAATAATGCAAAACGTTTCTATAAAAAGTCTGGTAATGCTTCGTATCAGAAATACAGATTCCAGCCATCCCTACTAATTTATTTATTAAATGATAAACGTCAAAAGTTTTGGTTCCTAGAACTATCTCTATCAATATCAGTTGTTATCTCTATCAATTTATTTTCATGTCAAATCAAATATCAATGTATGCCAAAAAAAATTACAAGTAATGAAATCACATAGAAAGAAATATTAGGAATCCCCCTACAAGACTATACGTCTGTGTGTAGGGATGAGTTCCGCAATGTAGCGTAAAACTATTACTTATAGTATGGTACATCAATTGATTGTAAATTGATTTAAACAATAATTTAATTTGTGGACTGCAGTGCGTGGGACCCGGCAATTCCCAGGCAAGCAAAAAATAAGGAAAAATAAAATAAAAATATGTTATTAGCAGGCAGGAAAAAATATGTTAGAACAATAAGAAAAAAATAAACAGTAAAAAAAGTGGGAGTCCAAACTTGGGTTGGAATGGGCTGATCACAGCACATAACGAGATCGGAGCAATTCTTCCGCTGCTTCCCAGCCAATTCGGTACAGCCTCCTGTCCACCCTCGTAAAAATCGGATAAAATCTGTTACAAGCCTGTAACTACAGTAGTTTTATAGATACTGAACAGAATTCAGAAAATAAGCAAAATACCTTGAAACAGACTTCGAAATAGATTAATTTGATTCATTGTTCAAAATTATCGGTTACTTTGTCAAGGAAAGCTTGTAGATAATTTAATCCTACATTTAATGTAGAATCAAATAAATTGATAGAAAATGGAAGTTATATGTAGGAGAACCAATTTTGACACATTATTATATATATAGTAAATTGTCACGTATTTTGGATGACGAACAGCGTCCAAAAGAATAGAAACTTTTATTCCCGCCCCTTCATTTTTTCAAACTCTGAAATAAAGCCTCTTGAAAATAAGTGTTTTATAATTGTTTTCAAGGTAAATTCAGCTTTCTGCATTATCATTGGTTGAAGGGAGGTTCCACAATCCAATCTTATGATTGGTTGGGAATAATAGCTTTGTGATTGGTTGGCTGCTAGTTTTTCAAATAAGTGCAGTACTTTAATTGTTGAAATCAACAGCTCTGTGACTGGTTACAAAGTGGACTCAGCTTACGGGATTATGATTGGCTAATGGGAGGTCCCACATTCTAGTGTTATGAATGGGTGGGAATAAAAGCTTCGTGATTGGCTGTATGATGGGTTGAGTACCTATGGTTGAGTAGAGCTTCAGAATATTGTTTTTGACTGGATGGGTTTTCAGGATTCTGATTCGTTGAAGGCTCAACAGTAGAATCAAGCACTGGGATTTGCCGAAAATATCATCTTGATTTAATTGATAAAGACTAATAAGGTCTTAAACTGTGGAATAAAAACACTTGTTTCCACCCCATAATCACCTGATCGTCGTCCTCAATATCTGCTATATGATATCAATTATATTTATAAATATATTTCAGAAACCAACTAAAACTGTAGGTCCAACTCATCAATCACCATCATCCAACTCATTACCCATGCACAGGTCTCAGACCTATGTGGGCTTCATCCTAAAAAAATAAATTTGGCCAAAGGTCTTAATAACTCTTAAATAAGGGATGTGATTGCGGTGAGCCGTAGCAGGTATCTGTTCAATCAGATAGGGATAAGCAACGCTCTCCTGGACCCTCTTGGGAAAAAATGACTGTGTTCTCTGCTGTAAAACCACTTCCCGGAGGTTTGGAACCCACCTAAAATCGTTTTCAATAACATGACTCAAGCGGCGAGGTGGAACTACCCGTTCTCTGCTGTAAAACCACTTCCCGGAGGTTTGGAACCCACCTAAAATCGTTTTCAATAACATGGCTCAAGCGGCGAGGTGGAACTACCCGTAAGGGTCTCCCTACCTTTTTATCTCTTAAATACGCCTCTGAATTCAGCACAACTTTTCATATTCTACCACATAAATTTGTAAATTTCCTTAGTTTTATGAAATGTCGAATAATTTGCTGCTTTTAAACGCTTAACAAAGTTATTTTTAGAAATATTAATATTGAAGTACTCTTGAACCTCTGTATAATGAAATCGATTACCCAGGCAAGAACACCGTTCTAGATATGTATTCGTTAATTAATGAAAAGTCGTCCTGCCAACATTGCAATGTCAAGGGGTTGCATAGAAATATTTTACACAGACAATTTATTTCGTTATAAAGAAGTTTGGCTGTATTTTTTTTTCGGAGGATGAAGCCCACATAGGTCTGAGACCTGTGCGTGGGTAATGAATTGGATGATGGTGAATGATAAGTTGGACCTACAGGTTTAGGTGGGTTCCGAACCACCGGGAATTTGATAATGATACTTTAAAGCCTTAACTCTCTTATAACGATTTTTTTTATTTTTTATTTGGTTTTTCATTTTCAAAAGTCGTTTTGCCAAGATTGCTATATGAAGAGACTCCATTAGAACTCTTGATGTAGAGAATTTCGTTATTTGAAATTTCTTTATAATTATAGAAGTTTGACTTTTTCTATGAAAAATGTACTGAAGGGTGATCCGTACGCACTAACTGGGTGGAATCATGTGGGGAATGAAATCATAACTGAATAACCCAAAATCCAACCATTCAGAAATAATTTGGACCTAGAATTTCGCACAGATGCCGCCATACTTTCGGAAACAATTCGTCGTCTAAAACAATGTAGCTCACCATTAAATAAATGAAGTGAACATTATTTAGCAGGAAACTCGCATACTGCTGGGAGGAAAGCGCGGCTCTAATAGCGCTCGCATTTCGTGAATTTTTCAGGTACTTCCGGGTCAGATGACATTCTCTATCTCTATCACTCTCTCTTTCTCATCCTGTCTATTCTCTTCTCTCTGTCACACTGTCTATTATGCTCTCTATTCCCTATCACTGTATTACGTTTATAGCTTTGTGGAGCCTATTCTACCATCCATCTTTCTCTCCTTCTCACTCACTCTGTCTACTCTTCATTTTTCTCCTTTTACATCCTCTCTTCTCTCTCTTCTTCTGTTTATCTTTCTCTATTTCTTCTATCTCTGTATTCCGTTTATAGTTTTGTGGAATATATTTAGAATCCATCTCTCTCAGTGTCACTCTCTCTCTGGCTCTCGTATCGTTCTCAGTTTTATAAAAATTTTATTCTATTATATTTAATTATATACTCTCGCAGTTCGAAAATATCAAGATTAAGTTTGAATGGACGTAGTTTTGTCCAGACTTCGCCCTTATTACGTAAATGCTTCACATGAAATCTCATTGTTAATATCCAAAATCATTCTCATATACAATCTATTGTGTTGTTAATAATATGCTCTTTAATCAGTCACAATTATATTTTGTAAATTTACGTAAATGAAGTAATTTTATCTTTATCTTATCCTTTCTATTCTCTTGTCTGTCACACTGTCTATTATGCTCTCTATTTCCTATCTCTGTATTCCGTTTAAAGTTTTGTGGAGCGTATTCTACCATTCATCTTTCTCTCTTTATCACTCTCACTTCATCTTTTTTTACATCCTCTCTTCTATTTCATAAGTCCGTTGCATTTGTTTCCCAGTTATTAATTTTTCTTTTTACTTCTTTTTTTGCTACATAAATTTCATGAGTTATGTTTTAACATTAGCAAATATTTTTCTTCTAATTAATCTTTATAGTTTATTGCAACTTTTTACTTAATGTAATGCAATATATATTTTTTGTTTTATTTATTAGTGTTTGCCATAGGTCTTACTAGACCTGGCAACGTGAGATGTATTAAATAAATATCAAATATAAAATATCTCTTTGGCGTATTCCACCACCCATCATTCTCTCAGTCTCTCTCACTCTTTGTTTTTCTTCATTTGCATTTCTTGATCTTTCTTCTCGTTCTATCTCACTGTCTATCGTCCTTCTATCTCTTTATAGTTTTGTGGAACGTATTTTAGCATCCAAATGAAACATCAAATAAAACTGAATATGTATCTCATTCTGCATAGTGGAACTTTCTAATTTGAATGTACAAAGCCAAACCTATATCAACCTGTATATATATGCATGTATGTTACTGTTAAACTGTACATACGCCTCTTTAACCTAGCTTGGTTGAAATAGTTCAAATGAAGGTCTCTCTCTACGTTTTTGTTAAATTGAAACAGTTTTTGATCGTTGTTCTGTACTCAATTCGCTTTCAAATCTCTCTCTGCATTTGCTAAAATTTCTGTTTCCCAATACGGAAGGATGCACATCAATAGAATTTGTTGAAATAAATTGATTTGGAAGAGTTGAACTAGGCTGCAAAATGTTTAATGTGGTCCCATTTCTGTAATAGGCTATTTATATGGTTGAAGGTTTAGTGAATTGAATGAAATCTAGTATATTCATTCTAGTTACGAAGTGTGATTCTCATATCAAAACTAGCAGGCATCCCGATAAAATATTATCTTCTTCTTCTCCTTCTTTTTCTCCTTCTCCTTCTTTTTCTCCTTCTCCTTTTCCTTTTACTTCTCCTTCTCCTCCTCCTGCTCCTCCTTCTCCTCCTCCTGCTCCTCCTTCTCCTCCTCCTCCTCTGCCACTTGAAGCGCTAGTTCCGTCGACTGTGAACAATTTCAATATTTTTACAAATGATTAGATGACTGTGTATCCCAGTTAAACTGATAGAAACATAGAAATATAAGCCAAGGTATCTCATTAGTGTTACACCCGGTTACGAGGTTCAAAGCAGACAAAATGGTTTCCAGTTTAGAAAGATTGGTTGCAAGAACCTGGATTAACGGACCAACTTTGGGGCGCATCTGTATAATTTTCAGTATTTGAGCTGACCTTTCGATATCCTAAATTTGCATGATAAACCCGAAAAACCAATTTTGACTTTTTTTATCAATCATTAAGACTTCGAAAGTCTTCTAATGAGAAGAAATGAAAGGGAAGAATATAAAATGTAGCTTTCAGATTGGTATTATAGGAGCTTTAGAGCCGTTCGCAAGGTATTTTCAACAAGTTCAATTATTGCGAAATCCTTTGCTATGGTAATTTCATCGTCGAACTTTTCAGAAAGCAAAGGTTGGCGAAGATGAAAGGAAGAGTTTGAGTGATTGTGGAGGTTGTCAGGATTTGGATTATTGGATTAGAAGAGAGAGTGAAAGATAGATAGAGAGAGAGAGAGAGAGAGAGTGGGAGCGAGAGAGTGTGTGAGAGAAAAGGTAATAGAAAGTAGGAGTGATGAAGGGTTTTGACATTAATATACATTTTTGAGAGAGAGAGAAAAGAGAGGGGGAAAGAGATAGAGAAAGAGATAAAGAGAGAGGGGGAGTGATAGAGAGAGAGGGGTGGAGAGGATAGAAGAAGTAGGGAAGAAGAAGTGAGGAAGTAGGGGTTTGACTGTACCCTTTTTTTGAAGAATTTAATCGAGAAAAAAGATAGAATCAATGTCAGAAAGATGAAAAGATTGAAGGAGAAAAAGTTTTGAAATTTTCTCCCAGAGAGGAGGAAAGAGGAAAAAAGAGAGAGTGAGTGAGAGACAATGGATGAAGGGGATAAAGTGATGGTGAGGTGAAATGAAGAGTAGATGAATAGGTGTGAGTGGTTAAGAGGTTATAGAAGATTAGAAAAAGAGAATATGAGTAAAACAATTAGAAAGGATAAGAAAGAGAGATAGAGAAAGACAGTATAAGAGCCTGAAAAGTGCAACAACTAGGAGTAGAAGAAAAAGGAGGAGGTGGATAAGGAAAGAAAAAGTATGAGATGTAGAAGAAGTGTAATAACAGCTACATAAATAACAAGTATATTTAATTGCATGTGAATTAAAAATAAGCAAAAGCAGTAGGATAATGAACAAAAAAAAGAAGAAGAGGAAGAAGAAGAAGGAGGAGTAGGAGGAGGAGGAGGAGGAGGAGGAGGAGGAGGAGGAGGAGGAGGAGGAGGAGGAGGAGGAGGAGGAGGAGGAGGAGGAGGAGGAGAAGAAGAAGGAGAAGAAGAAGGAGAAGAAGAAGGAAAAGGAGAAGAAGAAGAAGGAAAAGGAGAAGGAGAAGAAGAAGAAGAAGAAGGAGATTGAGCAGCTAAAGACAGATGTAAATGATGAGGTGTTAGAGGAGAAGGAGGAGATGGAGAAAGAGGATGAGAATAGGAGTTGAAGGAGAAGAAGAAACCTGATGAGAATAGGAGTTGAAGGAGAAGAAGAAACCCGATGAGAAATGAGGAGTAGGAGATGAAGAAGAGGAGGACAAAAGTATAATATAGAAAAACGAAAATTGAGAGATACATATTTATTTTCTAATATGAGAGGTTGAAAAGATTCTTTAGAGTGGAAGAAAGAGGAAAAGAGAGATGAGATGATGGATAATAATAATAATAATAATAATAATAATATTATTATTATTATTAGAGGAAAAGAGAGATGAGACGATGGATCAAGAAGGGGGAGAGAGAAAGAGAGGAAAAGTTGTGACAGAGTTTGACATTAATACCGAACGAATGACATCGATTTTAAATCTAATAACGTCTTCTCCATCCATGTCTGAAAATGTGTACTGTATGGCCTGCGGCAATGCGAGCGACTCGTGGCAAATTTCGAGATTAACCATTTTCTTCTGTATTTTTCTTCTTATTTCATCGTTCACTTGCTGCTCGCGAATCCTTCCCTGCTTCATAAATTCATAGCAGATCTAGAATAAACAAGCGGGGCCCTGGAAGGAAAGAATTGGTGAGGTGTAGATTGCTTGTAATCGAAGACAGTGAGGATTTAGAAGAAGAGGAAGCTAGTTAAAGGAGATGAATAAGAACAAGAATAAGAAAAGAAGAAGAAGAAAAATAATATGAGAAAAAGAAGAAGAGGGAAGATGGTGTGCTGATTTAATTTTTTTTTCTCATTGTCCTAGTCGATTGTCAATCTGATGACGACTTGATTATTATATTCTCAGCCTTGGACTATGATTGAACTTATGAACTTGCTTTGTCATGGTTCAAAGTGTAGGATTATTGTCACCATTCATGCCTGAGAGAATTATATGCGACGTCATGTCGCCAGCTAGGTTTTATCTTTTTCCTTGTTCGTTGTTAATATGTGCGATTGCATCAGTCTCGGCTGGATGTCGCTAGTCTAGTTTTTTTTTTTTTTGAAAACCATGTGAAACTTACCTCTGGGGAGCGCCGAGCTCTGATTGGAGGAATTATTATAAAAATGCTCTGCCTTGACGGTTTGGTAAGACTCGCTGGGATTGGTGGAAACCTTTCTACTATTCCCTGTTTTAGCTAATCACAGATGGTATTACGTTTTTCTTGACCGGTGGCGTACTCTGCTGGGACGCGTGGGTACTTTTGCGCCTTCGTGTTCATCTGGAGATGACCAAAGATTCATTCGTTCTCCTTACTCTATGAGTTGAAGATTGAATATGGCGTACTCGGCGTTGTATTTGCTTTGTGGCTAAAGGAAGCCGTTTAATTTAAAAATATGAAGAGTTAGGATCCATAAGAAATTAACTCTTCCTTACTTTTCTACCTTTTTGCCTTACTTTAAATATGTGAAAGTTTCTTATAATAGATGTGTGCTTCGCCTAACTTGAATTCGTTAATTCTATACTTGATGTAACTGAAATTCTTCCATCCGCCCAGGTATGATATCTTATTCTAATGCGTATATATTCTTGAAGTTGATAATAGGTAATTTTCCTTTGTGTAATTCATGAATAAGCTTAATTATGTAACAATTTCATTCGGCGTGATGCCTGTGAATTAATAGAATATTGGAAAGAGGTTATGTATTGCGTTACTCAAGCTAATAAATTGATAGATTGAAAATTAACAAATTGTTGAAGATCTTGGAAGGATCATGTTACTATTCTGATACTAAAGCTAGGAGTAGAGATCTACTCAAGAAATAATTTGAAGTTTTTCTGAAATAGTAGGAAAGATAATACATGAATTCATTTAGTCAGTTCATTGAAATATATTTTTGTAACTGTTTAAAAATGAATCCGAAACTAAAGTTAGGGAATTAGTGTGATTATCTATGTTGCCAACTTTTGAGAACCGTAAATATTATTTACTTTTGTAACTATTTAACCATGTTCTATACTTAATTAGGCCATATATTATTAGCTACTTTGAATCTTTCAGTGCGGTTCTTGTTCCGGAGTATTCATGTTCCTGATATGATATTTACGAGCCATGGGTAGTTGAGGCAGCCTATAACTGCTAAGAAGGGTGCCTGTATGACTGGAACGTTTCCTGTCGTTTCTCACAGTGGCGATCCTGGCCGTCGCGCATAATGCGGGTTTATGTCCGGCAAACTAAGGCTGCGGTCACCCTGTGATTATCCAGGGACAAGCGCAAGTATTCATTGAATCTCTGCTAACCAGGTAACAAAAAGAACTTTTCATCTTATGACCCTGTGAGGATAGTGCGCGAAAGTCAATCCTGAATTTGTACTGTTTGCAATGGCAAGTTAGCCTGTTAACCGAAAATGGACTCATTTAATTAACCTTCATTAAGGATTTTTGTAGTAGGGACTCTAAATTTTTTGTAATGAGTATTTAAATTTTATTTTACTTTAAGAGGGGATATCCTGGCCAGGAATCATAAGAAGTAGGCTAATCTATATAAAGATGTAACCTTTTAAAACATATATATTTTTTTTGTAAAGTGTCAATTTTTTGAAAGATGTAATAATGAATTCAAGTAAGGCAAGAACTGTAGTTTTCTTGACTACTACTCCCTCGCCTTTAGTATTAAGGAACAGTCATTAGTACAGTAATTACTAAATTATTTGGCAAAACTTTTAAATATTGTAACCAGAAAAGTTGGTTATGGTATATTTTTTGTTTGTCTTTTATTAAGAGAGTGCTCCACCAAATTCTAAATTATCTTTTCAAATTCTATTATAAGCACGTCTCAATTCCTGCGCAACTCTGCTATTTAAGGGATGAATTAACCCCTTAATTTGAATGAGTTTTGTTCTTTAAAAATTTTTTTTTATGACTGATTCCTTTACTATGTGTGGGTTAGTTGTCAAGAGTGTAGATTCGAGTCAAATTAGTAATTATTAGATGCCTAATAATTCTGTTTAAATTCTGTGAAAACCTTCAGTAAGGTCATTCATCAAAATGCTTCACTCCCCAGTTAGGCAGCCTTCTTCGGGCTCTAGTGCACATCCAAATATTAATTATTGGGATTGTTAAAAGACTATTGAATCCAATTTTGAATTGAATCTTTTGAAATCACAGAAAATAAATCCTAACCACTTGGTTAAGGAAATATTGATTTTTGAGTTGCAAACCTTAGGCTTTCCTCCTGAAACGTCCAAGGATGTAAATGTAGATATTTTGAGACAACAGTATAGATCAGCTAAGGCTGAGTCTGAAAGCAAAGTACATAGACTACTCTATAATGAAAGTAATTTTGAACAGGCATTTGCAAATATAGAATATTTGATAGAAAGGGAAAGTGCCTCATTGGTGAAAATTAAGGAAGATGAGACCAAACTGCTGAGTGAGAGGAAGACTGAAGTCCAAAAGGCTACCACATATTTCTTGCACACCATAAATAGAATTGTTCAATTATATCTTAGTGTTAAAATCGCGCAGAACCAAACAATGCTTGACAAATTTTCTGTCATCATTGAAAAACTGCAGGAAAATTTCTCCTTGATTTTAGAAAATCAGGAAATTGTGAAAACGAGGCCTCCTTCTCCTAGTGTAGTGCCTGAGGTTAGGGAACCAAATTTAGATATTGATGAAAATCCGTTTGATCAAATGTTTCAAGAATCATTAAGTATTGAAGAAGTTCCTAGACAAGTGAGCTTTACTGAACCGAATTTGAGACCAGTGCTAGACACTAATTCTTTGAGAGCTCCACCAGTGGTTCCTAGGTATTGCCCTAGTCAAAACATTCCTATTCCTGGTTCACAACCTAATCGCCAAGTTGGTGCGATGTCACTTGCATTCAATAGTTTGTATAATAAGTTACCAAATCCGATAGAGTACCTTATTCAAGATCTGCCAGTGACAGATGGATTAGAAATTGAAATCTTACTAAAATTTTTGGCTGTCACCTTAAAAATAAAAGAGCGCTCAAACTTAAATGATGTTCAACTATTAAATTTGATTCATTCTCATGCTATTGGTCCATTAGGCGATCGTTTGACCTTTGCTATTGACAATAGTTGGTCGTTTGATGATTTTCATGCTGAAGTATTAAACTATTTCATTCCACAACGACTGCTTTCGGTGATAGAAAAAGAAAAATTTTATAGGCTTCAAGGATCTTCTGAACCGTTAGCAAGCTATATTGTTTCAATAAAAGAATCGGCCAGCCTACTAAGACTAAACAAGTCAGAAGCTGAAATTGTTAACAATATATGTTCTGGACTTAATCAGGCCGAACGGTCTAGGTTAGTTTTTCAAAATAGACCTTGTACCTTTTCTGATTTGAATTTGATTACTGTACAGGCACAAAACTTAAGATTTGCTGATGTAGAGAGAGAACGCTTTGAGACCACTAGGTCTAATAATTCTCGTACTTCAGTAGTTAATACTAAACCAGTTGCTAGAAGTTGCTATCATTGTTCAAAATTGGGTCACATTGCCAAACATTGTTTCAAAAATCCAGCTAGTGCGAATTTTCGCGGTCAAACTAGTAATCAGTTTAATAAAACTCCTGTTCAAACTAACATTTTACGAAAACCAGATGTAAATGTTAAGTGCTTCAACTGCCAGAAATTCGGGCATTACCAGCGAGATTGTAAAGATAGGAAAACCTGACTATTAATGAATAAAAGAAGCAAAAATGATTTTTTTTTCCATAAAAGGCTTGTTAATGGTGTGACTGGTATTAACCAAACTAAATTGTCTACCTCTGATTCTTGTAAGTACAGTAAAACATTTAGTCACAAGAAAGTCAAAGGCCATAAAAAACGAGACAAAAAACATCCCGCCAATTACAAAATTAAAGCCCTATCTAATGGTGTTATTCCTTTTATTGAGTGTACTTTAGGAACGGTATCTACAATTTCGTCGGTTGCTCTGATAGATTCAGGCGCCGTAAGAACCCTTATTTCTAAAACTCTAATAAATGAGCTTCAAAAGAAAAATGTAAATTTAGAGTTTGAATCTGAAAACTTACAATGTACTACTGCTAACAAGGGCAAACTTCTAGTAACTCAGTCAGTAGTACTGAAAATCAAAATTGAGAACTTCAGTTGGAAATTTAAATTTTTTATTTGTGAAACTCTTTCTGTCCCTGTAATTTTGGGCTGTGATTTTATTGACCATTCTCAATTAGTGCTTGATTTGTTTAATAAAAAATACTTTTTCGGTTTCAGACCTTGTTTCAAATTTAACTTGGACTGTAATGTTGATGGACTGGTAGGAAAGTTGCAGAATAATATCATGCTTGACCACCAAGGTAGTAAGTTGGGAAATGAAGAACAGGAAAGGTTAGCTCAAGTTTTGGAAAGGTATGACGACGTTTTGACTCTTAAACTAGGTTTAACAAATTTAACTGAATACGAAATCAAGTTGATTTCAGATAAACCAGTTAGGAAAGCTCCCTACCAACTTGATCCTGAAAGAATGAACATCTTGAATGATTTGGTAAAGAAAATGTTGAAAGAAGGCATTATACAAAAATCACAAAGTAATTATGCTAGTCCCTGTTTTCTAGTACCCAAAGCAAATGGAGGTCACCGTGTAGTTATTGACTACCGGTCTCTCAACAAAAATATTAGTTTAGATTCTGTCCCACTACCAAAAATTGAAACAGCTTTTCATTGGTTTCATGGCGCTAAGTACTATACTTGCCTGGATCTCAATCAATCCTATTATCAAATTCCTTTAACTAAAGAATGTAGACATATAACTAGTTTTTGTACCATGAACAATACTTATGAGTTTACTAGGGTCCCTTTCGGATTATCAGTAGGTGCACAAGCACTGTCTTCTGTCCTAGACTCATTATTTGAGGAAGAAAAATTTAAATTTGTATATCACTATCTTGACGACATAGTAATTTATTCTAATGATTTCGACTCTCATCTACGGCATGTAGAAGTCGTTTTATCCAAATTAAGGAATGCAGGTTTCACAGTAAACCCTGAAAAAGCTCAATTTGCTAAAGAACGCATTTCATTTCTAGGTCATCTTGTAGATCAACATGGTGTTTCAATAGATCCAAGTAGAACACAAAAAATTAGAGATTTTCCTTCCCCAAAGAATCCTAAAGCTGTAGCTCGTTTTATTGGGATGATAGGATACTTTAGTAAGTTCATTCCTAAATTTGCCGAAATTGCTGCTCCTATTAATGCTTTAAGAAAGAAAAATGTAAAATTTATCTGGACCAAAGAACATGAAGAGGCGTTTCTAAAGTTGAAAAAAGCAATTTCTTCCCCTCCTATATTGAGGACGGCGGACTTTTCTAAACAATTTGTTCTTCAAACTGACGCGTCTTCCACCGCCATTGCTGGTGTACTCTGTCAAGAAGTAGACGGCCTACTGCAACCTATTGCTTATGCCTCTAAGAAGCTTACTCAGCAGGAATCTTGTTTTTCGGCTTATGAACGTGAGGCCTATGCTGCGATTTGGTCGATCGAACGCTTTAGCTTCTATTTATCCCACAATAAGTTTTTATTAATGACTGATAATTCAGCCCTGTCTTATGTGTTGAATAACCCTCGTCAAACCGGTAGGATAGGACGTTGGACACTCAGATTATTAGGTTTTCAATTTGATGTGAAACATGTTGCCGGGAAAGATAATGTCATTGCCGACTGTCTCTCGCGCATGTATCAGGATGAAGACAATTGTATTGAACAAGCAAGTAATCCTGAAATTGAAGTGAATCCTTTACTTAATTTTGTCAACACTCTACAACTTAGCGATTTTCCTTTAGTGTTTACTGATATCAAAACTCATCAAGAAAACGATCCTTTTTGTAGTGAAATTGTAAAAAAAATTACAGATGGAATAGACCAATTCCCATATTCTGTGTCTAAAGGCGTGTTAGTCTATAAGCACAGAAATCAAGAAAATCTCAAAATTGTAGTTCCAAAATTTTTAGTACCTTTAGTTTTCAAATATTTTCATGAAACCACTGTAGGTGGACACTTAGGCATTTCTAAGACTATAAAAAAAATTCTAGAAAGTTTCTACTGGCCTGGACTAGGTAAAGATATTTCATTGCTTGTAAAGTCCTGTGAGATATGCGGAAAAAGCAAGCCAGCTCAAAAATTAAATTTCGGTTTCCTTGCTTCTAAAGTAGAACAAGCCCCTATGGATAAATTCTATTGTGATGTGGTAGGCCCACTTTTAAGAAGTACTCAAGGTAACACACATATTTTTAGTTGTGTAGATGGATTTTCTAAATTCTCCTTTTTGTTTCCTATTAGGAAGGCTAATTCTAATTCTATTATAAAATGCTTAAAAACTATTTTTCAAAATTACAGTTGTCCAAAAAAAATTGTAAGCGACAACGGCTCAATTTTCACAAGTAATAGGTTCAAAAATTTTTGCTTCCAATTAGGAATTCAGCATATCACGACGTCTCCCTTCTATCCAAATCCTAATCAGGTAGAAAGATTACATAGAAATCTAAGAAGTGCTCTCATTGCTTTTCACGGAGATTCACAAACTAAGTGGGATGAAAGCTTGTCTTGGCTTCCCTTAGCATTCAATTTAGCTGAACATGATAGTACTGGATGTACTCCTTTTTCATTGATGTTCCGTTTTGAACCCAATCATCCATTGCTTAATGCATGGAAAATTGACGAAATTTTGCCTGCTAAGTATACTGAAGATACGTTAAGAATTTGGCAAAAGGCTAGACAAAATTTAACTAAAGCTCATGATAAAGTCAAAGCTAAGTATGACAGAAATAGGTCTCCCATTCCTTTCAAAATAGGTGACTTGGTATGGTTAAAAACTCATATACTGAGTAGTAAAGCCAATAAAATTTCACATAAACTTAGTTATAGATGGCGAGGTCCATATGTGATAGAAAGATGGCTTAGTCCTGTGACAGCCGGTTTACATGATCCCGAAACTGGTGTATTTTTTCAAAAAGCACACGTTTCTCATCTCAAGAAATTTCACCCTCGTATTGACGACGATGGGGATTGAATAAATCAAGAATGACTAGAGTCTTTCTCTGTTCTTGTATTTAATAGGTCCTTGTGACAGTAGTATCGGTCTATTGTAGACTCGAATGTAACTATTAGAGTTTGGGAAATTTGTCTGTTATTCTAGACTATGCGCGCAGTCTGATAATTAGATACCCTACTCAAAATGAACCCTACTTAAAAAAGTAAATGACAATATAATTGAATGTAGTAACCCTACTCAATTTTGAAAACTTAATTGTTATGGTATGTAAGAAGCCTAGGCAAATGAAAATGTTATGGTACGAAATAGCTCTACTCTGGAGTTGAGTAACTATTCCAATTTCCAGTAAGAAATAATACTGTTCATGCCTGAATGTAAATTTCAGTGAACATTTTGACCTTGAACCAGTAGACGTGTCCGTAACCGCTTACTCATGTTAATACGGAGAACGGTAGGAAATAATGAAACTGTAAAGTATTGAAGTAATTGTTGTAGTACTTAAGAGTCATATGTATAGTAAGCGAAGTTAAAACTTAGTGAAATAATGTGTTAGGTTTAGGAAACGAATATTCTATGCGATTTTAAATATTGAGAATAATAGTCTATTAATAATGAAATGACCTTGTAACTGTTTAACTTTGTAACTGCATTCGTTTTCTGGAAGGATAGATAATTTTTAATTTATGGTGATTCTTTCACTAAAGCAAGTTGCTGCTATTAATTTTTTTTTATGTATGCAATTAGCATCATTAATTACTCGAGTTTTAACTAATATTAATTTGTTGAATAATATGTACCCTTGATAGTGCCCTGTAAACTTATTGTAATTGTACTTAGGAGCTCCGAAATTACTTATGCATAACTTAGATTAGGAATTATCCAAACGTATAACTCAATTATCTTTGTGATAGGATAAGTAACTAAACATAATATTATTAAGAATAGTGTGATAGAAAAATTTTTTTTTAATAACTAGATAATAACTTTGAAAAGTCGTCGTGTTCCCAATTTTTTTGTGTGACCTTGTCTGCGTGTGCGCAACGTAGACTCGTGATCCTGTTAGACTTATACTTCTGTTAAGACTCTTTAGTTCTTGCTAGGGTACTTTACTGTATTAGGGATGGCCACTCTGATATGTGAACGATCTTTAGCAAAAATCTTTCCTGAGTTTTCCTTACCTACACCATTGATTGCTCTGTTACTTTGGATCCAGTTGGACATTAGTTTGTTTGCTACATTTGACATTTTGGTATCTTTTTTTTTCCATAATTTTTTTTTAACTTAGAATTGAAAGTTGACCTTTTGTCTTTTCCCCTGGGAGTTCTTCTCAGTTAAAGGGGGGGTGAGTTGTGCTGATTTAATTTTTTTTTCTCATTGTCCTAGTCGATTGTCAATCTGATGACGACTTGATTATTATATTCTCAGCCTTGGACTATGATTGAACTTATGAACTTGCTTTGTCATGGTTCAAAGTGTAGGATTATTGTCACCATTCATGCCTGAGAGAATTATATGCGACGTCATGTCGCCAGCTAGGTTTTATCTTTTTCCTTGTTCGTTGTTAATATGTGCGATTGCATCAGTCTCGGCTGGATGTCGCTAGTCTAGTTTTTTTTTTTTTTGAAAACCATGTGAAACTTACCTCTGGGGAGCGCCGAGCTCTGATTGGAGGAATTATTATAAAAATGCTCTGCCTTGACGGTTTGGTAAGACTCGCTGGGATTGGTGGAAACCTTTCTACTATTCCCTGTTTTAGCTAATCACAGATGGTATTACGTTTTTCTTGACCGGTGGCGTACTCTGCTGGGACGCGTGGGTACTTTTGCGCCTTCGTGTTCATCTGGAGATGACCAAAGATTCATTCGTTCTCCTTACTCTATGAGTTGAAGATTGAATATGGCGTACTCGGCGTTGTATTTGCTTTGTGGCTAAAGGAAGCCGTTTAATTTAAAAATATGAAGAATTAGGATCCATAAGAAATTAACTCTTCCTTACTTTTCTACCTTTTTGCCTTACTTTAAATATGTGAAAGTTTCTTATAATAGATGTGTGCTTCGCCTAACTTGAATTCGTTAATTCTATACTTGATGTAACTGAAATTCTTCCATCCGCCCAGGTATGATATCTTATTCTAATGCGTATATATTCTTGAAGTTGATAATAGGTAATTTTCCTTTGTGTAATTCATGAATAAGCTTAATTATGTAACAATTTCATTCGGCGTGATGCCTGTGAATTAATAGAATATTGGAAAGAGGTTATGTATTGCGTTACTCAAGCTAATAAATTGATAGATTGAAAATTAACAAATTGTTGAAGATCTTGGAAGGATCATGTTACTATTCTGATACTAAAGCTAGGAGTAGAGATCTACTCAAGAAATAATTTGAAGTTTTTCTGAAATAGTAGGAAAGATAATACATGAATTCATTTAGTCAGTTCATTGAAATATATTTTTGTAACTGTTTAAAAATGAATCCGAAACTAAAGTTAGGGAATTAGTGTGATTATCTATGTTGCCAACTTTTGAGAACCGTAAATATTATTTACTTTTGTAACTATTTAACCATGTTCTATACTTAATTAGGCCATATATTATTAGCTACTTTGAATCTTTCAGTGCGGTTCTTGTTCCGGAGTATTCATGTTCCTGATATGATATTTACGAGCCATGGGTAGTTGAGGCAGCCTATAACTGCTAAGAAGGGTGCCTGTATGACTGGAACGTTTCCTGTCGTTTCTCACAGTGGCGATCCTGGCCGTCGCGCATAATGCGGGTTTATGTCCGGCAAACTAAGGCTGCGGTCACCCTGTGATTATCCAGGGACAAGCGCAAGTATTCATTGAATCTCTGCTAACCAGGTAACAAAAAGAACTTTTCATCTTATGACCCTGTGAGGATAGTGCGCGAAAGTCAATCCTGAATTTGTACTGTTTGCAATGGCAAGTTAGCCTGTTAACCGAAAATGGACTCATTTAATTAACCTTCATTAAGGATTTTTGTAGTAGGGACTCTAAATTTTTTGTAATGAGTATTTAAATTTTATTTTACTTTAAGAGGGGATATCCTGGCCAGGAATCATAAGAAGTAGGCTAATCTATATAAAGATGTAACCTTTTAAAACATATATATTTTTTTTGTAAAGTGTCAATTTTTTGAAAGATGTAATAATGAATTCAAGTAAGGCAAGAACTGTAGTTTTCTTGACTACTACTCCCTCGCCTTTAGTATTAAGGAACAGTCATTAGTACAGTAATTACTAAATTATTTGGCAAAACTTTTAAATATTGTAACCAGAAAAGTTGGTTATGGTATATTTTTTGTTTGTCTTTTATTAAGAGAGTGCTCCACCAAATTCTAAATTATCTTTTCAAATTCTATTATAAGCACGTCTCAATGGTGAGGCATGGAGGCAGCAAGTATTGTGGAAAAGAGTCAGTGAAAATAAGGTAGAAAATTGAAAAGGGGAAACTCAACGGCTACAGAAGGGGGAAAGAAACAGAAAAAGAAGAAAGGATAAAAAAGAAGGAGAGGAAAAGGCAGGAAGGAAATAAGAAGGTCGTAAGAAGCAAAGAAGGGAAGAAGATAAGAGGAAGATGATGAAAAACTGGAAGAAAAGTAAGAGTGAAAAGCAGAAAGGGTAGATGAAGAATAGGTGTGGAAGAAGATGAAAAGGGAAGATGAAGAATAGGTGTCAAAAAAGATAAAAAATATGAAGTAAAGGGAACTGAAAAAATGAGAAGAAGAAAAAGAAGTAAAGGAAGAAAAAAAGTGGTAGAAGAAGATCAAAAAGGAAGAGGAAAAGAAGAAGGAGAAGAGAAAGAAGAAGAATGTGTCAGGAGGAGAAAAAGGAGAACAATAAATGGAAGAAGGTGATAGATACAGAAGGATAATATGCCGATGTTAGCCGAAAAAGAGACCAAAATGGAAAGAATAGTAGTTATTGAAAAGAATAAAAGCTAAAAAAGGAAGCAGAAGAAGAATGACGAAGACAAACATAACGAAATCAAAACAGAAACTTTTTGCGTCTGACGTAAAAAGACAAGTTGTAGAAGAAAGTTAAGATGAATGAAAAAACAGTGGGAAGAAGAAACAAGAAGAATGAGGAGGAGAAGTACAATTAAAAGGGTGGAGGGGGGAAAGAAAAGATAAATAATAACAACAGTAACAAAAACAAGCTGAAGAGAAGACCAATGAGGAGATGAGAAACAGGAACAAGAAGAGTAGAGGAAATAAAATAAAAATAAGAACAACAAGGATATTATGAAGGAGAAGGAAAAACATTTAAGGAGAATAAGAAGAAACAACAGAAAAAGTTTACAGGAGCAACAAGTACAATAAGGAAGCGAGGAACTAGGATGAGGGAAAGAAAAGAAAATTTACAGAAGAAGAAGAAAAGGGGAAGTACTCAGAAGATTAGTAACAAAGAGAAGCAGAAGAAAATGGTGGTGAATTAGAAGAGAGAGAATGGGGGAAAGAAGAAATATTGGAAGAAGAAGGATCATAAGGTAGGAGAAAAAGAGGAATTAGAAGAAGAAAAAGAGGAAGTAGATGAAGAAGAGGAATTAGAAAAAGGAGAAAGTAGAGGAACAAGAATATGAAGTAGAAGGCTATTCGTATGATGGTGATTGATGAGTTGGACCTACAGTTCAGATGGGTTCCGAACCACCGGGAAGTGATTTTACAGCAGAGAACATTGTCTTTTTTGCTGGCCAATCTAATCGGTCACCGTTACAAACAGGACCTACGAGAACGCAGGGTGGAGGAGGAGAAGCACAAAACAAAGGAGGAGAAGAAGGGGGTTATTAACATGATGTAGTTGAGGAGGAGGAGGAGGAGGACAAGACAACGGAAGAGAAGATTAAGAAGAAAATAAAGAAAAAGAGGTGTAATAACATGAGGTAATTGAGGAGGCGAAGGAGAAGTACAAGAGAATGGGAGAGACGATGAAAAAGAATGAAGAGAAAAAGAGGGGTATTAACATGAGGTAGTTGAGGAGGAGGAGAAGAAGAAGGAGGAGAAGGACAAGACAACGAAAGAGAAGAAAAGGAAGGGCAAAATAAAGGAGGATAAGAATAAGAAGAAGGAGAATTATAAGGAGTAAGTTGAGAGTGAAGGTTTATCTGATTTATAGCTTCATTAGTGGGGCAAGACTAGTCTTTGTTGGTGGCAAGAAGAGATTTTGCGTGTCTTGGTCTTGAGTTGTCTAATGGTGGGGGGGGGGGCTATCCGAGGAGACGATTATTGTCATTAATCTCATCCTCCCTCACCCCCCCCCCCTCCCACGCTACAGCATCTGGTGAAACTAAAGCTGTTTACCTCATTCACCTCCAATTTGATATCTCAATATTATTCCGGAAACTCCCTACGCTTGTCTGCATGGATTTATTACTAGTCTATTATTGATCGAATAGGTGAAGAAAAAAAAGTTGAAAAAGAAGGAATAGGTCAGGGAGAAGAATAAAAAAAGAAAGAAAGAGGGGTTGGAAGATTATGTGGTGAAGGAGAAGGAAAAGGACAAGATGAAGGAGAACAGAAGGGGGAACAAGACGAAGGAGATGAGAAGGGGGAAAAGAAAAAGAAGGACAAAGTTAAGGTGAAAATAAGGAGGAAAAGAAGGAAAATGAGAAGAAGAAAGAAAAAGAAATAACGCTTCTTGGGAAACTCGTGCCAGGAGAAAGGGTTTAAGACCATAGCAAGGTTTGTAGGTAACCAATTGGTCTTATTAAGGCTCGGCACTTGGCTCTTTTATTCAAGGCTTCACTTGTTATGGAAAAGAAAACCTCTAGATGCAATTAAGAAGCTTATGTCCGGATTTATGAACATTCCTTCAGGGCGGATGTGGTAGCGCAGTTGGTTGGAGCGTTTGGCGTTTGTCTGTGATAAGTTAAGACTTTGCCTGGCTTCGTTTCCTGCAGCCTTGAGTTCGAATCTCATTCAGGCATGAATGTTTCCCATCTTTCACACAATCACCTCATTACCCACGCACAAGTCTCTAGACATATGTGGGCATCATCCGCAATTGAAAAAGGCTGTAATCTGAATTTGAGCGTTCAACTAGAGTGAGTGTGTTCTGAGCAGATTCTTCATTCAGCAAAAGCAAATATCTCAGCAACACTAATCACTTTGATGGAGAAGGATTCAAATTTTCAAGGATTTAAACTTTTTATTCGAGGGACTCTTGAAATGCATATTTAAATAAATTATACATTTCAGGATTCCCTCGAGTCAAGAGACACTGAAGGAACGTTCATAATTACGGCTCATAGCGTCAATTACATTGAGCGAGTTTGCATGCTACTAGTCTGCGAATTCACAATTTGATTGTAAATTTATCGAGTGTAATCATGTTTACTAGCCAACTGGCGGCTTATCTACTATCTACGAAAAGTATGACGAAGTATGTTAGATAGCGTAGAGCAGGGGTGCTCACAGGGCATTTCAGATTGCGTCAATGAAATTCTTGGGGGTTCCAAAAAAAGGTTTGGGGTGGGGGGTGTTGTAAAGTTGATTGAAACCATGTTTAACGTTACGGCATTTAAAAATATATTACGAAGTCCCCAGATGGAATGTCAATAGATTTTTTTGGGGGTGCCTAATTTATGGGGGGCTGGTGCTAAATTTAGAGGTTGTGCGTCATGAGGCTTGAGGGGGGTGGGCATCTCTGCGTAGAGTAGTAGTCATTAGTATAAAGCCGACATGGGCTAGACAAATTCATACAACTGCCAAGAATGAGTTGACAAGCTGTAATCAGATATGTCAGTCCTTGTGTCATAGGTCTTGAAAGTGAAGGTAAAGAGTGTGAAAGTGGTGTTGTTACCAGTTTTCTCCAGTTTAGGCTGATGTTTGACTGGTGCGTTCTATAGAACGCTGCGTATTGCGTAACTTCCGATAATATGGAGTCTTAGCACCCACAATGTACTTGAATGAAATTAGTATAATTCGCTGCGTTGCGTACCATGAGTCGTGCGTAATAGAGGCCCTTGATTTCATGGAGTTGCGTCAGAGGCGCTGCGTAATAAGACTTGAAAACATGTTTGTTTTTTTGTTGGAGGATGAAGCCCAAGTCTGAGACCTGTGCGTGGGTAATGAGTTGGATGATTGTGATTGATGAGCTGGACCTACAGTTTTAGGTGGGTTCCGAACCACCGGGAAGTAATGGATTCTAGTGATGTATTAGTATTTATTTTTTGTATTTGATACACATTTTTGATATGGCAAAATAGAAATTTAATTTTTGAATTTTTGATACTGTTTCGGTACCCAGTAGCTCGAGAGATTAAAGTTCGCTGGATACGAAAATTGTTCTCAAGAGACCCTGAAATCTTGTTTAAATTTCTGGTTTTCTTATTAATGGCGAAGGTGGTATTGTGGAAGGTATCCATAATGAATAATAATACGAAATTGTCACAACCACATTTATTAAAAGTTCGAGAAACTATTTTCGGTTGTTACCCCATTATCAATCTCAATCAAACTGTTCAGAGTTTGATTGAGATTGATAATGGTGTAACAACCGAAACTAGTTTCTCGAAGTTTTAATAAATGTGGTTGTGAAAATTTCGTCTTATTATTCATTAAATTTCTGGTCACTGCCTTAAAGATGGTTTTCTATGGTTTACACTGTTTCCGTTGCTTCAAAGTGGGTGCAGTTGAAATGGCTACGTCATTATCGATATCATTAATGCTACTGCTAATCGCCTCTCTGAGCACATGCTTATATAAAAGTATGAACTACGTGTACATAAAACTATAAATATATAAATATATAAATATACGAATCACAAACTGCCAAATAAACGGTTAAATCGCGACGAGTACAGTGCATGGTTTCAGAATCAAATGAGAATGAAATGAAACAACGCAGCAGCGAGCGTTTTAGACAAAAATCCCTTGTTTGACTCGGCGGCGTTTTAAGAGAAGCACGACGCAGCGTCTCATTAAATGCACCAATCAAACCGTAGCCTCACGGCGAAATCAAGCAGCTGATCTATATCTGTGGAAGGTTTTAAATAAGAAGTAAAAATAAAATTGAGCCCAAAAATCCAAGCATGAGAAATTTCCATTAGGCCTGCATAGCTTACCAGTTGTCAGGTTACAGCTAATCAACGTCATAGCAGCCTGTCAGCCTGGAAGTGGCTGCAAATAGGCCTGTATATCTATATTGTGTTTGTGTATATTTATAGTGTCACGTGACCTGGCTAAGTAAAGTGTAGAGGCGGTTACACACGTTCTGAAAACGCGCGTTTGCGTTTGCTGCTGGTGTGAATGTGGCCTACGCATCATGTGCAGAGTGCACTTGGCATTGTCAGTCTACAAATAGAACTGTCAGGTGCCTTTCGTTCTCGAATTGTTATCAGCATGTTGAGATGGCCTGCTTAATGGAAAATGGCTATTTCGGTTGACGAAATGGGTTTCGAGGAATGGACAAGGGTTTAATTGATGAATAATGCTAGATATCTGTAGTTTTGAATTAGAAACCTGTTGCAATACAATTTGCAATCAATTTTATTTATGAAGTCTATTCATTAGTTTTATTTTGATGGTCGATATAGATTTTTGAGGAAAATGGAAGGGCGTATCGATAAATAGAATGAATTATTTTAAATTAACTATTAGTCTGATGTAGAACAATTTACAAACTAATTTTATCAGTGCTTGTATTTGTAGTTACCGTACTGAAAAATCTTTATTTGAAAGATTTTATTTGTAAATATTCTTATGTAAACCTTTCTTGGTAGTGGCGAAGGTAATATTGTGGAAAATATCCATAATGAATAATAAAACGAAGTTGCCACAACCACATTATTTATTTAAAACCGTGAGAAACTATTTTCGGTTGTTACACCATTTTCAATCTCAAACAAACTAAAACTAAAGTTCAGTGTAGCTTAATATATACTAAAGTTCATTGTAGCTACTAAACAGAGATGATTCTTGTTTTTCTCGGTTGGCCTTGACTCCATTTAATTTAGCTTCATTTTTTATTTTAAATTGTTAAATTCTAGCCTATCGTGTATAGTTCATGTTTGTTACTTTTTGGTTCTTGATTTTAACAATGAATATTCCTTGATGCTTCTCCCACCAGTGGGCGTGATTTGTTCAGCCAATCACAAACCGTCAATTAAGGTCAGCCTATCCTTTAGCCAATAGCATCATTCCGTGTTTAGTATACATTGAGCTACTCTGTACTTTAGTTTTAGTTTGTTTGAGACTGATGATGGTGTAACAAACGAAATTATTTTCTCACGGTTTTCAATAAATGAGTTTGTGACAACTTCAATTCTTATTATTCATTGTTATGTAAAAGGCTCTAGATTTATCAATTTTACTTACAGTAAATGATATTTTTTCCAACCAATCAATATATTTGCAGAATAATTATTACAAGTGTCCTCCCAAACCTGTAGGTTTTTCGGGAGGTGCTCATACAAAATTATTACATGTATAACAAAAACGAATTCACATCATAGTCCATGAGAAGAAAGTAATTGAATAGACAATTATTATTAATGATGGTTAGAAATAAAGTTTTAAAAAGGTAGGGTAGAGAGAATGTTATAGAAGTAGTTAATGAAAGTAAAAAAATGAATACGAGACATGTATTACATAATTGTGATTGACACAATTAATTAATAAATGTCTAATGTTATATAAACTTGGTTAGTTGCTCATTATTCATTTATAGACCCCACTTCAGCCTAAAATGTACGAATTTATTCATTATTTATTGAATCTGTATTAAATGCAAAAAGTATCGTTGCAGTGGCATATCAACATACATAACACAGACAGGTGGTGATTACTGATAAAATTCAATACAAATAATCCTAAATAATATAATAGTTTAAATAATAATTTAACCTAATAATAATAATAATAATAATAATAATAATAATAATAATAATAATAATAATAATAATAATTTACATTTTTTTGGAAATAATTTTGTGTAATAGTTGAGTTAAAGTGCTCGCTAATGGGCTAATCGAATAATAATAATAATAATAATAATTATTATTATTATTAAATAATTATACCTTAATTAATAAAATAAAACGAAAAAATGCGTTTAAAACATATAAAAAATTGATTGAAAATTGAAATAATAAAAACTTTAGAAAATGTTTGACTCTGTCTTTAAATGAATGAAATTGGACTATATGAGATCTATATTCAAAGTTTTTTCTGATAATTAGCAGAAAACATAATGAATCCATTCCGATTGGTTGATGAACAGTTTTGTAATTGGTTGGGAGGTGGACCCAGCATGGTGCATTATGATTGGTTGAGGGGAAGTCCCATAATCGAGTGCTATTGCATTATGATTGGTTGAGGGGAGAATCTATAATCTAGTGCTGTGAATGTGTGGGAGTAAAAGCTTCATGATTGGCTGTTTCATGGGATTATTCTTCCTGTTATCTGATTGTTTAAGTGCATGTTTCTTGACTTCTTGAAATCTTGTTTTTTGGTTCACTGAACAGAATTTCTCTGTGATAAGAAGTCTCAATTCAACATTCCGGTGCTTTGATTATTGAATGGCCTTGCTACCAAGTGAAATAATGATATTAACACCAAAATATATGTATTTCAATTCAAGACATATTTCAACGAATACAACTGCACTTCATTAAGAAAATGTCTTTTTTTTAATTTGAAATTACTTTCACAGCTACAGATATTGTGAATGTGAATGATGCCTTGTTATTCAATGAAAGTTGTGCAATAATATGCGTTCATGATGCTTACGTTTTAATGAATAACTGTTTCTTGGCTCATCAATTTACCTAACCAAAAAGCTAGTTAGATTGAATGGAATTAAAGTTTATGACAATTTCGATTCAAGGAATTCTGATAATGACCTTGAAGGTAAATTATCATATGATAGGTCAAAGTTATATATATAATGTATTCAATACATCAAAAATATTGTAAAATACAACAGGTCTTTATTTCCGGATGTCTGATTCAAATTAAGTCTCCTAAATATAGCATTTTTTATTTTAGATATTGTGAGTTCAAGGTTACATGACCTTGCTGGACAATAAAAGTGGAACATCTATATCCTATAAAGATGCCTTCTCAATCATAATCTATTCCAATTCACTGAATTCTAACAATTATTACACCAGGTCTCCATTTGGAGAATATTCTTAAAAATAGAGGGTGTAATCTTGTGACATAATCTCATTCTGAGTTTGCAGCTCTATATTGTGACCTTTGTATTCAATGAAGGTCATGCCTCCGTTTAAAGTAGCATTAAAAAAACAATTTTCCCTTAATTATTAACTACCAATGCAGTTGAAATTAATAGCATATCACCTAAAAATATTTAAACAATTTTTATGAATAATGAATGTGAATTAACTTGTTTTTTTTCAAATTGTTATTACTAATTGGGTTTAATATTTGAATCGGTATGAAAATTGAGCAAATATTTTCCTATAGAATGTGTGTCAACTAGTCTGAAGTATAATTAAAACATCCAGTTATGTGATTTCACAAGAGCTATGATTGATGAGTGCAATCTTTTCAGAATCAATTCCTCTGATTGGTTGGAAGCTAGATAAGTTTCTTGATTCTAATTGGCTTCAGAAGGTTCTAGTTCCACCCAAGCATAGTGCCCCTATCGGTAAAGAGCAGATTTATGATTGTTTGGAAGGTGGACCCAGCTATGATTGGCTAAGCTCCCCCCTTAATCCAGTTCTGTAGCTATTCTGCTCCCCTCTTAGTCTAAGTTCTGTAATCCAGTGTTCTTATTGGTGGGAGTTCGGTTAGATTCGTGATTTGCTGTAAGGTTGATTCCTCTATTCTGTTGTCTCATTGGTCGAGTGTACGGTCTGAATCTTGTTTTCTCATTGGCTTTGCTCTGGTATTGATTTCTCAGAAAATTTGCTCTGTAATAAGAAGTTGGTGATTCAAAATAAAGTCAGTGCTCTGATTTTTCTGAGACTTGTGAGTGGTAAAGTTGAATAAAACTCTGCAAGTGATATATTGAGTAAGTAAATGTGGAAGAATTAATGAAATACTGTATTATAGAAAGTATATGTTCCTACAAAATACAGTAATAAGGAAACTGGAAGTAGTGGTCTATTGTAGTGAAAGATACTAACTATATTAATAGTTTACAGTGACTATTTAATTTGTTTTCCAGTAGATTAAACTCACTTTTTAAAACTAGTATAATAAAATTTTATATTGTTGCATTTCCCTATCAGTCCACCAAAAAATCGAATGAATATAGTCGATATTTTACAATGATCGATTTCAAGACTTGCTTGGGTTAAGGTACAAACATCAATTATTTTCATTTGATTGTTTTGATGGACATATACGAAACTACTACCAAATGGTTTAAGTTTAGAGCCCCCTTAACACTGTATTCATTTTCCCACGAAGTACTCTAATGGAGAAACCATTTTTTACCTCTATGAATTCTAATGAAGGGTTCAATGGATTCATTCGGTGTTTTAGAAATAAAACTGCTGTGTTTAAAAAAAAGAAAACTGTAACAAATCTTTCTGTCTCATGTAGCGTAGCGTTGGTGGCCCGAAAAAAAGAACTAAAATTTGCATCGTTAGGCTTTGCAGTAACGTTCTAATCAGAGCCAGCTCCAAAACAAACGAATCTCACGTTATTAGAATGAGAGAGAATGTATGAGGGTGGGAGGGAATGAGAGCGTGTGAAAGAATGATCAGTTTGATTAGATGAGGCATATTTTGCATGCATTTTACAGCCTACTTATTTCCCTAGTCCTTCTCTCTTTCTCTCTCACGCACACTCTTTATGTCTTTCTCTCTCTTTCTCAAGCGCACACTCTCTGTCTTTCTCTTTTTCTCTCACACCCTCTCTGTTTTTCTCTCTCCCATTGCTCTCTCTTTCTCTATTGTTATCAGTTATGTTGCCAGATAACAGAGTTAGCTGTCACGAGTCACGGAAACCAGCAATAATTGCCTGGGACTTTGTTTATCACGCCCTTTTTTATTATTTTTAGTCCATGAATTACCCGCTTGTTACATGCAGTGCTCTGTTATGTATGCGAAAGCGTTAACGTTTAGGCAACAATAAGAAACAATGTTTTTTATTGGTTCAAGTTATCTTGAGAAGTTTTCAGGTGATAAAAAAAGGGTTGTAAACATAGTATGGGAAAGTATTTTCAACAATGAAAATGTATCTTCATGGGTTTATGTTATCTTTTAAGGCCCAGCTAGACATGCAACATCACATCAAACCGTAACTCTGTCCCGAACGTTACTTCTTAATGAATTCTGCCGCAATAAGACGTGTGTATTGTGTTTATAGTGTGCTGTTGCGGGACGATGTTACATGCATGTTACGGAGTGATGCGACGCGATTGAGTTACGTTAGGATGCAGTGTTGTCTGTTTGGACGGCCTTAAGAATCTCGAAAAGGAGGGTCTGATAACAATAAAATTGTCAAATTCTTTTGTCTGGTTGCACAAAACTAATCAAAATTTGATCCTCGATCACTGATAAAACTGATCTTAGATCAGAAGAATGTCGTTGCATAAAGGACAACCACGAGGTGATCCCCAATCGAAACTTATCTCTGGTCAATTTTTGTCCCGACATTTGACCGGCCAATTTTTGGGAATGAAACCACTGAGAATAAATCATTTATTGAGAAAATTACATGAAAAATCAAATAATATAAAAAGTACAATAAAGCATTACAAAATAAGACAAAAATGTATATCAAATACTCTGCAAGACAAAATACAAGTGATTTCCCAAGATTTTACTCCATTCATTTAACGATTGTCCGTAATAATAAAGCACCGATGTCTGTTTTATATGCTAGTATTGATAATATACGATATTATTGGTGGAATTGTATTTTCAACATTAGATGTGAAGAAAATGGGAGTGGGAAATGAAGAAATACATTGAAACAGTTTCCCGAAAGTTTACTGGTAAAGTTTGTATGGTTTAGGGGCGAGAAACATGGACTAAGTATGTCAATCTCGAATGTTGGAAGTTGGAACTGAAGAGAGTGAGAGTTTGAGAGAGAGAGAGAGAGAGAGAGAGAGAGAGAGAGAGAGAGAGAGAGAGAGAGAGAGAGTGAGAGAGAAAGGGGGAATAGAGCAATTGGCTGATGAATCATAAGTAATGGGAAACTAGAGAAACATTATTATTTGGGTTTATGAGTTTTCTACTATATACGCCTTACAGTATTAAATAAACTGAATATAAACTTATCTGGGAGTTGGACTAAATAAAGGTCATTACTGTACATAACATGAAAAGCAGCCTTTGGCTGCTACCAAATAGGGCTGAGTATCAAGTGAAGTAAGTATCTCAAGTTTTAATGAAATTCTCTTACAAGAATGTGAGAGTCGCTTTACTATGTTCTGTATGAATATTCCTGCTTTTAATCTTCTATTTCTTCGTACTAAAGATTTCTTCAATTCGTCTACTTCCAAATCTTTTAACAAGTAGGTTGAGAATATATTTCAACATCGACTTCTTTTGTAATGTAAACATTGGCTAATGGATATCTTTCTGACCTATCTAATATTTGAGAAACCACTTTCAATTGGTACAGTTTTTCCCATTTTTCACCCCTATTATTCAGAGAATTGATAATTTTCAACCTTGTTGTAGTCTCAATAGCTTCATATTCCTCTTACATTCGAAAAAAACATAAATTATCATTAAAATGCATTTTTGAAAAAGTCAAGTTGTCCCACCACCACCACCACCCCGAAATGGTGAATTTATCAATAATTCAGTATATATGATTCCACTCAGCTCAAAAAGCCCTACAAAAAAAAATAATAATAATAAATTATATAGAAAATTGAAAATTGAAAAATTTTGAATATTGAAAATTTTTTATTTTGAACCCCCCTCTCTAAAGTTTCCCGATCGAATTTTTGTCACGGATTGAATCACCTCTCAAATATTCTTAATATTAAATTAAACCTCACCAAAATCAGACAGTAAATCGAAGGTAACAAAATCAGAGAGTAAATCGAGTGTAAATTGGGCCTCCTACAAGAAAGTTGGGGAAATTTTTTGGAAAAACTTCGTAGATACATCTCTCGGCTGATAAGGAACATTCTTGTAAAATTTCATGACAATTCCATGTAAAGGTTTGACCGTAATCGCGTAACAGACAGACGGACAAAATGACAGACGAAATGCCGAGTGGTCGAGTTGAAACTGAGACCTCACTACATTCGGTTAATTAATTTTATCATTTCTACAGGGTTAACTTCAAAAATAAAAAATATCTAGATATTGGAGATAATAGAGCGCATGCTCTCGTGTTTTTTCCATATGTCTCTCAAACTCGGGGATTGAACTTAGTTCTCGATTCATATACAACTCAAGGGAATATAATTCTCGGAACATTTTCAATCTTATATATATATATATATATATATATATATATACCTTCCATCTGTCACCTGAAACGGCGCACTTTTATCAAGCGCAGAACTTTTATTACGTAGTTGAGTATCAATGGTACTTTACCTGGGTTGATGGACAGATAAGTAGCTCTCTTGTGGGAGTGAGAGTCAGCAAGCCGGCTGCCGCAAGCTCAGCTAGAGGTGTTGCTGTACACACTCTTGGCAAGTTTTGAAAGCCACAAGATGATAAATAACCAACTTGCACAATTGTGCGCTGAAGTTTATATAGTTCTCACCCTGCAATATCCATACTTCTTGTGCTCTGGAATAATGGTGGGTGTGGTGAAGGAACAGTCACATATTTCATTTCCAATCTGGACTGTAGGTGAAGAAAGACGGAGGGGCGAGAGAGAAATAGAGAAAGAAGACAGAGAGAGTGTGAGAGAGGTGAGAGATAGGAATGAGAGAGAAAAGCTACTGAACGATGTTGTAATGATAGTTAAGAGGAAGCTAAAGAGAAATATTCAGTTGACAGAGAGGTAGCAAGAGTGAGAAAGAGAGTGAATGAGAGAGAGAGTGAGTGAGTGTGTGAGAGAGAATTAGGAAGATATTTGATATTTATTTATAACATCTTACGTTGCCAGGTCTAGTAAGACCTATGGCAAACACTAATAAATATAACCTAAAATATAAAATATTACATTACATTAAGTAATTATAGTTGAAATAAACTAAAAAGATTAATTAAAAGAAAAAAAAATATTTGCTAATGATAAAACATAATTCATGAAATGTATGTAGCAAAAAAAGAAGTAAAAATAAAAATGAATAACTGGGAAACAAATTTTACAATGGACTTATGAAATAGAAAAGAAAAAAAAGAAAAGAGAATGATGATGAAGTTGAGATTGATGAGATTAAAAGCATCAAAGGGCGCAATAGCAAGGAGCAAGTAATTAAATTAGTAGAAAGTGTCCAGATGAATTGAGTAGAAACAAATTGGAAGAAAGAATTAGAAAAGGGAGAAAAACATATGAATAAAGAAAGAACAAGAATTCTAATTATTAGAGAAAGAAAATGAATGGGAATCTCAATCAAAGCACAACCAATAGGACAGTCACTTAGTCACCCTCAAGTAGGTACGTGAAGAGGGTGATTGAGAAAGAGTAAGAGAGAGAGTGATAGAAAAAGAGTGTGAAGATGAATCAGTGATAAATGTAGTTTGTAAACGGCGATGTGGTTTTTAAGAGAAGTTGAAAATATAGTTGACAGATGGGTGTAATGAGAGAGGGAAACAGAGAGAGAGAATACGGATAATGGGAGGAGAGGTGAGAATGATAAACTGCGAGTTAGATGGGGAGGTAAGAGTTAAAATGCCAGCAAAAGTTTGTCTTGGACATAAAACTGGAATTTTCCTCGTGGTTAGTCAGCAGTGCCACAAAAGAAGAAACTTGAGTTCCATGGGTTTTCAATCGTTACCATTAGGCTAGCCATCCATAATGCATATACAGGTATATTTATTAATAATAATGGCATGGGTTAATTCCAATAAATTTTATTGACATTATCCAATTTCAAAAAATGAGGCCCAATTCTTATTTGTATGCTAATCTGTAGTATAGAAAAAACATAAATATATGAACGAGTTGTTTAACAATTTACAAGATAAACACATTGAAATACATTCAAAGTATACCTGTACTTCCATAAAATACATTTGGGAAAAACATGAACTTCGTTTCCCACTGTTTAAGACGACATTTCACGAGTTAGGCTTGTGAAAATTGATTTTGTAAATGTACATGGCCTCAAATTTATTCATCCTTGAAATTTGACTATCACTTATCAATTCTTGATGATTGCAATGTCTCAAAATTTGCTCAAGTTCAAGTTCATTGGATGATTTATACGGCAGTCCTTGGGCGTCATTTATTGGAGGGGACGTATACCTTATGAGGGGGTGGGGGTGAAAATTGATTAGGATCAGGTACCCTTCATCGGAGAATGTAGAATAAGCTACAATTTTATAAAATGATAAAGTTGTAATAAGCTTAATATTGACAGTTAATGAAGAAATCACTTTGGTTTGGGTCCCACAATCCAGTGTCGTGAATGGGTGGGAGTAATAGCATCGGGTTATCTTATTGGTTCAGAAATTAGAGGTTAAAAAATTTGATTAGATGAGTTTTCAAGGTTCCAGAATCTTGTTTTTATTTGATAAGTAGAGTTCTGATTGGCTGAAGAAGATTGGCTAGTTCTACAGTGAAATTATTGAAAGATGTGGAACTTTGTGATTGGTTGTAATCAAATTTGCTTCAACTGCTAGAGAACTTTAGTAATTTATTACTACCTCTTTGAATTGTGCAGTAACTAGAAATACTAGTACTAATAAGTCAGGCTTTTAAATTGTTATGCATCATCTAAGTGGTCACCACTTGAACGGTTCTTATGATATAATGTATCAGGCACGTAGCCAGGGGGTGGGCTGACCGGGCTGTAGCCCACCCCGAAATGCCCGGGAGTTTTTTTATTTTTTATTAAAAGGTTTAATTTAAATATCATGCAATTTTGAAGTGTTTGTTGCAACTGCTTTGAAACTGTACACTTAAACTTAAACACGCATACTATCATAAGTTCATATAATTTGTTTGTTTATAATAATTTTTGGCAAATGAATAAATTCATTCATTCAATTCATTCATTCATTCATTCAATTTAATAATACACGAACTCAAAGACGAGAGCCGGTACGAGGGTACCGAGTCACGCGGTTTCTTGGAATTTTTTTTTTGAGGATGAAGCCTACATAGGTCTGAGACCTGTGCGTGGGTAATGAGTTGGATGATGGTGATTGATGAGTTGGACGATGGTGATTGATGAGTTGGACGATGGTGATTGATGAGTTGGACCTCAGTTTTAGGTGGGTTCCGAACATACATTACTAATGTAGATCAAATTAATATGTTGCTAGTTTATCAAGTTAAGCCACTTCAACCTTTAAAAAAAATCGTTTTTATAGTAATTTCCGGTTTTATTTTGTAAAATATCCCATTAATGATGGTAGTTACAGTCTCAGCATGGGTTATTCGATTTCTCAACCACTTTTACATAAAACTTTTACAATTTACCTCTTAAATGAAGACAATAGATTATTGATTGGGTAAACTGGTTAGCTACAAACTTTAGTCACCCTTATTTCTGTAACAAATCGTTTCCTGACCTATGCTTGTAAGCACTTTTTTCTCCATTTTTATTAGGAAATAAAGGTGACTAAAGTTTGTAGCTAACCAGTTTACCCAATCAATGGTTGATGCAGTATGGTAGATCCTTTTTGAAACGTTCTGTATATTGAATGAAAACTGGAATACGACGAAATTATCGAAATAAGCACCAATACAAAGTTTTCATATCTAAATTAAATGGGTTTAGCGACCAGATATTCAGCCGAAATCACGAGCAATATTCAGAGCACAGAGTCCAAAAACCCAAACTTGTAGATTAGTTTTGACTCTCGGGAGATTCGGTGGTTCGTGTCTGTAACTGACTGTTGGGCTTCGATCACGTGATAGTGTGTGAAACAGAGTGAGAGAGAGGGATTGAGAGAGAGATCTAGATAAATAAAGAGTGAGCTTCTAACTTCATTTGACAGACCTCAGAGCTTACAACTTAAACTTTCATACGGTGTAAAAGCCTGATATATGATGAAAGTTAACAGGGGTGGTCTTATCGACGATTAAATTCACCAACTGACGTTCAACCAACACATAAACTGAGACTGACACACACATACACACACACACACGCACCCACACACACACACACCGATTCACCGTCAAAGGCACACGCACCATTATTTTACAGTGTTTCATGTTACCTTTACGTTGCATCAAGCGTTTATTTATTTTCTGTTAGCTTTGACGATAGAATAAAAGCGTAATTAATTAGATTTTGCTGAAGAATTTCTTGCATGTTTTGGGAGTCAAAAACCACGAAAACTCCTGGATGAAGGTTTTTGTGATATTTGTTGTAGAAAGAAAATACTTGAAAGGGAAAAATAGAGAAGTAACAGTTTTCATAAATGGAGAGTTTTGTGCCAGGTTTGTAATACAGAAAATATTTAAAAAGGAAGAACAGAGGAGTTTGGTAGCTTAAATAGCTTCGCACACTGTTAAGATATATAATTAGGAGGATGCTAAGGTATCCATGAGTACCCATTATAGAACTCATTCCGCTTTGTGACAACAAAATGAACGTCTAATATATTAACGTCTTGATCTATGTATCTGTTGTAAAATTTATAATTTTTATGATTCATGATTCAAAAGGAGCGCCGGGTTATTCAGAACAGAATTGATTTCGCTTCGGTTTTGCAAGAAATCTATTCATCTACTGTGGCGAAATCTATTCGGCGTGGACTGTCGCCTTAGAATAGCAGTCCTAGCGTCCCTATATCCAATGGTGCTAGAGTGGTAGAACCCCACCAGAAATCCAGTTACCCTTAAAATTTCCCTAACCTCCCTACTCCAGGTCATTCCCATTTGTCCCCTAACATCCTTCATCCTGAAAATTCTCCTTTCCTACTGAGCCAATAGATCTAAACCTTCATATTTAGATTTCTGCTCTAACATTTTATCCTGCCAAGGGCGGGTTTTGGTATTGGTTGGATATTGGCAATGATCAATCATGGAATCAGAGTGTTAAATAGTAGAGTTACCCATTGCGTTTAGGGTTACCTGAGTGAATTTTGAGAACCTTCAACTTGAAGCTCAGTTTTGCAGACCGGACACAATATGTCTCCCGGTCATTTAGGCCAAACCAGCCCTTCTCAGGGCTATCACAAGACTCATAATATTCGGATCTACTGTATTAATTATGATGTTGAAGATTGAGTGTACTGTGGGTCGTCTGACGATGCTCTTGACAACACAGTATCGTCACGCCATAACGTGAGTCATAATTTCCACTTAAAAGTGTTTTTTAAGTTTGTATTAATTATATTTTTTCTCACTGCATGACACGTAACAACTTCGATTTAGTCTGCAAGTCTCCTACATTAAAACATGAACGTTTCAGGCATTTTAGCACCCATCAAATCAATGTTGTTGCAGAAAAAAACCTGTAACAGCCATTGTTTGATGAAGCAAACTTGTGCACTTCACAGGTTTAATGAATGGAGTTTTGCTAAGGCTACAGTGAAGGAAATGATTAATCCAAATTAGAGCTTCATTTATTAAATTTAGAAAATAAATGTGTACGTCAAGACGTTTCCGGCGTGTTTTAATGACTGAACTTCACAAAATTTTATATAAGAAAACCGACGATTTTTTGGATCATCCTATACTGCCAGCTCACGAGAAAGAAATCTGAGCTATTTGCATTCATGAAGCGGATGGCCGAATGGTCTAAAGCACTACACAAATTCCGATTCTCAGATCATTGTATTGAGTTCAAATTTTAGGAAAAGTAAAAAGAAGAAAAAGTGGAGAAGGCTTTGAAATTAAATTTGTAAATAGGTTATGTCCGAAGGCGTAGCCAGGAATTTCATCAGTTGAACAACCCCCCTTAACAATAATATACTCTAGTATCTCAGGTACTACCCAACAAGAGTTAAAAGTAATTTTGAAAAAATTGTTCGATACTTTGAATTTGATTAACTTTTTTATTACTAAAATAATATAAAGTCTTGAAATCCAAATCATTTTATATGCCTTGCTTTCTGTGAACTCAACCAATAATTTCTAAAACCATCACTAACTACTGTAATAAAGATATTATATTTATTATAATCTGAATGTATTTAACAACGAAGAGTTGAAGCAGATTCAAATAAATACAGTACCAACTAAGAGACACCTCCTAATAAGACTACACTTTATTATGATAGGTGAATTTTTACAATCGTAGTAATACGTATATGCATTAAAGGCGTAAGTCAATTTTTATGAAATATATTAGTCCCTTGTTCAAAGAGGGGTCCTTCCCCAGAAAATAACCTCTTTAAAGCCTTTTTTAAGTGTTTTTATTTGTAAATCTTTCAATTTTAACGCACAAAGTGAATTTTATCTTGTGCATGAGTCCTTGACTCATGGTTATGTCATATTTCAGATAACCCGATTCGATTGAGTCGTATGCCAACCGCTAGTAAAGATAAATAAATGTAGCAAAACTAAAACCTTCACCAAACTTAATTCCAGTTAACCAAACTTCTATAATCTCTGAGTAAACTCTACTTACTCTTATCATAGAGAATAAAAAGTTTGTTTTAAGTTGGCATATTTCCCTCCCTACTACACAAGCAATAAAGCTGGCAATGTTAACGACCGCTTTGTTTTTAAACTCCACCAACATAAACTTTGTTTCGTTTTTTTTCACTCATTGAAATGTTCACCGAGATCACGAAAAGCAGAACGTGATAAGCTGCACGACGCCAAATAAAGCGAGGAAGACAGGAGAAAAGAAGTAGACGATGGTGTGATATGGAAGTAGGAAGTAGTGTGGTAAAGAAAGAGTGAGTGAAAATAAGGATGAAGAGTGAGAATCGCAAAGGGAAAACTCGGCGGCAACTAGAAATAGAAGAAAGAGGAGAGGTGAAAAGTTATTTATTTATTTATTTATTTATTGTGACAAATTTACAACGAGTGTGAAGGTGCAACAGACTCAGGTCCAAAACTGCTCCCTTCACAAATTTTGATATGTAACATTGTCCAAAACATTGAGGTTAACACAGAATAAGAATTTAAAATATGCTGAAAACCTTCACTCGAAAAATAATAAAATGAATTTTCTCACTTGACCACTATTAATTTAAAAGTTCATTCGAAACGAAACACTAAAAACAGTTAAAAATAGTTAATAATATTACATTTTTATAGAAACTTTTTTATGAAGAAAAAGGAACTAAGGAAGTAGATAAAAAAGGAGGAGGGGAAAAGAAGGAGAAGAAGGAAAGAGGAAGAAGAAGATGCAGGAAGGAAAAAAGAAAAAGAAGAGGAAAGGAAGAAGAAGGAGAAGGTGAAAGGGAACAAGAGGAAGAAGAAAAATGTTGGAAAAGAAACGGAAGAAAAAAATGAAAGAAGAAGGAGAGGAAGAGGCAGGAAGGGAAGAAGAAGGTGGCGAGGAAGAATCAAAGATATGAAGAAGAGGATAAAGAGGAAGAAGATTACAAAGAGGAAGAAAATGAAAAAAGAAGAAGAGTAAGAAGCAGAAAGGGGAGATGAAGTTGAAGAAGAAAAGGGGAGGAAGATGAAGGAAAAAAGAAAGAAGAAAAAATTAAGAAAGAACGAAGAATAAGAAAAAGAAGAGAGACGGGAGAAGGAAAAAGAAAGAAATAAGAATAAGAAAAAGAAGAAGTAGAAGATTGAAGAGGATGTGGAAAAGAAAAGTTGGTGAAATAGGATGGTGAGAGAGAGAGAGAGTGAGAAAATGGAAAAAATAAAACTCGGCGCCATGCACTCGCCTAGTAAGCTAGATAAGCAGCTAGTGAGCTGTCGGGGAAAAAACCTCCGGAAAAGCTCGGAAAACTCAGAATTGTAGCCAGCACGGATTATTATTCTATGCTATGGTAGGACGAAGGCATCACCCATTGTTGGCCGAATTCATCACAACAGTGACGAGAAAAACACAGATGAAGTCGGGAAAAAGTTTTTCCAATCATTGAAAACTTCCAATTCATTATTATATTCGACACGATGTTCGAGAGTTATTTCCTTACAACAATCGTTTGATTGGAATTCTGACGAATGAAATTCGCCTTGAGATTTTCAGTTGGTATTTAAATTTTCATACAGAAGAGTTTTTGATTTATCAAAGAGGGGATGAATGCCACTAATCGAGATCGATAGGTTGTTGATGAAATGCAAATTGGAGAAAGAGTTGTAGAAAATTAAAAGTGAGAAGAAGATGGGGAAGAAGAAAATTGGAGAAGAAGGATAAGAAGAAACAGGAAGAATTTTAATGTGAGATATAAATTAATGAAAGAACTGTAGATAATAATTGAGGAGGAGGAGGAGGAGGAGAAGAAGAAGAAGAAGAAGAAGAAGAAGAAGAAGAAGAAGAAGAAGAAGGAGGAGAAGGAGAAGAAGAACAAGAACAAGATGATAAAGATGATGAAGAAGACACAAGAAAAAGAAGAAGAACAGGAAGGAGAAGTAGAAGGTGTAGAAGCCGCAAGTTGAAGATCCTGGAGAAGTAATGAAAGCAAGTGGTAGAAGTAGAAGTTGAAAAATAAGTAGAAAAGAATGGAAAAGAAGGTAGGTGCTATTTGAATTAAACATAACCGTATTCTAACCTCAACAATAGAGGCAATAATGCATTGAATCCACCTATAACAGCACAGCGAAAACATTATTGGAAGACACTTCGTTTTTACAACCACATTAATAAGAAAAATGTATTTTTATCAACTAACTTATCACTTACCTAATATTTTCAAGACAAAAATAGTAAAAGAATACACTCAGGTTATATATGTATGTGGCCTACATCCTCAGAAAAAAGGTAAAAATGTATCTGGATTAAAAATGAAATTCCAGAAAACTTTAACCTGAAATATTATTTTCAATGCAGCTGGATTTATGAACTCTATAAGAATGTAGCAAAACCGAACCATCTGTCTACTATTCGCCTTTTTTTTTTAACACACGTGATTGTGTGAGTGTCCAGCGTTGACCCAATAACATCCAAACTGAAATTCTACACACATTCCAAAAAAGCCATAAACTAAAAAATACACTGTAGCAATATGAAATATTCAAACACCACAAACAAAATAGAACCAACTTACTCAATGACCAAACACAATTCAAACGCAATTTTTAACTACATAATGGCCGCTCATCCTAACCTCAACAAAGCATGACCCCTGGCGGCAGGCTGACGAAGGTTCTTTTCAGAAGTGAAATGCATCCCTCTAGCATCTCCAATATAAGTGAGTAAAGCCAATAAATTAAATTGAAATGCAGTATCAGTTGTGATATTAGATTGTTCATTTAGTATTTCGTCATGGAAAACATCACAGTATATATTACATTATTGAGGGTAATATTAATTTGAGGGTATTTACATTACAGAACAAATTACCACTTCTTGAATAAGACTCTCCTGCCACGAAAACTTATAAATGTGTTAGAGGAAGTATAAACAGTTGAGAGAATTGCTTATACAAAAGGTACAGGTACAATAAAGATAAAATAGGTTATTCGTTGTCTATATCAGCCGCAACATCACGATTTGCAAAGATCATGAATACAAAGAGGATCTTTCAACTCGCGCTTTTGAATATAAATCGCACCCTAAACGAAACAGCGTCAGTGCTTACAAGTAACTGGCAATGGCAATGGCGATGCTGCAACTTGTTTTCGCTTTCATTAACTCGAAGCGAAGCTCATTAATCTTGGAAGCTAGAGTCCGCCCTATCAATAACATCTGCCACCGGTGTGTTTGGTTAACTGCCAAAGTAAGTCCACATTGTTAGAGAGAAGGCGGGCTAAGTCTTTTCTTTCACAAATTTCTGCCCTCTTAGATCCCCTTCAATCGCTCTTGGGTCCCCTTAGATCCTTCCCCCCCCCCCCCCCGAGCCATTATTTCAACAACCCCCCCCCCCCGCACCCCACGGAAATTGCTTTGCAAGTCTAGACCTGGCACTTTTTGAGAAAGTGTGTTTGAAACTTGACACCACAACACCCTTCCAAAAGTTTGTAAAGTTTGTACTTCCATCGACAGACATAATTCACCCCGTCGTCCACTAATTAAGGTATCAACTTACATTATTCTAGACCTACTTCGAGTCCATTTTTTTTTTGTTTTTTAGTTTTTGATGGAAAGACTGAAAATTCTCTATCCACGCTTATTTTATTGTGGCCCTCCCCATGATTACAAAATTAATTTTTCCTACAGTGACCCGAAAAAGTGCTTATTTTTGCACTAAATGTAGCACGCAAAATAGTCTATTCCTGCACCAGTGCGGGGAAGTAAATTACAGTGCGGGAATAGTATATTACGTTACAAGTGCGGGAAATGCTGTTTAACATACGAGTATGATAAGTTAACGCACGAGACGAAGTCGAGTGCGGTATTATCATACGAGTATGGTAAACATCTTCCCGGACGAGTTATGTACGATATTTTTCGTCATACAAGTCTAAAATAGCAGATAAGTTGAAATAAGAAACTATAAATCATTGTTATACAAACATAACCTCAACACACCAACTCAAGGTGAAATGTGGCAATAATGGTTCTAGATAAGGGAAGTGATAGCCACGAGCCGTAGCTGGTATCTGTTCAATCAGAGAGATAAGCTGCGTTCTCGTAGGTACCGTTCGTAACGGTGACCGATTAGATTGGCCAGCAAAAAAGACACTGTTCTCTGCTGTAAAATCACTTCCCGGTGTTCGGAACCCACCTAAAACTGTAGGTCCAACTCATCAATCACCATCATCCAACTCATTACCCACGCACAGGTCTCAGACCTATGTGGGCTTCATCCTCAAAAAAAAAAAAAAAAAAAGATCAGCTGATCTAGCTTTCAGTGAAGTGGTAGCCACAACCACCCATAGAGTGCGGTAATAATCATTTGATGATTTTTACCACACAGTGTACGGTAATAATCATCAAATGAGATCAGCTGTTTTTGATTTCTGTAAACGGCTGTTTACCACATTGATTGCTTGACTGGTAAACTGTCCATAACCTACAAGTATGACGAAAAGTACTTTTCCGCACTCCAAATTTGCAACCTAACAACACAAAATAGTGAGCATGTAATACGCAGGTTCCCTATTCTGTATTCAAAAATAAGTTGGCTACTCTGCTTCAACTGCGAAATAACTGTTGTAGTTGTTGAAATCGATTTGATTCAAAGATAGGTTATGTGAGGAATTGTGAGGTTATGTATGTCCTGTTTTGTTCTGTTTAAATTACTTTATACATTACTGTAGGAAAAATTTAATGTGTAATACGAGCGCAAAGTATTGTTTCTGCACTCGAGAAACTTTTTTCACTCGCCTTTGGCTCGTGAAAAAAACTGTTTCTCTCGATGCAGAAAAACGCTATTTTGCACTCTAGTTACACAAATTCAAAGCATCATTACCAATAAACCACTATATTTTTGAGGGTTTTTGTTGGCAAGACTGAAAAGTCCCTATTCACAAGTATTTTAATGTGGTTCTTCATGATGAAGAATTTAATTTTTGCCAAAAACAACATTTTTTAGACTCAGGGGACCTCAAAACGACAATTTTTCTCTAATTGGGGTGTCCTTCATTACCAATTCTTTTCTTACCCATGGCAAGAAAAGTAAAAAAGGGTTTGCTAAATTATTTTTCTTCGTAGTGGTGAAGGTGATATTGTGGAAGATATACATAATGAATAATAAGACGAAATTGTCTCACCCATATTTATTGAAAACAGTGAGATACTAGTTTCGGTTGTTACACCATTATCAGTCTCAATCGAACTAAAACCAAAGTACAGAGTAGCATACCTCATAACTCATGTCACCCTATATCCCACAAACTTGCGGCTTTCAATAGTATGATTTATAGAGTTTTAACTATACCCATGAGCAAATATCACTTTGAAAACAAGTTTAGTACTAATCGTGCTTCTGGTGGTAGTTACATAGAACTTAAGTGAAAACTTCATTGAAATTACAAATTATAAATTAATTTTTAACTCAGCTTTCTCTTATTTTTCAGGTAAGGTAGTTCGCTCATCTTTAATTTTTGGGTTTTCTGGTATGTTAGTATACATTTTTTATTGGTATGTAAAATTTGTCATATTTTCAGTGCGATGACTATCTCACAAATATAAAAAACCCTTGAAACAGATAAACAACCCTTAAAACCCCCAAACCCTTAAAACATCATACCCCCAGCTCTAATGAGTCAAGAAAATTAGGTATCTGGTTTCAAATTTTTAATTTTTGATTAATATTTTAATGTTTTTATTTTAGTTGTGTTGTGACTGCTATTAACTTACTAAGAAAAATTTACGTTTTTTATTCAATAGGTTTATAACATATATGAATTATTTTTCAACTCCTAACACATCCCAATAAAAAGTACAATAAAAAATTTAGTTTTTCAATCTAAAGATTTTTAATTTCTATCCACTAACAAAGTGGAAATTCATGACACATTTGTGCAGATGATGATAATGATAATAATAATATTATTATTATTACTATTATTATTATTAGCGCAGATTACATTACACTACTAGTTATTCAGCATTAGAGAGCTTCTTCAATTTAAGGCTAGTTACTTCGTTGTTTTTAATTATCATGGATTGAATACTTGCAGACTGCCTATTTCACTTGTATTGAAAAATCTAGAACCTATTTACACATTTAATTTAATAGCCTTTTTTTCTCTTATTCTTATATTTCTTCTTCTTTTTCCACTGTTTCTTCTTCTTCTTCTCGACTCGCACATGGAGCGCTAGATGTTTCGTCAACAGTGGACATCACCAAGACGTTCATAGTGTATTAGATGAAATGACTTGAACTTAATTAGTTGAAGTGGAAACTGAGTTCAGGTTCAGATAAGGTGTCTTGTCTCTTGAGTTATCTAATGCTCAATCTAATGACAAAATCCAGTCTATGTGGGTCTGGAGAATAAGTTGACCTTAATCTTGACTCATCCATGTAGAAATCTAATTCAAGTTCAGGTGTGTTGCTCAAGAAAGTCCTTATCTCGAAGCTGGACAATGTTTGTGGGTGTAGAACCTTCCTTCCCCACACCCACCGCCAACTAGCAGATGCTATCCAGATGTCAATGCTTATTCCAGTGCACTGCCGTTGGATAGAATAGGGCTCTCGGATCCTCAACCTCACTCACTCTCATCCCTTCAGCTATAATAATAATAATTGTAATCGAGTTGAAGATTGTCAGACATGCTTGTTCCACTAGCTATCTCTAATTTTCTCAATTTTATCACCAAACTCTTGAAATTCTGTATGTAAATTGCCAATTAGAAAAATAGAGTAAGCAAGCTATTTATTAGTTATTTATGTATTAAGAGCGTGAAGCGTGACTTTATCGCTCGAGCCAAAACATTTACTGCTTTACATTTACATTTACTGCGCGACGCATAGTGGAGCGCAGTAATTTTGCGAGAGCGATAAAGAAGTTTCACGCGCGAATTGCATACAATATTTTTCCTACAGCTGCTCGTAATGTAGTTCTTTACGTACTGAAAACTAATTGTAAAATACCTCTTTACTGCTCCGCAAGCGGTAAAGTACTTCACGCTCGCCAGCTGTTTTCTTTACGCTTCTGTTTTGATTTTGATTTCTTCTCATTGGTGGATCATGGAATCCGTGAAATTCACATAACCTCAAAAAAGTCGAAAGCTAACCAAATCCGCGCACGGTCTGTGATGTTACAAACTAGAAACTTTTATTGTGTTGGAATCCAGAACTGCAGTTGTAGGAAAAATATTGTATGTATTTCAGCGTGAAGCTTCTTTATCGCTCTCGCAAAATTACTGGGCTCCGCTGTGCGTCGCGCAGTAAATGTTTTGGCTCGAGCGATAAAGTCACGCTTCACGCTCTTAATACATAAATAACTATTTACTGCAACTGCAGTTCTGCATTCCAACACAATAAAAGCTTGTAGTTTGTAACATCACAGACCGTGTGCGATTTGGTTAGCGTGCGCCATTTTTGAGGTTATGAGAATTTACAGATTCCGTGATCCACCAATGAGAAGACATCAAAATCAAAATAGAAGCGTAAAGAAAACAGCTGGCAAGCGTAAAGTACTTTACCGCTTGCGGAGCAGTAAAGAGGTATTTTACAATTAGTTTTCAGTACGTAAAGAACGACTTTACAAGCAGTTGTAGGAAAATGTAATTATAAATAAGTTATAGAATTTAATAATCGAATAATAGATTAAATTTATCCCTATTATCACTTACATGATGGTATGGAAGATAAAATTGTTATCTGGGATAAAAGTGGTGTTTATAAATTGAATTGAGGTGATTGTAATGCTTGTTATGTGAGTCAGACCGGTAGAAGTTTCAAATGTAGAATAAATGAACATATCAGGGATTGGAAAACCCAAAAAGGAGATTCAATTTTTGCAGAGCATCTGTTGAATTTCTGCATTTGATTGGCAAAGGCAGATAATTGAACATTTTAGAAGCTTTGGAGATAACTAGGTTGGTAAAAAACGATTCCAATACTAGTTTAAATGACCAAATTTATTCTAACCAATTCAATACAACTTACTTGGTTTCATCATAACTCCAGCCTACATTTAAAAAACGGTCCTTTCGTGTATTTCTCGGTTGACCTTGATTGCATTTCAGTGAGCTTCTATTTTTCTAGTTTGTAATTTGATTCAATTCTAGCCTTATTTCGTATTTTTCTTCTTTGTTGCTTTCTAGATGTTCACAGTTTTAAGTTATTGATTTGACTCGTATTTTTGCTTGTTACTCCCACTAGGGGGCGTGACTTGTCAGCCAATCACAACCTTTGATGAAGGTCAGCCTCTTTCTCGCTTAGCCAATAGTATCATTCCATGTTCAGTATATATTAAGCTTCTCTGTACTTTAGTTTTAGTGAGATTGATAATGGTATAACAACCGAAACTAGTTTCTCAATATTTTTTAATAAATGTGGCTGTGACAATTTCGTCTTATTATTCATTATGGATACCTTCCACAATATCACCTTCGCCACTACTAAGAAAGGTTTCTTGATTTGTCCCTGCAACAAATACAGTTTGTCCCTCAGATACAAATACAGTAATCACCTGATTGGTTTTTGACGAGCAAGGTCCTCTATACATTGAGAGTGCTAGATTTGTTTTTGTCTTATCAGAGGAGATGGAAGGAAGAGCTGAGATGTATACGATGTAGGTTAGTCTTGAGGTTGGACTGTTATAGTGGGGTGTTGTAGGTGGACGTGTCTAGCGGTTCTGACGGCCAAAGCATCGGTCAAAGGTCACCAGATCGATATCAACTCAAATTGCCCAATTTACGTTGGCTTGCTCTCTTTCTTGCTTGCTTCTCCAGGTATGATAAGTTAGATGAAAATGTCAAATTACTTGAGTGTTGAAGTATAAAGGAAAAAGTTGTTATGAAGTACTGTGAATAAAATAATTGAGTAAATTTATTCGTGGCATCGTTTTAATAGAGAGGTTGAGTAAAACTGCGCTATTTAAAGTTAGGTTATGTTTAAATAGTTATTTATGTATTAAGAGCGTGAATCGCGACTTTATCGCTCGAGCCAAAACATTCACTGCGGAGCGCAGTAATTTTGCGAGAGTGATAAAGAAGCTTCACGCGCGAATTTCATACAATATTTGTCCTAAAACTGCAGTTCTGGATTCCAACACAATAAAAGCTTGTAGTTTGTATCATCACAGACCATGCGCGGATTTGGTTAGCGTCCGCCATTGTATAAGGTTATGTGAATTTCACGGATTCCGTGATCCACCAATGAGAAGGCATCAAAATCAAAACAGAAGTGTAAAGAAAACAGCTGGCGAGCTTAAAGTACTTTACCGCTTGCGGAGCAGTAAAGAGGTATTTTACAATTAGTTTTCAGTACGTAAAGAACTACTTTACGAGCAGTTGTAGGAAAAAATATTTATTTTTAATTCTATGACGATGAGGACACTTTTTTAGGTGATGCCCCCTGAAATATTTTCTCAGTTAAAGCAAATCGAGGTGCACTCTTATACTTGAAATAATAATAGTTCAAAACTGTTTTGAGGTTGAATAATTGATGTTGATTACACTGATGAAATATTTATTTGGCCCTACCTCAAATATTGAGCCACTAAATAGCCCAAATCTTCTTATTGGTGACAGCAGTGATTCATTGATTTCCAACCCATTATTTCTTGTTCAATAATTACAAGGTAAAGGTCATCTAAAAATATAACACACTAGCAAATGCAAGCGAAGAAGACCTTCATTATTATGATAGCCTACTACATGATTTTCTGATATAATCTACTCTTACAATCTCAAGAATCTCATCCTCAAAACCCAAATGTTGGCTTTTTAATAGATTTTTAATAACAGATTTCTTTGTATTCGCAGTGTATCGCAGTGTATTCTGGATCCAATACTTTCCTTCTTAATAGATTTTTTGATATGATCTATTAATGTTATGTAGTGTTGCTCTACTATTATTTCTTCACTGACCTATTTGTTTAACTGTTTTGAAATAATTCACTGATACAAGCATTCTCAAGGACCAAAACCTTTAGAAAAACACGAAAACATGTGCTTTGAATTCTATGGTTTCGAATTCGATTTTTTAAAGCAAACTTGTAGAAGTAGGTTTAAAATTTTAAGTAAACAATTTATTGCTTTATTAAATGTTCTCTAAGATTATAACTCGATTATTGCATATGCATATCAATTCTTGATAATCACAAGTGAGAATTGGCTAAAGTTTATTGACTTATACAAGGTGCTATGGAGCAGACAGATTTCAGGTTATCATTAGCGTTATCCATAATGAATAATAAGACTTAAAGTTGTCACAACCACATTTATTGACACTATTTTCGGCTGTTGTGCCATTATCAATCTCAAACTAAAACTAAAGTAATGAGTAGCTTAATATACTAAACATGGAATGATATTATTGGCTGAGGGAAAAGTAGCTCTGTTAGGCTGACCTTCAATGGTGTGTGTGATTGACAGAAGGCCAAAACAAGACACGCCCACTGGTGGGAGGAGCAACAACAAAAATAAGTGTCAAAATCAAGAACCAAAAACCGTGGACGCATAGAAAGCAACAAACAAGAACAATACACAAGTAGGCTAGAGTTGAAAAAATTTGAAGCTAACTGATATTCAATCAAGGTCATGGAAAACACGAAAGTACCGTTATTAAAGTACCGTTGTAGGCCAGAATAATGATGAAACCGAGACAGAAGAAATTGAATTGGCTGAAATAAATTTCATCGTTTAAACTAGTATTGGAATCGTTTTTTGCCAACCTAGCTGTCTCCAAAGCTTTTAAAATGTTCAATTGTCTGCCTTTGCCAATCAAATGCAGAAATTCAACATTTTCAACAGAAAATGATCAATTGGCCTTTGCCAATTACTGATGTTTGCTTGTTGCTCCTCCCACCAGTGGGCGTGTCTTGTTTTGGCCTTCAGTCAATCACACACCTTCAAAGAAGGTCAGCTTATCAGAGACACTTCCTCTCTCAGCCTATAGTATCATTCCATGTTTAGTATACATTAAGGTACTTTAGTTTCAGTTTGTTTGGGATTGATAATGGTGTAACAACTGTAACTAGTATCTCATTGTTTTCAATAAATGTGGGTGTGACAAATTCAAGTCTTATTATTTATTAAGGATGTCTTCCACAATATCACCTTCATCACTATAAAGAAAATTAGCGTTATAGTTAAACTTGGTTTTGCTCAACCTCTTTAATGCTGGCAAAAAAGCGTCGTTGCCAAATGGGGTAACGTCTAAAAATTGTTTCAAATCATCTATGTTTACCTATACTAGTGAATTTGAACTTGGTTTATTATTCAACGAAGTTGCCAATTTCACTAAGTAAACACATGACTTGAGGCAATTTTCAGATGTTTTCAATCACGAACAGAAATAGAAGTGTTTGTAATTTGACAACGTAGTTTTTTGTCAGCGCATGGTTCAACTTATAAATTATATAAAAAATATAACTTTCACGAGACAGTGCAGTTTTGGATTGTTGATGCAACGTTTTTAATCGGTCGTCTTAGTATTTCCCTTTAGTATTTTTGTATTTACTTTAAATCGTAATAGTTTTAGACGTTCTACTTTTTGTTTTATATTTTTTTTTGTATCATGATTTTTGTTGTATCAACATCATTGCTACAATTTTTATAAGTATTAGATTTGTTTTCGGTATCAGTTATCTTGATTAAGTTATTGATTCATTGATGATAATTATCAAGTTATTGATTTAGTACTAGATTTTTGGTATCACTCTGTTATTAATGGTTTGCACTGGCCGTCAGCAGCCAGCCGTACTACAGCTGGTTTCATTCATTTTAATAAACAATTTGCCGTGTGACGTTGGTAGCTCATCAATAAATTGTGAATGGCCTCATCAATGAATGAAAACGCTGACGTAAGCTAAACGGGAATCATTGTCGAGTCCCCCCTGATTCACGCCAGCATTCATGACAATCGGTGAAAATGTATTGTTCGGAGCTACAGACGCGAACATTAATTATTTTCGTCTGTTGAGAAGTGTAATTGCCGGTGATTCAGTGGAATTTCTCAATGCTTTTGAACAATTTAAGGTGCTCAGATAAGTTATTTAGAGTTGGAGTTTCTTGTTCAAAGAAGGAACTTAGTGATTGTCCGGTGAACATCCAAAGATAAGTTGGTTTCCCTTGCCTGATTACTACGTCATTTGTAAGTTATTGATTGACGTCAAGCAGAAAGTGGATGGGTTTCCCCTATAATTTCTAGCACATTGCTCTATTATAACAGAGAGTTTGAGCAAAATTACCATAACAATAACAACTTGATCTTTAGATCTGCGCATCTGTCTGCCCTAAAGCGTGTAGCGCTAATAGAGCTGGCAATGGTATAGAGTGTTCATGTTAGAATTAGCGTTATTGTAATCGTAATTTTGCCCAAACTTTCTAATCAAAAATATTTATTTTCATTCGTCAAGAACAAAGTTGTTTCTCTGTATGTAGAAAATTACTTAATTAGTCAATGTCTTTAATAGTTTTACTTATACAGTATTTCAATACATTTATATATTTTTCTAAAGTCATGTTTGGAATTCAAACGCCAAGGTTATAATTTCATCACAACTTTGTTCGGTAGTTTCTTTACCGAAGCACAGGTAAGGATTAATTGATAGTTATGTTACTTATAGTACATGAGTATGGAAAATAAAAAGTACTCCTTTTCTTTTCCCAAAGCTAGGTCTCTGGTCCCCGGGACAGGAAGTTAATTGGTGGGTCTCCATTTTTCAACTGTATGACGTTTTTGCTATTTCAAGCCTCTTAGGTGCCCTGGGTCAGTACCAGTGACGTAGCCAAGATTTTGAAATGGGGGGGGGGGGGTCTGGGGGTACTTCCCCGGAAATTTTTTGAAAAATAGAGGCCCTAGAACAGTCTTTTTTAGCTCTCCTGGCATTGAAAATTAACACCAACATCAGTGCTTTGTCTTATTTTACGATTAATTTAATGGAAAATTATATAAAATTTAGGACCGGAAGGGGGGGGTCCGGACCCCCAGGACCCCCCCCCCTGGCTACGTCACTGTCAGTACCCAGGTCGCCACAACCTAGCCACAGGCCTGAGTTTCCGGTCCCTAGCCTTAGTATCCCATGCATATTTCACTTTCAGCGTGAGTTCGTCCCTCCATCTTGTAGGTGGCTGTCCTCTTCTCCTAGTCTTATCTCTGAGCACCCACGTCACCAGCTTCATATCTTCTTAATTCTAATGCACTCCTTTCATCAACATCATTATTTGACATCCAATCTTCAACTTGTCTCTATTCAATGCTCTCCGACGCAATACTAAAACTTTCTTTGTAGCGGCGTATGTAATATTATGCAAGATATCCATAATGAATAATAAGACATGAAGTTGTCACAACCACATTCATTGAAACTAGGCAGATACTAGTTTCGGTTGTTACACCTTTATCAATCTCAAACAAACTAAAACTAAAGTACAGACTAGCTTACTACATATAGCCTACTAAATAGGGAGCGATACTATTGATTGAGGGAGAAAGTGTCTCTAACAGGCTGATCTTCATTGAAGGTCTGTGATTGAAAGTCAAAACAAGACCCGCCCACTGGTGGGAGGAGAAATAAGCAAAACTAAGAGTGAAATTCAATTACAAATAAAACTGTGAACGCATAGAAAGCAACAAACAAGAACAATACCATATACAAGTAGACTAGAATTATTACAAATTGATCACTGAAATGCAGTCAAGGGTCAAACGAGAAAGATAGGAAAGTATAGCAAACAGCACAGCTGCATCAAAACCGTTTTTGTAGCTTTTCAAACAAAACCTATTTTAAAGAGTTTGTTTGGGAGTAGTAAAGATAAAATTGATATCTGGATAAAAGTGTACTTTATACATTGAATTGCTGTGATTGAAATGCCTGTTATGTGGGTCAGACCGGTTGAAGTTTCAAACGTAGAATAAATTAACATAATAAATGAAGAAGAATAAATAATAATAATAATAATAATAATTATTATTATTATTATTATTATTATTATTATTCGTAATAAATGAATAATAGAATAAATGAACATAAGGGATTGAAAATCCCAAAAGGAGACTCAAATTTTGCCAAGCATCTCATTAATAATGGACACAAGTTCAAGTCTGAATAAAATGTTGAATTTCTGCATTTGATTGGCAAAGGCAGACAATTGAACATTTTAGAAGTTTTGGAGATAACTAGGTTGGTAAAAAACGATTCCAATACAAGTTTAAACGATCAAATTTATTTTAACCAATTCAATACAACTAACATGGCTCCATCATAATTCTGGCCTACTCTTTAATAGCGGTACTTTCCTTTCTTTCTCGGTTGGCCTTACTGGATTTCAGTGGGCTTCAATTTGTTAATTTTAAATTTATTTAATACTAGCCTACTTGTGTATTGTGGATCTTTGTTTCTTTCTATGTGTTTACGGTCTTTTTGGTTCTTGATTTTGACTCTTAGTTTTGCTTGTTGCTCCTCCCACCAGTGGCCGGGTCTTGTTTTAGCTTTCAGCCAATCACAGACCTTCAATGAATGGTCAGTTTATTTGAGACACTTTCACCCTCAGCCAATAGTATCATTCCCTGTTTAGTAGCCTATATATTGAGCTACTCTGTACTTTGGTTTTAGTTTTCTTGAGATTGATAATGGTGTAAGAACCGAAACTAATATCTGACTATTTTCAATAAATATGTGGTTCTGACAACGTCATGTCTTACTATTCACAATACTTGAGCCTTGGCTTCCTAGACGCGGTTTTGGACGCGCACCAAACTCTCTAATCATAGTTTTCCAATGCCCAATAAATTAAAATTCGATTTGCTTGTCAGACCCGGGGACTTCCCTTTGCTAAGCCATCACACCCGCCCTATAAACCTACGAAGCAAGGTTCATTCCAGGTGGATTTTAAGAAAAATCATCTGTCACATCTTTTGTTGTGTTAAAGTTTCATGATGAGTATTGTGCGTCTCAACTTCAACTGCAGTACATTGGATGTTTTCCAGCAATGACATAATAATTTATCCTCTGTTTTAAAAACATTTTTTATCTCTAGAACCGATATTATTGTTCTATTTATTGAAGCCTTCTAGTTTTTTGGGGGGTTATTACCCGGACCCCCCCCCCATGTCTACGCCAATATTCGGAAGTGTATTTCTGAAGCAGTTATGAGAACTTCTATTGGAAATGTTCTTTCATATATTGAATACAATCGACCTATTTTGACAAAATTTGTTGACTTGAAATGTTCAATATTTAATTACCAGCCTAAAGTCGAACGATTTTCACTTTTAATTAAATTGGCGTGATTTTTAATAGATTTTAAATGTGAACTCACCACCTAGTATGCTATTCTCGGTCTGCAGTATGCGTCCGTTGTTGTGCTGGTGTTTGTTGACAGCTGACTGCACGGTCACTGGCTTGTCTGCGAGGGCGTCATCCACCTCTGCCGGCCTTAGCTCGCCCTGCAGCATCTTGATCTTCTGAATCATTTCGCGGATCTCGTACCTGTTGTTAACACCAATACAAATAAATAATTTATTCCCAATCATTCCAAAACTACCAAATACTACAATATTACGGGTTCTATCTCTAAAATAATACTGCCAACCTCTGAAAGTAACACTCGAACTTTATTTCCTTAATTAACTCACAACACTAATCAGTAATTATCACTCAAGAAAATCAATCAAATAGACAAGTTTTTCTTGTTGCTCCTCCCACCAGTGGGCGGGTCTTGTTTTAGCTTTCAGCCAATCACAGACCTTCAATGAATGGTCAGCTTATTAGAGACACTTTCACCCTCAGCCAATAGTATAATTCCCTGTTTAGTAGCCTACATATTAAGCTACTCTGTACTTAAGGTTTCTTGAGATTGATAATGGTGTAAGAAGTAACAAGTTTCTTTAACAATCACTGTACAAAACGTATTAGTAACGTTTACTAATAGACCGATCAATTCTTCAATAATTAGTGTCTAATGAACTGTTTAATGACTTGTTAAGAAATGTATAATAAACTCAATGATAAACTGAACACTTACTAAGCTTAATTATTGTTACTTAACATGCTGATTCACAATTATTGTAATGTGTATAGACTTTTGCTGAAATGGAGTCACTGTCGATCATCTGAATCATAGCAGACATTCGATATTAGAGCCAAATGGCCAATACATGTAGACCAATAGTGGAAATAATTCAAGTATATCACAACTATTAACATTTGTTGAACAAACGTAGATATAATATTCTTATTTTAACCTAACAAATGCACTGAAGACTTTCGGTTTACGAATATTGACAACAGTACCAAATCGTAATGCGAAAATTCGATCAATGCTATTAACAATCGAATGCTATTATCCAAAGATATCCGAAAGGCTTCAGTATATTTGATAGAGTTTAATTGAGAATTCGTAATCCATTACCATCTTCAATACATTGGTTTTTTTCGTATTTTTCAGCTCCCTCTTTTTACAAATTACAACTAGTTTCCTCCAGACGTATTTTCCAATAGAAGGAATAAGAAAGTATTATTTTGCAGAATTCTTGAGTTTATCGGATTGCTTTTCGGTGTGGTCAATGAATTTCTGATAAGATTCGGTGTCGGTGGGAATCGAATCGAAGAGCTGACAGCGTTCGATCTTTCGAAATTTCCTTCAAAGTTTTCTGGGGTCTTGTTTGGAGTTTCAAGATGGCGACTACTGGATGATGATGATTGAACGATAGAAGAAAGATGTGTGAGTGTGTTTTTGTACGTGTGAAAGAGAGGGATAGATAGATCGTAAGAGAGTGAGAGAAAAAGAGAGTGAGTGTGTGTGTGTGTAAAAGGGAAAGGAGTTGAAAGACTCCAACACAGTATTTTGCAGTGAGAGTAGGTTGAAGAGTTTTGAATTTTTTACGTAGCTCCAACGGGAGATGTATCATCTTTTCACTACCATCTGGAAATTGTTGAGCAAAGAAAATGAACGAAAAGAGGGAGAGAAGGAGAGAGAATAGGAAAAAGAAAGTTGTATAGAGTGAAGCTCATGTATAACTGATTAATAATTCAAATGGAATCCAGAGCAGTTGTATAGGCTCTTTGGGTAGCCTATAACATCTTTTTCTATGGAGTATTCCGGAGAAAAACTAGCAATAGAAAAAGATGTTCCAGTTGTAATTATCCGGGGTTTAATATAATATATTGTAAGAGGAAAACATGTTTTTTATTGAGAGAAGTTATTATGATTGTTTTCGTGTATAAATTTAAAAATAACAAGAAAATGCATTTAGTTCTCTCCTGTTTCCATCTCTTTTTAAAGTTAAGACATTGCTTTGCGTAAGAAATTTGAATCAATTTCAAAACACTTCTTGTTCAACTTCAAAACGGTTTAAAAACAATTTTGAAACCGATTTAAAACAGATTCGAAGCAATTTAAAACCAATGTAATGTAATCTTAAAACAAATTTAAAACAATTTTTTAAAAATTCATAACAACTTTGAAACAGTTCCAAATCGACAATCAACTTGTACACATTCGAAACAAATTAAAAATGGCCGGTTTTCACGTTTATTGGATGACAAACAACACCCAAAACATCAGACTCTACTATTAATGCAGTTATGCCTAAATACAGTAGATAAGAGCTTTGTTATTGGTGACAAGATTCAGCTGTTTGCTTTATGATTGGCTGAGGGGAGATCCCTCAATCCAGTGTCGTAAATGGGTGGGAGTAGAAGCTATGTCATTGGCTGTATGGTCGATCTCTATACTGTTATCTCATTGGTTGAGAATCTTGTATTTTGATTGGATGAGTTTTCAGAGTTTTATTGACTGGAAAAGGTTCTACAGTAGAATCAAGCACTATAATTGCCTGAATATATAGCAGCATTTTGTGATTGGTTGTTAGCATTTAAAGCAAGTACATTACTCCTATTATTATGAAGCATAATAATAAGCAACTCGTATGAGTTGGAAAAAATATAAAAACATACACTCTGTTTTTCATTTCTTTGAACAACATTTTTGAAGTTAGACTTGTGGAAATGGATTTAAGTTTTTATTAAACATCTCCTTTATTTCCCTCCAACCGTAAGATTCAGATATCAATTATAAAATTTTTATGTTTGCTAGACAAATTTGGTAAAATTTTACTTATACGACCTTTACGAAGTATGAACTTCCAAAAAATCGTTATGATAGCGTTCTGTGGTTCTGAGATCACCCTTTTCAGCTTGGAATTCCACAATTTAAGTATTTATTATTATCATTATCATAATGTGAATCTATTGTGTTCAAAAAATTTTACAAGTTAACTACCAATATCTTTTAACACAACTTTTTAAAATACATTTGAGTATTGAGAAGAAGAAGGAAGTAAAAGCATATTTTCTTTCCTTTATTTTTAAGTGAAAACAAAGGAAGTAAAATCAGTTGTGGCAAGCTCACTAAAAAGTTTTACTTTTATCACCCCCAAGGTACTCAACTTTCTCAGCGTTCCTATAACAATTTCTTTAATACTTTATTAGCATTAGCTGCCAGGTATTAGAGTTTGAAATTTATAGCTTCGGTAACAACAGTCTGTTAAGTCTTAACAAGATGAATAGTATGATAAAGTTTATTGTTTATCTTTGAAAACCAGGTTAAGAGTAAGTAGCAACTTCACTTGGAACCTCCATAAAGACCTTTCCTCGCCATAAAGAAACAAACCTCTTCAAGGTGACTGCATTTTGTAAGCAATATCCATAAAAATGTTGCACCCTTGAAATCCATAAAATCTTTACTTCTTTGTCTCTGTGCCGTATACATCACGTGAATTCCACTTGAGAAAATCTCAGGAATTGATTTTGCGTTCTAATTTAGGTGTACTTAATTACTCTGGTTTACTTGATTCATCTATTCGTTTTCTTACCTATCCGATCCTATTTTGGTCGTGACACATTCAGCAGAAATCATTTTTAAATGCTATAATTTTGTTTCAAACTGATCTCTCATAATGCTCTCGTAATTTAGGCCTATTGTTTATTTGAATTGGTCAATATTTTGCGTATCTTGCTCATTTATGATTTTTTGAGCATCTTCAGGAGATTGAAAATTTTGTCGATTTTCCATACCGGAATCTCATTAGCTCCTCAATCTTCAGTTCTTTCACTTCATTTACATAATCTCATGTAAAAAAATATTCTAGATATTCAATTTCAAGACACTTTCTTCCATTCTTTCATTACAATTCTCCATCTTTTCAGACAGTTCATATTCGTCCGTTTTCTCCTTCCTCCTCCTCCTGCTTCTCCTACTCCTCCACCACCACCTCGTCCTCCTCCACCTCCTTCTCCTCCACCTCCTACTTGTCCTCCTCCTTCTTTTTCTCCTCTTCCACCTCCACCTCCAGCACCTGTCTTCTAGTTTCAAAGTTTCTAGTTTCCTATCTTCTGTATTTTCAAATCTCATTCCTTTTCCAAACTTTATCTCTTTTCTTTCCTTCCCTCAATTTCTTATACTCTTCTACATATTAGGCTAACCTAATATTTCCTCTTCTTTTCCCTCTAATATCTTCTCTCTCGATTTCCATTTGTCAAACTTCTGTATAATGAACTCCTAATAATAAAATCCTCCTCTGATTATG